>CM063109.1:35054537-36314573 GCA_031841125.1 Acanthococcus lagerstroemiae
AGAGCAGGATATGGATTCTAATTTGAGATTAATTTTTCCTTTTAAGATTGTTTTTTGGGCCCAGAAAGCATTTCACGCGCCAGCTCGTCTGTTTTTCAGTTATTTCTGTGTTCGATTTTCAAACATGATTTGACCGAGATATTTATATTCGGCTACCATCTTTGTTTTATTTCCAATTCTTATTTCTACGTCTTGACAGATATTGCTCATTGCGTGGGTTTTAGAGAAGTTTATTGAGAGACCGAATTCCTCACTTTCTCTCCTCTAGTCTTCCGCCATAACTTTCAGTTCGTTAAAGTTTTTTGCGATAATCACAATATCATCTGCAAACCTCAAATTGTTCAGATATTTGTTTTCATGAAAATTTTGCCCATTGAATTTCAGACCCTTTCCCCTCCAATCTAAATTTCTGAAAATTTCTTCAGATACTGCATTAAAAATATTGGAAATGGGTCTCCCTCGCGACGAAAGATACCTTTTATTATTCCGTGAAAACTGCGGATCTCATCGCGAAGACACCAGCGCTGCGCGACAAAAAAGAAACAACATGTAACGAATATCCAAGTTTGTTCTCATGTATTCCGAGACTATACAGTTTGGAAAATTTCTCGAGTTATTTCAGGTGATACCTGGAAGGAGAGTCGGAAAAGGAAGAAAAAAAAAGCGAATATAAGATGTTATAAAAACTTTTGATACTTCTTCGGGTATTTAACGACCCGAATTTTAAAATAGCTCGAGATGGGGAAACGAGAGAAAAAAATAGAAAAAAAAACGATGGTTGAAGGGGGCGGGTGAGAGAGAGAGAGCGAAAAATAGCGTTAAATAAAGAAAAGGTTGTAAAGAAATAAAAACTTTCGACTCGACGATGATCGTTTTACATTCGGCTGAAATAATGCTCTGCGACGGAAAAAAGCAGTTAAGGCATAAAATTTTATGTAGGAATACAATTGCCACCGCCGGAGAGTAAATCGAACTTCCAAGAAAGCTGGTTTAAAAAGGAAGGAGAAAAAATTGGTAAAATTTATACAGTGCCAGCGTTCATTCATTCGTTCATTGGTTCTCATCGATGACATCCATCTACGTGTACATAAATTTTGATGCGAATATAAGCACTGTGCGAGGAGGAGAACAAGGGGAATTCATTGGAATTCACTTGGCACTGCGTCATTATTGGTTGGATTTAACGAGTGGGGGGAGAGGGGGGGGAGGTCGCAACGAATAGGATTATCGGTAACCGTATTGTAATTAGAATGCTGAATCACTTTGGCGAATGTATAATTGAAATGTTATCCAGCAATTATGAAACATGAAACGTGCATTGTCGTTCGAGTCGTGGTGCTCGTTTTCCGCCCGAGTTCAAGAATTGCAGGGCAGATTTCCAATAGCGGTCGATTAAGTTACATACTTGTTTATGTAAATCATTTTTATGAACTTTTTTGGTTTTAAGGGTTATGCTCCAGTGTAACGGATCACGTGTCATAGTGTGTTAATGAGGCATGCTCCTTTTTTTCTGCGAGCGTCAACCTGTAACAATATAGAAATATTTTGTCCCGACACCAAATTAATTCACAAAAAAATATTTCACGTGTTTAACTCCTCTGGAAAAAATATTACGCGATGGGTAATCAAAGGCGACAGTTGCCTTTTTTTGGGACTGTCGTTTATCGCGATCTGTGAAGAATCAAATTCTTCACAATCGTAAACGATAGAGGACAGAAAAAGCATTTTCAGGGCAGCAATTTTCTCTTGGAAATTTGAAACAGAACTGAAAACTATTTTACAGAAAAGTTAACAGTCTGTGTTCGTTTGATTTTTAACTACAACAAGCCACCCACGGGAGCCAAACATCAACCCAAGTACTATGGAATATGAAGAGAGACTCGCCAGATCCATCAAGTGATCTCTTTGAATCCATACTACTCCGCTACAAAGATTGGACTATATGCTTCACGCATGGCTCCAAATTTAAATCCAAAACTGGGGGAGCATATTTTATCGGAACCTCAATCCACAATTTCTCACTACCACCTACTACCAGTACGTTATCCGCAGAAATAATAGCCATCTATCAGTGTTTACTCGAACTATCCAACGACCCAGCAACATAAATTTAAATATGCACAGACCGTCACTCAGGAACATACAGAAAAACACAACAACTGAACACGTCTTAATAAGCCACGTAAACTACGTACTCCACCACCTTCTTCAAATCAACAACACCCAAGTAAAATTTCTGTGGATTCCAAGTCATAGAGGAAGGCAATAAATATCATGGTTAAAACAATAAATATCATGGTTTAAAAAAAAAAACCTATTGCTTGGCATCAGCACGATGCTGCTGATGATGCTATGAGGAATGGAGAAAAAATGATCTTGTTTTCTCGTGAAAGAAATTTCCCTCCCCTCCATAAAAGGGGTTACATTGCACTTACTACCGAATTTCAGCTGACAATATATACCCGGAAAACTATTGTAATTGAGACGGATTGGGTCACTGCCTTTGAAAATTTCATCAGGTTTTTGATCTGGCTTCGATTTAAGCCCTAAAGTCCAAATTTCATTCTTGTATTCAGTGAAATTGATTTGATTTGGAAAATGGAAAAAATAATCAAAATATAGGCTTCTTGGACCACAAATTTCGATTATTCAGTCAAATTCAGAATCCATTTGGGCTCCTGAATCCGGATTCTTCGTTCGAGAGTGAAATTGGCTGGACCTTGAGAATTGAACATAGTATCGTAACGGATCTCTTAGATCGTCAGTTCCAGATGAAGTTCTGTTAGATTGTTGGGCTGACTTCAAATCGGGCTTCAAAATCTAAATTTGATGTTTCTCAAACGAACAGACGTAACGTGACTTGCCTTGGAAAATCGAACAAAGTATCAAAATCGGATATTTCTGGGTCGTTGATTTTGAATATTCGATGATGGTGGGCGTAAGGCGATGCACGCGCGCTACAATTGACCTTCGACACCGAACCCTCCAACCTGGAATTCCTCGATTGGGTCTGCGTCAGGACGGGGGGAGGGGGGAAGTCAGCATAGGGGGAATGATTTCGAATATTGGATTAAATTTTGAATTGCATTTTGATTTTAGATATCGGAATGAAAAAGAGCTAAATGGACTCGATTAAGAACGTGTAATTGGTTTGTGTTCGTAGATTGCCGATTTTGACTAACATCAAATTTTACACTTTATCCCGTTTCCCGGTCCCAAAATTCATAGCGGAAGTTGTGGTAATTTTCACTTTGAAAATTAACTAGTGGAACGATTGCGCGGCATTCGTGGCTCCTTAATCGTTCTTATCACCGTGCGATTCCCCCTTTGGATCAAGTAATGAAAATCCTCCTGGCATATTGTGGGCATAGAAAAATTAGGGGGAATACAAGGATCAGTCAATAAATAAGGTTAAAATGTCAATAACTCAGAAAGGGAAGTAGTTAGGAATTTGAAATTTTTAGGTAATACTGACAACATCATTACACACCACCCTGCAAAGTTTCGTACCGATCTCTTTAGTGGTATAGTTTTTGTGGCCAAACGAAAATGTTGAACGAAGGTGAGCGCGGGTCCGATTTGCGCATGGAGCAACGCGCCGCGATTCGTTTTTTAAATTTTGAAAATATCAAGCCGAAAGACATTCATGCACGTTTACTAAAATTACATAGTGAAAAAACAATCAGTTTTACTCACGTGTACAAATGGTGTAAAGAATTTCGTGGCGGACGAACGAGCATTACAGATCAACAATGAGCCGGTCGCCGGGTGAGTGTGTCTACCGATGAATTGAAGGCAAAGATCGACGCATGCATATGCGAAAACCGTAACATTAGCATCGAAGAAATTTGTGTCGAATGTGATGCATCCCATGGAACACTTTTTAAAAGCATCAGGACGGATTTGGCGCATAAAAAGGTTTGCGCGCGTTGGATTCCGCGCCAACTCACAGAGGAGAACCGAACTGCACGTTTTTCGATGTGCACCACCAACCTTTGTCGCATGAGACGAGAGGGGGAAACAAGTTTCTGGGAAGGTTGGTCACTGGTGACCATAGCTGGGTACATCATTATACCCCTCTCTCCAAACAAGTGTCGTCATCATGGAAACATGTTGACTCTCCAAAATTGTGTGACGGCATGGTTACTGCAACTCGGACCCGAGGTTTGGCGCGCCGCGATTTTTGAAATGCCAGAGCGATGGCTGAAGTGCATTGATCGGAATGGTGATTATACCAAAACTTGGCAAATTTTACGCTCTTTCTAATGGTGTATTTATTTTTACGTTTTCAATAAAATTTGATCCTTAATTCAAGTTTTGACCTTATATATTGACTGACCTTTGTATTATACGACACGACTGGAAAAATGGGTTACACGACAGGACTTTTGTGTACTAAATAATGGTATATAATGACAACTTTAACAGCAACTATTTCATTAGTAAGAACGACAAAAATTATTTTCGAACGACTTTTATTATAAACGACAAACTTTCTGTTCCAAATGAAGGTTTTAAGGGTCACTGATTTCATTTCAGGAGTTATTCCCTCCCTCCTCTCCATTCAGTCTTCCCTTCGGACTAATTTTAGTTACTCCAATTTTCTTCAATTTTCGAGTTCTTGAGATCGCCAGTAGGGTTTTTTAAGTCGCTGAATCCATTTCAGTTGTTTTTTCGCCTCTCCTCTCAACCCTTTAGGTTTCACATGGGGTCAATCTCCAATTTATTTGATAATGTTGTCGCTGCTGCTGCTGCTGTTTTTGTTGGTCTTTCCGCCGTTTCTCGTTCCCCTCACTCGGATTTTGAGAGGTGCCAGGTGGATAGGGGTCAGTGGACCCACTTCCACGAACAACTTCGGCCGCAGTTGGTTTTTTGTTTTTCAGCAAGGGTTCCAGCTCCTCCCGAATCATTCTTCTCAGCATGTCCTGCATGGAGGATGACTGGGAGGATGTCTGGGATTCCCTTGCTGCTGCTGGTGCTGCTGGGGAGGCCTTCTGCAACTTCTCAATATCTTTCTTCATTTTATTTATCTCCTCTTCCTGCTGCCGCATCTTCTGACGGGCCTCTGCCAGTTGCTTTTCCGCGGTAGCCCGCTTCCGCCTCTCCTCCTCCAGCTCCTTTCGGAGTTCATGTATCGCGTTGTCTTGTTTTCTGAGCTGCTGCCGGAGGAGGGCGTTTTCCGCCTCTTGTTCTTTCTTTTCATCAGCTACGGGGCTCGGGGTCTGCGCCTCCTTCACCCGTTTCCTTGGGTTGTTCGAGACTTCGGGAGTTCCGGGCACCTCGGGCTCTTTTTTATTCTTCTCCTCCCTGGTCTCAACTGGTAGCACCGCCTCGAAGACAGTGCTTCTTAGCGTTTCCGTTACCAAGCTAGATCGGCGGAGGGACCTTATTTCCGCCTTGGCTCCCGCTGTTTGTGGGGATGAGGGGGCGCTGTGGTATGGTGTTGTTGTTTCTGATGACTGGTCAGAGTCACCGCTCTGTTTCAGGGCCTTGACTGCCTCTGCCCGTCTCAGTTTTTTGTTCCTTTCTAGCCCTTCTTTGGAGCGCCGGCTATGATACTGTCTATCAGTTTCCCCAGGTAGTCTTTTAATAACTCCAAAGAGTTTCGTTTTTTCTTTCGATGTAAGCTTCTTTGCTGGGGGTGGGAGAAGCGGCCATCCTTTGCTCAGTTTTGGCGTTGATGTTCCAATGGGTTTTTGGATTTCTGCCAGTGGTTTGATGGCTGCCGCTACATTCGGTACCTCATTCGCCAGTTCTGGTGACTCAGTAAGGTCCGAAACACTGCCGCTGCCATCTGGTGATGTAATCATCTTTATGTCGTCTTTGCCTCCCGCCAGGAGGACTTCGGGTTCGGTATGGGTTTCGCATAAAATGTTGTGGGTTTGCGTGTTTTCGGTTTCCGGTAAATCAATCGAGCTCGTCTCATAGGCTGACGATCCGGCGGGCGCAACGGAGCCAACCCCCACCGTACCGGGTACCGGGCTTTCACCGGCCGGCGTTTTCTTGCTTGTAGACATTTTCATTTCCCTAGATCCACCATTATCGCAGGTGGAACGCGCCAGTTTTGCCCTACCTGGAAGGGGGTGAAATGGTTGACAGAGTTGAGTAGAGTACACGTGATGGGGGGTTACGGAGGGGGAATTTGAGGAGGGTAAGGGTGAGGCGAAGAGATTAGAACAGAACCCTCGGGTCATACTCCCATGCCGCTAGGGTTACAGGAAGCCGCTTACTTCCCAGTATGACCCAATTCTTGGTGATGGGTGATACAACCAGAGGGGGTGACTGAATGAACCTCGGCCGAGACTGTGAGAGGTGGACGGGGGACTGGAAGGAAGGAAGGTGACGGTGGCATGCGGGGAGAGGTCCGCATGTTCGGGGGTGCGATCTTATACTATTACATCTTATGATTAACATATGCTAAGTAGCCGGTTCGGGTTCGCGAAGACCGCAACTTCCCCTATTCCTTGCTGCTGAGGGCCGGCCCTCGTGCTCTGCAGCTCGGCTGTCCCTGGAGTCCGCCGGCCACAACATTGCTGTTGGACCTTGGGATTTGGCATGTGCAATGCGGCCTGATCTTCGACCCGGGCCGCTAGCCATCTCCCTATGCAATGCAGAGTACCAGGTGGGTTTATCTGTCGGAGTTTTCCTTCTCCTATCGCCTGGATTTTCCCTGTCCAGCAGTGCCCTCCGCGGAGCCGGCACCGACACGGCAGTACGTAACCTGTCAGGGGACGGCAGTACGTAACCCGACAAGTCGGACGTGAAGGCGCCCCCCTTCAGACGTGAAGGCGTGCCGCCACCGAGCCCCCCAGACCAGCACCACTGGCCAGGCCAAGAACGACGAATTTTGGATTTTGAACAAGGCCAAGACATGTGGGTTCCATACTTCTTTACTTCTAATGCTCCTGGACCCGCCGAAAAGAGCATTGCACAGTGGTCCGCGGCCATTTCTGGCACAGCAGATGGAGGTTGAGTCCTCCATCCACTGCCCCCCTATCCGCCACCTGGGGACGCGCCCGGTAGATGATGTGCCACCTTGTCCCTTCATCAGTGGCCGAGGCCCCCGACCAGGGGGAAACACCTTTTGGGTGCCCCCCAAGTGGGGGCCCCGACCCCCTCCGGGAAAAAAAACAATAAAATAAAAAAAACAATTAAAAAAAACAATTTTTTAAAAAAAAAATACGGGGAAGCTAACGTAATTACTCCAGTGTTCCCGATTTCTATTTTTGTAAGTCAATAGTACGATTTTTGGGGTCGATGAATCCGTTTCGGGAGTCATTTTCCCCATCTTCTTCACCCTTAAGGATCTACAGGGGTCTGATATACGATATTATCATTTTTTACTTATTTATTTTATTTATAGTTTTCACTCAAATTGACGTCCACACAAAAATTCGCTTATAACGTTTAATTTGTCGCCACCCAGGTTACTGTGGTCATTATTGCATATTATTGTCGTGCATTATATTTCGTGTAGGTTAATACATTTTTTACGTCGCCCCATTTATTTTTCTTGTCGGGCATTCATTTTTTTATAGTTTACTGCGAAAATTGTCGTTGGACCCATTAAATTGTCGTATTTACATTTGTTCCTGTCGTTGTATCCCTTTGTTTTGTCGGGCCATTAAATCTGACCCGAAAAATTAGGGAGGGAAATTGTCAAGGAATATAGGTGAAGAATCTAACAACACCATAATGCAGAGTCTCACATCCCTGAGGGTTTTTACTTTGTAGAGTATGCGGCAGAGTGGGGCGGGAAATCCGATTTTTCCAATGAATGTGTACTCAGCTTACCACCGGAGCTTCCCCATAACATGCACGGAGATAATTTCAAATTGCATTGCGAAAAATCTTCTTTTTTTACGCGTAAAATCTGAGTTTTGGAACCCTGAAGGGCCGTTAGTAAAGTTTATTAACATCCTAGAAATCAGTAACCTGCAAACATTTTAATTCGATTTTGTTTTTATTATAGTTTTCTTAATGGATTTGAGTTAGTCCTTTTCTTCAAGTGCAACGTTTTGCTTTTTAGGGCTAAAATAGAGGTCAGTTCAGAAATCCAACGTCATGTTTGAAATTGCAGACCCACCAAACCTCAAGTTCGATGTACTTAGTCGGATTTAATGAAAGTAAATCGAGTCACTTTTGTCTATTGGAATAGGGAATTTAAGCCCAGAAAGCCCAGATTAAGACTGTATCCTTTTGTCTAATTCGATTATAGGAAGTCCCTAGGCCCATATCGTATCCAATTTTCCAGTCAAGTCTATTGTGCCCATTTGGGGTATGATCCTTGGACTTGAGGACCAGATCTGGATCCAATCGAAAATGTGGTTAAATTTTCGAAATCCGTGACCCCAAACCCCTCTATTTTGATTATTTTCTTAATTTTTTACGACAATAAGTTGATTTTACCCATATCAAATTCAGGTTCTACGGGACACAAATGGGGACAGGTTAGAAATGTGGTGAAATTTTCGGAATAATAGCCCGAAACCCCTCTATTTCCATAGTTCGATATCTTTTCATATGAAAATCTGAGTCACGCATTCTGGAATCAAAGTTAGTAAACTCTAATTTTTTCCATTAAATTTCTGAATTTTGTGATGCATTATTGTATAGTGAGGATACATGAAGGTGGCCATTATTTTGGCAAAGTAAATGTTCTTTTCAAGACATCCGGTCATTTGGTTTTTGCTGGAAAAACAGTTCCATTCAACTATTTCCGGTTTTCACTATATTTGAAAGGTCGCTACCGCTGGGTGAAGTCCAACACAAAATACTGTATGTACGTGAGGGCTTAGCCTCAAATCAGTGGAAGTTGAATGCTGAGAAGAATAAAATTACTGAACATTTCAATTTACCTGAAAAAAACTGAAGGTTTTCACTTCTAGACGTAGAGCACAAAACGTCTGCAGACCCCCTTGAACTCTGACAGTGTGGTTCGAAAGCAGGCGAGAGAAGATGAGAAAAATACATGTAATTCAAGATGGTTGTTGATTTGCCGGGTTTCGAAGTCGCCGAACTCGATTTTGAACTTAGTTCTTGGATCTACCCCCTAAGGCTTAAGATGGAATTGCATGTATATAGCGACATCTTTTCCCTTTGCCACTACATATTGATGCCGTTGCTCACTTAAACATGATGTCCGTACTCGGTGTGCTTGATAATCTTTTGATGGGAAACACGTGAATTCAGTTTCGTGCTCAAGAAAGGAAAAAGTATTCTCTGGATGTAGTCTTAGTGCGTGAATTTGAAACTGACTTGAGATTTCTTTTTACAACCATTGATCTTACGACTCGGAGTACAGTGCCTCGTGTAAAAACTCTCAAAGGCGAACCCAATCAAGTGTTAGATTGGATCGTGTCAGCTGTATTCTGTATGAATTTACAAACCTCGGGGTATTGTACGCCACCTCCGCCGACGAGTTGTATCGTGTATTTTCTGCAAATTTCACGCCGGGATTTTCTGAAATTCCAAACGACGCCGAAGAATGGCGATGAAGAGTATAATGGAATGGGGGACGAACTGTGAATGCGAGGTAAAATTAGTATCCGGGAATCGCTTCCCGCTATGCCATGTCACGAGCTGGTTCGGACCAGAGCGCACTTATCTTTTCTGTAGACGAGGGTGTGAAGGGTTTTTGAATTGTCGTTTCACATGGAATGGCATCAGAAGGAAAAATACCAGTTAGAAACGTATCCCGCTTCCGCCCCCGTATTGTGGATATTGATGGAATCGTGTAAAACCGTGGCAAATTAACATGCTAATAATGTCGGTAAATTCATCCTTGACTAACGCCATTATGACAGGCCAACAACTCGGGAAAATAGTTCTTCTTTGTTCTTTATTTATTTTTTTTTCTCCAAGTTTTCTTTTCGTGTTTGTGTGCATGTATGCGCGAATTATAGTTTTATTGTTCGTGTGGTTTCCGGTGACTCGTGCCTGAAAAATGTCCGATTTATTGAATCGGAACACGAGATGTCTGTGATTTTTTTTTGTGTTCGGAAACACCGTGTGTATTTTTGGTCGAAGAAAAATGAGGTTAATCGTTATTTTTGAAGTGAGGGAGTTAGACTCCTCTAGTCCTTCCGACCTTTGTTGAGAATCTTACCGCTAGACTTTGGACTGAGAATGTATAGCTGTCCTTTTACTGTTGAGATTTGAACTTCGAGCGTATGAGGCCTCTGCAGTTATTGTAGGAGCTAACACTGATATCTCAAACGAAGTCATCTGTCGGCGGTAATTTTAGCCATCGGAGCCCGGTTCTGATAGTGGGAATAGTCTGACTGAGACTACGCAATAAATAACTGGCCAGAAAAAAAGGTTGGACTGCTAGTGAGCTGGGTGAAGCCTGACTGTGGGGTGAAAACATTCACCCGAGTCGGACTAAAAAGCAAGTCAATAGATCAGCTCATGAAACAGAAATTTTTCTCATTTCCTACTTGCCTAGAAAGTAAAAAGTGAATGAAGTGAAGGAAAACAGATCTTGAAGTCAGCCGATAGTACCCAATGGAGCTGGCAAATAAGTTACATTCATATCTCGGTGAATTCACCTTCATATGCCTTTACATACTTTAGGAAAGAAAAATAGTTTTTGAAATAATCAGTTTTAGAATAGCATGAGAACAATACTGATAAAAGCGTCGAGGTATTTTTATTTTTTTGACTGGTGGTCGACTGGTATACCAAAAATTGAGACTTTTTTCCATCGGATGACTACGATTAGTCTTATAGGAATCTGAGTTTGTTCTAAGAAACTTGAAGGAAATCAGTTAAGACACTGGTTTTTCATAATTTTCGATTTTTTTTGTTGAGGGAATTGGTCTTGGCAACCTCTTCTCTCTTAGACAGCTAGTCAGATAAGAATCTGGACCTGGTGCGAAAGCCTCAGAAAAAATGGGTTAGACGAATGTAATTATTCAAAGTTATCCATTTAGCGTTTTTATTTAGAGATGAATTGATACTCGAATGGTCTACTGACATGAAGGAAACGTTTTACTCCTTGTACAGTTACTCGTATAGAAATCGAAACACAGTTAAAGAAATTCGGAGACTGTCAATTAGGATATAGGTCCCTCAAAATTTCCGATTTGGTTTTCCTATTTGGAGAGAAATAATTCAATTTCTTCTGCCAATGGTTCGAGTATGGTGCATATAACAGGGTGTTCATTCTCTGGAAAACCTGAAAAAGTCAGGATATTTTGTACTTCTGGAAAAGTCAGGGAATTTTGGAATTTTCAGCATGTTTCATCTGAAAGTCAGAGAATTTTGTAAAAAAATCGACTGCGAAATTCTGCAGTATTTCAAACAGATTTTACCCTATTTCTTATAAAGAAAAATTTTCCGTCGTTTCGCTCCGGCAATTTTCTTATCTTTTATCTTTCACAGGAGAAGGACGTGGGTAATACAAACCCCTCTCCTATCGCAGTAGTACAGAGTGTGTTAGTGTGATGAAATCGTTTTCATGGTATTCGTTTCACGTTTACATCTTTCTATTAAGGCTTGCTATACACTTAACGTATTTCGTGACTTTTCACGAAAAATATGACGAAACGCGAACGAATCCCTCTACACTTCTCCCAATATCAGCTGTTTCGTGTTTTCATCTCATCCTGTTCGCGAGAATCTGAAAATCGGCGCGAAAAGACGCGAAAATGAAAAAGTATTTGGTCTAGCTCCTCTCCCCAGTGTGAACATGTTTTTGAGAAAGTCGTAATGAAACGAACATTTGAAAACCAATGAATTCATCGTCTGGAACATCCTGACATCGGGTTTTTCTTCGGTTCCCCTCTCCTTCGCAAATGTAGATAAGGGTAAATGAAAGGGACTTCTGAGATTTTGGAGGAAGAGCAATGAATCCACAAAATATGAAAAAAATCTAAAGACCGCATAATAATTATTATCGCGTTACGAAAGAGTCCATTATTTTCAGATATATGACCTCATATTGTATCTGTCGATACTCCTAAATTGAAGCCTCTTCCGCCTCCCCTGATGCCATAATTTTCCAGATCCTAACCACCTTTCTAGTTTCATAGCATGCTGCAGCTTTTTCTCCTGGATTCCAGAATTCATTTTACGAATAATAGTTATTTTCCCTCCCCCTAAACCATTCAGGCTCTACGAGAGTGAGGTTAATTCCGGTTACTTTAGTTTTCCTCAAGTTCCAAATTCTTTACGAGATTCTAAAGTCAATTTTTTGGACAGGGTAGCCAATCAAGCTCTGAGTCGCTGATTTCAAATATCGCCTCAGATTTTTATCCGACCCCTTCCAGAGCTCTGCCGTAATACAAATTCAGCTTCTCCGGCGAAAAATTGCACGAAATATCGAAATAGGGATGGTTTTGTGTCGCTGATTTCGAATATCGCTTCGGATATTTAATCTGGACTTTTAAGCTCCCGTGCCTTAGTTGAGGAATTTTTACGACGTTATTTCTATTAGCAACACTTTAAATAAATAAAACTGTATTTTTACCCTATTCGGTGGCTTTAATTAGAAAGAGTGAATTCTGAGTTCACCGTAGCTTGTCCTACGCTCTTGCTACCTCATTGGTCGCACCAGGAGGGATAGGATCCAAAAATTACCCCTAGAATCGAATACAGCGACCTCGAAAACCTATACACCAATTTTCTAATTGCATTCTTTCACCCCCTCCCCCTTCACGATCGGCATTAAGTCACACGGAAAAAAATCTATGAAGTCGTTAATTGACATTGCACCACGCTGCACCCCATAGATTGCGTTTTCATTTCCATCATTAAATTCTTACACCCCCTCTGCCACAGATTCATAAGCACACGTTAGTAAAAAGAAGGTTTGTGGAGTGATTAATAATATTCGCCGCTCACGATGTTCGAAAAAATTTGAACCCCCCCCCCCAGTTGTAATTTGTATTTGAAGGGTCTGGAAAATTGGAAAAATTTGCCTGAAAACCTGGAAAAGTCAGGGCAAATCATTTCCGAACAAGAATGGACACCCTGATATAGAAGGGGGTGGGGGCTTTTTCTTCCCGAAACCGTCACTAATATTCGTATAGGAATCTGAACTGGGTGCAAAAATTATCAGACAGTGAGTACTAGCCCTTCTCCGAAATTTAGGTTTAAATTTTCATTTAAGAAAAAAAGTTTTATCTTCGTAAATGATGCTTACATGATGGAAGGTATCTTAAAGTATGAGTACTATTTGTATCAAATATTTCTTCAAAAATTCAAAAATTCTTCATTCTAGAAGACTATTGAGACGAAATGTCTCAACCTTCAGTTTTTAGCCGTATTTTGACCTACAAAATAAGTGATAGGTGAAACTTGTGAACCATGTATCTCAGAATTTTGTTTTTATTAGTATTTATCTGTAAATTCTAATTTTCAATACTCGAAAGGTTTTTTGTTTTTTGTTTTTTTTTTGTGGCGAAAAACATCTAAAACTCTTTTATCCGTTTTGTAATTCAGTTAATTCAAAATGGAAATTCAATATTTTAGTGAAAAGTGCAATACGATGGAACAATAGAACACTTTTCCTGGGAAAATATGTTGGCCTCCCTTCTCGGAAGTTATCATTTGGTGAGAAAATAACGTGAGCAATATTTTTAAGCCTGCCGCTGGGGCTTCAAATTTATCCAAGTACATAGTACAGTACATAAATAAAAATTGACTACATTCAAATTTTGACCTCTCTTTTTGTCTGGTCTCTTTTCTAATTTCACTCTCAACCGGAGCCCTGGAATCGGCCCTTTCGAGCATTACCTCAGAGATGTCGGGGAGGCTGTTATCGCTGTTTTAGCCCTCTTCACTTCTTACCAAAAAACTGGCCTAGGTCGAAATATAGCGAGTTGCTGCGTGGGCTCGAACCAGAGACCTCCGGATTCTGAGACCAGCGTGCTATCCACTCGGCCAACCAAACCCCAGTGTTTCAATTCGATTTTTTATCCGGTGGGACTTACGGTGATGCGCACATACCAAAGTGGCCCTTAAGACACCGCATCCCCGGCCCCGGAAACTACAGTGGCCAGTGGGATTCAAATTTTGACTTGGTATATACACTAATCGATTCGTCTTGATCCCCCCCCCCCTCCCCCCAATAATAAAATATATTCGAGTTGAATTTTAGGACTGATTATATTGGGCGATTTCAAATATTTTTATGCATAAAATCAGGCTCAAATAATGTGTAGTTATTATTGAATTTCTCTTGAATGTTGCGCTCCATTGTCCAAAATTGAGTATTTCTATAATGGGGCGATCGTAACGAATCGATTGATGGACTCACTGTTAAATTTTCAAATTCTTTACCGTCGACCCTTTGCCTCTTGTGGCAGGATAGTAATTATTGAATTTCTCTTAAATGTTGTGCTCCGCAGAACAAAATCGAATATTCTTATAATGGGATGATTATAACGAATCGGTTGATGAATAATTCAAAATTTGAGAACTATCAGATTTTCAAACTCTGTAACGCTTACCCGAACTTCAGTTCCTCGTGGCAGGCTATATGCATTCGAAATGTTTTCCCATTGTCAAAAGCACATGACATATGGCCTATTCATTGTGACATATTGTCTCGCATTGAGACAATATGTCTGTCACAAAACATTTTGTCGCCGAAAAAAAAAAGCTTGTAGAACTGAGGTCTGCGGTTGCAGAATTGAAAATTTTGTAACTTAAAGGAGGGAATTCACTTAAGTATCGAATGACATCACGAAAATTCTTGTAAATCGTTTCGTTCCAGAAGAATGAATAAGTACCGTCAGTTTTATGGCCATCCTTTCAGTCCTCCCTACTTTTCAAAGTAATAGTTTTTGGATTTTTATTACTGTTTGGGTAAACTGCACACTCAATTAATGGCCATAGGCCCAACAAAACCGAGGCACAGTCATGATGTAGTAACGATGTAATAACGCAAACTTTAAAAAAAAATAACAAGAAAAATTGGTATAAGGTACCGAGAGTACTACATACATATTTTTACATGCTCGAACGAACATCGAAAACCGCTACTCGGATCATAACGTAACTACTCGACGATAAGTCGCCAGCCGGCGAGGTGCCGGAAAAATGGGAAAAATGAGTGGGAAAAAACCCGATTTAGATAGACGAACGATAGACCAATATCGAATCCACAAATATGCGGTGGATTCGATAACATACTCCCCCGGGAGGGGCAACGCCCCTCAACCTCAAAACCAAAAAAATTTGGAAAATTTAGACACTCGGCTGGCTACTTTACAATATTTTCTGACGAACTCGGAAGTCGAATAATTCGGGTAATTGGACGGATGTAGGTCTTCCCCGCAACTCGTACTTCAACTGATCGAACGTTACCGGCGTCATCCGGGAATACCTTCTCAATGCGACCAAGTCCCCATTGACCGATGTCGACTAGTGTATCGTCCTTGACTGCGACCACCTCTCCGATGATGAAATTTGGTTGGGTATCATGCCACTTGGTTCGGATTTGCAGTTCATTCAGATAATCCTGGTACCAAGCATGCCAGAATGAACGGATGGTCTGCTGATGCTGCATCCACTTTTGGCGAATGGTCCCAGTCGATGTAATTGGGAATGATGGCACGACCAGATGATCACCAGTTAAAAAATGTCCCGGTGTCAACACTGCATCCTCCTGCTCCCCATCTCGACGGCTGCAGAGAGGGCGGGAGTTGAGTATGGCCTCAATCTCAGCAAAGAGGGTAGCGTACTCTTCATAGGTTCGAGTGTGACCCTTAGTAACGCGCAGTAAATGTGATTTGGCTGCCTTCACAGCTGCCTCCCACAAGCCCCCGTGGTGGGGTGCTCGTGGTGGAACAAACTTCCAGCCAATAGAAATGGAAGCTAAGGCCTTGGCAGCGGCCACGAAGTTCTTGGCATTGTCTGAATAAACGAGTTTTGGTACACCGCGTCTACCAATGAATCGTTTGAATGCATCCAGAAACTTGTCTGTGGTTAGGTCGGATGAAAGCTCTAAGTGAACAGCTCGCGTGGTCATACAAACAAAAACGCAGAGGTAGGATGAAAAATGGATGGTACTTCGATGCCGAACGCACTTGGTTTTGAAAGGTCCACAGTGATCTACTCCCACAGAACTAAAGGGACGGCTCATAGTAGATCTCTCAGGTGGCAACTGTCCCATGACTTGCGTAGCAGTGCGTGCCTCGAACCGGGCACAGTTAACACAGCGATGAAGGATGCGCTTAATCACGTTGTTTGAACCGCCAACCAGCCAGAATCGATTCGCCAGAAATGATTTGACAAATCCCCGATTAGCATGGAAGAATTTCCCATGAACATGTTCGACTAGAAGCTCCACTAAACGGGCTTGCGCGGGTAAAATAACCGGATGACGCTTGTCGAATGGTAATGCAGGATTGTTGATGCGCCCAGTAATGCGCAGAATACTATTTGTATCAAGGAATGGCTGAAGCCTGAACAGAGGGCTGCGTCGACTAATTGGCTCTCCTCTTGAAATGGCGGTAATCTCCATAGAGTATGCGAGGTGCTGAGTATATTGGATGAGCGCGGTGGTTGCTCGATCATACTCCGCACTTGATAATGGTTCCCCTTGGAATGGGAGCATCACTTCACGCTTCGAATTGGATGGACGATCGGATTGAACTTGGGTTCGCGCATTTGTCACAAATCGAAACAACCAGGCAACTACTGCTTGAAGCCTTGAAAATGACGAATAACGGTCAAAGATAGTAGCCCAGGTGGTCTCCTTTACCATGGCCATGCTTGCCTTTGTTTGATATGCTTCCAACACACTCGAATCGATGCTGGTGAAATCAGGTTTCCAGCATTTAAAAAACTCTGGATTGGAGAGTGCCTCTGGTCCTTGGATCCAGAAAGTTGAACCAATAAGCTTCTCCATAGCAATTCCTCGAGATGGTAGATCAGCCGGGTTGTCACGAGTAGGCACATATGCCCAATGACCAATGGATAATACGGATTGGATTTCACGCACTCTGTTGGCTACAAAGACTTGCCAATTCTCTGGTGATTTACTAAGCCAGCAGAGGGTTACTTGTGAATCAGAAAGGCAATAAACATTTTCCAAACTAATGCTCAGATCAGTAGCAATACGGGTAATCAATTTGGACAACAATTGAGCTGCCATTAGCTCGAGACGATGGATGGTTAATGGCTTGATAGGTGCCACTCGGGTTTTGGCACACACAATGTATGACTCACAACCACCCTTCGAGTCCGTTCCACGAATATAGACTACCGCACTATATGCCACACTGCTGGCATCGCAGAACCCAAATAATTCTTTACACGCGATATGGGTTTGTAACGTATAAGCTCGACGGATGCTGAACTTCTGCACCTGTGACAATTCTGACAGTAGAGACCGAAAGGGATCACTGATTGATTGAGGTACCGGATCATCCCAACCAATATGTTCCTTCCACAAGAGCTGGAGCAAGATTTTGAATCGGATTGTGAATGGTGCCAAGAAGCCAAGCGGATCATAAACCTGTGATGTCAGTGATAGCATGATCCTTTTGGTGACTACTACATGTGGCTCCAGTAGCTTGCCACTAAGCTTGTTACCCAAGGTGTCTTCAAGAGGTTTCCAAATAAGACCCAGAAGAGATGCAACTTCGGATTGATCGAAAACATGTTCGGATAATGTCTCTACTAGGTCAGGCTCCAATGTGGCAAGTAGCTCTGGGGAATTAGAGATGTATTTTCGAAGTAGGAATTTACCGGATGCTAGTACGCTGTGAACTTCCTGCTGGATCTGGATTGCAGCCTCGACGGATTCGGCCCCAGTTAATAGGTCGTCCATATAAAAACAGGTGCGTATAACCTGGGCAATGTCTGGTTTTTCTGCAATGATGGATTCTGCTAATACATCCAGGCACTTAGTAGCCAAAAATGGGGCACTAGAGGTGCCATAGGTGACTGTATTCAACCTATAAGTTTGGATAGGCTCCTCACTGGAATCTCTCCACAAAATCCTCTGGAGATCCCGGTCCTCCTCATGTATCAAAATCTGCCGATACATTTTTGCAATATCTGCAGAAAAGGCAATCTTGTGAGCTCTAAACCGGACCAAAGTATCGAATAACTCTGGTTGTAGGATGGGTCCAGCAAGTAGGGCACTATTTAGCGATATGCCACCAGGTGTAGGTGCTGAGGCATTGAAGACGACGCGCACCCTGGTAGTAGTACTATCAGGTTTCTCCACTGCCAAGTGCGGGATGTAGTAACAGGTGTCTGGTTCGGGTTCGCATTCTGGCACAACCGACATGTGGGCCATGTCTCGATACTCTTTCATGAAGCCTACATAATCACGACGAAGAGCAGGGTCCATTCGACATTCAGCACGGTACAGGGCACGAGTAGCTCTGAATTTTGAACGACTATCCAGCCCAACCAAACTACCAGTCTTGGGCTGTTTAACTTTGAATCGTCCATCCTCTAACCGCTGATAGGTAGCCTCAAAGTGAGCTTCACACTCTGTTCGGGCTGATGAGGTGTTTTCGGATTTAGACACCTCCTCACCATTAATGAATCGACGAACCTGCTTATCAATGTCATGGATGGTTACAAAACAGTACGCCGAAACTGCGCACACTGGTTCAATACATGACTGCTCAATTGGACCAGATATTGTCCAGCCAAAGTATGAATCTCGGAGGGTGAGGCTATCGAGTAAAATAGTGTTATTCAAAATGCACCGTTCATAGTATTCACCTCCAATGACCATGTCAATACCACTGTAGTCTAGCTTCGCTTCCGCTAGCTTTAGAGTGGGTGCGGATGCCTGAACTCGAGGTAATAGGCCATCTGGTACCTCATACTGAAGGAGGTGGCTGGAAGGACATCGCACTCAACTTTAATTGCAAATCGGGTGAACCGTGACATCAGTTGGATATTACATGCCCGCTTGGCGGCCACCTTACCGCCAACTCCACCGATACTTGCTTCATTCGGATAAGTAATGAGACGGCTGCGCTGGACAAAGGTATCGGCAACTGCAGTAGATTGGGATCCTGTGTCAAGCAGTACTCGCGCCACACCATAAGCCTTACCACAGCGGTACCGAACAACGGCTGTAGCTAATATGACGAACTTATCAGACCGGATGATTGCTGAACATGACTTATTGGTCTCGTCCTGGTTCACTGGCTGAACAGCAGGAGCACTAGTGGATGAGGGTGACGATGATTTGGGCGGATCGGCTTGGTGATTTTCAGAATTGGTAGGTTTTCCCAAAGTTGATGGAAAATGCAACAAAGTATGATGCTTTTGACCACACTCCTTGCATGGTGGCCTCCGACACTCGGTGCTACTATGTTTATCACCAAAACAATTGATGCATGTACCGAGTCTCTTCACCGCACTAAACCGCTGGTGAGGTGACTTCGACGCAAATTCTGCACACTCAATTAGCAGATGCTGTCCTTTTTTACAGTGACGACATTCACTTCTTGAGACACTAGTATTGAATGATTTTTTTGGAGGTGGGAATTTTTTCTCGACGGATGGCTTCTTAGCTTCTTTAATGCTCGAGCTACTGGAGTCAATACTTCTTTCTTCGATCGAAAATGATCTGATTTGTAAAAACTTTTGCAGCTCATCGTAAGTGGGGAAAGATTCCACAGTCGATAAAGAGTTTTCCCAATCGCGAAGCGTTATCGGATCCAAGCAAGTGCTTACATGATAAGCTATAAATCGAGAGAAGGTCTTTTCTACTTTTTCCCCTGCAATCTTTAAACCACGGATTAGCGAGTCAACTTGGTCGAGTAAATTTCGTATTCCACTCTCGTTTTTGATAAGCTGTAGATTTTTGAGCTCTCTAAAATGAGCACGGATGATGGCTCTTTTATTCTCGAACCGGCTGAGGAAATGAGCCCAGGCTTCAGCATACGACGAATCTTTCAGCTCAAAGTCACGAACAATGCATTCAGCTGTACCGACCAACGACTGCTTTAAATAGTAAAGCTTTTGCACATTTGATAGGTCGACACTGTTGTGTACCAGGTTCTCAAACAGGTTTTTGAAATTATAAAAATTACGGAGATCACCATCAAAGGTAGGAATGTCTATTTTTTTCAAACGAGGTTGGGCAGATGAAGGCACTGAAAATGACGCGTTTAGGTCGGCTGAGCCGGGTAATAAGGATTCTCGGGTCTTCAAGGGCATCAATGCGCGACGAAATGATTTTACTTTACCATGCACCGCTACATTAAAGTTACGAACTTCGTCAGACTCAGTTAGCAAAGTTTCAATCTGGTTTTTATCTTGTTCGTCATCCAAAAGTTCTAACATATGGTTGGTGTTAGCTTCGAACCGATCTTTCAAAGGCAACCAATCCATTTCGAGAGAAGCTTCAACTTTAGATAGGGTTTCAATGTCCATAGGTTGAATTTTAACCAACTTCACTAACTGTTCTTTGATACGATTTATATTTAAACGTATTACCCGACGCTCCTTTTTCAACGATTCCATGACTGTAAAATCGAAACCAACCAAGCTGGACTCAAACTGGAATACCAATCAAACGATTTGGAGTGGACTGTAGTGACGATACTTCTGAAATCGACTGCGAAATGCGGATAGTGCAAACGGCAAAAATAATTGCGAAATGCGGATAGTGCAAACGGATAAAATAAAAACGACAGGATTCGACACGACGCGATATTCGGATTCGGATTACTCAGTCAATGACAACTACAACCGAATCACTGATTTTAACATGTGATCCGGCCCGTGAGGATCAAAATGTTTGGGTAAACTGCACACTCAATTAATGGCCATAGGCCCAACAAAACCGAGGCACAGTCATGATGTAGTAACGATGTAATAACGCAAACTTTTAAAAAAAAATAACAAGAAAAATTGGTATAAGGTACCGAGAGTACTACATACATTCGATAACGAATTTTTCTAATTTTGGAAATCAGGTCTTAGCGCAGTCTCGACTCTTGGCAATTTCCTGATTGACATTTTATCGAAAACCATTTACCACCTCGAGTATTGCCTTTGTCGGCAGGGGTGCGCGAGAATATGCAAGATTTGCTTCAAATCACTCTTTCCCAAGAGCACTTCTAGGATCTTCTGAAGTAGTTTCAGTTTTTGAATGCCTCATAGTTGACGGTGTATTTCTACTCAGTTGGTAATCGGATTTATACGACTTATATCAAGGTTCAAGTTTCAGAATTTTTCGTTCTTCGCAAATTTCTGAAAAGTTATTAAGCGTTTGGTAGGCAATCTGCAATGTTTTGTTTTACAACATTAATCTTCACACCAGTGGCGAAGTCAACTTTAGTACTGGTTCTTGGTTCTCTGCCGAGTCTCAAAAGATTAATAAGTATTCATGAGTTCTCAGAACATTCTCAACTCGTGAAAACTGTTGACGCGTATAAGTTCTAACGATTCTTTACCCAGTCTTGAGAGTTTTCAAAAGTTTTGGCAGATTCTCAACAAATTTTAATAAATTATTCTTAATAGGGTCCTAAGGAATCTCAGTCGAATAGTTCTAATCAATTCGAACATGATGTCACATGCTGAAGACTTTCGTTGCCTTTCAATAGCTATAACTGAACGGTGGGCGCCGCGTTCGCGGCACCTTGATTAGCCCTACCTCGTGTGTTGCTTCCGCGTACCTCCTTCAGTGCGCCCGATAGGCAATCATCGAACCGAATTTTGATGCTGCGGGGGGTTGGAAATCATTAGTTTCATCCAATTTGTTCGAGTGTACTTACTGCCGCGCAGGTGAACGTCGCCGTTACTTACATCCAATAGCGCGACCAGAAATCGTTTTCCTGGACTTCTCGTTTCAGCTAACTATACGGCATTTCCCGCCTTTGCCAATTTTGCACGCTTCAGTTGGGGATATTTCGTAAAGGATATACAACAGGTCGGTCGGTATCATTTCGATAAACCGTATTATAGCTGCACCCGCAGACGAAACTGATATACCTACTTGGATATTTCAGAAACGTAATATTCTGCTCGACGACTGACTCGTCGCCGCGCAGTCCCTTGAGACGCGCACGACTTCATCAAGCCTCTCAATTATCTCGACAGCGTTCGTCGGTCCCAGCTCTCGTGCTGGATTAAAATTTGCATTCTTTCCAGCTGACCAAACCTGCCGCAGATATACGCGATCATCCCCTCTTTCAACCGTCTACGCTCACGCAGCTCGGGATAAATTCGATGTCAACTTTGAACTTTCTGTCGACAGCAGTCGTTTCTCGTTTTGTATATCGAACTTGTAGAATCGAGGAGGGCACATTTCCGCGTTCAGACGGTATGGCAACTATTCGAGCACGTTATCGGCAGAAAGTAAATTCTAACAGCTTCGATTATTGATGGGTATGGGAGACGAAGGATACATGGCAGGTTTGGCTGGTCGGTATAGTAAGCTTCTAAGCTGCTAAAATTGATTAACTGTTGGAAAGCTCGGCTCGCATAACCGCAAGGTTACACCTGTGAACGCAGACCGCAAAACCATCGCGTATCAATTTTAATGAGACGTGGGGAGAAACGCCGTAATTGATTATCATGAGCTTGATGTTCGTTTTCAGTTTGCCAGCTGAAAAATGACGTTTATGAACGGACGAAGGAGAAAAAGAGCGAGAAGAGTTTCCTGGAACTTTCTCTTCTCCCTTCTCGTGCCCGGCGAGGCTAAAATTTGACGGCTGCGGATCGTGTTACTCGAAGCCCCTGAGGAAGCTACCATGGCACCGACCGATGTCAGGGAACGAAAATAAGGGCACGTGCACCCGGGTAATCCAAAAAGTCTTCATAGATGTTGCCAAAGGATGAGAAATAATTAGTTCGAGTTGGAAGGCAGGGAAGTGAGTGATTGAATTCATCTATTTCAAGATTGGATGTAGGATTTATTGTGAAATTACAAGAAGGGTGGTGTGTTATTTTTTCTGTTGTAAGTACACACGAAGTTAACGCAGTTGGATCCTAACTTAGAACAGACGTATTTCGGTAATATTAGCCTCATTTAGCTACTTGTCTGTATGCCAGCTTATTTCTGTTTGGCTTTTTGTCTATCGTCTGTCTGTCTGTCCATCAGTGTTATATCTGGGGGGGGGATGGTTTTTCTAATTGTGGCACCACTCTAACACCCTCTCTCCCTTTGTTCAAGACCAGACCCCTCGAATACTGGGCTGGTTACGCCACAGGTGTCTACTGCTAGTCTGTCTGCTTCTCTTTTTCGGGGGTTAGCTGGATCACTAGCTGTTATTCAGAAAGGTTGACTGACTGCCTCACTATTTTCATAGATCTTGCGGTATCAGAGCTGCCTCCTACAGTTTTTCGAATTTAGGGTTGGCATTGAGACCATTGCAATTATGTTGAGACTCCGTCGTGACTCTGTAAAACTTAGTAGGAATCTGTCAAGTTTTGTAAGACTCGTTGGTGCTGTTCTAGTATGCGATCTACCGGCCGATTGTCATCTACCACGGATAGAGTAATGTGGTATGCGATCTACCGTTTTAAAACATGATGTAGAATTAGGAAACGCAAAGCGTTGTTGTCAAAAAATGCCGACGTTGAGCGTCGTTGTCAGACAAATCAGACGCGGAGCGCCTTTGTCCTGATTTGCGGCTTCTGTTGCTGCACATGAGTTCCGCGGCTATGTATACGTTGAACGTACATCAGACAGGAACGCGATAAACGGATCCGGTTCGTCTCGCCTCCACAGCTGCCAGCAGTAGTGGTCTAGGTGCGACTGAAGCATGTCAAGGGGTACTCCCCTCTTTTTCTTCATGACTTTGATCTTCGCATCTAGCCACGAACGCTCTATAGCCTGTGTGTGGGCGCCGGTACTTGGGTCGATGTAATTTTCTTGATGATTGACAGTTCCGTGAATGAAGTCCCTCCGCAAAAATGCTATGCACGCTTCCTCGGAACTCACAATGTGCGTATAAAAATCTTTTAACAACATTTTGCAGTAGCCGAAGGGTACAGTGGCCAGGGAAAGGTTTTCGTTACTCTTATGCTGGGTTGCTACACTGTTCATCTGCGAGTAGTAGATCGCATACTAGAACAGATGCAATTTAGTAGATCGCATACTAGAACAGCACCGACTCGTTAAGCGTGATTATCGGTCGTTAGGATTTCTCAATACTCCGACTAGTTTCAATGAGTCTTTTCACGACGTAGAGGAGACTCATTAGGATTCAGTAAATCGAATTTAAGTTCTTCGCCAAGAGCCTTCGATATTCTCTCTCGGCGACTTATTCAAACTGGGCCAATTTATTGTTAAACTTTTCAAGAATCCGTCGGCACTGAAAACCTGACTGAAGTACACTGAGACCCTATAAAGCCAATGAACTAATGCGACTCTGAAATCCTGTTTATTAGGATCACCCTTAATTCAGAAATGTTAGAATTGTTTTTCTCATTTCTCAAAAAGGCGTCAGTACCACCCACCCCCCACATTTATATCAGATATTTTATCAAGAATTCAATTTATTTAAACTTCTCAAGAATCTGTCGATACTGAAGACCTGCCTGAAGCACACTGACACCCGATAGTGTTCATCTGAAATCCTGTTTATGTTAGAATTGTTTTTCTCATTTCTCAAGAAGGCGTTAGTACCACCCTCCCCCCTTACCGCTTAGATTCTGTCGAATGTTTCATCAATAATTCTTGTATATTAGATAGGTGAGAAAGTTAATGAGTCATCCTAATTTGGTTAACCTCTTTACAGTGTGTAGATTGTGGCACATTTCAGGTAGATAATTGACTATTGATTGAATTTTTTTTTTCGAATTTGAACAAAATTGAAGGAGGGAACATACCTCAAGGGGGTTAAAATTTAAACGGGCGTTACTGACACAGAGATCTGGTTTTGCGTTGCATCATTAAATCCTTTATTAGAAAAGAGTTAGTAGTAAGGCTTAGTTTCTTGTGAGATTGTTTTCCCTCAACTCCATCACTTTCAGCGCTAAAGGACTAACTGTATGGCCTAATACGTTGATAACGACTTCATGGATGAATTCACCGGTTCAAAAAGCCTCCGCTCGAAGATGGAAAATATTGTGAGAAAACTTTAGCTTCAGTAAGTAATCCGGCCACTGATGCGATACTCGAAAGGGTAGTTTCCGGGGCCGGGGGTGCGGTGTCATAGGGGCCACTTTGGCATGCGTGCATTGCCATACCGTCCCACCACACCAAGTAATGATTATAACTACAAATTCAGAATCTCGTAGTTGATCCTGCACTTATATTTCAGCCCTCTGAGGCACGTGCTTGCCTTCAGTTTTTTTCAGTTTTGAGCTATGGTGTTGTCGGCCTAGGGGTTCGAGAGGGAGTTTGGTTTTGACCAATTGGAATGTAAACTTAAAGTTTCAAGTGTTAGCAGCCCTGTATATATTTAAGTGATCACGTATGATTTACCATAAGCGTGTGACAAACTTCAACTATCATTAAGTAAATTAGAAATTCACTTTCAAAGAAAATTTGTACTAAATTCAACTGCATCATCACCAAAAATTTGAATTATAATCAGTTCTATTGGTAGAATAATTTCTACTCGTTTTTTACCCTCCTGAAGATAGCAGTTTTTCTGTTTGAAAGAACACATGATCACTCATTTATTTTCACCCGCACAGGTGATTTTCCAGCGCACTCTAGTGCAGGTTTATATCCTGATGGGGAAGGGATGTTAGGGGGTGATAAATTGCACTGGTGGTCCAGACCCCTCGTCCCCTCCCTTCGGCTATGCCACTGGTTTTGGGTATAAATTTTCGCCCATTTATTGGCATCGATCTGTGTGCGTGGGAGAAGAAGTTCCAACATTCATGAAATAATGGCTCCCTTAATGTTTACTGTGACACTCATGACGTTGAAAAACGGAAAATCGAAATTTTCAAAGCAGCACAGAAACGAAAGTTAACGGCAAAAATTATGGCTTAAATTTTATGACCAGAATTTCCAAACTCGTGTAGCTCCTTCACTATTGGAAATGACAATAAAAAGTTGCTAGAGTACTTGATAAATGGCTTGTTTATGCCGCCAGACTTTTCTCCGGGACTGAGCAAAATGATCCCGATGATAAAATCCTTTTATAGGTATAGGACAATCCTGCTGTTTTGTGTAAAAATATGTTTTTCTGAAAATCCGTAGCGACACTCACGCAGGTGGTTTGTTTTAAAATAATATTTAAAAATGTTATAAAATTCTGCAGTAGAAAATAAATCGGTAAAATTTGCCAATTTTTACCCAATTGAGCTCAGCTCTCGAACATTTTGGAACATAGCTCTTTGAAATGGAAAAAGTTGAGCTCAGTTGCCAAGTCCAAAAAATGAAGAGCGTTTGCCCATTTCTTCCATACAGAAATAGCTAATTTGAGCTGGCAAACTTTTCAAATTTTGAGAGTGTAAGAAGCTACCAAACTCAGTTCTAAGAGCCTAGCTCTTCAAAAACAGTTTCGACCGCTGAGCCATCATTATGTCTCATGATCGACAAGTCTATTGAAGGAACAAAATCAGGAACTGAGGAAACGACGTACATCTTTAACTTCGACTAAACATCCGAGTCAACCGCGAATACTCGTGAGCTCATGGAGCTCATGAGACATTCAAAGCGCAACTGTATCATCACACCGTTAGTCTTTACAAGTCACGAATGAATAGAGGAATGAATTACCAGCAACGATGAAGTTGTTTAGGGATTCCTGGAGGGAAAAGAAGAGAAAAAGTTTATAGATGTCGGAATGAGTAACATCTATTTTATCGTACCTAGGTATAGGACGAGGTAACAGTTGAAATGAATTGCTTTTTACAATACCGAATGATATACGCCGCAGAACAGGATGCCAGCACATTCCTCATTGCGCATAAGCTCAGCGGAGAGTGCCGAGTGTTGAAAACGGTAAATTGCGCGGACAAAAGCAGGCGAGATTGTGCGCGGACTTCCAACTGTCCATCTTGCCAACGCTTTATCAAGGTTCAGGTAGTAAAATCAGGACCAATAAACAACCTGAACAACGTAACTTCGTCTCACATGCCATAAAATAATTAAGTGATAAAATAGTTGTTATACTATGTACAATGCGTCGTATAACGCTCGCGGCAATTTACATCGCATCGGTCGCCTCCATAAAGTGGAAAAAATTGACTTTCTTGGCGTAATTTTCTCACTCGTGATATGCGACTAAATTATGCATGAGGTACGAGTAAGATCGACAAGTGCTCGGAGTGGAGAAAAATGATTGATGCGATTCTGGCTTGGGTTCGGCTCATGCCGGCCGAAGCGGCACCGAGACCAGGCAAGGTTGAATAGAGTTCCATCGATTCAGAGCTATACAGGGTGTTCCAGCTTAGTATACCAAGCCGGTTGGCGATCGTACTTGGTGAGAGGAAAAAAATCTCTTGTACAAGTATGACCTGTACTCAGAATTGAAGGGGCTGCAAGTCTTCAGAGTTTGAAAATAACAAACTTTCATGTGACTCATTTTGACTCAAATTCTTTCCGGAGGATAATCAGTCGGTAATACGGGAACAGAATTTCGAAACAAGTGTTCTAAACACATTTAGAATAATGAAAAAAAAAACACGTCCATTTGAATTTTTAAACAGCTTTCAAGTACCTATGTTTTTTAACGTGGTCCCGTTGTTTCTTGTTGTATTATGTGAGGGGCTCTGTGAAAAGGTGCCAGATGTCGGAAAACTTGTTTTTGAGTTTTCGGTAGAATCCGATGGAGCACAACTGGACTCTTTTGATTAAAACCCAACGAAGCGTCATTTTTGAGTGTATGGAGTTATGTATACCACCGGATAGGGCTACATGAGTGGGACATGAAAAAAAATGTTTATTAAAGACAGCTAACTCAGCGAGATATTAATTATCAAAAATCAGCTGTAAATGGCGATGCTGTACATGACATTTCCTTCTAATGGAATATCTCGAAAGTACCCAAATGTCGTCTGGTTGAGTTTTGCTTAAAAAGGCCCAAATGTACCTAATATGGCCTGAGATAAAAGCAGCTCAAGTTTGAGGATGTGAAATTTTAATATTGAGAAAAATACGTGTAAAGTTGTGAAACAGAAAAATACATGAAAACGATGATTCGGCGTCTACTGCGAATTGACTTCTACGCTTGAATACGGATTAAAATTGACTACTGGACGTTCTCTGGCACGGTACGACGTAACGCGATAATTATTATGCGCACTTGCAGTGATAACGCACGCACAAACGTAAACAAAATCGATGCGATTTATGGCACCTTTTCTCGAATACCAGCGTGGAGACCGTAATTCGTTTGTAAACTTGAAATATCACGTCGTATATGACTATTTTCTATTGTACACCGTTGCCAGGTCTGTCTGGAAGCAGTTTCCGTACTAATCCAAAAAACGAAATTTTCGATTTGAAAACACGTTTTGTTCTGTTGGGTAAAATTCACTTTTTCGACATATGGTACCTTTTCATTGACCGCCTCAACACATATATTTTTTCTACTTACTGATTGAGTGATAATTATTAATGCTTGAGACTTGAAGACTGCAACGCGCTGCAAGGAAGATGTCGAAATGTTGACTTGATTGTACACATGAAAGGAAACACAGATACAGTAGTAGTAAGCGGAGCGTGTGAACATTTCTTAATTTTTAGAAATCTTGCATTTAATTTGAAAATATAGGTGTCAGCAGAGGACAGATAGAAAGTGATATACAGTATTTCACTAGTTGATTGTACTGTCTTACTTCGTCTCTTGTCGTCGAACTTAAAATTTCGAAATGAAAAGATCAAAACAGATTGTATGTGGATGCGAATTTGTGAATCGTGATTATGTTTCATACTATATACACGTGGCTGGCCATCTGTTGAGTGTTTGCCGCTTCAGTATTTGGTTTCTAGTTATTCTACTTTGTAGAATAATAGTATGAATAATTTAAGTATCACGTATTTTCAATATAACACTCAAGCGTCAAACCGCGAGACAACTCAGTACAAAATACAATACCTAAATATTATTGAAATGAAAACTGAATAAAACTTGGAAACGAAAAATAGTAAAAAGTAGAAACAAACATTCTACTAACTTTACCATTTTGTTTTTAGTGACTTTTGTAGTACATAATAATAATGTAATAAATAATAAAATAAGCCTTTATTACGAGAGAAAGTTTTTGCAGCTATACACTTTACAACATCTTTTAACACCTTTCTAACTAACTCTGGGTTAAAGTAATCAAAATTTAACTTCTAACCGTAAGCAAAATAGTAACGAATAACGAAGTAACAAAATGAAGTATATGAAAAACAAAATAAGCTTCCTTAGGAAGGAACATGAAATAAAGGGTAGCCGTAGCAGATCTACTTGACCAGCTTCTAACAAGTTAAAAATCATGAGCCCTCCCCTTTTTTAGTTAGAAGTTTTCTTCTATTTGTATTTATTTCCCCCGTGCGCCCATTGACGGGCATAAGCCTCCCCTATTCGCTCCCAACGGCGTCTCACCCAAGCATCCCTCCCCCAGCCTATCTCCCAAACTGACACCAATTCATCTCTCCATCTTCTTCTTGGGCGACCAACTCCCCTTTGTAGTACAGCAAAGTGGGGGGGAAAAAAAAGAAAAGAAAAGTATAAAAAGAGTTATGAACGTTGACAACATGTGCGTAACGTTAGGGGGACAGAGGAACCCGGGGTCCCAATGATTCTTCTTTTTCCAAAATTTTCCGATTATCCGAGTATTTACAGTCATAAAAACAATGAATTATCACCCGTAAATAAACTGTTTCCGCGCTGACTCTCCCAACCACAGGTATAATATATACAGTTGTATCCCATGACCCATAAAAAATAAGACTGAGAGAGTTGAAACATTTTCTCGCTCACTTGAGTCACAAGGGTGTCCATTCTTCTTCCCCTCCGTAATTCGTTGGTCCTTACTTCACCTGTGAATAAAGAAAAAAACCAAAGTTGGTAAGTAACAGTGAAAAAAAATGAGTAACTTGGAAATTGGTACCTGGTACCTGTGAAATAGTAACTTGAACGTTATTATTTTAGCGAATTTTTAATATCCTGGAAAATACTTACAAGAATGAAAAGGAAAAGGGGAGAAATAATAAACGAATAATTTGAACCATTTACTTTGAAATAGTGACTTCATCATTTCATTATGTTAACAGATTTAAGTAATTTTTTGTACTAGAAAATCTAAAAAGGATCATAAAAATTGAAAGGATACCTGAAAATTAAGAAAAAAGAAAATAACAAACGGGTAACCTGGAACCAGCAACTTTGAAGTACATAGTAACTTGATCGTTTCATTATCTTAGCGACTTTTCACCTGCCAGCAGGCCAGCATTAAACAGTACATCTGCTAAGACCTTTTCTTCTTTTTTTTTATTCAAAATTTATTTACGTTTTTGTATTTGAAAAAATCTTATGAGGAGTTATCTGTCAAAAGGGCCCCTGATGAATGGAATCCTATTCGTCAGGGGCCCTTTTGACAGAAAACTCCTCATATGTTTCGAACAATAAAGTTTGTTTTGAAATTTTTCTGGAACTGAAATGTTTACCTTTGATGGTAAGGCACTCTATTGATTTTGATATTTTAAAGTTGTTGCAGTGCACAACTTGCAATTTTTGTAACTCCTTTTATTTTTGAAACAGGCAGTAGACGGAGGTCATAATTTTTGTTTCTCTTTCAAAGTAACGCCGACTCGATCATAGCAATCTGTGATGGAAAAGCCTTCGTGCTCGGTGAACGTTCCTTCAAAAATTTTTGAATTTCGCAAAATTTTACAAATTTTGGAATTATTGAATTTTATTAGTGACAACTTCCTTGCGGCCTGATATTTGGAAGGTAGCAGTAGATCCTACTACGCTAAGAGTGAAATAAAAGTAATTTTTACCACCTGTCACGTATCTTAAAAATGGAAGGGCTGCAAAAATTGAAAGTTGTGCACTTCAAAACTTATACTCAATTTTTGTAATTACCTATAATTCTAAAACTGGTGTAGCCCCTGTTCAGTTCGGTAATTCCTTGTTACGTATCCACTGATTATCTTTGACGAACAAATTCGGAATTTAAACTAGTGATCAGATTGGCAGTGGAAGTTCGCTTCGGAAACTTTAAAGACTTTTAGTCTGTTCAATTTTGAGTATAGACCCTACATGTACATAACGCTGTATGTTCTGCTCGTTGAGTACTATCACCACTTGCCGGCTTTGCGTATTCAGCTGGAACACCCTGTATATTATACAGTTCTGCATTTTAGGTGTAGATGAGTTATACGTTTTACCGCCTCATTTTGAAAATACGTTGCACGCGGGTATTGCCCAACTAGATGACTCGAATTCGCCTCCGGAGAGGCAAACTCAACTGGTGCCGATCACGTCCTCGACCTCGCAGGCAGGTCATCCATAATCGAAGATTTATCGGCTCAGCTTCCTAATGTATTATAATGCAGTTGATAATTACCTAATTTATTTGCCAGTTACACCGATTGAAGTTTTCTTGAATAACAAGCGTACGAATTAAAACGTCGGCCACGATTAGATAACCGTCGAGCGAAGAAGTGTTATATATTGCGTGCCCTATTAATTTGAAGTCTCGCCAAAGTGCGGTTAAATGCGAGAAAACACCTTTTTTTTTTTGTCTTCATATTTTCTGCAGCCTCCAAGGTTTCTATCGTTCGTGTTACACGGTCCACATATGCGCAGCACTAACTTGCATTTTGACCGGCATTTCGCCATTTGCAGTGTTTACGAACGCGCTGACAAATGCCGGTTTAACTTACGTGTTGCTGCTTTTTGTGCTCCAATAAATTTCTTAGATTTCGAAAGAGTACGATAGCGGCACAGATAGCAGGTACGCATACTACGCGTAGATGTCGGGCTAATTCGAGCGCATACACGTACACATGTATTCTACATATGTAAATCTAATTTACTGACATTTGTACATAGCCCGTGTACGTGTATGTAGAAACACGTACTCGAAAGTTCACGTTGCTTTCAACGTGCTGGCGCGATTCGACGGAGATGAAACACCCGCGGAAGTCGAAATGCCCGACGACGCGGAAATAACTATGTGTGTACAATGTACATGTATAGCGGCGCACGGAAACGATTCAGACACGAAGTGGAAAAAAGTTGTTTTCCCTGAAGCCGATTCAAATCGAATACGCTGTTTCGATTGGCAGCATTGCGCTATAAATTAGGACCTTTGATGGAGCTTCTAGAAGCGAGACAACTTTTCTGAATCCATTTTTCATTCTGATTCTAAATCTGCTGGCTCATTTTCACTTGGACTCCAGTTTCTCCGCAGGTGGCCTTTGTAGTGGCCACAAAGCTATTTTCGATGTTCTTCAGACATTTGTTTTTGGGCTAGTTTTACATTTCAATTCCGAGTCTGGTCTTAGTCTGGTCTTTTAACTAGCTCAGGCTCAGATGGCGTTTAAACTCTTTCTAAAGTCCAATTTTACACTCTGATAGAGTTGGAAAAATGTAGCTTTGTTAGATCCTGACCAATTTTCATACTGGAATTTGCGCAGAAAACGTACGATTAAGGAATAACTGCGTTTATTCCACTCAACGCATCTAAACACAGTAATTAATAATTCTTCAATATCGCAAACAATTATCGCATTCAAACTAGCCCTTTCGCTACCGAGCATAATTTTACAAAACAACTGCCTGGACCAATGTATTATTTTACAATAATTGAATGGGGATTTGATAGTTAGGTCAGATTACGTGTTCCTACATGTTTGTATACCTAAGAGGAACGTTACTGCCCCATGGCACATATATGTGCCGTCAGTCTGAGAGTAAACCTGCAAGTGTGCCGTTGGTCTATGGGAAGTACAAAATACACTAAATTTCTAAAAAAGAAACATACATGTATTCGAGAAATTTCCAATGACACAAAAAATTCACAATTCACATGAAAATTCAAAATTTATACAAAAAATGTACGATATAATTTTTGTTTATGAAAAGTTTGAAAACAATTCTCAACACATAATGGAACTTCTCTATTTTTTTTGTCCCGGCAACTTGTACAAACAAAATGCGTCATCTTGCGAGTTTTATATTTTGTGCATAAACGGCAACGCAATCGATGATTAATTTTTTTGGGAAAATGATCGTCAATAATTCGAGAATTTAGTAACGACGGACTTGGCGATGGAGAACGTGACGGAGTTGGTGATCGAGATGACAATGGGCTTGAAGCTACTGTTGTCGGAGTATTGAAAGCGATGAGTTTTGAAATAATTTCATCTCGAAAATCCAGGTATGACATTTTACTTCTTTTCAAATTATACAATATGTTAGCATTCCATGCACAGATGTCCAGACAATGAAAAAAAATTTTCAAATACCATCTAAGTGTTTTCCGTGGACTACTATAGTACGTAGTCATCTGATCAGCAAGATCGATACCGCCCATGTATTTATTGTATTCTGCAATACATGTCGGTTTTAGTTGCTTCTTTTTCTTATTTTTCGACTGGACTTCTGTGAACTCAGCGCTGTGACGTGTTGATATCATGAGGATGTCGCGTTTATCTCTCCATTTTTGGATGAAAAGAGATCCTTTCCTCGCAAAAATACTCTCGCCAGACTTCAGTTTTATTTTTTTAATAAAATCTGGAATACCTTTGCGATTACTTTTCAATGTGCCGACTACTTGAACTCCTTTTTTATATAATTCCTCCGCCAGTGGTATGGAAGAGTAAAAGTTGTCGATAAACAGAGCGTGACCTTTTTTCAGATAAGGTTTCATTAGTCGCATGACGACAGCGTGACCGTGGCCGTGGTCAGGTCCGGAAACAGTACCTTTTCCAGTGTACAAGAAAAGATCGAGAATGTATCCTCTAGCTGATGCGAGTTCATAAAGTTTCAAGCCAAACCGACTCCTTTTGTTAGGAATATACTGTTTGAATCCCAAACGCCCTTTGAAGAGAAGTAGTGCTTCATCTATTGAAAGATGCTTCGGCGGCGAGTAAGTATTTCTAAAAAATTCTACACACCTATCAATGAGCCATTGTATCTTCCCAGCTTTTTGTATAGTATCATCATTCACATCATAGCAGCACAGAGCTCTTAGGATTTGCTCGAATCGATTACGGCTCATTGTTTTACCAAATATGGGATGAAGATACAACGATTTTTCAGACCAGTAGAGTTTGAGTGAAGGTAACCTAACGTTGCCCATCAATAATGTTAATCCTAAAAATTTTTGCATGTCGATAATAGTATTTTTTTTCCAATTTTTCACAAAATCTTTGTTTTTGTTTGCTGTTATGAGTCCATCCCTTATTCTATTCCCACGAGCGTTTGCAAAATTTACAATCTTTGCTATCATATCACTATTGAATAACAGTGAAAAATAATTAAAAGGCGTTTCAGGATTAGTTGAAATATTCACCTCTTCTTTTCCACGGAATTTGAATAGTGTGGCTTTTGAACGATCTCTTACAGTCCAACCATCAATGACAAGATTTGCAGCAGAAGTTTGAGGGTTCGTGACAGCTTGTAGATTCGCAACTCGTGTCGGAGGATTTCTAATTCGACGATTCGAAGGTTGAGTCCGCGCCACACGATCTACATGTTTGATAACAAATGAAGTAAGTATTGTACAAACAAGATCGTCTTAGTTCTATTATTAGACTACACCAATAATGAATTATTCATACGGGTTTGAGTTCCAGGACCAGGTGTATCTGTTGATGAAGGTCCATCTTCGTCACCAACTGCATCTTCAACAATAGCATTATTGACATCCATCGCATTATTGACGTCCATCAGATCATTGACATTCATCTCATCATCGACATTTGCCAAATCATCAACGTCTGACTCGTCATCGACGTTTGAATCAGTTGTGTCTGTTTGAAAATGCACAATAAGTTTACAACTTCCCAAAAATTTAGCATAACACATAATACAATACTGTTACCTGATTCAGTTTCAGATTCTTTGTAATCTTCATCCTCACTCTCGGATGAACATTCTTCTGACAAATCGTCATCTTCGCTCCAATTGGCGATTACGGCGTCCAACTCTTTCTCCGATAACACTTTCTTTTTATTCGACATTTTCTTTCTTATGTGTAATGAATAGGAAAAATACTCGATCTAACATCCAAAATTTTCACTTCAAAAACGCAGACAAATTCTTCTACAAACACATTAGCCGGGAATTTTTATAATAATTTGATAACTGAATTCGCACAAATGAATCACAGATCACAAAAACAGGAACATCCATCACCACAACTACCCACAGAAGATAATGGAAAAAAAAATCAGTGATAACAGGAATGACCATAGTATTTGCATATCTTGCCCCTTGATTTCACTCCCAACAACACAGTATGTTTGTAGAAGTATTCATAGACCACCACTAAAAGTTTCAAGTGCATCTGATAGACCACTGTTTATCAATCGCACATTAAACTCTGTAGTTGATAGGGCACATATCTGTGCCGTCGGTACACAGTGCAGGATTGTAAGGGCACACATGTTGTGCCGTCGGTAGCGAAAGGGCTAGACACTTCGAAGATGCCGAGCTGCCTTTATATGCCACGGCGTTGTCGGCGAACCCCGTTACGCTTTTTTTTGTCGGTGTTTTACTCAGTTACAAGAATCTTGTCGATCGTTCTTCATTTCTCTAGAATATTGGCGAGCATTCGCCATACTGCCTCCTCCTGAAGACTGGACACCTCACCCAGGCTCCAAATTTTCATCATGGTCGCCATCCCAAACCGCCAGTTGATGAAGGTGCACAACTTTGGCTCGTCCACCACCAAGCGTCCGAATCCGGTGTAAAATATCATCGATCCGCCTGAGTAAGATGTATTGTATCTTCCAATGGCTTTGTAACTTCGGGTTCCTTCCTCTGTTACGTTGCGGATTGTAAAACCAGACACGGTTTTTAGCCTGGAAGCCGACTACATTGACTCTAGTATCTTAGCGGGTCTTCATCCGCAATTTTCAGGTGGTCACAAACCATGCGATGAGTAGAATCGAGATTTTGCTCCAGTTGACTAATGAACTCGTCCACCAAGTGCAGTTGTTCGAGTGGAGTGCCGAACTCCAAGTCACATAGTAATCTTAACTCACGGCCAAACACAATCTTTGCGGGAGTTATGCTGCGTACTCTCTTGGATTACTGATCTGTAGGCAAGCAAAACCAGTGAATTTCTTTTACCAGTCGATGTACCTGCTCGATGGTGCTATGCTTCGCTCGGAAGGCGAACTGTATGTCCGGTATCAAGTTTTTCCTCAGGGCCACTTCTTTGATTCTTGCTAGTACTACGCGTTCTAGTATTTTGAAGGCGATTGGTAACAGTGATATAGGCGTACATAAGCTGGCACTTTCTGGATCTTTACCCGGTTTCAGCAGCATAATTACATTGGCTACTTTCCAGGCCTTTGGAAAATATCTTAGCCTTAGTGCAGCGTTAATTATTTTCGCGAGGAGTAGAATGCCCTTTTTTGGCAGTTCTTTAATCATACTGGCAGTTATTCTGTCGTGCCCCGGAGACTTTTTCTTGTTTAGCGCGTCAATGAGTTCTGCTACCTCTAGTGAGCTAGCATGTCTAATTGTATCGCTATCCTCGAAACATTTGTAGATGACTACATCTGATTGCCAGTTGTTAGGTCTTAATGTTAAGTCTAGGTATTCTGCAAATACCTCAGCCGTACCTTGGTTGGTGTTCACCGTGGTTCCATCCTGTTTCTTTCGGGGACTGTCCGGGATTGGAGGTCGTCGTATTCGTTTGGCTGTCTTCCAGAGTGAGTAGTCGCTCTCCGCTCCAGCTGAGAGTGCTGACAAGTACTTCTGAATGACTCCTCATTAAACTACTTGATGGCTGTTGATGTTAGCTTGCTGATGCGGTTGAATTCAGATTTGTCAGCTGGGAGACGTGTTCGTTGCCAACTATGTCTTGCTGCTTTTCTTTCTCTAACATATTGGCGGATTTCCATTGGGTATGCAGGTGTTTTGGTTGCTGCAGCTTTGTGTTGTTTAGTTGACGCTCGTGCAGCGTCCGCTAATACCTCGTTGAACTGTTTGACTTGAAGGTCTAGTTGGTAGCTGAAGTCGATTCTAGCGTTCAGCAAAGTGCGCTCATCTATGTAGTTTCTGTAAGCGTCCCAGTTTGTGGATACATTCGTTAGGCTGGGTACGATTTTGCTGCGGACTACTGAATCATTTATGGTCATCACCAGCGATAGATGATCAGATGTAAGCTCCGTCAGGCAAGCCACACTGATGTAACTCGTCGAAATGTTTTTCATAACAAAGAAATCAATTATGTCTGGTTTCTTAGCTGGGTCAGATGGCCAGTGCGTTGGAGAGTTTGGAGCTGGTGTTCTGCATGAGCAGCTATTGATGGCTTTATTAAGTTCTCGGCCTCTAGGAGTGGTAAGGCGAGATCCCCATGATTGGTGTTTCGCATTAAAGTCATCTCCGACGAGCTATCTGCCACCGAGTGTTTTAAACATCCCAATGTCGTCATCCTTTGTAATTAGGTACGACGGAGAGCAGTAAATGCTGCCAGTGTTGATTTCAACACCAAATAGCTTTACCGAAATAACTGAGAGCTGTGTGCTGCCAGTTACAAAATTTCCCTTGTCAGTGTGTGCGATTTGGTTCCTTATTAACACTAATGAGCCACATCGCGGTGCAACGCCAGGATGACAGCAACAGTATGCCTTGTAGCCATAGATTTTCCGTAGCTGACTTGGATCGACTAGGTGAGTTTCGGTGATGAGGGCGATATCTATATCTTGTGTGTTTAGGAAGTATTCGAGATCTTGACGCCGTGGCACTATGCCGTTCGAATTCCAGCAAAGTATCTTAGTAGATTCAGACATTTCGTTTCGTTTTTTTCCGAACTCGAGGGCTAGGCGAGTTGTTGGCTTCCAAGTTGGCTACTCGAGTGCTTAGCGACGTTAACGCCTCCTCTAATTTGGACTGAAACATTCAATTTAAAAAGTTCCTTTTTTTAAAATTACATATGTATATAGGCTATATACATACGAATTAATGTCTTTATATATGTTACCGTAAATATCGTAAATTCAGCAAATAAGGTCAGATCAATAACTAGTAGATGACAATTGACGTTAATCGCGAAATGCAGCAGGCAATGATATCATTCACTAGGGAATAAGGTCATTCGCGGAATGATTCAGAAAATGATGAGACTAGAACGTGAATACCGACATAGTTGACGTTACTTCCTGATCCTCTTCAGTTACTGTATTTCTTCCTATTTCCACGCAGTCATTCATGCTTGTACATGCCCCTTCCAGAGATAAAGAAGTGACTGTGCGAGGAGCAGCTGCTGGGAACAGGCGTGATGGGTTTCGGAACCATAGCCGTACACAATGGAAATTTGACACAGTAGGGAGAAAATCATGAGTTTCCGAACCAAAAAATTTCTTTTCTAGAAAAAGAGTCGTTTTGCTCGTGCTCTCTGAGAGTTAATGTTGCTTGTAATGAAGATAGGAAAATGATCGCCTGTGACGTTAAATGGCTAGTTCGAAAAATCCAACAAGTTTAAAAGGTTTTTTTTGAATGCTTTGATACTTGGGAATTGAGTTGAGAAATTGGGAAAATCCAACAAGTCGAAAGGTTTTAGGTTTTTCTTCTTTGCTTTGATACTTGGGAATTTTGAGTTGTTTCAGTTGGAAAAATTCAACAGATCAGAAGTTTTTTTTTTGCTTTCCGAGTTGAGTCAGTTGAGACTTTCACAATTTTACACCCCCCCCCCCCAGGAAAACTCTTTGGTACGTCCCTGGTAAAAAGTACTTGGTACCTACATTTTTGAACAATTTAGCGATGCTGACAAAGTAATAGTAATTGAGAAGACTAGAGATTCAAACCTCTTTTTTGACCTTCCAACACATACAACTTTTTATTCATGTATTTATAAAAATGTTAGGAGATACTCGCTTACAGGCCCGTATCCAGGGGGAGGGCAGGGAGCGACGCCTCTCCTGGTTGCGCTTTTTGCCGCTCTTGCAAAATTTGCTTTTTTGTAATGCTGTCGTACTCTCTGATACTTGCACAAACAATTTTCCAGCCAAGCGGTTCAAAAACAAAGATTTCTAGAAGATTTGAGAAATAAGCAATTGCTGTAACACAATAATCCTTACCTAAAAGTATTTAACAAATGCTTGTTTTTGGTACCTAGCCAATCAACATTGCCCATGTTAAACACACGATTCTTAAACTATTTTTCATGCTGAATTCAATGTCGTAAACCATTTTTAGATAGCACTTCAGAATTTTTCTCTATTTCACATTGAAAATTTTGAAATTTAATCCTTGCCGCTAGTCGCCTTTAAATACTTGAATTTTCCGATATTGGTAGTGTAGTGTATTTGATCAAGTTATCATTAACTGTCAAGAGGATATACTGTTGCCACTTCCAACTGATTTTCTTGCAGCGCGCAGTAATTCCAGCAATGTTCGCTGCAGATCGTTCATTGTACTGAACGAACGTTTGGTTCCCGAAACCCATTACTATACAAGATTTGCTTACAAGATTCATTAATCATGAGAATTGGTTCCGAAACCCAAACCTCCGGCTGGGAACAGTCTTTTCAGTGCACAAGTCAGTGGCGGAACTACGATTTTTTTCGGGTGAGCACGGAAGGGCCGGATTATTAAGGACGGGGATTTTTTGAATAAAACGCCGGCTTGAATGAAACTAGTACTTATAAAATTTGTACATGTATGTACTTACATATATTAAACATTAATATAAAAGAATACGAAATATTTTAAGATGAAGAACAAAATTCCTACAAATTTCTAAATTTAAACATTTGCAAATCGATTAAAGTATTTTATTTTGAATTCTTTTCGTCTATTGTAATAATTATTATTTTCGTAAAAAAATTTCAGATCGTTCAAAAAAAAATTGCGGCCAAAATATTTTTGGAAGGCTGGCCACCAGGCCCGCACTTGGTTCCGCACTGCACAAGTTTATGCAAGATGCGACTGTAAGACAAAGTGCATCACAAATAAATGTACATGCAAAGCTGCTAACAGGTTGTGTACTTCCAAATGCCACAGCAGTTGCGTGCAATAATAAATTAGTCTGAACATAATTATATGAACTTCACTCAAGATTCTAAATTTTCATCGCACAGCAGTTTCATTCATTACACATATTTTATCTTAGTACATATCGACAATATTGTGTTCGCCGTCCTACTGAATACATCTTAATTTTTTCGAATTTCGTCGCTTTTGTCTGTGAACAAACATTTACTAGGATTCACTCGTCATTCACGTCAATCACTAGGAAATGCTGATATCACTTCAAAAATTGGCAACATTTACTAGCTGATACAGTCATTTTCGTCAATTTCTAGAAAATCTTGTTAATCACTACCTATTTCAGGAAATTACGTCTTTTACTAGTTGCGGACGTTAACCACGGATTTACGACATTTGCGGTTACATAAATATACATTAAAATACGTATTTTATATCAGTGCGTACTGTATTGCAATGTCATCACTCGTGAGTAACAAGTATCTTAAAATACCCGGTAAAAACGAGCTCATCACTATAATTGCAAGTTACGAGTTCCTCATTATATCTGATATAGCGAGCGCCCTGACATAACGAGGAAAATGACTTGTCCCTTTAGTCTCGCTACAAGCGGAATCCCCGATTGTATCTGTTGAATAAATTGGTGGGTACGTTGGAAATCAGCTTCAGAAACCCCAAAAGAGATTTTTCATTCACATGAGGAGTCGACTCTCAAAGTGACCTCAGTCCAAAAATCGATTTTCTGAGTTAGGAACGCCATCTGCTGAAGAAAACGATATGAGCGCTTCACGATAACTGTATGGTGTCCGAATGCTCCTGGGCCACTTTGGAAGTCGGCTTGATTTTTACTTCAGTTGCACCTCCAGAGTGGCCCTAAGTCACCTCTTTTGTTTCTTTCGGTCGTATCTCGCGGAGCTTAGGGTTGCCACTTTTATATCGTAATACTGTCACCCTATAAAGAAATGTTGGAACTATCGATGACTATTTACAGCTTGGTGCTAACTTACTCAGCCACGCTAGGATATATTCTTCTCATTTTTTTCAAAACCAAATTTTTGGACCGGGGCCACTTTAGAAGTCGATTCCTCAGCTGAAGAATCTGTGGAAGGACTGCGGGTATGAGAGATATCGATCAACATGACCAACCAGAAAAGAGGTGGTTTTGTTTTACGGGGCATTTTCGGTATTGCACAGTGTAGCCTTCAATAATATGCCTTGAAATGTTGTTTTACTCGAAAAATACGACGGATATTTTTTAATGAACTATTTCTGGCCAGCGAATAGCGAAATTTAGAAAAAATTTTCGGTATTTTCGAAGAAATTTCCGTCTCTACGATGTGGGCTCAGCGTCCATTCGCGAAAATCGGCCTAGCCGTTTCGTATGCGCCACGATGACCATCGAATACTCGGATCTTCGATGAGTGTTGTTGACTATTCTCTCTGCGGATTTGCTTTCTTTATAGGAGTGTCAATTTTTTTCTTCTTCTTTTTCCCTTTTGTCGGCGTCTGAAAAGTAAACCTATTTGCATTTAGATACTATACATGCGTATAACGAAAACTTCTCTAATCCGCAGCCGCTCGTTGACCCTCGGCGTCCTTTCAAATGGGCACGAATGAACCGAATTTCGATAATATCGAGTGTACTTAACGTTTTTCGGCTTTTTATGCTCTGTTTTTGTTCCCGTATGCTTATATTCGGACGTAGATTCGTCTAGGTTTCCATTTTTTCCCGTTGGGAAATCGCAGAATGGACGTTGATAGGGAGCAAGGACAGATGGTCGTGCGACAAACTTTCGGGGAAATACAAATTTTCATTTTCGTTGCCCCGCCACGGCCTTAACCTTCCTTAACTCCAGCCATATCGGATTAAGATTTACGTACGTAGTGATCCAATTCTCGAGTAATTGTGCCGGATTACCGAGAAATTTTCCGGTTACTTAGATGGTCTATTTGCATCTGATAGGAAAGAGAGTGTAAAAGATAGAGGTCGATCGAACAACGGACTTCATAGGGGAGAGTTACCAGGATTGGACCAGCACCCAAGTTGGACCACCATTAGTTTCTCGTGTTTGCCGCTAGGTAGCGCGCCAATTCCAATGACATGTTACGTCTATGAGTGTAGCGTTTAGTTCACAGAGAGAAATCGCAGCGATAACGAATAAGTGTTATTGTGCGGCAGTTCTTTTAAAAAACATGAATTTTTCGCAAATTTTGGCCAAATTTCCGAACGATGGTTAATCAAAGCAAAGTAATTAAAATAATGTTCTATATCAGTAAACTAAGCGTAATTAAAGTTTCTATTTTACCGAATGAGATTGGCTGTAACGTTCGAATGTTGCTCTAGGCGGCTATGATAGTACGAAAAATGGGAAGTTGCTTAAATTGGACTGAATTTTGTTTCCTAAATTGAACCACCTGGAAATCTTATTCACTGTTGTCCACATTCACGTACTGTATAATAATATATAATGGTTGAGCAAAGTAAAAGTCACTTAGCGAGAGGGATTTGCATTTGAGATAAAACTTATGTAGAAATGAAGTGTCTCTTAAGTTGGACTGGTTCAACTTTAGATACTTTCGTTTGTGTTGGACTTTGACGTTCAAATTAAGAAACTAGATGGTTCAACATAACAGACCATGGAGCAACTATAGTATCGGTTTCCTAAATAGGACCACTTAAGATTTCGGTCTTCAAACTTATCTCTCCGCTCACCTAATTCTCATCTGGCCTCTAAATTTTGATGAAATGTAGTCGAATAATGATGTATCATGATGACTTATTCCAATTTGAATTCTAGTCAAATGCAGCCTAAGACGGCAAATTCAAAGTGAAAACGGTCCAATTTAGGCAACCTCCCCTAATCTGGATTAGTTTGGTGCTCATTGTAGACGGCTAATTCTTTGACCTGAGTTGTAATTCGGATGGATGAGCGAGCGTGCAGTGCAGTGTGTTTTAAAATAATTGGGAAAACCTTGTTGGGTGATTAGCGGTGTTGGAAAGTGAAATGTGAAAATTAAATTGCTTGATTGCAGTTTGACGGCAGGTGTAACTTTGTAAGGAATCCTACAATTTTGAGTGTGTTGTGTCGAGGGAAAGTTATGCCTTCTGACCCTCCGATGTGCCCTTGCTGGACTTACTGATTTTTCACTTACCTAGTGCTTACACAGCATTTAGAAGTGTTCGAATTCAATGATATGTGAATCAATGGTACTGACTGGGAAGTGACAAACAAGGAGCTTTCGTGTGTGACATTTGATGTGAAGACAAACCAACTGTATTTCAGTTTTACCGAAGATGAGACGACCTCGTCTTCCGGATTGTAATGATAATACACGTATTCCGGATGTCATCATCCCCACTGTCGCACCCTTGTTCTCGTAAGATTCGTCGTCTTCCGCCTTATTCTGTGTATATTTTCTGCTCGTGTATACGAATTCGATAACCCACTCGCGCGGCAAATAAAACACACTTTTCCGCCACATTCTCCCGTCAACAAAAAGATTATAATCATTTTCCCGACGCGCTCGCTTTTATTTGTTATTTCGCACGCGAAACAACAATCGTCGAATCATTCATTAAAGTTGAAGAGAAAACCGCCGAATAGCTCTGCACGATAATGTACTTGAATCCAACAGTTTTCTGCTTCCTCAACCATATTATGCTGAAAATTCTGTGACGGTGAGGAGAGTGAGAGACAGACAGTAAAAAGAAGAGAAAAAAATAGAAGGAAAAACTGTTGCATAAACAACCCGCCAATGTAAATACAAATTTCCTCGCGAAAAGACAGTAATTATGGGAACTGTATCGTTAAAGAGATTACGTAGTCTTTCAAGTAAAACAAAATAAAACTTCAAGAACAGCTTTCGCTGAAAAAGAACGCGTAACACTTCACAAAGAATATAAACGGTTCTCGTAAAAAGCATTGTGAAACTTTAGAAAGCTGATTATTACAAAAGACGGAAGAAAAAAAAACAAAAAACGACATTGAGCGAGAGAGAAAAGGGAATTTGAAAACAAAAAAGGAAAAAATTATTTCATACAAAAAATTTGTTATCAGCATTTCAAATGCAAGTAGTGTAGAATAAAGAGCACTCCAAATGCAACTCGTTGATACTTGTATATTTGATAAGTTTAGAATTCCGTTTTCGCAGCGGCAAACGGGCAAAAGAAGGCTTCAAAAAAAAAGTGCTTCAGATGAAAGCATTTCGCTTTTATCCGTTTTGCCAAACAGAGAACGAAAAAACTATAGAGTAATTGGAGCGCCCTCCCCTCTCTTCTAGCTCCTAATGAGCGTAATCATTTTCTTGTACAATAATTTATCTGTATAAAAACGAAATCATAAGGGAGAAAACGGGGAAGGTGGATTTAGGATATAAAACTAAAGAATTGAAATGGCATTATGCTGACCACATCGCGCGACAAAATTTAGATAGATGGGGTAACAAGGTAGAAGTTTGGACGCCATATGAGGCAAAAAGATCGAGAGGAAGGTCATGAACAAGATGGAGGGACGAGATTGAGAAATGTATAGATGCCTTCCTTCCATGGCGAAGAGCAGCCGCCAATCGCAACAACTGGGCTCTGTACGAAGAGGCCTGCGCTTGAAGAGGGACCTAAACATGGATTATTTCCCCGTTTACAAATAGCAATATCTAAGTAATATACATGTTTATAAAATAAAAACGATGTAATAATAATAATAATAATGAAATGAAGATTATAGCGAAAAGGAGATTAATATAATGAAAAATTAGGAAGTTTTTCGTTTTTTCTTCTCCAAGTATCAGGTTTTTCAAAAATCGTAAAATTTTTGTAATTTTTATCTAAATTACGAAAGAATATTGAAACCGAAAGCTGTAATGTGCAATAAGACCGTATAGTTTTTCAGTCGATGTAGGTGGCACCAGTCAGTGTATTGTTCGGTCTTGCTTCTATGGCAAAATATATGTGTTGTAACTCATTTCAGTACTCCTTCCTGATATCCTTTATGCCCCTTTAATTCTAAGGTGGAAGATACTCCTTCAGATACTTTCGGCAGTCTAGCAAATCTCCCTGTGGGAGAAAATTGGAACAACTGGAGGTGTTGGTATAGTATGCAGTCTACCTCGAAATTTCGATTCATATGACCCCCCAGTATGCGGTCTATTTCACCACCTCATTTATGGCATGGTGGAATATCGTCTTCACTGTCCAACAAATCATAAAGTAAAGTGCCCTAATATCGCCACTTTTTGCTTGTGTGCTTGGGATTCATTATTAAGTTATCTGTAGATGAAAACAAGTATATGAATGAATAGTGTACAGCATGCAGAACACATTAGTACCATTTCCCGCCAAAAAACTATACCTAGGCTTCTAAAAATTTATTTTTCAAAAAAGTGAAACACTCACTTTTGACTCTTGGTGTGTAATATACGATTTTAAAGGCAGTTCTTCCAACGTGGGAATGGGAAAAGATGAAAACGAAAACTGTTTTTCTGTTCATCGACGTATTTCACTAAACGATTTAATGCTAAAATCGAGCAGCAAAATCATTGTGAAACGTCGCGCAGACCCGAATTCACTAGGCGTTGGTTAGTAACTCTGTAATAATCCCGAGCAGGAGCCCCAAAGCCGAAAAATAAAATCACCTCACTTACTCTCGATAATATTTAAATTAATTCAAAATCAAAGTCTTCCGCCAATTTGACGCGCCCCTTCGATTTCGTACAAATTTTTTGTTTGACAACCATTTGATTTTTTTTTTTGTCAATACAGCACCTCTTAGTTGGTATTTCCAATTCTTTTCTCTTTTCGCCCCTCCTGTCTTCGTATCTTGCATAACTCGCGAAATCTTTTGTTTACTTATCGTATATACATACACAACAGTAACGCCGTAATATTTTCGCAAGCTAAATTTACCCGAGTGCGCTTTGACAAACAAATAACGGGTTTTACCCTCTTCAAACAACTAAATAAAATAAATTAAGGACTTTTTTTCCCTTTTATTTCCCCTTTCTCTTGTAAAAATGCCAGAACGTTGCGAGTTTGAAATTAAAATAATTTCATCTTTCTTGCTCCCGTTATACCTATACTCGTTAGTTCCCCGCCATTATAATGGCACCTGCCGAATCGAAATTCCAGATTGTGGGAGGCTCGTGTTTGTATTCAAATTTCTCGTCGCAAGAGTCGGTGCTAATATTTTAATCAGAGCCACTCTCGCAATTTTCGCTTCGTGTGCTCGTGTACACGCCCGCGTGTACCACCTAGGTGTGTACATCCCGTTGATGCCGAATTCAAAATTTGAATTGGCCAATCAGCCATTCAAATTATACGCAAACACCGAGGCCATCTCCTCCGGCTGCACTGTTTCCAAATTATACACTCCAAAATTTCAACTGCATTTGTATATGCGTCTTCGAGTCAGGCGCAGATACACAGGAAGAACGGTTGGACACATTCGATCTTGTACAAGAAAAAGTTTAATTTGAAATTGTTGAAAAATAGTAAAACTAATTAATTAGAATCATTCGATAGCAGTTCAGTGATTAGCTGAAGCATTTCATGTTCAAAGAGGCCGTTTCGCAGGTACTCGTTTAAAAAAAAAAAACAAAAAAAAACCCTAACACAGAAGTGAAATTTGTCCAATTCTCTGAAAACTGGGGTGATTATCGTTGGTACGACTCTATTTATGTGTCTTCAGTATTAGGTTTGAAGGTATCTGTTGGTACGTTGCTTAGGTCTAACGGGGTGAAAATGGGAACATAGGCTCTAGTTTCAAAATTTTGAATGGATTTTTCTAAAAACCTCGAGTTGTTTTGAACTTTCAATAATGATTTGTTTTATTCGAAAGTCAGTCTACATAGTTTCGCTGTCTCCACTGGCCAAGTGATAACTGTCATGACGAAATGCTTCGTATATCTAACCTATACACGCTCACCTTCCCATTAAAAATAAAGTCGGGATCTATTACCGACCTGTGATCCATTAAATTTCCTGGGCTGATCTAATAGCGTGCGAACCACACAGACCTTTACCAACAGCCAATCAGAACACAGGACATAAGGCAGTTCACCATACGGTACTACATTAACCAATATGGTAGACAGCCGTTTGATTCAGTAGCTAAGTCATTGATGATGGGGTAATATCCGAAAAGCTGACAAAACACGCTGCTTTTGAGATGAAGTTGGTAAATTTTTCAGAAACTGTAGGTAACTAGTTTTCCACTTACACCAAGATCAATTATGATGTGTGAAGGAGCTGTACGCCCAGTCTTGGACAAAGCTGGAAGTATCTCTAAAAGTTTTCAGTAAGTTAAGAAGTCTTACATCGTATTAATCATGTTTGAAAGAATATGATGGAGTGTGAAAGAAGTTTGCTGAGAGGTGTCTGAAGGAAGAGTCTTGTAGGGAGAAGTAGAAGACGCTGGACGTGTTGTAAACGATTTTAAAACAGATTTATAAAAGTCCTACTGTGTTATAATTCATTCATTCATTTGTGTGTGAGGTGGCACTACATGCACCGAGCGCTCAGACTTTGCAGTCCATTGCACTATTCCTCAAGTTGCTGTTAAGGATCAGCTCAGTAGCCTCACTTTCATAGCCATAGTGAGAATTTTACTTAGCTCTATCCCTTTGACTTCACTGGGTGCTGGATATTCTAGCCCCAATGCTTCGTCAGCGTATCCCTGTGTGTATATTTTTTGCCCATTTAACTCCTCCAGCAAGCTGTCCACCACCAGGCTCCACAGTAGGGGAGAGAGTACTCCCCCTTGTAGGCAGCCCCTGATGGTAGTTGCATGGATCCGTTCTTGTTGGTATGTTATCCGAATCTCCCTGCCTTTTAGCATAGATACAATCCAGATTATTAAGCTTTCCTTCACTTCCCTTTCCCTCAGGGCTGTTTCTATGGATTCATGAGAGGTCGCGTCAAACGCTCCCTGTATATCCATGAATGTTGCCAGGACATAATCTCCGCCAGTCATCCCTCTCTCGATTGCTGTAACAAGTGAGTGCAGTGATGACTCTACTGATTTGCCTGCCCTGTATGCATGCTGGTTCTCATTTAGTGGGAATCTTTTCAGGGTAACCTCTCTTAGGTGCCTGTCTATCAGCCTTTCCAAGGTTTTTAGCATGAATGATGAGAGACTTATTGGCCTGTAGAATTTGGCCTTGTAGGGGTCTCTGCCTGGTTTAGGCAAAAACACCACTCTCACACCCCTCCATGATTTTGGAATGTGCCCTAGGGCTAATGATGCTCTGAGGACCCTAATGAACGTTCCCATTATGGTCTCTAGTCCTGTCTGTAGGCAGACTGGATAGATTCCATCTGGGCCCGGTGCTTTATACGGCGAGAATGAATCCGTTGCCAGTTGTAACTTGTCAGTCTTTCTAAGTCATTCTTGAAGCCTCCCCAGTTTATTTTCCTAGGGTTCCTAATAGCTCTTTGTTCCTCATTAGGTGTCTGGATCTGGTATTGGATGTATCGGTGATCCGATAAAGACGGTTCGTCCAACACTCTCCATCCCTGGACTCGGTCCCTAAGTTTAGAATTACAGAGTGTTATGTCTATAACTTCTTGTCTTACTTTTGTGACAAACGTTGGTTTGCTTCCTTCATTTAGAACAAGCAGATCCTGTGTCGCAAGGTAGTCTACTAGCCCTTTCCCTCTCGGATTTGTGCCTGTACTCCCCCAGATAGTATGGTGCGAGTTGGCATCACATTCGACAAGAAGGTCCAGCTTTTCCCTCACACAGTATTCCACCAGTTCCCTGAGCTCATCAGTTGGGGGAGGGTCCCGAGAGTCGGATGGAAAATATGCTGAGCATATTACTATCTTCTTCTTGTTCCCTTCCTCCTCATATTCCAAAGTGGCCGCCACGAGATCCCGTAGGGTAAATCCCGGTATTGCTGTACAGCTCACTTGATGTGTAAATATCGCTGCACGTGGTCTTCCTGCATTTTTTGCATAAATGAGATGCCTCTGTGCCATCTGTATGCCTCTCACTTGTTCCCGATGATACCATGGTTCCTGTAACAGGCATATATTTGTTTGCCCCTTTTGCAGCCTCCTGCTCAGTAGGTAACAGGCTGCTTTACATTGGTGCAGATTAATTTGCAATACCCTTATCATTCCGTGTATAGCTTTTCTCTGTCATCCTCAGACTGTCACCTTGACATCAACCAGGCGGTCCAGGAAATACAGCTTGTTGCCCTTTCTTCTCAGGTACTTCACTGATTCCTCGTCGATACCCACCGCCAGAAGTGTACCTTTCGGTTCCTCCCTGCAATGGGCAACGTATCAGGACCCAGCAAACAGCCCCTGATTCTGTAGCTCCAGCCTTTTTAGAAACACTTGCGCTGTTCGCCCACTCTTAGGCAGCCAGACCGACGCGCTGGTCAGCTTCGGCAGACCCTCTCAGGGTGCGACTTTGAGAGTTTCCTCCCCCAGTCGCACTCCGCTGACGAGCCCCGCCAAGAAGTGTTCCCGGCTCGTCTGGTCCGCGCATACCACCTGGAGTGTCCCTTGATACAGCGTTATTTGTTTGATGTTCGGTAACGCCGTTTTCGGTAGTTCCCAAAGCATCTCACGAATAACGCCTTTGGCGTCCTTTGCTTCCTCGGCCGTCAGAGTGGTCTTCGGGTAGCCGTCCCGAAAGATGGCCACCTTATGTCCCTCCTCCGCCGCCACCGAAGCATAGGTCGTCGTCCTACTCTTTTTCGGCAGTGCCTTCTCGGGTCCCGTCGACGGGGTTTCCCGCGGTCTCTTGCCTGACAATGGAGTTCCCGCAGAGGTTCCCTTTTCAGGGCTGCCCTCCTTGGTTCCTCCACCGTCCTCCTGCTGTCTCTGCTTCTCACGCTGCGCCTTCCTTTTCTGCGCTCCTGTACGTTTTCTCCTTTCCTCTTCTGTTGTGTTGGCGACGGATCCCTGGTTCCCTGGTCCGCCCGCTTGTGTCCCCGCTTCACCGGATCCACCCGTAGATGTCTCCGGTTCCGCTGGTCCACCCGTGGGTGTCCCTGGTTCCCTGGTCTCCGTCTTCATCTCGCCCAGTGTCACTCGGTCCATCACTTCTGACAGCCCTTCCGCTGCACACTTGTCTCCAGCGTCCCTGCGGGTCCGGCTTTCGCCAGCCCCAGCAGTCCGCTTTCCTTACTTTAAAATAAAATAAAAAAAACAGATTTTGGTCCCTCCATGTGGTTTCCACGAGTACCGGAGAAATATATCGTCCACCGTGGCAGAGCTCCGAGTACCACGCCAAGCTTACTTACTGAGGGAGGTCAGCCGGTATCCCTCAGGTTAGGAATAAATAAAATAAAATAAAATGAATCACTTCTTTCTAAAAAGTATCCAAGTCTCTTACATATGTTCACGGGTAAGGAACTACCGAGCTAACGAGCTCGACCGATACTTCTTCTTTCGATAGCGTCAGGATATCCTGGATAACGTTTAGAAATTGTTGAAAAGAATGTAATGTTCTGAACGACTGTGCAGACGCATGGATGATGGCTGACGTTTTGCGATAAGCTTCCATGCAAGCAGTAACGAAGTGCGGCACATCTCTAAACCAGCCACTGTCTCGAATGCGCCTGAATAATGTCCGAGCCACATTATTTTGTTGATCGGAGAAGAAATCGAAGTAAGCATTTCGGTAAATACGGATACAGTATTTTGTTCCGAAAATCTTCTAGAGTATCACGGGCTAGTACGGCCGCGTTGAGTCCAGCTGAACGTTTAAGCTGCTCTTCCAACTGAGCAACACGAGCTGGGTACAAAGAAAGCGGTACGTTAGGCTCCGGAGCGTTATCTACCATTTATGTATGAATCAATGCAAATCGTAACCACATGTCCTTTTTTAGCATTTATATTAACATTTACAAATTTACAGATTTACAACAAGAACGAAGAACAAAACTAAAAATAGGCTGCTAAACAAAACAAAAACATTTGACTTTCGAACGAAAGACACAAACTAAATAATATCAGTGTTTTAAGATGACACATATAAATTTCTCTTACTTTTGCATTCGAGATGCAAACAATTTCGAAGGCGAAAATACAAAATAAAATATACAATGAAGGTGCTGACTGCCTAGGAAGAGAGTGAACACGAACGGAAAAAATGCACATCACACCACCAAGCAAGCCTGTGTTATAATTAGGTTTGGGAGAGCTTGAAAGAGTTTCGAGGAGTTTTAATAAATCTGCCAGAAGTTTGGAAAGAGCTGAAAGTGTATTGAAAAACTTACAAAACGGTCAGAGTGTTAGAAATTTTTGAGCAAGGCTGAAAGATTGGTGGACGTCGAATTGGTTCCCAAGTACCCTTTTAGCCAGTCGAATTGGTTCCTAGCCAGAATCCGTTATCGCGGGGGTTGTAGTCGAGTTGGTTCCCAAACGAATTGGTTCCCAGGCGCTGCATGCATTGGACAGAACTGTGCTGTAAGGTACTGTACGATGAATCATGAGCACGTTTCAGCAGCATGTACTTACAGCATGAAACCAGATGACGAAAAATATGATAAATTTTTTTATTACATTTTGGAGACGTATGTCGCACTTGATAAGTGATTTCCCTCCTTCGATGTGGGCTGAGTTCACACCAAGTCGACAACGCACTACTAACGTTTACGAGGGATTCCACAGCAGATTAAATAAAATGTTTAATGCACCTCACCCCAACATGTTTCATTTAGCCGACACACTGAAGACAATCCAAAGTGAAACCTACATTAAATTAGGAAGTAATTCGGCCCCTAGGATAAACGAAAAAGAAAAATGTTTGCAGCAACAAATCGACGATTTCCATATTGGAAGAATTACACTCGTTTACAATTTATAACACGCGTTTGTTTTAAATTTCTACCCGCGATGTCATAGTACTTTACTTCTTATATCATGTATCTACATCGCATTTTTAACCATATCTACGGACCGTCCAAGTCGGTGTAAAATGCGGTGTAGTGCGGGAACCAATTCGACCACGACCTATTTGGGTCACGGGAACCAATTCGACCAGGAGGGGTGCGGTGCTGGGAAACCAATTAGATTATTTGGGAACCAACTCGACTTTCCCGGAAAGATTCTCGAAAAAACAAAAACGAATTAGAAGACCACTGAGAGATCATGTGTTTACTACGCTGGGTCAAAAATGGCTCCATTAGTTTGCCGAAAAATGTTTCTCCCTCGCTGCGTTGTAATTCCGGGAAGAAAGTTCACTTAGTGAAATGAAAATTTCTAAGGTGCAACTATGTCTTCTGTGGTTAAGCTGATAAGAGCAGATACTACACTTTGATCATCCCTGAGGTAATGCTCGAAGGGGCGGCTCCAGGGCTCGGGTGAAAGCAAATGAAGAGAGTAGGACTCTTTTCCCAGACATGCTTTAGTTTACCAATGGAATTTTTAACCATGCCACTGTCATAGCTATTGATTGAGAAAAAAACTGTCTTCTGTGGTGTAGCAAATGGATACGTATGCTACACCGTAGGTGCCTTTAGTTAGCACGTGCACCATCTGATTTATGAAATTCGCCGCCATTATGTAACGTACCTACTTATTGAAGATCAGTCCTCCCATCACATTAATTTATTTAATGAATGGGAGGAGGGGGGCTTAGATTTTTTTAAAGCGAAATACATAAGTGGAAAAAATAACTTTCCCAGTCGATGGCACAGATTTCATTTTAATTGTTTCAACATTGTTGTTTTTTTCTGTTTTTCAGGTAAGTTTAGTTGAATTGTTGTACATCATACTTCTCAAAATCAGAGTACGTGAGTAATTAGTCATTTGCGATTATCTATAAATTTTACACCGTAGTCAAATTTTGGTGATCGTGGGGAGATCTTGGGGTGAAATTTCGCAATTTGAATAGAGTTGAAATGTTTATAATCTTGTGACATTACTTATATAATTTCAACAAGCCATTTTGCTGTTTCAAATTGAGTACAGGGGTACATTGTATCCTCCTCTCTTGCTCCTAGAAAAATTGGGAGGACGGTACAGAATATCGGTTGTAGACCCCCGTCCCTTCAGAAAATTGTAAAACAATTCAGCAAGTCGATAAAAAGGCGCTTTGAGAGAGTTCAGAGACGAAATTTACGAGATTCTTGTGAAGATTTTCGAGACTTCGCGTGGTACCTCCATTATTCAGAGACAAGGAAACTTTTTCTTTCTTGCTTGTCGACTTAGATTAGAATTGATGCAGCCCCCTGAAATAAAGAAGGAAAACCGTGAGGCTTAAAATACCAAGCAGTAGGCTGAAATGACTAAAGCCAGTATCGGTGTGAAGATTGGATCGCAAAATCCGCTAGTGAAGATCAGTGGCGTATCCAAAAATTTTCTGGGGGAGGGGTGAGCAAAATTTTTGGGGGGTACACCTAATATTAACTGTATGTTTTTACATTAACATATCAGTATGTTGTGCTTTTCAACTTCAGTTATGTATCTGAATTTAAATTTCATTTCGCGCATTTACTGTGATACTGCTAACATGTAAAAAAATATCTCAAGGGGGGATTCGTCCCCCAATCCCCCCTCCTCATTGGCTATGCCACTGGTGGTGAAATTGTTGAAAACTAAGAACAACTTTGTACTCACTGTGCCTTTCTCTCTTTTAAGAGAAAAAAATGGATCAGTTGGACTGTATTTAACAAACAATGGAATGCTTCGAACATTATCGCCAAGTTGAAAACATCTGTCTGTTCGAAAAATTTAAAGACACTCTTGAGTGTTTTCCCATTTTCATGACGAATGGCGAAATGGTCAGCATGACTCGTTTATACTTCCTCAGTGTTGTCGAGCGCCCATTGCATCATCATGTCGAGTGCGGATGATGCAGACACCACATTGGGGGAGGGGTGAAAATCATTCAATTTCTGTGAATTCTGAATAGCTTCTTTCATTTTATTTTACATCAGCATCTGTGGACAGAAGTTTCCCATCTCCCTGAAATTTACATCCTTGTCATAAGGATACTAGATCAAGGAAAGAAATTCAAACATAATCATGGTGAAAGTTCAGTTCGTACCTTCGTACCAAGTCGCGTGAGATCCACGAGTCTACTCCAACACGTGTTCGATGTTGGTCCGCGGCGTGGTCACGTTTTACGCGCCAATGTCAAATTCGAAATTGGGTTAGTAATCTTCCTCTGTTCGCTCGGCATGTCGGGGCATCAATGCTAAAGAGACAGAGCAGATCCGTTCATTCTTTTATCCCTTCGCCGAAAAGTGAGTCGTTGTCTTATTACGTTTTCTAGATTTTACCTCTTTTTCTTACTTTTTCCCTTTTTATTCCTTTTTTTTTTTTCTTCGCTACACCAAGGTACACTATACTGCCACCGCCGCCACCATTTCCGCCTCTTCGCTTCGCTAACACCTTCGCACGCTATTCCGGTTTGTTTTCTAATCCCATGACATCATCTGCGAATCGTCGCTATGGTTACCGCGTACAAACATCAATAGTCCTAATTCTTCGTCCCTCATCACCGAACACATTCTTCACCCCGGCCGACCGGCGGCCCAACCCCATCTTGACCGTCCGTCTGTTTTCCTCGCGGCTGTATCGCTTTTCTTGCTTTTCGCAGCTTCGACACCACGATCCGGCGATACTCCGACCCGATGCACTTTTACTGCCCGTAATTCTTGTTCCGGAACGGAGACGGGGCACGTAGTTATTCCCTAAAAGTAGGGGTCAAAATATTGTAGGCAAAGTGGAGAGCTAAGCGCAAGCAGTGGTCAAATTGGTTTTCTTTCAGTAGACAGTGTTAATCAACATTTATCTCAGCATAGTCCGTCACTTTAAAAAGATGTACTCGACTATTTCTTGCATTCAGCCCTTCAAGTGCGTTTAGCATGTCTTTTCTTCGAAATTTTGTATGAGTACATGACCTGAGTATGTCCACTATAATTTGCTGCGGCAGACAATCTTAACCAATATCCAACGTGACCTCAGTTAACATACTATATCACATTATGGAAAAATGAACTCGACCACTTCTTGCACTCAGCCCTTCATCTAAGTATTTTAACTATAATGTGCTCGTACAATTCGAATGCGGACGTACGAAACTATAACGATCGGTCACAGTCCGTACTTTTTTCAATCATGTCATTGGACAATGTCGCGGGCACGTGGGACTTGCTGGAAAATGGCGTGGAATCGTTCGAATTAACGCCAAGCACGCGATTAACTGTTGCTGCACGACATTCGATTATTTATCGTCGCTAGTTCCGGATAAATTTTGAATTGAGCGCTTGAAGCTTCACGTAATTGGGGGAGGCTAATACGAAAAGGGGAAGGAGGGAGGCGAAATGGAATATTGCACCTTAAACAAAAGTTGTAAATACATACTCGCTGTACTTAGGTTGAGGAATGTATAGGTTTCGATTGGGAGTCTCAAAACACCTGTTGAAGAGTTGGGGCCACTCCCCCGTAGTAATGTTTCAGAAGTCCACTTGATATAGGGGTCGATCCAGTCGAGAGCACAGAAGTTGTTTGAGTTCTTCAGTTGTAATTCTTTCCCTATTACTGCTACCGAAAATGTTTGCTACTGAATCGACGAGCATCATATTTACCACTGAGAAGCCTTCATACATTTTTCCAGAGGTGTAGAGGGGTGTACCAGCAATGGCAGGCAAACTTAGCCCCCGCTGAATTCTTACGGAGGCCTTCTTCTTTTGCGCCGTGTACGGTGTGATACCAACTTGTATGTCTGATTTAGAAATCTGAATATGCTAGTATTCACCCTGGAAGGAGGCAGAGGGTTAAAATGTTCGAAACGTTTTCTTATTGCGCTATACTCTGTAGGGTGTAAGTCTAATTCACGGCTAGGGGTGTTAAGAAGCGACACGACTGACGGGTTGGGGCATCAAATACTTCCATCTGATAAGCTTCAACTTCGTCTGCTCTGCTCGTGGAAAAGGTTCCAAGCTTTTTCTGCCCTGAGTTGTGTCGTAAAAACAGATAGAAAATGTCTCAGATTTTCCGGCTGAGAGCTGCTGATTTTTCAAGAGAAGCCAATTTTTGAAACTATCGAGATGAATTCCCCCTCCCCAATCAATATTTTACAGTATACATATAATCCTGCTTATAGTTTTGGCACCATGCGTTGTACGAAAACTATGACATAATCGAGTCTTTGTCGTCGGCGTCATGTACTTTTGTTGATCGTTTTCTGGATACAAATTCGCAAGGACGTACAGATAGAAGGGGGGGGGCTTTCCCCGTAGGAATTTTTTACTTAGCAGTTGGAAAAATTTATCATTTTACCCAGGCGGAGTTTGAAAATTTCGGAAGAGTTAAAAAAATTTAAGTCAAAAGGTTTTTTTTTTGCGCTGGTACTTGGAAATTTTGAGTTGAGGGAAAATTCAACAAGTCATTTTTTTTGCTTTGATACCTGGGAATTTGAGTTGGATCAGTTGAAACCTTCATCCCCCCCCCCCTCCAGAAAAAACTCTTCGGTAAATCCTTGCAAATTCGTCTATCTTTCTGTCTAAATCAGCATGTTTGAAGCTTCTGCGTTTTCAGTTTCATTGCCATATTCCATACGGGTTCGCTGTCTGCTCCGGTATTTTAGGTTGAAGGTATTTCAGTTGCATTCGCACCCAGACCACTACAATTACTGTGAACTGGATACTCTTACGTGAATAATGGCCCGGCATGAAAACAAAGTATATATACTAAATGGCACCTGTTGCTTAATTTTCTCTGCGGTGAAAGTGGTTCGTTTCAAAACATGTCTGAACTAGTCACGGACAATCGCCGGTCGAAGTCTGACCCCTGATACACTTGGAGGCAATTGGTTCCGAGAATTTGTCCAGGACTGATACCGGTGTCAAAGGATCAGCTGGAATTAAGAATTTCTATCAGTTGAAGAAATTAGATCCTCAGTTCGCAGAAGTTATATTCAGTTAGTGAAATTAGGTTTTATCCCCCCCCCCCCTTCCCGAAAAGAAAAGAAGAAGGAAAATACGCTTTGGTGTATTTCGCTTTGGTAGATTCCTCATTTATGAGCCTTCTAGGAGTCTAGAAGAATTATGTACGAATCTCGGATAATAGTCACACGTCTTTGATACGATTAGAAGAGCTTTATGAGAGGCTGTAAACAAATCTGGAAAAGTCTTGATGATTCTGGTCGGTCTGAAAGTGTCATAGAGGCTTGATCTCGTTACATTTATGCAAGATGCTCTGAATCCATCTCCCTAAAAGACACCCGCTACAGGTACTATTCTAATTACATGTCGGCAGGGTGGCCAGTTTCTGGAAAACCGGGAAAAGTCTGGGAATGTGAGTGAGTACACCTGGAGAAGATAGGAAAAAGTCAGGGAATTTTGAAGAAAATTTTATGATGTGAAAGTTCGTACAATTTTCTCTGCCAGACTCATTGAAATTTTTTTTTAGTATAATTTGTTTGTTATGAAAAATTTGGAAAATGGACTGGAAAAAATCTGGAAAAAGTCAGGGAACTTTTTTAGGGGAAAAACTGAACTCCCTGATCGATATGATGTTCTCTCTGGCCACTGATGCGACACTCGAAATGGTAGTTTCGTGGGCCAGGAGTGCGGTGTCTGGGGAGCCAATTTGGCATTCGTACATCGCCATACGCTCCACTAAGGGAGAACAATATCGTTATGATGTGTTGTACGATTTATGGGTTGAGATACAGAATTGAAGATGTTGGATTAAGGCGAAGGTGAAAATGAGGTTTTCTCAAAAGTAGATGAATCGGTTGCCACAAAATTCAGTTGCGCAGTTAATAGAAAAGTGTTTTATTATCAGAATTTGAAAAATCGTGAATTAAGTGAATATTAGATCTGAACTCTCAACTCATAAGTCCTGTTTTATGAATTCGATTCAGCTGAAATGTTCTATAGTTGGTACACTGTACTCTGCTGGTGAAGGTTAAAATGGTATTAAATTAATGAGTCCTAAAATAGTCTGAAGGAGTCGAATGAGTAGTCGGACTGACTTTGAATGTATCTTCATTTACTTATTCTGATGTGACTCTGGTATCTAGGCGAAGTCTGAATGAATGTTAACAAATCTGAATGGATTCAGAATGACAACTGACAGAACCTGAATGAATCTGAACGAGTCTGGACAAGCCTTAAGTGAATTTAGGTGAGTCTTAACGTAGTCTGAATGAGTTTCAACGTGTCTATGTAAAAAGCTTCTGAATAAGTCCCTGTTGTCACAGCTGTTATGCCTTGTAGGGCTGCCATTATTATGCCTGGCTGGGCTGATCTTTTCGAACGAAGATTGTAAGGCATAAGGTAAGGGGTGAGGTAAATTGATAGCGCCAGAGAATTACAACTCGTGGGTGAGAAATAAAAAATTTGTATTGTATACAACAAGCGGTCTGAGGCACGGGGCGGCTTTACGACGAGGCTGGTAATGCACTCGCACTTGCCAAGTCGAAGGTCCTAGCATCGCGATGGTGCTAGTCAAGGATAACCAGAGGTCCGGGCCAGTGGTCTCCGTACCGGTGCTCCAGATTCTGGATGCAGCACGAGGGGAAAGATTTGCAGACTGCGGCCTCTTCCGGTTCTGTCTCAGAGCACCAGACAAAAGTGGATGCGTCGACGGAAGAGAATTAAAGATTCTCGATTCGAATATCCGCAACGGTGCACCAGATACTGGAAGCAGCTCTCAGCGGAGTATACCGAAGTAGAATTGAACATGAGCCTCCACTCGGAAGAAATTGACCATACGGCCGTCAGTTCACGTATATGTAACCTGGCCGTGGCCACTTTCTCCAGTCATGACTTCATCTGGAAGGGTGCAAGACATTACCCTCCGCAGGACTAGTTGCCTGCAGTAACGGTCACGCTGCGAGTCTGGTTTCTCTCTGAAACTAGGAGTTTGCGTGCTACGCTTGCGCAACACAGTTTAAATGAGTCCTGAGAAGTCCGGCAAGTTCACTATAAGTTTTCAAAGTCCGAATAAATCGTGTCATTGTATGATGGAACCCTAAAAGCGTTTCAGTGGGGATTACCGAACTCCAGTGGAATGTGAACAAGTTATAATAACAATTAGCAAATTTTCAGTGGAGCATCCTTAGTGCTCTGTGCCTGTCTTCTGCAAAACATACGACGAGCACATGGACAACGTATCACATGGTTCTAGGTACTTTCACCGAGGGTGTTTTCACCGGGATGCATTCACCGATGTACATGTTCACCGAGAGGGAGTTTCATCGACCTAACATTTTCGGTGAAGAAAGTGTTGAATTTAATTAAAAATTTCATTGACATACAATGGACAATAGTCGCACTTCACGGTAATGAATGAAACAAAATGAAATTTCAATCTTAAAACATAAGTAGGTACAGGTTAGATTTTTAAAAATGGGTAGAATAAAATTTTAAAATTTGAGACTGTGCGCGACACCTCGTAGGTACTCGACGGCGTCGTCATCGGATTCAAAATCGATGTATTGGGAAACTTTCGTCTTCAAACGTACATGTAGATCAAAGGCTGACGCACTTCTTCTTCTTCAGTGGAGGTGCTGCTCCCGCAAGGTATTGCTCGGTCGCAGCGAACGTCTTCGCTTCACTACGACGGAAACTGTCGATACACCGCCATCGGATAATTCATTGAACTTTCTTCGGGACGGTGAGAATACTTCTCGGTGAATGGGTCTTTCGGTGAAAAAAGTTTTTAAAAAAATCGGTGAATTATCCGCCGGTGAACTTACTTTCGGTGAAAGTGGCGGGCACCGTATCACATTTGTATTCAGTTTATACTATGATTCTACTGGGTACCCAGTGTGATGGTATCTTCATGGTTATTAGAAATTTGAGTAGGTTATTGATTTTTTGTAATCGTCTGCTGTGACTTCCTCTATGGTAAGTGAAGTACAGTGGCGGGTTGGGACCTAAAGACCTAACGGAAGACGCCATTGCATTGGCCAAGTTTTCATTTCATTACCATACCACCATGTCCCTTTTTTATCCTCTTTTTCTTCCTGTCCATATAGTGGACCAAAATTCTCAATGCGTCGGCCCAAACTTCATGAATTGGACTAGCTGATCGGGAAATTTCCAGTGACTTAATTTGGCCAATTTGCCTATGGTGAAGTATGTTGCTCTGCTCATTCAACTTGCCGTTTTGAATATTCTTTGAAGATATCGTTCATTGACAGTATTGTTTCAGGATAATTGCTGCATTCTCTTGTTAGTATTTTGCTTAGCAAGTGGATGTGTGTAGGTTGGTGTGTCTAGTTCAAATTTAGTTGAGTGAGGTTCCCTTTCTTGTTTGGTTGTTTTGTCGGGAAACACACATAGATGCAACCAGGAATTACCTCAGAGAGGCTGAACCGGTGAGGGGGGCGGGTAAATTTTACACGTAAAAGTAAAATACTTGACTTGTAGTTCATAGTTTAAAATTCCATGCTCAGAGCTAAGGGGCTACAGCCTCCATAGCCCCCTTGGTTGCGCATGTAGAAACGCATGATCTTCCGTATCTCGTAGTATTAGTTTTCGATTGGTGCTGGTCCGGTCTTGTATATTGAAATCGTTAGATAGTTTTCATTCTGAGTGATTATTTTTGTATTCCGCCCACCTTTGGGATTCAGGGGAACACGATTTCGGATTCCTGTATCAATGTTAAAAGTAACCTTGAAAACGGGTTCAGAGACCAAAGTTATTTCGCAAATTTTAGTACAATTTTCACCCGTCCATGCTCCTCTACCATTTAGTAACATTACGCTAGGTATACCGGGGCCCGGGTTCGTATCTTTTCTGTTATTAATTTATGTTCGAACAAGGATCTACTTACGGAATTCGTTTTCATTCGTTTCTAGCCACTGAGTTATATACGATGTTAAGTGCATATTTTCGTTCTTCCGTTCGAACAAAGTAGACTTAGTGAGAACTTTAAAATCATAAATAACCGTATGGGCGTTGTTCGAACAAAACCGAAAGTATTACTTCAGCAGCGTCGAAGGCCAACCTCCCAACCGCTTGCCTCCATCTACATAAGCAACAGCCATCTGAATTTTGAAGCGGTCGTGGTTATTCAGTCGTAATTCTGCTAATGAACATTGTAGCTCTGCGGCATTCAGAGGAAAGCCGTAGAATGTAGATATGCACAAGATTCACAACACTGCCAACTTGTTCTTTCGCTAACGAGTGAAACGTTTGCAAGGTCAGCACGAACTTTTTTCCGAGCGGGTGTAGATAGCCATATACCGACTAAGATTTTCGGGGATAACCTTACAAAAATGCCGACTCCTGTATCCCGCGCCTCGTCTTGTACAGCAATTTATGTTACCTATAAACTGTTTTTCTGATGCGGGCTGTTTAACCATTAGAGCAGGTACGCGGGAGTGTGAAACTGTCTAGAAAGCTTATGTAAAATTTTATGCTCGAAAATATCCTTTAAATCGAACTAAACTTTCTCAGGGTGGTCCTTGGTTACCCTTGGTGGACAAAAGTTCATTTTTTTTCGGTTAACGTTCCCTCTAGATAGGTTCAAATATTGTAATAAATTTGCGAAGTTTGAGTTGAATCGGTGAAGAGTAACTTCATACCTCAAGAAGTTGAACGTTCTTATGAGAATTAACGTTGATTTCTGGAACTCAGGTGTCAGTCGAGGAAGTGCCTTCTCATTTGTATGAGCCTAAAAATTGTTTTCAACCTCGGTGGAATTCAAAGGTACAAGAACTCGATTTCCTACGTGTGAACGTGAAGGTTCGAAGAAAAAGAGAGAACAACACCGGAGATAAATGCGTCCAGCAACCCCTGATTTTAACATGAAGAACGTGGAAATTGGAATAATTGAAGATGAGCCTCCTGTGGAGTCCGAAGGGTGGGGTGGGGGGGGGTTAAAAATGGAGCATATGGCGATGCACGCATGCCAAAGTTGCTCCCTAGACATCGCCTCTCTGGTCTCGGAAACTACCCTTTAGGGACGATTAAGGCTGGCCCGAGCCCCCCATTTCGCCTCTCCGCTTCGGTTTCTCGCTGTCCTGTCAGGGCCACTATGGGACACCCTACTGACCGAGGAAACGCTCACCCAGCATTAACCTGGAATTCGGGTGCACTACAGCCGGACGCGCTTCCTCCCTTCACCTCTCACCTCCTCGTCTTGGTACGTGTGGCGACGCAGGACGGTGGTAACGAGGCAGGGAGAAAAATAAAGTAAGCCTAAAAATGAACCCAGCAACCTGAAAAACCCTTGTTCAGACATGAAGATCATAAAAAGTTGTATAATTGAAGATCAGTCCTTTGTGAAGCCTGACGGATAAAAGGGAGAAGGAAAAGATTCCAAAAATGAACTAAGCTCTCAAAAAACCATTATTTGCACACGGAAAACGTAGTAGTTGGAATTATTGAAGATCGGCTATCTCTGGAGCTCAGAGGGGAGGGAAGAGGAAAAAGAACGCCAAAAATGAACCCCCGTGGCCCAAAAGCCCTTAATCCGAGATAAATTATGTGGAAATAGGAACACAATAGAAATAATTAAAAATCAACCCTGTGTGGAGCCTAAAGGATAAGGAGAAGGAAAAAGGGACTCCCAGAAATAGGTTTTGCGACCCTGGAAACGTAGGTTTGAGAAAAAATGTTATTTCCTTCTGTTTAGATCTCAAAATTCCAAAAATCACTGTTTATTCCCGTAAGAACTATAACTCCCTTGAGGCACGGGTTACCCTTCACCGATTTTGCTCAATAACTGAAATTTTGTCTTTAGTACTCGGAACCGATCTGGTCGATAAGCCAGCCGAAAATTAAAAGTTGAAAAATAAGAGCCACCACATTATTCACTTTATGTCCGGACTGAAGACCACGAACGTAGACTCGATCAAAATGTTGAAAATTCTGAAAGTTTCTGTAGAAAAGAATTAAGTCGTGTTGGTGTTGTTCATGATGGAAAACTGAATCCAATTGGAGTATCCCATTTGCTCGGAATTCATCTGTATCTGAGTTCGTCTGTGGGAAAGGCGGCACCGTGAGCTCAAGTGCAGAGAGAGACGTACTGAAGGGAAACTGTCAGGAGATACCTGAAATTTTACTACTGAGAAGCTGCCAATTTTACGAGCAGGGCGAGCGGAAACGCACGTTTTTTGTTTTACTGCTTTGAGTCGAAAAAGTAGGCAAACCCGTCCTCGGGAAGTCGCAAAATTTCTAATTGAGGTGCACTGATTTTCAAACTGAAGCCAGCTTTCAAACCTTGGGGAGGTTCTCCTCCTTAGATACACTCCCGAGTATAGTTAAACCCTCAAAATGGTGCACTATATTCATCAGACAGAATGAAATTCTAGAAAATGGAGGTGGGGATATCTACCGCCCACCCTGTGAATGGTTAGCTACAAAATCTAGTTTGCAATGTCTGGTTCGCTATTCCTGAGGTAAAATGGCAGATTAATGGTTGAATTAACTATTGAATTTAAAATTATGACCAACTGAATAACTGTTTTGTGGTACGGGCTTAAGGTTTCCTCCTCAGGACAAAGTAACAAATCCATACCCTCTGAGTACTGACTGAAAATGAATTTGTTGATATTGACCAGTCAGAAGGGGCTCATCTTTAACTGGATTGACAGTGTATTTTTGTGGCATAATCCCGATGTATGTAGCAGAACACTTTAAGATAAAAGTTGCTTTTAGGAAACACCTAAGTCCATTCACTGTGTATTCCAGCTTCAGAATGCAATAAGTCTAGTCTTAGGAGATTTCTTCAGCTTATATTTTCGCAAATATTTTGGTTTTGAATATGAAATTTTCATGTCGTATTGTTCAAGGTCGAGGGTTGGCTTTTGTCAAGTATAGGAGAAGAGAAAATAAAAATGAAAATCTGTAGACAGTTTCTAGTACTTCCTTAACAGTCTACAAATATGGATTTACTGCATTTTGGAAAAGCAGCTCTCGTACAAATTCATAGATCAGGCACGGATGTGCACGGAATGTGTACTGTATCCCGGTAGGCATAACTAAAAAATCAACTTTTTTTTTTAGAAAACTATACTCTCAACTCTTAGATACTTATCACTCATCAGGGTGTTCCTCATTTTTTTTTTTACTTCTTTGGGATTCTTCAGAATTGCATGAAAGTGGATGTCGACTCATTCAACCCCCCCCCCTCCTCTCAAAAACGTTATTTCGATCAGATAAGGACGTACTACGATCCGCCTTCTTATGGGAAATATCATTAAGTTCGACATCTGTTACTCCCCCTTCCCTCTCCATGTTCCGTATTGTTGTTGTTGTTGTTCTTATAGATTGTAATACGTTAGCATTCGAACGAAAATTTTAGCTGCTGGCTTGGATATACATAATTTAAAAATGAAAATTCCTTCACTCTACTATCTGGATTTGTGGTTCCTGGAGTGAATTCCAAACTTGGGGTGGGTGGGCGAAAAAAATGAAATTCGAGACTGATTTGGTTTTTTAAGTTTTCGAAGTCGTGATTACGATTTTGAAGTTGATTTCGTGATCTGGCTTCCGTAGGTGTCATCAGAGAGGGGGGATGCCAGATAATAGCAATTTTTCGAGATTATACTCATGTATGTTTTCAAGATAACTGAATTCAATTCTGAAGTTAGTTTTCGCATACGATCCCCGGTGATGCCACCGCGGAAGTTTCGAAAAATAATCGAGGGGGAGTTACCTCCCTCACATTCTGCAGTGCCATCCCAAAATGGCTTACCCCAAAGACACCAAATTGCCCTCCGAGACTTTCAGCATTTTAAGAGTCCAAATTAACGATGTCGACAAAACGTTCGATGATAGGGCGGATTCCAGGGCTCGGGTTGAGAGTAAAAATGAAAAAGAGATCTTTTGTTTCTTGTTCCCTCTCTGATAGGGCAGACCTACTCTTGATTAGAATACGAGAAATGGGAAGACAACTATTTGGTATACAGCCCGTACACTGCACTGTGCAGTCGTACAATCATTGTCGTTATTATACTCCATCCCGCGCACACATAAACAGATAAATCACGACGTATATCCAGAATATGGAATAGAGCGCATTAAAAACGCATTTGTCACGTTCCAGCGATTCTCGAAATCTATTAAAACAAAATACGGATTTCATAAAACTGTATACACCTCCTCCAGAATACCTCGGTAATAAATTTGAGGCTAGTGCTGTGTGCGCTGCGCCGTGTGCCGTACGTATAATGTATACGATTTTTATGCTTCCTGTGGGGTGAGGGGGCGAGGTGCCTTCACCTCGGAAAAAACCTTTCTAATATCGAATTTTTTCCCCCGTCACGGAAAAACTCGTTAAGATTTGGAATGAAATTTTTTCTAAATGGAATTTATTTATCCGTTTTTTCCGACCTGTGTACGAGCCGAAGGGGTACGGCACTCCGGAGCCCGATGTAAAAAGCTGTAGAAATTAAAAATAAATGTTATTCGTCCGTTAACGAGAGAGCGCGAGACGCGACCTGCAAAAACAACTTTTTAATAACCGACGAAGACAGGGGGAGGGCACGAAGCAAGAAGGCCAGCAGAGTGCTCACAGTGCTGGCTGGGGTCACGACGTCAGATGGAATCGTTTAAAATGGTAATTTCGTTCGTTTATAGGAGTCCCCGACTTTCGTTCTCTCGACAGGCACGGTGGAACGCTTTTTTCCTCCTCCTTTTCCACGATGGCAATCCTCTGGCATATTTAGTCGCTTTTCCACGTGAAAATGTTATTTCGAAGACGACACGGTTTTCCACCGTCCACACCCCGCCGATAAAGCGTTACCGAGCAGAGAAAATATTACACTTGGGGTGGCTGTGCCATCTTCGGAACCAGCGCAACGATGCTCGGGGAAGCGTGATTTTAAATTCGAAAATTGTTTTGTTCTTCGAGGTACGCGATCGAAATGAGAGTTACCTCGGCGCGAACATCTTTGAAGGTTGATTGGAATCACTCGTATGAACGGTGGTGCAATCGCAGACGTGGCAGCTGAGATCCCCCTCCCTGGGAATAATTGTAGAGCCGGTCACTTGCCCGAAATTCGAAGTATTCCAGGAGGAGATCCATTACTCCGAGGTGACACCTGCCGGAGCTTAGTCAGATAGTATGGTCGGCAGCCACACAATGAGATTGACAGGCTAATGCCTGAACGGAGACACCAGCAATCTGTTACTTCTGATTTCGGCCAGCCAGATATGAATAGGCCACTCTGGAGGGCTTAGCCTCCCAATTCCTTTGAAAGTCCCCACTCCCTCTCCACGAAAAAAGAGAGAATTTGTAAAATTATACGAGCAAAAGAATTAATTTTTAGCATTTGTCAGACTCCCATGAGTGCCACCCCTCGTTTGCTACTTGCACTTATCGCAGCGACCAGGATCTTTCTGGCTAGATCAGTGTTTCTGTCTGAATCTGCATTTTATTTCTATTTCCTCTATTTTTATTATTTCTGTTCTGTTTTTCATTTTTGTCGTTTCTAAAACCCACTTCTGACTGCTCATTTGTACGAATATTACGTACAAAAGCTCTTAGGAAATTACGCCCCGGGTTTGTGTGACTTTTACCTCCCTTAGTACGACAGTCTGCCCCCCCCCCGCTCCCTCTAATTCATTTAGCAAAAAGCAAAGAAACTGAATGTAAGTATATAGCAATTCAGAACAACCTCACCGACCAACGAATTTGCAAATCATCGTTTGCGATGATTGGAATGACAATAAAGGGGAAATTTTCTGCGACTTTAAAAATGGACGTCTTCACCAAGTATTAGTGTAGGATGCTGCACTACTCGTATGCACAACACAGAATTCAATCTGAAGACATAATTAGAATGTTTCACTCTTCTAGCCTAAATCTGTTCTAGTTGGTGTAAAAGCTCCTCCCCCTCCCCCGCCTGAATAAATCGATCTGTAGGTCTAAAAATGAATATGTGTATCTGTCTGTCTGTCTATCCTTAATATTTCCATGGAAATTTCTATTGATATATGTCTGTCTGCATATGTGTGGAAATGCACCGATCTTCTGCTCGAGTGTAACTAGTTTTCAGTTTCATTTGTGTGTGAGGTGACGCTGTATACGCCACCGAGTGCTCAGACTTTGTAGTCCATTGCACTGTTCCTCAGGTTGCTGTTAAGGATTAGCTCAGTAGCCTCACTTTTATAGTTGGAGTGAGAATTTTACTGAGCTCTATCCCTTTGACTTCACTGGGTGCTGGATACTCTAATCCCAGTTTGTCGCGTCTTGTCCCTGCTATTGCTGGGTATTGACATATGATATGAATCGAGGTTTCTTCCTCTTCTCCACAGCAACTACAGGAGTCACTTTTCACCACTCCTATTTTATTCCGCATGTGTTTTGTGGCCCCATAATCAGTTAGTAGTCCGACCATGAGCCTTGCATGTTTCCTATCAAGCCTTAATAGGAACTTGGCATACTTACTGGGGCATCCCCTATCAGTGTTTTGCTGACTTTCATGCCACTGGCCAACTGCCAGTGCATTTCTGTCTGCTTACTTATCCAAGCCTTAACTGCGGATTTAATGACGCTTTATGCTACAGGAAGACACGGCCTGGGTGTTGCCAGTTCCTTTTTATGCCCTCCTTTTAGCTTACCAGCGATCGTGTTCCCTTTTATGCCGCAGTGTCTCGGTGTCCATAGTATATGACACGGTTCTCCTGAGCAAGGGTATATAATTTGTTAACACACTCGGCCACCACCAGGGATGTAGTTTGGTGTGACGGTAGTACCTTAATAGCCGATTGACTGTCTGTACTGATATATATGTGCTTATTAACAAGGCCCTTCTGCTGGCTTCTATCAGTGGCCACTGTGATCGTCATTACCTCTACTTGGAGGATAGTAAGACCACCGCCCAGTGCTATTGAATTGTTGTCAGTGCCTTATGCATTCGTGGTTTCAATTCCTACACACACATTCTCCTGTTTTCCTAGAATGCTTGGCGACCTCTTTTCCCAAGCCTCCCGTGTGGATATCAGCGCACGGTACGGCTTGTCAAAGAAGTGTTCCATCGCGACTCTATCCTTCGGCATCATAAAGCATTTGTCCATCGTCCCCTTCATCTCCCGTATCCTTCTGTGGCCTGTTTTTTGGGCCTGAGGGTTTGGTTGGCCCAGACGATAAGCCCCCATTATCGCAGCTGCTTCTATAACAATGCGGAGTGGTGGCAAGTTTAGGAGCCTTTCCACTGCCTTTGTCGGCGTCGTTCTCATTGCCCCCGTTGTCATCACGCACGCAAGCCTTTGCAGGTGGTCTAGTTTTTCTCTGACTTTGAGCAGGTGGATCCCGCCCCACCACACGATGGCCGCATGCGTGATTCTGGGACGTATTACACCAGTATAATATATCCAGTGCCTCATTTTAGGAGAGAGTCCCCCAGGTCCTGCCGTCAAAAGTGCGACAAGCCCAAAGAGCCTCAATCTCTTTTCTTATTTTATCTGAGACGTGATCCCTCCAGGAGAGTTTTTCATCAAGATATACTCCTAAGTACTTCACCTTTCCTGTAAGGGCTAATGGTCTTCCCTTGTATTGCACCTTGATCAACTCTTTGCCCTTCCTTTTGTGAGTGAAAAGAGTGATCTCAGTTTCGTCCAGGTTTATCGATGACCCCTTTTTCGCACACCATTTTTCTACACATCGGAGTCGCTACTGCGTTAACTCCGCGATGGTTCCCGGAAATTTGCCGGTTACCATCACAGCCAAATTATTAGCGTCGCCCTGTGTGTATATTTTTTAACCATTTAACTCATCCAGCAAACTGTCCACCACTAGGCTCCTCAGTAGGGGGAGAAAGTACTCCCCCCTGCGAGCAGCCCGTGATGATCGTTGCAGGAATTTGCTCTTTTTGGTAAGTTATTTGAATCTCCCTGCCTTTTAGCGTAGATACTATCCAGTTTATTAAGCTGTCCTTCACTTCCCTTTCCCTCAGGGCTGTTACCGTTGATTCATGAGAGGTCGCGTCAAACGCTCCCTGTCGAGTGTAACTAACTTCTTGATTGTCCCTCGTATGATTTTACATGTTCAAAACTCAGTGAACAGGGGCACACGCAGCTTCGTCTATATTTTGTAAAAATGTCCGTGTTGTAGAAACAATACGATTTCGTAGACGGGTTTCTGAGATAAACTCAAACCTTTCCCATTAGTTTGGTCCGAATCAGACAGGTCAAGGGTTGAAAGTCCATTTTATAATCGTTCGTTTCTATCGAAAAACCATTTACAGATAGCTGTTTTACCCTCTCGAGGACACGATACTCCTATGGGATTCGTTGACATTTCTGGGGCATTAATCAGCGTATACTTCGCTGACCAACTGTTCCATTTTTCAACTTTGTGCTCATTTTCGTCAAACTTTGCTTTTTTTCCTTTCGTTTGATTTTCGGGCACTTACTAAAAACACCAATCCGAGACACGGTTTGGTCACTCGTTGCGGTGTGTCTCTAAGAGCACCCTCGCCCCCGTTCTGTCGCAACGTGACGACATATATAGGCGTAGAAACTGTATAGAAAGTACCTTTCGCCGCCGAATTGAAACTGATTGAATTAAAAACTTCGAAACGCGTTAAAATCTCTTACGAATGCCCGTGGGAGGCATTCAAGAGCGAATCCGGAAATTCTCATCGTACAGTTTCACGTGTGTACCTGCTTTTTTCTCCCCCTTCTGTTTTCTCCTCGCCTTGCCCGCTCGGTGAATTCCTTTTCACCCTTGTCGATGCACTCATTCGGCTCTGACTCGAACCAAAAACGTTTTCTACCTTTCCGAAGAAGATTTATTGTTTAATGTACTTTTGGAAATAATTCCAGATAGGAAACGGTATCCGCGACGCGATATTCGATGATTTATTACCGTCGATGATATCTCGCCTAAAAGCTGTACACACACGCGCGTGCCCCTCGCCCCCTGCCACCGTGCTGTAAATATACACGATTTTGGAAATTCCATTTCGCTCGGCTCATTTTGGCGGGGCGCGCAGAATACGCGAACTCGTGTATTTACCCGCGCAGGCATCTACCCGAAATTTTCTCGTTTTCGTGTCTCGCGACTGTGCCCGCGTTCCGTCGGCACTAAGCTCTTTACGCGTACCCCCCCCCCCCCGTCCCCTCAGGTTATTTCGTTAGTCATTTGATCAGCACGCGGAAGGCATGTAAACAATTCGTTAAATTAAATCTGTCAAAAGATACGACAAATGAAAGACTGAGGAAAAAAAACCAAACTGAAAAATGTATTATGGAAGTACACAGCCTGGGATGAGGTAAGATCTGATATAACAGGGGAGGAATGGCTGCAGCTCCCTCGGACGTGAAATCTTGCTGTCGTGTTTTCCGGACCTATTTCTCATTTAACGACGCCGTTACCGAAATATTTGACGACCGAGCAAGGTATTTATACATAGGTCTGTGTACACGTATACAGTCCTTTTAAAGCCTTACAGCGTTACTTCGAGTTGCTTCTTTTCATCTTCGTTAAATATTTCGCATCAAACAAATTTCAAATGTTCTGAATTCTCCCTTTGAAAAGGTAATTAAATAGTAATTTCCGGGCGCGGAGATATGCTCGCTACTTGGGGCCGTGTTTACTCTTCCTTCGGTGGAACTTTCCGACCTCTCCGGCTCTGGTTTCACGTTTTGCGCTCCTTCTCTCGCACGGTGTCGTGATTCGGCGCTGACTGTGCGCTCCCGCCGCCGCGTCTACGACTGGCGTAAAATATCTTCCGAGGTAGGCGAAAAACTTTTACTCGGTATTCGATAGGCGGTTTTAATTTCGGGGAATTAATCGATTTCACGGAGACGTTTTAAAAGGGCTACCATGTAACGAGAGATCTGACTTGTCCTTCGTTTGGCGCCGCGTCGTGTTTGAGTACAGAAGTATGTATCTATATAACTAGATTTATGTCTCGTGAATGAAGAAAGTATAATGGTCAGTACATTAGGCAAGCATCTACTAGCGTCTGTGATGGGTATTCGGCTCCACAATCCGGGTCTCTTGTTTTTCCTCTCTGTTCTGCACCACCACACCATCTTTGCAACCATAAACACTGATGATGTACCATCCTACCATCGACACCTCAGCAATATTTTCTTGCGTACAGAAACGACCCAATTGTGTATGGCCTAAAGATCTGCCCAGGATTCTTGTCAATTTGGTCGGCTGCAATCCCTTTAAAAAGTGAACGTGTTCATATCCGTTCTCGTTCATGTGAGAAAGAGAACGCATTCACTTTGTTTTCGTTTGTGGCGGTGGTCCGTTTGTAAACGTGTTCCCATTTGCAAACTGGGGTTGACATCTCTGACTGTAGTCATTCCTCTCTCTGTTCTCTGCGTTAATGAAAGGAACGCGTTCTTGCCCATTCTTGTTCATGTGAGAAGAAGAACGCTTTCACTTCGTTCTTGTTTGTGGAGGTTGTCTGTTTGTAAATGTGTTCCTGTTTGCAAATGGGAGTTGACATCTCTGACTGTAGTCATTCCTCTCTTTGTTCTCTGCATTAATGAAAGGAACGCGTTCTTGCCCGTTCTTGTTCATGTGAGAAGAAGAACGTGTTCACTTTGTTCTCGTTCGTGAAGGTGCTGCGTTTGTAAACGCGTTCCCATTCGCGAACGGGAGTTGACATCTCTGACTGTAGTCATTCCTCTCTCCATTCTCTGCGTTAATGAAACAAACGCGTTCTTGCCTGTTCTCGTTCATGTGAGAAAAAGAACGCGTTCACTTTGTTCTTGTTCGTGGAGGTGCTCCGTTCATGAACGTGTTCCCGTTTGCAAATGGGAGTTGACATCTCTGGTGGTCGACTTACATTCTGGTCGCAGCAAAGCGATTGACTGCAATTTGATCGATATGACAAATTGGTCAAGATTACATATTGTTGACAAGATTTGAAGGGCTCTAATCAGTTATCACCTTCGATTGTCTCTTGATTGTGTAAAAAGTTTTTGTTGCTATTTGTTAGTGGTCTCAAATGTTTTGAAAATATCAATATTTTATCGATATAAAAAAATATCGGCAATATCGATTTTTTGCTTTTTGCAAACCTAAAAATTAGGAAAACGGCATATGTGGCTTTGCCGAAAGAACTAGTAATGTGAATGAATCTTTTGGAAATGAGAGAAGAAAGAATCTTTTACCGATCCAATACCTCCTTTCTTCCTTGGTTTTTGCTTAAAAGGGCCCACTGCCATACACTGTAGCGCTCCTACAGCTCGTTTGCATTAGTTTCTAACATATCGATATTATTGATAAATTTCAAGAAATATCAATGAGTATTGATATGTTGAAGTACTCTCAATATGAGAACACCACTATTTGTCATAGTCTGAAACATATTATGATTAGAGACCGGGTTCCTCGGCATTTGTCAAGTTATTTCCTTCATAGGCTGTCGCGGACTTCTCTTTATGGGCCGTGTGTTGCACGGGAAGTCGGGCAAATAAATGAAACTGATGCTGTTGAGCTTAACTTGGTGAAAGCTCGAAACTGAGATTTCTCTGAATTTGAATGAGCCGAAGCTGGAAACTTATAGTTTACTTCTGAAGACTGGAAACTTGTGATGAGCTTGATTTAATGACAGCTCGAAACTAATAGTTCTCGGACCAGAGCAGGAGATCACAGAAACGGTCACTAGACAACGGTTTGAATTTTAATACAACTGTATTTACAACTAAACATTTACAAGCGAAAAACGTAACCTTTTCTTAACTCAACAACAAAAACGCAACTGAAAAACAGCATACAACACAACTAAAAAACCTTATCTCTCACTCTGTAGCCTAGGGACCAGCAGTATCAACTCGCAGTGTAGTTCCATTCAGAAATGAAAACTTCCCAATTGACTACGAAAATTAGCTAAGACCCACAATTTTGGCTGGGACGTCACATACCCCCCCCCCCCCCCCCGAATCGGAACCAGTCCTAAGTGGGAGGACTCTAGGAAAATTTTGATGGCTGAAACAAAAATTTTGGGAGACTGAAACTACCTTTAGCTAGGAGCTAGAGAGTGAGATGCGGAATCCTTTGTTGTGAAATACTCGTATTATAAACGTATGCATCCGACCACAAATATTCAGCTATCGTGTCCGCGAAAAACTTCTTATACAATTCCAATGTCTATACTTGACACCTAATGAATAATGGAGGTCATGTAACTACGTATGTTGTACGATGTGTGCATACGGCTCACTAACTAAATGAATAAATAAATAGTTGTACTATTCTCGTTTCCTTAGGAAAATATTTACAAAAAGAGTACTTACTACCAGTGACGTTATGTGGAGAATGAGTTCTCGTCTTCTTCTTCTGACGATATTTTGGAGTTCTAGTTTGATAAAAGAAATCGATAACCTATTCCAACGACGGCCCCGCTGGTATGGCTAATTCCGGTATGAGCTACTGGAGTGGTTGGGCATCAAAATGAGCTTTTAGTGCAATCTCGACCAACACAAAGTCGAGTTCTCTTGGTGCACAACTATTTTCAGCTGCCCTTAGTCACTGCTTCTGCAGGATGCGGTCGGTCGATGACAATGTGGACCGATCTACAGTTATCCCTGTCGGTAGAGAACCTGTAAGCACAAGTACGCGCATACGCCATATTGGAACACATCGTGCCCGTGGATGCCGAATCCGACTATGTGGAGCATACCGCATAGTCAATTCGGTATCGACGGGCACAGTGTGTTCCAGAATGGCATATGCACGTACTCGGGCTTACAGGTTCTTTATTTTCGGTTGTTGGGTTCAGACGAGCCTGGATGGAGTTAAGCTCTGTGGATGCAGGTACTTATGGCGTGCACTGGTCCTCTAGTGCACTCGTCATTCTGCCGACCGACATATAGTTTTTGGCGCGACTTCGATCTGCACCGAGTTAAGTTCTCTTGTATTCGCTGATCGGCTACTTGGGTTTGACCTGCACCGACTTGCGCTGTATTCGCTGAGGATTGTATCTAGGATGAGTCCCTGACGCCGTCTCGACCAGCGCAGAGCTTGCCCTCCTGGTTCGGTCGTCATCGAGGTGCATGATCTGTAGTCGCACATAGAAGCAGTGTGTACTGATCTCGGATTGCGATTGAAGATTGAATACATTCGGCCTTACTGTTGACTCACCTGAGTTTAATTTGAGATTGGCTGGTTTCGACGATATCGCTTCTTCCTGTTCTTCAATGTGTGCGCTTTACCGTACAGCAATCGATCGTACCTACACATCCGCTAGCTAAACAACTCTTATATCTGGTTGTCATTCACGTCAACAAGCGCACGGAAATTTTTTTATGATTTATGATATCACACCACACCAGGATAAGGTGCTTAAAAATAAAAAATACATAAAAAAATAAAAAATACATAAAAAAATTAAAAAAAACACTTAAAGAAATAAAAAATTTATAAAGAAATTCTTATCGTCGCACGTTTGCGCTCGCTCGAACGAACAAAAACTCGAGTGACATGTTTTTATTTAGACAATTCAGTTTGATTACTTCGCCTCTCCCGTGTGTACATTTCGTTCGCCACTAATTGACTTCCATTATTCAACATCACGGATTCGGTGAAAATCGAAAACTGTACGATCGCTTCGTGAAGGACATGAGGCCATTTTTATGGCAGACCACATTTATGACATCACCTCGATACCTGCAACTGCGACTGTAAGAAGTGCAAACTGTTGGAGTACGTGGCACTCAAAAATTCACTGCCCGATTCGATCGGGGTGATCCGGCAGGTGAACACGAAGAGCCACTGCTTAACGTGACTTAGATTTCCGAGAGGCCAGCAAGAACGCTCCGCTCCACCACAGTCCTCACATAAAGGTGAGAGAGTAGCATCGTCCTCGCGGGTATGCCCACGACGTACTCGTAAATAATTTCCACGGAATTTGCGTACCTGCGGGTGCAGGTTCTCTCAAGCATCCCTCGTGTTCGCGTATACTCAGCACATATGGGGAAGGATGAGAAAACCACACAATTTGGGCTTATCGTATCAACATGTCTGACCTGCATCATTTTTAGACTCCTGACAGGAAGTAACAAAGCCACAACCATACGAGTGAAATTGATAGTGTTGTCATCGTCCTTGATATAGCGGATTGTTTCGTGCCACCCTTGGGTGCAGGGTGTCATACCCACTGGCGGACGGTACATCACGTATAAACACTTGGTGTCGGAAAACTCGGAATTTCTCGATTGGTATGTAATATTTCGGTTGCTTGAAAAAAGGTAAAGGGCGTACGCAAGTTTATGGGAACACGCCGAAATCGGCTCGGCTACTTTCATAAGAGACTAGTACAAATACATATATTTATGGTTATTTCTCTTCGACGTATACAGGTAACGCCCAGGAAATGAGACTTTTGGCGTCGTATATTGCGAAGCTCTGGACGTCTGCTGCGCTTAATTTCACAATAGCCTGGGGGCTGCAGCTATTATACCAGTCGAGTAAGAACGGTGCTAATGAAGACGGTATTCGCGAGAGTACACGGGTGAGAGGGAGGTAGAGAGAAACAGATTTTTTAAGGGAACTTAGATGGTCGCTGTTTAACCGCAGACGTGGAGTTAGTTGTAATCTGAGACACTTTGATGTGGTTATAAAACGTTTAGTCGTCACGAAAAAGAGAAACAGGTCGCGGGAATTCGTTTTCCTTGGTTCTTTGAGGCACTCCAGAAGAGAAACACGCGACATCCCTACCACGCAAGATTTGTTCGATGGAAAAGTGTTTCAAATGAAATAACAGTAATAATAATGATAATAATAATAATAATAATAATAATAATGAATAAGCATTTATTGTGCCGTCAGTCGAAAATAAATACTAGTTCGTAAATTTAGCATCATCCAAACTCACGGACAGCCGCCCCACTGCCGGGCATCTGCTTCACCGATCGCTCTCCATTTCTGTCTGTCATGGACATTCCGGTGCCAGCAAGATCCCACCCTTCTTTCCAATTCATCCCTCCATCTCATCCTAGGCCTCCCCTTCTCCTTTCCCTCCTCGTAAAGTCTTCACTCTGTGACAATTTTGGATAATCTGTCGTTTGTCGCTCTCATAATGCGTCCCGCATCCTTACATTTTGATTTTTTTATACTGTCTCCTACGTCTAAGTTTCGTGTATGTTCCCTGATCACTTTGTTTTTGTCTTTTCTTCTGGTATTTAAGATACTACGCTCCATGGTCTTTGTATTCTCCTCAGTCCCTCTATTTGAGAATTAGTAAGTACCCACGTCTGTGCTCCGTAGCATAACGCAAACAGTACACACTTCTCCAGAACCCTTACCTTACCTTTTATGCTCATGTTCCCTTGAAAATACCTTTTAATGGCCAACAGCACTTCCTCGCCTTCTCTTTTCTTACTTTTGTCTCTGTCTGTATAGCCTTGTTGAATGGTACCGTCCTCCCTAGATATATGTAGTGCAGCCATCTACCTTTTCTACGCGTGTTCTCTCGATGGTTATTTGGGTGGTTGGGTTATTACTCATGTACATATTTCGTTTTAGTTTATTCGCCTGTGGCCCTATTTCCGCGCTTCTTTTGAACAATTCTTCTCTTATAATTTCCAGTTCTCCTTTGGTTCTGCTTATGAGTATCAAGTCGTCTGCGAATCATAAGTTGTGTTTATACATGTTCCGTTAACTAATAATCCATATTCTTTCCATTTCAGTTCGCTGAACACACTTTCCAACGCACATGTGAAGAGGTTCGGCGATAATGGGTCCCCCTGTTTTACCCCTAGTATTTATTTTAAATCTAGGTCCTATGTTTTTGATCTTCAGGTGGACTTCGACTCCTTGGTAGAGATTTCTCCTTGCTGGGACATCCCTGTCTGGACATGGCTTCCCACATGGGCTGCCTTGATTGTGTCCAAGGCCTTTTGAAAGTCGACGAACAAGAGATGGATTTCTATTTTGTATTCTATTGATTTTTCTGTTGTCTGGTTTACCATGTGTATGTGATTCATTGTAGAATATCCCTTGAATATCGGGCTTGGGATGTGGTTTGGTTGTTATCTGGTATGCTGTGTAATATATTTTTCAGAATTTTCATGAACACTTAATTGAGATTGTCTGTTAGACTGAGAGGTCTGTAATTTTCCATTTCGACTCTGTAAAATAATCATTTCGGATACTCTCCATTCTTCGGGGTTCCTTTCTGTGTCGATAATTTTATTGTATATTTCAATAAGAGGTTTCATGAGGGCTTCAGTAATTTGTTTCAACGTGTTGTTTTCTATCCTGTCGGGACCTGGGGCCTTGTTCGTTTTTAGCTGCTTCAGAGCGTGCTCCACTTTTCGTTCCATGATAGATCTTCCATAAAATCTCGCTGTAGCTTGGGAATTGTACGGGAAAGAGAAAAGTATTGAGTCTGGGCCGCAGCAAGGGCATTTGAGACGTCAAAAGTGCGTGTATTGAACGATAGTAAAAACAAATCTTCAGAGTGCGAGACTTAAACTGTGACTGTGCTGTAACTGAACTATGACTGAACTGATGGTTCTGAGCTTCAAGATGTACGACTGGATGTCCTGCTCCTGCCCAGCCGATCAATGGAAGAAAGAAAGGACAATGAATAATTATAAGAAATATCGTGGTTTTGAAAACACTGAAAGTACAGGTACGCAGGAGACTAAAGACATGCGTTTAGATGCTCGCATTGTGCTACAAAGGAAGTAGCCAGACAAGACGATTTATACGAAAATGTACATTCACGAGGAGAAAGTAACCGCAGGGTAATTCCAGATCAGTTTCTTCGAAAAATTACGTTTTCGCCCTTGGCTCCTTCGATTTTGATCAGTGTGGCAAAGACAGCTTCAGTGTATTCATTTCAGGCGATTAATAAATTTCAAGTTATGACAATGTTTAGTTTTACTTTTTCATTAAATGATCAATTTTCAACTCACTTTCTATAATAAAAGTAAAGTAGCGCAGCTTGTCAAGAACGGCCGAGAATAAAACTTTTACTGTGAACAGTATCCACTTCTGGAAGTGTACGTCAACATGAATGATTCATACCGTCATGCTGCGTCTCTGTTTTCTAACTTTATAGAAGATTATAAATCGATGAAAATTTTAATCTGTATTTCGTCTAATTTTCAGAATTATATATAGCGCCAATTTTTGAAGAATGCACGTAAATCAAATGTACAACCTCAATTCTCTTCCCCGTCCTAAAAAAATTAATTCTGCAAGAATACTTGGCTAGCATATGAATGCTGAACCCCACATACCATCACCATGTTCTTTGACAGACTTTGAGGTATCTAATTATCGGCGCTGCAAGGCAGTTAACGAAATCGGGTGAGAGAGGGGAGGGGGTGAACTAGCATGCGGCAAATAGAGTTTATAAGCAATAACTTGGTGGCTTTTTTATATTAGGCAAATATCATTTAGTACTTTTATCCACTTAGAATCCCTAAGATGGCCACTTGTATGAAATGACTGACTTCAAAATAATTTTTGTTTTTTTCTCTCGAGAAACTCTAGAGATAACGTGCGCCAGGCTTCGTAAAAAACCATTGTTTAAAGTCTTTTTTTTTTTTTTTTTTTGGTTCAAAATATTTTCAAGTTGGATAAATTTCAAATTGGTAAGTGACAGCTTCCAAAAGACGTACATTTGATTTGGTCAAATTTTCCACAGATTATAATGGAAGAATTTCTCAACTCCACAATCAAATTTGGCGAGGATGATTTTGCATTTGAAACTGAAAAAAATTTATACAACATGCATTATGGCGAAGGAACGGTTTCACATGCATGCTACTGGAATACATTAAGGCCGTCCCTGTCAGATTGTTTAAAATCGAAATGGTCAAGAGCCACCATGCAACGACTGATCAGATTGACTTAGAATGGTCCACTGAAAACCTCTCTTCTTCCTAACAATGGTGCCGACGATCTACGATTATGCTGCAAAAGCTATTCAAGAGTTGTTAAAGCTTGGGCAGCGTCTACTAAGTTTCGAAAAGACCTAGCAAAGACGTTGCAAGTCTCGTAGAGAATATTCAGGAATCGTGACGACTAACTAATCAGTCATAATGAGTCTTCGCAAACTCTTAACGAGCCTTAACGAAATTCTGATTGTTGACCTCAACAGTCTTAGTAATCATCACATTCTGTGGATCTTTACTCATCTCTATCCATGTCTAAGTGATTAGAAATGCCTCTAGCGCATAATTTTTCGCGATTTTCCCCGCGACTTATTATGCTGCGTGTAGCAATGCAAAGTGCTAATCATACGTCCGTGGCAAATTATTGTCATCTGATTCTAGAAATGAAAGAAAAGTGTGCGTTGAGAGCTCATCTTCGAGCGAAAATAGGTTTCATTGGAGACCAGTTAACGAAACGCTACATGAAATTAATTTAACGTACTCAGTTGAGATAAGTGAAGTAGGTACGTAAATGATTTTTATCTGTCATAAAAAACAGTGCCTGTACATAAATTTTAGCGAGAATATCTCAACTTTGGCGACCAGAGTGATTTGATGATTTTCTTGCCAAACAGACCAATTTCAGATAACGAAGAAGGCGAAATTGTATTTTTCAAACGACAAAAAAAAACGAGAGGGCGAGAGCGTGAAAGGAAAAGAGGAAAGAGGAAAACATAAAAAAGAGGAAAATAAGACAGCTGACTATCGAAAATTGAGAAAAATCTGTCAATTTTCCTCGTACGAAAGAAGCTTTCAAACGTTACGGAAAACTACTTAGCATCTGACACGCATCAGTAGCTCTCCTCCCGTTCGTATACATCAAAACACGAACATGCCGGCGAAATTTTGATTTACAATATTTTCATATATAGAAATTCTGCTTCGAGCATTCCAGCTGTGAGAGTTCTTGCAATCTATACCGGTGAATACGTGGAAAAAGACTAACTTATCTCGAGTAATGTCTCATCACTGTCTTAGACTTCCGTACATGCACATCCATCAGTGGCAGTCTTCGAAAAATCGCCGGTATTTTTTCATACTTATCAGTCCGACCAAATAGCACAGACCCTCCAAGTAATGAAGAAACAAGGAACCAACTATTTGCTCAATGAAAGAGGGCGCTTACATGAAACAGTGGTAAAAAAAAATGGAAAGACAGAGTTCCGCGCTTCCAGTTTTGTAACCTGCATTGTCATAGTTGAAATTATTAATCAGCATAATAAAATCCCAGTTTGACTCCATAATTTGTCAATGGCTAAAACATGCGAGAAAAGTTATCGTTATTTGACCCTAAGTGAACATCTAGAGAGTGGTAAGGCTGACCAAGGTGCTGAAAATGCGGCGCCGTCGTTCCACTGGTGAGCAATAATGAAATTCAGTGTTGCCAGATTCAGCTCTTGAAAATGTATCAGTTCATCAGGAAAAAAAAACAAAGATAAGAAAATCCCTAGAACTTTACCACAAAGGGCTAAAATTCCCCCAAAGAAAACAGTGCCGTTAGATGTGCAAAAATTATACCAAATGGATCAAATCCAAGTAATGGGCAATCAGACTGTAGCTAGGAACGCTAGTGTCACCAATGATAAGATATTGATCGACAAAATTGGTGGATAGTATGAGTAGGGCTCTATAGTTTCACCTGGGTATACTAAGCCGGCATTTTGGTTCATACTGCGCCCGTGGATGCCGAATCCGACTATGCGGAGCGTAACGTGTAGTCAACTCGGCATCGACGGGCGCAGTATGAACCAAAATGGTGGCCTAGTATACCCAGGTGAAACTATAGAGCCCTAGTATGAGACACAAGTCCTCCAACAGAGTTATGGCTTGTGGGACCATCTGTGCTCACCATGAACGGTATTCTTGAATTCGGCTATGTGAATAGCTGGATAGCCAAACTAAAGGATAGCGTTCCAGTACACGTACAATCCAGTAGAATCAGCAGAGCTGAGGAGAACTGCGAGAAACTGATAATTAATCTATTATTTCTTGATTTCTTCTGTAAATCCTTTCTAACTTCTGTTCTGTATTGGATTCAATTAACTGAGAAGGGGAGAAAGTATGCAATGACCAGACTCCAACATGATAAGAAATAAAGAGATAATTACCCGTTTTTTGACTCCAAACTTCGAGGCATTAAGTCCTGTAATAATTTTTTTTAAAAACCTGTCTCCAGAGTTCAAAGGTGTGAAAAGGTTATGTTTTATGTTGTAGTGAAAGAAAGGAACAAATTTTCTGTTTCCATTATAAATATTTACAAATTTAGGAAAAGGACGAGGAAATGGACTAAAATATTTCAAAAATTTTCCAAATTCCCAAATTTGGTTCATTTCGACCAGATTTGGCAACACTGGAGATTGAAAATCGAGTGCGATGATATGCCAAGTGATGAACGACTCACGTTGAATGCTGTCGCTAGATGGACCTCTCAGCGGTGGAGGACGGTAGCGACTTGTGGGTACCGTGAGTGGGCTCTCCGCAAGGCGATACCGCGGCGTCTGTGATGCAACAGTCACGATTTTGACGGACCCAAACTTGAGCCTGTAACCCTAAAATTCGACCTCAACTGACAGTAATAGTGTTTTTTCGCTGTTGTGAATAGCCGAAACGATGAAATAGATAGGTGGTAAAAAAAAGTCCGGTCCCTATTGTTATTCCTCGTACCGGACAGTCTCAGATACTTTAACAAAGCCAATCGCTTGAGCCTATTAACTCAAAACTAACGATAAACCAATGAGTCATGATCATGTTTATACCAGCTGCTGCGCGGTACCTGGTAGCCAGCACGCTAGCAGGCTACCTCAGTCTCATTTCTGTTCAGATCTTCATATGGTTCACGTGTGAGTTTTCTTGCGTTCTTGTGCGGCGTGTAATTTACTGGGAAAGTGAATTTGTGCCCGTGTTTTTTGTATTGACGTCGCGCCAAGCAAAATTGTGAAGATTCTCAGGTCAGATAACCGTTAGATTATCTACCTATTTTCCTAAGTTGATTTCGCTCTTTCTCTCTTTCTCTCTCTTTCTCGCTAGCGCTCATCACTGGCCCCAAATGACAATACGTTGACAGGCTCTGAACTATAACGAATTCTGCAATATATTCACCGACTCCTCGTGTCGGCCAACAATAACATGTACCTAATAAGTGAACATTACTATAGTAGTGTCCCTGATGTTCGAACTGTCCTTGAAGTTGAATCCGCCTCTGTAAGTTCTCAAGCAGTCCTTGACACTGAGTCCACCTATAAGTAGTAGTGTTCGTGGTGCATTTAGTGTTAAGTGGTCCTTGACACCGAGTCCACCTATATAAGTTGTGGTGTTTGTGGTGAATTTGATGTGCAAGCAGAACTTGACCTTGAGTTCGCTGGTAAGTTCTTAAGTTGTCTTCCACAATTTTGACTAATACTTGGAGACACTATGCCGCTGCATGAGTTGTCTTATGCCAACTTCATCCAAGACATCTTGCAACGCGCCTTGTACTGACTTCATGAACCGCCCTTAGAATTTCCTGTGTTGGAGCTTCGTCTAACTAATTGTATGTTATTTTGACATCATATGACTGACAGTATATATGTTTGTTTCATGTATACTGTTAGGTGAAACCACCAAGAAGCAAGACCAAAACGACCGCAAAAAACCTACTTTACTTTAGGAGCTCATTATTTGCTTGTATTTGTAATATACATACCTCTTTAGGGTCGGCGCAGCCGAGCCTTATACAATGGAAAAATGAATCCACGCGACGCGTGACGTCAGTGGTTTATGGTCGGTGCAGCCAATGGAAAAATAGTTGTACGAGTATGATGTCAGTGGTGTATGGTCGGCGCAGCCAATGGAAAAATAGTTTTACGTGATGTGAGACGTCAGTGGTTCGAGTTGGTCTTCCAGTGGCTCTTTTTCTTATCAATCAATGGTCGAGATACACGAGAATGAATCGCGTTTGCTTTCAAAAGTCGCGCTTGTGGTTTTACATGTAAAAGTGAACGTAATTGTGTGTAAAAGAAACAGATAGGAAGATGGTTATACATCGTACTTAACAGTCTCAGCAAAAGTGATTCGAGGTATTAACATAAAGAATCGATGAAAGGAGTTCATTTTGTGAGGTTTGTTTATTGTGTATGATTCTTGCTGAAATAAGTGTCGGCGTGAAGCAACTGACATTTTTGTAAACAAAATAAGTTATTAGTAGCGTAAAAAGTAGAATTTTTCAGAATTCGGCCCCCGATTCAAAAATGTGTACTCACGTTGATCAAACCTTATCAGTAAACCTTATGTCATATAGTTTCTACTTGGCTCTTGAACTTAGAATCACGTGTTCTCAGAAAACAGATTTTGCTGGTTGGTTCCCTTACTCTTAACAGATAACAGCATCCAAGTGCGATTGTACTTTTTTTTCAAAGTTGGTTAGTGGAATAGCCGCCCAGACTTCAGCTGAAAGGCCGACTCTGTTACTGGGTCGCTTCGCGACCTAGTTTGTATTGTATATTATGGCTTTTCATTCCTATATAAGTGACTTTCAGTATGTAAACAAAACATTGCGAGCCCACCATGCTGGCAATACTAGCTCATCACAAGCCTTTCCACTGCACCAGGTTGAGTTTTCATAATTAATTGGCTGAAATAATATATATTCCAACTCTTTTATAAATTTGTATAAATAATAAAAATTTGATAATGTATGAATTCTGCTTACACAAGATTATTTCATGCATACTCTCTTTTCTATCTAAAACCGGTCTGGTGATTCGCTCGAGATGGCTCGGGATTTGTGTAGTCCCACCAGACTCTCACCGAGATGCGGGGACACAGTTCGAGAGTAGCGAGACTTAACGCATCTCGAGTGGTCTTAAACGGCTCGAACTTCATCACCAACTGGTCACGTGGTGCCAGGGTTGCCAGGTTAAGACAAGAAGATATCCCTATGCGCGCAAGTATAATGTATTTTCCCCCACCTGAAAATCTGTACAAATCCGTACGCGGCTTGGTAACGTTCCACGAGCTCGCTCTGCTCGCTCGCGATTTTTTCAATCATCACTATAATACTTTCTTGGACAAAATAATTATATGTAGGCAAACATACATGCAATGTTTTTTCGAAGTATCGAATTTATGCTATTTTCTATTTCCTTTTTACATCATGCGAAATCGCACTGTGTTATGATTAATACAAGTGAGAATAAATATTATTAAATTTTTATTAGCGTCATTCTTCTGTTTGACCTTTGAGTCTGCTTGGCATTGGTTTTCCTGGCGTACTGGCAATGTGTCAATATTGATCTGTGAAAAAAGCGAAGTGACTCATCTTGCTCAAATGAAATTGGTATACAAGCAGTCAAGCACAAAAGCACCTTCACTGCTTCACTTTTGCTGCTAGGAAAAAGGAAAATAAATGGAGAATGAAACGTAACTGAGTGAACAATTATAATTATTATTAAGAAAAAAGAAACAAAATGGTCAAGTAATCAATGAAATTGAGAACATGAGAAGGATTAAGAAAACAAACAACTTGACAAAAATGAAAGTATGTTAACAAATAATGGAAAGTACCGAAATAAGAGCAAATTAAAGCAAAGTCAGCAAAGATACGACATTACAGCGCGACTTTGAAAAACAATTAATTATTAGAGTCATAAAGCTTAGCAGTATTGAAACTTTGTATCATTAATTGAGGTATGGAACAATTATAACAATTTTTTTTTTGATCAGATAAAAATGTTTTACCTCGTAGAAGAGCAGTCAATGTTGTGTCTCCAAGTCGGTTTCTGACGCTTGTTTTATTAGCATTCACCAAACTGAAGGCCCTTTCGCAAGAGGCTGACGTATGAGGTAAAATACGAATTTGATCTCGAAGCTGAATAATCCTAGCGAAATCAACTTTTTTATCTCGTTTAACTTTCTCCCAAAATAGACGTTCATCTTTCTGATAATTATCCTTATACATTGCGCGAAAAAGTCTATATTCAGTATCAGTTTCAAGATCTAACTGGAAAAAATCTACCAAAGGGGCAATACTGCGCAATGCTGGAAGGTTTTCCGGAATCAAAAAAGCACAAAACTGCAGTACATCAATTTCAGGACTTCGAAATGGAAACCGATCATAAATTTCTCGGGTTAGTGTGACATAGAATTTTTGACAGCGCTTTCGAAAGTGGATGATTTGATCTGGCGGGCATACTGCAGCCAATTTACGAACTTCAATATTAACTTTCGGTCCTAAATCCATGTCAGTTAACTTTGAATAGTTCTCTGGATTTAAGAAATCAACTTGCTGTTCAAACCCATTCAGGAACCTATACAAACATTCAATGAACACAGTTAATTTATTATTTTCTCTTAATAGGAAGAAATTTAGAACTTAAAATGACTTTACCTTGGATCGATATAACAATCAAGGATAAATTTGTACATTGCCATCATCTCGTTATAAAGCCTGTGAATCTGCGGCTTTTCTGACTGAAAGGCTTCATTACATTTTACAACAATAGGTAAAATGAATTCTAAAAACTGAAGGAAAAGCAAATTAAAGCGATTTTTCATTCTTTGCTGGATAAGCTTTGCCTCTGGAACAGTTATTGCTTCCTCGTCAAAAAATTTTTCAAGGGCTGGGTACAATTCTAGGACTCGTTTTACGCACTCCAGCATCGACAGCCATCGGATTTTAAAAAATTTCAACAGTTTATGTTTCGGCAACTCAAGTAATCGAATGAACGTGTTCAAATGTTTTTGTCTCTTTGAACTATTCTTCACATACGAGTAGACTTCTCTTACAAGCAGTTCAACTTCGGGTGGCAATTCCTCAGTAGCGTGAGAAACACATAGAGCGAGCGAGTGGCAGATGCATTTAAAGGCGAAAAGTGATGGAACATCTTTCTTGAGAAGGGTTACAACGGAGTTCTTTGCACCAAACATAACATTGCAGCTATCGGACGCAAACCCAATCAGATTTTCCTTATATGGAATCTCATTTTCTCCGAAAAAGTTGACCATTGCATCATAGATTGATTTATGATCTCCTCCTTTTGGTTGCAGTAGCGCTAAAAATGAATCCTGCACATCGTCAGTCGTTTCATCTATAAACCTGAAAATAAGTGGAAATATAATACATTTCTTTACACATTCATATTCATCTTCAATAAATAATTACCTAACAATAAGGACTAGATGTTTCTCATCACTTCTATCGGTTGACTCATCGATCATAATTGAAAACTTCTGTTTCTTCAAGATGGACACAACAACATCAAATTGATACGTCGAAACTACATTCTGGAGAATGGCGGTAGACTTTGTTCGACTACAAGATAAATTTTGAAGAACTGTCGACGTTGGGTCCATTGATTTGATGAGATTCACAAGGTGATCTGATACAGAAATTGGTATGTCGTGCTCGGCCAAGAACAGGGAAAGACGAATTTCATTTTCTTTCACCTTGTTTTTCATTTTCATGGCTCTCTGAGTAAAATCGAAGATATTTGGCGTCCCATGCAAGGATTTTGAATTCTTTATATGCTCCTCGCGCGTAGCATGACGTCTTATGGAAGTCAGATTAGCCTGCAAATCCTTGCGGCAAATTCTGCAGGTCGCAAAAGTAGTACCTACACAACAACAATCATTTATACATTACATTAATAATCCTGCTCAATTTTCATCAATTTTTCAAATGCAAAACAAATACCTTTCTTTGATGGTTCGATCCATGAAAATTCCTTTTTCCATTCTTCTCGAAATTTCTGGATACGTCGTTGGGTTAACCTGTGAAATTTGTAGAGCCAAAAATAAATTGATTCGACTTGCGCGTCAGATTTTCTATAGATATGTAAACATAGAATACTCACTTAGTTTTTTTGGTCTTTGAAGCAGAGTCATCATCAGTCTCATAGTCATATTCCTCTTCACTTTCTTCTTGTAGGGTATCGGTATGCGCACAATTCGTATTCATTCTGGGGAGTGACGCTAAGGACAAATTAGTAGAACCATTCATTTAGATTTTCTGTTAACGTTCGTTCTATTTCTATTGCTACAAAGAATAATATTGCTTAAGTGCTTACTTTATTATTCTATTCTATTATTTGTTCTCGAAGCGCCGGTAAATCTTAAAAATGAAGAGAAACACAAAACAGTCCGGAGCAATTTTGTACTGGGATTTTTTTGTCGCGGATGCGGTATGCGGTGATAACACGATAACAGGCATGTACATTGCACAGAACACAGATTGCACAGACACATCACAGATCACACATACGCGTATCGTGGCTCTACGTGAAACGTGAGTCCACTGAGTCGTGAACTCGTGAGCAGTCAACCCTTGAGGCTTCACGCTTCAGGACTTCGCGTTATCACTAGGGCTTCTATTTTTATTCCCCAAAGAATGCAATATATGCGCATAAAATATTCCCTTTTTTTGGTGAAATATGCCAAAAAAATTCCCTACAAGCCCAACATATTCAAAAATATTCTTTCACATTATGGGTGTCATTTTACAGGGAAAAATGAGACAAACATGGTAAGCTCCTCAAAATAAGGAAATAATCATCAAACACAGCTGAAAAAAAGGAAAAACACATTTTTTTTTTTTTTGCTTACTACAAAAGCGTTTGAAACGAAGCTCGTCACAGGTCCTCAGTCGTCGTTCCGTCGTTCGTAATTTTTACCCAATTTTCTGATGTTTTTAAAAAATTCCCATAAAACGGGGAAATTTGTGTAAAAATTCCCAAAAATGCTCCAAAAAGAGCAAAATTATGCCAAAATATGCTTTTTAGTCAGAATATTCGAAAATATTCCCAACTAAATAGGGCTCATTTTACAGGGAATTTTACGAATCGTAAAGATATGTTCGATATTCTCAATTTGGATCGCTAGAAAAAAACATTCATTTGAATAAAAATAGAAGCCCTAGTTATCACAAACCGCAAACTTCGCGGTCTTGAATCAGAACGGTCACAGATTAAAAAAGTTTTGTCATATTTCATGTTTTGCACTGTGACTGTTATACTTTTAACTTCTATGGAGATTACTTTCCGTCTTTCCGGAAAATCCGTGCAAATCTGTACAAAGTTCTTAAAAATCTCTACAAATCTGCACGCTGATCTGAAATCCTTACACTGTTGATGGGAAGCTAAAAAATCTGTACACGTAAGGATAAATCCGTACACCTGGCAACCCTGCGTGGTGCTTATCTCATAGCCGATTCTCTTTTCACGGAACATGAAACAGGTTAGCCACTCACTGGTAAGCTCCTGGTAAACCAAGAGAAGTCAGAGAATCTTATCAGTCTGGGAAAGTCAGGGAAAAGTCAGGAAATTACTGAGATCAAAATCAGGGAATTCAGTGGTGGTAAAGATAGCGAATTCTACGGGAAATATAACAAGAAGGTTGGCAACCCTGCCAAACGTTAGACTGTGAGATGCTGGGATTCTGTGGATAAGGAGGGCTACCTAGGTTAGGAAATTCATGTTGAAGTTTCGTTCTGTTCACAGCGGTCGCTCCCCACCACTTACAAGCCCGCTCCATCAAGACACTCTGTGGCATCACTGCGTGATCACCTTTCGTTATTTGTCACATCTAGGCTGTAAACCCGTGGCAGGGACTCGCTTATTACTTCGGTCCGCACTAATAACCGAGCCCTGTTGTCAGGTTCTGGATGGAAATAGAATCGCGGTAGGGAGACTGGGCTGCATCTTGGATACCCGCGATATACGACCCCTGCAATTAGACCATCCGACCGATGCGATGCGATGGCGTGTACGCTTCTCTATCATCCTTATCAGCCGAGAGCTGCCGTAACACCGCACCGTTAATCATTCGCCGGTGCCGTAATCGGTTATCTGAACTTCGTGGATATCGTTCCCTTTACCAATTTATTTAAAAGTACAAGGTTTCGACCACGGTGATTAATCGTTCGTGCCCAAAATTCAAAAAAAAAAAAAAAGTTAGCAAACTTTTCTCTTTTGTTTTTTCCTCTTTTTACTCTTTTTCTTCTTTTTTTTTCTGCACTCTTTCTGGTATTTATTCCTGGCTCGACATCAACAACTTTTGTGTACATTTTTTATTCCATTGTCGCCACAATGTTTTCCTTTCTTTAGTAAAATCGCGAACGGGTATTTTTTTTTTTGGTTAATTTTTCAATTTTGTTTTTTCTTCGTTCACTGCTGCGCGTAGTGCTGTTACCGTCCGCGAAAATTATTTCCACCGTTGATTAATGAGTGCGACTGAAATGTCTGTGTACCCTTTTTCGTTCATGTAAACGTTCGCTTGGATCGCCTGGATAGGATTACGCGTAACTAAATTTTTTAATAATGTTGCTCGTACTTTTTTCCCCAGCTCTTATCGTTGTTTTTTTTCTTTCTGAGTTTGTTTCCTCCTTCTTTTCCTTTTGTTTGGTGAAAAACGCTGCGGGCTGTGTAGGAAGTGTTTAATTATTCTGGAACCGGCGCGCAACCAGGCAGTGGTATGTGTAAAGGTAACACGATGCCGTAACCGGTAATTGTTGGCATTGCGTTGATTGATTTACTGCGATGACACGATCGTTGTTCGCACGGGCATATATGGCCGAGTTCTACCTACCAGTGCCTACACTCGTCATACAATGTGTTCAGGTGCGTACGCGTTCTTTTACGATGAGCGACTTCAGTCCATGGATGATATAAATGATACCAGAGTGCGCTGTAACAACCCGCTGTAACCGCTTAATGACAATTTTAAGAACGAGTCGTGATCTTGTAATCGATACTCAGGCTGTGTAAAGCCACTTAAACGCCAGTGTCAAGTTCAAAGGCCTTATAAAATCGTCGATCCACTTACATTAGCTCATATAGCTGTATCGTTACTGCGTGGGCTAATTATACTCGGTTCGAGTTCGAAAGGGCACTGACTGAGCGGCCTCAATGCAGTTCCGGCGAAAGGTCAGAAATTTGATTGAAAACCAACTTATCAGGGGTGGATTAACCCTTTCTGGCGTAAGAAGCAAGATCATAATTGGCGCCCTCGGCGAGCACACGCTTTGCGCCTCGTAAAGGGAATTCCTCAGAGATGAGGATTTCGAGGAATATGTAACAGAAACGTCTCTGCGTGTATTAACATTGCAAAACGCCGATGATGCGAGGCGCACTATACCGCCCTGCGTCTGTGTTGAAGAAAATTTTTTTCGACCCCTGATGGGCGCCTTTCTCTTCTCCGCGCCCTAGACAAACGCTTCCCGTGCTTACGTGTTAATCCGCCCCTGCAATGGCAACCAGAGAAACTAACTTCCAATGTACCGGATCAAAATTGAGGTCGCCCGCATTTTCGATTATCAAAGGCAGTGGCGTCGGAACGGTGGAGGTTTAGACTTCAGAGTATGATTGGTGACCTTCCTCCTCCCTCACCCATACACAAAACAGTTGGTACCGTGGGAGAATGTCGCTGTGTGGCCGAGTGGTTAACGTGCCCGCTTCGCAATTCTTACGTCTCGGGTTCGAGTCCCACCAACGCCGGAAAGCTAATGATATTTTAATAACCTACCCCCCCCCCCCCCATCACTATCATCCTAGCGAACACAGCGACTACTGTATTAATCGAGGTGTAATGATAACGCATCCTGTAAACTCGCCAGTTCAAACGAACAAGGCATTACAATGACAGGGCGTGTTACCACCAGGTCTGAAATATTGAGACTATTGGGTGCACGTTGTGGATAGCTTACTCAACGAAGTGAAGACACGTGGCTAGTAAGCGAACTGCGCACATGTGCTTTAAAAAATCTAGGCCGCCAAAAATGTGAAACTGGGTATAAATAGAGGTTTTTGAAGGTGCTGATTTCATTTTTTATAATATTTTGACCAATAGTCCAATAGGCGCTCCGGGGGAGGGGTGGAGGAGGGACAAAACTAAAAATGTTGATAATTACTGTATTGTTTATGTAAATATATGCTTTCTTGCCTCCTGAATTTATTTCTAGCATTATTTCATCCAAAAACCTAACGTATATCCCTAGGGGGTAGAGCAAAATTTGGAATTTTGAAAATTATCGTGTTAAATATCGAATATAGGGGTTGTTTTTGTTCAAGGTAGGAAGTTGTAGCAAAAAGTAATGAAGGCGGATGAAAATACAGATACTAAAGGAGAAATGCGTGAAACATTTTTTGTTAGAACTTGTAGACGGTTTGTTGTAAATCAACACTTTCAAAAATGAAACATTGTAAAAGTACTTACTTTGGATGTTCACGTCTCATTTTATAACAGTTCGAAACTGAAAAACGATCGCATGTTTGAGATCAGCATGTAGAACGCTGTCAAAAAACATGAACATTGAATTCGTAAACATAATTCTGTTGCAGTAACACGGCATAGAAAAATGTACACAAAAGCTCGCAACCTGCTCGTAGAAACTCCTCCCACTTGACGCGTGTCTACAGCAACCATACTATTGCAAAGGTCGTTAACACACATGAAACCAACCAGATGCCTTGGACATTGCTGTAAACAATCCAAGTATCGATTGTTGTTTTGTTAACGTTCATTTTTTGGAATTTTGGCGCCCTAGATTTTTTTTTTAAGGCCCACTGTGCTACGGCTACACACTCTTTGGCGTAGAAAAGAAAAACTTGAACGCAACAATACGTGGGGAAAGCAACGGCAAACTACCTCAACTAACCCTGCCCAGGAAAGTCGCGATGGATCTTGAGAGATATTAAGAGACATTTGCGACAAGCTTTATAAGATTTTTGGAAATATATTTATAGTTTTTCAAAGTTACTATAACCTTGCGACCCGATCTTGATATTTCAGTATCTGCCGCTCAGGATTGATGATCAGCCCATACCGCACCATCATATCCCAGCCAATGATCGCGGCATCCTGGATATCGGCCACCAGAAACTCTTGCTCCAGGAACATTCCCATCAGTTGAATTTGGAGCTCAACTGTTCCATATACTGGCACTGTTTCTCCAGTTGCCGTCCGCAGAACGTACCGCTTCTTTTGGTCCAACTTCTTTGCGGGAACCAGCTTGCGTTGAAGGATCGAGTGTGATGCCCCAGTGTTAACACAGAAGAGTATTATCTTCTGACCAAGTTTCCCTTTCACATAAATACTTAAGGCATCATGCTTCAGCGTTCTCTTGACGGAAACGATTGTCTGGTCCTCTTGGGAAACAACAGGGGACACTTGGCGAGCAACACCCCAGTCTTTTCCAGCTGCCTTCTAGTTCTGGGGGTAACTAAGACGGATGTGCCCCTGTTCATTACACTGAGAGCATCGCGGCTTTCCAAACTGGCGTTGGCGTTCAATGTTTGGTCGCTTCTTCATCTCCATCACCTGCTCCACCACTGCTGTCCCAGCATTCCTCAAACCGGTCTGCTCTTCTTCCGTTTCATAAGCCTGGGCTTGACGAACAGTAGCCCTCATTCTGGAGCTTTCCTGTGCAACCTCTAGCTCCAGGGCTTGCGCCAAAGCACTCCGAGAGTTTTGGTGGTTGCCAACTCTCACCATCATCTGGATTTGTTCATCCTCGATTCCATCGATGAAATCCGAGACCGCAATTTCCTCTTTGAAATCTTCAGGGGATGTCGGGTTGGCAGCATTGGTGAGGCGAACTATCTCTGCATGAAAAGCTTGAAGCGATTCGCCCTGCCTTTGTGACCGCCACTTCAGTTCCCGCTGAAACACTGGCTTCGTATGGGCTTGCCTATATCGGCGTTCCAATGCTTCCACCAGCTTCTGGAAATTCCTCTGTCTTCAGTACTTCCATTGCGGCTCTACGCAGGTTGACGACCAATGCTGTAGCTTTTGTCGCTTTTCCCCAGTCATTACTGCCAGCCGCTGCCTCAAACTGGACGAGGTAGGTCTCCCAGGAATTCTGACCCTCGAACGTTGGCGGTTTCACCTTCGCCGAGCCACTACCACTTGAAGTTGGAACCAGTTGGCGTGGTTGGCTGTCTGGAGCCTCCACTGACGATGCACCGGCGGTTGAATCCATATGGGTAGGGTGCTGGTTACCTGGAGGTACTGTCACTGATGTAATACGGCCAGTCCAGAGTTCCTCCAGCTCTTTTTCTAGTTTGGCCATTCTATTATTGTGGTCTTCCAACTGCTTGGCCAATGGCTCAACCTTCTCATCAACACCCTTAAAGATGTCTTCTTTGAGGTTCGTGAAGTCTTCCTTCTTGGCTTGCGCAGTTTTCATTTCTGCCATTGTCTTGGATTGCTCGCTCAACATGTTCATAATGTATTGGAGAGCAGCAGTCATTGTCGGCCCTTCATCTTCTGGTTCTAATCCCACATCGAAGACAAAATTTTCCGGGTCCTTACCTTCACCTCTCAGGAAGGTTTCCAGTCGCCGGACCACTTCCGCTTTCGAACCCGATGGCGATAGGTCACGGTTCTTCAATTCCTCCCAAAGCTCTTTCTGCAAAAGTTCGAACAACTTTTTTGGAGCCATCATGGATGGAAGGTTTCGATGACGCTCACTTCTTTAACGCAAAACGCCGAATCCGCAGAACGATGTCCAATCGAATGTCCGAACGAGATCTTCACGACGCGCACTGTCAAATCCCATTTCTGACACCAATGTAACGAGATTCGCACCGAAAAACGCACGAAAACACGTACTAAGAACTTTCAATTCAGAAAACTGTAGCTAGATCGCTTTGAAAAAGGCACAGTTATCGCATATAAAAACTAGACTATACGGCGACGGCCAGCCCTTTATATATCCCAGCGTTATGGGCGATACTCCTTATCGCTTTCGTTATCGAACTTCTACTTTGCTGCTCGAAATGTGTTGATCTCTCTTCGCTTATCTCGAACGTTTGGGATTATTCGCCACAATAGTATTCATTGCGGACTTTAACTTAGTTTCTATAGAGATTTTGCCTGTCTGTGAAGTTGAAGGCACTACAAAGCAACGAAGTATTGTAAACTGTTATTGCATGTGAATTTTGTCTATCTGCCATACTTACGGCGCTATAAAGCAACGATGTATTGTAAGTGCTTTAGCGCCTTCAATTTCACAGATAGGCAAAATTTGTATATTAACTAATTTAGAGTTCGCGATGAATACTATTAAAAAGGTTATGTTAAAATTTTGCATAGCCGGCATTTTTAAGGCGCTGCATAGCATTCAATTTTCAGCTCTATAGTACATGACTTCAAGGACAAATCCCTGAGGGAAAATTTACAAATTTGAATAAAAATTTTAAAACTTACCTTTTTTTAACCAAAAGCAACTTTTTACCTGGGTCGCGTTAGAAATTTCAGAAAAAATTTTGACGATCGACCCTAATCGACAGTCGTTTTGCTCGGTGCTGAGCAAGTCGCTTTCTGTCTGTCTGTCTTCTGCATAGGCGAACAGTTGCTCGGACTGGGGGCGACAATACAGTAAGTCTGTTCCTTGTTCCTGGGGCCTTTCTCAGCTGCTTCTTCATCGGTCAAGCTAAACGAACTTTGGCCTGGTCAACTATAATCAATTGCATGGGGGCACCATTGGAGGAATAGTAAGTTGTGCACTCGATAGTCGGAAATCTGAGTTGAGGACTCGCGTAGCCGCTTCCACTTGGTAATACCGTTGCAGCATTGTTGGCTGCTTGATTGGTTGCTCGAGAGACGACGTTCCCTGCTGGCTTGCTCATGAAGCATGCATGTATGTGTGTCTTCGAGCTCGCGTTGTCGCTTCCAGAGTTCGGAATTCGGATTATGGGGGTCGTGTCGCCGTGTATTCAGTTAAAACGGGCGTTAGGAGAGGAGCTCGCTTGCCTCGGCATCGCCTCTCCTCTCTAGCGTCATATTCTCATCTGTCTCGCCGAACGAGCGTATATTTTAAACGCGAGTTCAGCTTTAAGAGCGAGCGCTCGTTTTGCATGCACGAGCCTGTTCGCCGTTCAATTCCCAAAGCGTGCGCATAAATATAAGTATACGTGCGAAACGAACGAAGTAAATTTCGAGCACTCGTCCTGCGGGAAAGTAAATTTGTGTGTACCGCAGACAGACTAACGAATATATCGTCTGCGCCATGTACGTTTCCGTAATACCTTTAAATCGATTGCTATACGACTTAACCAGGGAATCGACGAATTCGTTTTGCGTCTGTTTATGAAAAATACGAACACCAAGTATGTACCTTCTCTCGGCTGTAACTTGGAACTTCTTCGATTTCCTTTTTTTTTTCTTTTTTTTTGTGTTCGCTTCCGCCCGGTAACTTCCATAAATATCGGAAAGCGTGTATGATTAAATTGCGAGAGACTCTCTGGTTGACGTACACAACATCCACTCTGGTACAAATCCCTGGAGGCTTGTTCCTGCCTTCGTTTCGGGGTTCGCTGAAGAAGGAAGAAGAAGAATATATCCTTGTGACGAGGCGGCGAGGCGCGGAGGGAAGTTAATTAAGTATCAATGGTGTAGCGCGGAATCAACGGAGGGAAAATAATACAGAATGAAAGCGAAAAAATGGGTATTGCCAAATGAGAAAACTTAAAAAGGACAGAAGCCGCGGCATTTCCGAGTGAATTTTTCAGAAACTAGCGGGAAAAAATTGAAAGCCCTGATTTTTTTTGCTTTCAGAAATGTAAAACCCTTTTTTGGCTTTTTTTTTTTGTGTGCTTTTTTCGAACGACACACGCTGTGGATTCGCGTTATTGCCTTCGAACATAAAGGGTTGTTTTTCGATATTTTTATTACTTTTAACGGGTACGAAAATGAAACGGTATTTTCGATTTTAACAGTCGCGCGGTCTTTTTTTATTTCTTCCCCCGGATAAATGGATATTCGGGGGCGGCGGCGAAGATTATAAAGCGGTTTACACGCGATCCGGATGAACGGTTCGCGAAAATTACACGCCGAACGAGGCGAAAGTATCGTTTTCCGCGCGATTTTCGCCCCTATTATTGGAAATTTTATGTGTATAAATACCCCGTGACGTGTATCGATAAAAATTTCTAATAATCGCGGTGTATATCGGATGGCTTTTAGCTGTATAATTGTAAGTTTTGAAGACCGGATGAGGGTTAGATGGGGCAGGGATAGTGACCATTAGGTGTGCCTAATGAAGTCCCGCTGGTAGCAATGCTCTCAAGACTGCAACTTCGGCCCAGCTGAACACCAGTACAACTTCTGGATTGGTTGCCCTAGGATATCTACCAATCCACCAAGTTTTTCAAAAATCCCGTATCTGCAAGAAAAGGTTGCTCAGAGCTTAGGTTTGCCATTCTGACAGAAAGTTATACAAAAATTTGAAAGGAGAGTTTTTTTCTCAAAATAAAAGGGTAATTCAATGTCAGTTCGACCGAACCAAACTGGCAGGAAAGGCTTCAGCGTGTTCGATGCTTTCCAAGAATGTCTAGTTTCCAAATGATTTCTCGTGACAGAATCTGGTCATAAAACTGCACGATGTCTTATCAAATTGGGACTTTTTATTTTCAATTTTGGAAAAACTTTGAATTTGAAATTTATGGTTTCAAAAATACATGTATCCACATTTGGCTACATTTTTCACTGACTATAGCCGAAGGCCTTGAAAACCAGGAAGACTTCATGTACTTGGGACAGATCATCAAATTTAAAAATAAAATGGGTAAAGAACTGGCGGTTAGACGTGATAGGGCCTGGAGGGGGTATTGGGCGCTGAGATCCATCTTTAAGGGCAAAATGAAAAGAAAATCAAAAATAAGGATGCTTGAATCCTGTATTTATCCGATACTACTATACAGGGCACAGACATGGACGGCGACTGCGGCGGTAGCTAAAAAACTACTATCAACACAAAACGGTGTGCTAAGAAGTAGGTATAATGGGACCTAAACTGATGGACAAAACCAAAATCAAAGAATTAAGAAACAGAGTTAAAACGAGAGACATCATATACTTAGCAAAAAAAAATTAAAAATAGACTACGCCGGCCACTTAGCCCGAGATACCGGAGGGGGATGGAGCCAAAAAATCACTCTATGGACTCCCTACGGGTGCAAAAGGCGGAGGGGTAGACCGGCACTAAGTTGGAGGGACGAAATTGTGAATAAAGTGGGAACCCTCTGGGGCAGAGCAGCCCAAAGCGGTATTAGTTGGAAGAGAATTGGGGAGGCCTCTGCCCGCGAATGGGGGCAGAGTGTTTGAGGTGCGCATGGCGAAGGGCGCGTCAAACAAAAGTAAATGTAACGCCCAAACACTCATAATAAAGGCTTTTTATTATTATAGCCGAAGGCCTTACCAGCTTCCTGTCACAATTTGGCGGATGGTTTTTCATACGAGAGAAAAATAGTACCTACTTTCAAAATAGGCATTACTGTACATAAAATACTTTGAGGCTGAACAGGAATATCAATGGTCAAATTGCTCTATCGATCAGTATCCAAAAGTCTCCGCCAAACCTAAGAGATTTTTTGTCCGGTGGTGGGGAGTGGGTGGGGTTAGAATAGTGACTCGAAATACGAGTTCACTACACGTATACTCAATGAGAGGCACAAATGTTAGGCCGTTGTTTCGTCTCTGACAAATCATTCCCCAGACTGCTAAAAAAAAACACTGTACGTTAATCAGTGTTGTAACTTGACTACCTGTACTACTTTTGAGTCTCTCATCCTTTTTCTTCTTTCCATTTAGAGACAATGTTTGAAGCGCTATTTCTCTGTCAAACAAAAAATTATCATCGCTCAATTTTTGGCATGGAATTGACGAGAATCCGTGAACAATTTGGCCATATGCAGAGGTGAATATTGCAAAAGTTATGAATCCAAATTGAAAAATTTTCAGTAATTAAAAAAAGAAGTTTCAAAAAAATTCAAATTATGAAATATGATTTTGGGTTTATTGTCCTTTACAAGACCTTACGTACTTTATACCGAGATTCTGTCACGAGAAATAAGGAAAAGAAAACATCGAAAACTCAAAACTAATTCAATATTTTGCCAGGTGTTTTCAATGGTACATTACTTAGGGTAAAAAAGTGCTCGAGCATAATCTTTCCGGATAATCGTATCAGTTTATGTTGAGAATATTCTTAAGCATATTAAGTTTGCAGTATTTTTTAAAAGACATTTTTCTCTTTTTCTGTTTGAAATGATATTAAGAGACCCAGCAACCCTTTAAAAAATGAAAATTGTTTTATGCTTGCTTATTCTGTCGTAGAAACTGATTCTGTGCCTACATTATGAGTAGAGTCAGGATTTGCCGGCATTTGTCAAATTATTTTGTTTGTGGGCAGATGAGAAATAATGAAAGATTAGCTCGTTTCAGGGTCTAAGGAGGCTAGGAAAAAAATTTTATTTCGCTAAAAAATGCTGAAAGAGGAATGAATGCCGAAAATAGAGTTAAACGCCGAATAATGCCAAAACAGTTGCTTTAACACTCAATACGAAGAAAAAAGAGACAATCCAAATTTTACAGAAAATACAGGTAGTGCCTAACGAAAGAGATCAATTTCAGCATCAAGTAGGTGGGTAGTAGGTGTACACAAATTTACAGAGGAAAATACGAAATTTGAATGTCTTATGTATTCGGTAAATGTATAATATATGTATATTTCTTTCAACAGTCAACTTTTTTTTTTTTTTTTTTTTTTTTTTTTGAAACAAATGTTCAAAATTGTTGAAAAATGCCAAATAATGGCGAAAATAATGTTTGAAAATGCCGACTATCAATATTTTTATGTCGAAAAATCCTAACTCTGATTATGAGTCATGGAAATGTCTTGGGGGAAAAGAACCTAAAATTATAGTCGTTACTACATCTGTCTTCAATTTTTCAATTTGAATGATGCTTTGAGTTCATATTGTTATAAGGTGTGTTTCTCATTTTACAGTTTCCTCAAATGTACTTCCAGTTGTTAGTAATCATTTTTCTCCTTTTCAGCTGTTCTAATTCTAAAATTTCGAAATTTTAAAGTTTTCCGATTATTATGCTTGTTAATTGGTTGTTTTTGAATTTTGAATGGTCTGTGAAAACATAATTGACAAAAAAATGATTAACGCTTTCCAATTAGATTAGAATCACAAATCAGTTACCAGCTCTCAGATTTATTGAATTTATAGTAGACTGCAACAAAGAGTAAGTGATACCGATTAAGAAAGAAAAAAAAGTTTGAAAATACTAAGAACAGTGATCAGGATCCGGAAAAGTTGTTTTTTGAAAATAAACCGACAAAAGAATTTTTTCTGGGTCGAGAATATTCTCTGAAAATACTCATGTTCTTGCAGTATTATCTGTCCGAGAATATTCTCTTGTCCAACTCTAATCTAGTGGAGTATGCTAAGTTTTTCCTATCAATTTGATCAAAATCAAAGAGTATCTTTTAGATTTATATTCCTACAGATTGAATTGATGTAAAGGGGAGAAAGGTGGGGCTTGGGACTGCGTTTATCTTTATACCTCCTGAGGCCAACCTAAATGATTTCATTTTACTTCAGATTCCTCTCTACCTCGAAATCCGAACATAGGCTACCGGTCTATTTATGTGTTTTCATAATTATATTTCCAATTGAATTGCTGGAATCCCAGAGATTTCATCTGCATAAGTATATCTCCGTCTCTGCTCAGTTGAATTATGTGATTATTTAAAGATAATTATAATTATGTTATGCTGTGACCCATAACCTGTTGTGTTTCATATTTATTAATTCGTTTTGTTTTTTGTTTGTTTCTAGGTGAGTACTGTTCTGCAGTTGTAGTTTTATCTTGGATTGTTACATTCGTAAATTACACACGTGAGTAAACAAATTGACTATATGTCACCGTTTTCTTCAAGAGGCTCCACCAAAGAGACATTAGGAGAAAGGATTTCATTTTGTCTGCCATAAAAATTTTTCAGATATTCAGGAAAAATAAGGTCTTCACTATTTGGATTCGCTTAGTAAATCATATTCGTGTGATGTCATCTGACCAACGGGGTTTAAAAGAGCAGGCCTAAAATGAGTTTTATCACTCTAATTTTGAACATGAAATATTGAGAGGAGGTGTTTTTAATGAAATTGGTATACTAATTTCACTCCAACTCCCACAAACACAGAAATAACACCCTTGCCCACATAGGCGTAGCTAGAACTTTTTCTAGGAAGGGGCAAAAAGGTGAAATTATAAGCTATATCAGTGTAGCGCTAGTCACACATTTTCGTTGTCTAACGTCTAGGCCTCTAGGCACATCCTATTTTCTGCGAATTTTATTTAGTTGGCTTTAAATATTCGAAAATAATCTTGTGAGCCCCGGAACATGATTTTTTTTCTAAATCCAGGGGGGAAATTTCCCCCTTGCCCCTCGCTGGCTACGCCCATGCTCGCCCATCTTTCCGCTGCGGAATACCTCTGCGACATATCGACAACAACCTTTTCCGAGCTCATAACCCGAGTGTAGCTCCGTGGCTGGATAATAATAAAATAAAATAATAAATAAATAAATAAAATGAAATTGTGAAGATGAATGGAATTGTGAATGACATCGTAAAACAATTTTTTGCATCGCGGTTACTATTGCCTAAAACCTTGAGAATTGAAAATATGAAAAAAATAAAGTATGATAACTTCATTTTGAAAATGCCAGCTTCTTAGATTATCAAAATGTGGCAGTTTCTATAAAAAGGGGTAACTTTGTCGATCCGACGAATTTTGAGCTACGGACAGTACGTAATAGAGGAATTAATGCCCATTCCAATGAGCTATCGGCGAGATTGGTAGCGTTTTTTGTTCCGGAGATACAAGCGGTCAAAGATGAGTGTAACGAGAACGCGCGAAAACACGTTTTTGGGAAAAACGCGTTTAAAGTTTGGCACAACTTTTTCTCACACTCCGTCAAGCGGCCCTACCTCGCCGCGGAATCACGTTACTAGCCTCGACGAGGGTTTGTTGGAAAGGTAAGTTTTCGCTCTGCTGCGTGGTAACAAATCAGAACATCGGATTTATTCGTGAGCTCCGAAAAACCACGAAGAAGCGAACACAGACATTCGCATTCTTTTCTCATTCTCTTTCTCTTTCTCTCCCTCTTCTCTCTCATGCGCGTAAATTTTGTCTCTTCGTTATTGCGATGTTTTTTCTATAGAAATCAACCAAAATCTCAAAATGGATTTTTTCGATCAAAATAATTTTGTTTCTCTTTTTTCACATTTTTTGAGACTTTGATCGATCAACACTTACCAAAATAGTTAGTAATAGTTGTCGTATATATATATTTTTTTTAATCAGTCACTTTTCTTACACAGCGGATTTATTTCCACGAGTACTGTATTTATAAAACTAATATTATTTAATTGTAGGGTGAGTATGAGGATTAAAAATTAATAAAGCCTTAAATTCGCTTTACTTGTAGGATTACAGTTGTCGAAAATTGATTCCACTTATTAAGAAATTACCTCGTTCATTGTTCGTTCTCAACTGCATTGATGAAGCTAATTTTAGGTTTGTTCTTTTACCAGGGTGTCTACCGGGCATATAAATCATCTAAGTCGTATAAATAGCATACTTGTATGTATTTTTCAAAATGAGGACATTTAAGCATGTAATGGCATATTTTTCATTGAAAAGCATAATTTTTTGATAAATTATTTACACAATGTATTAACAAATCAGTACTAGTTTTTTTTTTTCGATTACGTCGAAAAATGATTTAATGTATTTTAGGAACGCACTTCCAAAGTGACCTAACTGTAAAATTATGTTTTCATGAGTTTCTGTCTTCAACACGCTGTCTTGCAACGCTAGGGGCATACTTTTCAAAAACAAAAACGACAAATTTTTCTTGAATATTGAACCTATTGATACCTACCTTTAAAAAAACCGTTACCTACTTCACTGTTTTGCTGATAAAGTGTTTTGCTTGTTTTTCTCAAAACTAAAATTTTGCAGTTAGGTCACTTTGGAAGTGCGCTCCTCATTTTTGTGAGGTATCCCATTAATTTCAATTAAATATGCGAAGCTCTCCACCTCGATTGACTTTTTAACGTTACTGACCCATAATTTTTATGGTAAATGCTACATACTAACGTCCTGCCTGGCTGCTTTCAGCGTAGCCCAATGCGAGCGTCTTAGAAACGTCTTACTTGTCCTGCATTCCTGCACATCAGGTACGTCACCTTTTCAAAACCACGTTCTACTTCTTGTTCTCATGACACGCTATCACGCTCCTTTTTTCTGCTTCGATCGGTCAGACAGAACATCAGTTGAGCTACAGTTCAGTAGTTACAGTTTAGGGACAGCTAGTAGCACTCTCGGAGAGACCTGTAAATGCAATCGATCGATCAATACACCCCCTTTTTCTACACTCTCTTGTTTCTTTTGATTTTGTGTGCCTTTGGTCCGGTCCGATTTTGACACTTCTCACTCAAAAAACTCGATAAACTTACAAATACAAGCATTTCTTGATCCTACATAAATGTTGGGTAACCTTACTTTCTGGATGCGCTTTGTATTGTAAGTATGTATCTCAGAGTCATATTGGTAAGAGAGCCAGGAGTGTCGTGATCCCCTTGGTCCAATGAAGAATACCCCATCAAACTCTGTTGGTTGACCCCCCCCCCCTCGGTTTTAAATAGTAAGTTTTTTCTTTGCCTGATACAACGTGGTATTCCTTCTTTTTGCAGTGTTAATTTCACTTGTCGCTTCTGATAGTTTGATTGCAAAGCAGTTCTTTACATCGGAATTTAAATAAAACGTTTTTCGGTATTTTAAAACTAATTATATTAAATTTTCCGTACTCTCGTAAAATAAACTATCCACAAGTGTCATAAAAATTCTAAATGATGAAAAATAGAAAAACTCCATCTTTGATGTTTCAGTTCTGGTGGCCAATAATTTTTTCTTTTTCTTTGCTGATTCATGCACTGATGTACAATTAATAGCATATGTAGTACATGAACACGTTGCTTCGTCACTTATCGTCGCTTAAGTAATTACTTTCCATGTTATGACTAATAAAAATGTATGTACTACAAACATTTTCTATTTTCTCATCTGACTAGGAAAAAAAAAGAAAAATCCGCCCCCCCCCCTCAACAAATACGAAGAATCTTCTTCACCAAAATGGCCTCATGACACCCCTGAAGGCAGTGAATTTCAGAAAAAATAGTACAGCGTTTCTTCATTAGAAAAACTGAAAAAGTGTGACTTTTTGCCGAAGTGCTTGATTTTACTCGAATCACTTTAATCTCATCCATCGTACCTACAGATTTTCCGGAAGAAGGGAGAGGAGATACCCGATTTAAAAGGCGACTAACATAGTTGCCGTCGTTTCCATTTTTTGTGGTAGGATTATTGGCCTGTCTGTGGGGTCGTTGCCTGCGATCCTTCCGAAGAGCTCGAGGTGTATTTGTCTCTTCGTGAATTTAGTGAGTAGAGTTTTCGCCTAGCCTGGTTACCAGTCATGCTAGGTATATCAAGGTAGAAGGGCTGCTACTTAGCTTCCATGACGGCTAGATTCGAGTTTTCCTTCTCGAGGTTCTTCTGTGGTGTCGCGTTCAAGTTTTTGTTTTCGTGGTTTTGGTTCAGTTTGGTTTGGTTCTTCTTTTATTGTTTTGTCATGGCTGGTTGCCATTTCCTATTGTACACAGAAGGTGGTTTTTGTCCCCTGCGCCGCGAAAACCAAAATGGACACCTACTGAAAGACTTAGAAAGGGATTTATTTTTTGATTCTCGAGGTACATCCTTCAGTTTCGCACAATCTGTAGCTTTCAGAGATAAATTTGCAATTCCTTTTGTCTTGGAAAAAAGCTCATGAATTTTCGGAGAACAAGGGGATCTTTTTTCAAATTTCAAACTCTCGGGGAACTTGAAGGCCGACAGGGCACCCTGATTTATTCCACCTCCCCAATAGAACTTTTTCGAGGTGCAAACACTCTGAATCCCTAATGACTAAGATACAACTCAGCCCTTCGTGCTCCCCCATCACATCTTCCGTTGCTACACGTGCCTATAACCGGGGCATCGATTCAACGTTACCGCCGGCAAAACTGAGAGAGAAAATCAAGGTACTTATCGCGCACTTTTCGAAACTCAGAAATGCCGACGTTAACGCGGCCAAGTAATCCGAGCAGAAGGAAAGAGCATGTTCTGCTCTCGGTGCTGTTGCTGACGTACGGCCGGACTCGTTTATCTTCGCCTCATTTTATCATCAACATTTGCAACTTTTCCGAGATCCATTTACCTCTCGCGAATGAATGTGTTACTCGCGTCTTATCGTCCACGCAACCATCGCACACACCAATTGGAAACATAAATCGTGAAATTTACGACCGACTGCATTTTCGCCGCTATTCGTGAAGTTGAAATGGAAGAAAAATAAAAAGAAAAGGAAAAAAAAAGTTATACACCAGTAAAAATGCAAGAGCGCGATGGATCAAAGAGAGAGAGTGAAAGAGATGAGAAGGCACGGCGGCGGAAAAAAGATACACGCTTACACCTACATATATAGTACGTTAAGAGGAAACCAATCCATTTAAAGTTTAAAAAAAAAAAAAAAACTTTTCACCGTCAGATACGCCGACGTATAAGGGGAGAGACCAGGACGAAAAGGGCCCCCCTTCCACCCCGGAAAAATCGTTTCGTATTTTGATTTTCGAACGTGAATTTCCATTTCTACCGTGTAAAATGTTTCGTTTCTTGATGCAGATTAAGGCACGTTCGGTGCGCCGACACCCCGCTGGTAATATATCTTCCACGAGTCGTCCGAGTTGTGTGAAACTTTTAAATAAATTGAAAAGAAAAAAAAAAGAATATCGAAAAGAAAACACAGAAAATCTCTCCTTATTACCCCCGCGACGAGGAGCGCCATCGCGAGCAGCAGAAACAAGAAAACAACTGCATAGGAAGAATAAGGGATGTAACGCGGATAACGTCTTGTAAATTTTTCTTTCCCCCTTCCTCCGCTTCGCCGCAAATTTCAGACACGTTAACTTTTTAATTTTCGTTCTGTCATTGCAAAATGTGAATATTGAAAACGGCGCGACGTACTTCGTTTATATCGAAAAAGTTTGGAGCTGTTCGTTCTAGTTGATTTTTTTATTCATCAAACTGCATCAGACTGAATAGAGACAAACTGGGAGCAAGAAAGGAGCCCCCTCCACGAAAACGATGATTAATTATCATACGACCTGTTTCGACTTTCGCTTTTGCAGATCGGGAAATCTTCCAGCCGACCAAATCTGACTTCAAGTCATCATGCCAAACTAACGTGAACAAGGTGTCTACCAGATTTCCAAATTTAAACCATATTATGCTAAATGTGTAATGTGGCTACACTGCCTCATCAATTACCGGGTGTCTACTGAATTTGGGGAACCAAATATCATGACTTTTCATGACTATTATGGGGGATATAATAAGGAAGTGGAGGGGGGGGGTGAACTCGGCGATTCACGCCTCATCGAGGGCTCAATACAGAGCTTGCTCAACTTCCATAATAAATATTCACTCAATTTTTTTTTTTTTTTTTTTTTTTCATTAAATGAACAAAACGATTTTTTTTTGTGATGCAAATATTGTGAACTATGGCATGATGAAATATCTGAACAATTCGAAGAGTCTTAATGTTAGCCAGTTTGAGGAAAGGTTTGAAATGTCTCAGAGAGTCCTGCATAAGCCAGGAAGATTCTTGAAAAGTCTTGATTAGGCCTGAAATGGTGCTGACTTGTCTGGAAGAGGGTTAAACGTCATAAACATGCCTGGGAAATCTTGAACGTCTTTGAAATAGTCTTGAATAGTCTGAAATATGCTTACAAGCAGGGGCGTCGTGAAAAAGCGACGCCTTCACAAAACTTTAAAAGTTGACACATTTTTCGGCAGTTCTTCTTCTTTTTTCTTTTGGTATTTTATTTTTCTTTTCGGAAAAATTTTCATACTGTGTTGGCTGTATTTGGCCGTTCACTGCTAGCATTTCGAACATCAGCCGGGGAAATATAATTTTGAGGGCCGGACCGGGGGGGGGAGCTCAAAGTTTTCGGACCTAACCCCTTTTGATTTTGAACGATATTTTTGCAGTTTTACAGCTTGAAATTGCCCCCCCCCCTTTTGTAGCCAGACATAAAGGGCTCACTTTAGTCTTGATCCCATTCCAATCAAGAAAATCCCTGCTTGTGAGAAAAAAATGTCTGAAGCTGTATGGGAAATTTGCGATTTCATTTTTGAAAATAGCAAGCACTTTTCAGGTATAAAAATGCAAAAAGAGGGGGTGGGCCGGAATTTTTTATTCATTTTTATTTTTTACACTAAAATGCGCCATTTTCGAACAATTTTTGGAAAAAAGTTTACTACAGAAAACTTACAGAAAGCGATGTTGCCAAAAAGCACTTTCTCAGCTGTTTCACGAAATTTCGACCACACCAGCAGATCTGCGATACTTCAATTCCCCATAACCCGCGAAAAAAACATGAATGACAAAAGTGGACTTAACCCCTTTTAGTTCTAACCGATTCAATTTCAGAATAGGAAAGTAGTTTCCTTGACTGTTTTAAGGTGAACACTGTACCATACTTTCATATGCGTTACCCTAAAACGGCAATGAAAAACAGTCTGTTTTTCCAAAGTTACAAGTCAACTTCTTTTTTCTTCTTTCGAAAGAGTAGACACCTCTTAATTCAAATTTTGTTACATACTTATCTCCCACCACATTTCTGATGAAGTTCATACTGGTTCTTCAGGGGGATAAAATTTGAAGAATATTCATGTTCTCGAGTACTTATACTAGAAAATTGTGCAGAAAAACGTTGTATATTTGCCCCGAACGCCATCACAAAGTTTGCAGCGGTGATAAGAAAATGCGAGAAAATTACGAAGAGAAAAACTTAAGAACGTCCCGTGATTAATGCATCCAGCTCAGCCCAGAGACCTTAAAAATTTATTACTTTCGCGGAAAACAGTTACACAGAAGGACTTCACCAAATATTCTCTTCTATCCGGTAAATATATATACGTGTCTTCTTCTTTCCTCCAGTCGAGCGGCTGCGGCATCATTGAGAGAAAAGAAAAAAAATTAGAAAGGGAAGCGGGAAAGTCGGAAAGAAAAAGATAGAGTGATCGGGAGTAAGCCTACCAATCGCATTACTGTTAATGAGAGCGAAAGAAGGTTTTTCGGCGAAAAGTCGCAAACTTTTGTGTACATCATTATTGGCTGTTTTGGAAGAGCTAAAGAAAGAGCGAGAGAGAATGCGCGAGAGAGTGAGAAAGGGGGGGAAAAAAGGTTGATAGAAGAAAACGCGAGCGAAAAAGAAATATTTATTGGTAGTCTAAGAATCTGAGGGTGGAAACGGAGAAACGAGAGAGAGAATAACGACAGAGAAAACGCGCGCGCGGCAAAGGAGGTCATTTAAAAAATTAAACTCGGGTAACTTTTCGGGCAAAAAGAATAAAACTTTTATCTTTACCCGTAGTTAACAAGAGTACCACGTTTGCCTCTCGGCCAGAAAGTTGTGTATTTTTCAGAAATTTAATTTTTCACAGAAGCGCGCGAAATTGTTTTCTCTTTTGAGCTTCGGTACGCGCCTCCGGCGTTCCTTCTTAATAAGAGCTACCGTAATTTAAAAATATAATAACGCTTAAATAGGGCATTTTTGGAGTATGCTGCGATGCTCGGCGTGACCTTTGCAGTTTCCAGTTCGCGTTCGGCAAATACACCCGCAAAAATTTAGTAAAACCTGGCCGTATGGGAAGCGAATGAACACTGAAGAAAGTTATTAATCAGTCGTTTTTCAACATCTCCCCAAAGGACCCGTCACGAACCACCAAAAAGCATCGTTTATAATATGTGCATCATCCGTACACTATGCTACGAATGTCACACCTGGACGCTGAAAAAAGAAAAGCTACACCTTTTAAAAATCACCCAAAATTCAATGAAAAGATCAATGCTTTGGAATAAGACTGATAGATAAAATCAGTCTAAACAAAATTCGTAACAAACTACTGTAAACTGGGGTAACTTTGTATTTGTGGAGGAACTCCGGACATTACCGGTTTTGTACATTAGAACTGGAACATCGGCTTCCACCACATGACAGTGTAGCTACAAGTCTCAGCCTTTATATGACATCCTAGTATAACGCATCTAACTAGTGTTACTCCAATTCTGACAATGTCCGGAGTTCCCCTGCGAATAAAGTTACCACAGTTTACGGTACCTCTTATTGGAAATATCGAAACGTAAATGGGCGATATAAATGGAATTGGGGAGGGTCCTTGAGTAGAATGAAATAATTATTTGTTAATTATTCTGTCTACTTTTTTTGGTTGGTATTTGTTATTTTAATGGCTATTTGTTCGATTTTGTGAACTTCTGTTCCGTGATTATTAATATGTTGATTGCTCTGTGGCAGTAGTTGTGTAGTGCTGCCATTTGGTGTTTTTGATGGTGGAATGAGTCATTAGGTTTATTGCGTCCGTGTAGAGTTTCGTAGGAGAAATTCTCAGGAAACTGATGACGAGTATCTACACTGCATGCAGATACACTGGTACATGAATATGTCTTGTATGTAGTTACTGAACATGCTGTACGCATTCAGTCAAATGTCCTTTCGATTTCGGAACCATTCTCGTCTTACTATTTAAACGTGTCCAGTTTCACGATTGATAAGGCATTCACGACAAAATGCTAGAAAATTGTAGAACCCAAACGTTTGGTACAAACACGGTTTTCGCTCAAGTATACTCAGTAGTATGATTTCATAGTAACAGGAATGTATCATACCCTAATTAAAAAATTTCGATTGAAATTTCTATTAACAACAAGGCTGCGGACTGCAGTCGCGCAGCAAATATACGATCAATGAACAAATGGCTGGAAGAATGTCAGGGGGGCGTAACGTGTGGTACAAACACGGCTTTCGCTCAAGTATACTCGTGTCAGTAATATGAGGTTATAGTAACAGGAGTATATCATACCCTAAAAGAAATTTCTATTAACAACATAGCTGCAGACTGCAGTCGCGCAGCTAAGATCAAGATCAATGAGCAAATGCATGGAAGAATGTCGGGGGGGGGGCGTTACAGTTTTCGGCCAAGTATATCTTTGACTGTAACATGTCAAAATGTTAAGTATTGCAAATTAATCGGCTGCAGACTGCAGCCGCGCAGCAAATATCAAGATCAATGAGCACATGGATGAAAGAATGTCGGGTGAAGCGTCGGGAGGGGGATGAGGGGCATTACAGTTTTCGCTTAAGTATACCCATGACTGTAAGATGTCAAAATTTTAAGCATTGCTAATTAATCGGCTGCAGACTTCAGCCGCGCAGCAAAGATCAAGATCAGTGAGCACATGGCTAGTAGGAAAATTAATTTTAATGGAAATGTGGACCACTGAACTGAATTGTGACCATGAAGAGCTAAATCATACTGATTGGCTTCACGCAATACGCACAAGTGAACTGAACTGGAATCAAGTTCAGTGTCGGTCGGGGATTGGTGTCGGTCTAAAATAGGATAGGAGGGCCAGCCAGTAGACATATCCGTGACAAAATGGCCGATGGACCTGTAGGACCACCTTTTGACAAACCCCCATCTCTAGAGAAAACCCGGTAAGTAAGCAACCTACCAGATGACGCGACGATTTCAATCAGTTTCAAAAAATAGCATATAACCGGAAGGAGTGGGAGTTTCGTAGGGAAACCTTTGCTCATTATGGGCCGGGATTGCGAGCGTTTGCTCTGGCGTGAAAAAATCTAATATAATTGATCTTAATGAGGCATAAAGTGTACCTAATAGAGGCATTACGATTTCATTTGATGTTGAGTCAACGTCCAACTGGAAGTGATGCGAGAGAGTAGAATCATCGAAATGGCTTGGTCAGGTAACATCGCCGCTAGGTTCGCCGCAATCTGTGGCATAGGGGGGGGGGGTGAAAAGTTGTCGCGATAATCAACGTGTCAATTCTATGATTTCAAAGGTCGTTAAATTACATTTTTGACGTTCATTTCACGTACATCTCGACAACAAGTTGTCTTGCATCTCAACGATCGTAATTACTATATTAAGTATAAATACCACTTATGAAACATCTCGATAGCAAATAAGAAGAGAAAAGCGACTTCAGATAACCACAATTCGTCAAAATGGTGACCTATAATATGTTCAGCGATCATTTATTCTGGTGAAACGGTATGCATATTACACAGTACAGGGGGTCTATAGATGCTGAAAAGTCCTGAATTTTGAAAGTAGGTTCTAAATGTGCTGAAATTAAAAAAAAGTTGAAAAGTTCTTCATTTTTGTTAAGAGATATTTTTAAAACCACATCCCTCAAAAATAAACTTTCGTTGTAAAAGATTAGAATTTTCAATAATAATAAGATTACAGATAAAAAATTTGTTTCCAGTATTCAAAAATACATTTTTTGCGATTCCTATGATTGATCATTAAGAGTGTAGCGCAGGATCCATATTCACACGGAGGGGGGGAGCAGAAAGGAGGGATGGTTAAAAGGGATAAAACAATTGGAAACATAAGAAAATGAAGATTTGCACACTCTGGGAAAATATGGAAAAGGCATGCATTTATCAGTACAGGAATGAAAAATGAAATTCACAGGAACAATGAACTCTATCCACAGGAAAAATGTATATACAGCAAGGAAATAAATATTTCACGGTAAAAAAAAACATGAACAGGAAAAGTGACGAATGAACTGTAGAATGACAAATAATCCCGAGAGAAAAAAAATCACGACATATCAGTATGAAAATCACGAACCATATTTAGAACGCCCGTGGATTGCCAGGAATTTAATGTTTATAACAAATGAAAAATTTAGCATTATGGACTAAATCTCTCAATTTGACATTTTAGGGCAGGCTGAGTGGGTTAGATCTCCTGGAAGTCTCAGATCGTCAGTAGGTTTTTTTTCTGAAGGTGCATGGGTAAAAGAGGAGGCGAAAACGCCGCCATTCCTGTCATTTTCGAATAGGAATCTGAAATGGAGAAGACACTGATCACCACCCTCAGCCCTCTCCCCCACATCGGGCATCCTCCTTCATCACAAGACCCCTCCTCCCGAGCCTACATCTCCAACACGTACCTTCTCCCCCACACGAGGCCTCTCGTCCAACACAACCCTCACAACGAAGCTTTTCCTCACGATCTCCTTTTCCAATAAGTCCCCCTCTCTAACTATAAATTCCCTTCCCAGCCACAACCTCCTTCTCCACCAAGAGTTCCCACATATTCCGGGCCTCCCTCCCTATGACCTGCTTACTCCATCACATCCCCCATCTCAAGCCCCTCCTCAATCGCGAACTCTTTCCTCAATCACCACCTTCACGAGATCCTCCCCGTCTGTGAAAAAAAAATCTCGTTCATACACTTATAAATGTTGTGTAATGGATCTCGTGATTTTCATTTCAAATGTGCGAGATTTCTAATTATTTTCCTGTGCACTTTATTCCTGTGCAAATTTTTTACTTTCCTGTGCTATTATATATTCCCCTATGGAAAATATGCGGGCTACAGTCTTGCAAAGGGTCCTGAAAAAAGTACTTCAATTTTACTTTTCAATTTCTATGTAGACATAGACACCCTGACAGTTCTGAAATTTTCAGCCTCCTTCATCTTTATGCTACAATTTGCCTGCTGTGGGTAAATGGTTGTCGAAAGTAACACTTTGACCCTATGAGACGATGCCCGTAATGCATCTTTCAGAATCTTCATTTTGAACCCCTCTCCCTCCTCCCTAAATGCTCCAATTTGTAGATGGAAGACAAATCGTAACCAAAATGAGTTCAGCGACTCCTAACTTTAAAGTGATGTGTCCATGTTGTATTTGTTAGAATTTCTAATCTAAAGCTCCCTAGTTTCACCCTGGTGCCATAATTTTCAAATTAGGAGCAAATCTGTATCTAAATTGAATTCGGCGACCCGTTGAACTCATAAAATTTTCAGAATCCCTAATTTTGAAACTCCGTCACCAGATGCCACAATTTGTAATTTGAGGACAATAATTAATAACCAAAAATGAGTTCAGCGACTCTTTGAACCTATGAAACAATATCCGTATTGCATCTTATAAAATTGCTGAGGTTCTGCCCCCTTCCCAGTTTCACGATTTCGAATTTACCTTTAAATCAATATCAGAACCGAATTCTGCGATCTGAAAACCCCTCCAGACGGTATCTCCATTGGATGAATTGTGCTTATGAAAGTTTTAAAAAGCATAATAAAAAGTAATTTTTGTCATTGTAAAAGGCAAAAAACAAAATACAAATTGTGGTGTCTGAGTATCGGGGAAGAGAAGAATTCCAGAGATTGGTAGTCGGGAATGTTCAGAAAGGGGTGCGATGATGATTTGCACCCCATCTGTGTGTTCAAGTTGGGATACCAAAAAATACCGAAAAATATATGTTGGCTTCCCAAAAGCCTGTATTACTCTATGAAATTGTAGGGTCTTTGTAACCCTCTATTTCGGGGTTTTCGGAGGCAATTATGAAAAATTCGCAAGATGTCTTTCTTGTGTAGAATTGAATGAGGGATAATTTTTGTTCGAAAAGTTTTCTCCTACAGTCGATATTTTACAAAATTTTCGAGAAAAACTGGATTATGGGAGATTTTTAGCCTCTTGGAGGAGGTGGCGTCAGCGCTACGACGTTCGACTTTTATGTATTCATTAGGGGGCTATTCCAAAGAGATTCGTAAAAAAAAAGCTTTGCTGGAATTTTTGTCTTACTTTGACATTTTTTCAGTATAATTTTCTTGGGCTACATTTGGTTGAGAAATTTGCTCTAGCTATGCTGGATTTCGGGTACGACTAGCCCAAGAGAGGTATCGATACACTGGGGGTTCTGATTATCGTGTCCTGTGCGTGATTTACGAACTTGGTCCTGGCGAATTCGATGCTTTCTCACCACTGGCATTCTAGGCCTGCCAATGTTATCTCTTTTACTTTATACAACTTAGATCGGAACCCTTACATAGGGTATTCCATTTGAGCAGGTATGCCAAACCGATGAAAAGTTGGTATGCGGCAAGAAGAACAAAAAAAAAATAATTATGTATATGTATGGTTCATATTCAAAATTTAAGGGTGTATAAGTCTTTTCTCTCAGAGTTTAAAAAATGGCGAACTTTCATTGCGAGTCTGATGATTGTAATACAGAATTTTTTCGAATATGATCGGTGGGCAGAACATTGAATGGATTACAATGATTCACTAACTGAATTGCCTACCTTTGATGGGTAAGGAGCTACATCAGTATTTCAGTTGTAGTCATAAAGTTTTATTATGATTTTTGAAGTGCATAACTTTCGATTTTTGTAGCTCGTTCATTTTTCAAAACGGATAATAAGTGGTGATAATATTTTTTGTTTCATTTTCAGCGTACTATCTGTCGTTACCTTTGAAAACAGGTGGTAAAGAAGTTGTCACAGACAAAATTCAATTCCAAATTTGGAAGATTTTGAAATTTTGAATGGAAGTTCACCGAGCAAAATGCCATTTTTCGAATCCCAGCTACTTTGAAAGATCTTGAAAATGGAAGGAGCTACAGTAATCTAAAGTTGTGCGCTTCAACAGTTGTATTCAAATTTCAAAATTAGAATTTTGAAACTAATGGATCGTTTTCAATACCAAAAGTGGGCAGTTCATTTCGGTACATTTCTTTTGCGCTTTCCTATTGATTATTTTGAAAAAATTCTGAATTGATGATAAGTAATCAAACTCGCAATACATAAAAGTTCGCTGCTCTCAACCTCTGAACGCTTGTAGCCCCTTCAATTATATGTACAGGTCATGCTTGTACATGACGATGATTTTTCCTTTCATCAAGTATTATCACATCACCGGCTTGGTTTACAAAACTAGAATATTCTGAATGTATATTTTCGTGGCACTGTGGGTTTCACGAGTAGTTGGATTTGTGGCCATGACTCTCCAATTTTATTTCGAGCATCGGTATTATGGTGGCCGCTGGAACGTTGATGACAATTCTGTTTCATTTTGACGCAATAAGCTGAAAAGTTAATTCTTTGGAGTTTGACAATTGACTACCCCAGATTGATTATCACCAATACTTTCGTCGGATCATTGTGTGTGAGAAAATCAGGCGAAATTCAGTCAAAAGTTTTCTAAATCTTCCTAGCCTGCCCTTTTTTGAATTGTAAAATATAAACTAAATACCCGGTGCAAGTTCCAGCGCAGATGTATTACAACAAAATCGGTGGAGGTAGCCCGTTAAAAATAACGCAGGTCTATATTTCTATACAAATTTTCGGTGACGTCAGAAACGTTGATTAAATTTTTCTGACACGAGCGGAAAAGTAAGTAAAATATTCTCTGTAAATCCATGGAAAGATTCCGATCACCTCCGCCGCCCCAGGGGTTTTTTCGTTCCGTTCTTCTGATGTATATTTTTAATAATTCGTATTTTCTTGCCCTCTTCGTCCCTGCAACCCTCCGAACCGAAAAATAAACATTCTCGACCTAATTTTAGTGAACTATTCGAAGCTGCTGTCTTTACGGTACACGCGAACAATTTTTAAATGAGAATGGATAATGGAAAATGGAAAAAGTTCTTTCTGTGTATAACATGTGTTCGAAAATTGTTAAAAATGGTAGGTAAATTGAAAATGTAATTACTGGTAGAGGGGTTGACTAAATCTGGGGGGAGGCAACTGCTACTTTCTGTCTTTGTTTGCGATGCCTAGGTCGCTTGCTTAAACACGGATTTTATTTAGCAATTCAGAAGCTAACGAGTATTCTTTTGTTGTTGGGACGTATGGCGATGCACGCATGCCAAAGTGGCCCCTATGACACCGCACCCCCGGCCACAGGAACTACCCTTTTGAGTATCGCGTCAGTGACCGGAGTGACAAGCGAACGAGTATTATCCCAATTTCTTTTTTTTTTTTTTTTTTTTACTTGAAAACCATGTGCAGTATGACTGAAAATCCTTTGCTTTATAATTTATTGTTTCTGAGTCTAATAGTATTAATGAATGCGCCAAAGTATATGTCGGTAGAGATGAGCATTAGTGGTCGTACCTAAGTCTTAATTGAAACTAAAAAATTAATAGATGATAATTTTACAAAGGCTTAAAAATTTTACAAAGGCTTAAAAAAGATGTTCTTACCCAGTAGGCGTATAAATTACTTGTAACTCGACTTGCAAGTTACTTGCAGCAGTCACTTGCAACTAAATACAAATAGTTTCAATACCTCAACTCCCTGTTTGAGATCAAGCTCTGAAATCAAAGCAAAAAGGGTTTATCCCCCCCCCCCCAAGTAACCATCGAAGTACATTGTTGTTTCTCTTCCCAAATTCTCCACAATTGGCTCCATTGAACCGAGCTGGGAGAGGATTTTGAAGTCTTAAACAGATCGCTTGCCCATTTTATCCAATGAGATGAAGCCATTGAGGTGGTCTTTATTTTATCAAAACTTATAAATGAGGGATGTGAAATATCGGCACCCTGTGCTAGTATTAACTGCGGTGAAAGGAAATCGAAGTTTAACATGTGATTCCCTGTAAGAAAAAGCGCAATTTTCCTCTAAAACATCTTACTAGTAGAGTGAAAAAGAAAAAGAACGATCCAACTCAAAAGAACGATTCAACTCAAAAAATTCGTTTTTTACATAATGAAAAATTCGACTGGAAGTACATAGTTTTCTGAAAAGGAAGTCGTGTAGGGGTGCAGGAGATTTGAAAATAGTGCTTCTGGTGGTCTACTGATGAAATTATGTCGGTTATTTATTGTTAAATAAATACCGCATTTTTACTCATTTGTACAGTTTTCGAATTTGCTGAACTGATTTTTGAAGTTTTTTGGACACATTCTCACCCTCAGAGAATCTACAGGCAGTTAATACCTGAAAATTGGAGTTAGTAGCTTCCGGTATATCCATTCGATGATGATAGTGGGGCGTATGGCGATGCTCGCATGCCGAATTGGCCCCGGGACACCGCACCCCCACCCCGGAAACACACGGCCTGCGTCAGGATTATAGAGTTTCCTGTGTTTCCAAATTCATTTGTGAGATCATTCTACAGGAGGCTATAAACTGAATTTTCAGAAGTTCTGTAAGTAAATATCTATTAAACGTGGGGTTTCTTGAGTTACTACGTTCATTTTCGAAGCCATTCTCACCATATCTCTAATCTAAAAGGTTCCACGGGGAACTACAGCCTGACATGACGTATTAATTTTCCAATATTTTAGATTGTAGTCTCCTGTAAAGCCTTATAATTTTTTATTACTCGAGTGCACTTATCACTCGCTCTGCGCTGGCTGTGCTGATGGGTGGTGTCAAAAAAATACGGAGAAGAGTGACTAATTCAGGATAGCTGTCCGTCAGATTATTTTTTAATGTAAACTCGAGGTATCCAGTTGCGCTGTCTCCATCATTGTTGATGAAATCATCATCTATGGCCCCAATTTCAGAGACGTACAACTGAACAAAACTACTAAGTTCATATTTGAGATCAGTTGAGAAAAAATTTGCATACTTTCTCGTTATATCGTTGACACCTCCCTCTAAATCCTCCACTGAAATATTTTTCAATTTTTCCGGCATAAAACAGCCAAAAACTTTATTAATTTTTTCTAATCCGGTTGCACGGGCTTTCAATTGGCTGCACATGAAGTCAGTTGCTTCATTGTAGCCAGTTCGATGCCCCTCAGATGCATCCAGGAGGCAGTCTTCAGCTCTTTCACCTGGCATCCTTTTAACTCAACGTATCCTCTTAGTTGCGAATTTTGCACTTGCATTACCTTAAGCCCATATCATTTTAGTTGGATTTTGCTTTTGTGATAAAATCATTATAGGCACTCTCTGTTCTCAGGGCTTCAAATTCTTCTATGGCTTTCAAAATTGTATTCTCGGCGCTCAATAAATCGATTGCTTTCTTCTGTAGCAGTATTTCCGCAGTATTGATTATTTTAAGTACAGCGTGCCACCAAAGCAAATTTAAATAATATACCCAATTTAACGATGACAACAATGTTTGGGCATTTAAAATATCTTCAGATGTGACATCCTTCCTCACCATTTCTTGTTCCAGAAAATCTACAATACAGTCAACATTTTGGATCATTGCTTCAACAGCTTTTATACGAGTAGGTCACCGAGTTTGGCTTAAACTTTTATTGTGGAGTATCCCAACATTGAATTTCCGGTATTCCAGAGTACCAAGTCCCGGAACTTTTTGATCGCACTTGGTATGCATTCTGCGTTCAGCCTATTAAGCCTTCAGCGATTCAGCCATTCACACATTTTTTTTCTCAAATAATTTGAATTATTCATGTTAGATGGCCCATTTTCCTATTCTTTCCTAAAAGGGCCCAAGGGGAACTTGTCCATTTTGCTCCCTGTTATATCCGCCGCTGCGCTTCTGTTTCAACTGTCTCCTCACATATCTCCCGTGAATTTATTATATCAGGGGTTCCCAACAAAAAATTTTCAAATACCCCTGAAAAAATCCCTATAATTTCAAGGACCCCTTGTGTATATAATGCATTTAAATATACTTCAAATTTGCTAAAACTGTCAAATTCCTGACGAACAAAACATTTTCGGATCAGCTCGCGGACCCTTAAGTCACCCTCTGCGGACCCCCGGTTGGGAACCACTGTATTATATACTTAAGCGTAAGCGTCGTAAACGTCAATAGAGTCTCTGTTTTGCCCAATGTTTCCTTATCTTTTATTTGTTACAAGTTGAAGTTGATATTGTATATGAAAACTTATTTTCTCGGAAATTTTGAGCGTAAGTGGCGCTCACCTTGCTTACCTGGAATGCACGCCACTGCCAGAGGCGGAACTTGACTTTCAGTGGGGGTGGAGGGGGAGGGTGTAGAAGGAACATTTACCGACAAATATTTTTTGAAAACTAAAAATTTGCCGACAAAACATTTTACAAATTTGAAAATTTGCCGATTTTTCAATCAAAATATTTCTTGCTTGAAAATAATAATAGTAATAATAAAACAGAAGCAAAATATTGGCCCGGGGACTAATTTTTGAAAACGTCCTTGTACCCTGAAAAAAAGTCTGCCTTTTTTCTACTCTTTATTCTTCTTCCTTTTTTCGTTCCTCTTTTTACCTTATTTTTGAGGCGCCTTTTTTATATTGAGCTGCTTGAGACATTCTCCTTCTTCGGCCCTTGTGCAAACATACACCATCCGAGAGGTTTCTTGGATTCATTTATTACTATGATAATAAGTTTCTTTTGACCCATTAAGACCGTCTCCTCCAATTTATGGAAAACTTTTAGGACTCTTTCCGACTTTTCTGAGACTTCAAGGATCTTCTGAATTTGTTCAAGATTTTTTCAGGCTTCCTTAATACATTATACCTTAGAAAATGGAAAATTCAAATGAAAAGTTTCAAAATTTGCCGACTGTCGAATTATTGGGGTTTTTCACCCCCCCCCCCCAGAGTTTCGTCCCTGCAAATGCAGATTGGTACCTTATCCCCCAAGCACTCACATTTGCGCACATGAGCATACCCTAGTCTGGGAGGGTTAAGCTGGAAAGATATTAGGAATACTTGAGAGGAACACACAACTTTCCTTTACACATTAGGGTGCTTGTTATTTACTCTCGATGATCTCTTTTTTCTGAATTTCCTCTGATTCGTCTCCTAGATTGGTTCCAATGAAGTTAATAATAAAAAAATATAAAAAACCAACAAAGTTTTAAGTCGATCGGATTTAGGGGAATCTGTGTCACAAGCTCCCTTTCGTTCTTATGGGAAAAACACATGAAGTTTTGACTTTTGTTCCAGACTAAATTTCCCTCCTATATTCACCAGGACCAAAGCACGTAAATTAAATAATAGAACATTTGCTATCGGATTCAGCTTGCGACATTGGAAAATAAGTATTTTGCAGCCACGGGGGGGGGGGCAAGCTGGGGCTGAGCTCCCTAAAGGTATTCTGAGCCCACCCCCTAGACAGAGATACCACCATTTAAAAAAATCATTATTACGCCAGGCCCCTAGTCAGAGTGCTGCTAGTGGGTACTGAGTAGCCCCTAACGCTTGCCGGAGCCTCTCTTGGCAAAATTTCGTGAATAAAAATAAAGAATTCCTTCTATTTTTTTCGCTTCACTACATTTTAGTGTTTATATGCTTGTCAACACTGATTTTTCTTGAAAGATAGAAGAATCGTATGTTTGTCGTTCTTTATATGTGACATGTCAGAAGAAAAGGGCCCGAGTATCCATCCAGCAGTTTCAGACACACAGGCCTTTTTCTTGTGTCACATTACAATATTCACAGACACAGTGGTAGGCTCGCGATCCAGTTCAAATTGAATATTGATGGCTAAATGCCTGAATGGCTGTTTCAGAACTGATAACTTAATAATGCCACAGAAATGAGAGTTTTTTTTTACTTCTAAAAGTTCGAAAATTTGATCGTTCTAAGTGTTGATTTTTTTCACGCGATCTATTCAATTTTTTTTCAGTGGGTTGTCGGTAAGTTGAATCATTAGTTTTGATTATGAATTTTGAGACCAAATTCAGTCAGTGTCGTAGCCAGGATTTTCCGGGAGGGGGGGGGGAGTAAGATTCTCAAGGATGACAAAGTCGAAAATTGAAGTATTTTTTAAAAATCGCCGATATTAGTGGACTATTGTATGAAAATGAAGGTAAAATTACTACTCGAGCAAAAATTCTTCGAAAAAACGTGTTTTAAAGCGAAAAATTATTGTTCATTTCTGCATATTTTACATTCTTTTTCAGGTGCCTTGGGGGGGGGGCATTCGTCCCCTTTGCCCCCTGGCTATACTACTACCTCGGAGAACTCTTCACATTATATACTATTTGTATCCTCAGGACCCCCCTGGTAAACAGTCAGCACCACTTACCGCAAATGGCTAGCTACGAGCATGCTTTCAGATTTTGGTAAAATGTTAAACTTTCTTAAATTTTAGGTTGTAGGTCAAACAGAGAATCTAGTAAGAACAGAATAGTCATTGAAATTCGAAATTCAACTGATTCAACGTTTGCTACCGACCTTCAGATTTTCGAAATGTCTTCCACATCTCAGCTTTGTTTCAACCTTTCAGATAACGTTCGATACTCAGCTTGAAACCTTTGGCTTTTGACTGACTAGTTTCTGACAGGAGTCTCGGGTATTCCATTTTCAGAAACGAAATTTGACTTTCAGTTTGGGGAGGTGAAGAATAAAAATTTGCCGACAAATATTTTTTGAAAACTAAAGGTTCGCCGACAAAATTTTTTGAAAATTAAAAAATTTGCCGATTTTTTAATCGAAATATTTTTTATTGAAAAAAAAAAAAGTAAATAAACGAAACATTCATAAAAAATGAAAAATTCAAATGAACTGTTTCAAAATTTGCCGACTGCCAAATTATAGGGGAGGGGGTGTCTAGCCCCCACAGTCCCCCTATAGTTTTGCCCATGGCTACTACCTCATTGTTGTATTTCTTCTACTGAATTAGCAATAACCACCACATCCTCCGTGAATCGTAAATTATTTGAATATTCTCCATCTATTCTCATCCCTTTCCAATTCAATCCCCAGAAAATGTCTTCTAACGCACTATTGAATAGATTGGGGGATAGTGGGTCGCCTTACCTTACTCCTCTCTTGATTTTGAATCGTTCCCCTACCTTGTCCGTCTTTACGTAGACTTCGGCCCCTTCATACATATTTCTAATAATTCTGACGTATTTTGGTTTTATCCCCTGTTTCACCAAAGCTCCCATAGGAAGCTGTGCTCCACCGTGTCGAAGGCTTTCTGAAAGTCACTGAAGAGGAGGAAGGATCCTAGGTTGTATTCTTTAGATTTTTCTAGTATTTGGGGGAGGGGGAATGTAAATTTTTGGTCAACTTACAAGTTATTTGTATACTAATTGAATGTTGCCAAATCATTAAAGGCATAATCGATTAATTGAAAGCAGTCTAATCGATTCGCTGAAACATTAGCTTTTCTTGCGCACGTTAGCAGCGGTAGAAGTTTGATCGTTCGGCTTAAGCTTTCGGTTGACTTACAGTTTTTAGACTACTCACTTTCACATTTTGCCTCGTTCTCCCGATCTATTCTGAAACATGAATCGTTCATAGTGGAGCCATTAGTTCACCTGTTAGTCAATCCAATGCATTAGTACGACAAAACCAGTTATAAATTTGTTTCACGTTCGCTTTTACAGTATTCATCTTAAATAACCTCCGAGCGGAAATTCGATGCAAATTTCAATTTTTTCCAGTGAAGTCCGAGGCAGGAGGGGATTGGGGAGAAATAGAGGTTGAAAAAAAACTAGAAAGTTGAAAGTGCCGCCATTTGACAGAAAAATCGAATTTTCCATTACACGAAATGTTAAAAGTTGAGATAATATCGGATGAATGGAATAGAATAAAAAAATGGAAAAGAGAGAAAGAAAGCCCTGAAGTATGGTGGGAAAAGGGGAAGGAGAGCGAGAGAGAAATAACAACGAATATGCAAATGAACTGGCGGTACTCATTTATCGGTGGTGTCAGGGAACGGGAAGGGAGCGAAAAAATACATATATATATATACACACGAAACGATATTAATGGAGTCGAGCAGTGTTTTATTCGTTTGTTTGTCGTTTTGACAGGGCCTCTTCATATTCATAAAATGCCGCTTGATTACGTTTTCATAATGTGTCCAAGGTACCTAACCTCCATTCATTTGAAGCTTTGCAGCGAAAATGTCGACGGCTGGGGCCGCGGAGGTGGCCCAGCTCCGCGCCATGAATCAAATGTAAAATATAATGGATCTAAATGGATAGTTATGATTGGAATTCGAAATTCGATTAAGGGTGCCGGCACGAGCAGCTGCGCGCGTCCGCCCCCCGCCCCGCTTTCGCGCGCTCATTTCGTGTATCATTTAAAACGAGGAAAACGAAAATTCTGGCAAAGTTTTCTCTCGTTTAATATCAATTTTCATTTCGCCCGGGCGACGTCATCAAAACGAGGATAATACGTTAAATTGACCGGCTTTTATGTTAACGCTCGACGCGCCGCGTCGCGCAGGATGGACGCGGACGCTAGCGGCGGGAAACGAACCGCACTCGCGTGTATGGCTTTTAAAAAGTGTAATTTCGCCGAGCTTTCGAAAGTACCGAATGCAAATTACGTCGGTTTTTATGATATCTTCGCGGATGTATGGGTGTGCTCTATTTTCGGTACCTTGGTGTGTGTGTGTGTGTGTGTGTGTTGTGTACTGTGTACTGTGTACCCGTGTGGTGTATGAGATACGCCGCAAAGACACGTAGACGACGCGAGCGTTGGAGAAAAATCAGCTGAAAAAGGAGCAAGAAAAGGATACCGAGTAGATGGATGGGTAGAGGCGAGATAGTGAGGATGGGAGAGGGCGTAGAATTACGTCGTATAGTTTTCCATTAGGAAAAACGAATGTAAAGAACCCTTAATTGGTGGTCGAGCAACGCTGTCAAAGGGAATTAATTAATAAGCCGGTGGACTGGAGCGTGAGCAAGGTTAACCCGATTACACCGGAAGTTGTACAGCGAAATGGATTTTTATTTTGCTGTAATTTTCAAAATGGGTGGTGCAGTGCAGCGTGTTCGCATGTTTGCTTTCATCATTGTTGTAGTAAGTACATTAGTTGACGGTGAAATTTGGGTGTTAATCCGCACGTATGCACGTACACATGTACCCAGATGCTGACTGTCTGCACTCTGCAGCAAAGCTAAATTCAAGTACAAAAGCATGAAGAGTTGGTGGATTTGAACATGAACCAGGAACATATTTAAGGCAATACGGGATAGGCTTTTCCTGGACACTGTGGTCAATTGGAAAAATCGCCCTACGCGTAAGAAAACTGGGACACCCGTTGATGAAATTAGAAGTCAAGGAATTTGTTTCGCTAGTTGATTCTGAGGATTTCCATCAGCCGACTGAATCGGTTCTTCAGTTAAGAAAATTTAAAAAGTGCAGGTGTTCTCTGGCTTGCCAATCTCGTCAGTTTTCCACTCACTTTTTGCTAATTCAGCCCCTCCCCTCAGAGGTAATTCCTGGTTGCGCCTATGGTCTCAACTTAGTAAACCGAGTCTACTGTCTCAGCGAGGAATCTAAATGAATTTTGAGGTATCTGAATGAGTTTCAAACGCGTTTAACGAATCTCGAGAGTAGATAAATGTATTTTAGCGCATTGGGTGATTTCTTAAAGAGCTTGAAGGAGTTTGATCTTAAGAGTGGTAACGAGTTTTAAGGGAGTCTCAATGTACTAATAAATGCAAAGGGACTCTGAATGAATCGCAATGAATCCAAGAATCTGATGACCTTGAACAAGTTGTTCAGCATATTTGAACGTTACACTTCCACGGTCAGAAAAATTGGAAGACCTTGCGAATTTCCTGAACAGAGGATGAAAATTAGCGCCACTAATGTAAGGATTATCCCCATAACTCAGTTGTAATAGGACTCCAGTCAGACAACAGAATGTTTCAGGTGTGCTTCAAAATAATACTCTTTTTCTAATTTGCTCTCCACCCGAGTCCTGAAATCCGCTCTTTCGAGCATTACTTCAGAGACGTCGGGGAGGCTATTAGGGCTGTCTTAGCCCTCTTCCCTTCTGGCCGAAAAACTGGCCTAGGTCGAAAATTCTGGCGAGTTGCTACATAGGCTCGAACCCTGGACTTCCGGATTCTGAGTCAAACGCGCTATTCACTCGGCCAACCAGACCTCTTTCAAAATGATAACTAACATTTTTGGTATGTTTCTTTTGTTTTAGGTGAGTCAGATTGGATTGTAATGTTGTATTAATTCTGTTCGGAGAACGTAAGTAACTTTTTGATCGGTAGAATTTTCGAGGTATACCCGCAAATGAGACATCTCAGTATCGGAACAGCAGAATATTAAAGGATCTACTCAGGTGGCTCCCTCCGAGGAAGAAAGTGGAGGATTCAAATTCAGAGATTTCAGGGTCGATTACCCGGAAATCCGTTAATTTCGAGGAATGAGGACGTGGGCGTATCAAGCGAATGGTTCTTTTGGATGTTCTATTTGCCCCGTCTCCTCCACCCAGCGAGGAGGTACAAACAGAGAATGTATGGTAGAGGATAGTTATGGCCAAACCAACTAAGAAACCTGCCCCGAACTGTTTTTGTTGCTTCGTTTATGACTTGCGATATCTTGGACCTTCATTTTGTGAGCGCTCCTTTCGGTACGTTTGTAATCTGTACTGAGCAAAAACCTTTGTGGTACAAATAACTAGAAGTGTGAGGTCTGGTTGGCCAAGTGGATAGCGCATTGGTCTCAGAATCCGGAGATCCCGGGTTCGCGACCACGTAGCAACTCGCCAAAATTTTCGACCTAGGCCGGGTTTTCGGCTAGAAGGGGAAATGGCTAAGACAGCCCTAACAGCCTCCCCGACGTCTCTGAAGTAATGCTCGAAAGGGCGGATTTCAGGACTCGGGTGGAGAGCAAATTAGAAAAAAAAAAAGAACTCGAACTGTGGCAGTTTTTGACGTTCAGCGATTTCACGCACATTTTAACTGATAATTCTTGTTTCTTTTTGCTAAATTCTGGTTACAAGAACAGTAATTCTGTCAAAATTTAGTACAATTACAGTGACTGTTACCAGAGTCGCGTGAAACTTACCAGAATTATGAGTTGAAGTGCATATAAAATCGCTGAACGTCAGGGACTTACCATAATTTTAGTAATTTTTACCATAAAATTTCTCGCAGTCTATCATTCGACGCAGTGACGTAGCCAGCTTAGTGTTCAAGGGGGAGGGTCTGGTCTTGACCAAAGAGAGAGAGGGTTTAGAGGGGGTGTGAGAGAGAGTACTCAAATCAGAGAAATACTATTTGAGAAATCGCAAAGGGCAGGGGCGGATCTAGAAATTTTCCAAGGAGGGTTTTTTGAAAATAAAACTTGTTTTTTGTATTTTCAGTTTACTTTCATTTTATTTTCGGTAGTCGTCATTTCTCGGTTGATTCTTGATTTATTTTGAAGTCCACACAGGACCACAGCACTGCAGGTGTACACGTTCACTACATTTTTATATAATGTGCTTTCGCAATGTTTTTTTTTTCTTCTTCGGCTCGAAGGAGGTGTTCGAACCTCCAACCCCCATAGATCCGCCACTGGCAAAGGGGGTTCAAACCTCCTCGACTGTACCTTGGCTACGCCACTAATTCGACCTGATTTTCAGATGAGTTTTCATGTTGTAATTTAGACTTGCTTATAAGCTAAGAACTTTTACCTTCACCACTATCCGAAAAAATTCGAGAGAAACCTAAAGTTTAGGCCACAGTGCGGAGGCGTGTAGTACCACTATAATTTTTTTTTTTGTGGGGGGACGGCTAGAGGAGAGAGAAGAGATCTCAAAATCTGAGGGTGAAACGAGACCAGGAGATCGCAAATTCAAAAATCATGTTGCCATACAAAATCATGTCTCACAAATGCGATCCTGTCTTTGAATTAGAAAATGTGACTAAGCAATTTGCACAAGAGGAAAGGCTCGAGCTGAAAGCTGAAATTGAAATTTGCAAGCTGAAAGCCTTAGCCATTAACATTTTCGAAATATTCTTCAACTAAAGATTTAATTTCAACTGATTAAATTCTAGATTTATTGAAAGGCCTGCCCTCCCTGTTACGAACTACACTACTGACCTGCAAGAAATGTAGGACGTCGTTGGTTTTCTTGAATCTGGGCCCCATAAATGATGAGACAGGGTCGTACCGTGAGTGACTTCCTTGTAAGATTTTTGTTAGTTCTTTTTGACCTTTGTAAACATAGTTGAATAATTAATTTCGTATTGATTTTCTTATCAAATGAAATACTGGCCCGACGTCTATTTGGGTTGGATTAATGACCGAACATAACGAATGTACGGTATTCCCAGTCCATGAAAACCAACTCAAAAGAATTATCTGTAACAGAACATCGAAAATGAATTATCTTCATTAAAAATTTCGACTTGTAGGTCACTTGCCAGGATCATAGTTCTGAGTGTATCGTGAATTGAGTTGCTTGGGTGGCTCGTCTCTGATCAGTTAGAGAAATCGCAGTCAGCACTGGTAAATTGAAAAATCCGAAACATTGACTGGTAAAATTGAAAGAGCGAAGAATTTCCATTTTACGTCATCATTCTGTTCATCGATTTCGGAATTTTCATCAGTTGGCGCCACGGGATCTTCAGCTGGTGAAATTTACAGATTGAGGGCTATCCTTATTGACTTCGCAATCTTTTTTCAGTTAGGAAATGATTCTTCGGACTTCATAATACCGTTTTTTCGTATGTTTGGTTCGTAGACTATTTTCTTCAGAACGAACTCAATTGCCCCTTTTTTTTACGTTTCTGTTTGCACTTTATGTCTGCTCCTTTAACTTCTCTGTTTATCTCTTTATTTTCTCTTCTTGTCAGCTGTTCGTTCATGTCTCGTTTTTTTAGTACACGGAGTTCAGAGATTATAATCTAAGATCCACGACATGAGCCCTGATCTTCAGAGCTTTCGATGAACTATTTCTTTCCCCTCTCCCCATCGTTGAATGCCTAGCTGATCAACTAACTAACCCACTGGATGATTGACGAATTACCTGACTGAATGACTACAGCAAAACATTCGAGTCACCTTGACTGTGTCTCTAGAAGATTTGGAACTGTGGAAACTGTGTAATTAGAAGTTCGGCAGTGCTACTCGAGTCTATATTACTTGCTTAAAGATTTCGAAAATGGACGTGCGCCGTATTCAGACTATATCGACTGCATGAGGGATCGTTTCCTACCATTATGTATCAGCTTTTCTACTCACTCGTTCCTCTGATAGTAGTGCTATAGGATATGCACGCCCCTAATACGCGAGAATGGGAGAATCGGCGATGCGGAACCATCGTCAGTCGGGAGGAACGTCGTTTGACAATCTCTGGAGCTTTCCTAACAAGGACCTATGTTGGTTGTTTAATCTGCGCCAAAAAGCCGATATTAATTAATTGGATAATCGTCGGTCTGTTGAAGAGAGTTGGCGTGTACACAGTTTGCGCAGTACAAATATGTGAGCGGCGAGGGTGAGGTTAATATACGACACAGCCTTTCATCTCCGCGTATTCGGTCACTATTTACGCTCGGGTTACTGAATTTTTCTCTTTTAATTTTTTAATTGCCCTTGGCAGTTGAACGCTTTCGGCTAAGGAATTAGCTAAATCCAATTTATGGAGTACGTATTACTCGCAACGAAACTTATTCAGCGCCGCGTCAAAGCGTCGACTTGTGCAAACATATTCACAGGACATACGTGTGTGTTCATGTGTTACTAGGGTGGTCCTTATTTTTGAATTTTTTCCTGATAGATGACTCCGATCGATGGCTCCGTTTCCCAAGTTGCTTCTTGTAATTTAAAGAAAAAAAAACTCCGAAGGTGTGAGGCCGAAGGAAAAATTGTAACCCCTGTCGTTGGGAATTTAGTCAAAGACATCGAGAATTTATAAAAACTTGGAAAATGAGCCAATTTTTATTAAACTTGTTGGTTTTCTTTCTCCTTTTCTATTTCAGTCGTAGACGTCCCCCAGTGTTGTAGGATGTATACTGGCAAGCAAAACAACCAGAACAAGTAAATAGCAAGTATTTGACTGAAGTCGACAATCGAGCATATAAACAGTATCCTTTTTTGGGCAGAGCAACCAATAATTTGAAAATTCCATGAATACTTCTCTACGATGATGAAATTTCGTATTTTATTAAGGAATAAAAACAGAATAAAATAAAATCATTGTTAATAGGTACTAAAGAGAACAATCTCCAACATGATACAGCAGTTTTTGTTCCATTAATCTGGTTAAACTGATTGATTGTGACGTCAGTCTTTCGAAAATGGAGCGTGAGGAGCATACTGCTACGCTACACTAATGTCACTAGATCACGTGGAGTTGAAAGCGACCTTGTCAATCTTTGCTAGCTGTACTAGAACACTACCATGCCGCTGTGTAAAGTAAGGGTCCGCTCACATATTATTTTTTTTAGGAATTTTGAGGCAACTGAATAGTGACTTTTTTATTTTTCCAGTTTTAGTAAATACTCCGTGTTGGCACGGAGTTCTTTATCTCGGGAGCAATGGGGCAGTATGGTGTTGTGGGACGTATGGCGATGCACGCATGCCAAAGTGGCCCCTGAGACACCGCACCCCCGGCACCGGAAACTACCCTTTCGGGCATCGCATCAGTACCGAGGGGAACGCTTTGGGGCCGGGCCCGAGCCCCCATTTCTCCTGGCCGGAACGGTGCGCGCATCCTGCCAGGGCCACCGCGGGGTTCCCTACTGACCGAGGTCCGCGCTCCCAGAGTACTCGCCTGGAAATTTCAGGTCCCCCGCAGCCGGACGCGCTGCCTCTTCCTCTTCACTCACTCATCGTGTGAGACTCTTCCGATTGAAGCTCCAGCCCTTGCACTGCGGGCGAGCTCTGCTCCAGCCCTGGTGCTACGGGCGAGCTTCGCTGGATGGTATCTGCCGCCGCAGTAGCAGCAGCAACATCCGCTTCTCCTCCTTGTGTCCTCTGTCTCGACCACTCAGCCTCCATCTTCCGTCGCATGATGGCCGAAACGAAACCCGACACCCGGTTCCAACCGCTTCGGCTCCTCAACAGCTCCGGGACCAAGGTGTCCGGCGCAAGACGGTCGATCACGCCGTCTCCGGGATCGATCGTGACCGCCCCGCGCCTCACCTCCTCCCAGGCGTCGCACTCGAACAGCGTATGCCACGGCGTGTCCTCCTCTCCGCTTGCACAATGGGTGCACTCTGCGCTTGCTGCCAAGCCCATCCGGTACAGGTATGACCCGAAGCAGCCGTGTCCGCTCAAGACCTGGGTCAGGTGGAAGTTCAGGCTTCCGTGCTTCCTTCCCAACCACAGGTCGAGCTCGCCGATCAGCTCCCGAGTCCACTCGCCTTTCGAAGACTGGGCGAGCCTCTCCGTCCATCGCTGAAGCGTGGTCAGCTGAATGCCACGCTTCGCCCGGCGTGCCTCCTGCCGCGTTCTCGCCTTCTTCTGCGCCTTGTAGGACTGCGCCAACTCGTCGACCTTCAGCTCGATGGGTGGAAGGCGCGCCAGCACGCCTACCGCCTCCGTTGACACGGTGCGATACGCGCTGACGCACCTTAGCGCGACTCTCCGCTGAACCTTCTCCAGCTCCACTCTCCGGTACGGGGTCTGGACGGCGTCCGCGAAAACCGGTGCGCCGTACGTCAGGACCGAAAGCACGACGTTCGCGTACAACCTCCGCTTCTGCTCCCGCGGGCCGCCCAGGTTCGCCATCAGTCGCGACAGCTGCCCGGCGACCCGGTCCGCCTTCTCTGCCGCTCTCCGGAAGTGCTCACGGAACGACAGCTTCCCGTCGAACCACAGCCCCAGGTACTTCAGCGCTGGACTTGGCGCGATCCTCTCGCCTTTCAGCACGAACGTTGGTTGGTCGTACTTGCGGCGCGTCGTGAACAGAACTGCTTCCGTCTTCTGCACCGCCAAGCACAATCCCGCCGACTCGATCCATCTGGTCAGCAACTCCAACGCCCGGTTGACCTTGGTCGCAACCTCCGCTGTTGTCGCGGCTTGGCACACCACCAGCGTGTCATCGGCATAACAGATGAGTTTCACGCCTGGTGGGACCGCCAGCCGCAGCAACCCGTTGAAGGCGACGTTCCACAGGGTGGGTCCGAGGACCGACCCCTGAGGAACGCCACACGTCATCGCCCTCGTGACTGGTCCTGTCGCCGACTCCATCTCGATCCGACGTCCCGCAGAAATAGCTCCGGATAATCCGCACGAGGTAGCCCGGCACCCGCGCCTCCTCCAACGCCAACACCACACATGAGTACGGTATCGAGTTGAAGGCGTTGCGAATGTCCAGACTGACCGCCGCACAGAACTCTCCTTCGCGTATCGCCTTTGCCGCCATCGCCTTCAGTCTGAGTGCTGCATCCGCTGTCGAACGGCCGGTCCTGAAGCCGTACTGGCTGTTCGAGATCGTCCTCCGCCTCTCCAGGTGCGCCTCCAGCCTATCCACGATCGTCCGCTCGAACACCTTCCCCACGGTGTCGAGCAAGCAGATTGGCCGGTATGAAGATGGCTGCCCGTCTGGTTTCCCTGGCTTCTTGATGAGGGCAAGCCGCGCCACCTTCCATCGGTCCGGAAATGTCCCCTCCTGCAACGCGCGGTTAAACACGTTGGTTAGGAGGGACGGCTCCACCCGATGCACGGACTCCCACACGACGTTCGGGATCATGTCAGGCCCTGGTGCCTTCCGCTTCTTCGTCCGGATCCGCTCGATAGCACTGTCCACTTCGCCGATGCTCAGTGGACAGAACTCCTCTGTGGCCTCTCCAGACGATGATGCGGTAGTGGTAGGCGCTGCGGGAACAGCTCCTCCACCACCTTCTGCAAGACCCCCGACTCCATGCGGCTCGTTACCGACGGCCCCCCGGCCCTCCGCATTACAACGTGATACGGCTTGCCGAAGGGGTCGCGGTCCGCCTCTTGTCGCAGCTCCTCCCACGCCGTCTTCTTACTCTGCCGGATGGCCGCCTTGAGGGCTCGGCGCGCCTGCTGGTACCGCTGCGTGGCTTCACCCGTCCCTCCGTCATCCCATCCTGTCCGCTGACAGCGACGACGGAGGCGGTTACATTCCTTCCGCAGCTCGGCAATCTCGTCGGTCCACCAGTACACTGGAGGTCGTGCACGTGGCGGGCCGACGCGGGGCATTGCGCTATCGCAGGCCGCTACCACCGTCCTGATGACGTCATCGGCTGCGGCCTCGGCGCTCCTTTCTGCGGCCCCGTGCTCTCCCTTTCCCCAGGTGAGAGCCAGGAAGCTCGCCTCTAACCGGTCGGCGTCTAGCTTCCGGATTGCCCATCTTCCCGGCTTCTTCTTCGGTACAGCGACTACGGTGTGACCCCTGTCGAGCTGAAACGCGATGTAGCGGTGGTCGCTCCCGGACTCCTCGTCGAGCACAGACCAGCCCTTGATCCATCGGACCAGTCCTGCTGACGCGAAGGTCACGTCGATGACCGAGCTCCATCCCTGGTGGAACCTTGTTGGAGTGCCGCCCACGTTCGTTGGAACGAGGTCTAGTCGGGCGGCAAGCTCCCCCAAGGCGTACCCTCTGCGGTCGGTCCGGCCGGAGTGCCATTCCTCCGACTTGGCATTGAAGTCTCCGGCCACGATCACCCTCGATGTCCTCCTGGCGACACTCTCTTCCAGACAGGCGAGGTAGGTCTCGAACTCCTCCAAGGTCCTGTTTGGGGAGAAATAGCAACTGTAGATGGCGAGGTCGCCCAGCTGTACAGCTACGTACCCCTCCCCCTCCTCTACCTCGCCTGGAGCTATTGGGCAGTCTGAACACACTCCCAATGCTGCAAGTCCGCTGCGGTCACGGTGCCACCCTCTCACCTCAGCTACCCTATAGGGTTCGCTGGCTATCACCAGGTCAACCTGTCTCTCTCCCACAGTGCGCCACAGGAGATCCTGCGCGACTGCACAGTGGTTCAGGTTGACCTGAAGGAAGTTAAGCGGCCTGGTCAGCGGCGTTGGATCGGCCGCCGCCGACTTCGGCCTCCACCTTCTCCTCTTCCTTCTTGGGCGGTGCTCACGTCTTGGCATCCTCGGCCACCCAAAACGTGCGCGCTGTCGCGTCCCTCCACCAGGCTACATCGTGGGCACTTTGGCGGCTCCCTGCACTCCCGGATCCTGTGCCCGGCTCCGCCACACCGGTAGCACACATCGCTGATGCTGACCATGGCTGCGCATTTGGTGGCGATGTGGCCCACCTGCAGGCACCGGTAGCACCTGGCCTCCTTCTTCCTGTCGGCCTCCAGCGAGCGCACCCGACAGGCGCTCCAGCCTAGAGGCACTGTGCCGTGTCGCAGCACTTCAAGGGCAGCCTCGATCGGCATCTCCACCTTGAAGGCTCGAGTTCCACGTGCCGTCTCCTCTGTCCTGACGACGCGCGCGGCTGGAAGTGCCGCTTCCACCTCCTCCTTCGTGACTGACTGCTCCGCACCAGTCAGTAGCAGGGTGGTCCGGCGCTGCGGTCTCCTAACGTCCGCCTCCGCGCCCATGACCACCTGCAACTTCCTGGAGAAGTCGGCCACCGCTTCCTCCTCGCCTCGGAGCTCCAGGAGCATCTCCTTTGCCTGGGTGAACCGGGTCGCCAGCACCTGGACCCCGCATTCCCGGATATTGATGGCCGCACGCGCCTTCCGAATGAGGGCCGCGTACTCCGCGCTCTCTTCCTTCTTTGCGATGATTACCGCGGCTGAACGCGGTCGCCTTCGCTTCAGGAGGTTCCGCTTGTGGGCCTCCCTGCCTTTGGGCGGGGGACTGGCCTGGTCGGGACGTTCGGCGCCGTCTTGTCCTGGGCTTTGGTGGTCCTCTTCCTGCGGACTACCTCCGCCCAAGTTGCCGCTCCTGCGCGCTCGGGCTCCGAAGCCCCCGGCATACGCTGCTGCTGCTCCTGCCGCGGCTTGGTCTGCTGCGGTTGCGGTTGCTGCTGCTGCTCCCGGGGTTGCTGCTGCGGCTGCTGCTTCTGCTGCGTCTGCTGCTGCTGCGTTCGCGGCGACTGCCGCTTCCGCTTCGGCTGCCTTCGCTGCGGCAGCTCCTGCTGCGTCTGCTCCTGCATCTGCTGCTGCTGCGTCTGCTGCTGTTGCGTCTGCTCCTGCTGCTGCGTCTGCTCCTGCTGCTGCGTCTGCTGAGGTTGTTCCTGCTGCTGCTGGTGACCTTGTTGCTCCAGCAGTTCGCGGATCTCCCGTATCTCGGCCTTCAGTGCCTCGGTCTCCAGATCGTGTCGCGTGACCAAACTCGCTATCTTCACTTCGAGCTCCTGTATCCGTTGGTCACGCTTCTCAATCTCCTTCCTGAGGTGGCTGTTCTCCATTCGGAGTATCCCTCCTGTTAGGGCCGGTGGCGACGTCGTCAAAGTCAAGGTCTTCCTCTTCGCCTTAGACTTGGGCTTGCGCGCCGCTGCTGACGTCCCTTCGCACTCCGTCGTCTCCCGCTCCGATGTTGAGGAGGCGACTCGCCTTCGTTTGTCCTTCTTCTTCTTCTTCCGCTCCGTATCCTCTTGCTTGTTGCCCAGTATGGTTGGCAACACTGACGGCGGGGCATGGGTCGCCGCCAGTGCTGTAGCTCTTGTTATTCTTCCTTCCGATTGACCGGGATCCGACCTCCGGTCGTTGGGGGCTCTTACGTCCTCCCTCTCTTCATGATTATCTGACATAGTTTGAAGATAAGGTTGCTTTTTTGGGCTACAGCCAGCCTTCTGGCGCTGGTTTCCGGACGTGAACGGGTCAGCTGAAGTCGCCCTGAGCGTTACGATGCTTCCACGGTACGTAACCCATCCACCATCGCCTCGTCGTCGCGGGGGTTTTGCGGTCCGTTGCGGCTGCAGTAGGGCCGCTTGGTCCCCTACTGCAGTCGGTCCCAGTGACGGCTCTGGCCGGGTTTGTCCGAGTTTTCCTTCTCTGGGCGAGGGTCACGAGGGGGCAGTTGAGGCTCGACCGGGCGTCAGAGTAAGCGACGGCGGACGTGGATGCTTACGGCTCAAGGATTACTCCTCTGCCGCAGGAGCTACTACAACTTTGCTTACAGCGGCGCGTGACTGCCACCAGTAGCTCCGCAACACGTAACCCGTCTATCGCCCATCTTCAACCCAGCTTCGCCCCCACCGCCCCCCTCCCTGTACCTAAAAAAAAAAAAAAAAAAAAAAAAAACAGCGGGGGGCTTGACAGGGGCTCCGAGGGCGACGGCGGATGTGGATGCTTACGGCTCGAGGATTACTCCTCTGCCGCAGGAGCTACTACAACCTTGCTTACAGCGGCGCGTGACTGCCCCCAGTAGCTCCGCAACACATAGCCCGTCTATCGTCCTCTTCCCCCGAGTCTTTCCCCCACTGCCCCCCCTTGGGTTTGTTCAGGAGGATTGGCCGAAGCCGCGCCTTGTTCCCTACTTCCTGAGAAGGTGGCTCAGGGATCAAACCCAGTTGTGACTTCAGGGACGTCACCAGACCCCGTGGTTTGTTTCAAGTTTTCCTTCTCTATTGACGACCGTACTCGTGTTAACAGGCCGTCAACGTTGTGATTTGGGATTTTGGATGGGGCAGTATAGCGAATAATGTGGATTTACTTGAGTTTGTGCATATTATGTCAATTTGGGTGGTTCAGGTTAGGCAATGATAAATATTTTGGTCTAAGGATTTCTATGAAAGTAAATTCGGTATTTCCACTTATATTTGCCGTATGTGATTCTGGGTACTCGGATTTGTGAAAAAATATACTCTTCAACATGTAAGTGATGTTCATCAAATTTTATTGAACTACTGTGAGTAAAGGTTGTTAAGGCTAGTTTTGCCTTCCTCATCAGGTCGGATTCGATTGAAGGTCTACATGCAGTGTAGATACTCGTCATCAGGTTACTCATGATTTTGACTCCTTCTCTCCTGGGCGCATAAAGTGAGCGTGTCCTGATGACGTACGTGAGCGCGTGGGGAACGTGTTGTCATGGTGTGGGCTGGTAAGAAGTGTAGAGACATGAGTGAGCAGGTTAGAGCGTGAGCGTGTGTGATGTAGGCGTATGGAGAAGACATGGGTGCAATGACCCGTTTAGGCGGACGATTTTCTTTCTCCTTGGCCTCCGGTATGTTCCTCTCCGTGGCCCTCTAAGTTGTCCGAAGCTCCTCCAAGCCGGCTTTAGTAGCTGCTCATGTTTGGCATTCATAAGTCAATATGGGAAGGGTGCAGCTTTACCATATTTTAAATCTTAAGTCCATTGGACTTTTCCCTTCATATCTGTTTTTGTTCATCCGGTAGCTTTTCTACCCTTGTTTATTCTCTTGGAACTTCCGTTTTTGTATTTGTTTTTGAAAGCTATAGTTTGTCCCAGATATTCTATCTCTTTCACTTTTTGTATTATTACCCCCTTAATCTTGATGTCTTCGCTCTCTCTATTTGATAAGATTTTTGTTTTTTCTAGACTTAGGGATATCCTTGCCTCCCTACTCTCTCTGGCGAATTCGTCTACCATGTCTTGTGGTTCTTTTAGGCTTTAGGCAATAATTACTATTTCATTTGCGAATCTCAGGTTAGTTAGTCTTTCCCCGTTGATTCTTACCCCTTTCTGTTCCCAGCTGAATCATGTGAAGATTTGTTCAATTACACAGTTGAATAGATTGGGAGACAGCGAATCCTCCTAGTGTACTCTCCTCCCGATTGAGAATTTCCGGTCTTTCCTGTCCAGTTGAATGTAAGCTTTTGCCTTTTCGTGTATTTGTGTTCTAGAATTCTAATCAATTTTTTTGTGATCTCTGTCCAGCGCTTTCCATAGTTGTGGTGGACCGAGTCGAATGTCTTGTTAAAGTTCACGAATATCAAGTGGACTGTTAAATTGTATTTGTTAGCTTTCTCTATCAGCTGGTTAATTGTAAATATTCGGTCGATGTTAGAGAAGCCTTGAAGGAATCCCGCGACCCTGCTTGTTCCCGGCTTCAGTTCTACTCCAGTTGGTTGTATATTCGATTTTTGATTATGTTGAGAATAGTTTGCTTAGATTTTGTATTCAACCTGCTGAGTCGCATTGCAGTGACCTTTAAACAGACACCGTGTCTTCCGAACGGTCAATGACCTTATGTTTGCGTCAGTATTGTATCAAAATTTAAAAGCTATACTCGTAATCTTCATGAAAAATTCGTTAGATGGAAACATATTTCACTTGACTTACTGTTCGGTATGTATAACATTTTTTAAATCGTTAAAATTCTAAAGATTTCAAGAATTAATTTTGAAAAACAGAAAAAAAAGTAATTGAGAAATTTCTGTATTGTGTTCGGTTGGACGGGGGGGGGGTCATGTTTGTAATTTGATTAGATTAGCGTGGCCCTCGTTATGTATTACTGTGTTGAAAATTAAATCTCCGCTAAGGTAAGGTAAGTGGCGGTGAAGAAGATCGGTACGGATGGTATGAAAATACACATAATGACGAATTGAAGGACACAAGTCGCACTCCACTGTCTCTACCAGCTCCAGAGATAGGACGCGTTAAAATTGACTATCTTCTAAAAATTTGAAAACTCTAACGAACCTCCTCTGCATCACCAATTTAGGTAGGGGGGAATGGAATGTGGCTCTAATTTGTTTTGATGGAATGACTTATTCATTTATAAAATCTGATGACCGACGGCTCAAAACTAGACAGATTTGATATGGACTAACACCAGACGTACAGGTTGAGAAACGCGAAGTGCACAACTTACTTCTTTTACTAGAAAAATCATTTGAATGGATCAGAACTTCGGAATCTCCTTTCATCTTTGGAGGCCTGTTATCAGGAAGGGGCAAATGGTGGTATTGCCTCTTTCCTGTGAGAAAATCTTTGCTCCTATCAAAACAAAATCTCCCGTCTAGTTACCCCCCCCCCCTTCCCCGATAAGAATATTCATAAATGTTTGCCTCCCCCCTTACACAAGAAGCTGGTTACGGGGCTGCCTCTTCCCTTCGCAACGGGTACAATGGACCGCCATTTTGATTCCCAACTGGTCCGAACATCTTTGATCACCCGCCCGTTCGCGAACGGGTGCGAGCTCGGACTAACTTGGCAATCAAAATGGCGGTCTAGTGTACCTTTCGGATGGGGTCGTGTAACGCCGTCGACCGCCATCTGGTTTTGTTTTTTGAGCACGCTTACTCGAATGCGCTTACTTGTCAGAAAATTTCGAAGAGATTGTATACGTGCATGTACAGTGCCGTGTAGAAGGAGCGATGCGCGAACACGATGAGGGGACTCGAAGAAGACAGAAGCCGGAAGAAGAAGATTTCTGCGGCAAACCGGAAAATTCGATTCGCCGGCAATAAACAGCGTACTCCTAATCCGGTGGCGTTGTGGAAACCGTTTTTGCTGCCCCCTCTGTCTCTGCTTTCGCCGTTCGAGTCGGTAACGGTGACTTCTTGAAAAACAATTAAGTTGAAAATTAAGACGTATAGACTAAACGAGCTCGCTCGGTGGCGGTGGATAAGACGGCGAGATCCCGAGATCCCCCATTTTCTTCTCGCGTTTTCTTCTTTTTACGTGTGATTTTATCGCACGTGGGTGGGTTGGCTGGCTGCTTACTGCAAAAGGGCTTATTTTGCAACGGAAATTTTTGTTTCGTGCTCGTCGTCTTCATTCCACTACCGCCCGGCATACCTTTTGTGTTGGCGTCGATCCGCCAATCCCCTGTAAGTAATATAAATTCTTCTTTCGCGGGAAAATAAACGAAATTAAAAGGAGGAATTTGACGGCGTTCCTGCATCCGATTTTTGTACTCTGTTTAAAAGTGAATACAGATAGTAAGCGCCGCATATGCTGTTACAAAGGTTAATAACCGAATTCCTTGTTGGTTGTTTCTATGTTCATCCAATTACCTGTATGGCGAGGCTTAAATTTGGTGTATGTGTATGTATATCGTCTTCGTCATAATTTGATTGTATTTGTAGACATTCCGAAATGGCAGCCCGTGTACACCCTATGAACGGTTGTGTGGGTATACTGCGCCGACGGAGTGTGCAGGTTACTTTCTTTTACCGGAGCGTTGTGATCCTCGAAGGGCAATTATGATTTAGTCTGCGAAGGTATACCCCATCTATATTATACTCTTTCTTATACGCGTATGAAACGAAGAGATGATCGGTTGGCGTGGCTGCAGGTAACAGACGCAGGCATGCTCTAGTCGAAAAGTGGATTTCTTCTCGACAGCTACTTAGACATTGAGTTGTTTGTACAGTACAGGGTGGCTAACAGGTCAGCTAAGTCAATTAAAGTCAACTACGAGTACAGGGAACAAAATTGTAACGACGTGGATCCCTCGTAAAGGGAGGAGAGGAAGGCCAGCAACAAGAAGATTAATTGGAAATGTATTTTGGTAAAAACTGACAAAAAATGGCCAGAGATCGAACGAAATGGAAACATGTGGCGGAGACCATTACCCATCAGTGGGTGACTGAAGGTGGAGTTGGTGGATGAGGGCTCATCTACCTATCGCATCGAAGGAAATGTCCATCTGAATAAGTGTTGCTTAAGTAATGTATAGATACGCTCCACATTGGGTCGCGGTAATAAATAAAATACAATTTAAAAAATGTGGAGGAAGGTCAGTTAAATTCTGTTGAGGACAATTACTTTGGATAATTTCAAATAATGGTCCGTTAAAACAAGAGAAGAAAAATCTGATCAGTAATTGAATATCCATAGATTGATTTCTGGTCGTGAATGCGAACTTCCATTTCCGAGAACTTGAACCAAGTTTTCAGGAATGTGAGGTTTAGCGAACTCGAACATAAAGTTTCTTCTGAATGTTGGTCATCAGGCTCCGGACAACTGGTGTTAGTATTATTGACTGTGTCTCTAAAGAATGTGACTTTATTTTAAACAGTTTGAGCATCTGTTTTCAGTTTTTAAAGAATTGTGGTAATGAATAATTGCGGTTTTCTTATAGACTGCGAGCAACTAGCAAAGCGAGTTGCAAGTTTTTAGTAAACGGGAGAAAATGGTCGACCAAAGTCAACTATTTTTACATTTAAATCTTGTTAGACACCCTGGTACAAGTTGCTAACAACCGGAGTACATGAACTGAGAAGTTCAGAATGAGAGAATGACCACTTGGTCATTTTTTCCATTTCAAGTAATTCATGGTCAGTTTTGGTCTTTCCCCCCCCCAATGATTATTTAAGTTATTTCTGGGGAAGTTTCTCCTTCAAATTCTGGAAATACTGTTGATTATGAAGAAATTTTTCCCCCTTATTTTTGCTTCCGCTGTGCAGTGTAAATAAAATTGAAATTCAGTTTTCCGGCAGATTGCAGTAAAAACTTGTCACGCAATGTTCTAGTTAGTAGTTGAGTCTGAAAAGGACAATGACTGAATATTATAAAAGAATTTAGTGCGTGGGTATAACCGGCAAAACGAGAAGAAAATTGAATTTTGTGGTAATTTATCCCCATTTATTTGAAAATGTAAGTTTTTTGTGGTGGAGGGAGGGGTTATTGGTCATTTTTCAGATTTAATAATGTCAATTTCCATTTTCCCCCCTGAAATTTCGAGTCTTCAACCTGTAATGGCCGTCTGCTGCCTGATAATTTCCTCATACAGTGATTAGGGGCAGTGGCAGTGATACACCAATATTTCATCGCGTCCACTTCCAAAATGATGTAACTGCTTTTTCACAAAGATAATAATAATAATAATAATATTGTTTAGAACTACATAATGGCAATTTTGAAGTAAGGTATCTCATGAGTTACCCTAAACGTTGAAAAATTGTGCTTGTCTCAAATTAGAAGCCAACTAAGTTTTTTGTTTTGGTCTTTTTTTTTTTCGAAAAAAACATTCCGTTCATAAGCATCGTTCCATCGCATTCGAAGAAGAAAAGGAATTTTAATATTAGGTTGTAGAAAATGGGTAGGAGCCGTTCTACGTTCAAGGAGTTTTTCTAACGAATTCTCCGCACTGTTCAAACGGTCCTTGTGGTCGACAGTAGTGGCGTGGAATAACCAAAGAGGTTCCCAGTGGCGGATACAGAGGTGTCCGGATCCCCCCCCCCAAATATCTAAATTTTGCGAAAATTCAGAAAACGTGTCTATAGTGATCTGGAGCTATTGTGTTGTTTCGTCTAAAACATTTTTTATTCGCACCCCCCTCCCTCCGAAATTATCTTCTGTATCCGCCCCTGGATGTTCCCAACCTGCTTTTATTATCAACAGTCAAATTACTACGAGTCAAAAGGTCCCCCGATTAGGATTTCTCAGCTTCATAGAGAGACTCATGGTTTGATAGTAATTGACCCATGATGACGGTTTTTACTCCAGTTGTACATGATAGTTTTTACATGTGAGTTGTAAAAGTACTTGTATCTATAGTAAATGAGTAAAACTAGAAATTTTTGAACTTGGAAAATCATAACTAGGTGCAAAGTTTGTTTATTACTTTAACTCGCAATTATGTTGGTAATACAAAGACCTGATATGGCTTAGATCGAGTACTACTAACATGGGCTTATGGCTCAATTCTTATTAATGTAGGTGGTCCTGAAATTTGGCTAGAATCTGTAATAACCTCAAATTTGGAAACCACTTGTTCTGAAAATCGTAAGAATTCAGCTTGTGTTTCTGGATCTAGATACCTATTTTGCTCACTTTGTAAGAGCAAGACACTCTGTATACTTATTGGTAAAAACTCGAGTAATAGCCTTGCTTTCACTGTTTTCGTGGCGTAGTCGTTAGCAAGGGATGCCGCTATCGACGTCCATGGTTGTAGGTTATTACTTCTTGTCCGTATGGATCCGGCCCGAAGGACCAAGTTATTCGAAGCCGGTCCGAGGATAAATTAAATTCGCTGGTTTGACGTACGAGAAAGAGACTAATGTACTTGGCATTCTTACTCTCTACGAGTTCATAATAAGTCATGAGAAGTACAAAATCTGTTACAATGTGTTTCTAAATATTTATAATATGGTAATAAGATAATCGAAATCGAACTGGGGAAAATTATTGAAAAATGGACTTCGTGAGCTCCCTCCCTGCAGCATACACACCTGAATATTGAAAAATATTGTGGTCTGAAATTAGTTGTTTGATTCACTGGAACACGAGATTTTCTGAACAATGTTATTTACTATAAGAACCTTATTGCCCTCATGGGTTATCTTTAACCGACCTCGCTCAAATGTGACAATCATAGGAAGGTTTTTACATTTGAAATAGTTGTATATTACGCAACTGGGGAAAAATTGTGAAATACGATTGTGAGTTAGCAGTACAAGCTGAAGACGAGAGCTGCAACACAACAAGAGTCATATTTCACTATTTCTCTCCCCGCCCAGTAGCGTATGAAATTTTTTCAACACCTTAAAAAGTGCAAAATTTTATGGCATAGGGGCAGTGTGGAGACAGTATAGTATATTACACACCAAGAGTCACAAGTGAGTGTTTACATGGCGAAGGAAAGTTTGCGAACGAGCGTAGCAAGTGAGCAATTCCCGAGTCATGTAAACTGACTTGTGGCTCTTGTTGTGGGAGATATTTTTTAGACTATTTGATCAGAAGCGGCAATGTTTTTCGCTGACATGGTCTGTATTTATTATTTTTTTTAATCTATTTATTTATTTAAATTATAGACAGGTGATTTTTGTATGCGTAATTAATTCAAGAATTTAATTTGCTCAGTTAATTACTACAAAGTACAGTATTACAGTCTTGTCTTAAGTTTGTCCACGTGCACAAACAGCATACACAGGTAGTGGCCAGCAAAAACGTAACGACTGTTAACAGTGAACGGTAACAGCTGTACTACATTGTGAATATTTAAATGCGTTCTTAAGTCGCTATTTCGTTATCTGCTCCGTGGCCGAGTGGTTAGAGAGGATCGCTGCATTTCAGTCAAATGTTTCAATGAACGCGGGTTCGATTCCGCGTTACGAAATTATTGGCCAGCAATTTTCTCATATAAAACGCTTTACATTGACGGACGTTTACTTTACACGCAGGTTTCGTTAGCACTTGATGCATCAATGATAGGCGCTCCTTGTCTTCCGTAAAACACAAACGTAAACATTGCCTTTCTGATCAAGTAGTCTAAAACAAGTACTTTCTGTGCAGGTGTTGGGGAACAATGGTTTTTATTTCACCTAAGTATAGGCGATAAAACCTGCACTAGAGAGCGCTACAAAATCACCTGCGCGGGTGAAACTGAAAGGGTGATCATGGATAATTCTAAATGGAAATACTACTATCCTTAGGAAGGCAAAAAACGGCCCAAGATTATTCCACCCACTTGCGTTGACTGTAATTCTATTGTTTGGTAACAATACAATAAAATGTAGGACGAGATTTTTCTTAAAATCAATTTCTAATTGATTTAAAGACGTGTTTAAAGTTTGCTGTAATCTTATGGAAAATTGTACATGATCACCTTTTCAGTACGCAGGGCTACCAACTTTGGGAACTCTAAGTTTTAGTGCCTATGTAGTTGGTGTATTTTCGCAAAACGATTTTGAGGGTTAGATTGTTGTCAGCGCTTCACATTTACATTATTATTACAGATTTTGAGACTAGGTTACACTTGATCTTAGAATCATAATGTGTGATTTTCGCAAAACACAGTGCATAATTCATAGGTAACCCCAAGGTTAGTCATGTATATGGACAATTAGCTGGTACAGTCCGTTTGGTTTGTTATCCAGTGTCTGGTGAGTTACTGGAGTTGACTGTGGAGCAGCACAGTACCGAATCTTGGATCGTCAATTTTTGGGAATCCTCGCGTACGACGGAATTGTAAACCTTGGGGTCAAATTACCACCCTGATATAGCTGTCCCCTCCTCGATGCTGAGAAGGGTGTGTTGTGTTGGAAATTCATAATTTTGGGGAATGAGGTGTTCCCTCCCTGACGTTGAGGAAGGCGTGTTGTGTTGGAAGTGTGTAACTTCGGGGAATCAGGTGCTCCCTTCCTGATGTTGAGGAAGGCAGGTTGTGTTGGAAATGTGGAACTTCGGGGAATTCCCGCAGTTGATAAAAATGAGATCCTGCGAGGTCATTTACTCCACCCACCAAATTTCAGTTTCCTTTCTCAAGTAAGAATTTTAAGAGGGAAAAAAATGATAAAAATTGAAATTAATCTAAGTACACGGCTTTTGCAGTTGGCCCGGTGGTTGATAATGATAACTTATTTTATTCAGAATGAACTGCGCTTCGAAAACTTGTTCATGCTGACGCATTCTACGATTAATACAAGCCAATTAATACGCAAACATGTAATTCGAGACGACAATGAACGCGTCGTAATGAAAAAATTTTCAGCACTGAAATTTGTTGTCCTATTTAATTTGAATAAAGTCTTAGATTTCTACTTGGGAGAGGAGGCCAGAATTTGGTGGTTGGGGTTAATGACTCGGTGACTGAATACGATTAAAGCGTATTTCTTTATTATTTTCTTTTTAACCCACTAAACTCCTTCTACGAAGGCACAAAACTGACCAGCATGCTCGAGCACGTTATAAACTGAACGCAGTGGGGCCAACGGACGTGCAGCCTTTTGTGTTATCTATTTCGTTGCATGTTTGCCAACATTTATCTATTTCGTTGCATGTTTGCCAACAGTGACCTCGGGAATTCCTAGAAGTTACACATACCTCCTTAAGTATTAGTCAAGAGGCACCTATATGGGGGGGGGTGTTGACCCCAATGGTTACAAAATTCGTCAAATACGTGGATTCCTCCAAGTTGACGATCTTGGCTTGTCATTTTTGTGATCATCAGTGGTGTGCTTCACCGAGTTTTTCATTCTTTTTTTATATTTCATTTCTTCCGGAGTGTATTATTGGGCGGTTCGTTTCTAGCCTCCAGCAGTGTTACCAACCCTACGGCAATTGACTGAGATCTTAGGCAATAATTCTAGATTCTTCTGGCATTTTCCCGGCACTTAGGGGTATTTTTAATTCAATGTCAGGTATTTTGTATACATGTCAGGCATTTTCTATATCTTACAATTCTGTCTACAATTATTTTTTACATTTCACAAGTTTGAATGTACAAGTAGGCAATTTTGCTGCGTGCGAAGAGCTAAGAACTACCATTCTTTCATCATTAGTTGGCTGCAAGTCTGCTGTCTGTTGTTTTTTTTTGATAAAACCAGCCTAATGAAGTAATGTTTTTAGTTGTTAGTTGGCGTGTCAGTTCTAGTGCTAGATTCGATAAATAAATGATTTACTCGAACTTGTGTTCCAAAAATTGTCTACAGTCTCCGGAAGTCTTGAGCATTTTTATAAAATAATCCCAGGCAATTCTTAAGTTGTGAGTTGGTAACGCTGGCCTGTTCAGCTATTTCGGTGCAGCTCAGGATCAGCGGAACAGTTGTGCATGAAATTCGCTAAAAGCAGACAGGTCGGAAGATGAACAGTATTCCGCAGCTATGATTTTAATAAATCGTGATCGGTTCTCATAACTCGACTAATACGTCACACGTATATAAACTGGGCGTTCGAAAACCAGTTCATGATCTATACTGTACAGGCATTACTTGGGAAAACATCCACTCTGTATAATACTGGCTCACGATAGACGTGTTCGGCTCCATGACCGCACTCGCGAGCAAGAAATGTGAAAAACGATAAAATAACAATAATAGTAGGGAAGCCGATGGAAGCAAAAACTATGTAAGAAAAAAATAGAAGGAAAAAAACACGAAGGCGGTAGACGACGTTGTCTCGTAATGTAATTAAGGTTAAAACTAATTTCTTCCCTTATTCGTTTTGTTGGTCTCAACGAGCAGTTTGCACATTGCGTCGGGTTGCTGTTGTTGTACAAAAGCAAAAGGTATCTGATTGTGTGTATAGATATAGTATGAGTACATCTACTCGTAAAATATAGGCTGTCACTGTAATCCCAATTATAATCGTTTTTTGAACGAATGTCCCCGTACGGTCTGTGGGGCGCAATTCCCCAGACGAGCGGGGGAAAAAATCAGCGAGCCGAGACTTGGAACGGCGACGTCGTTTTGAATCGTTAATTTTTTTCCTTTTTTTTATCGCCGTGTAATCGGGTCGTAACTCCCTTTCGACGAGTACGAGTACTAATCGCCTAAAATACGATTTCTGGTGGTTGCCTTCTCTCCGGTCGTTAGTTGTGTGTTCGCGCCTTATCTGTTCGAAAATGCGCTTATGGGGTTGTCGCACTCGACTCGGCGCTTCGGCAGCTAAAAACGGAAAATTAAGGACCCGGTTGGCGATTAAGCGAGCTGGGTGCGGCGCAGCACGGTCACCATTACTTGGACCGAGAAACAGGCTCTTACGGTGGGCTGAGAACTTCTCGAGAATGACCAACTATCTTGTGAGGAATTTATGGGATGTTACAGTTTTGGATGGATGAACTGGAAGAATGTTGCAATACTTGGGAAGAAAAAAATTGAATGTAAAGAACCACTAAGCGATTTGAGGGGACTCATTTTCGGATTTTTTGAGTCGGGGAAGGGGGGGTGGTGACTTATTTAGTTTCATATGGGTAAAGTGAGCCAGATCCATCCTCCCCTCCGTCTCAACCCATTATGTTTTCGTGCTTTTTTGGCCAGTGGGAAGAAACCCCGACCGCCCCCCGGTCGGTACGGCCCTGAGAGGAAGCAAAAAATAACAGACGAAATGCACAGTAACTCGCACGCCGTAGTTCGACTTGTGGTAAAAGGAAAGAATTGATAAAATGCACGGAAACTCGTACACAGTATGTCGGCAAGTTTAAACAGCCAATGAAAATATGTATTTCAATTTTTTTTTTTTTGACTAGTGATTCATCACAAGTTGTCTCACAAAAATTACAATGCATACGAGTATGCCGCGGCCCTCCAGTATGTATATGACCAGTACGGTGTTCGTTCATGGTATTTTTTCTCCTCCGATATCCGTTTCCTGAAGATTACCAATGCATTTAATCGATATCTTTTCCCGTAGCATTAATTATCCTGAGGTCTGGTTGGCCGAGTGGATAGCGCGTTGGGTCTCGGAATCCGGAGGTCGCCAGATTTCGACCTAGGCCGGGTTTTCGGCCAGAAGTGAAGAGGGCTAAGGCAGCCCTAGCAGCCTCCCCGACGTGTCTGAGGTAATGCTCGAAAGGGCGGATTCCAGGGCTCGGGTTGAGAGCAAATCAGGAAAGAAGCATCAATTATTCATTCTATTCAGTTGCTCTTCTCAGGTGGCTTTGCTTAAGCCGCCCCTTGTTCACCCAACAAAGTGCCCAAGACTTTATACCTCAGTCAAGCCAGTTTCACAGATAGTTCCCCCCCCCCCCGATTACCAATACCCGAACACCAAACACCAAAAAAGGGTTTGTTCTGAAACTGACGGATAATTTCAGAACCAGCTCGACTTTGGTCACGTGGTCGATTTTTAGCAAAATAATGAAGCGAACCGAGGCGGCTTTTTTATGACAATTTTTGGATAAAATATAATCGCCCAGCAAAGAAGATGGTGAACACAGCAGTCTATAAAATGTTCTGTTAGGTCAAAAAAGAGAGCCAAGTTGACCTGCCCGAATCAGGAAAGCATTGCTCGTGCAGTGATCATTTTTTTGTGAGTTTACATATTTTGAATGTTCTTTTTGTAAATTGTCCCTGCGCTACTTTCAACGTGTGATTTTTCATTTTACCTCATGATATTCCATTTGCTGTGTCATTGTCATTTTTCTGTTTAACACTTTTTAATACTGTTAACTCTATTATTTGGTGTGATATTGTCACTTTGCTGTTGAACTACCTCTGTTTCCGTGTTAATAATCTGTTTTGCTGTTCCAATAAAACCAACCCATTTTATATGGTTGATTTGTGACGACTTTCATAAGAAAATTTATCGTTTTTACTTTTACTCAAAAAAACTGTTCACATTCCGACGTTTTCACTTTTATTTAGAAAAATTAATCACCTTTTGAATTTTTTTGGAAAACTTCCTATCAAAATGAGGATTCTTGAGGCACTAGGGCTTTTTCCTCGAAATAAGGATAGTATTAATTTTGAAAATATTCCAGGATCTGCGTTTTTACCCCTGGAAGTTCCAAATAATAAAAAAAAAAAGAAATTACCGTAGTTTGTGCTCTATTACTCGTAGATTATGCAGTGTTTACTGATGCTCTCAAATGGCATTGGGAGGTTGGTTTTCTTTTTTTAGGATAAAATATTTGGCCCGCCAAAAAAGAACGTTCCAACGACAGACCCATGCACGTCGCAATAGTCTGTATAAGCGACTATTCTGATAAAAACCCACGCCAAATGAAGTGCGACGAAAAATGCGATCGACAATTGATAAATTTTTACACGGCTTGAAATGTGTACACGAGTACTTCATACCTGCCCATTCAACATTGTATTGGACCTGGTGAAAATTATTCAACTTTTCGTGACTAATTCAAATCCATCGTCAAAATTGATTCTCACTCAGTTTGACCTAGTACCCCCCCCCTTGTATAACCACATTCTTGATTGTATAATTACAAAATGGAATGTCAGCGGTAGATTTGGACAACAAATTGATAAAGAGTGGGTGGTTATCTCAATTTTTTTGATTTTCAAAAATTTTGAAAATTTCTCCTTACTCCTACACATTGGGAATTTTGGTCCCAAATGCCAGTCGGATTGAAAATCACATTCAATTTTCGAATTCAGTAATCCAAAATATTCATTTGAGTTGTCCTTATTTGATCTGTGTCAAAAAAAATTTCATGTTTCCGACCAGACTGACCCCAGATGGGCTTCCCACATTAGAAATTGTTTTCGTAATATTTGAGCACTGGGCCAGAAGAGGAAAAGAGGCCGACCAGTGTACTCGAAGTAGGCCTTACTGATACAATAATGTTTTTCACCTCATTATTAAATTTATATGTACATGTTTAGAGGACTATTTGACCCGCGCCGATACGGCGTTAAAATATTATTTCTGCGGCGTTCGATATTTTTACCTGGCGTTCAATACATTTTTTTACGGTCAAAAATTTTTTTAGTGGGATCCGACTTAGACGTTCTGCGTTCTTCATTTCAGGTGTATTTTGTTGCTTCTTTGTCGTTCAAACAACATTTTTTGGCTGGCGTAAATTTCAGGTTTAAGTGAAGCAAAACTAAAGGTTTCCTCGTCTCTCAAGATAGGAGTTAATGAGTAACAAATGCCTTCAAGTATCCAAAAATCACGGAAATCTTGTCTCAAATCTCTCAAGGTGCCTGTCCATCAGTTGCTAATTCTTTTTTATAATTTTTCTTCTTGTGTGCGGGAGGGTGTATGAATAATGTGTATTTACTTTGTACCCCAATTTTTTTGTTAAGGCTGTGTGTAATGACTGACTCCTGTGGGTCTCCCAAGTTTCTCTAAAGTCCCTTTGCTGAGAAAAAGGCTTCAGTCCTCTAGAAATCCTCCATTTTAATAAAAGGTTTCTCAAAAAATCGAAACGTAAGCATTTTTCCTAACTAAAAGTGAAAACGATGAATTTCCTTGTAAAAGTCCTTAGAAATCGACCTTGCAAAACTGAAAATGTCCCTCAAGGAGGGTGTCTAACAAGTCAAATAAGTCAATTAAGGTCAACTATTTGAAGGAAGGTTAATTTAAGACAATACTTTATATAGTTTCAAGTAATGGTCAGTTAAAACTAGAGCCCTGGAAAATACCCGTGTACTGACATCCGCCAGTTTGAGTCGTTTGGTGCCCGACAATTCAAAATTCATTAGGCGGAACATTCCGCGTATCGAATCGTGAATCGTCGAGCTTTATCCGACTCAAAATGGTTGTGACTTTTTAAAAATACATAATGACTTTTCTGTGACTTCCACGACCTGCAGACACTCTGTATTCGTCTAGAATTGTTCGCAGTTTACAAAAGTTCCTATTGACCGAGGGGGAAAAAAGGTGAGAGGTCTAATGGTATAGCCGGGCTTATAACACTTTCCAGAGTAAGAACATAAATGTGACACGTCAGCGCGGAAACTTGCCCTGAGAAATTCGCATTTCAACAAGTGTTCACAAAACACAGAAAATGAACTAAAAATCAACTTATCTCTCCCCAGCTAGACAGGCAGCCCCTTTGACCTCAGTCCGTGTATTTGCTCAATCATATAAATATTTATCCGGCCGTACAAAACGCAGTCGATAAAACGGCGTCTCATAATCCGCAGAACCATAATCACGTGACCTAAAACAATGCATCATTTTCCTATTCCTATTTTTTTTTTTTTTTTTATTTATCTATTTCGCCAAACGCCCTCGCCATTTCGGTTTATAAAAAGGACACGACGACGCTCGGGTCGCATTTTCCCACCGTATAATTTTACGGATAATTCAGTCAACCCTCAAATTTCGATATTGACGACGACCCCCTTGTGTCAAGAGTAAACAACGAATGTTCAACGAATTCGATTACATTCTTTTGTCCTCCCTAGATGGCGCACAAAACCGGTAATATTATACGGGCACGTAATTCAATTACAGGATTTAATATCGAAGATTTATGTCTTTTTTTTTCTTCTGCTTGTACACTTCTAAGTGGTAGTCGCGGCTTTCTTTTTGGCTCTCCTCTTAATGCCCCCGCCCATCGTTCTCCCTAATTTTTAATTAATCGACGGCAGCGAATTACCGCGTACTTTTTCCTTTCGTTCGCTCTTTCTTCTTTCCCTGGAAGAGGGCAGTTGTTTTTTTTTTTAGCTTGGTCTCAAATTTGAAACGAATAACCCGGCGTAATCGTCGCGTGCTAGATTGTCGTTACGAATAATTTGTACCCGGCTGCAGTAAATTATCGAGACGCGGAAAGGGATTCGAATGCTGATAAGACGGACAGGAGATTTACGCGCGGGCGCGCAAAAAAAAAGCGATAGGTAAACGATAAAAAACACCGAGTTCTATACAATCTGGAGTCATTAGAGTTTTTCAGTCACCACCGATAGTATTTCAGGAAGAAATTAAGAAGAAAGAAAAGTTCAGGCAGGGGTTGAATGAATAGTGAGCGAAAAATACGAACGGCATTAAAGCCCTGCTACCCGAGTGGTGTCGTACGCCATTTTTAATTCAACCGCTTCCGTGGATGCCGACAGAACTACGCGAAACGTTCCGCATAGTCGGATTCGGCATCCACGGACGCAGTAAGATTCAAAATGTCAAGTGCTCTAACGGCCTGTGCGAAGACGTATTCCAGCTACGCTTTACCATGTCCTTCGGACCCCAGAAAGGGGAAATCATTCTCCTCTAAGTCTGACAGAGAGGTTACTTTCTGATGTTCACTTCAAGCAATTACGTGCAACTGCCTCTTCCAAAATTCACTTCTGCGGATAAAATTGATTAGAATGAAAAATTCATATGAAATATTCGTAAACAAGGGAATGGTCGATCGCGGATTTTGAATTTTCCGGGACCGATTTGAGCCCTAGTGCTCGTTTTGGGGAAAAAATGTAGATTTTAAGGCAGCTACGAAGACTGGATAGAAACTCCGATTAATTCTAAAATTGCTGAGTAAAATTTCATGACGTAAATCGCAATTAGCATCTTCTTCCAAGTTGCCTGCGAGTACCGAGTAGAACTCTGAAAATGGAACAAAGTGTCGACACAACTATTTGCTTATCTTCAATTTTGGATGGCCTGTCAAAACTTGAATCTTTGCTCGTTTTATGACTCGAATGTACAATGTTAGGTAGCCCTTTTAGCACTGAATTTTTGTTCAAATTTTACGACTTAAATTTACCAACTGGTTCCCCCTTTAACATTAGGGATTGGCAATAACTAGTTCTGTAAATTTTTGTTGCATTTTTGCTGTTCTATCCGTTGCTACCGTTGCCCAAGGGAATTTTTTGGTCTATTTCTTTAGCGACCTGTAGGGGTGTAAAATGACGAAAGAGGCAGGTTCATCTCGATTTATCGATGGCAATAGGCCAGACAGGTTCGGATAGTATGTCATGCGGTTGGAATACTTTTTCAAGGTACCTCGCCCATCTCCTTCCTTCGTGTCCCCGGACTTCGACGCGCTGGCAGTCAACTTCAAGTTTTAAATTTTGAATTTTCCTCCTCCATCTCTGCACCAGGTCCGAGGTGCTGTCGTTAGATTACTCCACATCTCCCCTGTGGTATGCGTGGTCCTTCCTCCACACACAAAGGAGGTGGTCGTCGTTTTGAAGTTGGAAATATAAATCAACAAATTACAAAAGCAATAAAAAATAGTTCACTAAAAGTCAATGAAAATGCGAGAAAAACAAGAGAAAAAACAAAAATAAATCTCCGCTAGCAGAGTTCTATTAAAAAAAAAAAACAACGAATATTGAATAAGGAAACCATATCAAAGACAAAATTGTGATGGCAGTAATTCATAAGTTGATTAAAAGTCAAAGAAAAAAATATAATTAAAAACAGAAAAAATATAATGATAGAAGAAATATTAACTAATACAATGAATATTAAAAATATCAATGAAAATCTGATATTAGGCATTAAATGGACCAGTTATTTAATAGGCGACAGTATTAAAGTTACAGATAGAAGGGGAATAAATGAGGTAGCAACTAAATTACATACAAAACTATACGAAGACAAAAATCTCATTAAAATTTAAGACAAAAAGCGCAGACACAGTGACAAACCACCCATCATTTCAGCAGAAGTAGAACAACTGGCATTAAAAACAGAAAAATAACAAAACACCAGGCATAGACAAAATGATCAACGAACAATGAAAATATGGAGGGGAAATATTTATTCGAGTTGTTAGCCAATTTCTTCAACAAAATAATGAGGGAAAACAAAATTCCGGATGATTGGAAATTAGCAAAAATTATTTAATTTTAAAAAAGGGAAAAAACACCTGATAAAAAACTACAGACCGACAAGTTCAGCTTCAAATCTTGCATACATTTTTGCCAAAATATTACCAAAATATTAGTAATACGATTAATAAGCATTATGAAATCACGCAACCTGAAGAAGAAGCAGGATTTAGGTTAGGTTAACAAACTTGTACAATTATATTAAATCAAAATAATAGAGAAATATCAGAAATATAACGCTGAATTACACCTTGTCTTCACAGATTATACAAAGGCCTTCGACACGATGAGACCAGGGACTTACCGATAGGGTGGGGTGGGAGGCCCCTTACTCCCGTTCCCCCGTAGGAATTTTTCACTCAGCAGTTGAGAAGATTTACTCGGGACGAAAATAAGCGAGCACGAGGGGCAATCACCTTCATCTCAGTTGGAAAATTTTAGTAGAACGATCAAAAGTTGGGAAGATCCAATAAGCTGAAAATGTTTTATTTTTAGTCAATGTAAAAATAATTTAATACTAGGGAATTTTGAGTCAGTTGGGACTTCCACAATTCTTGCCCTCCCCCCCGCCCCCTTAGAAAAAACTCTTTGCTGCGTCCCTGGATAAAACAGTCATTCCTAGTTGAAGCATGACAAACCAAAACTATCCCAAATGTAACATCAATTAAAAAAAAGAATTCTACAAAAATGCTGCGGCTTATAATAGTACAGACGTACGTAGAAGGGAAAAAATTCAAAATTTTGAGAGAAGTAAAACAGGGTGATCCCCTCTCCCCAATAATGTTTAATATAGCTGTACAGGAAATTTTTAGGAGTCTCTCTTGAGATGATAGGGGACTGAACATTAATGAAGAAAATTGAATAGTTTAGGCTTCGTAGATGATGTTGTACTAATAGCTCATTTGAGAGAAGAATTAGAATTTATGCTGGGGGATGTAAATGAAAAAGGAAAAGGAGCAGTACTTGAAATACATATGAACAAAACAAGTGTAATAGCTAATATTGAATATCAAAATGAAATAAAAATTCTGGGTAAAACGCTCAAAAAAGTTGAGGATATGATTTATTCGGGCTAAACGATTAAATTTTTTAACACGTACGAAAACGAAATAAAAAGGAGAGTCAATTTATGTTAGAAAAAACACTGGTATTTAAAGAGAATTTTTAAAAGTAACCTAAAGCTAATATAAAATCAAAATACTTAATTCCTGGTATTGTCCCCGTTTTATGTTATAGATCCCAGACTCACAGTGGGAGATCTCAAAATTTGAAGCTGCAAAAGTCGGATTTGTGAAACTATTGACAACAATATATCAATTATTTCGGGGTATTTTGGCTCGCTGAGTTCATTTTTGAGCTTATTTTTACCCCATTTGGTAACCTACCCCCTTTATTGGAGGATGAAAATCCAAAAGTTTTGAAGAAATCCAGTTGGGCTTCTAAAAATATATTTATTGAGACGCTTAATTCGTTTTTGAGCTCATTTTTACTCCACTTGGTAACCTACTCCCTTTCATGAGGATGAAAATTCAAAATTTTTGAAAAAATTGAGTTAGGTGTCCAAATATATGTTTTTTTGAGGCGTTGGATTCGTTTTTGAGCTTAGATTCACCCCATCTGGTAACCTACCCCCTTTATTGGGGGTTGAAATTTAAAATGTTTGAAAAAAATCAAATTGGATATCTGAATGTATGTTTTTTGAGACGCTGAATTCGTTTTGGTTATATTAGCCTATCCAGTAACCTACAGGGATTGGGGGAAGAATATTCAAAATCATTGAAAGAATCGAAGTGGGTGTCTTAATATTTTTTTTTTTTTGAGACGCTGAATATGTTTTTGAGCTTATTCTTACCCAACTTAGTAATTTACCCTCTTTATTGGGGGTTGAAAATTCAAAATGTTTGAAAAAATCGAATTGAATATTTAAATATGTTTTTTGAGACGCTGAATTCTTTTTGAGGTTATATTAGCTATCCCCTAACCTACCCCTGTATTGGGTCATGAATATTGAAAATTTTTGAAAGAATGGAAGTGGATGTCTAAATATTTTTGTTTTTTGAGACGCTGAATCCATTTTCGAGCCTATTTTTACCCCATGTGGTAACTTACTTCCTTGAACAGGGATGAAAATACAAAATTCTTGAAGAAAATCGAGTTGGGTGTCTAGATATATGTTTTTTTGACGCGCTGAATTCATTTTTGAACTTAAATGCAGGTACCCCATCTGATAGCCTAAACCTTGTATGGGGGGGGGGGGTGAAAATTCAAATTTTTTGACAAAATCGAGTTAGGTGTCTAAATATAAATTTTTTAACGCTCTGAATTCGTTGTTGAGCCTATTTTTGTCCTAACACTGCAATAGCCGGGGTCTTTTATTATTATTATTTTTATTTTATGAAACCCAGCCAATGATTGTGCATTACAGTGCACTGTTGACACAAATTTGATGTCAACTTTACAAATGCTTGAGTAAAGGCGAGAAAAAACTCAAATTTACTGAAATTTATCAAAAAATAGTTCAGTACCATCATTTATGGCCTTTTAACCGGGTTTTTGTCATAGGTTGGACGTTGTAGGAAAATCTACCAATTGACATTTGAAGCACATGATTAGACGAAACTAATGCCGCTAGAACCATTTTGGCATAGTTTGGCACAAACTACTTCTCGACCACAATGTAATACAAATTAACATAAAAATTCTACATACTTTATCTTCATTTCAAAAGAATATATTAGATCAAATCATGAAACAATGTAAACCACATGAAAGATGAAGAAATTCTCTTTCCAGTGATATGTACACAAACATCACTATTTTGCATTAAAAACCCCTGAGTTAACACATGTTAAACAAACAGACGATAACAACCGGTTTACTCGGCTGGGCATAACAGTACTCTTATCGCGTTGCCATGGTGAGCAGGTGATTGCCACAGTAGTGATACTGTGCACATCTAGTAGTAGGAGTGTGACGAACACCTGGACTAATTTTCACTTAATTCCAGAAACTTTATTTTTTGACTTTCGCAGCGTCAAATTCTGAAATCTCCCACTGCGAGACTTGAGCTTTAGGTCTTAAGGATAGGAACAGAGTGCAAATAATTCAAAACAAGATGGAAAAATTCATGCTGGAATTAAACAAATAGCAAAATTCAGAATTAAGGAAATTAAATAAAAAAAAAAAGATTGCAGAACAAGAGTAACGTGGTTATCTATCAAGAAGCGAGGAAAACTGAGCAACGAAAAACACATTTTCGTATTTGAAATATAAGAGAAGACACAAAGGAAGACCAAATGGTTAGATGGGCAGACGATTTTCATAAGTTTTTGACATATAAAATGTTCCATCAGATGGCGAGCTGTCATTCGGACCTAGTAACGTAATGACTGACATCTGGCGGAAGTTTTCAGCAACATCTAGTTCTTTTGTGTTTTTATCAACGTTAGGATAAAATCGTACATTTTTTCCTAACGTTGATAAGAAATTCAATAGAATGTCGTAAAACGATATTAGCGCGCCACCACCCTACTAGTCGCGAATTACAGTCCACGGTGTCCATTGATTTCCTGAGTTTCAAAAAAAAAAAAGCCTTCGATTTTGATAGAAAATCTTCCAAAAATTCAAAAGTTGAGTATTCTCCCAAAAAAGTACGACTGATACATTGTCAGTCTACTGCACTCCTTACGACTTGAAAACACAGCTTCCATCTACACAGCCAAAATCCATGCTATTCTACAGTGCCTAGTCACGATCTCCTCGGTCGAAGACCCCCCCCCACCCTTTATCTGGTCTTCTCAGATTCACTTTCCTTATTAAGGTCTATTTCTGATCGCATTTCAATGCACGCTCTGGTCCAACGCATCCATCTCATTCTCCATCTCATTTTCTTTACCACCAAGAGCATTTCACTCATTTGGATCCCAAGCCATACTGGTATCCCAAGGAAAAGAGGCAGTTGATGAAGCAGCACAGAAAGCTACACAGCTCCCATATACTACTCATCACCTCCCTATCTCAACAGATCTCACTTCCGCTATTCGCCAGATCATTTTGCGTAAGTGGTTCAAAGAGTGACGGTATCAAGCCTCTCGACACAACAAGCTCGCACAAATCACGCTTACACCTGTCCCCTGGTCAACGTCTCCCAACGTTCCTCCCAATGCGAGGAAGTTATCATCACCTCACATATGCATCTTCTCACTAACCTTTATCCCCTCAACTGCCCACACTGTGAAGACGAAGACCCTCTCACCGTGGACCACCTCTTACGAACGTTGTTAAACATCAAACGTGCAAAGCTGACAGAAGTTGCTTAGAATCAGGAAACGTACCTCCCAATGATCCCATAGTTTTGGTATTCAACTTAGCCTGAAGTGGAAGACAACTTCTCACATGGCTCAAACCTGAGAATTTCGGGCACCCATTCAAACTTTCGCCAAGCGGTGGTTGGGTAGGTCGGGTGAACCTTCTCGGACTCTACCGAAGACGCGGTGTGAGTGGCTCAAGCCCGGGAACCGTGGCATGATACCTTGTCCGAAATTTACTCGACATTTGACGGGAAGAAGACTAGTATGGATGGGACCTATGTTGAAGATGTTCTTGGACAAAGTGATTACACATCAATTGCAGATATCTTCCTCCCATAATTTCTCCGTTTTCACGCAGTAACTTATGTTACTAAATTAAGAACCTAAACAGATAATATGTTTATCTTGTGTGAATAGTACATTTTGGGCTGATTCTCGTTCCAACAATTTTCTTTTATCGATATTCTCATCTCTCGGCAGTTGTTCCAAAAAAAGTTTGAGCTCGGTCATAGATATAGTGACAGTCTATCTGTCCCCGTCTTCCTTGCAAGTAGACTTCAAACACTCGTTTAGGCGTAGCGGGAATTTTTCTTCTTTTCGAAGACAGAAAGCTTGTTAGGAATACAGCCATGGCGAGACCAAATCCTTGTATAAACGAGAAGAAAGAAGAACTCGTCGAGTGCGGAGATGAAAGTATTCACAGTTTACAAGACATTTTACTATGAGAAGGAAAAAAACTCGCGGCTCGTGATACGAAAACTCGCTGACAGCATTATGCGATGTAATTTTCTTGAAGCGTGCTCGTATTTATGTGACAGTGTATTATATACGTACGTACACGAGTACATGTATTTAGGCTCTGAAGAGAACTGGCGTATAAATTTCGAATATTAGACTAAATTAATTTCAGAGTATTTCGCAAGTTTTTCTCGCGCGGGTATGTAAAATGTACCTGCGACAAAAGGCTGTTCATATTTCGCGAGCTTAATCATTTTACGCGGAGTGGTGACACGAGTCTCGTAAATTAGAATTCTCGGCCCGAGAAACGCTGCAGACGGGGAAAAGAAAACCTAAAACAAACGTCGGCGTCATTCTCGCTTGTTAAATTTATTTCGCGTAGCCAAGAAATTTAAACTTCTGAAAACGAAAGTAAGCACGACACGTTCGTATAAGCGCCGTTCTCCGACTCCTTTGTCTGAGAATGCTGTAAGACGCAGAATAGAATAAATACCTCACTCGTGGCTATTTTGATTGATACTGAATGAGTAAGACGTAGACACGTCGAAAAAAATCTTTCTGAAGGGGGAGGGGGGGTACCGGTATTATCGAAGACGTTGTTTACATTCCAAATTTTCTCTCGCAAAAATTCAAATCTTGTTTCTAAATTTAAACCTCGTTTCTGATACTAATAGACTACGGAAATGATAACGATTAATCGAAAATTAAAACTCAATGTTTTGGTCGAAAAATCTTTTTCCCCCCCCCAATTTTTGGTCAAATAATATCAAAGGGACGCGAGCTACTGAAAGCCATCTTAGAAATCCTAGCAGATGTAATTACGTCCAGAAAACCAAAGTACTGGCCCACTGACGAAAGTGAAAAGTCCATGGGCGCCCGCAGAATTTTTTGGTGAGGTAGCAAGAGGAAATGCTGACGACCATAATTTAACCCTGATTTTTGTATTTGGATTAAGATTAGTGAATAGTTAGCACTAATTACTCAATTTTTGGAGACGAATTCGAATCCGTTTGTCAATTTGGGTAGAATCATTTTTTGACCCATTTCGAACACATTTTCGAATTTATTCTGAGAACGGAGTGTCACTGCCAAATTTGAACACCGAATTCGAACTCAGCGTGAAAAATTGAGTTGAAAACAGTCTTTTGTTCGAAAGTTTTGAATTTTTTAAATTTTGATAATTTCCCCATATTATTATACATTATATCTTTTTTGGGGCGAAAAAATTTTCGGAGCTTCGGCGTCGGCGCTGGTGCTAATTGCTCAATTTTCGAGAGAATCGAATCCGTGCAAATGAGCAGACTCAATTTTTGAGCATTTCGACACATTTTCGAGTATTCGGAACGAGCGTCACGTAAATTGACAGTGTCGGAAGAAACAGGTTGTGACTTCTGTCCCGTACACGAGATCACGAAGGTCGTGACTCCGTGGGTCTGGGTGCGAATTACTTAAGTTTTCGAAACGAATTCGAATCCGTTGTCAAATTTGAGGGCTGGAATCATTTTTTGACCCAAATTGATCACATTTTCGAGTTTATCTCGGGAATGGAGTGTCAGGGCCCAATTTGAGCATCGAATTTGAACTCATCGTAAAATATTGAATTGAAAGCGGTCTTTAATTCAAAATTTTTGATTTTTCGAATTTTGGAAATATCTCCATACTACATCATGTCGTTTTTGAGGCAAAAATTTTTCGGAGAGCTTCTGCGTTGGCGCTGATGCTAATTACTCAATTTTTCGAGACGAATTTGAATCCGTGTTCATGGCTGCCCGCAGAATTTTTTATGAGGTAGCAAGAGAAATTGCTGACGACCATAATTTAATCCTGATTTTGGTACATGAATTGAGTTATGAATAGTTACATGGGCATGAGTCACTGGCTGACAACTGAATAAACGAACATGCGCAGTCCCTATGTGTTGACGAATGTTAATAAACGTATTATTGAATGATTTAATTACATGAATCACAAATATCCCTAACTATGTACAAAAAATTGAAAAACTCATGAGGTAGCGGTCGCTACCTCCGCTACCCTCTGCGGGTGCCCATGGAAAGGACGAATCTTATCAATTTCTTTGTAACGAACAGTATATCCTTAAGTTATGTAAGAAGTTATAAAAAGCCGGTCCTAGAACATTCGGCAGACTCTTCTAAGTGACATGTTTGATGTGTTGCAAGGTTAGATGTTTGAAGGTTATACGCGTTTTGGATGTGATTTTAATCGTATATGTCTTATGTTTCGAGATATAAATTTAAAATTTAAAGCGGATGCTGTTAAAATTTAAAGTGGGGACTATTGAATCTCAGATGAATAGTTTTAAATTGATTGATGCGTGTAGTATGATTCGATCAAGCATTAGATAAGAGAGATACTAAATATGTTATTATTATTAATATTTAATTATTTTTCTGTTTTATCTAAATTACAAGAGGAGGGTTTTCAGCTGCACCCCAGTTGCGTCCTATATGGGAGGGTAAAAAAAAAATATTGCGTCCAAATAAAAAAAGGTACATGTCTCAATTGCATCCAAAGTGCATCTAGAAATACATAGTCGATATGTTAGAATTAAAATGACTTCTGTAATCATTCTTCATTTTAGTTCGTGGATGTATATAGATTATAATGCGAATAATGATGTCACAACACGTAACTACATACAAGGGCAATCCCAAAAGTAAGTCCTGTTTTGCTGTAAAATTATTAAGAATGAACAAAAATTCAATATAAAACCAAATTTATTTAGGATCTGAGTTACACTATTTCTCTATAATAATCACTACCAACCTTCAAATACTTCTGATACCAATCCTTCAGCTTCAAAATGCCCATTTGGTAAAATTCAGGGAGTTGGTTTTTGAAGAAGTTTGTGACTTCCTTTTGGAGCGCGTCATTGCAGTTGAATTTTTTTCCACCCAAATGACGTTTCAAGGATGGAAACAGTTGAAAATCACTCGGGGCAAGATCCAGTGATATTTTGAACCACACCTGCAATACTTTGCAGCCAGTCCTAAGTCTAGTTAAGTGGGAAGAGAAATATATGGGACGCAATTGAGCTGTTAAAAGTAGGCACTCAATTCAGACATGTCTGAGACGCAAATAAGATGTGCCCTGTTTCCTAGTGGGACGCAACTGAGACAAAAATTGGTAGTTGGGATGCAACTGGGATTCACCGGGGTTTTCAATGACAGGGGTGCTAGCTTTGTCATTGGAGAGTCTATCTCTCCTAGTTAAATTACACTACTGAACAAAATGAAATTTTTTGTTTGCACAACGCGTTTAAGGAGGTGATTCTTGAGTACTTTTCAACGCTGAATACAGTGCCGTCGGTCGTTTTTCTCTATCAAGTCTAGTTTTTCTGATCAAAAACTATAAAAAGTCAACTAAATGTGTTCAAAAAGAGGTTTAGGAACTGAATGTGGTCATACTGATTCGTGTTGTTGTGTGTTGCGGTTGTGTGTAGTGGTGTGTATTCCGTCAGTTTGTTTTCTGTTATTGTGGTCTGATAACACTGATAATATCAGTCAGTGGTACCGCTTATTCCAATGCAAAAACAAAATGGAAACGAATTTCAGTCGTTCAGAATCGAACTCCGAATTGTGACGTGATAGAGAAAAATGGGTCGCAGTATCGTGTTCAGTGTTAAAAAGTACCTCAGAATCACCTGTCGAAATGAATTGTGCAAAATAGATGTTCAGTAGTGTTATGATTCAATTGAAAATTAAAAACAAAATATTTATATTTTATCCAAAATGACTTTCAATTATTCGAAATCGTAATTTAACTGGTTTGTATAGTTTTATATATGATCTAGTTGCTACCCCATTTATTCCCCATCTATCTGTGACTTTAATACTGTTGTCTATTAAATAACTGGGTCCATGTATTGCCTAATATCCGATTTTTATTGATTTTTTTTATATTCATTATATTAGTTAATATTTTGTATATCATTCTGTTTTCCTTGTTTTTAATGATATTTTTTCTTTGACTTTTTATCACCTTATGAATTATTGCCATCACAATTTTGTCTTTGTTTGTTATGGTTTCCTTATTTAATATTCGTTTTTCATTTTTTTTCTTTTTTTTTTTTTTTTTTTTAAATAGAACTCTGCTAGCGGAGATCTGTTTTCGTTTTTTCCTTTTGTTTTGCTTGCGTTTTCATTGATTTTTATTGAACTATTTTTTTATTGCTTTTGCCATTTGTTGATTTATATCTTCAATACTAGTGTCTTCTATGTTGATTTTTTTTTATATATTCAGTGAGATTTTATAAGTAGCATATTTTATTTTGCCTTACGGATTTTTGTTAAATCATCATTCCTGTTACCCTGTACCCTGTCCTTGTCTTTTCCTTATTAATTGGTCAAGTTTTAAAGTACAATTTATCAGTATAAATTTCTTCGATATTTTGAAATCCGTTATCGCTTCACTTTTATTTTGTACCAAAATGTCATTCATCTGATTTTTAGTTTCCAGATTCGGTGAAATCCATGTCCATTTATTTTTGTGTTTCTTTTTAAACCGCGAATTTAATATCTTAAGGTCGTTTTCCTGACAGAATTGAATTTTGAAAATCTTCGTTAATACTTTTAAGGCCAAAATGGTATCCGACTTACTACTCTTTCTTCGCCTATCTCTCTTCTACCAGTCTGACTATCCATTATTATCAAATTCCTGTTTTTTACCTCTGCACTGGGTATTAATGTCATCTATGGACCTACTTAAATTTTTATAGAAATTTTCAGTTTCACTTAAATCTGAACCAAGAGTGAGCCGTGCACTTGTATTATATTTAAATTTATAATCCCTATTTTTTTTTATTTCTATAATTGCTATCTTGTCACTTATTGTCGTAAATTTCTCAATATATTTAGATGATGACGGTCCTCTTAGGAATCCCACACTTCTGTAGCCATCTGAATTAGTATCGAAGAAGACACTGTCATTTTTGTATTTATTATTTCTTCTTTCATTCACTTTATTTCTCTTTTATTCATCATTTATTGCAAAACAATTATAAAAATCAAATTGTGTGACCTGGAGCCTCCCTGTCGGTATCACAATTCGACATGTGATGCTATTGGACGTTGGAAGCGGTAGTAGGAATTTCATTCCTGATACTGAAAAACAGAAAAATACAAATTTCGAAGTTTGGTATCTAGGGATAAGGTCGAAAGGGAGACATCCAGTTTACGAATTGGTATATGGGGATGTTCAGGAACGGACTCGGGGGTGTTCTTCATTGTTCGCTAAATTCGTTGGGACCATGAACATGATGGAAATTCTACGTTCCTTTCTATAAGGCGTGTGTTAATTTATGGCAGAATAAAAGGTTATATGGAACCCTTATTTATGACATTTTGGGACAGTTACCGAAAAATCATAAGAGACCTTTTTTCTGTAAAATTCAATGAGGAACAATTTTTGTTCGAAAAGTTTTTTCCTGTATTTGATATTTCCCGAGAATCTTGCGAAAAATTGATTGTCAGGCGTTCAGCCTTCTTGTGGGCTTTAGAACGTTCGAATTGAGGTGTAATTTTGGTACCTTAATGAGTACCATCGTCCAACCCTCTGTGCCAAAATTTTCTTCTCCAAGTATTGTCTCCCCCCGTTATTCCTATACAGGTCTAGTTGTGGAATTAGACAGAAATAGCGTGTGGTTAGAGAGAGCTTTTACTCGCTGTATATTTTCTTCCTGTATTTTTCCGCATGTGTGCCGATCGCAAATAAAACTGTCTATAATTCCGAATGCGCCGCAGCGAAGAAAGAGTGAGAGGAGATGGAGCGAAGAACTGCATAGAAAAAGAGAGGCAGAGGAAGTGGAAAAAGGGGGGAGAGAGAAATAGCGCGCGAGAAAATAAATCCTTTAATCCGGTAAATACCGACGATCGTACTACAATAGAATATTCGCCCGTACAGATTTTCGCAATATGTGAAACACGATCGGAATCACCGAGAGCGTGTATCCAGCCAAGGTATATAATCGACTATTACGGGTTGAGATGAGAGTATGTGCGGCGGCGACGACGAAGAGGAGACTGTTCGACTGCGAGCAGACGGCGACGCGACGCGGCGACGGCGATTACGACGCCGACGGTGCTGATGCCGCCGCGCGTCGTATTAGAAAAGCACGCGATGTATTTTAGCCGAGGAAAATTGTAGCGGAAGCGAATTATTACGACGAAAGGAGACCGAAGACAAGACGGCGTCGACGACGGGGGCGGTGGCGGGACGGGATGCGGGCGCGACGCGGGTCACCGTCGCGTCGTGTGGAAATCGCGAGAGATGTGTATACAAGTTGCCGCGCGCGCGAAAAACGCGGAGTGACGGAGGTTAGCGCGAAGGTAAGGCGGGAGGGTAGCGTCGAGGGCGCGGGCGAAATCGAAGTGAGCGAGTGAGAGGAAGACGCGAACGTGAGGTGTGAGAGATAGAGCGAGAGAGAAGGAAAGAGTTAAGTATCCGACGGCAAGAACTACTTCGAGAGTAATCCGATTATTTTGGGAGGCCGGCGCGGGAGTAATGAGACGACGCGTTGCACGCCCCGAAGGCAGGGCGGGATAGCGAAACCGGGACACCGGGAATCGTGCGGGTGTTAGCAAGTCTGAGAGAGGAAATTGCTTACGCGAATACACAACGGGGTAGTTTGGTGTGCGCACCCGCGACAGATGGAAAATCATCTTTTCTGAATGCGACAACTCGCAGGCGAAAACGATTTTTCGGCTGCTCTATATAAACGCCATTTATTGACTTCCCCTTCTCCCTCTCTCTCTCATCCTCCCCTCTCCCCACATACACACTCTGTCATTCTGAAAAGTTGAAACGTGAGAAAGCGACAATGTAATGTCCCCTTGTTGTCTATATCCACTAGAAAGAGAGCGAGGAAGAGAGAGAGTGAGTGGAGAAGAATGTAACGCTATGAACTATTCGACCATTTACATCTCGTAAATTACTTAGTTGGATGTAATGTAAAACGTCTCGATCTGAAGGCGATGTACTCATTCTGACTCATTGGAAACGTGTTGAAACTCATTCACACTGATGTAGGGCATGTACGGCTCATCAGACGTCGATGAGTTGATATACATTCTACGCTGTCTTGTGCTCATTCAGAATCTTGTCAGACTTCGTCGAATCGGTCGAATTGCGTTATAATTGGTTACTGCTCATTTGAGCTTCGATAAGATTCATTCAGACTCCTTCAGGACCCGTCCAAACTTAACACCTTGTCACGACTTGTTCAGATTCAAATAAACTCTGTTCATACTTTTTCAGACACTTCAGTCTCGTTATAAGCGTTCTCACTTGAGAAGAGATACATTTGGACTGAGTCGGGTCTTATTAAGTTGCTCATTTAGTCATTCAAACGAAATCAGACTGCGTTAAGATTCATGAAGACTTATTGTGACTGAGTTTTTATTCAGACTGTGTTGAGACTCATCCGGACTCCATGGAGCTTCGTGGAGACTCATTGTGATTTGTCAGTGACTTATTCAAACTTTAGCATTTATATGATCAAAAGCTAACCAACGGCCCGAGACTGATAAATATAGACGCAAATAGGAGGACACTTGGGGGTGGGGGAGCCTTTCTCTTCTAATAAAAAACTGAAAACTTATGCGAGTGAACGAATTTTTAATATTATTTTGATACTTGTCAGCCGCGTATGAGCTCCTCTCCCACTCCAGATCGGTTATTTGCGCTTATGCTCACGAACGGCCAAATACAAGGGAATAAAATGAATCTAGTGAACTTCCTGATATTGACAAGCGGCTCAAAAATAACGAACAGTCCAATATTGTAAAACAGTTCAAAACCAATAAACAACTGAGAATAAACTTGACAGTTTGTAATCAAGATTCTTATAGATTAAATTATAACGTTATGTTAAGGTCAGACTCCCCCCCCCCCCTAATAATATTTGAAGAGTAAAGAATCAAAACTCACATTTGCCATTTTACTTAAAGGGCGCAAATAGGCAAAATACTGTACACGGGTGCAGGAATATCTTTGCTGCGCCTGTGAATGTGCAATATGTGTAACATACTCCACGTTCACAGGCGCCGCAAAGATATTCCTGCACCCGTGTACAGTATTTTGCCTATTTGCGCCCTTTAAGTAAAATGACAAATGTGAGTTTTGATTCTTCATCCTTCATTTATTGCCTTATCAAGTTAAGTTGTCTATAAATTCTATTAGTTTATGTAGGTTTTCGAATTTAATGTCTAGATCTTCTGGGATAAATTGGCGTGTTGGTTTGTACAGAATGCAGCTTTGAAAAATGTGTTTAATTGAGTATGTTGAGTGTGGGAAAGCTGGACAATCAGGAGACGATTGTTGTAGGAAGATGTATTGATGGGTGGCCCGTGTGTGTCCGAGTAGTAATCGATTGGTCTTTTTTCCTCTGCAAGAGTTTGCTTGGCCTAGAGTTCTATTGCTGTTCCCACACTTGCAGGAGATTTTTACTGTCGGGGCGGCGTATAAGTCTGTAGGATTGATAACTGGTAGAAATTTGTCGCTTGCATATTTGGCAGCTCGGTCGACGATATCGTTACCTGTAATTCCTCTGTGGCTTGGAATCTACAGGAATTTCACAATACTTGGGTGTTTTTGGTTTGAAGAAGATGGTGGAGTACGTAGTTTCTGTGGCATATCAAGACGTGTTCAGTTGTTGTGTTTTGCTGTATGTTCCTAAGCGACGTTTTTGAGTCTGTTGATCAACTTCTGCTGAGACTCATTTAGACTACGTTAGGACACTGAAAGACCCGTCAGACTTTTTGAAACTCTTGAAACTCTTTCAGAGCTCCGACTGTATTAAGGTTCATTTAGATTTTCTAATATGACTCGTTGAGGCTCTTTGAGATCCTGCATGGACTCTTTCAGGCGTGTCTAATGACTTTTTAAGGTAAACTCAGTCAACATTTTCCTGAACGTTCAGACTTATTTTGACCCGTCCAGGATTCATTCAGACTATCAGTTTCTTAAAAACCTGTACACTTACGGGATTCTTCACTGGGTGGTCATTTTTGAAACTTTTCAATCATTTATCCCAACACCATTCGACTTTTTTCTCTCAGGACTAGGTGAGGTTCTTTGATACTCTTTTAAAAAGTTTTAAGACTTCATAACACCTGTTAAAGACGATCAAGACTTTTTTCCATTATTCTATAATAATTCTCTTCCCCAGTTGTGTCGAACTCTTATGACTAGCTTTGATTCATGCTTATTTGGATATCCTTTACGACTCTCCTAAACTTGTTTAAGACTTTTAAAACTTCCAAACTCGTTGAAGACTCACTAGGACTGTGACCCTACGAAGCTTGATTTGGACCTTTAAAAACGTTTTTAGGTTTCTCATGATTCTTGAAGATTCTTTAAGATCCGCTGAGGACTCTTGCAATCTTTTTCAAGACTTTTCCGGTCTTGAGATTCGCCAAGACGTTTCGAGAATGATATGGAAAATGTTCAGATTCTTTCAGATTATTCAAGAATTCATGATGAGTGCTGGATTTTGACAGCGTGTGTCCGTAGGAATATAGTAGTTGAAAGTTGCTCCCCCCCCCCCATCACTTGCACTATTTTACCACTCATGTAAATCTAACATTCTGGAAATGGGAAAATGATAACGGCGAGGGAAATAATTGACTGCCTACCAGTATGTCTTCTCTTTTTTCTATCGTTCTACTCTTGCAGGCTAGGTGGCCATCCTTTGGTTGACTAACTTACCATTTGTCTCTCTATCTGGCTGAATCTTGAGATAACAGACTTGATTTCCGGGAGGTATCTCATCATTCTCGTCTACTTTCAATGGGATGAAGGCCTGGTTTTCCGTATCATTATGGATAGCTGCCTATTAATTTGCTACCCACGAATTACTCGAATTCATTGTATTATCTTACTGATCCATGAGACATTTTTAATTGAAGGATTCCGCTGTGGGTATACAGTTGGCCGCGTTGCCCTTCCTGGTTATCCACGCTGGGAGTCAGAACTTATATACGTACATTTTGGTATTTCAAGTGCACATTCAATGCTCTAACGTGCTATGTTTTTATTTTTTTCAGGTGAGTGTCGCGATTTCCTTATGATATCATGATTGAGGTTACAAAACTAACACTGTATTCGTAAGTACCTAGCAATAGAAGTACCTGACATTTTCAGTAGATAATTGAATTTTAGTGTGAATACTTATTGGGCCTCATTGCTCAATTTTTCCGTGTTTTTTTCTCTCAATTTGCTGGGAGCGTTGATACTTCGAAGTTCTGAAGGACTGGAGAGGAAATGGGGAAGAAAAACTATCGCCTAAAATGTGCTCGCATCTCAGACAAAAATGTTTTACAATACGAACATTTAATTAAAAAATTGATAAGAGTCAGTTCGAGGTTTCTAGATTTTCCTGTATGCCTTTCCAGGCTTGAAAGAAAAAAAATTGTAATCGTGTTTTTGATCTTTAGGAATGGCTTCTATTCCCCTTCCTCTCTGTTGGTAGGCTCTGGTCCGGAGAGCTAATTCGTATTCCTTGTTCATATTTATCAACTTCGAGAACGGATCGCGGCCCTGTGGATTATGGAATGCGCTTTCCACTTTTCAGGTTACATATGCTGGCATTAGAGTTATTATTGCAAGAGTGATGGACAGTGGCTGTACTTCCTCCAGTCAAGCCGTCACAGAGAGCGAGAATTCCGAAGCGATTCTAAGTCCTAAAATGCCATATCATGCTCGCCGTGCTCGTAGACTGGTGTATCAGATCGACCAAGTGTAATACGTATAATTCGCTTCCTCGCGAGTGCGTTCGAATATCGCGCATCAAAGCCATTAAGTTTAGTTTGCCCCCTCCCCCTGTTGAAGTCTTTTAATGTACAGGTTCTCGACATGGCCCCGTACTGTGTTCGTATTACAACGAAAACGAAATAAACAAAAATTACATACCAAATCCGTGTCCATTGGACGATATTACAATGCAACACTTAAACTGTTCACTCACTCTTCCTCTCCTGTTCACCTCTGTCTTTCCCCCATTTTTTAAAATCGTATATTCCTCTCTTCCTCCTCCCGTCAAGCTATGCGTGATGTGTGCTAAAAGCAAATCACCCTTCGGTCAGTTACCCTCCTGACATCTGGAAACGTATAAACGTACTTACGGGCGTATGTGTACTCGTGTTCGGCGAGAGAGAAAGCTTGAGAGCGTGAGTGAGAGAGCGATGGTCACCCATAACCCATAACCACGGTCGCCAACAATCGTATCTAATGGCTTTATTGGATAAAGCATTGTCGGCGCGAGCTCATCTATACCGGTGTGTGTATGTGTGGGAAGAGATATAAACATTACAGAGCATATAAATACATTATTGTGTATGTATCGCGCGGAAACAGATACTAAAATGATAACTGCGCTAAATGGCGAAGGTAAGAGGGGCGAGAGAAGTCAAAAAGGGATCAATAAATACAAATAATACATGGAAAGGCGTAAATAATGCAGGCGCATTCGTTCCTCCTTCTCGGCTATTAGCTTCGTTCACCTGTAACGCTGGAATTTTGCGAGCATACGTGAATTAGGCTAATCAGGTGATAGATGTTTCATATCGACCACGTGTAGATGAAGGGGGATTTTTTTTTCATTTTTCGCTCGGCCACGTGGCTATCCTTACAGTTTTATTTGTAGGTATGTATTTTTTCGACGGCGCCATAAAACGAACACAGGGTGACCACTTGCTCAATTTTTTCATTTTAGGTCATCTAAGGCCATTTTTGTTCATTTCCCCCTTATAATGGTCATTTAAGTCAGTTTTGGGAAAATTTCGCCTTCAAATTCTGGAAATTCTGCTGATTATGAAGAAAATTCTTTCTTCCTTTGATTTTGTGCTGCCGCTGTGCGGTGTGAATAAAATTGAAATTCAATTTTCCGACAGATGCAGCAAAGGCTAACGGCGCAACTTTTGCTAGTCAGTTGCATGGGTGTTCGAAAATATACGATGACGAGTATTGTGTGAAGAGAGAAACACGCACACCCACACCCACCCACCGATGACAAGTATTGTGTGAAGAGAGAAACACGCAAATCTACACCTCCCTCCCCCCCACACACACACAAAGGAAAAATTGTAAATGGACTCTGATTTTGGTCATTTTTTGGTAATTTTTCATAATTAATGAAACAATTTTTCCATTTTTTCCTGAAATTTCGAGTGGTCACCCTGTGAACACAATTTAATCCACATGAATTAGGTTCCAACTAGGAAAATAATCATAGAAAGCTGGAACTAGGGACATTGGTCTAATCAAGTGTTCTAAACAACATACTAAAAGTCCCAACGAATCTGGTTGCTGGCGTCGTCCCTAGGGGGCAAAAATGGGGACGTAAAACAGTTTTTTGCTTATATCTCGCTAAAATTTGGGTTTATAGAAAACATGTTCGAACAAATGTGATACAGAATGAAAAAAATACACAAAGAATGATCTAACTTATTTTCCCGTAGAGTGCGTACTTGTCGAATAAATTAATATCAAACGTTGAGATGTTTCCTCCATGTATACATTTAATACAACTTATTGTAATCGATGCGACGTAGACTTGTACGCATACGAGAAGATTTATTTCAAATATTCGAACCAGTAATGGAGTGAAGAGAATCCACCTCCCCCCCCCACTGCCTGAAACGTCCAATTACTCCTACTCCATACATAAATCAGAATTAAATTGAAAAAATTCGAAAATACAAATAACATTGGATGTACTTATTATATAGAAATTATATAGGTAAATGTAAAATTTAATTATTCAAGCCCTTCAAAATTAAGTACCAGTTCATAATTTGAACAATCTGGACAGAGGCAGGCCCCAGAGCAGGTCAGCCCCAATTTAACGCGACCGCACTTCTTGTCGTAATTCTTACATGAACAAAAAATTATTTTTAAAATATTTTAGTGCATTGCAGTTGCGGTAGTTGGAAAACCCTAATAGCGTCACACTCTTTCCTAAAATTTTTATTCAAAAAAACCCTGTTTACTCCTCAACTTCTTCACAAATGGCCATAACAACGGGCATACTCAAAATCCGTTTTTGAATCACACTCGGCTGTATACCACGACCACGTGTCAGCCCTCCTCTGCTTTTCATGAGTCTCATCAGGGTCTGTTCGATGGTTATATCACTCCAAATACCGGCGAAGTAATTCTGACTTCTTATGGTGAAATACTTCGAAAATTTAACGTTCTCAAAATCACTCATTTTGTCTTATAGGTGATAGGCATCTTGTAGATTAATGTGAGCAGCCTTAGCATACGGAAAATGTCCAGCCGCATGGAAAAATTTAAGCATCTGCTGCCCGCACTCATGATGCCACGGCCAGTTACCCATTCTCTCTACAGCAACAAATTTTTTCGCCAATGATATCGTTCGGAGATACTGATTCCACAATTCAGTTGTGGGGCTTCGAGCTTCGACCTCTAGCACATGAGTCTCAAATTATTGCATCAAGTCACTAAATAGCTCACTTTTAAATGGCCAGATAAGTCATCGGAATTTATTAATTTTTTTATTTCCTCGCTTTCGCTCTAGGATAATTTCATGTCATTTCATAATATTTTAGCCAGAGATTCGTGGATTAAGAAATGACCTCGAATACTTCGAGCAAACGCGTTACCGGTCAACGTTTTGTCAACAGAATTGGGGGCAAAAATTGTTCCCAGTAGCTCTTTTATACCACTTCCGTTCATGATGAAGCCAGTTGCTCCTAGGAAAGACATTAATAGATGGAATCCTGCAAGCCGAATAAAAAATCGGGTGGATATTTCTTCTGGTAGTGACCGGACATTCTTTCGCCTTCATATAAAGTGGTAAATCATCAAATGTGACATTAAAGATTTCTCTGCCAATAGTATTAGCATTTTGCAACGCAAATAATAGTGCTGAGTATATTGTATTATAGTTGCTTGGAGGTGCCATATTCCTCTTGTCGCGTAGATGTTTCCATGAAAACATGCCAACTCAAAATTCCAGCAACTTTCAGAAATTTTGAAATCAGCCAAACGAAATTTCCAATATCACTTCCTACCACGTCAGTATTCTCTTCAAGTGGCATGACTTTCATCAGTAACCCTGAGGAAATGTTTTGAGAGGGATTTCGTTGAAATGAACAATTATATCCATTGGTGGATCTTTCTTTAAACGGGGTATTGGTAGCCGTCGACCTCAGACGTATAAATTGTTTGACGAAGTAAATAGGAATTAATGTATTCATGCGTGCGCGAGTCTACATTACATCAATTACAATAAATTGCATTAAATGTATACATGGAAAACATTGAACAAACCACCACCTTTAAATATGTTGGCACCAGGGCCGTACCGACGGGGAGGGTTTTAGGGATTCAAACCCTTCCCATTGGCAAAAAAAAAAAAAAACACGAGAAAACGATGGGTTAGGACGGAGAGGAGGGCGGATCTGTGATTGAGCCCTCCCCCACCAGAAAAAAATTTATCTTAACCGCAAGCCCCCTCTCCCCTTGCTTAAATCCTGGGTACGGCCCTGATAACAAGAAAAACAACAACAACAAAATAATATAATAATAATAATAATATAATAAAAAGGTCAACACTTGGTAAATTTGGCCAACTTCTGATCAGATTTTGGATTTTGCTAATCGATGGACATTTTTTAAATCTCAAACCAAAAATTAAAAAAAAAACAAAAAATAGATGTACATTTTTTAAATGTTTTCCAATAATTAAGAATCGACTTCCTTGAATTGGCCAGTTTGGCAAGACGTTTTGAAAGGGACATTTTTCCTACATCTCCCATTGCTATGTCCATCCATCCAAGCGCGGAAAACCCTTGAAAATGACTGTTTTTTTCAGTTTAAATGTACAAAACACCAAAAACCATTTCATTCACCCTATTCACCATTTGAAATAATATGGTTTTGTTTGAATAATTTCAACTTATTTCCCTTGTCCCCTTAACTCTATTGAGGCCGATTACGAAAATTATTATTTTGAAATATCTCGTATGTTATTTAGGATATTTCAAAAATGTACCTAGTTCATCGGAAAAGTGCAGGACCGTTACCCCCACCCCCGCGACAAAAAAACACGAATAAAATGGGTTTGAGACAGAGGAGGGTGGATCTGTCACATTTTTTGTAAAAAGTATGAAAATGAGGGTTTTAAAAAATATTGAAGTTTTTGTCATATACATGCACGCAGTTGAATAATTTTGGGGTAATTGTAGCCCCCCCCCCCACCAAGAATAAAATTCATCTTAATCGAAAACACCCCCTTATTTAAATCCTGGGTACGGCCCTGGTTGGCACCATCTTGAATGAGACATGTGACGGCAGCTGGGAAATTCGCTCCAGGATTGAGCAGACGAGAAGTATCTTCTTAAGTATGAGAAATCTATTTAGAAAATCTGAACTATGCCTTGATCTTAGACTCAGAATGATCCGATGCTATGTGGTGTCTATACTGGCGTACGGGTGTGAAAGTTGAACGCTTGGGCCGGGCTTGGAAAAAATAATAGAAGTCTTGGAGATGTACTTCTATCGGAAAATGTTGCGCATCTCGTGGTTACAGAAAATAAGTAATGCCGACGAACTACGGAAGATGAACAAAAATCTTGAGATACTATCCGCCATCAAACGCAGGAAACTGCAATATCTGGGCCACATCATGCGAGGCGAGAAATATGAACTATTACCCGTCATCATTGAGGGAAGAATTGCCGGAAAAAGATCTGTGGGAAGAAGGCAGAACTCGTGGCGGACCTGAATCGATGGCTCGGGTGTTCATCGCTTGACATTCTCCGTAATGTCGTTTCAAAGACCCGGATTGCCTTATGGATGGCCAACCTCTGAAAGGAGAAGGCGTCAATAAGAAGACGACTAGGGATGGGATTTTTATGTCATAAAAATCGTGTTTTATGCTCATAATTTATGTTTTTTGTGGTCTGAAATAATATCAAAAATATTTCTAAAAATTCGACAATACGCCAAAATATGTCCGATAAAAGGGGGACAATATGGGTATCAAAATACAGAGTTTTTGAAGGAGAACAATAATGTGACAAAATCAAAACGAAAACATCATTCATTTATTCGAAAAACGTAAAAAAAAAACAAATGTTTAAAACAGTCGCAATCTAGAGGAATAATTGCAAATGAAAAATCACAGAAAAAAATATTGATTTTTTTCTCACAGGAACAGATTTTGGTAAGAAGTCAATTTTTCAATTTTTTTTTGTTTTTGAAATAGTGAATTTTCGAGTATTTGGCGAAAAACATCGTGAAAAATGGAAAAAACGGGTGAAATATGCTCAAAATATGTCAAAAAGTGGGTAAAAGCATCAAGAATATGTGAATTTATGCTTTTACGAAAAATATTTTAAAATATGCTCATACAAATTGGGCTCATTTTCTCCGGAATTTTATGATTCGCCAAGATATTGTAAATATTTCTACCGGCAATCAACCAAAAAAATATGTAAAAACATAATAATCCCATCCCTACTGATTACGATTATCACATCGGAATTTCGATCCGACCTCATCCGCGGCTCCCAACGGCCCCCAAATTTGCGTCTAGAATTTGCAGCTAGTACATTAAATCCGGTTGGGGGGGGGAAAGAAAGTTAAAGTTGTTTAAAATATTAAGTTTTTTAAAAATATATTTTTTATAATATGTATATCCTTACCTATTATTTTGATTGTTAATTTTGGTTATTTTGATTATTGATTATTTTGAATGCTGATGATTTTGATTATCGATTATTTATTCATTTTACACTAGTTTTTCTAGTTTTGTTAGTTGCGCTAGATTTTTTATATTCGCCTTATTTCCGGAAAGGCACCCATGCTGACACGAGCCAATGGAGGTGAGCTCGGAATTTGTCTCCGAGTGCGGTTATGCGCCCTTTTTGTTTGCAAACAGAGAGGCCTCTGTATTCCGCGACCGCCCTTCGGCCGTCGGTGTTTTGGCGGTCTGCGGCAAGCCGCTTAATCAAGCCGTACTTATCATTTTCGGTGTAAAAAGATGTAAGTTTGTCTGGAACAGAGATTTGCGGTGTGGCATATAGGCAGAGCGACAGATAGAGGGGGCGAGGGCGAAAACAGACGACGAATAAATAACGGCGCGCGGCCTGGAATCGACAAATCCTGTCCGACTGTCTGCCGCTGCGGCCTTTTTGCCCGCGCTTTCCGCCAACGTGGGTTCTCACTTTGGAAACGGGCAAAACAGTGCTGTGAAGTGTGCCTTCGTGGGTGTGTGTGTATAGACCTTTGTATAGGTACAAATCCGGCCCGACGACGAAATTTCCTCGTATATACGAAATCGTTTCCTGTCAATTTACTCCGGCTGCCCGTGAGGCAAAATCCTAATTTAGAGATTTAATTGGATTTCAGTATTTTTCACGTTCAGTTTTTGCGCGCGGCGTGGGCGCGACCGAGTCTTAACGCGCGGGAAATTTAGCAACCGATGTATGGGAGCACAGAACTGCAAGACTTCCCGACTCTAACCTTTTCTCATTTTCTCATTTTCGCTCTCGCTGAAAAAACGAAATCCGAAAACGGGAACCGTCCGCGTCTTCGTCTTTATTTAAGCGCCTCGTAATTCTATTGATTTCACTCATCAACAAATGAAAAACTATATTGTTCTGTGATGTCAAGTTGACTGTGTTTTTCCTTTTTTTTTCTGTCTTCCTTTGTTCGGAGGCGAGGCGATATAATTTGATATACTGTCGGTCGGATTTATTGTACCGTTTGTGTGTATTTCCCTCTCCGCCCACCTGCGTCCCACTCACTTTTCTCTGTCTCTCTTTCTCTTGTGTACCGCCTCAAACGAGAGCTCGGGAAATGGCTTCGAAAAATAATTAAAACTCGATTACAGACGTAATCCCCGATAATTTGTATTAGATTGAAAATTTTCCTCTTTTTCTTTCAAAAATTGACTGAATGAATTTATCCGTTGTTTGACGATTATACGTACTAATCTTTGTCGAACGAGTGGCGATAAATAAATGCGTCCCAAAAAAAAAAAGAACGCACGCACACAAAGATGGGGGAAACGGTTGAAATGTTTTGGTATTTTTTAATTAAACAGGATTCGTAATCGCTTTTTAATTAACGAGGTGAAAAAAAGTCTCTCGCTTACCGACGTCGATGATGGAAAAATGTCGAATTATCCTCTGCAATCGTGGCACCGCAACGCAGATCCGCGATGAAAAAAGTTTATTCGGGCGTTTCGCGTACCCTAAATGGGCAAGCTGGTGATGGGTGAAAGTACGTAGACAGCCAGTGAAACGTTCTTTCTCCCTGTTGGGGAGAGAGTTTACTTACGGGAATCGTATAATTCGCGTCGAACTAGATAGAATAAGTTTTAAAAATCGGTTCTGGAATCGCGAATATAAGCTCTAAGTGGCGGGGTGACGTCGAGAGGAAAACTTGAGTATTTTCGGCACGTTTGAGTTTCCTGTACGTATACTCAGTCGAAGAAGACGTGTATAAGCCCGCCTTCGCCGTCCTTCGAAAACGCAGAAACAGCTGACGTGTGAAATTTTCAGAAATGTTAACTAAGGGCCATCGTGTACCTGCGAGTGACTCTGAGCTGTGATGAGGGTTTCGGTGTTCGAAATTACAATAACCATTTGCCGCAATATTTTCTATGTTCGTGAATATATTTAGCGAGAACGTGGATGCTCGGTTGGATACTTTGAGTTTCGACTGTGTTGATGAATATCGGTAATGCAGTAACGTTTTATGCTGTGGTCATAAGCACAGTTCTGCTTTAAATAATTTTAACGTGGAAGCTGACGATTCTGAACAAAAATTCGGGCTGTTATCAATGGTGTAATTCATTCAGCGCTGAGTATAGTGGAATGGAAAGAAGGACTTCTTTTGCAGACATGTAGTACATTGAAGATTGTTTTAGATGTTTAAATTCTTCAACATGTTCTCAACTATGTTTTAGACTCCTCAGGGCTCTTCCGAATATGTCTGGGATTATCTAATTCCTAAATCTGTAACACCCATATGAGTCATTTTCCAAAACGTGGGCATTTGTGTCGTCAGAGCACGGACATCAATTCGCAATATTTTCAACACTTTTAAACTCCCTTCGTATTGTCTCTAAGGTAACCACATTCTGGAAAACTGGGAAGAGTCAAGAAATTTTATCAGGATGTAAAAGTCAGGGAATTGCTTTACTTTTGATCAAAATCTGAGAACTTTTTGATAGGAATGCGAATTAAATTTCACTATTTTTCAAGAATAAATGCCAGCGTAAAGCGTAATGACTTATTTCGTTCGCAGAGTATCCTCGAAGCTGTCTTCAGTACTAGCTGAAGAAGGAAAAATTTGGAAAATTGGTCTGTAAAACCGAGAAAAGTCAGGGAAAATAATTCTAATAAAAGGGGTTACCCCGAGTCCATATTTTTGACTATAAAGTGAATCAATTGACAGGACCCCAGCTTCTTCCTAAATCAGTGGGGGAAAAAAGAATTTTCACTCTTTTTCCCATTCCCCTGGTCTGTGATCGGTTATGTGATGTACACTTCTCAGATTCGTAATTGACTTCAAACCTATTTTTGGAACTAACTTTGCGCGGTTTAGGGAGATCGAGTCTGTTCATCTACCATAAGGACAGGGTTGCCACTTTCTGGAAAACCGGGAAAAGTCAGGGAATTTGGTCAGTCAGGGAAAAGTCAGGGAATTTTCATTTAAGTCAGGGAAATTTTCTGAAAATAACAATCGAGTTCCTATTTTATCACAGTAAACTTTTTTTATTTGTATTCTAAAAAATTTCTGTGACTCTCCTCCCTCTGGGCTTTCTCGGAATCCTGTAAAAACGGTCAGGGAAAATTGGAAAAGTTGGCCTGGAAAACCGGGAAAAGTCAGGGAAAACCAATCCTGAAAAAAAGTGGCAACCCTGAAGGAGAAAGATTATCTGAAACTCAGGAGGAAGAAGTTCATATGTGTGAGCACTTTTCTGCTGCGTGTCCTCGTTCCTGTTACGATTAGGCGTCTAAGGAGACGACATTTGCAAACATGATTTTGACTAGTTGGTAATGATGTTACATTGACGATTCATAACTAATAATAATAATATACACAATCCCTTTCTTACAACTCACGCGGCCAATAACCGAAGGGACCAAAATAAAAATCAAAGCATGAAGATTTCGTTAAAATAATACATTTAAAAAAATGAAAATAATAGATAATGTAAAATGAACAAGAAAATAAAAATTTTACCGAATGAAAATAATAAAAAACAAGAAGAAAAAAACGAATAAAAATAATGAAATCATAATCATAATAATCATTGTGAATAAAAAGAGAATAAACAATAAATGAAAAGAACAAATAAATAAAAATGAAAACAAAGAAGAGAACAAATGGAAAAAACTTTCATGCATAGCACTCATGAACATACACTCCATATACTCCCCGGTCAACCCACAAGGTAACTGAATACAATACTTCAGAATCACTCGAAATCAAGAATCAAAAACAAAAAGGCGTAGTTTTCGTCTATCCCTCCCCCCCCCTCTCCGACTGAATTTTGAAAGTAGGTCCTGAAAGTCCTGAAGAGTGCTGATTTTTTTATTTTATTGAAAAGTCCTCCACTATTGTAAGAAATACTTGAAAATAATTTTTTTGCGATTCCCCTGATTGGTCATTAAAAAGTGTAGCGCATGATCTATATTCACAAGGAGAGGGGAAGGGATGGGTACAGGGGATAAAACCATTGGAAACAAAAAAAAAAAAAAAAAAAAAAAGATTTGCACACTGGAGGAAAATATGGAAAATATGTCGGTCACTGTTCTGTAAAGGGTCCTGAAAAAGTACCTACTTCATTTTTACTTTTCAATTTCTGTAGACACCCTAAGTATTCTAAGTATTTGTGCCCACTTACTGTTATAAGTTGAAAAGTCCAGTTTACATGGTTTCTGCATGGCATCATTGCATTGGCGTAGAGCCCCATTAGAGGGAGAAAAGTGAAATTGGAGGGACTCTGCAGGCCTCACATAAAAGAGTGAGTAATTTCTGGATGAAAGATGAAGTACATCTTGGCAAACATCACTGGATCTGAAATTCTGGATGGGAAAGGTCATGAACACTCTTTGAGTGACTTTTCGATAATTTTTGAGAGATAGATTTCGTAACCTGAGAGAAGCTGAGGATAATGTAATGGTGAAATTTCTAGGTCAGCTTTGACGGATGAGCTCAATGTATCCGAAGCCCATGGTATCTAGAACTGAGGATTTATTTCAGCGTTGTTCGAAGTTTTCTTTTTCGGGCTGGTACAATGTATTGCTTACAAATTACCGTTACAAAAACTCACTGTCTCGCTCATTCACTTTGCATGCGCTTAGATGAGGAAAACAACGGCTAGAATTGAGGCGGTTTCTAGCTCGTTCATCAGCGTGGAGGAGGACGAGGAGTTGAAAATGTAATAAACGAGGTGTAGTAGCGAAGACACCGCGGACGTACACTTATTTACTTGGGACACCATTCTTTTAAAATGCCTCTTCTCTCTCAATTCTATTATTTTTCCTCGTCTTTCTTTTTTCACTTTTTTTCCCTGTTCCGGAGAGTAATACAAACGCGGAATCGTGTTATACGTTGTACGTGGCTATAACATGGCGACAGTGCGTGGTGCGAAAAATGTTTCGAATTGAAATTAAACTGGGCTAGGAATTCGTGTACGCAAAAGGCTCTCGCTAACCCTTTTCGTGCCGAGAAAGTAAATTATCAATATGTGTGCTGTGGTCTGCTGGGAGCGCGAAAATGAGAGCAGTTTAGCATGGGCACAACATTTGGGCTTATATGAAAGTTCTCGAAGCTTAGGAGTCCACAGTAGAGGTTGAGTCATCATCAGAAATCGAAAGTTATGACTTTTTTTCTATAAGGAGGTGAGCATGTTCTGGTTAGAACATTTTTTTGATTCACTCATATTGAGATCTTGTGGCGAAGTTTTATTTTGCCGAATACTGCCGAATTGAACGTTATTGCCAAAAATAGTGCCGGAAACGCTTTTCCTGGTGCCAAAAATAGTTTTCACAATTTCGAGCATTTCTTCTCCAGACACTAGAAATTTGACATTTCTTGTTTAAAATGGCTAAGGCATTCCTTCGTATTTGCGTTTATTTCTCTCGTCTGCGTACATCAATAGCGAACCAGTCCAGTGAGAGAAAAGCGCTCGATATCTTGGCGTACATGTTGACAACCGGCAAGAGGGAGCAACTCGAAGTTCGCTTCCGTACGATGTTTCAGATGCTCCGAGCCAAAAGTCAGCGGTCACTCGCGAATAATAAGCTGTTATATATCACGATCCTCCGACCCATATGGACATATGGAATCCCGCTATGGGGCTCGGCAGCGAACAGCAATATCGAAATCCTGCAACGTTTTCAGAATATCGCACTCCGAAGAATCAGAGGAGCCCCGTGGTACCTCGCCAATCGACAGCTGCATGAAGACCAAGACATCGAAACAGTCCAAATCGGTATGTGAGATACAACCAAATACATCAAAAGACTCCACACGCACGCAAATACGGAAGCTCTCGTACTTCTCGAAAGTCCATCCAATTGGTCAACCTGTATAAGAAAGTTAGCACGACAGGAAGAGGTTAACTGCTAGGAAATTTCCGACTTAACATTTCATATTTGATAAAAAACGTCGTTCGATCCTACCTATGAATGGTGGAATAGTTGACTGATATGAATGGTCGTTGGACCCGGGGGTATACCTGCTTCGAGTCATTAACGTATGCTCAGCTCTGCGAATGTGAGCGAGTCGTTATTTAGTTCTAAAACGTGTAACCGAGCGGCATACCAACCGAGTGCATAAGATTTCAAAGTTCATGTGTTTTGGTAAAATTTGGTGTAATAATTCCCTTAATGAAGGTACGTCTTTCCATCGTATTATTCTGCAGAACGTTTAATTTCAGGCAGATATTAATCAAAAACAATAATGTGCTTACATAATTTTGAACGAGAGAAAGGTAAATCCATAGAAAAAAATGGGAAATTAATTTATTATATGCCCATGAAAGGAGTCAAACCTTTGGCGAGCCTCGTGTTTCAGAGGGGGAAACCGCACTGTTAAGAAGGCAAATTGGGCAGTAGAAGGAGAGGAGTAATGAATGATTTTCTATTTTGTAAGGTATTATTGCCCCCTTGCCCCGAAGCCATAGGCCAAAAACTAGCAAAAATTTCTATGGAATTGACCAAAAAACCACAAATACTCCAAAAACTACGAAAAAAGGAGGTAACCAAAAACTCCACCTATAATTGAAAAAAGTAGTATTTTTTTTTTAAAGTGCCAAAAACGGTATTCTTACGATTAGATAAATGCCAAAGACGCTATTTTTCACGACCGTAACTTCCGGTGTCCGTTCATCATTTTCATGCTAATCTTCCGACTCGACTTCGAGAACACTCTTTGATCATATAAAAATTTAAATTTCTGATGAAAGTTGTCAGAAGTTTGATCTATTATAGAACCATGGACTTCCATAGGACTACTCCCAGCTTCACTGAGACTTCTTGAGACCGTTCTGGCTTGTTAAAAACACTCTGGTGCTCCTTAAGACTTCTTGTAAGACTCGTTAAGCATCTTCAAAATTCTTCTTATACATATTTGGAGAGCCTTACAGAATTTTAAATAAATCTGAAGAGGTTTGAAATGAAAAACGCTTTGCCGACTCTTGTAGAGTTTAGTATGTGTCTGGAAGAATCTTAGAAGAAATCTTGGAGAGTCTTGGAGAAGCTTCGGAATAGCCCAAAGTGTTCAGAGTTCTAAAGAGACTTCAACCTGTTCAAATGCGTCTGAAAATCTCAAGTCGGAAGGTCTTTTAAACAGGTTTGGAAGAGTCAAATCTTGGAAAATTGTAAATACTGATGAGAAGTTCTGAAGTTTTTTTTTTTTTTAAATTAATTAATTATTTTATTTTATTTACAACCTTTGGTAGGTGCGACGTCCACAGCTAACCCGCCCGTTTGCAGGCATAGGCTTCTGTCAGCACTCTCCATCTGTCGCGGTCTCTAGCTAATTCCGTCCAATTTTCCTTCCATTGTCTGAACTCGTCCCTCCAGCGTAGTGTTGGTCTATCCCTCTCGCGTGTGTGGTCGTACAGCCTCCAAAAGGTCATGATGTTACGTCATTCCCTCGTTTACTCTCTTTCTAAATAACCCGCTGAAGAGTTTTAGTGTGTCTTAAAACAGGTTCATAATTTGAAAACCGTCTGGTCTCAATCAGTCTTTGGCTGGTCTTAAACGAGCTCAGAGGAGATTGAACTTTGCAGATGTCTGAAGGAATCTCGAAGAGAGTCTTAAAAAGCCTCACTCAAGTCTGTAAGAGTCAGGAATAGCAAGTTCATATGCGAGTGATGTGTTCTGGTGTTACTCCTTTAAATGTAAGAATTGTTGTGTACTTACCACTAGTAAAACGGAGGTTCAGGGATGACTTTTTGTTTATTATTTAGTTGGCAAAGGTGCTTTTTTTTCTTTTTTTTTTTTTCTGCTTTGCACAAATATTCCTTGAAATTAAATTCTGCGTGTGTGTCTGTTAGATCGTCCGCGGCTGAACGTCTGCTGCGAGTTGATAGGTACCCGACTTTTAGCTTCTTAGAAGAACCCTAAATAGAAGCCAAAGAATTTCAGTGTGGTTCGAAAACGTTTTAAGAAAATATCAATTCGAGGGTCTACAGAGTTCAAAATATTTTATTAAATTGAGCTGCGTAATGCAATTCATTGTAAATGAAACGTAGAACCTTTAAGACTTCTGAGAGGAGTGTGTGGGTCAAAATGTATGCTCCCTTCATCAACCCTTCCCCTTTCCTATCAATTGCATATGTCTGTATTGTTGTCACTAAATCAGTTTTAATTCAACGGTGTAAATGTTTTTGGAATTTGACTCTCTTCTTTTTAATCAACCAGATTTCATATATAGCGAATGGCAATTTGTATCTAATACGGGGCGAAAGAGTTTTGTAGAAAAAGTAATCGTGTAAAGTGATTCAGTATACAAAAAGTTTTAGGCGATATTTTTGCGGATAATAAAAAAGTTTAGTCATATTCTTTACCGAATTTTCGTTCTTTTTTTCTTCCTTTTCAACGGGAGGTTTTGCGAAATCGAAATTTTATGGAAAACGTTCAGAATTACCCGCGAACCAATGAATCACCCTGAAATCGCAGTAAGCGTGAAAAAGATGTTCGGACGAACTATTAGTCATTTAAGTAATTTTGTGCAGCAGAAAAAGTTGAACACGTTTGGTCTGTGCAGATGTAACGGTTCGTCCATAAATCACGTTGAAAGTTTTATATTCAATTCGAAATTACGTTAAATTTCACGTATAGTGGAATACAAAACTTCGAACGTGATTTACAGACCGATCGTTACCCTGGCAGAGAATTCGCATGCAACTTTTTCTTTACTTTTTGTGGAAATTGTGTTTAAAAGGATTTTTTGTCCTCGCGACGATTCCGATGTCTCGGATTTCTGTTGGCGAGCAAAAGAGAAGTCTTCACCTTTCGCTTCCGGAATTTAATTGACAACCAAAACAGAAATTCCTCCGTGCATCCTGCTTCAGCAATTCTCGAATTTTTGGTTTTATCATAATATTTCAATTGAGAGAGAGTTGTGTCGGTTCTTTCCGAAGATGGTAAGCTTGTGTGATGCTCGACTGTTGGATGCAGAATTTAGATTTTTGCACGCCATATTTGTAACTGCTATCGTTAAGAGTGGTTCAGAGGGTGTATGTGGAATCCTCACCAAAATTGTTGACTCTGTGCGAAAGTGTTTCAACGAAGTCTGTATTATGAGTTTCAGCAGAATCCGAATGAGTCGTAACAGGTCTGAATAATAATGAGTCTTGACGAGTCTAAATAAGACCAAAAAGGCAGAATGAGTTTGAATAGTCTGCGTAAGAGTTCTACAAGTTTGTATCAGTCTGTACTGTAATTAGAACAGAGTTCAAATGAGTCACAAGAGAATTTTCTCGAAGCTTGAATTAGTATGAACAGTGTGTGATGAGCAGGGTCCGAACTCTTAGGCGCTAAACATTATTTTAAAAAAGTCCGTATTAATAGTCTTCAACTAGATCTAAATAGTCCGTAAAAAGTAGTAGCTATAAAAGGGAAATAAACTCCAAAAAAAAGTATGCGTAAAATAATCTCGAAAAGTCCCTTATAAAATTATGGTTTCATAGGTATCACATTAAAGGTTTTGGAAAACTGAACTTAATCTTTGTATTTTTATTACTTTCGAGGTACGTAAGTATAACGTAAGAAATAATAAGGTCGTTACGATTTTTAAGTTTCTTTTTCTTTCATGTGAAATGGCTTCTTGAAAATTTTTCTTCAAAAATTAATTGGATTTCTACCCGAAATAGTTTCAAAAAGTCTCAAAAAACATCTATATAGGCAAAAATATCATTTCCTTGGGAAAATAGTTTCAAAACGACCGTATCAATGTTAACTCGTTGGTTTCAGAATTTCCTGATTCGTCCAGAAAACCTCAATAGACCTAATAAACGAGGCTAGAACAAAGTAAAAGGTTTTTGCTTCAAAATCCGGGCCGGGTGATGAGTCTTGAGAAGTCGTATAATGCAGCCGGAATGAGTCTTCAAGTTTCAATGCGCCTCAATAAGCCTTACTGGCAGCTGAACAATCTTAAGACCATCTGGATAAGTCTTACCAAATCATACAGAAGTTGGAATGAATTTGATTGTCATAAACTCGTATACCTTGATCTGAATGCGTCCTGACAGAGCCTGGGTGAATCGGGTAAGTCTCAGATAGTCTGAATGTGTCTCAACCTCTTGAACAATTTTGACGACTAAACTCATGTTCGTTGAATGAATTTCAGCGAATCTTGACAAAACGAAGGGTTTGAGTCTGGGAAGTATTGTAACTGAATCTGATTGGAAAAGTCCTAACTTTTGGTTTAAATTAATTGTTACAAATTTTGACAAAATTTGAAGAATCCTAGAGTTTGAATGGGTTTTCAAAAAGGCTTAATGAGTCTGAGCTTGTTCCTCATGAAGATTACTAGCGAAAGAATAAATCTTAAAACTCTGAGTAAGTCCTGAAAAGTCGAATGAGCCTTAGCGTGTTCTCCTCCACAGGCGAAACTTGATTTTAAGTTGGGGGGGGGGAGGTGGAGAACGAAAATTTGTCGACAAATACTTTTTGAAAACTAAACATTCGCTTATAAAATTGTTTCACAGCTTCAAAATTCACCAACTGCTAAATTACTGGGGGTGTTTCACCCCCCCCCCCTTCATAGTTTCGGCCATGCAAATGCAGATTGCAACCCAAGCACTCACATTTGCGCACATGAGCATACCCTATGGGAGTGTAAGCTGGAAGGATGTTAGGAATACTTGAGAGGAACACACAACTTCCTTTACTCATTAAGGTGGTCAGGTGGTATTTTTTTCTGAATTTCCTTTGATTTGTCTCCTAAATTGGTTTCAATAAAAAAGAAAAAAAAAATACTACGAAGTTTCAGGTCGATTGGATTAGGTGAATCCGTGCCACAAGCTCCCTTTCGTTCTTATGGAAAAAACGCACGGAGTTTTGACTTTTGTTCTAGACTAAATTTTTCGCCTATATTCACCAGGACCAAAGCCCATAAATTAAACAATAGAACAATTGCTATCGGATTCAGCTTGTAATATTAAAAAATAAGTATTTTGCTTTTAACCTTTAGATTTTAATGTGGAAAATATTGAACTTTCTCAGATTTCAGTCTCAAGGTCAAACAGAGAATCTAGCAAAAACAGAATAGTCATTGAAATTCGAAATTCAACGTTCGCTACCGACTTTCAGATTTTCGAAATGTCTTCCACATTTCAGCTTTGTTTCAACCTTTCAGATAACGTTCGATACTCAACTTAAAACTTTCGGTTTTTGACTGACTTGTCTCTGACAGGAATCCAGGGTACTCCATTTTCAGAAACGAAATTTGACTTTCAATTTGGGGAGGTAGAGAAGAAAAATTTGCCGACAAATATGTTTTGCTAACTAAAAATTCGATGATAACATTTTTTTTTAAAATTGAGAATTTGTCGATTTTTTAATCGAAGTATATTTTAATTGAAAAAAATAATAATAATAAACAAACAAACATTCATAAGAAATGAAAAATTCAAATGAACAGTTTCTAGATTTGCCGACTGCCAAATTATTGGGGGGCCGTTTCAACCCCCTCCCCCTATAGTTTCGTCCATACACTCCAGTATTAATGAGTCTGAATGAGTCCCTTGAATCTTAACATGAGCAGAAAGAATCGTCATAGTGTTAAACTGAACCACTTTTTACATCAATAACAGGAACTTTACGGTGATCCGCTCTGTGTACCACATCTCCGAGTAACAATCCACACGACTTGGAAACTAACAGGTCAGTCATTAGTTAACAACAGTTGGCCCATATAATTACAACTAATAACCAACAGGAAGGCATATACATACTAACAGTTTACCATAAAGTATTACCTAATCCCTATTATAGTGCTACAGAGAATCTCAAGACCCGGTAGTTGAAACACTGATGCTAGGATAGCACTCGAAAATATTTTGCCCAACAAACTATCTTCTCTTGGAACTTTTTTTGAAAATGAAGTTACGAATAAGTCAAGGAAAGGACGTGCGAAGAAATTAAAGCTTGATAGCATATCAAAAAGCCGCCGAAAAAGCGTTACAGCTCAACACTTCTTAAGACTTACTCAGATACTACTTAATCAGATTCTGGTAAGACTCGTTAAAGCTCAGTAAGATTCCATCAGGGCACGTTCAGACAATTTTCGGCCGGTTCCTTGAGTCTTGATCAGATTACGTTAAAACTCATTGGACACTTTCAAAACTAATTCTGACTTTATTAAGACTCACTATCAGAGTTTGTAGTGGTGTTTTTCGTTAAATGTTATTTCTGTTGCTTTTATTGATGCCAGTGGTTCTTGTAATTTGGAGTAAAGTGTCGTCATTGAATGTCTGTGATCTTTCGTATTCTATTTTTGTATAAAAAAAAATTTCTGTCTGTTTCTGCAACTTACATCGTGTTAGTGTCCCTCGTCTATTTTGTCTACTCCCTTGTAGTTGTTCCTGTCTTTGGTCTCTGTTTTCTCATTTACTTACTAGTTTGATCATTGACTTCCTGTTTCTTAGGCCAAGTTTGTAGTGATTGAAAGTTTTCTGTAATTTGTTGATAGTTGTTCCAGTTTATGGTACTGTTCTTGAGTATTTTTGTCTTACTCTGTTGCATTGACTGGTGTCATTTTCCTGTCTGTTATCATGTTATGTCATCTCCGATTGGTGTTCAGTATTATTGTTTTTGATTGTTTTATTATAGTTTTTTCTGTTTGGTTCTGTCTTCATCGTTAACCTGTGGGATAGTTCTCTGGCAATAGTTTTACTGTGCCGCCATCCTGTGTTCATCGTTTCGCATGAGACTTCAGAGTTTCATATGTATCGTATTGGTCCTCTTTCTGAAGGAAACCCAAGTCGAGAATAAAGGTACAGGACTTGATAAATGAACGAGATGTCGTGTACCGAGAAAAATTGAAAATGTCAACAAACAGGGAGTTGAGTTACTCAGCTAGAGATGGCACCGTTGTGGTCGGGAACAGGGATCATAAGGAAACACGATTGAGTACATAGGCTGAGTGGCATCTATTGATCACTGCATATGGTAGGTTAAAAATCGGCACGATATCACCTCAAAGGAATCTTTCAAGTTTGGGAAATACGTATATTATACTGTAGAACGTTACCTGCAGGAAATTAAAAACAGTTGCCCGGTTTTGGAAACTGCTTCGAAATAGAAATTTCGTCGCGATCAAATTGGCATGCTTCCATTTCATATTTTCCGTTGCTGACAGGGCACTTTCAATCGCGGAATGCCAAATCGCTTCGCGAAAAAAGTCTATTTACGCCCGGGAGCGAGCTTTCCGGACGATAGGGAATTTCATGAGAAAAGGACAAAGACGTCGCCGGCGATGATGATGATGATGCCGATAACAGCAGTAGCACTAGCAACAGAGTTGTGCTTTCGTTTAAAAAAAATATATCAGCAGAATCAGGAAGCGTGAAGTGGAAAATGACGAGAATTAATGACTTTTTTCGGCTTTTCTTCGACGCGACTCTCGTATAAAACGTATTATGGGTTTATGGGTTTTCGAATTATTCGCGGATTTCTTAGCCAGCAAACATTTGCACGCGAAAAAGAAAAAAGCGTTCGTCGGCGAGAAAGTTGTTTTTTTCTTGACTCGTTCGACGGTGAGGAGAAACGAAAACGTTAATCTGAAATTCACCTTTCGCAGGGTGTCTATCTGCATTCTGCACACTCGAATCTGAAGTACAAAAAGAGGTAAAGCGAGAGGATCCGCTCTCCGCGAACCTGTTCAACGAGGTGGAAAACATTTTTAGAAATGTAAATTGTGATGGGAAATGGGTGAACGTGGTGAAGATCAATTGGCAACCTGCAGTTCGCTGACCACAACATTGTATTGCTAAGTAATGACTTGAACGAGTGGCAGGCTATGGTCGACGATCTTAACACCAAAAGTGGTGGGGTCGAACTGTTAATGAATGTTTCAAAGACCTAAGACCAAGGTAATGACGATCATCCAGGCGGATAAATTTGTGGCGTAAGGGTCGGAAGTAGAAATGGTTAGGGAATACAGTTGCCTGGGTTAGCAGGTGGCATTCCAAGAAAGAGGGAAACGGGAGCTGAGGGCAAGAACAGCTAAGGCATGGCAAAGTTTCTGGGCTCATAAGGAAGTACTGAACGGTAACTCACCCATGAGGCAAAAATTAAGAACTCTGGACAGATGTGTGATACCCACCCTTACCTAAGGAGCTCGGGCGGTTTCGAATTGAGTCCCGTGTTTCTGCCCCCTCCCCCAATCAAGTCCGTAAGTCTTGGTGGTTAAAAAATAAGAAAAATACCGGATTAAGTCCTGTATTGGCGGGAGATGGGATAGTGAAATCACCAAATTGAGTCCCATAATAGCGGCGCGGCGGTTGAAGTTAATTTGGAATGGAAAAATGAATCCTAGGAAATTACTCGTCTGTGGTTAACCGGAGGTGTGATTTCTTCGACGGAATGTCGTCTCGAATTTTTGAGCTAGTGTTCGGCAATGTACGCAGATGGAGTTTTTCGCAGTGTACCAACTTTGTTCACATAGCTTTTGACAATTCGCGGGTTCCAATACAATACCTATGTCCCTCTCATATTTCGTCTACTTCCAAGTAAGACCATTGACGCATACGAAACAATTTTCCGACATGTTGTAAATAAAGTCATTGACCTTGGCTTGAACTTCGAATCCTCGGAATTTTTCGCAGATTTTGAACAAACCATTCAGAGTGCAGCATGTAGCATTTGGTCAGCTGTTTCCACAAAAGATGTCGCTTTCATCTTAAATAAAGCTGGTGACGTATCTAGATGGTTTCCTTAACCGAGTAGTCTTTTTTTTCTTTCTTTTTTTTCTTCCTTCTAATTTGCTCTCCACCAGAGTCCCGGAATCCGCCCTTTCGAGCATTACTTCAGAGACGTCGGGAAGGCTGTTAGTGCTGCCTTAGCCCCCTTCCCTTCTGGCCGAAAAACCGGCCTAGGTTGAAAATTCTGGCGAGTTGCTACGTGGGGTCAAACCCGGGACCTCCGGATTCTGAGACCAACGCGCTATCCACTCGGCCAATCAGACCTCCGTTAATCGAGTAGTTTAAAGACGTCGAAAGCGAGGGAGGACAATTCAGCATGGCTCGAAAGTTCGTCTGTACATGGCGAGGACAAGTTTGAGGAGCGAGCCAAAGGCGAGTGTAGCTAAGGTCAAGCGACCTCGGATAGAGGATTAAGAAAGCAAAACTAAGCTTTGCGTGGCACATGGCGAGAGGTGCAGAGCTGAGGAATGGTCTCCCAGAGGGTGGGAAAGGAAAACGGAATGAGTTGGTCTGGCGAGGATTGGTAGGGATTGGGGTCGTGGAAGAAGAGAAGATGGGCGCATATGCTCGCAAACGGGGGTATTCGACGCCGTGGCGACCCCCACACGGTCGGGGTCAAATGTCATGCGAATATAAAGCTGTTAATAAAAATAATTAATTTGGCTTTTCTTCCATGCGACTCTTCTATAATATACGTATTATGGGCATATTCCTAAGAATGACCAAATAAACGAAATTATTAATTACAGACCTATATCTATTCTCACAGTTCCTGCTAAAGTATTTGAGTCTATATTGCATAAAGAATATATGAGCAAGTTCGGAACCAAATTACTGATCATCAGCACGGCTTCTCGGAAGGTAGATCAAGCATCACAAATCTAGTGTCCTTTGTGGACTACACATCTCATATTCTGGATCAAAATTCTCAAGTAGACTTATGGTCAAAAAGTGCTCTTTTCAGTTCAACGCTTTATTCTTGAATAAACACGACGCACGATTCGAACTAGTAACTGATATTCCTTATATCTACATTCTACGAGTTATCTCTACACCGCTGATAATAGGCCCGAATTATCCGACTTATTCTGTACGTAAAGCTATCTATCGGCCACATATTCCTCCCCCCTAAGATGCGGAGCATCAGGGGACAAAATAATACAAAATACAAAAACAAAATCACAATGACAATAAACCATGCAATGGTAACTAGCTAAAATTCAAAACTTAAAACTAGTTAAATACTAAAATTAATATCCTAACCTATCTGGTGGCCTTGTTTTCCTACCGCTGGATGTAAACTGGACTCGAACTTTACTACCATTATTCACATTTTTGCATCTAGGAGTCGGATTATCAGGAAATGGAAGGATAGGAGGGTTATCAACATTAGCATTCTTGTAAACCTTAATAAATTTATTCTTTTTCGTATTCTTACGTGTTTCCTCTCTTGAACCGATTACCTGATGTGTTGTAGTAGTGTTTTTCAAAATTGATCTTACTGGTTCCAAAATAGCATCTTTTTGACCACAACCATTCTCTTCATTTAGGACAAATGCTGGCTTCAACCTATCGATGGACACTGAATCCTGTTTATCTGCAAGCTGTAACACAAAATACTTTTTATGACGTTTTATTACTTTAAAGGGTCCTTCATAAGGTGGCTCCATTGGTTTTTTGACTCTGTCAATTCTAACATAAACACTTTCACACGTTTCCAATTCTGGGTGAATGAAAACATTCTGCTTTGATTTATGAAGGAACGGCACCGGTTTGACTTTTCTGATAGCAGTACGGAGATGTCTTACAAAATCAGCTTCATTGGTGATGTTCGGATTTTCTGTATAAAATTCTCCTGGAAGGCGTAACGTGCGACCAAATGTCAATTCGGCACTTGATACTCCAGAATCTTCCTTTGGTGAATTTCTCAGACCCAGCAACACTATGGGCAATTCATCTACCCACGATCCTTTCTTGCACATTAGGGCTGCTTTTAGTGTGCGATGAAACCGTTCCACCAACCCATTGGCCTGCGGGTGGTATGCTGTAGTCTTGATTGCTTCCACTCCCATTAAGTTACAGAACTCTGGAAATAACTCGGAACGGAACTGCGGTTCTCTGTCTGACGTTAATTTCTCTGGCACTCCATAGTGCGAAATCCAAGTTTCGAAAAATGCCTTAGCCACAGTTTTGGCAGATGTCTCCTTTAAGGGTACCGCTTCGCACCATCTTGTAGCTCTATCAATCATGGTAAGTACATAACGATATCCGCTGACTTCTGACAGTATGATAATGTCCATGTGGACATGATCGAAACGATCGCTTGGAGGAAAATTGCCGCTCTGAGATCTAGTATGCCTTGAAACCTTCGCTCGTTGACAATCTGAGCATGTCCTGCACCATTTTCGAATGTCCGCTTTCATACCAGGCCAAAAGTATTTTCTTGAAATTATGCGAAATGTGGTCAGATTTCCTGGATGTGACAAGTTATGCATCTTCTGAAACAATGTAAAACGAATTGGTTTAGGTACAATTGGGCGATCAACACCATTCAACCTGCTACATAAAAGGGAATCAGAATTTTTAGTGATTATTTTTATTTCGTGGTCACGGTAGCCGTCACGCTTCAGCTTCTGTATTTCTTGATCGTTTTCCTGCAGTTGGGCGATCCTACGTAATGAAATATGAGACTCGGTGACTGCATCAATCTCTGGTCTGCTCAATGCATCTGCAACAATATTTGCTGAACCAGCCACATGGCGAATTTCCGTCGAAAACTGAGAAATATACTCGATTTGACGACTACGCCGCTCCAATTTCATTTCTTTTTTCTGTGTGAACATATAAATTAGAGGTTTATGATCTGTAACTATTAATAATCTTCTACCCTTAATTAAATATTCGAAATGCTCGATGGACCGATATATGGCAAAGAGCTCTTTATCATAGACACACCACTTCAGTTTGCCTGCACTAAGTTTCTGCGAAAAGTAAGCAAGTGGTTGCCGTTCACCATTCACTATTTGTTCCAGCACGCCACCAATTGCTGTTGCCGATGCATCTGTAGTAAGCTGTAACTCACAATCATCTTTTAAAAAGTTAAGCAAGGTAAAATTGGCAAAAGCGTTCTTAGCAGCTTCAAAAACCTGTTCCAAATTAGAATTCCAAAGTATTTTTGTTCGATCATTTTTACCCTTACTTTTTTTCACAACATCATGTAGAGGTGCGAGGTACTCCGCAGCATTTTTTACAAATCTACGATAGAATCTAAAAATTCCCAGGACGCGACGCAGTGCCATCATTGTGGTTGGCCGTTTCATATTCTTGAACATCTCAACTCTGCTGTCGGTGGGTTGGACTCCTTTACTAGAAATCTTATGACCTAAAAACTCAACATTTTCGGAGCAGAACACAGATTTCTTTAAATTAATAGTTAGCCCATGTGAATTTAAACGTTCAAATAGGATTCTGAGGTGTTCATAGTGTTCAGACATGGAATTGGAAAAAATTAGGATATTGTCCACATAAACAAAGAGGAAAGGTAAGTCTCCTAGGACTGAATTAATAAATCTCATGAACGTTGCTGGTCCGTTTTTTAGTCCCAGTGGCATCCTGCGGTATTCAAACAAGCCAACTGGTGAAATTACAGCCGTCTTCTTAACATGAGGTGGATACACTGGAATATTAAAATAAGCCTTAATTAGATCAACAGTTGAAAATATTTTCTTATTATACAACCTGGCAGTACAATCAGCTAAATTAGGCAGTGGGTAGCGGTCGGGTATGGTCTGCTCATTCAGCCTTCGATAATCTACCACAATACGCGTACCTTTCTCATTTCTTACAATTACTAATGGTGACGCATACTCTGATTTTGACTCTCGGATGATCCCAACTTTCTGCATATGACGAAATTCCTTCTGTACAACCTCGAAATCCTCTGGTTTCAATCTTCTTGACCGCTGATAGATTGGACTCCCCGTCGTGTTGATGTAGTGCATGGTATCATGTGGTGGATTTTCCTGATACTCTGGTAGGGCAACAATTCTTGGAAACAACTTCAAAATTTTTTGGACTCCCTCATTGGCATCTCCATACCTCGTAATTAAATGTACACTAGCTTGGTTAGACGTTTTTGGAATGCAGGGTACACTGAGGAGAGAATTTCCCTCAACTAGTCGCCGCCTCTTCAGGTCCAAGATCAAATGGAAATGCTCAAGTAGATCAGCGCCAATAATAGGTGTATTAACGTTTGCCACGACAAAATTCCATGTAAACTTCATAGGTAGACCTATATCAAGCTCCATAATTTTGATACCATAGGTGGTGATCACTGCACCATTGACTGCTTCGACATCATAATCGGCGTACAAATCCAGCTTCCCTGCGATGTTTTTTGGAAGTACAGAGATGTCGGACCCAGAGTCAATCAGAAATTTTATTCTTGAACATTTATCAGAGATAAACAGCCGTGGTGAGGAGTAATGAGGCAGTCCCACGGCGCCTACTGCTTCACAACTTAGTTTTCCTGGTTCTTTTTTGGCTTATAGTGTTTGCAACCAGGCATACAACGTCGAGCCTCTTGGCCAAATTTATAGTGATACGTACACAAATCATTCATGACTCTTGTACAAAAATTTCTAGATCTGGAACGTCTCCTAAAGTGGTATGGAGCCGGGCTACGCGAACGTCCACGTCGATTTTTATCCGAATTATTTGACTGACTAGCTTGTAAACTGGCTACTTGTAACTGCAAGTTGTTCAGGAGTTGAAATAAGCTACTGATAGTATTACTGTCAATTGCTGGTGGCATTAGTGTGTTACCCTGATCACCCGAGGTTACGGCCGGAGCATTCACCGCATTCACAGACATAGTTTTATGCTCATATGTTGAGTGCAAACGATCAGCAATTTCGGCCTGAGCTTGGAGCGTTTTATTTGATTCAATGGCTAAAAATTCTCGAGTCCGCCCAGGTAGCATTTCAAGCCACACGCTTCTTAGTATATTCTCGCCGACATCCTGTGCGCCCGAAAGTTGTCTCAATTCATTCAGGATTAGACTTGGTTTATGATTCTTATTTACGTTGGCGCCTTGTAAAAGGTTTTTTATTCTATCACTTTCAGTCGGACCATATGCAGCAGTTAATCTGCTTTTTGACTCATTATACTTCGCGGTTGACGTACCTGTAACTATGTCTTTGATATGCCCAATCTCGCTTTTTGACATGCTCTGTAGTAAAAATCCAAACTTCTCCTGGTCTGTTCGGACATCTTGTGCTGCAAATATCTGATCAGCCACACTAAACCATGTTTCTGGATCCTCTGAAATTGGAAATTGCGGCAGGGATACTTTGGTAATCCTCGGATTTACAGGAGCAGCCATCTTGACGGTTTGTTCCGCTGAGTTTTGCATGACCGATGTGAAACTAGCACTCGATTCGAAACTGTTCTTATCCGTTTCTTTTTTCACTATAAAATTTTCACTTGCCTCTAAATCATTTAACTTCGCAGTTTTATTTTGTGTCGGCGCATGTATAACACTCATAATAACACATCTGAGGCTTGAGTAACATAACACGCACGAAATTAAAGCGAACGAAAAATTAACAGGCAAGGGTCGCCAATATGGTCAAAAAGTGCTCTTTTCAGTTCAACGCTTTATTCTTGAATAAACACGACGCACGATTCGAACTAGTAACTGATATTCCTTATATCTACATTCTACGAGTTATCTCTACACCGCTGATAATAGGCCCGAATTATCCGACTTATTCTGTACGTAAAGCTATCTATCGGCCACAGACTCAATATATACAGATTTTCAGAAAGCGTTTGACAAAGTTGACCACAAGATTCTTATTGGTAAATTGACAAGAATGGGGTTTTCTAAATCATTAATACAACTATTCACATCTTATTTGACCAATAGACAGCAATATATTACATACAGGGGGTCTACCTCCCGTAAATTTACATGCACATCTGGTGTTCCTCAAGGTTCGAATCTAGGTCCCTTATTATTTCTCATATTCATTAATGATATTACGCAACATATAGAATATTCAAAGGTCTTACTATATGCGGATGATTTAAAGCTATTCCGGCAAGTGAGTGGAACTATGGATAGGGAACTGTTACAACAAGACCTTAACGCTCTGGTAAACTGGAGTAAAATCAATAAATTATCTTTTAATGTAAAAAAATGTTCCTCTGTCACGTACACAAGAAAATTGTGGCCTGTCCCTACTGAATATACAATGGACAATTATATCCTTGCTAAGAATAGTGACATTAGGGATTTAGGGGTGATTTTCGACTCTAAACTAACCTTCAAAAAACTCGGATAAGATTAAGAAAGCAAAACTAAGCTTTCGTGCGCCCAACATGGCGTTAGTGCAGAGCTGAGAGAATGGTCTCCCCAAGAGGTGGAAAGGAAAAACGGAATGAAGTTGGATCTGGCTGAGGATTGGTAGGGATGGGGTTAGTGGGAAAAGAGAAGATGGGCGCAATATGCTCGCAACGGGGGTATTCGACCCCGTGGCGACCCCCACATCCCCGACGGTCGGGGTCAAAATGTCAATGCGAATAAAAAGCAGTAATAAAAATAATTAATTTGGTCTTTATTCTCCATGCGACTCTTCTATAATATACGTATTATGGGCATATTCCTAAGATGACCAAATAAACGAAATTATTAATTACAGAACCTATATCAATTCTCACAGTTCTGCTACAGTATTTGAGTCAATATTGCATAAAGAATATATGAGCAAGTCGGAACCAAATTACAGACATACAGCACGGCTTCTTCGGGAAGTAGATCACATCACAAATCTAGTGTCCTTTGTGACTATACACTCACATATGTTCCTGGATCCAAAATATCTCAATAGACTTATGGTCCAAAAAGTGCTTCTTTTCAGATACAACGCTTTATTCATGAATAAACACGCCTACGCACTGATTCCGAACTAGTACTGATATTCCTTAAATCATACATTCTACAGTTATCTCTACAACCGCGATAATAGGCCCGAATTATCCGAGCTTATTCTGTACGTAAACTATCATCGGCCACATCTACCCCCCCCTAAGAAGCGGAGCTCAGGGGACAAAATAATACCAAATACAAAACAAAATCACAATTGACAATAAACAATGCAATGTTAACTAGCTAAAAATCAAAACTATAAAACTAGTTAAATACGAAAAATTTAATCCTAACTATCCTGGTGCCTTGTTTTCCTACCGCTGGTATGTACACTGGACTCGAACGTTACTACCATTGTATTCAACATTTTTTGCATCTTCTAGGAGAGTCGATTATCAGAAATGAAGGATAAGGGTTATCACATTAGCATTCTTGTAAACCATAATAAATTTATTCTTTTCGTATTCTTACTTGTTTCCTCTCTTGTAACCGATTACCTAATGTGTTGTATAGTGTTTTTTTCAATTGATCTTACTGGTACCAAAATAGCATCTTTTTGACCACAACCATTCTCTTTCGAATTAAGGACAAATGCTGGCTTCAACCTATCGATGGGACACAGAATCCTGTTTTAATCTGCAAGATGTAACACAAAATCTTTATGACGTTTTATTACTTTAAAGGTCCTTCATAAGGTGGCCTCCATTGGTTTTATTGACTCTGTCAATTCTAACAAAACCAATTTCACAACTTTCAATTCTGGGTGAAGTGAAAACATTCTGTTCTGCCTTTGTTTATGAAGGAACGGCACCGGTTTGACTTTTCTGATAGCAGTACGGAGATGTCTTACAAAATCAGCTTCATTGGTGATGTTCGGATTTTCTGTATAAAATTCTCCTGGAAGGCGTAACGTGCGACCAAATGTCAATTCGGCACTTGATACTCCAGAATCTTCCTTTGGTGAATTTCTCAGACCCAGCAACACTATGGGCAATTCATCTACCCACGATCCTTTCTTGCACATTAGGGCTGCTTTTAGTGTGCGATGAAACCGTTCCACCAACCCATTGGCCTGCGGGTGGTATGCTGTAGTCTTGATTGCTTCCACTCCCATTAAGTTACAGAACTCTGGAAATAACTCGGAACGGAACTGCGGTCCTCTGTCTGACGTTAATTTCTCTGGCACTCCATAGCGCGAAATCCAAGTTTCGAAAAATGCCTTAGCCACAGTTTTGGCTGATGTCTCCTTTAAGGGTACCGCTTCGCACCATCTTGTAGCTCTATCAATCATGGTAAGCACATAACGATATCCGCTGACTTCTGACAGTATGATAATGTCCATGTGGACATGATCGAAACGATCGCTTGGAGGAAAATTGCCGCTCTGAGATCTAGTATGCCTTGAAACCTTCGCTCGTTGACAATCTGAGCATGTCCTGCACCATTTTCGAATGTCCGCTTTCATACCAGGCCAAAAGTATTTTCTTGAAATTATGCGAAATGTGGTCAGATTTCCTGGATGTGACAAGTTATGCATCTTCTGAAACAATGTAAAACGAATTGGTTTAGGTACAATTGGGCGATCAACACCATTCAACCTGCTACATAAAAGGGAATCAGAATTTTTAGTGATTATTTTTATTTCGTGGTCACGGTAGCCGTCACGCTTCAGCTTCTGTATTTCTTGATCGTTTTCCTGCAGTTGGGCGATCCTACGTAATGAAATATGAGACTCGGTGACTGCATCAATCTCTGGTCTGCTCAATGCATCTGCAACAATATTTGCTGAACCAGCCACATGGCGAATTTCCGTCGAAAACTGAGAAATATACTCGATTTGACGACTACGCCGCTCCAATTTCATTTCTTTTTTCTGTGTGAACATATAAATTAGAGGTTTATGATCCGTAACTATTAATAATCTTCTACCCTTAATTAAATATTCGAAATGCTCGATGGACCGATATATGGCAAAGAGCTCTTTATCATAGACACACCACTTCAGTTTGCCTGCACTAAGTTTCTGCGAAAAGTAAGCAAGTGGTTGCCGTTCACCATTCACTATTTGTTCCAGCACGCCACTAATTGCTGTTGCCAATGCATCTGTAGTAAGCTGTAACTCACAATCATCTTTTAAAAAGTTAAGCAAGGTAAAATTGGCAAAAGCATTCTTAGCAGCTTCAAAAACCTGTTCCAAATTAGAATTCCAAAGTATTTTTGTTCGATCATTTTTACCCTTACTTTCTTTCACAACATCATGTAGAGGTGCGAGATACTCCGCAGCATTTTTTACAAATCTACGATAGAATCCAAAAATTCCCAGGACGCGACGCAGTGCCATCATTGTGGTTGGCCGTTTCATATTCTTGAACATCTCAACTCTGCTGTCGGTGGGTTGGACTCCTTTACTAGAAATCTTATGACCTAAAAACTCAACATTTTCGGAGCAGAACACAGATTTCTTTAAATTAATAGTTAGCCCATGTGAATTTAAACGTTCAAATAGGATTCTGAGGTGTTCATAGTGTTCAGACATGAAATTGGAAAAAATTAGGATATCGTCCACATAAACAAAGAGGAAAGGTAAGTCTCCTAGGACTGAATTAATAAATCTCATGAACGTTGCTGGTCCGTTTTTTTAGTCCCAGTGGCATCCTGCGGTATTCAAACAAGCCAACTGGTGAAATTACAGCCGTCTTCTTAACATGAGGTGGATACACTGGAATATTAAAATAAGCCTTAATTAGATCAACAGTTGAAAATATTTTCTTATGATACAACCTGGCAGTACAATCAGCTAAATTAGGCAGTGGGTAGCGGTCGGGTATGGTCTGCTCATTCAGCCTTCGATAATCTACCACAATACGCGTACCTTTCTCATTTCTTACAATTACTAATGGTGACGCATACTCTGATTTTGACTCTCGGATGATCCCAACTTTCTGCATATGACGAAATTCCTTCTGTACAACCTCGAAATCCTCTGGTTTCAATCTTCTTGACCGCTGATAGATTGGACTCCCCGTCGTGTTGATGTAGTGCATGGTATCATGTGGTGGATTTTCCTGATACTCTGGTGGGGCAACAATTCTTGGAAACAACTTCAAAATTTTTTGGACTCCCTCATTGGCATCTCCATACCTCGTAATTAAATGTACACTAGCTTGGTTAGACGTTTTTGGAATGCAGGGTACACTGAGCAGAGAATTTCCCTCAACTAGTCGCCGCCTCTTCAGGTCCAAGATCAAATGGAAATGCTCAAGTAGATCAGCGCCAATAATAGGTGTATTAACGTTTGCCACGACAAAATTCCATATAAACTTCATAGGTAGACCTATATCAAGCTCCATAATTTTGATACCATAGGTGGTGATCACTGCACCATTGACTGCTTCGACATCATAATCGGCGTACAAATCCAGCTTCCCTGCGATGTTTTTTGGAAGTACAGAGATGTCGGACCCAGAGTCAATCAGAAATTTTATTCTTGAACATTTATCAGAGATAAACAGCCGTGGTGAGGAGTAATGAGGCAGTCCCACGGCGCCTACTGCTTCACAACTTAGTTTTCCTGGTTCTTTTTTGGCTTATAGTGTTTGCAACCAGGCATACAACGTCGAGCCTCTTGGCCAAATTTATAGTGATATGTACACAAATCATTCATGACTCTTGTACAAAAATTTCTAGATCTGGAACGTCTCCTAAAGTGGTATGGAGCCGGGCTACGCGAACGTCCACGTCGATTTCTATCCGAATTATTTGACTGACTAGTTTGTAAACTGGCTACTTGTAACTGCAAGTTGTTCAGGAGTTGAAATAAGCTACTGATAGTATTACTGTCAATTGCTGGTGGCATTAGTGTGTTACCCTGATCACCCGAGGTTACGGCCGGAGCATTCACCGCATTCACAGACATAGTTTTATGCTCATATGTTGAGTGCAAACGATCAGCAATTTCGGCCTGAGCTTGGAGCGTTTTATTTGATTCAATGGCTAAAAATTCTCGAGTCCGCCCAGGTAGCATTTCAAGCCACACGCTTCTTAGTATATTCTCGCCGACATCCTGTGCGCCCGAAAGTTGTCTCAATTCATTCAGGATTAGACTTGGTTTTGATTCTTATTTACGTTGGCGCCTTGTAAAAGGTTTTTTATTCTATCACTTTCAGTCGGACCATATGCAGCAGTTAATCTGCTTTTTGACTCATTATACTTCGCGGTTGACGTACCTGTAACTATGTCTTTGATATGCCCAATCTCGCTTTTTGACATGCTCTGTAGTAAAAATCCAAACTTCTCCTGGTCTGTTCGGACATCTTGTGCTGCAAATATCTGATCAGCCACACTAAACCATGTTTCTGGATCCTCTGAAATTGGAAATTGCGGCAGGGATACTTTGGTAATCCTCGGATTTACAGGAGCAGCCATCTTGACGGTTTGTTCCGCTGAGTTTTGCATGACCGATGTGAAACTAGCACTCGATTCGAAACTGTTCTTATCCGTTTCTTTTTTCACTATAAAATTTTCACTTGCCTCTAAATCATTTAACTTCGCAGTTTTATTTTGTGTCGGCGCATGTATAACACTCATAATAACACATCTGAGGCTTGAGTAACATAACACGCACGAAATTAAAGCGAACGAAAAATTAACAGGCAAGGGTCGCCAATATGGTCAAAAAGTGCTCTTTTCAGTTCAACGCTTTATTCTTGAATAAACACGACGCACGATTCGAACTAGTAACTGATATTCCTTATATCTACATTCTACGAGTTATCTCTACACCGCTGATAATAGGCCAACGAATTATCCGACTTATTCTGTACGTAAAGCTATCTATCGGCCACAGACTCAATATATACAGATTTTCAGAAAGCGTTTGACAAAGTTGACCACAAGATTCTTATTGGTAAATTGACAAGAATGGGGTTTTCTAAATCATTAATACAACTATTCACATCTTATTTGACCAATAGACAGCAATATATTACATACAGGGGGGCTACCTCCCGTAAATTTACATGCACATCTGGTGTTCCTCAAGGTTCGAATCTAGGTCCCTTATTATTTCTCATATTCATTAATGATATTACGCAACATATAGAATATTCAAAGGTCTTACTATATGCGGATGATTTAAAGCTATTCCGGCAAGTGAGTGGAACTATGGATAGGGAACTGTTACAACAAGACCTTAACGCTCTGGTAAACTGGAGTAAAATCAATAAATTATCTTTTAATGTAAAAAAATGTTCCTCTGTCACGTACACAAGAAAATTGTGGCCTGTCCCTACTGAATATACAATGGACAATTATATCCTTGCTAAGAATAGTGACATTAGGGATTTAGGGGTGATTTTCGACTCTAAACTAACCTTCAAAAAACATATCAGCACAGTAGTCAACAAGTCAAGAAGAATGCTAGGGTTTCTTATTAGGAATGCGGTGTACTTTAGAGATATTCAGACAATACAAACCTTGTATTATGCGCTTGTAAGACCTCATCTTGAGTACGCGGCAATTGTATGGAATCCATTCACGGCAGAAATGATCAAAACCATTGAGAAAGTGCAGAAACGTTTTTTAAGATACTTGTATTATAAGCAATTTTCCTATTACACTTACTCAATTAAATATAAGGAACTACTTCAGGGTTATGAAATGAAAAGTCTTCGGGGTCGTAGGGACATTTTCTCGTTATTGTTCCTACACGGGATAATACAGTTTGAAAAACGCAACACACCTTTACTTGAAAAAATTGAAATTCGCGTACCCACTTTCAGTAGTCGTAGCACTGATCTCTTTACAATCCCTTATTCACGCACACAAATTTTGTCCAATTCCCCCATCGCTCGAGTTCTGAAGTTGTATAACAATGTTAGTAGAATTCATAACCACCTTGATGTACTCGACTCGATAAACAAATCAGCCTTCAAACAGCAAGTTTACAAAATATTTGATTGACAGCTATAATAGTCTCTGACTCTAGCCACGGACTGACCTGATTCTGGTTTGAGCGCGTATGTGGGGATGGGCACTAGGGTATGGGGGGGGGGGGGGGCAGATAGCGATCTTTCTCCCGTTCGTTTCGCATTTTCAGTTTTTGTTGTTGTTGTTGTTGTTGTTTTTTTTTTGGGGGGGGGGGTTAGATACGAGTGTATCATGTAACTTTTTTTAATTTTTTTTCTTTTTTTTTTAAATTTGTGTTTTCAAAATTCTGTCAAGTTAAAGCCCCTAGTCGTAATTGGCCATTTTGACTTTGACCGGAGGGCTTCAAATAAAAATATTATTATTATTATTATTATTATTATTATTATGGGTTTTCGAATTACTCGCGGATTTCCTAGCCAGCAAACATTTGCACGCGTAAAGGAAAAAAGCGTTCGTCAGCGAGAAAGTTGTTTTTTTCTTGACTCGTTCCACGGCGAGGAGAAGCGAAAAAGTTAATCTGAAATTCACCTTTCGCAGGGTGTGCGTCTGCACACTCGTGCTGCCGATAGTCTGGCAGTTGTCAACGTCAATATCCATTTTCCAACGCCCACATATGTACCCATCTTGGGTGAAACACGGGTGAAATCGTTTAATTCGTGCCATATATATCAACCTCGAATAATGTTTCACCATGCTTCAGCACTAAACGTGATATAAAGCACCGAGTCCGTGCGCGACTTACGTTTTCTTCTCTTTCTCTCTCTCTCTCTCTCTTTTTTTTTGGCTACATTTGCGATGATCGTAAACCATCCGAGAGGGGTAGAATACATTTCAACGATTTCACAGGTGCTTTAATCCTGCTCCTCCTCGTCGTCGCCCAAAGTGCTTCGTGCTTTTGCCAAAAAACTACTCGTATTTCGTTTCTGTAACCCTTCTTCTTTCGTCGCTCTGAACATGGTCTGAACTGCTGATCCACCCCTCTCTTCGTCGGCTCGCTTGTTCCTCATTTATTCTCCTCCAGCTGCAGCGTAAAATTACATTTACGGAGTTTTCGCTTTATAATGAGGTCTGGTATAACGAAAATGCGCGAGAACTTAAATTCCTCGGCAGCGTATAGCAGATATACTCTTATATTTCCACACTCTCATATACCTACGCAGGAAAAGTGGAAACGAACGAGAAAGCATTCCGCGGGCGCGTATAAAGCAAACACCAAAACATGTAAAAAGTTTCTCCAATTTAAGAAAACGCGCACGTGTTACGCCGATAACGTATATATGCCCGGGGGAGGGGTACAAAAAACCTCTCGTAATACCGCCTAACAAGGGAGAAGAACTTTATCTGCGTTTCTATATAATTGGAAAAGGAGTTCTTCAGATGGATAGCTTTCCCAATTTGACGTGTAGGTATATACTTGATACTGTAATATGCATGTGCATGGTTGGAAAAAGTAGAGCTTCCGCAGAGTTCTTCACCCGCAATGAATTGTACCCGAATGGACCTAATTACCGCCCTCGGGTACAAACTAATAATCTCGAAGGTTGTTGTCTGTCGCTGTTCGATACTCGATGGCTGGTTTAGCCGCTGGTGAGTACCATGCTTTCCTCCCCTCCCCCATGAAACACGATTTCGTCACCTCAGTCTGTGTGCAGCCCATTTAGAAACGTACAGTGTCCTGTAGCTCTTAAAATAGGTTGGCTACTAGTAGTGGCGGAACCCAAGATTACCCAAGTAAAGACATATGTACATACTGTCGAAAAATTCGACTTCGGCGTTAATAGTATCCCGCTATAATTAATAGTCGAAATATTGAATTCATGTGGTCAGTTAATCTCTCAAAAATGACAGCCGCGCATGCTTTCACAAGGCAAAGCACTTGAGCCTGTAACCTTAAAATTCGACTTCAACTGACAGCAATAGTGTTTCGCTATTGTGAATAGGCGAAACGATGAAATAGATAAGGTAGAAAAGGTTCAGTCCCTATTGTATTTCCTCGTACCGGACAACCTTAGATACTTTTACAAAGCCAATCGCTTGAGCCTGCTAACGCAAAACTAGCGATAAACCAATGAGTCATGATCATGTTTATACCAGCTACTGCACGGTACCTGGTTGCCCGCACGCCAGCAGGCTACCTCAGTCTCATTTCTGTTCAGATCTTCATATGGTTCACGTGTGAGTTTTCTTGCGTTCTTGTGCGTCGTGTAATTTTCTGTGAAAGTGAATTAATTTTGTGCTCGTGTTTGTATTGACGCCGCGCCAAGCAAAATTGTGAAGATTCTCAGGTCAGATAACCGTTAGATTAACTACCAATTTTCCTAAGTTGATTTCGCTCTTTCTCTCTCCCTCTCTCTCTCGCTTTCACCCTAGCGCTCGCCCGCTCACTGGCCCCAAGTGACAATTCGTTGACAGGTTCTGTAATAAGTTGTCCTGAAGCAAACTACGAGTATAAATGCTAACTATAATGAATCCTGCAATATATGTATTTCACCGACTCCTCGTGTCGGCCAACAATTACATGTAATAAGTGAACATCACTATAGTAGTGCCCCTGATGTTCGAGCAATCCCTGAAGTTGAATCCGCCTCTGTAAGTTCCCATCTCCCATTACTAGTGGTGCATTTAGTGTTACGCAGTCCTTGACACTGAGTCCACCTATAAGTAGTAGTGTTCGTGGTGCATTTAGTGTTAAGCGGTCCTTGACACAGAGTCCACCTGTAAGTTGTGGCGTTTGTAGTGCATTTGGTGTTCAGCAGTCCTTGACACCGAGTCCACCTGTATAAGTTGTGGCGTTTGTGGTGAATTTGATGTTCAAGCAGAACTTGACCTTGAGTTCACTGGTAAGTTCTTAAGTTGTCTTCCACAATTTTGACTACCTAATACTTGGAGACACTATGCCGCTGCATGAGCCGTCTTGTGCCAACTTCATCCAAGACATCTTGCACCGCGCCTTGTACTGACTTCATGAACCGCCCTTAGAATCTCCTGTGTTGGCGCTTCGCCTAACTAATCGTACCGTTATCTTGACATCGTATGACCGACATATGTGTTTGTTTCATGTATGTTAGATGACCCCACCAAGAAGTAACGACCGCAAAGAAGCTTCTTTACTTTAGGAGAGAGCTCATTATTTGCTCGTATTTGTAATACATCTTTTTAGGGTCGGCGCAGCTGAGCCTTATACAATGGAAAAATGAATCCACGCGACGCGTGACGTCAGTGGTTTATGGTCGGCGCAGCCAATGGAAAAATAGTTTTACGTGATGTGAGACGTCAGTGGTTCGGGTTGGTCTTCCAGTGGCTCTTTTTCTTATCAATCGATGTTCGAGATACACGAGAATGAATCGCGTTTGCTTTCAAAAGTGGCGCTTGTGGTTTTAAATGTAAAAGTGAACGTAACTGTGTGTAGAAGAAACCTATAGGAAGATGGTTTTACATCGTGCTTACTGTCTCAGCAAAAGTGACTCGAGGTATCAACATAAGGAATCGATGAAAGGAGTTCATTTTGTGAGGTTTGTTATATTGTGAATGATTCTTGCTGAAATTAGTGTCGACGTGAACCAACTGACAGTTTTGTAAACAAAATAAGTTATTAGTAGCGTAAAAAGTAGAATTTTTCAGAATTCGGCCCCCGATTCAAAAATGTGTACTCACGTTGATCAGAGCTTATCAATAAACGCTATATGTCACATGTAGTTCTACATGGCTCTTGAACTTAGAATCCCGTGTTCTCAGAAAACAGATTTTGCTGGTTGGTTCCCTTACTCTTAACAGCGTCCAAGTGCGAATATGATTGTGTATGAATTTTGGGTTGCAATATTACTCTGCTTACACAACATTATTTCACACGTACTCTCTTTTCTGTCTAGAACCGGTCTGGTGATGCGCTCGAGATGGCTCGAGACTTGTCTAGTCTCACCAGATTCTCACCGAGATGCGGTGACATAGTTCGAGAGTAGCGAGACTAAACGCATCTCGAATGGTCTTCAACGTCTCGAACTTCATCACCAACTCGTCGCGCGGTGCTTATCTCATAGCAGATTTTCTGTTCACGGAACATGGAACAGGTTAGCCACTCTCTGGTAAGCTCTGGTAAACCAAGAGAAGTCAGAGAATCTTATCAGACAGGGAAAAGTCAGGGAATTGCTAAATGTTGATCGAAATTAGGGAACGTTTTGAGCATAATGAGGATTAACTAATATACACGATTTTCAAAGTAGTCTGTGAATATGAAATTCGATCTCTAATAGTAAGTGTTGTCAAAGCTGTGTACAATATTAGCTGAAAAAATGTAAAGGAAAATTTAGAAACCCTGTCTAAAAAAACCGAAAAAGTCAGGGAAAATCGTTCTAGAAAAGAAGTGGCTACCCTGTGGAACTGAGCTAGATAGAAAAGGTGGCGTTGGACTGCAGTAGTGAAGTTTTGGGGTTCGGTGGCATTTCTATCTTTAACATCTTTCTGATGTACAAGAAATTCTTTGGAATACCTTGTTGAACCGATTGTAGTGGTGGTATCTACATATATCCGCTAGCCCTGAAGAGAAGACCTTAATAACGATGACTTTTAGGTCTTTTTTCCTAGGCACTGTGTGTGACACTGATTGATGATTGTAAAATAGTTTTTAGCTCTCAAAATTTCGACTTTTCGATCACAAAATTCATTTCTTTCATTAACCTACTTTTGACTCCGAGCTCGGTTATTCCGGCCTGTATTAAATTAAACAACACCTCTGCTCGACTTTCGAAATACGTACAGGCGCCAATAACAAAATCTAAATTCTTTTTGTTTCTTCAACATTATTAACGTTGTTATGATTTCGTATTTGATTATTTCTTCGGACTTTCAAAATTATAACTGACTATGCAGTTCTTTTATTTTCAATTCATTCTCCCTCCTTTAGATGACGATTTTTGTAGTTAACTTTGGGAGCGATGCTACTGAACGAGGGCGTAATCGTTGGACTAGAGTTTGAGAGACACGTCGTAAGCGATGATAATTGTACACCTAAAAGTATAGTGTCGTATAGTACATATATCAACATAACTTGTAAAGTTGATCTCAAAGATTTAGTAAAGTAAATTCAATCATCTCTCATCTCAGTTATTTTACTCGGAACCCGACGGTTACAATGATAGTGATGAGTGGCTAACAGGGTCATTGTATAGACTACGGGTACAGATTATGCCAAGTAATTAATGGTTCGAGTTCAACCGTTCGTGGTATGGAGCGCTGACTGCGGATTGTTCGCTGGGATGATAATGGGGATATTCGAGTATAACTAGCTTTCTGGCGTTGGTGGGAATCAAACCCGAGACGCAAGGATTGTGATGCGGACCCGTTAACCACTCGGCCACGCAGCGATGACTAGTGTCAGGTGTGGGTTAGTTTTACTATTCAAATTAAAACTCTTTTTTGTTCTACCCCTAATACTCATGTAAAGAATTGCATTTCATTAGTACGCTGCTCAGTTGACAAGACTGACGTGAAACTGATACAATTTCACAGCCTCCTAGACACAGTCTGAACCTCTGAACAGACTGCTACCGAGGCTCACTGTAACCAGTTTAAAAACTTCTGTAGATCTTCATTGTTATTTCTTGATGATCTCATAGTAAGTTATTTTTTGTAAAGCTTTCTGATTGTTGGCGAATCATGACAGTTGCAATGTGCTCAAGTATTGTTAATTATATGAATGACTGGGAACGATGAATGAACTAAAAAATAACAAAGTTAGAGGTAGAAACTTTTGTTACAATTTTCAATAATTGCAATTTGTTCACCTCATTATTTACGCCGTGTAGCTTATCATACTAATTTTGCAGTTTTATGATTTGCTGAACTGCTTGCATGTTCCTGCATAAGGCGCGCCTTTTCGCAGTCCTTATAAAGTCAAATTTATAGGCGAGGACGTACTGAAGAGTGTACCCTGGAGGGAAGGGGTGCAGAAATTGTGAAAGACCAATTGACTCCACTCAAAATTTCCAAGTATCAAAACATCAAAGCAAAAAAGAAAAGAATCTTTTGATTGACTTATTGGATTTTTTCAACTGATGACTCAACTCAAAATTCCCAAATATCAAAGCAAAAAAAAAAAACCTTCTGACTTGTAGGATTTTTCTAACTTCTCAACTCAATTCCTAAGTGTCAAAGCAACCAAAAAATGAAGGGAAAAAAATACTTTTGACTGACTTATTGGATTTTTTCAACTGATGACTCAACTCAAAATTCCCAAATATTAAGAGAAAAAAAAACTTTTCTTTTGACTTGTTGGATTTTTTCAACTTCTCAACTGAATTCCCGAGTGTCAAAGTTAGCAAAAATTTTTTTGATTGACTTATTGGATTTTTCCAACTGATGCTGACTCAATTCCCAAGTGCCAAAGCAAGCAAAAAAAAAAAACTTTTGACTGTCATATTGGATTTTTCCAGCTAATGACTCAGCTCAAAATTCCCACGTGTCAAAGCAAAAAAAAACCTTTTCTTTCGACTTGTTGAATTTTTCCAACTTGTCAATTGAATTCCCAAGTGTCAAAGCAACCAAAAAAAAAAAAATAATAATAATAATAACAACTTTTGATTACTGCATTTTTTCAACTAATGCTGACTCAACTCAAAATGCCCAATTATAAAAGTTGAAAAAAAAAACCTTTTGACTTGTTGGATTTTTCCAACTTCTCGACTCAATGCCCAAGTGTGAAAGCAAGTAAAAAAAACAAGAAAAAAACACTTTTGAATTGTTGGATTTTCCCAACTCCACCTGACTGAAATGGTAAATTTCCCCAACTGCTGAGTGGAAAATTCCTACGAGGGGGGTGGGGTAAGTTACCCTTTCGGTACGTCCCTGTTTATAGGTCAAATAAATGTCAAGTATTTTGATTTTCTAAATTGTGTAGACACCCTGGTTACAAATTTTGCGGTAAATGTGGCAATCTATTACAGATCTGTATTAATGTTTACAAATCGTTAAGTTAATGGGGACGAACTACAATGGAACTTTCCCAATTGGTTGCATATGGTTACAGTTCCGGAGGCAATCGACTACTGACTTAACAAACGGTTGCTGGAGCTTTCCTAATTGGTTACATATTATTGCAATTTCGGTGGCAATCGACCACTCATCTCAACAAACGGTTGCAAATCATTGAGCTAATTGGATAAACTGCATAATATAATTTGAGCTATCTGATTCGTTGCAAACGGTTGATGTAACAGCGGCAATGTAGAATGAACGTTTTGATTGTTCATGAATCGGTGAAGTCACAGTGGTGATATGGTGATGTAGGTATAAAATGTAGTGGGGATTTAAGTTAATGGGAAACAAAATACAACAAAACTTTCTGATGGTTGCACATAGTTCAAGTAGATAACAGTGTTAATCTACAACAGAGATTTCTGATTACTTGCGAATTATTGAGGTACCTGTGGCAATCTATTACTAATCATTATGAATAGTTGCAAATTGTTGAAATAATGGTGGCGATCTACAACAGAGCTTCCTGATTGGACGCCAAATGTTGGAATACTGGTGTTGATCTACAACAAAGCTTTTCGACTGATTTCAAATCGTTAAAATACAGGTGGAAATCTATTACTGATCGTTCTGAATTGTGGCAAATTTTCGAGATAGTGGTGGTAATTTATAATAGAGCTTCCTGGTTGGTTACAGATCATTAAGATAGCGGTTTCTGATATGTTGCAAATTTTTGTGACAACGTACAGCTAAGATTTTTAAATTGGTTGCAAACTTGCAAATCGTTGTGATAGTGGCACCAAACTACCATACAATTTTCTGTTTGACTACAAATCACTAGGATACTAGTGCCGAATTACAACAAAGCTTCGTAATTGGTTTTGAATCATCAAAGTACTGATATGTAGTTATTTACAAGGGAGCTTGCTGATTGGTTACTGATTGTTGAACTACCAGTAATGAACTAGTGTGGAGCTTCTTAATAAGTTCTGAATCACTGAAGTACCGGTGGTTGTCTACCATGTAACTTTGTAATTGGTCGCGGATTGTTAAGATAACAGTAGCGAACTAAACCTTGACCTTTTTCTCTCCTTGTCACTGATAGGCCTTTTATAAATGCGCAGTTACTACAGTACTTTGAAGGAGATTATTAGCTTTTTGAATTCGGTAAGAACTCCGTTACTGCATTTGAAATTTGTGGAATTCGATTAAACCAATACTTTGTTGAGACATTTAGAAACGTTATTTCGGAAGTGAGAGGAATGTTAGATTTTGCTATATTATTATATCTGATCACATTACGAAAAATGCTAGACTATCTTTGTACATCCTCATCAAATGTGAGATGGACAGTATCAACACTCCTCTTGTAGCATGGTTGCCGAACTGTATCACGGAAATAGGATCATTAAGGCTCTGTCACTGGTAATCGACCCCGTATTTCATTCCAATAGGACTTGGACGGCTTCGACTGAGTTTCTATAGTCCGATATAGTGTCTCTGTTTGTAGACCCATGACCCAGGTCCACTTTCACTATTGTTTCTTGGAATTAGTTGATATAATCGAACCCGAATTGTACGTCTGTACGGTGTGCAGCAACTAGAGTGTAAATATTTTCGTTGGAATAGTTTTTTTTTTTAACAGGCGGCATGTTTGTACGTTTCTTTGTTAGCTGATGGGAATTTTTATATATATTGCGAGAAAATATCATCGCAGTCTTCGTTATTTTTCCTTCTTTCCTTCGTGAACCTGTCGCCCGTTGATTGATTCAGTGTAAACAGTTGATTCTCGTCGCGTCAGTTTGTCTGTGAAGTTTGAGACGGCGGCGTCGTTTACCTTTTTTCTTTTCCTTCTTTTTTTTAAATGTTTGTATCTCTGTGTTCAGTCAGCGTGGTACCGAACTACTTTATGTGTACATTTTCAACGTGGCTATTATTTATGACAAGCGAAATAACAGTTCCTGCAGATGTATACAGCTTTTGCTATGTAGTGCTTAGATTAGTTGCACGTACGTGTGGATTACTAAAGCAAATATATTTAGATTGGTGGGAGGGAGTGCCAGAAGAAATGTTGGTTTCACTGTGACTATAATCTGGCCTTGTTCGTGTGTACGTTTGTCGTAAAAATGAACATGAATCAGCTTGTAGACGTCGGTGATTTCATACAGTTTACTATGGACCAGCGGGAGGGACCTTGAAGTGTTGTCATAACGTAACTGTAGTTCTTGGAAAGTCACCCTTCTTGCGCGAGACTTCAGCCGAAAATCACATGTATTTCTTTGTAGTGTTGACGGTATTATTCATTTTTAGACTCTCTTTTCTAAGGTTACTCTCTACCCGAGCCGTGGAATCCGCCCATTCGAGCATTACTTCAGAGATAGCAAGGAAGCTGAAAAACCGGCCTAGGTATAAATATAGCGAGTTGCTACGGTGGGCTCGAACCTGGGACCTCCGGATTCTGAGACCAGTGCGCTATCCACTCGGCCAACCAGACCTCTGCTATTTTTAGACTCTTCTAGAAAGACAGAGTGCAAGTATCTTACTATTCGAGTTAATTTATCGCTCATGTATCCAGTTGGAATAATTTCAAGTGGAGGTGCAGTTGAAGGAAGGGTTTCATCGTGTATATGTGGGGAAGGGGTTAATTTTCTTCACCAAGTGCTGAAGCTTCTCAGCCTCCCCTTTCTGGAATAAAGTTCATTCTGTGGCTTGAGTGCCCAGAAATATCATCTTGATCCACCTTTACTTTCCTACTCAGAGTTTTTCTGTACCACTAAATGGTTCAGTAGCTCATCTCCAGTTGCTGCTTTAATGTGGCCCGTAAACACGGCAGGTCGGATCATCCGTTTTCTCGCTCCAGTTCGTCCTCACGTTTAGTTATTCATCGAGCCCACTATATGTACCTACAGTTCAGTTGCCAAATTAATTATACCCACGAATTCTGTCCATTTGGCGGGCGACGTTAACGGGACGTGAAAACCTTGACCGTCTGTTTTACGCTACGCAAATGTAATTTGACGCTTCATTTGTTTTTCGCGTACAAATTAAAACGTTTCAATTGCCATGGCACCTCCTCTCTTCCATCTGCGTGTTCATCGTTTCCATGGCCTGTCCACTGAAATTACCGCTTTGCGTACTTCGCTAATCACTCGACAGTAGATATATGTGCACGATTGGGTGCAAGAAAACGAAAGAAAGCGAAAATCATTCAAGTTATTAAACCTGTGTTATAACTGGGTGTATTTTTGGTGAATCTCTAATGTATTTTGTTTTTTGGTTTTTTTGCAGGCGTTTGCCAGTTTCCAGCACAATGGTCTGGAAAATGGTTTCAGTCCGGACTGGCGCAGTCGGTCGAGGTGAACTCATCTCACATCGAGCTAAAAGGCGTTTGCGTGGAGACGGACGGGCAAGATCGTTTCCTCATCGAAGATAGGTAAGTGTCTTCGAAGATACCTTTAACATATTCTTGGTTCTGGTGTACGTCAATGTTCTGCTATAGCTGTCGAGTTACCTGTATTTCGTGTAGTGTGGAAGTATTTTGTATTCGAAGGATATCGCGTTTGGCGTAGCGTGGTGTGCGGTCGTATATAAAATGAATTAGAGAAATTGACGAAGCCTTTTAAACCTCATGTAGGGAACCTGAATTGAGGATTTTGATCGGTCCAGAACGAGTTGCCTAATCGTCATGAGCAACCCTGTCGAGAGGGGAGGGGGAAATACTCCGGGCCCGGACTTTCAAAGGGGTCCGATATTTTTAAAAGGTCTGGATTTCAGTCATACTGTACATCAAATCAGCAGTCATCCTTACACTATGAAAGAAACTTCTTACTCCGTAGCTTATAATTTTCTCCCGTCTAACAAAACAAATTGAACTGGAAGGAGAGGGGAGTTCGGGAAAATTCCCCCAGGCCCTTTTTTTCTCTCTTTACGTACGAGTACGATCATGACCTTCGAGTAGTATGGCATAATTTAAAAGGGGTTTGGAACGGGTTTGCACTCAGAATATAGTATAATTCGGGGTTAGTTTCCCAATTTTGACATATTGAATGAGAAGGTAAGTCTTCATGCTTGTCATTTAAACGCTGCTGTACCGAGCGCATTAAAATGACATGTAGCAAAAACAGGGTTGATACTCTCTGGAACACCTTTAAAAGTCGTGGAATTTGGATGGTCAGGGAGAAATCATAGAATTTTCATCCGAATCATGAAATTGTAATTCTCTGAATGACAAACTAGGTTTTTGGCTTATATTCTATCAAGGGGTAGCTCTGACTCGACTTGATAGGGTTAGGGACTTAGGGGTCCTCCTAGATAAAAATCTCACACCTTCAATGAGCACGTTGAAGAGACTCTCAATAAAGCGAAGAGAATGGCATATACCATTGTAAGAAACATTGCATATTTCCAAAAAATCAGTACCTTAAAAGTACTTTATTTCTCATTCGTTCGGTCCATTTTGACATATGGGGTACTGGTTTGGTTTCCACATACAAAAAAAAAATTAGTAAGTAAAATTGAAAAAATTCAATCCAAATTTCTGAAATATCTTATTTTGAAAAATTTCGAGTATTACCCAGGAAATTTATCACAAGAAGAAATCTTAACAGGTTACGAGCTTCACGCATTAGAAGAAAGAAGGGAAATAACAGCTGGAATGTTCGTATGTGACCTCATTCGTGGAAATATTCAGGATGAAAAACTGTTAGGAAAAATCAACTTTGGGGTTCCAAAAATTAATTCTAGGCAATATATAATTTTTCCACTACATCGATATCGAACGGCTGAAATGTAATTTTCTCCTATAAATAACATAATGAGAAGTACTGGAAAATTCCTTGGACTATGCGCAGAGGTTGACATATTTGATACTGACAGGTCAAAGTTTAAGCGGCGTTGGAAGGGTCCTTGGGGTGGGAGAGGGCTGATGCCTTTTTTTTCCCCCAACAAGTCTGTATTTTCTTTTTCGTTTCCTTTTTGCTCACAGTTTGTAATAAATAATTAAGAACGGTCCCCTCCATAATTGACCAATGGCTGTTGAGGAGACCTTCAATAAATACGATGAAATTTATCATCAGTGAATAATCACCCTTAAAAATAGAAAAAAGTTTCCCCCTTTAGAAAATATCAGAGTTATGTACTTCTTCCTCGCTAGCGTTATAATCAGGATCATGAGGGGAGAAAAAAAGTTTTGCCAAAATGTATAACTCCTTCCCTACTCGAAAGAAAAAGTCATGGAAAAGTAGAAAAATAGACCTGGAAAATCATTCTTAAAAAAAGAGTGGCAACCCTGGAAAAGTGAAATTCTTTTTCCCCAGCTTTTGCCTGGATCGGTGAGTTGGAAGGCGACCCGAGACGGACTAACTGGATCCGAGTAAGAAAATTTTGGAAAAGAGTAACTGTATCATCTTCTTTACAGTTTATTTCAAATTCATTAATTTTCCCCCAGATCCTAATTGGGCAAAGTTTTTCGTAAATTCGATCATCTCTGGTGTTTTCTGAACGGGGAATTCTATCAGCAGTAGCCCAAGTAGAGCTCAATGTGGCAAGATCTGTTTTCTTCAGTAGTTAAAAGTATTTTCTCTAACCTCCTAACTCCCAATTTGAGTAAAATAAATTACCCGCACGGGTTCCCCGATTGTTTTCAATCACAAAAGTCAAATTTACAAGTTTTTCATCCCACTCTAATTTGAGCCACAAAACTTAAATTTTACTCCCGACATGGGCAGAATTGGCTTTACTTGGAAAATCGAGAACAGTATCAAAATAGTTAGAAAAGTTGATGACTTTCTTTGACTCCGATTTTAGCTCCAAATTTTTATCTTGGAATGAGTAAAAGTTGACTTCACTTCCGAGATCAATCTTTTCTTCTTCAGGTGCCGTATCCGATACTGAGCGTTGGCGATCGCGATTTCTGACTCGAGACTCACTTGGGCAGGGTCAGTCGGAGTAGTGTGCCGTTGTTTTCCCACGGTTTATTGCATTAGAAGCTTTCCTTCTTTGTGCCGAAGTGTATGTAGCCGCAGTTCGCTTACTAACCCCGTGCTTCACGACGTTACGTTGGGGAAGCTGTCCTCTAAATGCACACTCATAGTACCAGTCTTTTTGATCTGGTGGTAACACGCCCAGCGATTGTAATGCCTTGTTCGTTCGAACTGGCTGCCATTTCGATTGATACTTTCACGTTCGATTAAAATACCTAAATTGTAATAATTTGTTTGTTTAAAAAAAATTGAATGTTGTCTCAGTTCTCATTGACAATTTATCTTCGGTCAATTTTTTATTTTCTTTACTGATATAAATTGAACTTTCCTAATTTTAAACATGGGTGTTGGGACATAGGACGGAATACTTCAAAATCCGTGACCATCAAAACCTGTGATTGCAATAGTTCCACCCAGATTTGAATGGCATTCTTAAACTTGCCGATTTTATTTTTCTAAATCATTGAAACCAGTTGCAAGGTATGAAGAAACACTGTTTCTGTATTCGTTCTGACAAATTTGAAGAATTGGTTGACTGTTTTTTCTCTCTTTTTTTCTTCTCTATATGTTCAGAATAATGAGGAAACAAATTGTTTGTTTTATTTCAGTTCCAGCCTTTTTTTTTCTTTTCTTTTTTCTTTTCATCTTATTTAGAACTAACTAATTGAATTACGTCTTTAACACTCAAGTTTTGAATTTTGGCTCATAATTTTACGCTTTCAAAATTTTCTCTCCAATAATTTTAAACGCCGTTTTCCAGAAGTACTGTTATATTTTCATCCTACGTGAAATCTATGTAACACTGGAAATTTTATTTTGTATAAGGATCTGATCTTAACTCGATACAGACCGAGTGGGCCCTTATCATATTCTGTCGCACGTATGAGCTGGACTTGCAGTTTGGTTGCAATTACGTAATTTAGATTTTCTTGTTTTAAACACACGGCTAGAGTTGAAAGAAATCACCAAGTTTCAAGTCACCAACTTAATTTAGTTCAAAAAATAAAAAAACTAGTTTGTTGGAAAAAAAGTCGCTAGCATTTTTCAAATAGCCTATTTTCACTCTCCACCCGATATATTAACGTGAAATAGAGCAAAAACAAAATTCGATTGGGTTCTTCATCCTGAAAATTTTTGTATAGTGTTACAAAAATCCATGATTTCTGTCTCATTCAAAATTCAAGATGGGGAAATTGCTGGAATTCCTTGGAGTTCTGGAATTTACACCGGTCTGTTCTGTAGGGCAAATGAAACGGCTTCTACTTACGGACAGTGTATGATTTTAAAGGGTAACTGATTTTCATAAGTATCCGATTACATTTTGTGTACTACTCCAAATAGCGTTCCAAATTTCACTCTTGAAATGAGCACAGTTAAACTACATTGGAGAAGTTGAATAACGTATGAAAATCGTCTCACTAATTCTAACAATCATATCGTAGGTGCTACTCAAATTTGTGCTCCACAAACTCGAATTCCGTTCTCAAAACGGAAAAAATTACTTCATGTATGAAAGATGGAATTCAGTTTATAATTATTTTGGTGTTTACCAAAGTCCAGGTCGGTTGAGAAAAATACAAAAGTTGTCAAAAGATGAATTGTCAAACAGGACTGAGGCATCATTCATTACGTTTGAAATTGAACAATCTGTGTATCATTTTGATACTTGATATCAAGATCCGATCGTAATCATGGTGAGGCGGCTTGCCACTCAATCATGATTCAGTGTTAGCAAAATGGCAGTACATTTTTAGTTTTCAATTTGCTAATTCAGGCATCTTCAGAACGTTTTGCTTTTTCTAGTTTTTATGCTCAACATTATGTAAAATTGAATTTTTCATTTAAGTAGTTGAAAGATTTTTGATTCTCCCCCTCTCCTCCCCCCAATAAATTTGCTTCGCTACGGCTCTGACGTAATTTGATTTTCGAAGCGAACTGAGCGAAAATGTTCTGAATTTTGAGCAACAAGCAAAAAAATGGACATGTGTTTACCATCAAGAGAGAAGTTTTAACTCCCCACTCCTTCATAGAGCAGACGCTATCGTTAAAACTGTAGGCCTTGTTCGATGGCTTGTTAGGTTTTCTCACCGCTGGTATGCATGATAGAAAATTTAAAGGTTTTCTCAGAGCCCAAATGAATCGCCACTCAATCATCATTCAGTGTTAGCAAAATGGCAGTTTCTAAGTGCTCAGCGTACAAATTCAGGCATCTGCAGAACGTTTTGTCTTTTTAGTTTCTGTGCTCAGCCTTTTTTTTTAATTCGAATTTTTTCGCTTGAACCGTTGGAAAAATTTTGATACCTCCACCCCACCCTCCACAAATCTCCTCCAATAAAGTTGCTTCTCTACGCCTCTGACGTAATTGGATTTTCGAAGCGAAGTGAGTGGAAATTTTCCGAATTTTGAGCAATTCTGAGCAAAAAAACATACATGTTTGCCATGAAGAGAGAAGTCTTAACTCCCTCCCCTGTAGAGCATACGCCATCGTTAAAACTGTAGCCCTTGTTCGATGGCTTGTTAGGGTTTCTCACCGCCGGTATGCATGATGGAAAATTTGAAGGTTTTTTCAAAACCCGACTGAATCGCATCTCTCGCTCTGAACATTCAGATCGAGCATTCTGTGCTTTCCTCGTATGTGGGACCATTTGCTGATGTTACAGCCTAGACTGAATTTGTATACCTTTTTGTGTTTGTCCCTGTCCCTGTGGTTTGGTGGAAATGAACCAGATTTTCCGAACGGTTTGTTGGCAGCTGTGTCTGGTTTTTCGCATTTGGATCCGTCAGACTGATTCCACTGATACAGTTTCACTCTATTTTGTTGAAGAGTATTCTTTCAAAGACGCGAGTTGAAATTTTGTTGGAAAGAGGAACTCTTTAGTCGCTATTTTTTCCCCAAATTTAGTCACGTTTTAGTTCATTTTTTAAATTCACCTAGTCACTTTTTTCACCATTTCGGGCTGAAATCTTGTTACCCATCATGCCACTGCTATTTTCTCAGGACATGCTGAGCATTTCAAGCGTATGCTTTGTCAGTAATGAATTCTCGAGCCCTGGCCATGAGTTGGATTGTAGACCTTGTTCGATGGTTTGAGTGCTTCGATAGCTTATACCAGGTTTTCTCACTATCGGTATGCATGATGGAAAATGCAGAAGCTCTTTCAGAGCCTACATGGATCGCATCTCTCCCTTTTGACATTCAAATCAATTTAGGTGTCTGGTTGGAATGAGCGTTCTGTGCTTCCCTCATGTGTTGGATCGTTTCTGATGTTACAGCCTAGACAGCATTCGTTTACATTTCATTTGTCCCTGCTAGAGCTCTTTAACTTCGTGTGAGTACAATCGTCCGCAATTTTGACGTCAACCGTACCCATGGATGTCGAATTGACTACGCGGTACGCTCCGCATAGTCGGATTCGGCATCCACGGGCGTGGTTGGAGTCAAAATGGCGGACGATCGTACTCACACAAAGTTATAGAGCTCTATCCCTGCGGAAGTGAACCAGATTCTTCTCGAACAGTTTCTTGATAGCTGGGTCTGTGCTTTCGCATTTGGATCCATTGGCCTGGTTCGACTTGTTCGGTTTCCTTCGGCAGCCCCTGTCAGTGGAAAATGTGAAGGTTTTTTCTGAGCCCAAACGGATCGCATCTCTCCCTCTTGGCATTCTAATCAATTTGGGTGTCTGGTTGGAATGAGCGTTCTATGCTTCCCTCATGTGTTGGATCGTTTGCTGATGTTACAGCCTAAACAGCATTCGTTTACCTTTGCATTTGTCCTTGTGGAAGTGATTCAGTTTCTTAGACAGTTTGTTGGTAGCTTTCTTTTTAAATCTCGCGTGGGGCCAATGCCCCACCCGGCGGCCAGTCCATAACTTTCTCCGGTGGCTCTTTGTATTCGTCGGAAAAGAAAAGTAAAAATCTGGGTGTCTCCTCTCTACTACCTTACATACCTTCGGGTAGGTTCAGCGCGGGGTAGGGAGAGGAATTCACATTTTTAAAATTACATCATGCATGCGAAATATATATACAAATGAAAATATTTACAATCTTAAGCTGAACTATAATAACTATACTGTCTGTCATCTGTCGACCAGAGTTAGTGTCTCAGTCAGCTTGAGGTTTTCTTTTTCAATTTCGCGACATGTTCCTATCGGCTTCCACCTTCCTTCCCGCCACCACTTCGGCAACACACCAGTTAGTTTTCAATTTGCTAATTCAGGTATCTTCAGAACGTTTTGCTTTTTCTAGTTTTTATGCTCAACATTATGTAAAATTGAATTTTTCATTTAAATAGTTGAAAGATTTTTGATTCTCCCCCTCTCCTCCCCCCAATAAATTTGCTTCGCTACGGCTCTGACGTAATTTGATTTTCGAAGCGAACTGAGCGAAAATGTTCTGAATTTTGCGCAACAAGCAAAAAAATGGACATGTGTTTACCATCAAGAGAGAAGTTTTAACTCCCCACTCCTTCATAGAGCAGACGCTATCGTTAAAACTGTAGGCCTTGTTCGATGGCTTGTTAGGTTTTCTCACCGCTGGTATGCATGATAGAAAATTTAAAGGTTTTCTCAGAGCCCAAATGAATCGCCACTCAATCATCATTCAGTGTTAGCAAAATGGCAGTTTCTAAGTGCTCAGCGTACAAATTCAGGCATCTGCAGAACGTTTTGTCTTTTTAGTTTCTGTGCTCAGCCTTTTTTTTTTAATTCGAATTTTTTCGCTTGAACCGTTGGAAAAATTTTGATACCTCCACCCCACCCTCCACAAATCTCCTCCAATAAAGTTGCTTCTCTACGCCTCTGACGTAATTGGATTTTCGAAGCGAAGTGAGTGGAAATTTTCCGAATTTTGAGCAATTCTGAGCAAAAAAACATACATGTTTGCCATGAAGAGAGAAGTCTTAACTCCCTCCCCTGTAGAGCATACGCCATCGTTAAAACTGTAGCCCTTGTTCGATGGCTTGTTAGGGTTTCTCACCGCCGGTATGCATGATGGAAAATTTGAAGGTTTTTTCAAAACCCGACTGAATCGCATCTCTCGCTCTTAACATTCAGATCGAGCATTCTGTGCTTTCCTCGTATGTGGGACCATTTGCTGATGTTACAGCCTAGACTGAATTTGTGTACCTTTTTGTGTTTGTCCCTGTCCCTGTGGTTTGGTGGAAATGAACCAGTTTTTTCCGAACGGTTTGTTGGCAGCTGTGTCTGGTTTTTCGCATTTGGATCCGTCAGACTGATTCCACTGATACAGTTTCACTCTATTTTGTTGAAGAGTATTCTTTTCAAAGACACGAGTTGAAATTTTGTTGCAAAGAGGAACTCTTTAGTCGCTATTTTTCCCCCAAATTTAGTCACGTTTTAGTTCATTTTTTAAATTCACCTAGTCACCTTTTTCACCATTTCGGGCTGAAATCTTGTTACCCATCATGCCACTGCTATTTTCTCAGGACATGCTGAGCATTTCAAGCGTATGCTTTGTCAGTAATGAATTCTCGAGCATAGGCCATGAGTTGGACTGTAGACCTTGTTCGATGGTTTGAGTGCTTCAATAGCTTATACCAGGTTTTCTCACTATCGGTATGCATGATGGAAAATGCAGAGGCTTTTTCAGAGCCTAAATGGATCGCATCTCTCCCTCTTGACATTCAAATCAATTTAGGTGTCTGGTTGGAATGAGCGTTCTGTGCTTCCCTCATGTGTTGGATCGTTTCTGATGTTACAGCCTAGACAGCATTCGTTTGCATTTCATTTGTCCTTGCTAGAGCTCTTTAACTTCGTGTGAGTACAATCGTCCGCCATTTTGACGTCAACCTTACCCATGGATGTCGAATTGACTACGCGGTACGCTCCGCATAGTCGGATTCGGCATCCACGGGCGTGGTTGGAGTCAAAATGGCGGACGATCGTACTCACACAAAGTTATAGAGCTCTATCCCTGCGGAAGTGAACCAGATTCTTCTCGAACAGTTTCTTGATAGCTGGGTTTGTGCTTTCGCATTTGGATCCATTGGCCTGGTTCGACTTGTTCGGTTTCCTTCGGCAGCCCATGTCAGTGGAAAATGTGAAGGTTTTTTCTGAGCCCAAACGGATCGCATCTCTCCCTCTTGACATTCAAATCAATTTGAGTGTCTGGTTGGAATGAGCGTTCTATGCTTCCCTCGTGTGTTGGATCGTTTGCTGATGTTACAGCCTAAACAGCATTCGTTAACCTTGCATTTGTCCTTGTGGAAGTGATTCAGTTTCTTAGACAGTTTGTTGGTAGCTTTTTTTTTTAAATCTCGCGTGGGGCCAAGGCCCCACCCGGCGGCCAGTCCATAACTTTCTCCGGTGGCTCTTTGTATTCGTCGGAAAAGAAAAGTAAAAATCTGGGTGTCTCCTCTCTACTACCTTACATACCTTCGGGTAGGTTCAGCGCGGGGTAGGGAGAGGAATTCACATTTTTAAAATTACATCATGCATGCGAAATATATATACAAATGAAAATATTTACAATCTTAAGCTCTACTATAATAACTATACTGTCTGTCATCTGTCGACCAGAGTTAGTGTCTCAGTCAGCTTGAGGTTTTCTTTTTCAATTTCGCGACATGTTCCTATCGGCTTCCACCTTCCTTCCCCGCCCACCACTTCGGCAACACACCCATGACGGGAGGGTCGCTCCAAGTAGAGGGGGCCGCCTTCGTGGTCAGTTGGTTATCACAAGATTTAAGCCTCAAGTTCTCTGCCGCTTCCTCAAAGTGGATCGAGCAGATGAGCCAAGTATCAGGTTCCAGGGTTTCCTACCAGTGACGCTCCTCGGGACGGGAGAGGACGCTCACAGGCGACGAGGTGTCATTGGGCTTCTCCCTCCCCATCAACCTTTCTCACTCCGCTACGGTCATTGTCTCTTCTGCTGCTACAGCTTCGGTGGAGTGCCGCTTATCGATGTTCGTTGACGATGGGCCCGCCCTCTTCCAGGGTCTTCCACTGACGGCTACGGGTTCTCCCAAATTCTCGCCAGTCAACATTGTTGTGCCGCTGACAGGGGCACCGCGTGCGGGTCCGCACTGATTCCCGGTGCTGGAGCCTGCGACGGCTTCTGGACAGCGGTTACGGGTCCACCCTGATTCCTACTTTCCGTTGGTTGATGCTGGTGGTGACGACGTGGCGGTACTTGCCGCTGGGAACAACGGGTTCTCCGCTTTCCAGAGTCGACGCACAGTGTTCGCCACAAAGTTGGCCCACACTCTCCACTCCTCCGGTAAAGCCGTCGGTGGTCAAGTTTGTTGGTAGCTGGGTCTGTGTTTTCGCATTTGAATCCATCGGGCTGGTTCGACTTGTTCGGTTTCCTTCGGCAGCCTCTGTCAGTGGAAATTGCGAAGGTTTTTTCTGAGCCCAAATGGATCGCATCTCTTCCTTTGGTGTCTGTATGGAATGAGCGTCTGTACTTCCCTCAAGTGTTGGATTGTTTGCTGATGTTACAGCCTGGACAGCATTCGTTTACCTTACACTTGTCCCTGTGGAAGTGAACCATTTCTCGAACATTTTGTTGGTAGCTGGGTCTGTGTTTTCGCATTTGGATCCATCAGGCTGATTCGACTTGTTCGGTTTCATTCGGCAGCCCCTGTCGGTCCTTCAGTGTAATGTGTTCGTGTTCGTATATTTTACTGGGGAAGATTTCATCGCCTTCGTGTATTACAGATTTTTTCATTTCACAAAGAACGTCTCCTTGTGAACCGGTTATCCTGGCGTGTTCATAAAGGTCGCTCGCCTCGCGAGAGTTTTCGGAGCTGTGCATTGTCGCCTCCGAACAAGAAAGTTGCTCGGTCTGGCCGCAGAAATTCGCGCTGCATTCTGCATTGTGTCTTCGCTGCATGGTATTCCCTGTTGTGCTTGGAGCTGAGCCATGTAATTCGTATACGAGTGACATCGTGTCAACGGTTTTCAATGGCAATCAGCCGGCGTTATGATCGTCGACACGCAAACCCGTCATTTTCATTTTCGGTGTGGACGACCTGAGAATGCGAGTAATCGAAATTCGCGCAGCCCTAATTTAATTCCACCGTCAGCAGTCGTATGTAAAGAAGCATTCATTGATCGAGCTCTCTCAAGTTCACGATAGAAAGGTGTAAAAGCCTCGAGAACAAAATTACCCGTTCGCTCGCCCAGATTTAATAATAATATAATTCTTTTGAAATTCGAAACTTTTCATCCAGCGAGTGCTCCGTATGGAAAGAGCGAAAAAACAAACCCCCGGCTCTATTATGCTTTCACGTTCGCCGCTCTTTTTTTTTCCTTCTTTTAATTACCAAGCTTTTGTTTCGTCGTGAATTAACGATTTTTTTTTCGGTGTGTGTTTTTTGTCTGCCCGGCGAAGTAAAGTAGAGTGAAAGAACCGAAACGTGGGGTATGTACGATTTTTGCAACGATATACCTGTGGGAGACGTCGCGTCTAGATATCTGTTTGGAAATCAACTTCATAACAGGGCGGACAGACGTAGAGCGAACTACCTCCATGCCTGTGGTAAAAGTGGAACAAGAGAGCTATACCCTATTGTTTTTACTCGGTGATTAATGCTCTTTCACTTCCACCCTTAACGACACATCGGCTTAGATCGATTTATTTAACGTTTTCAAAACTAAGGAGTTGTTTGCGCTTTCGGCGACCGTGTGTACGTATGCAGATATTGTTTATACGTTTGTACCTGTAAACCCTCTCTACCTTCCCCAGTCGAGTGACATAGCCTGCTGCCCGTGGAATGTGCCAAGCGTTCGAAGGTGCGACAGGCTGCGAGAAAACAGAAAACAAAAATGTGGGGGAAGAAAGTGACGGAAAGAGACAGCGAAACTAAAAACAACCACGTAGCGTTACGATTTTCAAAATGAAATTCTCCGACGAGGCGTACACTCGTATATATGTATATCCGTCAGTGTACAGTCGATTATATTACGACAGAAGTCAGGATCTGAAAAATAAATAGTAAATATACCGAAAGGGTATAAAATGTCGCACGTTCGAAATTTTTTCGAAAATTTAACTTCCTCCCTCTCCCCTACTCCCACCCCGCGCCTGTGTATGCTGGCGTATGCATCGTACGCGATACGCGTGTTTTTCAAACGTGAATATTTGTTTTTGACTTTAATCGACGGTGTTTTTCATTTTGCTGGCCTGTTTTTGGCTACTGCCCGTAGACATCGTGTGTGATAAGTAAGATTTGTTAGCATTTAGGAAGCAAATAATCAGTTAGCTTTCTGATTGGCCGAAAAGCTGTACTGCCACATTTTCGATCGTAATTTGGTCATTTCACAAAACTTCAAATGAAACTGGTGTTTTCGTTAACCGAGGTCCGAATAACTGTCTTCTGGTTTTTGACTTTGGCTACCTTTGAAATTGATTCTGGTAGGAATGTTGAAGAAAGAAAAAAAATGGAATGCATTTAGAAGTGCAGCAAACTGCAAATATGTCCAAGCCCAATATCTGGTCTTGCATAGGTGTTAATGATCTGTTTTGAAAGGAAAAGTCATCTAAAGCTTCCCATCGACACAAATGGCATTCGGTTTATAATTCTATAAAGAATCAAGTTACTATGTCAACATTGACTGCTAAGGATTGAATTTTGCATCAACTTCAATGGAGAATTCTATGCACAAGTTGATGTCAAAATGGTAACGAGACATTGGTATGTTCTTGTATATGAAATTCGACGACGATGTTGCATTCTATCCTAATTTTGCTCTCACCCCGAGCCCTGGAATCCGCCCTTTCGAGCATTACCCCAGGGACATCGGGGAGGCTGTTAGGGCTGTCTTAGCTCGAACCCTATCCTATCCATGATGTCGCATGAAAAAAATAAAATAAATAAATAAATAATAATAATAATAATAATAATGAGAAGAAGAAGAAGAAGAAATAAAGGATTTTGAATGTCGATGAAAGAGTTAATTTTCACATGGGTAACACAGTGCTGTAAGTATGAGGGGATTCAAGGAAAAAATTCAACAACATAGTCAAATGTTGCTTTTTTCCTTTTCTTTTTAATCTTTATGCCTGTACCAATTCTGTCTTGTTCTGTATTGACTACTTACTGTAGACGAAAATATCCACGTATTTTCAACCTCTATGTCAACATAAATTCTTCGTAAACAGCTACTAGACAAAAATGTTTGTTCAGTGTTGCCGACTACAAATATGACCCTGGATAAGGAAAAGCTTCTTAACGCCTAAAAATCGAGTTTAGGTTTATGCAGGTTTTGGTAGATATGGTGACGTACTTTCACGTGATAATAATGTGTAACTCCAAAAATAGTTTTTTGGGGCTGTACACTGACCCGAAATTGAGCCCAATTCTCAGTAAGCTTCAAAACTTGAAATAGCGACTCTAGGGGATGAACTTTTTTTTTCGATTTCGGGGATCAAATGGATGAGTTATTCGAAATCAGCCACTTCAAAAACCTTTTTGTCAATAGTTTGCGTGATACGTGCTCATTTAAAATTATAAAATAGGTACAGTTGAGCCCGCCCTGCAGGGGAGAGGAACGTTCCTCGTTCGGAAAGAAACTAGACCTAGCTACTTGATGATTTTCTTTCGTCTCGTGTCAATCCTACCGGGCGTTCACAAAATAAAGCGAGGTTGACTTAAACTTTTTTGTAACAGATCTTGGTCGTGTCTTCCAAAATAAGTCTTGATCCATTAAAATGCTTTTAAGGATATGGAAATAAAATTTTCAGTACTGGTTCTTGGGCTCAACCCTGAAAGTTTTTGACGATGTATCACTTTGTGTACTATTTAAGAGATAGCTCTGTTGTGAGGGAAACGGGGGGGGGGTATCTAAAAAATAATTTTTCTTCGTCCTGCCTGACCCTTTACTCGCTCTTTCCATGTTCACTTCGTGAATTTCTGTTCTTATGGACGCCAATGGCTCGATATTTTTGAGGATGGGTGTGGTCCAGATCCAGGATCCAGGACCCTATCTAAGTCCTTTGCGGTCACTAGTTGATAGCATAACAACCGAGAATGTTTTTGTCAAAATGAAATTTTATTTTTGTGACCGCCTCCGATAATATGTTTAATTGTAAACTGGTGGTGCTTTACCCAGGAATCAACCTGGATTTCACCAACACCCCGCCAGAAATTGAATTCGAACCTGAAAAGTTGACGAACTGTGAATCTAGAATACGAGACCTTGAAGTCACTCGTATGCTCTTGATCTGCTATTCGGACTCCAACCTGCAGGCTTTCAAACTGAGTCTGACTGCCAGAACTGCTCAGCACGTGCTAACGTGGCTGCGTGTCCACGTAATTTGTAGTGATGTCGATCATTACAAAAACCATGATCGATCTTTCTGATGATCGATCACAAATCACAATGTTACATATAAAGATATATGAAGTGAATAGGATTACCGTTCGCTTATCAGAAAATACCTATCCGACGCTAGCGCTTCTACAATTTGCTCAGTCCCAATGCTCTCCTCTCCACTGTGTTGGCTACAAAATATAAAAATGTTTAGCAAAAACAGAAAATACCTAAAAACATTCTCTATTAGGTCCTTTTCTTAGGCAACTTTAAAAATACGCATTCATTTCTGTGTTCAGAGAAGTCGTTAATAGAAAGGAACTTATACTCATATACCAATGGTCTCTTTTCTTATTCTTCACGATCGATCATAATGATCGCCTTGAGCTCGATGATCGAAAAAATCTAGTCTTATCGAGATGATCGTGATCGATCATATTTGATCGAGTAAATGATCGACATCACTACTAATTTGCTGCTATTTCTGCATGAATCCGAAATGTGGGTTCCATGTCGATCTCGATTGAACACTTCTGGCTATGGTTCTTTGATTTGTTCATCTTCAAACAGTCCTGGGGCTGAATGTTTTTTGCAATTCCTGTTCCGGAGAATCATTTGAGTTTCACGTTCATGTTCTAACAAGGCTCACTCCCGTTCTTTTTCACGGCGACGCGTTTTTTCATTACCTTTTTTTCCCCCTGCGGAAGTTGCCGATTTTATACAAGTATATTTAACTAGCACCTTGAAAAGTCGACGAAAATATTTAATTTTTTTTTGCCTTCCATCCCGAATTCGCCGTCATCGAAAGAAGGAGAACACAATCACGTCATCCACGTTGCACCCTCCGCGTGGCCACCATTCGCCGCTTATATTCCTGATTCGCGTCGAGCATACCGAAGACGCTGATTAAAAATAAATTTCAACGCCAACTTCGCACACCGACCGCAGCATCTCTGGAAATTTTCGCTTGGGTGTCCCCGTTCGTCGAGCAAATCATTAAATTTATACGCCTCGGGAGGAATCGACGCAAAAGTTATACAGTATACGCGACGCCGTGTCGGAAAATTAAAAATTTACAACAGCTTTTTCAGAGAAAGCGCGGTAAACTTTTGTGAAATTTCGCCGTGTTGGCTCTCCTCCCCCTCTCTCTCTCTCTCTCTCTCTTTTCCCCTCTGTCTCTTTCTGTTGTTCGTAATTAAGTACGGAACGAGCGGTAGCCGTGAATCAGTAATTATTGTTTACTGACTGGTTGATGCGGGAAAAAGGACCTCTTGTATGTGTATACAATACACGCCGTCTTCTGTGCACCGGGAAGCTCTTCACGCCCACTGAATGACTTGGAAGATCTTTGTAGCTTTAGAAGGAACTCACCTGAAATCCGTTTTCTCGAAACAGTCTGTCAGCAAGAAACGCATTAAAGTACAGCATTCAGCACCGCTGTTGGTACAAAAGGACAGATTAGGTTGAGGTTCAAACCCCTTTCGTTAGCCGGAAAGAATTCACATTTCTACCTCACTGTGATATCCACTGCCTACGCCTTATACTGGAGGAAAACAACTCTAATTCTACATGCTTGTATGTCTGTGTTCATCTGCCTGTGTGTCTGTCTGAAACTTCATTTGCCAGCACTTCTTCATGTTCATCTCTCTCCAAGATCTCCTGTGTTCTCTGTAGACCTGATATGTGTCTTGAAGAAAAGCCTGCTTTTATATCTGTGTTCATTAGGATATTTCAAAATTTGACGACTTTTGAAATGATTTGCTCTCAATGGCTAAACTTGTTTTGTTTGGTCTAAAAACCCACCAGCCAAGATTTTTTTGAAACCGAATCATTCTGAGGAGTTCCGCTAGAAAAATGGTTTGTCATAAGACAAAATACTTACAATATTGCATTGGAACTCTTACATCAAGTTCAGTTGAAAAAATTAGTTTGCTTGAAGAATCATTCTCATTAATGAAAAGATGGAGTTCCTGCCAAGAATTTCAAGAAAAAGTTAGTTCAAAAGTCAGTGGCTTCTATCGAATTCTGAGTCAGAAATACACTTTTTGTAAACATTATGAACATTACAGACTAAGGAATCTGAATAAAAGCATAGAAGCGATTGTCTACTTCGATTTCAGAAAAGCTAAATCAATTTGATGCAATTTTTTGTGGTCTAAATCCCCATCTCGAAGGCTCTACTGAAAGGGTCGAACCTAAAAATCCTAGATAATATCGTCAAAGTCATTTAGTAAGCATGGCTCTGTGGTCTGGAGAACATCGCGCGGTTTCTGTGTAGAAACGTTTATTCTAAAAATCAGTGTTGTGACGACTCAGTGCGCATTTCGAAAACAGTTTAAACTGAAAAGACACGATCTCGTTCCCACTCCAAAGGTAATCAAGCGGTGGAGAGAGAATGTTCGACTCAAGGTCCATCATCTTCTTCCTGTATCTAAAAAAATGTCAAAAACGAGTTTTTGACGCTAAGGAGCTTCTCCTTATTGGGGTTCACAAAGTCATGAAGGTGCCAAGAATCAGGAAAAAAGTTGCTTGAAAGTTTCTGGTTACATTAATCTGAAGTAAAAATTTCCATGAAAATTTTAACCATTGAACTGACCTGTGATCATGAAGAGCTAAATCATACGGATATAAGTAACCCTCAAACAGTCTGCAGCCGTGTTGTTAATAGAAATTACCGTAAAAATTTATTTGGGTATGATCAGGAGAAGTAAGGCTCAAAAAGTAACACTTATTTCATAAGCTCTCAATCACCTTTTCTTTTTTTCTTTATTTTTACGTGATGCTCTGAAGTAACGATCAAAAGTAACGTTTCCAAGGTGTCTACAGGCTTGGAAAATTTGGAAAGTTTGGAAAAAGTCAGGAATTTGAAAAGTAGGTCCGGAAATTTGTAAATAGTCAGGAAATTCAATAATATTTTTAGGAAGTTTGGAAAAAAACGAAGAATGAACTCATGGAAAATTTTTTGGTCGTTTAATTTTACTTCAGCACTTATGTATATCTGTGAACACCTCCCGAATGCTTTCACCCAAAAATCAACTTCAAATTTCAGTTCATTTTGAACCATAGCGTCTAGTAGTGTAAATATAAATATATACTGTCTATATTGTAAACTGTAAAGGTTTAAAGAAGAAAAAAGTTTGGAAAAGGCTGGAATTTATATTTTTCTTTTCTAGTAGACACCTTGATTTTAAAGTAACGCTCAAAAAGTAACGTTTTTTCCCGTTTATGTGCCAAAGCAAAGACATGAAAATGTCAAAACGATCAAAGTTGCTAGCATAATGCCAGGGCAAATTAAAAAAAAAAAGTGACTATTTGTGTAAACTGGGTGCTAACAACTAAGAATAGTTGCCAAGTTTTGTACCAAAGTTGCTAAATCGGTAACACTATTGAGATTTAAACTTGCGCTAGAGGGCGCTGCAAAATTGCCTGTGCGGGTGGAAATGAATGAGTGATCATGTGTACTTTCAAATAGAAAAGCTGCGATCTTCAGGAAGGTAAAAAACCGAATAAAAATTATTCTACCGATAGAACTGATGATGCAGTTAAATTTAGGACAAATATTCTTTGAAAGTGAATTTCTAATCGACTTAATGATAGTTGAAGTTTGCTACACGCTTACGGTAAATCATACGTGATCACTCACGCATATACAGGGCTACCAACACTTGAAACTCTTAAGTTTAAATCCCAATACTCAGTAGTTTTCAATCAACTCATATCCGAAAATTCGACTAGATTCGTGGGAAATTGAAATTGTAGTCATCTTGGAAAAATAAAAGAGTAATAACAAAAATGTCAAAAGTATCTGAAGATTTAGAAATTTTGGAAAATTTGACAAAATAAATGATTGAACCTACTTTCATATCACGAGTCTGCGAACAGTGCTATTTTCATCGCGGAGAAAGGGCAAGAATTTATATAATTCCATTAGGAATGGCCAGAAGGTGGAGAAAGAATCATTTTGATAGGGAAGGAATTCGTATTTAACAAGTCAACCAATAAGTTCAAGACTGTGTACTGAAAATTTCATTTTCATTTCTATTACAGGGTGTCTACTGGCCTGAGAAGTCATGGTTTCAAAAAATTGTCATAAAAGTCATGACAAGTAATGATATTTCAACCGAAACTCGAAGAAGTCATGATATTTCATCATGTCTTGGTTTACAATATTTCCATTACCTCCCCCCCCCCTTCCCAAAAAAATCAGTTTATTCATTTAATGAGAAAAACCATTGAGTGAATATTTATTATGGAAGTTGAGCGCGCTCTGTATTTCGCCCCCGATGAGGGGCGAAGCGCAGAAATTTCCGCCCCCTTCCCATTTCCTTTTTATACCTCTCCCCCCATGATTGTCATTAAGAAATGTCAAGAAAAGTCATGATATTTTGTTCCCCAAATCCAGTAGCCACCCTATATTTATTAACAGCTTCGCGTAGAGGGCAATCGCCCCGGCCACCACTTCCCTCCCACTGTTGCCACTTGTCAGTAACGTCAGAGAAGGGAGAACAAGCGCGGCAGGATTGCCTTTGGAGAGGGAACAAGATTGTGTTTTTTCAGTGCGATGAGTCGCCACAACACTGTTTTTTTAGAATAAACGTTTCTACACAGAAAGCTGATATTCTCCAGACCGCAGAGCTATGCTTGCTAAATGGCATACATAACCGAGTATTTTCTTAGGAAAAAATTGTCTACGCATCAGTGTTGTCACATGGTAAGCGTTTAAAAACAGGTCAACTATTTTGGCACGCAGGTTTAAAAATTCCTCATGTGCTGTAATGATGAGTAATTTTACCCCCCCCCCCCCCCCGTATTTCGTATATGTATTTAGCGTTTCTGAAATCCAAATAGTTGATAATTTTCATGCTTTTAGTCGGTCATTGTGAGCTATTATGTTCGAAGTTGAAAAAAAAAGTACTTTTTATCCCAAATTCAGCTTAGGCGATTGACCTTGAAATTAAAACATTCTCAAAATTCCCGGCAGTTATTCCATCCTTACACTAATGAGAACGATTTCTTATGGTCGAACCAATTGGTTTGTGTCAGTAGCGTAGCTAAAGGTTTCCCAAAGGGGGGGGGGCACAATACGGTTTTCAAGGGAGAAAACGTCGAAAACTGCGATCTTTTTTAAAATTCGCCGATATTAGAGGACTATGTAAAAATATTGGCGGGGAGGGGCACGTGCCCCTTCATGCCCCCATGCTTCGCCACTGCTTCAGACATTTCAATTATATTATGGTGCGTGTGGTGGGGTGGGGGGCGGCTAGGATACGTCTACGCATTTAATTTCATTCTGGACATCGCGGAGGATGTTGAAATTTTGTGCTTCATTCATGCGAATTTGTGTCATTGAGAAAAGGTTCGGTGCTGTCACTAGCGTCCAGGACTCTTTCCAGACTTGAAAAAAAAACCAGTAAAAGATTCATCCAAACGTATATTAACAGGGTGTCTACAGGTGCTAAAGAGTCCTTCAAGTCCTGAATTTTATAAGTAGGTCCTGGAAGTCCTGAAAGTTAGAAAATTTAAGTCCTTCTTTTTGTAATACATATTTTTATAAAACCACACGTCTCAAAAATCAACGTTTGTTCTAAAAGATTAGAATTTTCAATGGTCATTAAAAAGTGTAGCGCAGAATCTATATTCACAAAGAGGGGGGAAGTGGGGGAGCAAAAAGGAGGGAGGGTTAAAGGGGATAAAATGATTGGAAACATAAAAAAATTCCGCACTCACGGGGAAAAGATGGAAAATATGCCGGCAACAATCCTGCGAAGGGTCCTGAAAAAGTACTTAATTTTTACTTTTCAATTTCTGTAGACACCCTGATTAAACTCTTTATAGAGATTCTTTAGGGCTTCTACAAATTGGCTTGAGTCTCTTCAGTAGTTCCTTTAGACTCCCCAGGCTTGTTTTAGTTTCTTGATGGGTCCCAAATAGGTCTGAAAAGGTGGTAAATGGACTTTATCGAATGTTGTAGGGTCTTGAACAGGTCTGGACGGTTAACAAAATACCTCGACAATGCCTGGAATACTTTTAAACGGATTTAACGAGTTTGCTAAGAACTTCGTAGATAATCTTGAACAAATCTGAAGGAGTCCTTAGATGTCTTAGGTATATTAGTTGGGTTGAAAGCACAATTCGGGGAATGTCTCCAAGAATTTTTCAAGAGTCTTAAGACGAGCTTGGAAAATCTTAAAAGAATCTCAAAGAAAATTGGGACCAAAAAGTAGCCACTTTCTGGAAAACCGGGAACAGTCAGGGAACTTTGTCAGTCTGGAAAAATCAGGGAAAGCCTGGGAGCTTCTATAATTTTGATCAAAATCAGGGAACTTTTGAGAATGGTCTGAGTTAAAGAATATACACAATTGTCATAGTTGTCAATATGAATATCAAATCTGATATCAAATTGTCAGTTTTCTCAATGCTGCTTATAATATTAGCTGGAAAATTGTGAGGGCAAATTTTGGAAAATTGGTCTGGAAAACCTGAAAACGTCTAGTAAAATCGTTCTAAAAAAAAGTAGATACCCTGCGCCATGACTCAGGATCTCGGAATCAAAATCACTCATTTTTATTTATCTGTTCCTATATAAATAAGAATAAGATAAATTAATGAATCAAGGCTCCCTCAGAAAACTCAATCATTGTCGATGTGCCCTCAATTTTTTCGGGAATGCGTGCATTTTCAAAGTCACGGACTATTGTATACTTGTAAGTTGTGCATTATTCTTACCTCCCTCAAGATTAGTTTGTTGCCCCTTTCTGACTCGGAAACCATTTCCTTTTTGGCGACCTTGGTATAGCTGAAGATCCTTCCAAATAAGTCAAAATTAATTTGTAAATTTGAGCCGGCGACTGTATCACCATCATCCGGCAGGTGAGCACGGGACTGGGACGATTTCGCATCGAGCTTTCCGCACAACGTCGTCGACAAAATCCGATCGAGCTGACTGGGCGCATTAACGCCGTCAGTGAAAGTTTGAAAAAGTCCACCCCTCCCCCTCTTTTCATTTTCTTTTTTCTCTGTCTCTCTTTTTTTTTGAAAGTGTGTATACGTATCTACACACAAAAGAAAAAACAATCGCATTAACGGGCGAAACGGCTTCCTGCTCGAATCGAACTTTCAAATTAACTTTCGACAGCCCCGTAATTAAGTTAACAGACGTTTTTGTTTGCTTTCGCCGTTCTTGCCGCCGCCACTATCGTCGTCCGACTTCACTCGGCTGTCGAATATAAAAACAAATGAATGAAATTTCGTTTTAACTAGAATTTAATTATCGGATCGGCTTTTCGGAGAACAAAAAATAACTCGAAGGCGGTACAGAGAAAAGAAGAGAAGAAGAGAAAGACTAAAAGAAGAAAAAAGTGATTAAAGAACGAGCAATGAAAACAAATTTCATTTCATTATAACGATAACGCCTTGAATAATCCGGCTGCAAATAAAATTGATATAGTGAACGACTTTACCCAAGTTCTGAACAATCCGTGGAACAACGTCGGAAGATGTACCGATTGGGGAAGTCGACTTTCTGATTCCTAAAAATTTGAAGCGGGGCTGGTGAAGGCGTGAAATTGTAATTTTACCGAACTCTTGCTAATCGAATTCATAGGTGATGCAATACAATACAGAAAGTTCGTCTGGGGTGGGAGTGAGGATGATAGGTTAAAATTCTGTGACTAGGACAAAACTTGTCATGCGGACCACAGTGTTGCTCAAATTTTGTTTTGACTAAACAAGCAAAAGAAAAGTCTTCGAGTCCAAATATTGTCTGCATTTTGGGTTGATAAGCCAAGAAACAGATCAAGGTCCGGAATTTTAGTTTTTCCCTGGCTCGGGAGGATATATCCCTATATCCCCCTTCTCATCTTATTGACCCCGACCCCACTGCTGTAATCTGTGTAGTTCGCCCAAATGGTAATTCTCGTAAAGACATAAAACTTTTTTGATGTTTGTCACTGCACCTGACTTTTCCACTTAGAAGTGGGGCTTAGTCAAAAAGTCGCCTAACAGGTAATTTTTTCGTTAAAACTTGACGAAAAAGTTGTTTACCCAGTCATTCATTCAGGATGTCTACAAATTCAGGAAGTCAGGAAAAGTGAGGACTCTTGAAAGTAGATCAGGAAGTCAGGAAAACGGCAGGAAATTTCGAAGAATTTACTGAAAGGTCAGAGAGAATTATGATGATTACCTAAATCACATGCAGTATCTCAAAGCCCCTTAAATTTATGCGCATGGCTTTGTATTTGAAATTTAAAAATAATCCGAAGACTTTTATGCATGGATTCTTTAAATACAAAAAAGAAGGTCAGGAAAATGTTGGGAAAAAATTTTGAAGTCTGTAAGACACCCTGTGGTTGCCAAAAAGTTATTGAGAATCATTTTTTACCATTATCGAGAGTCGGTTTTTTCCGGATTTAGAAAGTCATCACGAGTTATTTTAACCAAAAAGTTGGTTGGTGACTTTTCTGTTAGAAGAAATTATTAAAACCCTCCCTACTTGTTTTGTAGGAAATTTCAGACTTTTTTTTTTGGCAGTTTCATTCTGATGAGATACTTTGAATAGAGCCTTATTATGGTAGGGCATGGATTACAGTATACAATTTACCCAGGGAAAGGGAAAATTATTTTCCATATTTTGCTATTAAAAGCATATATAAATGCATGTTTGTATTATTTTTCTCAGTTTTTGGGCATATTTTGGGAATATTTGACCATTTTGGAGAACTTTTCGCGAATATTTCTACTTTTCTGCTGGAAAACAATAAATACATATGAAAATTCGATAGGAAGTGAAATGACAGAAACTGAGGTTGGTTGTACATTAGGGCTCCTACATTTTTTCATGGTTCAAATCCGAATGTGGACGTGAAGTTGTACTTCTGAATTATGTTATCTGTGGCACGTGTTGATTTTTTTATCTGTGATGGACTAGGTTTTTGTGTTTGTAATTTTTGACCATAGACATGGTGTCTCAATTATTCAGCTTGAAAAGTCCTGCATTTTGATACCCATATTGTATTACTGAATATTTTGAGCAGATTTTACACCTGAGGGAATATTTTGATCCCTATATTTTGGCCTTTTTGGGGGAATATTATATGCGCATATTTCACTGTTTTTAGGACATAAAATAATTTTCCCTGTAAAAAAGATATATCTTTTACAGGTATCACGGGAAATATCAAAGTAAAAGATAATCAGTTTCCAAACAATTACTATAGCTGATCACATCTAAATTTTTGAATTTCCGGTTATCTTTGATGAAACTGAATTTTGAATTTTTAGCATACAGCTGCTGATTCTTAATTACGAGCAACTAACTTTGTTAAACTAGTAGTTTTCTTTGTAAACGTACTTACAAGTTAAAGTTCCGAAGTTCGTACACTTATATTAACCAAGTTGTGTCCCATACCGAACTCCCATTTCGCGGGCATAGGCCTCTCCGAACATCCTCCACGTTTGTCGGCCTTGAGCTGTCCTGCACCATGGAGTCCCCACCCTGCCTGTGATTTCCCTCCTCCAGCTTGTAGCCAGTCGGCCCCTTCTACTTTTGTGATCATAAGGGATCCAGAACGTGACCGTCCCACACCACCGCTCCTTGTCCATTCTGGCTAGGTTTCCCGCATATATCATTTTCGACTTCTTAATGATGTAGACTATATCCTTGTCTTCAGTTTTCGCCCTGATCGACGTAGCTCTAATTTTATCTTTTCTCTTCAAACTTAGAATGCTCCTTTCCATTCCTCTTTGCATGGCCACCAGCCTCATGGTCTGAGCCTGTGTGAGGGACCACGCCTGGGCTCCATACGTTAGTATAGGCAGAACGCATGCTTCCAGCATTTTGTTCTTCGATGCGGTTTTCAGATTGCCCTTAAAAATCGACTTCAAGGTCCAATAGCCTTTCCATGTCCGGCTAATCCACTTTTCTACCTCTTCACTCATTTTTTCTTCAAACGACTTGAGCATTTGACCCCGTGGACCACGAGAAGCCTCAAATTACCAAGGAGTAAATGCAAAAATAACACTACTGAACAAAATGAAATTTTTTGTTTGCACAACGCATTTAAGGAGGTGATTCTTGAGTACTTTTCAACGCTGAATACAGTGCCGTCGGCCGTTTTTCTCTATCACGTCTAGTTTTTCTGATCAAAAACTATAAAACATTCAACTAAATGTGTTCAAAAAGAAGTTTAGGAACTGAATGTGGTCATACTGATTGGTGTTGTTGTGTGTTGCGGTCGTGTGTAGTGGTGTGTATTCCGTCTGTTTGTTTTCTGTTATTGTGGTCTGATAACACTGATAATATCAGTCAGTGGTACCGCTTATTCCAATGCAAAAACAAAATGGAAACGAATTTCAGTCGTTCAGAACTCCGAATTGTGACGTGATAGAGAAAAATGGGTCGCAGTATCGTGTTCAGCGTTAAAAAGTACCTCAGAATCACCTGTCAAAATGCATTGTGTAAAATAGTTGTTTAGTAGTGTAATTAGAGTATTGAAGGAACTATATCGTGATACACATGTGTATGTGTAAAATTGAATATGGCTGGTCTCACCTTTAGGCTTTACAGAGGAGTAAAGCAGGGAGACCCCCTGTTACTAAATCATTTTAATGCAGTCTTGGAACAAATATTTCGGAAACTTAAGTTGGCAAAAAAGAAGATCAAAACTGATAGGCAGAATCTTAACCGTTTGAGATTCACAGATATCGTTTAAGTAACTGGTGACAGAGGAAAGCTCAAGAGAAGATCGACAACCTGGTGGAAGAAAGTAGGAGAGCAGGACTCGAAATAAATATATCTAAAACTGAGGTAATGAGCAACTCTACCGGGGACCAAATCAAGGGGGGGGGAGAAGTTCTGGAAACAGTTAATGAATTTACGTATCTTAGTCAAATCATGTCGTTTGAAGAAAAAAATGGGATAATAACAATAATAATGATAATAATAATAAACTGACCTTAGTCGGCTGTTCCTACCTAAATTAGGTGATCCTGTAGGAGACATAGAAGAAAAATCGTCTCAACCCTCGAGACCTTTCTCTACATTACCCATATAATTGCTGATTTTTCCTCATCTTTTTTCATACTTCGTTTTCTTCAGCCAATTTGATAAACTCATTTTTGACATGTAATGGCCAATTCGGATCCATAGCGGGATTCAGTTTGTAAAATGGCATCTCAGGGCAAACTAAATCCGAAAACTCATCAAAATTCGGTGTACAGTCCTCCTCCACCCTATGTCGAAAGACCAGATTTCTTCGTTTTGGTCATCATCTTACTGTAGGAAATAAAAGCAATTACAGTCGGAGAAGTACGATGTAGGACCCACGAACATAACTTGGAGATACTTAGTCCGCAAGAATATTACAGGACTCAAAAACGACTTGCAGTACCTTCAAAATCATCCAACAGGCACTGAACTACACGGATCTTTATAAAGTGTCTTCACAGTGAACCGTGATCAAGTTTGAGGGGTATTCAATGGGATACAAGAAGTCTTAAAGTAGGCTCAAGAAACTTCAGTCTTCCTATTCCCTTCCACGTCATCAGAAAAATCCCCAGTATCTGAGACCGATAATCTCCTAGCCACTCGGTTGTCATAGATAGGAAAACATATCAGCGAATATGAAACATGGCACAGGGTGCCGAGCAAGAGATGCATCAGCGGAAGGAGTATCGGGGGGTAAGGCCGTAAAAGAACCCCCAAATTATTTTGAAAATCGAATTCCGAGACTTCAAAAACCAGCATAAAACTCTGTCTGAATGGGCAAATTCACGCATCTTAAGAGCTGTTCATCAACAATTGGAAAATTTTTGATTTTTTCGCTTTCAACAATGAAGTCTCTTGATTCTCGTCTCCCTTAAAGAGTCGCTTCACTGCGGCCCTGTGTATCACCGAGAAAGTATAAATTCTTCAGTCTAATTAAGCAGTTGATGGAAAACAAAAAGCATAATAAGCTGGCCGACACACGAGGTGGGGCGAGAGAACCGGAAAGATCGAGAGACTTGCCCTGGATTGAGTACTTCGCACTCGTTGCAGCACTGAAAAGAGTAAGACCTACGAATCATTAAAGTCGTTAGACCAACAGACTTGCACTGGATGAATTTATTCGCACTCATTTCAGCGTCGAAAAGAGAATCGTTTAGCAAAGTGAACTGAAACCCGCAAACTGAACAAATTAAGCTCTTTCGATAAACCTCCAGAAAAATAATTTTCACTTGTCTGAAACAGAAATATGATGGAAAAGAACAAGAAGAAAAAGGAAACCCCTATTGAATATTTTTCTTTTGCGCGTTTTTACGGTCTCGACGACCTATGTACGTATACACTTTTCTTCTCTCTTTCGTTTTTGAACATTCATTTTTTCCCCCGTATCTGCAATCGAAAATCGTCGAAAAAATATTGACTTTGGTAACTCCAAAAACGAAATCAAAGTGAAATGCGGAAATTAAAAAAGCCGGGAGTGAAAGAGGAAGGAAAAAATGAGAGAAGAAAGTACTGTATATTTCGATAATGCGAACCGCGGATGCGGAGGGAAGTTCGGAAATACACAGCAGATGTGACGATAACCGAAAACGAGTTCAAACGAGCAAACTAGAAAAAAGAAAATACAACTTCGTACAAAAGCCAATCAAGCTGATGAATATTTTTTGGACGAAGAATTGAAAAAAAAAAAAAAAAAAAAAAAAAAACCCACCAAAAACTATATATTACAGAATGCGGTTATGAACAAGTGTGTAGAATAATGATCCGTGTGAATGCAACGTGTTGCGCTCATCGATGACTCATTTACGTCACTTTGGTTGACGATATCCGTAATTGAAGGCGAGTACAGAATCTGTACGTATTTTTGTTTTTTAAATCAAGTCTAGAGCCATCTACAAAGCCTCAATTGGTATTTAAAAAAATGAAGACTCAATAAAGAGCTCATAACTTAATTTCAGAAATAAAATATGGGTGTTGCGGTAGTCTCCACCGCGATTGATTTTTTAACGTAGCCGACCTTTTGGTATCCTTTAATGTACATATATAATCGGTTAGAGTATTCATAAAAATGCTCACTAGTTTCTAGCCCCTGATTCCTGCCCTTACGAAGTAATTGGCTAAAAATTTTGGAGATCTTTAATTTTTATCTGTTTACACAACAATTTAAAGTTTCAGTCTGGTTGCTTTGAAAGAACGCCTTCTAAAGGCTACGAATTGTGAGAACCCAAGGCGTCTGATTGTTTTTGGTCGCTGTATAGTGTTCTTTGCCCTCACCCAGCAAATCCGGTAAACGAGGATGAGTATACCCAAACTCTTGTAAACGCTCATCATCGGCGTTAAGTGTCTCGCTAAATTTAAAAAAAAAAAAAAAATAAATAGAAATAACTTTTTATAGAAAGTCAAAAAACGAAAAAATTATAATAGGCACCCTAAATGTTGGAACTCTTCTGAAAAATGAAAACCTAATAGAGTAAAAAAAGACATTCATGCAAACTAAGATGGCGGTGTTAGGTCTGTCGGAAGTACGGAGAGAGGGAGAAAGGATCCAATCTACCCCAAAAGGAAACCTCTTTCACTATTGCGGTAGCAAAGGAGTGCAAAATGGGGTTGGTTTCCTTATCAAAAACAAGGTAAAAAATTTAGTCACAGAAGTAAAAGGAATCTCGGACAGGATCGCTGTATTAAAAATTGTAGTAAATAAAACAACTCTATCCGTTATTCAGATATACGCCCCACCCTTCACCGAAGAAAATGATTAAATTGAAAAATTGTACAAAGCAGTGGAAGAGACATTAGAAAGGGAATGAAAAAACAAAAAATGTAAGCTTTTTCTAATGGGAGACTGGAACAGTCAAATAGGACATCTGGGTAAGGACGAGTACTATACAGGGGGGGGGGTACGGTTACGAATACGGAAACAAAAGAGGAACTGCATTAATGAGGTTCTGCCAGGAACATAACTTGAAAATAATTAATGGCTTCTTCAAAAATAGAATAGGAAAAATATGGTCATGGATTACCCCAAATTTTGAAACAAAAACAGTAATAGACTATATAGTTACACCAAAAAGTAACAATACTATAACGAATTTTGATATAAAAAATAACTTCAACTTCCACTCAGACCACCGACTACTAACAATAAAAATAGATATAGGCAAACTACCAAAGCACTTACAAATGCACAAAAATAAACAAAAAGAAACTGAAATACTGAAGACACAAAAATACCAAAAAGAATTAGAGAAATAACTGGACCTAGCGAGTAACGACACCAACACTAATAACTTAATTTCAGTCATATCAACATACAATTTTATAGTCAATGTAATTAACATAGCTATAAAAAGGCTACGGAAACTTCAGACTTCGAAAACGTGAAAACCCTGAAAATAACGGAACTGAAACGGAACATAAAAGACGTCCAAAACAAAAGAAGCAAATTATTAAAAATAAAGAACAAAAAAACAAACGATAAAGTAGAACTCAACATAACCTCAAAACTTAAAGACGTAAAATAAGAGAAGAAAAAAAACACGAAATAGTCAAAAATGAAATTATCATAAAAACCTTAGAAGGTAATCGTAGTATTAGAAAAATGAAAAGACAACTTAACCTGGGTACAACCTGGACAACCGACTTTATCAACAAACAAGGGGAGAAGATCTATGACCGAGAGGGCATTAACAAAACAATAACGGAATACTATACTAAATTATACGAACACAACGAAAACATAGACAAAACTAACAAACAAGAACTAACAACAGAAAAAGAACCACATTTTTTAAAAACAGAAATACAAAATGTAGTGAACCAATTAAATCCAAACAAAAATTCAGGAACCGATAACATAACAAATGAGCATATGAAAATAGGAGGAGAAAAGCTAATAATATGGCTGACTGAACTCTTTAACGAAATATTAAAAACCGAACGGATACCAACAGGATGGAAAAAATCTGACATAATTATACTTTTTAAAAAAGGAGACCGGCATAAAGTCGAAAACTATCGACATATAACGTTGAGCCCTACAATAGCTATTTGATTGAGGAACAAGCAATAGAACAAGCAGGTTTTTGTAGTTCATATTCAACATTAGACCACATTCATGGAATAAAACAACAGGACAATAACAGTAAATAACCAAAAACCTGAAATAATTAACGAATGTACCTACCTCGGCCAAGAAATGACTCTTAACGACGCTATAGAACAAGAAATAGAGACGAGGATAACGAAAGCTTGGTCTAAGTATTGGTCACTCAAAAATATTTTCATGTGGGTAACTATGCAATCTCCCACAAAAGCATGATTTTTAACTCGTGTGTTCTACCCGTCCTGACATATGACTGGCTATTAAACGCCAAAACATTAAACAAGATGAAAATTACTCAAAACGCAATGGAGAGATCCGTGCTAACATGTGGAAAAAATATTAAATCAGTGTAAAAAGAATCAAAAGTAAACTTTGGCTAAACGTGGACGTAGTAAGGTTGATTGGACGCAACAAATGGGGTTGGGCGGGCCACATCTCCCGATTGAAAGATGACCGATGGACCTACACCACCACTTTTTGACAACCGGTGGATGGAGGGAGTGCGGTGGAAAGATGACATAAACCAATCTCTAGATTCAATGAACTACCAAAAAATAGCGGTCAATTGCAAGGAATGGGGGCGTTTACAAGAGACTTTTGCCCTGTACGGGCCGAGGGGGACGTGAGACTAATCTTGGGTAGAATATAAATATAATTATCTTGATAATTTTAATTCAAGTTTCTCTTTACTATTTCTGACTTATTCTGTCACTTACCTCTCAATAAAAGTTATCTTGATCTTGATAATGTTCTTCGAATTCGACAGAGCTGGAAATTCCAAATGGGACGTAGACAAATGAAAATTGCAGATTTGCTGAATTTCACCCCGATCCGTCAATAAAAGATGGAATGAAGGGCATAAAATCAATAAGTATTTTCAAGCGTCCTGCCTGGCTACTTCCTGCGTAGAACGATAAAAGCGTCTTTGAAACGTCTTATGCATTCCTTTACATCCGACAGAGTTGGGCAATTTTTATTCGAGTGACGAATAAGGAATAAATTATTCGTCACTTGGTAAGGTACGAGTGACGAATAATTTATTCGTTATTCGTGACTGGAGGAGTGACGAATAAATTTATTCGTTATTCGTGACTGGAGGAGTAACGAATAATTTATTCGTTATTTGTTATTGGTGTTTGTAGATATTCTTCCTTCAAACTACCCATTAATTGCAGCGCCCCTCTCCCCCCCCCCAAAAAAAAAGGTGTTGATTCCATTCTCATCACTAGAGCTCGGATTTTTATGCGCCTAAAACATGCATTTATTTTCGTCAAAGTATGACAAAATATGCACTTATCTAGCAAAAATGCACTTTTATGCAACACCGATATGGGTATTTTTTGAAAGGATTTTGTATTTGAAAGTCATTTTTTAAAATAGAAAACGTTCTGGAATCAGTCACTTTCGTATTGATTTTCAGATTTAAATTGTAGTACTTTCGACGTATCAGTACAAAAAAAAAATTTCCAGAATTTCTTGGTTTTTTCAGGTTTGCTAGTTTCAGTGGGGGAAAAAAATGGCCAAAATTTACAAAATATGAATGCAGACTATCAACTGAGCATGCACCCACACGAAAATGAGTAAGCGTGACTACAGCTAGTGAGATAAGAGATAGTAACGTGTGTCGCGAATAAAACGGGCTTGTCTGATAAGAAAATCTATTTCTTTTGTACATAGTATCAAGTTCAGCATAGCGTTCGGTAGTGACAAATAACGAATAATAAATAACTATATTATTCGAATGAAATTTTATTCGAATAATGCTAGTGACGAATAATGAATAACGAATAACTTTTTATTCGCGAATATTATTCGAATGCAATTTTATTCAAATAATGCCCAACTCTGACTTCCGGTAGTGCTCTTTTCAAAACCGCGCTCTTCTTCTTCTCCTCATTCTTATGACTCACTCTCCTTTTTTCTCCTTCGATCAGCCAGGCAGAACATCAGTTGAGTTACTGTTACAGTTTAGGGACAGTCAGTTACAATTTATGTTATAGCACTCTCGATGAGATCTATGTATTATACTATCTATCGATCCCTATATGGACTTCCTCTACACTCTCTCGTTTCTTTTGACTTCGCATGCCTTCGCTCTGGTCCGAACTAGATATTTCTCTTTTGCAAAGTTCGATAAACCCAAACTGTCAATATTCTTACAGTACCTGTCATTTCTCTCTACTGCATTTTTAAATTCAAGTATCAGATTACAGAAAAGTGTGGCATTTTTAGAAAATTGAATTCGAGAGTGGGGAACAAAACTTGACATAAAACTTGATAAATATATACGTGTTACTGCTTGATGCAACCCTCGTATTCTCCCTCCTACTGCATTTCAGATTGGAAAATTTTCAAAATCGGCATCTATAAGTATGTCCCACCCTACAACACTATTTAGAGAAAACCTGAAGCATGAAAAACAAGAAAAAAGCATGAATTTTCATTTTCTGAAACTGGTAGACACTATGCAGTCGAGCCATTAATTTCATCGAGTACACAGATTTGATAACGTTGTTCTGCAGCTGCAGAGTATCAGGTGGCCTGTCAAGTCTGCTACGTGACTGTGCCAGTAAAGATGAAAAACTTGATACTTCGTTGTACAAGTTTTCCAAGTCGTAACCCTTTTCAGTATAATATTTATCCGTAGTGTAAAAAAAAAACAAAAAAAAACGGGGTGTATCGCACGCGTTTAATGCTAATTTTCTTTCGTCGATTACTTTCTCTCCCCATCGCAGCGAAGATTTTAACGAGTTACGGGGACAACTCGATTTCCGAACACCAAGAGCAAGAAAAGAAGGAAAAAGTCTGAAAGACAGCCGGTTGTCATTTTTTCGGCTTCTAAGTATATTCCGGAAAATTACACTCCGCTGTGGCGGCCGCTTCGTCTTATTCGCTAATTTTTTCGAAGATTTTTTTACTGCCACGTCGTAAATATTCATTTATAATTGAACGATAAGAACGAAGAAGAAAAAAGGAGCGAAAAAAATTATACTAAAATGAAGATTTATGAAGAAACAAAGCCCCTCTCTTCGTTTCGACGTGCAATTTAAAACGTCAATTAATACGCTGTGTTCAGATTCAGTTACTCGCAGTTCTCGCATTCAAAGCAGAGCCAATGAGAACAGAAGTAAAGGAAAAAGGCTGTCGCAGTGATGCGTTTTTGAAAAGTTGATTTTACCGACTTTTCAAACGAAAGAGAGGTATTTTAAAATCAATCAACACTTCGTCGATTAATTACTTTTGAAATTATTTGATTAATTTTGACCAGTCAGTTCTTTCTGATAAATCGATTTTTGAGATTAATCTGTTTATTTTGGATGAATTTGTTAATTTGCAATTATTTGATTGTCTCTGGTCAATCGAATTTTTTGTACTTAATTATTTTCTTTGATGAAGTGATTATTTGTTATTAATCGATTATTTGTTCGATTATCCAATTATTTGTAGTTAATTGGTCGTGTAAATTAGGTGATTGTATTTCTTTAATCATCGAAAATATGCGACAATATGCGCTTTAAAAAAAGTAATATGGGTATATTTTTTGCAGGGCTTCAAAAGGTCTGTTAATTGATAATTTTAGATTTAATTTCCAGTTTTTCTATGGTCGTAAATAGATACATAAATGAACGTGTGAATTACAGTACCCGCTAAATGCCACTTTTTTTCGAAATGCCTTTTTTTGGTGCAAAATGTTCTACGTGACGGCCCACGTACGAATTAAGTATTCTTATTTGGTCAACACTGTCGCATATGGCCAAGACCACAATTTCTGTAAACCATGCTAAGTGCCACTCGGTGCCATACGCACGTCATTGCTTTCTTTTTATTTTCTGACATGCGTTGCAAATTGGTTTTTTGCCCTCTTTTCATTTTGGCACCTATCAGGTATTGTAATTCACACATTATTAACAGTGAAAATTTCTGTTATCAAGAATGTGAAAAACAGTGTTACTTTCTTAACGAAGAAAAATATTTATTTTTGAAATTTCCGAAGCTTAAAAATAAGAAAATCAGAAGCACTAAAGAAATAGGCTAAAACGGAGAAAACGGCACATATGTCGTGAATATGCGCTAAAAATGTCAAAAAGAGCAAAACATGCAAAATAGAGGATTTTATCAAACTATACCAAAATATGCGCCAACATACAGGTGTCATTTTACTCAGAATGATGTGAAACAGATGAATATTACTGACATGTTGTACAAGAAGTGACAAAAAATGCATGCGTTTTCATAAAAATCCTAGCCCTGCTGATCGCAGTTAGGTTAAATCATAATCAAAAATCATTAATTTCAAATCATTTTATGTTTGATTTTGAAATTATGATTTGAAAAAAAGAACTGATTCTTCGATTCTAATTTTGTGATTTCTTAATTTCCCCCCTCCCATTTTTAAAGAACGAAAATCAGAGAAAAATAATTTTGCTAATGATTTTAAAATACTTTTCAAAGAATGATTCCCTGATTTTGATCTTGACTTTTGATATATTTTTCTGATGATTTTGAAAACCATTGATCTTACATGACTTGGTTTCTGATTTTGTCCATCTCTGCTAGTGATAATGAAACATACTTCCAGTTGCTTCGTTTGTATTATTCTCCGTTTGAACAGTGCATATTAAATTGTATTAATTATGAATATGTGAATACCCCTACTCTAGTAAAATTACTGTAATGGACAAGAGTGGACGTATTTCCCTCCTCCTTGTTCTCGTTGTGAACAGAGCATATTAAATTGCATTAGTTATGAATAGATAAATACCCTGTTCTAATAAAATTACTGTAATGGACAAGTAAGAGTAGACATGAAAAAACTTGATCCGTTTTTGTAGGCATTTATTCTGTACAGTATTAAGCTTCTGTATCTCTTTTATTGCTTCATACAGCGACTGAGAAAACATAATTTTGATACTTTATTCATTTTTCAAAGAAGTCCATTTTACCCGTTTCATGATTAGTAAAATTTGGACTTTAGGCCAAAAATTTGTGCCGGATCAAAAATCTGGTTAGAGATCTGCGACCCAAAAGACCCCCCTCCACTTCGATACTTTGTTTGATATGTTTTCATTTGAACATTGTGAGTCTGCAGAATATAAGCTTTCTTTTCAGAGGAGAGGGAATTTTTTCACTGAAAAAGAAACTATACATTATTAAATTAAGATCTTGCTTTGTTACACCTTTATTAGGTCCATACATTGTTGCTATTTTTGAAGATATGCTGGAATACTGTTGTAGAACAGATCGAGAGGAACTAAAAAACTCCATGATCTAACAAGATGGCATGTTCTGAAAATTAATACAGTACAAGATTGTAGAGTTGGATAACAAGTGGCATTTCCTTGAAAATTTTTGATCGCAAAATGTTTATTCAGTAAAATTCAAAAGGGCAGCAATGAATAGTTCAGCAAAAATATATCAAAAATTTACATAACTGGTTGTGAACTATCTTTAGTATTGAAGAGACCACACTGGTTTGGAAATTTGAGTCATAAAAGTTGAACAAAAATCCAGATCGCACAAATTTAGACTTAAATAGCCCCTTCAAGATGGAAGATAGGCAACTAATAGTGTTGATACTTTTTGTTCCATGTTTGAAGTACCATCTGTAGCCAGTCTTGATGAACACAACAAATGCATTATTTGCTCAATAAAATTTTACTTAGAAATTGTTGTATATTACAAAATTTTGTTTAAATATTACAATTTTGATGCCAGATTTGATGGTGCCATTCTAATATGCGCTCTACCTGTGTCATTAGATCTACATATGTAGGTATGCGTTCTACCAACATAATATTTCTTTTCTAGTATGAGTTCTACTATTGGAAGCCTGTTAGCATTACCCAGGAGACACCACAAGAAGGTTGGCTGAAAAGTCTCCCAAATCCACCGCGAGTAGGGTTTTGTCAAAATTCACCAAATTAGCCGAAGAAATTTTTCTTGTCCTGAATGTTGTTCTGAATTTATGTATGTGTTGTCTGAATGTCTTCAAGGAATGTAATGAAGAGGTTGTCTGAAGTCTTCTGCCACATCTGCCAACAGTATTGATGTATGTGAAAGACTGCAGCTTGTGAAAGAGAACGCCTCTCTCCTTCTTCATTATCGATGTTTTCGCATTCAACCATGACCTTTCAATAGGTTATGGAATAATCGCACCATTTTGCTGTAAATCCTTTCTTGGGATATTGCATTACTAGCATCCATTTGCCGCTGCAATTCTTCCTTTGTTTCTGAATCATCTTGGAGCCATACTTACAACGGGGATTGTGGTCTCCATCTACCAAGTAGTATAGTAGATGGTCTTATAAGAAATGGACACAAGCTGCTTCCAAATTCATGATGTTAATGTAAAATTCCTTCAGTAACATAATTATTGACTTACAAATAACTACGCATCTCAATATATATCTGATGGGAGGTAGGTCCGAGTACCAATCCTTATGTGTGCAAGACATTCCCTGCGAATTTCCATGCAACACTATCCTCAAGTTATGATATGAATCGAAAAATTTATATTTTTACTTCCTATCCAGGCGGGTATGCTGGTAGAACGCGTTACTTTATAGTAGAATGCATACTAGAAAGGAAATATATTAGTAGAATACATACTATAAAAGTTAGTATGTTGGTAGAGCGCATATTAGAATGGCACCAATTTTATTTATGATAATTTCTTTACACCATTTTCTAGATGGTAGTTGTAGAGAGTATATTGGAAAATGGAACGGACATATTGACACAATTATTAAGTATTAAGGTAAATCACTCCAAAAATCAATTACAATTTATTAACACAACGTTTCAACATCACTGTCATCATCAGGTAACACAACATATACAAACTAAGCAACTCTGAAATCCATGATCTAAATGCTAGTTACACAAAACATAATACAAAAAGTGGGGGGTAACGTTAACCAACTCTACTCGCGGTAGATTTGGGACACTTTTAAGCCAACCGCCTCGTGGTGTCTCCTGGGTAATGCTAACAGGCTTATAATAGTAGAACTCATACTAGAAAAGAAATATTATGTTGGCAGAACGCATACATACATGTGTAGATCTGCTTAATTTATACGTGTTGTGTTGCCTGATGATGACCGTGATGTGGAAACATTGTGTTAATAAATTGTAATTGTTTTTGGAGTGATTTGCCTCTATACTTGATAATTAAATAGATTCATCTCCTCTACTTTACTAGTATTGACACAATTTAGTGCCTCTTTTCAGTCTTGACTGAGCTATCAAAGTCTAAATAATTTACATAACTTATACATAGATTATTGTTTGAATCATATGACTCAAATTTTCCAACATGTAGCTCCTTTAATATTGAGGATAGGGAACAACTAAGTGTGGAAAAATATTTAACTGGAATCGCGAAGAAAAATTTCAGAATGAAAATATATGTTGATCTGTTATAGGACAGAAAAGAAAATTCTATGTTCAAAGAACAATTCTCAAGTTGGTCAGGACACTGGGCCCATAACCTGTAGAAAAATATTTAACTTGAAATAATGAACTCTCTAAAGGACGAGTCAGCTTGACTATAGACATCATTTAATAACGAACGGAACAAAAGATACTCACATTCTCATTTGTACTAAATAAAACGGAGCTTTCATAATTTACATCAACATTATTACCGAGATCGCCTAGTCAGTCGATAAATGAATCACAAATCAGTGACCAGTAATTACTAAATAATATTTGAGGTTTGAGATTGTTTGTAAATTTTGTTGTAGTTTTGCTATTTTATCCGTTTTCAATTATTGAAAATTCTCTGGATAAAAATTCTGCGATCAAATTCTGAAGGAAATTCTGTTTCTGTCCTACTTGAGGGTGATGTACTGCAGAATATGCCGTTTGACTTCGTAGACTGTTTTGTTCCTTTCGACGAGTACTATCTTCCCAGCTTATTCTCGTAAATTGAGACACCCTCAGTTATGCGAGCTGTACTAACTCAGGTAGAGGGAGGCCAGACATTTTTGACGACATTATCCCCCAACATTTTTTCCTAGCCGAAAAAGTTCATTGTTACTGAAACAGATTGAAGAAAGGTAGGGGTGGGTCGCACGAATGATACTCAGCACCCTTTTCTGTTCCCATCCATTATCGTTTTTTTATACCTTGTATGCGTTTACAGCTATCTGCCGGTAAGTCTAATCCTCTACATACAGGTAAATGGTAGGGGTACAAATACGAGTACAAACAAAAGTACAAGCCGGGCTGCCGACGAACTCTAAAGTAAGGAAAAGGAACCTGGCGATAAATAATCCAGTTTATTTGGAAATTGCGTACCGCGTAATTTATATGCCCCACCAAGAAAAAATCCTAATAAAGATCATGGGGCAGCGACCATTTTACTAATGTGAAATAAACGGTTATTACGGTTTGTGGCTCCACACTTGACTCGATAAACTGTTTAAGAAATTTTTTGCACTATAGGAAAGGGTCCTCTCATCAAGTTTCTCACGGTTGAGCTTGTTACCATTTTTCACAAATACAGAATCTCCAACATTGAACTCAACAAATTTTCTATTTTTATCATAACGCGTCTTATTAGCTGCATGGCTTTTCAGCGATTTTTCAAAGGCAACTTTCCTATTGACGTCAAGATCTCTTTCTCCAACAAAATTTCTGGAAGAACCGATCTGCGAAGTCCATTCATCAAATACTGCGGCGAGAATTTTGTAGATGAATGAGGGGTCTGATTATATTCAGTGATGCAACGTTGTGCAATAGATGGCCAAGCCATTTTTGCAGTACCAGAATTAATTCGACATCTTATGCGGTTCACAAGAGTTTGGCCAAGACGCTCGTTCAATCCATTAGAAAAGGATGCATCAACTGCAGTGAAAATATGTTGAATGTTTTTACTTTGAAGGTAGTTGACAAATTCCTTAGGACTACGACCACCAAACTGATCGGAGAGGAGAGTGCCGATTGGATGGATTCTCTGAACACTATCCACTAATTTTATAAAATCATTAGATGATTGGGATTTTGATGTCGAAATGAATGTAAAACGTGTAAAATAATCCACAAGAAGGTGGAGATAACGCTTTGTACAACTGTCTCCGCTTTCAAATGGCTTTGAGGCTGGGCCATAATTTTATATCTGCGTCCTCTCCCCTTATCAGCGCGACACTTTATACGAGGTATGTAAAGAAATATGAAAAGAGAAAATCAGTACCATCATCTTTCTTTTCAATGAAACCTCCAGATGAGTTCATCTCACCCCACTCCCATAGTTGGGTCAAGACTAATAGCTGATTTTTGAAGGAAAAAAATCGGCTAGAAATTAATAACGAGAAAAGAAGTGCGACGTAAAGAAAAGGGGAGCTCGAGGCCGGGCGCCGAACGAATGAGAGCCGTAATCGAGCTGAAGCGGGCGAGCAAACGAAATTTAGCGACGTGAATTTTTTACCGGCTGTACTTTCGCAGCTGAAAGTTGATATTCAAAACTGATGGATGGCTCGGCACGCGAATACCATGCCTCGCAGCGAAAGGAGGATTAAATAATTGATTCGTATGTATGTATACAGTATACGCCGTGCTGCCGAGTCATCGAAAGGTGGAGAAGATTAACTGGTAAACTTTTCCCGTGTGACTATCACGTGTTTGTGAAAGCACACGAGACAAGATGGAGTTTCGCAATGCAGACACAGCACAACAGGGTACTGGCACTGCTGGCGAGGGCATCGCATCGGTGTAAAACGTTTAGGTTCGCTCTCCGACCGAGGCTGGGAGGTAGATTGAATACGCACACGGGTGTCGTTTCTTGTCAAATTAGTTTTTAAAGCACCTAATTGCGAGCTTTTATCTTTACTGTCGAGTGCCAACAGCGTTCACGTTGCAGAAGAATAGCTGCTGTGTGCGTTTTGTATTATTAATTTGGATTTGCGAGTGGGCTTTTTTTAAGCGCAAACTTCGGAAAAAGTTGGAGTTGCAAAAAACAGTTCCACGGCTTTCAATAGATAGTACACGTGGCTTTGAATTTCTCGTGTTGCCCGAAGTTATCTCTCCCCCCCCCCCCTCCGTACATTATCTTACCGCAAAGTCGGATCGAGTCCGAACTAAATGGATCTTCGGTTAGTGAGGTCTAGTTTCTTTTCGGCTGGAAACATGTTCTCTGTGGATAGGAGAGCTCGAATGGATCACCTGTTTGGAATTTTGAACGGAAAGGTATATCAGACAATTTATCGGACTAGCGGTTTTTTTTGGTGGGGGGGGGGGGGAAGGAGGATGGCTGACTTCGAATTTCTCATCGAATTTTTGATTTACGTGCGATACATTTTACCCTTAAACGAAGCAAGTAAATGGAGTCAACTAATTTGGCTCTAAAAGTGAGTCAAGTTTAAGATAGCAATTTTTATGATATTCATCTTGAATGCCGTTATCGTACGAAATGGATCATCCGAAACAAAAAAGGCAAATTACACCCATCGGGAAGAAATAAAACAATTTTCGCAAGCAAAGATTTTTCTGCGCTGAACCTCATTGTTTACTTTCTTCTCTTTCGGCAGGTCCGTGCGCAGAAATTATACAGGGGGGGGGTGACCATATATTTCATGTTAGGTTAGGTTATACAGGGCAGTGATCGCCATAAATTATTATATTATCTACATATCAATAAAAGCAAGCTGGGGGTGGTGGATCCCCCTTGCGCATGCGCCTGTCTCTCGGTCGCTTTATTGCGCTGGTATCAAAATAATAACCATTCTTATCTCTTATCAAATGTTGTTCTCCCCCTCTCTACCACGTGCCACTGTTTTCATTTTGGTGTGAAATCTATGCTGGAATACGGGCTTAGCCATCTTTAAAATCTACAAAATGGTATCCATATTGTATTGTCGAATTTTTTATGCTGACTTGTCGACTGTATTAGACGTAGGTATTGTTTGTACTGTGTGGATAGTATTCAGATTCTCCCCGAATTGATATTCCAGCTGGTTGAATTGGAATGCGGTTTTTTTGAACCAAGTGTTCTTGAGTATTGTGGATCAGGAAAAATTCATTGCCAGTATTCAGTGATGCATTATCGGAGATGCAAAAACGAACACTGGGCTAAAATGGCAAATTTTGGAAATCACTAGCAAAGTTCACCGCTAGCCCTGAACCTAAGAACAAGATTGAATCTAAGGATGAGGTCTGGGCCAAATTGCTGAAAAGTCCCCTGAAACAGAAATATTTATCTGCCAAAATTTCGTCACGAATTACTCTACTGGTTAAGTAAAATATACATTTTGTAAAATAAACGCGAAATCATGTCAGAAACGAGGCGTATATTCGATTACGAGTAAAAAAATTTTACTTCGAAATTTGGTGACGAGTTTTCGGCAAAGAATGAAAAAGCGTAATATCGAATCCAACATGAAAGATAAGCGAAAAACGACGATGTTTTGAAAACTTAGATGTCGATCGAGGCAAGTGAAAACAAATTTTCAAAAATAAACAAGAAAAACGTTAGGGAAAAAAACAACAGAATTTCCTCCAAACTTTAACATCCAGTCAATTAACTGCATGCTCTTCGACTCACGTATCACGAATCAGGAAAGAAGCCAGGAAACTTCAAGAAGAAGAAATTGAACTGCGAACGCTTAAAGCGGAACGGGTATATTGTGGAACGGAGGGAGAGGAAAAGGAAAACTGTAAGAATTGTATTGAACTGAAAAATCTGCAGCAAGTTGGCATGCATGGATACCACATTTCTTGGGTTGCCGAAGTCGAATATCTCATCGAAATTTTGATTTGGCTCCGACTTAGTCTCTGAATTCGCCATTTCACCGTTCAAAGAAACAAACTGACTTGGTTTCAAAACCAAGCAAAACTTTTTTGACGGGGGTGGGTTGATAACTAAAATTTTTCTAATTTTTCTTTTAGTCCACATTTGGGTTTCAAAATCCAAATAATGTCACCTTTGTCATGGGAAGAATTAACTTGTCTTGAAAGTGAGAATGAGGTATCAAAGCGGGAGGGAAATCACTCTGATTTCGAACATTCCATCAGATTTCTGAAATAGTCCCGATTCGCACCCCGGATTCAACATTTTCATCCTTCGAATGAGCGACATTGATTGGTTTTGATAATGTGAGTGCCGAAATGGGGGTGGGGGACTTTTTGAGTCGCTAATTTCGAATATTGTATTACATTTTTGATTAGGCGTCGATTTGAGTCTCAGATTTGACATTGTACCTTTAATTTGTCATTGCTTCAAAAATTGAATTAAGTATCGAAATCACGAGTTTTTTGGGTCGCTGATTTCAAATGATATTTCTTGTAGCTTCAGTTCAGGTTCTTGGATCAGAATCTTACCCTTCCAATAATAGGCAAGATGACTTGATCTGGAAAATGGAATCAATTATGTCGAGTGAGTTATTGACCAACAACTGCTTTAAAAAAGGACGTACCGAAGAGTTTTCTTGGGTCGGGGGGTGTGAAAGTTCCATCTGACTCAACTGAAAATTCCCAGGTATCAAAGCCAAAAAAAGCAACCTTTTGACTTGTTGGATGTTCTCAACTCCACCTGACTGAAATGGTAAATTTTTCCAACTGCTGAGTGAAAAATTCCTGCCGGTGGGGTGGGGGGCAGTTGCCTCAAATCTGTGCCCATGACACCACACGTATACAAGTATTACTTGGGGGCACTCTTTCTGTACGAAACTTTTCATCCCTTTAGTCACTCTTTATATATTGCCTGCGCCATCATAGCTCTGATCAACAATTTTTATTGACATCTAAATTACGATTCTTGAGTGAAGCTATAGTATTGTTATATAGCACTTCTCCCAAAGTTTTTGATGGTTAAAAATACCAACCAATCGTTCTACAGGAGCAGGCAGAGAAGGGACAGACAAAGAGTGTTCAAATTCCTCGATATATCTTACGAGCACAACAGTTTATTCCATTTTACAGGAATCTTGAGTCCCCTCAACAATTATTGAAAAATATTTAGCTTTGGCCATTCGTTTACAAATTTCTTCTGTTACCATATCTCGCATTACACAAACCAATTTACACATGCTCCAGTAGTTTAAGAAATTGACTCGAGGTTTTTTTACCTTCTCCAGAAATTTTTCAAGCCTTCCTAAGTAAACTTTGGCATCGGCATTTTGTACTGTGATAGTAATCTAAACAAATTTATATAAGTTTTCCCTTGAGGTTATCTGAATTCCGAAATGCCATCGTTTCTGTCGTGAAAAACCGCGAACAGTCAATCATAATAGAAACATGACAGCTCGATGATGATCCACCCAGTAGTTGTGCATCTCAATCATTTTTCTATCAATTCTATTTTTCTCTGAATTCCAGCGAATTGAAGCGAGGTCGTTATCACGGTGGTAATCTGAACTTTTATGCAATTCTACATCGCGAGATGCATTATGAATATTGGAAAGTGAATAACCATCTACCGCATTTGAGTTTCATTACCAACAATACTCGGGAATATAAAAGCAGAGACCTAAGGCCGGAGCTAAAGTATTGGGCTTCCTCAGTGACACGGGATCGCGACACCGTTGGTCATAATCATCGCACCTGAAAGGTTTCTTTTTGTTGGAAAGCGGTTGGATTTTTCTAACTTTGCAACTCAATTCCCAAGTACATATATCAAAGCAAAAAAAAAAAAAACTACTGAGTGAAAAATTCTTACGGGGAGGGGGGAGTTGCCCCCTCCATCGGTACGTCCCTGAATAGATATGGCCAATAAAACAGTTTTCCACAATTTTCACTACCAGTTAACCATAAAATGTTTTCATATTGCGATACACGGCCATGTTTAGTAAAACTCGAACCACCTCTCTTCTGCTCAGTTTTAAAAAAATGTGTAATTCTGGTTTAGGCTTCCCATCATAAATAATTGCGAAAATGGTTTTTCAGTAAGATTTTGAATACGCATTTTGTGGGCAAAAAAAAAAAAAACAAAAAAAAACGGAGCATTTAAACATAGCACGTTGACTAGTAGAAGAACATAATCGCATTTTCACATTTCATTGTCAACTTCGACGTTCGTGTGTAGCCAAGCCTGACTCAACGCGCTTCCAGAACGCAACCAAATGCACAGGTTTCGTTGCGTTGAAGATGCTGGTGTGTTTTTATGTTGATAATTAACACGGATACGGAGCGTAAGTCGTGCAATGTTAAGGGGGATGTACACGGTTTCATTTCTGATGATCATTCAAAGTGATCACTCAACATGATTCAACCAAAGTGAAGCATCCATGTTCACACATTTTCATCATTTTTCCTTTTTTTTTTTCTTCTTTCTTTTCGTTTTATTGTTCATTTTCATCCAGGGCTGGAGTCCATGACCGTGGATTTCTATTTGAGCTGTTAGAATGAGATGCAGTGACGCATGCGGGCAGGCGGGTAAACATAGACTAAAAAAATGTAATTCACACTTTTCACCAGGTGGTGAACCGTGATGAGTCATTGTTTTCCAAAAAAATGATGAAAGGCTCTTTCACCAAAAATCACTCTGGGATTGATTCCGTCCATTGCTCACTTTTGCTGATCACTCTGGAGGAAGTAATTCATCCCAGATGATCATCTTAAGTGACAAATGTAAATGTGCCTGTACGTGCAGTATGGAAAAGAAGCGTTTGATCCGACGCTCGCCCTGCTGGTAAGCGTCAATACAGTCGCAAGTTAGCCCAGTGTTCCATTACGTATATCTTTTATTTGTTACAAGTTGAAGTTGATATTGTATATGAAAACTTATTTTCTCGGGAACATTCAGGGTAAGCGGCGCTTACCTTGCTTGCCTAGAAGGCACGCCACTGTGTAGTGAGATGTTCGACGAGAGAGCACGTTCGACTTGCCAAAGGCTAATTCATGAACCAACCAACTAGTGTGGATGGAACCAAACTATGTAAAGGGCTCCTCGTATCGTCGTGTATTCAAGCGGGGGTCACACACAGATGACACAATGAGTGGTGGTGTCAAGTATGTGTTTGCGTTTGTGTGAGTGACTAACGTAACGGCTACACACTTATCACATTTCCTATTTCATGTAGCGTTTCAAGGTGTTTCACGAAAAAGAAACTGAAATGTGAAACACTCCTCTACACACTTCTCACGATTTTCATGAAATTTGGTTTTCTACTATTTCACGAAATCATGGCGAAGAAACCAGGGACTGTGAAAAAGATTTCGTCGTGCCCGATGTACAGAGGCGAAACTTGACTTTCAGTTGGGGGGGGGGGGGAGAGAAAAATTGGCCGACTAATATTTTTTGAAAACTAAAAATTCGCCGACAAAATCTTTTTTAAATTGAAAATTTGTCGATTTTTCAATCAAAATATTTTTTAATTGAGAAAAACAAACAAATAAATATTCTTACAAAATAGAAAATTCAAATGAACAGTTTCAAAATTTGCCAACTTCGAAATTATTGGGGGTTTTAGCCTCCATAGTTTCGTCCCAGCAAATGCAGATTGGAACCTTATCCCCCAAGCATTCAATTTCTCGCACATGAGCATACCTTAGTCTGGGAGGGTAAGCTAGAACGATGTTAGGAATATTCGAGAGAAACACACAACTTCCTTTACCCTTAAGGTGGTCCTTATTTACTATTGGTGATATTTTTTTTTTTTAGTTTCCTCTGATTCGTATCCTAAATTGGTTCCAATAAAATATATTAAAATAAAATAAACCTACGAAGTTTTTCAGGTCGATCAGATTAGGGGAAACCGTGTTCTGATTGAGGTGGATCATTAACCACGTCTGTTAGTGCGGAGGGCTCCTGAAACTATTCGAAGGGCTAAGTTTTGGATTGTGTCGAGCATTTTGAGGGTGTTTGGTGGAGCTAGTCCGTAAACTTGAGCTCCAAAGTCTCGATAAGCATGGAGAAAACACATGGAGTTTTGACTTTTGTTCCAGACTAAATTTCCCTTCTATATTCACCAGAACTAAAGCCCGTAAATTGAACAATAGAACTTTTGCTATCGGATTCAGCTTGCGACATTGGAAAATAAGTATTTTAATTTCCACTTTTAGATTTTAAAGAAATGGTCAACTTTCTCAAATTTCAGGCTCTAGGTTAAACAGAGCATCTATAGTAAAAACAGAATAGTCATTCAAATTCGAAATTCAACGTTTGCTACAGACTTTCAGATTTCCACATTGCAGCTTTGTTTAACCTTTCAGACAACTTGCGATACTCAGCTTGAAACCTTCGGCTTTTGACTAGTCTCTGAGAGGAGTCTAGGGTACTCCATTTTCAGAAACGAAATTTGACTTTCAGTTTGAGGAGGTGGAGAAAAAAATCTGCCAACAAATATTTTTCGAAAGCTAAAAATTCGACGACAAAATTTTAAAAAATTAAAAATTTGTCGATTTTTCATCGGAATATTTTTTAATTGAAAAAATAAAAATAAAATAAACAAGCACACAAACATTCATAAAAAATGAAAAATTCAAATGAATAGTTTCAAAATTTGCCGACTGCCAAATTATTGTTGGGGGGGGGGGGTTCAATCCGTTACACCTCCTATAGTTTCGCCCCTGCCAATGTAGTGCTCCTTTTGTGGCTGAATTATGTTGTCGTGTTTAGTGGTATTATTTTCATTTGATGATGAGTTATGATGAAGACGCTGTTATTGCGACGGCAATCATAACTGCATCCTCACAAGAAAGGAGACAAGTGAAACCCAAGAAGTTTCTTTGTACGGGACTTCTTTTCGGGGTGGTGAGGATCCCATAGGACAGGACGATCTTTCACCTCGCGTACCAAATTCGTTAATTTGTCCTCAGTCTACTCCATTGTACAAGAACTTATAAACGCCAAAAAATAACGATACACAAGTGTTCACTGCAGGATTTAGCACATCAAATTGAACACATGACAATCATCTTGAAATGACACACTTGTTGTGTCCTAGAATCTAGTTCTCCCTTTTAGCTAATGTAGTGTGTTTTTTTTGTTGTTGTAAAACGGTGGCATTTTGCTTCCCTTAATTCATCGATCATTATTCTCATCACGTTTCCAACACCCAGTGCAGGGGTGGAACAACGCAGTTTTGTACCTGACCTCCCGCTTTATTGTGACCCAGTTACCGGGCAAGTCGATTGGCAATGCTGAGTATGCGACTATATAAGCATAAGACTCTGAATGAAAGTTAAAGGGAAAAAAAAACACTTTTTTACAGTTGAGGAACCCACTTCCAAAGTGACCTAACTGCAAAATTTTAGTTTTGAGAAAAACAAGCAAAACAGTAAAGTAGATAACGGATTTTTTGAGGTAGGTATCAATAAGTTCAACTTTCAAGAAAAATTTGTCGTTTTTGTTTTTGCAAAGCATGCCCCTAGCGCGGTAAGACAGCGCGTTGAAAACAAGAACTCATGAAATCATAATGTTTCAGTTAGGTCACTTTGGAAGTGGGTGCCCCAACTGTAAGTATTCTTTCAGTTTGCAAACTAAACTGTGTGAATACCTCCCAGTATCAAAGCACAAAAAAAAAAAAAAACAGTTTTGACTTGTTGGATAATTTGTTGAATCAGTGGGTAAAAGAAGTATCAATTTCCCAAATTTTGCCAAAATTGCCGAATGAAAAATGACTGGATGGGTTGACACCCCCTCGCACCAGCTCTGACTCCGCTTCCTCCCGAAACCAATTCCAGTCAAAAGTGTTGTTGTGCCCTCTCTTGGCCTACTTTACGAAGGGACCTTACGATCTGTGACCGCCGGGTCCCGCTGTCCAACAGGTGACCAGCTAGCCCAGCGGACTAACCGGGCCTGATAGCCCGAATTTCGCGACAATCTGAGTTCAAATCCGGTTGCATTTCATGAAAAGTGTGTATCGGTGCTGATGTCTAGACAACACCTGATGAAAAACCTTTGATATTTCATCAAAAAACCGCTATACCTTCAGCGAAACGACGTGAAATATGAAATGTGAAAAAGATGCTCTGTGAAATGCGCCACACATACTCTACACACTTTTCACTTTTTCATATTTCACGGTCGTTTCATGGCGTTTCATGATAAGTGTGTAGCCGGTATAACACTTTTAGGTCATTTCTGAACTATTTTTTAGCCTTGTTGGTAGCATTCCATGCTTGGCGGTGCAGAAGACGGAAGCTGTTTTGTTTACAACGCGCCGCAAGTACAGCCCACCCACCTTCGTCCTAAAAGGTGTGGAGATTGCGCCCTGTACAGCCCTGAAGTACCTGGGGCTGTGGTTCGACGGGAAGCTGTCGTTCCGAGAACACTTCCGACGGGCAGCTGAGAAGGCGGATCGAGTAGCCGGCCAGCTGTCCCGTCTGATGTCGAACCTAGGGGGACCGAAAGAGCAGAGAAGAAGACTGTACGTCAACGTAGTGATGTCGGTCCTCCTATACGGGGCGCCGGTATTCGCCGACGCCATCAAGATTCCGTATAGAAGAGTGGAGATGGAGAAGATCCAGCGAAAAGCCGCGATGAGGTGTGTCAGTGCATACCGCACTGTTTCTTCGGAGGCAGTAGGCGTGTTAGCGCGTATACCGCCGATCGAACTCAAGGTCGGCGAAATAGCGGAGGTATACGGTGCGAAGAAGAAAGCGAAGACGAGAAGAGAAGCACTTCGGGTCAAGCGAGTCATCCAGCAGGACACGCTTCGGAAGTGGAAGGACGCGCTCGCCCATTCGTCCAAGGGCGAGTGGACCCGAGCGCTGATACGCGACCTCGATGGATGGGTAGGAAGAGTGCACGGAGCGCTGAACTTCCACCTTACCCAAGTCCTGAGCGGCCACGGGTGCTTCGGCACGTACCTACACCGGATGGCGATAGCGCCGAGCCCCGTGTGCACGCACTGTGATCGAGGGGCGGAAGACACACCCTGGCACACCCTGTTCGAGTGTGAGGCCTGGAAGCATGAGAGGCGCGGGACGGTTTCAACACCACGCGATGAGCCGGATGAAGAAGACGACGAAGAAGAGGAAGAAGACGACGACATCAGCCGTCTCGCGCCGGACACCCTGGTTCCGGAGATGATGAAGAGCGGCAGCAGTTGGAACCGGGTGTCGGCCTTTGTCTCGGCCATCATGAAGAGGAAGATGCAGGCAGAGTGGTCGAGGCAGAGGGCCGACGGAGAAAGCTCGGCCCACACCATCGATCCTGTACCATCCTGAAGAAGAGAAGCTCACCCGCCGTCACCACCTTCCTGCGTCGACACACGCACCCAGACGAGGAAGTGAAGGGTTGGAGCAACGGCAGCGCGTCCGTCTGCGGTGCACCCGAATTCCAGGTCGTCGTCGCGACAATGGCGGTTCCCTCGGTCAGTAGGGTGCGCCGTAGTGGCCCTTGAGGACAGCGCGCACCGACACGGTCGACGAAATGGGGGCTCGGGCCAGCCTCAATACGTCCGCACCAGCAACCCGACGATATGCTAGAGATGGTAGTTTCCGGGTTGCGAATGGCGAGGGGCGGTGTCTGGGGAGCCAATTGGGCATGCGTGCATCGCCTTACGCTCCACCATATGAGCATTCCAGCCTGGAATGACCGTGGTCGCACTTTTCTCGTTTCCTCTTGTTTATTCGTTCACCTCTCAAGCGAAGTACGTAAATCGATACTTCCTGTATTGTGGAATCGCAAATTTAGAATTGAACTTGCCGAGAATCAATTGCGGTCTCCGGTATACGCGTCCCAGGTGCCCCATACACGCACCTGCGAAGACTATATAATTAGAAAATCAGTCGCATTCGCCCGGCGTTTTATCGGCGGAAACCTTGGAGCGAATTTATGTTCCACGATTCCAGAGAGATAAACGCAAACTGAGTCGTAAAATATTTGGCAATCTGGTAATCTCCGAATGCTGTCGAGCATTTTCGAAATCAGCCAGCAGGTCTTCATAATTCAATTGCTTTATCCGCGTTCCTTTCGTCATCGGCTGGGCTCGATCATCGATTTGCTGGATCATCGAGACGACACGCTTTCATCTCGAACCGACTGTCGTATCGTTTCTTTTTCGGCCGTTCTTCACGCCGCTGAAGTCGAACACCTATTTGCATAATCGAAACCACGTTAAACGGCTCCAAATTAATTATTCGATATCCATCTGAGTCGCTAATTTCCAATTTCTTCGAAACCCATTTTTATCTATCAATAAGCATCTCTGTGTATACATTCTACGACGGCGACAGGTTACACGAAGCCATTGACTCTTCGAGCTGCCGCCGTACTGCCACGACTTCCACGCGAGTCTGTCGACAGGCTCAGGTATCCGCTTGTCGACTCGAACGACGAGCTTTTGAAAGTCTCTTCCCGCCGCCCCTTCGACGACTCGACAAAAAAAAAACTTTAATAAGGGTTCGAATTTTATTCGTTTTCTTTCTTTCTTCAGCAATTTGAAGACCACGTACCATTCCTCGGGGGGTGGGCATACGAGGCTGCAAAATGGCGAGCAATATATCAACTTAACGGGTAAATAAAGGGGATCTTTTTCTCTTTTTTTTTGTTCGTCTTTCGCGGTCTCCTTTTTAGGACTTTACTTCTCTCGTTTGTCTCGCATTCGCTCTTCAGAATATATTCCAAATCGAGTGTCAGTTCCGCAGACTTCCCGCTCGCCGGTTGTGGAGAGAGTGCGAGAGAGAAAGGGCGTAGCAAGAGAAAAGAAAGGAAGAAAGGAACCGAAAAACGTTGGTGTATTCTAAAGAGACGATGGGGATATAAAACGCGTGACATGGTTACCAATTTTATGCACAAAAACGATGTTATAATACCGAAAGAGCACGTAGGACGCGACGGATGAGAGGAGAACCGAACCACCGAACCGAGGCGAGGGCTTAGTACACATATACGAGTATCCATAAAGATAAATATTTACCCCGAGTATGGAATAATTAAAAACCGAGGGGGAGAACACGCCCTTTCTCCGGTGGTATTGAAATAGATGTATGAAAAATGGAAATCGTAGAATTCATCATCGCGCTTCTGTATGTGTACAAATCTGAGCACGAACACGCACGTTCACAGCAACGGAAATTACTTCGTAAACCCGCAAAAAATGAAAAAAAAAAAATTGCTAGAAGCCAGTTTCGAATCTAAAATTCGATGTGTGTAACCCACGTGGGACATAAGTAGGGAAGTTGTGACGCAGTTTGATTTGAGGTACCAATACGCTACCTTGAGCTACCGGATAAAGTTCGTATTTATGTTTGTAGCAAAATCCGTTGGCTGGGAGACCGCACAGCCCACGTCAGATTCCAAATCGTGTGTCGGATGAAAACAAGATAAGAAAACCCCGAATACTCGGTAATATGTACTGACTCATCCGGAGGGGGGAGGGGTAGGCAACCTCTATGAGAGGAGTTCTTAGGCTATTTTCAAATACAATATTTCATCTTTGATAACTGAAAATATTATGGGAAAACAGCAGCAGTGATCGCTTCAAGGCTTCGGCCTAGTCTCCAGACAATGGCTAAGGAGCAGAAAATTGCTGTTTTGCAAAGTTGATCCCCGAATTCCCAAAGTGGATACAGAGCTGCGGTTGAAGTTAGGGACTTTCTTGGACTGCTTTGTGCATTCCATCTTTTCCGCCCTTAGCCTCTCAGGTTCTCCTGCCGGTATCACTTTTCTGTTTTCCTTTCGCTCATCTACATTGTATGTGTAAATTAAAAGAAAAAAGTGACAAACATGACCAACTTTCAAGAAGATCTTGAAGAATTACAAATTGGGCTTTTCCTATTCGACGAACATTGAAATTTCCTCTAAAATTGAAGGAGACATACATTATCTTGTCAGATTGGAAGTTGCTATAACTGTATCTCCAGTTTCGTATCTGCCACTGAGGTACACTCAGTGTTCCATATGTTTGGAAATTGGCTGTGATAATCAAGAGCATGTGCTAGCTAGATTTGGAGAGGGAAACGGTATTTTGATTTTGTTACCGGTGCCAGACTAGTCACTATAATCACATTCTATTCTGTTTTTCAACTAACCAAGAGTAATCGGTGAGTGTTGACCAACATAAGGTTACGTTATTTCAGCAATGTTTCTAACCTTTTCGTGTTTTCTTGTGTTACAGGTGAGTTCGATTGACAATTGCCATGTTACATTACAGAGCAGAGAATGTGAGTTGTTCCGCGTTTTTCATTATTAGTATTTACTATCACAAAAGTACGGTTAGGATTTAGGGATTCGTAGTGGGATTTGCGAATTGTAAGTAGATTATGAGTCACTGGAAAAAATAGTTAATGGGTCGTGACAATTTACTGAGCCATTCGGCAGTGGTAAAACTTGTTTTAAAGAGTTTTAGCAGTGTCTTAGAGAGTCGTGATTAATCTTGAACGCGTGTACAGGACATTTCGTAGCCAATATGAGGATCTTTCCACGATAGTATGCCCTCGAATGTAGGTAGTCATTACTCCCTCCTTGACTCCGCGACTAAGTTCAAATTTGGGCATAGGCCTCTCCGCAAACTCTCCATTTTTGACGGTTGACGGCCACTCTCCTCCACCCGATCCCCATTACCTTAACGAATTCGTCTCCCCATCTCGTCCTCGGTCTGCCAAGTGATCTTTTCTTTCGTACGGCGTCCAAGCCTCTCAGGGTGTCCATTCTCTAAAAAACCTGGAAAAGTTGGGAAATTTTGGAATTTTCAGCATTTTTTACCTAATGGTCACGGAATTTTGTAAAAATATTGGCTGAGAAATTCTACTGTATTTCAAACAGATTCTACCCTATTTCTTATAAAAAAAGATTCTCCTTCGCTTCGCTCAGGCGATTTTCTTATCGTTTTTCGTTCACAGGAAAAGGACGTAGGTAACACAACCCCCTCTCCTCTATCGCAGTAGTACAGAGTGTGTTGGTGTGATGAAATCGTTTTCATGGCATTCATTTCGCGTCTACATCTATCTATTACAAGGTGTCTACAGGTTTGGAAAATTTGGAAAGTTTGGAAAAAATCAGGAATTTGAAAAGTAGGTTAGGAAGTTTGTAAATAGTCAGGAAATTCAAAAATATTTTTAAGAAGTTTGGAAAAAAAAACTACGGAGAATGAACTCATGGAAAATTTTTTTCGTCGTGTAATTTCACTTCAGCACTCCATATGTATATCTGTGAACACCCTCCTAATGCTTTCACCCAAAAATCAACTTCAAATTTCAGTTCATTTTAACCATAGCGTCTAGTGGTATAAACATAAATATATACTGTCTGTATATACTGTAAAGGTTTAAAGAAGAGAAAAAAAAGTTTGGAAAAAGTCAGAAATTTATATTTTTCCATTCTTATAGACACCTTGCATTAAGGCGGCTATACACTTAATGTATTTCGTGTTTCATATTTCGTGACTTTTCACGAACCATTTCACGAAAAATATGACGAAACGCGAACCAATCCCTATACACTTCCCCCAATATCAGCTGTTTCGTGTTTCGTGCTTTCATCTCATCCTGTTCCCGAGAATATGAAAATCGGCGTGAAAAGACGCAAAAAAGAAAAAAATATTCAGTCTAGCTCCTCTCCCCGGTGTCAAGATTTTTTTGGAATGTCGTAATGAAACGAAAATTTGAAAACCAATGAATTCACCTCCTGGAACATCTTGCCGTCGGGTTTTTCTTAGGCTCCCCTCTCCTTCGCAGAAGTAGATAAAAATGAATGAAATATACTTCCGAGATTTTGGGAGAAGAGTAACTAATCCACAAAATTTGAAAAAAAATCTAAAGACCGCATAATAATTATTATCACGTTACGAAAGAGTCCATTGTTTTCAAATATAGGACCTTCCATTGTATCTGTCGATACTTTTGAATTGAAGGCTCTTCCGCCTACCCTGGTGCCATAATTTTCCAGATCCTAACCACCTTTTTACTTTCATAGCATTTGTCGTTAGATATGCCGGAGCTTTTTCACCTGGCTTCCAGACTTCATTTTAGTAGTAATTTTACCTCACCCTAAACCATTCATCTCCACGAGGGAGGAGCTAATTCCGGTTACTCAAGTTTTCCTCAAGTTCCAAATTCTTTACGAGATTCTAAAGTCAGTTTTTTGGACAGGATATCCAACCATGCTCTAAGTCGCTGATTTCGAATATCGTCTCAGATTTGTATCCGACCTCTTCCAGAGCACTGTCGTAGCAAGAATTCAATTTCTCCGGCGAAAACTTGCCCGACGTATCAAAATAGGGGTGGTTTTGTGTCGCTAATTTCGAACATCGCTTCCGATTATTAATCTGGACCAAATTTAAGCTCCTGTGCTTTTTCAGTTGAGAAATTTTTACGACTTTATTTTCTGTTAGCGACAATTTGAATAAATAGGACTGTATTTTTATCCTATTTGGTGGCTTTAATTAGAAAGGGTTAATTTTCAGTCAACCGTTGTTTGTCCTACGCTCTTGCTACCTCATTGGTCGCACCAGGAGAGACAGGATCCAAAAATTACCCCGAAAATCGAATGCAGCGACCTCGAAAACCTATAAACCAATTTTAGAATTTTATTCTTATTCTCCTCCTCTTCATGGTCGGCATTAAGTCACACGAAAAAAATAAATGAAGTCGTTAATTGACATCGCACCACGCTGCACCCCATAGAGCGTGGTATCATTTCCATCATTAAATCTTTACACCCGGTCACAGCTTCGTAAGCACACGGTAGTAAAAAAAAGTTTGTGGAATGATTGACGATATTGCCGCTCACGATGTTCAGAAAAAAAGATGACCCCCCTCCCCCCTTTGCATGTGTAATTTGTATTTGAAGGGTCTGGAAAACTGGCAAAGTTGGCCTGGAAAACCTGGAAAAGTCAGGGAAAATCATTTCCGAACAAGAATGGACACCCTATCTCTACTTTTCTTTCCCGTTCTCTCTTCCTCCTGTCTTATGACCCGCGTACTTCCATGTCAGTTTTTTCACAAAATATCCTGTCTGTCATATTAGATTTTTTTCTTAAAATTTGGTTGCTATGTAATTTTGTCCACTCCTTTAATGCCAAAAATGCTCCTTTCCGTAGCTCGTTGCGTTCTTTGAAGCTTCTGCGAACCATCTTTTGTTAGGTCCCAGGTTTGGGCTCCGTACGAGAGAACCGATCGCGTGCACCTTTACCATATGTTTGTTTTCAAGGTATTAATTATTAAACTTTCCTTTAAAAATTGATTTTAGCGCCCAGTACTTTTGCCACCCTTTTTTTGACCCGAATATTTAATTCTTTTTCCCTCCGGTTTTTGAAAGACAAAATTGTTCCCAACACTGAACCTGAGAAATGATACACATATCGTACATATATTATGAACTTCCTCACTCTAACTCCCGTCAGGTGTCTCATTTCCAACTTCGGGTAAGCTGATGCTTGAATTAAATATAGAAGTCCCAAAAATTTCAAAAATTGAGTGATTGTTGTAACGATTTTACTTATTAATAAGAGCTTGGATAGTTCCGCTACTGAAGTTCTACTTCGAGCCAATAATAGTATATTATTATACAAGGTGCTAAAGTGAGCGATTAAGTTCGAGTGCGAGTTTACGAAACGAGCCGTTAAGCGAGTGAAGTAAACGCACGAGAGAATCGCTCACTTTGGCATCGTTGTATAATACAACGTTTTATTCTACAGATGAGAGAAAAACACGAACAAGAACAAAATTTAATCTGGAATTTTAGCTTGTGAGAAGCTTGAGGATACTTAATGTTCGGGTACTTTTAGTGTAGGACTATCATCCGACCTTTTGTATAAAAATTCAGGTTACAACAAAACCAACAAATATTTCTTTTTTCTTTCTTTTTAATATCTATTCTGAATCAATCTTCCTGTCACGATTGATTCCTGGAGCTGCCCAGGGTTAACCAAGACCATAAACTTAGTGATCTAATATTATAATCTGCACATAATTTAAAAAGTTGAAAAAGAACACAAGTCAATTTGAGTATTCAGTTTTAAAAAATTATCCTAGATCGTGAAAAAGATTGGTGGTGGTGATCTGTCTTTTTTTAAGAGAAAAGGGGCATGCCATATTTAATATTAGGTTGACAGCCAAAAAGTGGGTTTCTTTTCTTTCAAATTTCTCAAGAAACACTATAGGTAATTCTTCTTTCTTATATCTAATATGAGAGAAATCGTATTCACTAGCCAATTTTCCCAGGACAGTTTTCACCTCTGCTCCAAGGATCATTGCTAGGGTGGTCCGAAATTTGGCGAACTTTGAAGTGTTCTGATTCCCGTTTCTAAACTTGTTCTTTTCGGTCTAAAAACCACCAGCCTAAATTATGTTGAAATCGAACAATTTTGAGGGATGCTGGCGCAAGGGGCAACTTCAGTATAGAGTTTTCTGAAGGAAATCTAGAAATTTTTTTGTGAAATTTTCGAAACATCGAGTTTGGATGAACAAATTGGTTTGACTGTTTAAATTGTTCTTATTGTTGTCAGAATGGGTCACTTACCGAAAATTTTGAGAAAAAGTTAATTCAAAAGTTGATGACCTCATTTGACATTGGAGTAAAATATAAACGTTTTTGGAATTCGAACATTACAGACTACGGAAATTAAAAACATGAAAACGATAGCCTACTCCGATTTCAGAAACGCTAAATCCATTTATGACATTTTTGGCCTAAAACTATCATTTTGAGAGCTCCACTGTGGGAATAAAACCGAAAACTTACTAGTAATATTGTCATTGATATCGAAAATGGTATTTTTGGAGTCGCTGAATTCGTTTTTGGAGTTATCTAAACGGTAACCTGTACCAAAATCTGCCCACTAGGGGCGAGGATATGAAACCATCGACATTATTCAAATATATCTTCAAGTATGTCAGTAATGGGGATTCTGTGGTCACTTTAAGAATTTTCGAAGTTTTGACAAATAATGATCCCCGGGAACAAGGACATGAGATATAACTTCAAAAAATGAATTCAGCGACTGTAGAAACACTTAGGCTATACGTAAGTAATTTCAAAATTTTCACGGTACAGTTAACCTCATAAACGGATTGAGTGACTCAAAAAACTCTATTGTCGACATACTTGAAACAGTGTTGAATAATTTTGAAGTATTCTCGTCCCTGCCATGTTTGCCCACTCAGTGACGGTGAGAGCCGAGCGGGGCACCAGTGCAATAATTTTACGAACCACTTTTGTTTTTAAAGTTGAGAATTAGCATCTGCAGGGCGGCCACTTGGTCAGTTTTTCAACCTTTTGTCACCTCAAGTCATCTTAAGTCACCTTTCACAAACTTGGCTCCTAAAGTCCCTTTTTATGTGAGAAGTCACCTTTTTTCTGGAAAATTCCTCGAAAGAATTCCAAAAATCAAAACAATTTGAAGCCAGCGTGTTGAACATTTTCAAGAGGTAATAAAATAAATTAGAATCGAAATAGTACTTAGTAACAGTGTATTGCAGCCACCGAAAATCCGAAAGCTGAAAGCCGCTTTCAGCTAAATTTTCCATCAAAAAGCCCAAAACCAAAGATCAGCTTTTCGTAATCCAGAAAAAATGTATGGCAGCAGCTAAAAGCTCTGTATTAAGCCGTATATTTTCTCAAAGTCAAAAGCTTAAGCCAAGAGCTGAAGGTCAATTTTTCGGCTGCAATACACTGCTTAGTAACTTAGTAGCGCTCTCTATCAAATACTATCCTACCTACTGATCAGCCAGTGTATTGTAGCCGAAAATTTCAGTTTCGGCTTTTGGCTTTCGATTGTTCGAGAAAATTTGGGTGGCTTTCGGCTGGTGGACTGAATGTGATTAATATTTAAGTAATTTGCACATTACAAACCAAAGTATGGTACCAGGTGTCAATTTGAAATTTTGTTGAATAGTTCTCATTACTTTATTTTTCCTACAATTTGTTTCATTAACGGTTTCTCAATTTTTTTTGTGATTGTGTTTTTTTCTGTGATTCGGCGCCATCTGTTATTTTATAGTATGAATGATTGAAGTATTCATTTTTTGTTGGTACTTTGTTTTGTTCACCGTAATGAAGTTTTTTCCTAATTTTCTTCAGTTCATTTAAGAGGTGAGAGAAGAAGAAACTACAGAAGATGAAACCCTACAGAAACTCCTTTATATCACTTTTTTCAGTAGATGTGCCTACTACGATATAATAATATTCTTAATAAGTCTTTGAAGAAAGTAGTATGTTGGTCTGATAATGGTCTTTTTTTTTTTTTTGGAATTTGAGTCACTTTTTCAACTTTTTTGAAAAAATATTAAGTGGCCGCCCTGCCTTTTGTGGTCGTTGTTCACTTTTTTATTTGTTGCCGCGTGTTTCATTCCACGGGTTCGTAAAATTTGGCCCGGGTCAAGTTGTATAGGCCCTTGGAATAAATCCGGGCCTGGTGCAAATGCACCTTTTGTACCCCCCCCCCTTCTCGCAGCCATTGCCATCACTGATGGAGGTTACTATCAAAATAACCTCGGAAAGGAATTCAGCGACTCCAAAAAGCCCATTTTCGATATACTTGACGATATTATCTGTAAGTTTTAGGTTTGGCCTCTTCAGTGGAACCTCCAAAATGGGCTAAATTTGTCGATTTTTGTGAACCTGCCTAATCACTATCATTGAAAAATATCATGCTCTTATGACTTTGCTGATCTCTTTGATCTTTTGAACATGATTTTGTTCGATTTTAGAATTTTTGATCTCAGCTCATGATCTTGGATCATTTTAGAAATCAGAAAAGATCACGATCGTTCAATTCACGTATTGAGTGATGTGTTCGTGTTGTGACATAATCATTTTGATCCTGATGATCGTGGACATCGCTGGATCCGCCACACTGATGACGAGTAAAGACTTTTTCACAAATTAAACTATCATCACGAAGAAAACTTTCTAGGAAGGTCAACGGTAACTGCGAAAGAGCGAACAGTGCTCGCGAAATCGTCGTAATGCAGAGCAATACGCGAGAAAACGAAATGCTCGAGCGAACACGGAATAATTGTTTGACTCTTTTCCCGGCCCCCTGCGCCCGTGATTCCAATTTTCGTTCTACACGATAAACATACGACGTGCACTTGTATACATATATATTTTATACTCACACGGCCGGTCGTATAGCGCGTTTCCTGTCAAAAATTTTCCGAGCCAATTGCGCCATTTAACGCGCCACTTCTCCGTGTGTTCGCGAGCACGTGAACGTATCCGTGTGTTGTGTATCCGTGATTCTACGTACACAATTAATGTAATTGAACTTGTGCGAATGAACTCGACGTACATTCTTGCGTATAAATTCGGATAAGTATCCGCCATACATGGGTTCGTCTGGTTGATATTCGATCTTTACACGTATGTAGCGTTCGAGTCAGCTGGCGGATGCGTGAACACCACCGTCCCTGCATGTGTACTTCCGTACATTTCTCCCCCCGTGGCCCCTCACCGTTGAGTACTGCACGTCTCAAATCCGCAATTTGCGTGCCCGTTTATTTCGCCCACATTCCTGCTCGTCTGTGACATCTCGAGGCGGTAGAGAAAAAAGCATCGTCAAAAGCTCCATTATGTGAAATGATATAGCGGTATGGAAGTTGTGTTTTATACGTGTATCTGCATGTATGCATGCATTCTCTAGCTCACTACGAATGTGTTCAACTTAGTGCGGGATGGAAAGAAGGAACTGTGTGAGACTGGTAGCAGGATCTTGTACAGGATGTTTTACGAATTGGGCCCCCTCTTTCTATCTTAATCTCGAAGTTTGGTCTTCACGGGACAAAACTGGATTCTTAAGTCAGAAGGTCTAGAGCCTCTTTTCTGGTGAAATATTTTTCCTCTAAAATGGGGGGGGGGGAGTAGAACGTATCACCAACGTTGAAATGTGAAATGGTACTGAACAAAATATCGGAATGTTGGTTGGTTTCGTGGATCGCCATCATTGTCGTCGTTATGGTCCCTTCTCTTGCTTCAAGCGATTGCGTACCATCTAGTGGAGTAATATTGGACATCGCTGGTAATATCGGCCACTCATGACTGGTATACTGATAACGATACTAGCGCTCTTACAAAAAGTCATGAGTGGCCGATATTAGCACCAGTGTCTGATATTACCCCAGCTGACGGTACATTTATGTTCTTCGATCCCTGGCGTACTTGATCGTTTCTCTAATCGGCTGAATATCGGCTGATGAGCACAAAGGATACACGTTTATATTCATGCTTTCACACGACAGAACCGATCCGACGCCGATAGTCGAATTTCGGATAGTTTTAAAATGAAGGCACGAAACAGAAATTCCGTGCACCTAATTCTGTGCGTAGGTAAATGCAGTTTCTCAGTTTTCATAGGCGAATTCAAATTTGCCATCAAAATTGAGGTAAAGTACCTAATTTTTTGATAAATTTTATCTACTTACCGAAATATACTCCAATTTTTGAGCCTATCCTGGCAACAACGGAGCGTCGCCGCCAAATTTGGTCAACGAATCTTGAATCAGCGTAAAAAACTGAGTGGAAATAAATCGCCAGTTCAATTTTTTTCATTTTTGTGAATTTCTTCTTTTTTTGAGCGAAAAATTTTTTGGAGAGCTACCGCATCGAACAGGCTCCCAAGATAAATTCTAATCCACGGTCAAGACTGAGGTAGAGTAGTTTTTTAATGAATTTCACCAACCCTGCGGCTTATAGAATCAAGTTTCTACTTCTCTACAAAACAATATAAATAATCAAACTACAGAGAAACACTGGACATTCCTGGAGAAATTTGGACACCTTGAAATTTTACAGGAAAATTGTTGACAATTGCGGTGAATATGAAACTAGAGCGACCTGCACTTGTATTAAGGATCCATCTGAATTTATCATCTAGTTTATTAATTCTATAACTATCTTGTTTTTTTTTTTTACTTCTAAAATTATTCAATTTAAAAAAACAAAAATTCAAGTTGTTAGCTTTCTGTTTTTGTAGACTTCGTAATTTATTTTGAATTTTGTAAAAAAAATCTTGATTTTTATTTTGTATTAATTGACAATTTTTTTAAATTAAAAAAAATTACATTTCGATTTTTAACTAAATTGTCAAAGAATGCAATATTAATTCATTTTCTTAAATTTCCCAAGGTTTTCTAAATATTTAGCATTCCATTTCATCACTAACTTGTGAAAATTTCGATAATTATCCTGAAAATATTCGAAAAGTATGTGTTTAAGGACGGCCGGTTTGAGCAATTTTGTACTGGTGGGGGGGGGGGAGGATTATGAAAATGTCGAATCGCCGAATAGAAATTCAAAAAAATGACGAATTGCCAAATAGAAATTTTAGTTACATTTTTCCAACTTTATGAATCGTCGAAGCAAAAGAAAAAAAAAGCTTTTGACTTTTCGGAGTTTTGTAACTTCTTAACTGAAAGTTCTCAACTGAGCTGCCAAATAAAGTGAAAGTAAAAAAAAATTACTTCCGACTTGTCGAATTTTCCCAACTTTTTCATTCGGTTGCTTAAATTAAAAATCGTGAAATCGGTGTGTAAAAGAAATATCAGTTTCAAAAATTTTCCCGAATTGAGCAAAATGTTGCCAAAATTGCCGAATGAAAAATGACTAGGGATGTGACACCCCACCCCCACTTCTCTGATGGCTCTGGTTAGAGACAAAATTTGACTTCTCCAAACTTGATTGAAGCTGCCCGAGAACTCATACAGCAATGCGTGAGGTAAAACAAACATATTGATCTTTATCTTCATTTTGGAGTGAAAACCTTTCACCAATTACCCCCTCAATTTCAGGCAACTGTAACTTATGCACTGAAGAAGTTTCTTGCATTTTACTCGAAAGTTGGAAAAATGGAGAAGTAGACATTTGATTCTGTATGCCTCATATACTCCAATTTTTGAGCCTAGCTTGGCAACGGAACGTCGCCGCCAAATCAGCATAAAGAATTGAGTAGAAATGGATCGTCAGTTCGATCTTTTGATTTTTGAGAATTTCGTACATTTCGCTCTATTTTATATAATTATACATCATGGCTTGTTTTTTGGGCGAAAATTTTTTTTCAAGAGCTACGTCATCGAAACCAGATTAAAAATTTTCAATCTCTCGTGACAAATTCAAATCTGCCTTCAAAATTGAGGTACAGTAATTTCTTGATAAATTTCATCAACAAATATTCAAATTTTCGAGCCTATCTTGCAATGGAGCGTCGCCGCCAAATTTGGTCAACGAATTTGAAATCAGCGTGAAAAAGTGAATAAAAATAGGTAATCAACTCGATCATTTTGGTTTATCAGAATTTCTCAAATTTTTCTATACCTATAATCCTATCTTTTTGTGGGCGAAAAGTTCGGCATGCGCGAAAAGCACCTTACTTTCGATATAAATCGGGTAAGTGTGAAAGGTATCCGTACAGCCAATCATTGATACCGACACGATATCGGCCCGACATTCGACATTCGTGTGAAAAGGCTCTAAGGCTTTTGCAGGGAGAGTCGGCAGGTGAATTTGTGGTTACTAGCTTCGATCTTTTTCTTCCTTTGATGGGCTTTCCTTGAATTCGTCTCAGTACAGATAGCATAAATATTCCATTTTTCCGGATTTTATGCGCTATCTATTTCAACTTCCGGTACTTGATGTCTTCGACTACCGTTCGATTTTCTTCATGGACTCTTGCTAACACTGTTGTGTTTGTTACGAAATCAGTTTATGGTACTTCTTGTAATTTTTGATAGCACCATATCTCGAATGCGTTTGGTCTTCTTTCGCTGTCCGCATTCATTGTCCAAGTTTCGCAGGAGTATTTCAGTATGGTCCACGACAATAGCGTCCTATCATTCTGTTCCGCAGTTTTAAGCTCAGAGTTTTATTTTTCAGCACATTACCTAAATTGTTGATTGCTTTCTCCACCATTCCGGTTCTGCTCTTTATTTCTTTTTGATATCTTCCGTTATCGCACATTAAAGCTTCTACTTATCTGAATGCTGTTTCATTTTCTATTTCTTGGTTGTTTAGAATTATTTTTGTTAGCCGTTGTTCATTCTCGAAAATTTCATCGCATCAGATTGTTGATGCGGGGTCTCGATTCGGATCACAAATTTAACACTCCCCAATGAAAAATTGACCAATGTCGATAAAGTAGGCCCCTACCATTCGAATTTCAGCTTGAAAGAGGAAATCAATTTTACTTAGCGAAAAAGGAACTGTCAAGTTAAGAAGACCATAAACGTATAATAGCGTGTTTCACGAATTTGTCCCCTCTTGATTTTAATCTCCCAACCCGATCTCTGAACAAAAATGGATTTCCAAGAAAAACAAGGCGTAACACAAAAATTACAAAATCAAAAACGAAAGGCCGTAAGTGCCAGAAAAGAAAATTCACAAACAGTAAAAGAAATGACCTGAACTACTCAGGACACAAAACTAAGTAAATTAAGACAAAAAATAAAATAAAGATCAATACGACGAAATTATGATCAATTATTAATGCCCGAAGTTGTTATTCAACTTGATACGCTACTGATCATTGAGCTGGATGACGTATTTACGGGGAATTGAGTATGCAATTTCATATACATACAAATAGTAATGCACAGTACAGCGTGTAAAAAAATAATCCAGTCTTTTTTGCTGAACGCGAAGTGGGATCGATGTGAAGTGAAAGAGGCTTGTTCATTTTTGAGTGATACAATTCACCCCCCCCCCCCAACGGGTCTATTTTCCCAGCCCTCCGAGTTTTGAATGTCACTTCAAAACGTTTCACTACCGTTTGTATTCCTTTTGTACAGGACGTCTCCTATACACCAACCCTCACTCATCTACACCTTAAGGTCGATCGGAGGCCAGAGAGACAAGAGCCCCCCCCCCGCCCTTAGATGGAATTTTAATACCATATCAGTGGCATTCGTTTGTACTTCGTCCGTGTTCATACTCGTATGTGCAGCATATGCCTTCGTTTGTACACCAACCCGTATTCATTTATAATGCAAGCCAAATCCGAGGGGTTGGAGAAACGAGAACCACTCCTCCGTCATAGTTCAAATTTTGACCCAGGGCTAATGACATTCATTGGTACACCATCTGGACACGTCTGTGCAGCATATTGCGTCCTTTGTACATAAACCTCCTACAGCAGTCAGCTGGAAGAATTACAGGGGCCTTGGAAATGCAGTCCCCCGAAATTTGATTTGGCATCTCCAACCAGTGTCAGTCGTTCGTGCATCGTTTGTACATGTTTGTACAGCATATTCCACTGTTTGTGACCAACCTTCTGTATATAAATCACCGGGGGATAGTTTTGGGGACTGGGGAAATGTAGCCTCCCCCCTCCCCGAAGTGAGAATTTTGATTGCGGACAAGTTTTGATCGTTTGTATAAGTTTGCCCGTCATATCCCATCGGTGTCTGTACAATAACCTTGGCTCAAATATGACTCAGAGTCAATCCAAGGTCTGTGGAAATGTAGCCCCCCGACATTAAATTTAGACCCTAGCCTAGTACCAATCGCTTGTACCTTATTTGTACACATTTGTACAGCATATTCCATTGTTTGTACATCATTTCTCTGTACGGTAACTACCGGAGTAGTTTCGAAGGCTGGGGAAATACAGCCCCCGAAAAGGGAACTTTGATTTCAGACTCGTGCTAATCGCTTACACTCGTACATCATTTATGCGTGTGTAGGTGTACAGCGCACATTCTGTCGTCGTTTTTTGAATTAAGAACTCAAACTTGAATTAGGATATTTTTGATTACTAATTACGAATACCGCATCGGATTTTTGGACCGACCCTGATTTGGTACAAAAAAGCCAGACTTGAGACCCAAAAGAAACAAGATTTGATTTTTCATGAAAAATGGAAAAAGTATCGGAATAGGAGTTTTTCCTGGTTTCCAATAACTCGGAGGATTTTCAATTTGGCCCCAGTGAAATCAAAACTGCAGACTTGAAATGAGCAAAAATTAACTTAGGTTGAAATGTTGAACAAAGTATCGAAATGAGTCCTTCACATCACATTTCTTATCCGACTTGCATTTGTGTCCCAAAATACAACTTGCAATCTTAAAAAAATGCAAAATGAACACGACTTTAGGAAATCGATAAAACCATCGAAATGCAGATGAGTATCGCATCACATTCTGGATCCAGTTGCAATTTGGGTCCAAAAAGTCCGCATTTCATCTACCCCTAATATCCTGAATTTAGCTTTGTAATTGGTAAACTTGACATTACTTGGAAACATAAAAAATGAGGATCAAGATATCAAGAGTGTGAATCAGTGCCCTTTTCGATACTGAATCGAGTTAGTGAGTCAGGATGCGATGATTGCAATCAGTGCTGGTCACATTTTCAAAACGAGATGATCGAACATAATTTTCTCTATATCACAATTCCAGTAGAAAATTAGACCTGGAAAAATTACAGACAGACCAAGTATAATTATCTAGCTTATCATCAGAATCATATTTTTACTCTTTGTCATAGAAGAAAATAATCTTCATTACATGATGTTAGAAACCCCGAGAAATAATGCTAGAATTAAGTCTTGAATGCCGTTACTGTTTTCATTGTTTAATCAGGTAAGTTTTTATTTATCATCACTGAAAATGTATTAGGAAAAAACCTAATGTTGTCTGTTTTCAAGTCAGTCTTGTAATTGGACAATCGAATTAGCCTGTTTGGAAACGCCTGAAAACCTTTTCAGTATCCAAGCATCGACAAGCATTTTTGTTATTATTTGGCTTGTCGAATTAAGGTAGTTACTTGACATGATGATTTAATCAACATGACTTACATTCTTATTACATGATAGTCATTAATAATTTTGGAAAGAATTGCTGGAAGTTTTGAAATTATAAAAGGAAGATTATGTCATCATGAAGAGTAGTATTTATATTTATGAATGTAATTAATTAATGTTTGACGATAAACTTTTTTTAAAACGTGCTCAATATTTCCGGTCTTTTATTTCTAAACTATTAATATCAGTTCAACTATAATAATTAATCTAAATTATATAAAATCTTTTAATATCGGAATATTATCAAATCTATGTTCACTTTTGAGTTAGAAATAAGAATTTGATGATATGCAGGGCCCGGATTTCTAGACTTTTTTTTTCCTCTGGCGTAGTTTATGTGGCCTATTAAGGTTTTCTGGATAAATCAGGAATTCTGAAACCAATGAGCCAACTTTGATACGGCCTTTTGTCGCCTAAAATTGATGTTTTAGAGACTTTTGGGGATTATTTCGGGTGGAAATCCAATTTTCGAGACTATTTTGTCAATTTTTTGATAATTTTTTTTTGTTAGATCCATTTTACATCGAAAAAAAGTTGAAGATTCTAATAACCTTATTATTTGTTGCAGCAAAGTATTTCGATCCAAAATTGTAAGATATGTTGTACCTAGTTTGGGGGGAATAGAAATATAAAAATTAAGTTCAGTTTTTCAAGATCTTTCATTTGATACCCATGAAGCAATTGTTTCAAAGGTACTTTTTAGAACTATTTTACTTTTTTGAATTTATTTCTCTATGGGGACTTTTTATGGACTATTCAGGTCTCGTTGCAGACTTTTAATACGGCCTTTTCTCGAGTTTTCAACGCCTAAAATTCCGGGCCCTTTGATATGCAGTGTGATTATACTCGTTCTGTTCGGAAAAATCCGATGTACTCCTCAAACTCAGTGATCCAAGAAACCTGTATCTAGATACTTCTTCCAGTATTCCGAGTAAAGTCAGTTTTTCCGATTTTGAAAGCAAAATTTGGGTTTTAGGGTTTATATTAGAGTTAAATGAAAAATATGAAATTTTCGAAATATGCGCCTAAAAATCCTGTAGGTATTTTGACAGTTTGTACGATACCATTCCAGTTCCCTGTTATTGTTTTGTTATTCCAGAATTGAGGCCGGAGAAATCGTAAGAATTTTTGAAATCTCTGCTAGCCCATGATGTAGATTATGAAAATCCATTTCTGATAACATATAACAAAACCCTATGTATCATTTGAAATTCTAGAAATAATTCCAATAGAAACACTGGAATGGACTGCTAAAATTCTTCTCCAGCGTCTGACAGCAATTTTAACAGATTTCAAATGCGTTCACTTCATCTCTTGTGCTCTGCTAAGTGGCTAGAAAATCAGATGTAAAGTTCAGTGTTAACTTGAGCTCCCCTCCCCTAAGACCGGGAAGGCGAACAGTTTTTTAATATCCGGCCAAAAACCATGCGAGTCTATCTGCTATCGATTCCTGGTCTCAAGCTCGAGAGAAAAATTTTCATTTTTTTCTTCTCATGGGACTTATTGCGGAATCAACCGCACCATTCTGTATGTAAGTACTGTGTACATCGAAAGCCATGGAAAGCCACCAGTTCTAGATATCGTCGTCTCGTTGCGACGTCGTGTCGCGCCTTTTCGCTGTACGACACGTATGAAACAATAATACAGCAAAACGAAAAAAAAGCTATTCTGGGCAGGGGCTGAGTACGAAAGAGCTCCCGTATTACGCCATGTACAGAACTGAACTATTTATGGAAGATAACTGCACGTCACGTACGGCTCATAACAATTTCATAAATGTTTCTATTTACAAGGAATACGTACATAGTTGTGTGTATATGCGATATCGTGTGTGCCGAATAAAATATCACCGTTTCTTCGTTCGAGAATTTCGTCCAAACACGACTCCGTTGAGAAAAGAAATTCGTTTTCCATAGAGGGGTTGTAACGTCGTATTCGTGTGACACGGGTTCGCGAAAAGGGTTCGCTCGTATTTTATAAGCGAATATGAAGTATAGTTAACTTACATACCTGTCCAGTTAAACTTGGGAAAATTTCGGCGACAAAGTTACTCTCGCTGGAGTGGGCATTCGCCAACTCTGTTGGTGGTGAGGTCGATCGCTGTAGCGGAACTGCGACGGTCCCGGTGGATTCTCAGTATTGCCGGGTGGCTCGTGATTTGGGGCCACGTAGGTCCACTAATCTTGAAATTTCAAACAGAAAGGCTTCTCCTCTTCTCCTCGTGTCATCATCATCATCCTTATCGATCCTTATGCTTCATGGCTGAAGCCTGAGGGATCCATCAACCTGTCTCCTTCACCATCAGTTTTCACTCCGTGCGGTCCTCTGCTCTGAAAAGGCCTATTTCAATGGCTGGTCGGAGATCGTCTCCTTGACCTGGTCTGTCCATCTTTTTGGCGAACGGTCCCTTAATATTTTACCCCCGACTTTTCCCTAGATCACCAGTTGCCAGAAGGTCTCCGGATGATGTGTCTAAAAGGGTTCAGGATCCTCTGACTGCAAATGCTGGATAGTCTGGTGTGTATATCTAATTCTTTGATAATGGAATTCTTCATTCGCCTCGTTGTCCATCGAATCCATTTTCGTGGTCCATGGTTTCAACCCCACATAGAAATGCCGGGAATATCAGTAAGCGTAGCAGTCTATCTTGGTTCGGTGGGTAATTAAGGCCTCCTTCCAGATAATGGTAAGCTTGGAGACTGCAGTTCTCGCAAGTATTATTCTCCTGCGTATTTCTTTTGTCGAGCCTCTGTCTTTGTCTACAAGTGATCCTAAGCACACAAGTGTGTCTACTTTCTTGTACTCTTGCAGCAGGGCGCTTTTGACTGTCGATTCTGTCCACGATCATTATCTTCGTCTTGTCTTTATTGATTGTCAGTCCAAATGTGGAGCTTTCGTCCTTCACGCGTCTTATCAGGTCACTCATCTCGTACATCATTTTAAAAATTGTTGCTAACAGTAATACAGATCCCTGTGGATGGAAGGGGGCGGATCGAAATTTCTTCCCATATACTTCATAGTGAGTGAAAAAGTTGAAAGTCGACGTAAAATGGGTGAACTCGATTTGTGAAATTAAATAAGCCATTGAGGTCGCACCTTCCGAGGACACCAATTTCTGATGCCGGTTCTGATGTGTGTGAAAGTGCAAATTTTAGACAGGCTATTTTGTACCTACCCCCTGTTCTCAATGTATTAAAAACTTGGCGTCGTCTCCTGTTGAAAAATAACGAAAAATGGGTTGTTTGCCTGGAAAATCCTGACAACGTTTGGGGCAGATCTGTTACCTCACGCAGACAGAGAAACAGTTAGCTGTTCCTCCAACTGCACAGACAGATAGGTACTCGTATGCAGATGAATTGGCAAATAAAAAGAGGCTAGGTACATACAGAATTAAGAGTAAAGCATATTAAAAGAATGGAGGGGCGAGTCTATACGCAGGTTTAGTGAGGCAAGATTCAGTATCTAGGGGTAAGAAAATTCTTTATTCTTTAAATCCTGTAAATAATGCCCTAGTATGATTTTGCAGCGAGGTTTGTGCTTCCGAGTGTCGTCGGAGCTGAAGGGGCTGTGAAGTGGCTTGAAGTTCAAGCCTCACTTACACTTGAGAAATAAAAATTATTCTTAGGCATGTCGTTGACAGTGTCTTGTAGAATATGAACCCGTTTGAAAAAATAAAATTTTTCCACCTCCTTATCGTCGACACATGACTTGAAGTAAGAGAATGCCTGATTCATTTGATGGCGAAATTTGTGTTTCATTTTCAATAGAGCTGCGGTTAAGTCTTCAAAGTTCTTAATTTTTCATTGAGTGATCTTCCTGAGTAATAAAATCTGCTTTGAATTTTGTTTCCAATTCGGATAGACAATCCAAAGACGAAATTCATTTTATACAGTATTTACTTCCGAGTTCTGTAAGCCTTAAGCACTTACCATAAGAGGAGCTTCCAATGAGATGTATCTTTTATTCACGCCTTATGAATATTACGCTGCATAATCTTCAAATGTAAACAGATTCTGGCCTAATAAATTTAATATGAAAAACAAAATCTTGAAATTTTCTTTACCACAATTCGGTTTACAGCCCATCTGCTGGTATAATTCCATTTAAAAAAGAGGTTTTATTGGTAAATTTTACTGTCATGCAAGAAAAGAAAAGGGAAGGTTTTCACTTTGTATATTTTTTCGTTAATTTAATAAATTTTAAAAATCAGAGCTTTTTGTCTAAAGTAGGGAAAAAATAAATTAACGTCAACATTTTTTCATTTTTCCAAATTCTTGATCTCAAACCAAAAAAAATCAGGAAAATCAGATTAATTTTTATTTTGGCTGTAGTCTCAAATCTTGATTGACATTCAGACAGGAGTTCTTCACGGTGAATGACCTGCCGAATTTTAAATGGGAAGGTATCTCTGGCAATTTTATCGAAATATGTTATTTGGGTTGCTAATTACGAATACCCTATTCAGGTTTTATTTCAGTCCCAATTTAAGCTTCCAGTATTGAACTTTTACCTCGAGATGGATGTCGCAACATTCACTTGACTTGGAAAATTTATTAAAGTTTTGAAGTACCCGGATGGTTTCTTCAGGTCAGCAATCTGAAATTTTTGAATTTGAACGTCTGATTTAAATTTTCTCGAAAATTTTGAGTCATTTTCACGAGATCTTGAAGGCTGAGCTCAACGAATATTTTTGTTGCAAAAAAACCAAAATCAAAAAAGCATGGTGTTAGTACAGAGAGATCGTTGAAAATCCAGAGACTTAACTTTTTTGTTTAGGGGGGGGGGGGGTAGTAGAAGTTGATACGGAGATTGAAAATTTAGACTTTTTTGTGGGAGGGCGTTCTAATCGACTCAATTTCGTTAACTGCGTAACTAAAATTTCATTCGATAAATAAGAAAAGTATTAACTTTTAAAACTTGGTCAACTGATTCGGGTCAAATTGCCAACTTCGGAAAAAATCTTTCTTTCGGGAAGGGGAGAACAAGCTGTCCTCTTACTTTTCATAGTTTTGTCCGTGCAGAAATGGCTACTTGTAATTTCTTATTTCAAATAATACTGCAAGAACTTTTTTGCCCATCTTCTTGTGTGTAAGGTGGCGCTGTACGCGCCGAATGCTCAGACCTGTAGTCCGTTGTACGTTTCCTCAGGTTGCTGCGGAAAATCAGCTCAGTTGCCTCACTTTTACAGCCAAAGTGAGAATTTTATTGAATTCTATCTCTTTGATTTCATTAGGTGCTGGATATTCCAGTCCCAATGCTCCGCGTCTTGTCCCGGCTATTACTGGGTACTGAAACTGACATATGATGTGAATTAAGGTCAACTTCCCCACAGTGCTTGCAGGAGCTCCTTTTCGCCACTTCTATTTTATACAACATATATGTTTCTATTTTATACAACATGTGTTTTGTGGCTCCATGACCAGTTAGTAGTCCGACTATGAGCTTAGCATGTTTTCTGTCGAGCCCCAGTAGGAACTCGGCGTACTTACCGGGGCCGTTCCTTTTGTCCATCTTAAGCGCGTTCTAGACGATCAATATTGACCTCAAAAAATTGGCATCCAGAATTGAGAAATTCAGAAATATTGACCATTTCATCCAAACGATCAATGTTGGTTCCCCAGATGATCAAAAACTAGCAAGACAGAAAGTGTAAATTATCAGCATGTAATTTTTCCTTATCAGTGTATCAAATTCAAGGGCTTATTCGAGGTCTGCTACGAGACAGAGTATATATTTAAATTTACGTTTCTATAATAATAATTATGAGTGATTCGGATCTTCGAATTGCCGCCCTTGCTCTATGATCGTGATATTCGCGTGTGATGTTCCACAAAGAAGTGGCAATGACCAGTACATCTCAAAATGATCGCTCTTCTGCTTTTTTTCGTTGAGCAACGGCTTATGCCTCTTCTTTTTTCATCTTCACCATTTGAGACATAAAGATAAACAACCAAAAGAAACTGACAAAAACTTCCACCAAATTCCTTTATTCGTTACCAAACCAAACTGTCGTCACGTGTGCGTTAACTGATAAAATCTTTCCAGACAGTACTGATTCTTGACTGGGCATCAAGAATATCAGATTGATTCTGATATTCTTGATGCCCGTCCAATTTCTTGTTCTCGTCTCAATTGTTGATGATTGCATCAATATTTTTGTCCCCGTTTCCCTACCACAGTCAATAAAATTGTCAAGAATAGCAATATTGGTCAATTTTATTGACTGTCTAGAATGCGATTTAGAATTTCAGTATCAAGTTTGGCCCATTTCACTTTTTTTTTTTCTCTCTTTTCTTTCTTTCTTTGAACAGTATACTTGGAAAGATACTTGTTGAAATTAGGCGGCCTCTGAAATTTTGACTATAGCCTGTTCTGCCTAATGGCAAATCCAGCTCTAGATACATTGACACCTTTCAGAGGGAGTTAAAAGCTATAAGTGTCTTTTTTTCTAGTCGAACTGACGTGAAATGACCCATTTGTGATATATTTTCGCAAAATATCTGTTTTTCTTCAGACGCCGTTTCCTCGAAGGAAGTTGGCGATCCACATTGCCATCTGGATTTTTGAGGCAGCCTTTCGGAGTAGTTCCGCTGTACTGTGCAACCACACCATCTCAGATCTTTAAGCCAGGAATTCTGTCGTCTACCTACTGAGCGTTTGCCCGAGATTTTGCCCTCCAAAATCACTCGTAGAATTTCATACTTTTCTCCGCGTAGTTTGTGCCCCAAGTTCTGCAGTTTTCTTGTCTTCAGCGGAGTCAGTAGTTCCCTTGCTTTATGCATCCCGTCCAGAACTTCGGTATTCCTAACTTTCTGGGTCCAGGATATGCGGAGTATTCTTCTGCATAGATACATTTCAAACGCTGCAATTCGGTTTTCAATTGTCAGGTCGAGTGTCCAGCTTTCGTATCTGTACAACATCCGCATCCGCAAGTTCAGACTTAGCTCCGACCTTGTAAAGAAATTCCTCGTATTAAGGAAGGCCCGTCTTGCCTGTTCAGTTCTCCTGTATATTTCCTGTTTTGTACTGCAACTTTCTGTGAGCATAGTGCTGGCCATTTTATCCGACAATTTGGATCGATGCCCCCGATTTTCACAAAAAATGAGAGATTTTCCGCAGCCTGTCCTGTAGTATATGGCGATGCACGCATACCAGAGTGACTTCGCAGACACCGCACCCCTGGCCCTGTGTCGTGATGCGAAATTCACCTTCTGCAACTTCGATGGCTTTTACTCATCACGCCATTTCCGCGGTGTCATCCAGCCGCCTGTCAGCCTATTCTCGTAATTTCGGTCCATCAAAGAACTATTCGAAATCAAACGATGTCGCAACCGTACAGAGAAACCGTCAGTAGCTCAGACCTTGAAAAGTACCGGACGTTCTAACCGACCTCATTTCTCGATCCGATGACTCATACACACGCGCCTTATTCCCCAGCGACGACTTCAAAATTCTTGGAATCCGCGACCGTACGAGCTAAAAGCGTACAACAAAAAAAAAGCACCGCTCGTACCTCCCGCCATCGGTCTCAGCGTCAGTTAGATCGAAAACTTTCAACGGCCAATCGACAAGCTTTCAAGTACGTCATTGAGTCCGTGCGGTAGCCTCACTCACACTCCGATCACCCGAAACCATCTAAAGTCTGGATTTCCAAACCGCCGCACGCGGTTTTGACGTTTCAAAATCACCTCAGCTGGGAGAATCCCCATTCTACAGATGGGCCGAACCTGAAACAGAGCTTCCGGTCTTGCTTCAGTCTTGCTTTCTCCAAAAAGTCAAGTGGAGACTTCGTCCACGTCTATCGCATCCAGGTCTGGGACTTAGAAGATTGTCTAACTGATCGTATGTCGTGTCGTATGCTCTCGAAAAGCCTAGTGGCAACCTATCGTATCATTCGCATAACGTAAAGCTTAAAGTGCTGTTAAAAGTATCAACTAATAATATTTATTCAAACTGATCTGACTCGGCCAAGTCATTTTGTCAGGCCGAGAATCTCTAATTAGGGGCTTGTTACCGATCAGCCCCTTGAGCCCACGCTGTGGACTCTTCTGGTCATCGTCAGTCTACTACACCAACCAGCAGAAGCCCGAGAGGCTCTACGACCTCACGACACCCCGGGAATTACCCTTTCGAGTATCGTGTCGGTGACCAGATGGGTGTCCTGTGTTATTGCAGATCTGTGTTAGGATTCGCCTGGAAGCTGGAACATTCTGGGCCAAGAATCCTGAAAGCGGTCAAGTATAAGTTCTGCTGACCCTGTACCCAGCATTTTACTTGCAAGTTCGCATGCTATCTCCGAATTGTTGTAAAATGGAGTACAACCCGGTCAAAAGAGCATTCCGAATCGTCTTGACGCGATTGTGGGGTGGGGTAGGCCACAAGTTGAACCTTCTTCGCCACCAGCCCCTCTTGGAGCATGCAAATGTTCTCGAGTTCTGGTCCATTATATCCTCGTATCTCGTGCACAGCATTCAACGTGGTACGACGCCGAGTGTGGATTGTGGATACTGAATTATGAATTATAGCGGAGTACGCGCGGTCGGGCCCGTTCGGTTGCCGTTGCTTTTTATGGTTCCTAATACCGAAATTTTCAGTCCGTTTGCCCGCGGTTTATTTCCGCTTAATGTAACATTATACCCAATTGGCTAAGTAACGGCATACTCGGGTAAGTATAAAATATCGAGTTAAGTTTGTTTTTCACGACTACATTGAAGGATAGAGTGGGGGAGGAGGAGAGAGAGAGAGAGAGATATTGCTGTACCTTTCAACGAGCAGCCTATTATATATATCCAGCTTACAACACCCTAAAATGTTATTGTCCAGGCAAAAGCGGCGGGAATGGAACTTTTTGGGAGGGAAAAAAAAACACGCGCGGCGAATATACAACAATACGCCCGAACGACGCGACCTGAATGCAGTCGCAATTTTTCCGCAGATTCGCAAATGACATGAGTAATCTTGTTAAAAATGTATGCGTATAGACCAACTCAGGCCCTAATGTTTGAATAAACCTCGGCTAAGTCTGGACGGATAATACGGCTCACTCGGATCTGTATCTTACCGCAGAAATCCGTAGAATGTAAAAGCCGCACGAATCATGCTATAAACGGTCGGCCGTTTCGTTTGTTCCTAAATAAACGTGTACGAAGATTATAAGCACGAAGTGTATACAGTCCAGTTAATGAATAAACTCCTGAATAAAGTGCCACTATCCAGTCTATGTCTGCGTGGCTGTTATTCGATTGAAACGGCAGCACGAGTGCTCGTTCCCTCGGAAAAGGCACAAGGAACGTGAAGCATTTGGGTGACGTCTGATAGAAACCACCCTGTAAAAAACCTTTCGGATCATGGCACGCGAACGTCTTCTCTCCGTACCCTGTGAAGGCAGTGAGGTAATTGCCTCTCTTAGAGAGAGAGAGTGAGTGGGGGGGGGGAGATGACAAATATCTACACTACATGCTGATGCGTCGGTCCGTGGATATGTCTTATGGCTACCGAACATGTTCCACGTACTCAGTCGACTTAGGAATGTCGGATTTCAGAGATATAATTAACACGAGGCATTAGGGTCTGGTTGGCTGAGTGGATAGCGCGCTGGTCTCGGAATCCGGAGGTCCCGAGTTCGAGCCCACGTAGCGACTCGCTGCATTTCGACCTAGGCCGGTTTTTCGGCATGTAGAGTAGAGGGCTAAGACAGCCCTAACAGCCTCCCCGACGTCTCTGAGGCAATGCTCGAAAGGACGGATTCCAGTTCTCGGGCTGAGAGCAAGATAAGAAAAAGAACACGAGACATTACTTACTCTGGGCAGAGACAAGGAACGAGTAATTACAATCTGCAACGAACGAAATCGCGTGCACTTACGAGGAACAGTACAACGATAGTGAATATTGTGGTCAAAACTTGACCCACAAATTTTTTGGTTGACACCCCCACCCCTCGGCCATATGGCATATCCATGCCAACATGTTGGAATTTGAAATGGTTCGAGAACGTTTGGCTATTAAAAACTCCAATAAATTAGAACAATGCTTGTATTAAAAAACCCCGTCTTCACCTCCCCTACCGAGATCGAAAACGCATGGATGGTATCTACCAAGAATTCGAGGAAACTGTGGAAATAGCCGATTGGTCCGGCACATCAGAAAGATAGCCAGCCAGCTTGCGAGTCCGGGCACACTAGAGATGAAAGAAGAGACAGGTAGCAGGAAGACAGTCAAGCAAGAAGGCAATTAATTATTTATGAATCAATTCGGAAAAGTGGGCATTTTATGTCTCCAGGGTATTACGGCATTAATTCGTGGTATTGTCAACATTTTAAAACGTCATTCGTATTGTTTAGACTATAATATGAGTCAATGGATAGTACCCCACCTTCCCCTACCGCAGTGGATAAGAAAAATCCAACACTACGTATTTCCTCATTCCCCTGTCCTGTCGCAGGTCATGTTATACTACTTCTTAGATTCGCGCTAGTCTTCAGATACATTTTTTAAGACGAAGTTTGTTCGGTTCAGGAGGATCGAGTCTAGTTTAATACGCTATGGCACTAGTATATTACACAATAAGGGTAGAATCATAACTGCTGCAATCGCACGAGTGATAGCGCTTCTTTCGTAACTCCGTTATGTACGTGGAAAGTCGAATGAACGTTAATTTTTCAGTTCTCGAATAATTTTGCAGTAATTCGCTATATCCGTGGTATTGCAATTACACTACACAACAAACTGAGATTTTTTGGAAACCGCATGAAGGAAAATAGATGATTCTTAATGTATTTTTCACGCTGAATTCAAATATGATATTAAAAATGCTGAGTTAGCTAATCATTTTTTACGTTTGCTGGGAAATTTAATAGTGTATTATGAGAAATTGTTCTATTTTATGTGGCGACACTGATGTTGTATGTATTAAACTGATATTACCGATAAGCTTCGTCTTTGACGGTACTGAATAGAAAACTTCCGTGTTGTTCTCTGTCCCTCTGCGTTCTGTAAGTATTATTCCAATTCAACAACGAGCGTTGTGATTATCATGAATATTCGGGCATTGAACACATATTCATCAAATTTATTGTCGGAACACATTTATCTAGTTCACTTACATTTCGTAAAAGAAACAATAAACTGTAATACCGGAATGAAAAGGCGTTATTTTTTTCACTGAAGAGATCGCCTTCCTCAAAATTGTTGTTCCATCACTTCATCGTTAATGATAAAATCTTAGAATCAGTTGAAACTGTTTAGATCGTTCCGATATCAAAACGTCAAAACACGTTCACACGTGTCACTGTGTTGGCGAGTTTGTTTTGTGATACATGCAGTGTGGCCACATTCACTAATATTTCTAACACAAGAGGGAAATCACGGGAAATAATTCAGAATGAATTTACGAGAAAAGGAGAGCTAATTAAGAAAAACAAAAAGCGGCATTGAATTCAGCGTGAAAAATACTTCTAGAATCGGCTACTCTCGTTCTTGCGGTTTTTTGGCTGTTGGGTAGTGTTATCAGCTTCAATCGCCTCGAGCATATGAAATCGCGTAGAAAAGTCGGATAAGTGCAGCCAAATCATCAACAAACTTAGTTGTTACCTTGTGGGAAAGAAATGATCACTTCCCTCCCGTGGGAGAGAAAACATCAGTTCGATGCTGCTGAAAAATAACTTTTTCTCAAAACTAATGCGGTTAGGAAGAGTTATGAATGGTCTGGTCTTAAATTAGCAGGGAACCGGAGTCGCTCCGAGCTAGCTCCGGCTTCGGTAGAAATTCGAATTCAGTTCCGGGGCAAATTTGAATCTAGCCCCGGTGCCTGCTAAGTGTATTGAGTATTGAAAGTGGCTCTGTCTTCGGCATGGCTAAGTAATTTTTTCGGGGCTCCGGGTCTGGGACATTACTGTTATCGGAGTCAGGGTCCGGTCTTACCTAAGTACAGTTAATACTCCGGCTACGGTTATTTTTAAGGAAAAGGGATATGATGGAGGCGTACAAGGACACGTCCATAGAGGGATGAGAGGGAAATGGTAAAGTTGAATAATAGGGGAGATCTGGCGAATAATTTTTCCCGAGCTTGCTTTTTCTGGGGGGGGGGGGTGGCTTCAGCTCTTTCGGAAAATGGTTGACTCTGTGGATCCGGTCTCCTGCTCCGGGCCCTTGTAAGCAAGCCTTGAACAGTCAGCGAGATTTCAAAATGAATCTAAAGCGTCGTAAATCAGTCTGCAATAATTCTATGACTTGTGTTCGGAGTGAACACTGAAGAATTAGTTTGGAAGAGCTTTAGACAGATACATAATTATGAAAGAGTGTATCAGAGTCGTAAGGCAAGTCCACGAGAGTTTTCGAGTCTTATGCGTGTTTTAAGGAGTTATTAAAAAGTACGGAAGGTTTGAAAAGTCTTAACCAAGTTTTGAATAATTTTATTTAAGTTTGGGGAGTCATAAAGAGTTTTGAGTTTGGAACAGTCTTATAGCGAGTACTGAATAAAAGTATATTAAAGCTCTAAAGAAACTTTAATAAGTCTGCGAGAGTCGTGAACCGTACCTACAGATATTGAGTTAGTTTTGAAAATTGTACCTCCGCCCCTAGAGGAAAGAATCGAATGTCGTGTGGTGAACGTTAGCAATGCTCAAAAGATTGTTGCCGAGTCCAGAATCTGGTCAACTGGAAAAAACTGCCTGGGCATTCACTTATGGTGATATAAAATACCGTTTTCTTTGTTCGTATGTAGGTACATATTATTTCTGGATTTCTGAATTAATTGCAGACCTTAAGATAATTTGAACTTAGTAGTGTTTGAATCAGGTTATTGATGTTCTTAAGTTGAATGTTAGTTTTGTAGTCCTTTGTAACTTCGATATTTTGATATCTCGTGCTTGATGGCGATTTGATGGTTGCCAAGGCAAATAAATGGAGATTTTTGGGTTAGTAGGCATTCATGTTTCAATTTGAAGTTTATAGATCAGATTTGGATTACTGATATTTTATTTCGATTTTCGTGTGTTGTGTTTTACATGGCTGTCCAATGTGTTATATTTATTCGGCTTAATGCTTTGTAATTCGTTTGGTTGGTTGTTCCCCTCGGTTTCTCCTAATTTTCAGAATTTTCGATTTCTCTTTTCATTTTGAGTCGAGCGTAGGTACAGTAGCTTTGGTGGTGGATTAAATGGTATTTTTCAGTATCAATAAGAACATAGCAATCGGTTGGAACTCCAAATGTTTCCCCTCCGTCTACTCACTTAATTACCGTCATCTCTAGGGCATAACAATAATGTAAAATGAAAACTATTCAATTTTTATACATTCCCAATCGTCCCCCTCAGAATTGTATCTTGAAACCACCCCTAACCCTGACTGATGTATCTGTGGCTCAGTTTCTCTTGTTCCTTCGGAAGGTCTTAGTGATTAGTTTAGTATTCAGCCAAGATTTATGTTACATTTTGAACGAATAAGTGATCCACTTCGATCCATCCTTTCTCTTTGAAGTGGAAGTGACCCCCATCCCTTTTATTTGATCCGCGTATAAGAACAACTGAATTTGGTTGCTTACATGTATTCGGTTAGGATTTACGTGGACTAACATATGTTTTGACGGTTAACATTTTTAACAAATCTGTGTTTCACTATGGTCCATTATTTCTCGCTGAAGTGGCCTAACAGCCTCTTCTTTTAACGGCAGTTAAAAATAATTGAATTTTGTTGCAAATGCTCTGGAAAAGCATTTTGAAGTAACGTAATTTTATTACGTAATTTTTTTTTCCTTTGTTTAAGTCAGCCCAGCGTTCACCACAAATAATCTGATAATAACCGCTGGCCATCTTTCGGACATCGTTCCACAAATTAATTACCTGGGTGCCCTTTTAGCGCCTAGTATAAATCTCCCCCTCTCATCTGTTGCACTCTTCTGCCCCGGTTCCTTTTCTCTCCGGTGTAATATCTTGGAAGACCAGCAAATTGACTGGCGAAAAATACACATTTACGCTTTTACCCTCTTTAATATCTCGCATTTACCACGACAGGGTAATAAATGACGTGATTTTACGAACATCCTGTAAAGGTAATGTTTGCTCGCTGAAAGTCATTCTGCTTGTTGTACCTAATTAGGGCACGAGTAGTGAACAGTGGCGTGCTCTTGCTTTCAGCCTTCTCTCTCGCGCGCACACACAGACGAAGATAAAAATTACCTAATAAACTAAGGCGATGATGAAAACTCGGAAAAAGATAAGGTCAGTTTGAATAATGTCTTTAATAGTTCTTTCTCTCTCTTTCTCTCTCTCAAAGGGAAAGTAGATAGAACTGGACATCGCTTCGGACTTTTGGTGCCTATAATTTTGATGTTGGAGCGTAAAGAAAGATCTTTTTCCGGAAGGAGAATTCCTAATTGACAATCCGACTGTGCTATGTAAAGCTGAAGTGTAATATTTTAAACATGTATAATTTAAAAAGTGTTCATATTTGAGATTTTGAGAAAAATTGACGGGTAGTATTGGATGTCCTATCTTTCATTTTGGTTTGGAGATTATTTTTCTCTCATATTGATAACAAACCTAGTTGTTTGAGGAAAACTGTACACGGGGTTATTATTCAAGATGGTGGAATAATTTGGGACTTCAGGTAGAACACACTTCCATTCCGAATCAGTTCAGTATTTAAAAAAAAAAAAAAAAAAAATATCCATATTGCACTCAGAGGCGGACTTAGGTATTTTGCGCTGAAGGCTAGTGGAAAATTTGCGCTGCTAACGAAATATTTTTTTGGAAAAAATAAAAGAGTAAAAAATTTTTCGCTGGCTTCGCTCGCTGTTTACCTTATTGAATTTCACTCGCGATTTTTCTTTCTTTTCTTTCTTTTTTTGACATTTTCATGTCTTTACTTTGGCACGTAAACCGGAAAAACATTATTTTTACGCGTTACATTTGAGGAGGAATGAAATAATAATTTCCATGAAAATTTATTTTGACATTTTCTTGTCATTACTTTGGCACATTCCAGCCATAGGTATAACACAAATGGGGAAAACGTTACATTTGAGAAGTAACGAAAAGAAATTATCATTTCCATGGAAATTCATTTTGACATTTTTGTGTCTTTACTTTGGCACACAACGGAAAAAAGCCTTACTTTGGAGCGTGACGAAAAGAACGTTACGAAAAATAATAATAATAAAACTACTGACTGGGCTGACTTACGGACTGACTTGAACTGGACTGGACTGACTGACTCAACATTTCATTCGCCTGCGAGTACATCCAGTTCATCAGACAGGACAGTTACCATCTTTTGAATGGAAGAAGTGTAGGAAGGTGTCCATGGTCGTGGACATTACCATCTTCTCGCAATACCTGTTCTGCACAGGGTGATCTCCTTGTATCAGCCTGTATTCCCTTGCGAGCACCACGTTCCTTGTAAAGGGAATACAGGCTGATACAAGGAGTGTCGTACTCGCAGGCGAGTAAAGTTTTGAGTCAGTTAGTCAGTCAGTCATTTCCTTAAATTTCTTCAAAAATCAGCAGTACCGCACTGATCGTTTAGCTTATTTTCAAAAATTTTGCGCCGAGGCTTCAGCCTAGTCAGCCTTATGGGAAATCTGGCCCTGATTGCACTTGACAAAATCTTCAGTTTGGAGCCCTTCCCCTACCGAGGAGACACAATTTACAAATTAGTGGCAGATTGTTGCCAGAACACACTTCAGCGACCGTTTAAATATGAAGACCTCAATTCCAAAAGTGCTTAGTCCCCCCCCCCCCCTAAAAAAGGAAAAGTTAGTGGCGGCATCTGGTGATTAGTGTGGTTCCTCGCAAGTGTACTACGTCAAACTCTCAAAAACTCATTCGAAATGCCACTATCTAGTACATCGCTTTTTTTTGGCCTGTTTTTGTGTACCACGACATAACCACAATTACGTTTTATGCTCTAGTTACTTATGTGAGATTCTATTCGATAGTATACGATTTTTTTCCAAGTCGAAATTCTTAGCATTGATAGTACTGTACATTTCAATTTCGAATAATTGAGGACCTGACTTCCAAAATGCGCTTAGTCTAAAAAACGAAATGTTGGGAAATCGCAAAAAAACATTCTGACTCGCGAACGATAATTGGTAACACTGATTCAATTGCGTGGATAACAAGAGGAGGGGCCAATGCTGATACCACCCAAGTATGAAGGTTGGCGTACGAACAATTTTCGAGCGACGGCCGTTCAAAGTGGGGGAAGTCGTGGACTTAGCTCGTTTTGGCAGACCATGTCATACTTCTGAAAGGTCAAAATTCGTACATCTGGACCTAGAAACTCTCGGAACTCGGAAGATACAGCTTAGAGACGACCATTCCGGTAAACGAGACACACGTGAACAATGTCCCCTTCCCTCCACCCTTCAGACATTCTTGTTCTCCCCCCCCCTCCCTCGAACAGGAAAAAGCAAATATGACGTACAGTCGTAAGAGTCTTCATAAAATTTGAAAAAACAAGTAAGTCAGTATTATTGAAAAGAAAAAAAAAAGAAAAAAAAACGAAAGAAAGGTTTAGCTGGCTCTAAGTCGTGATAAAATCGTGAAACCAACTCTGAAAAATTCGTTTTGACTTCGTCCACCAGGTTGCGCTAAAAACTCGATTTTTGATTACTTGGACTGAGCGCGTTAGGAAGTCAGGTCCTCAATTGTTAAAGAATGGTACTCGTTTTTACAGTAGCATTCAAATTAAATTTTAATTATGAAAAATGTTGAAAAACATTACGTGATTGCCATTGCCATTCCAAAAGGTGCTTAGTACAAGATTTTATCATAAAAACGAAGAAAGAAATCAATGAAATTGCAATTACTATTTCAAAAGGCGCTGAGTCCAGACTTTCTCAGTTAGTGTTGTTAAAAAGTCAAAATTTTTTTTATCGATAGATGACGATGATTTTCGGTCACTATCGATAGTTATTGATAACTAACAATATATTTAGAGGAGGGAAAAAGTAATGCAAAATTTGTTAACCTAATCACTTTCTTTTTTCCGTTTTTGTCCGAAGCAAATCATGCGGCACACGAAATTAGAGCACTGTAAGCATGAACATTCTCAGCCGCCATTTTCATCCTATCATTCCTCCTACGAGTTGGATCATTGCTCACGACATATTCTCTTGTTATCGGGAAAAGTAAGAATCAAAATGGCGGCTGAGTATGCCCATGCATATAGTTTCCTAACGAAATAAGATACCTACTGAACCTAAGGTTCTTATCCCTAGAATTATCGATAAGTTAGAAATTCTCATAGACAGTTAACGATATTTTCCTTGTCATTAGTTATCGATAATTAACGATAATTTTAACAACACTAACTCAAATACAAACAGAATCACTATGATGCATTTTAAAGAAGCGAGACCGTGGTAATGTTGTAGAGAAATTTCTCCATTACACCATAAGATATCATTCGTTGTCATTATCAAATAAGAGCGCAACCAAGGAGGGAGCTAGAAGGCTGTAGCCTCCTCCAAAAATTCTTCGAAATTTTTTCAAAATCAATTTTGAAGCGAAAAAAATTGATGCCGGTGGCCTGATGCGGTTACGTTGCGTTGTAGGTTCGTATAAATTTACAGGCATGAAAATAGATAGTTACCAAGTCAGGTTGGTACCAAATCGAGCTTTCACCCTTGCCCAAGTTTTTTTCTTCTAAATTCTAGCCCCCGTAAAAAAAGTTGTGGCTGCTCCCCTGTTATCAAATTACGCCGGACTGGAAAACGTGTTTTTTTGATTTCTCCCCAAAAACATTTCTGAATTAAGCAAATTTTTGGATTGAGTTCTTAATACGATATCTATCTTGTATTTCATGAAATTATGAGCCACCGCCCTCCCGACGTGTTCTAATTTTTGTATTAGGACGAATTGTTGCCAGAAATTGGTTCATAGACCGATTAAACCTATGAACCGATATCCATATCGCATCCAATTAGGTGCTTTTTAGGGTTTAATCGTTAATAAAAATATATTGAACGACCCTTAAACCTACGAAACGATATCCATAGTGCATTTATATGTTGAACTTCCTGCTTCCTCGTAAATGCCTCAGTTTTCAAGTTAGGGGTAGTAAAAGATGAATTCAGCGACTCTTTAACCCTGTAAAAAAATATCCATGATGCGCTTCACGAAATTTCTGATCTTCGCCCTCTCCCCGATATTGCATATTTGAATTAACAGCTGAATCAACTTCAAAATTGAATTTTACGATCTTGAAGTCCGTCTAGCCGGTATCTTAATTCGATGATTCGCACTAATGACGCTTTTCGGAATTGAAAATATAAAAGTCACTTTTGGCGCTGAAGAACCCAGAAAAACTCAAATTCTGAAGTGTTGTATCCAAGGATATGGAAAGGAACAGATAGGTGGGAATGTGGAAAAACAGGTCCAAGGTGATTTGCATCTTTCCTTTTCGCTCAATTTGGCGACACTAAAACGCGGGGAAAAACGGTGTTTTGTTCTCTTTCGCCGGTGTGAATGCATGGTGGAGCACAGGGTCATTTTCAGTCACTTATTTAGGGGATTTTAAGGGCAGTTATGAGAAAATTATTTGAAACCTTTTCTGTGTATATTTTGATATGGAACAATTTGGGTTGGAAAACAGGGTTCCATTCTCTGGAAAACCTGGAAAAGTCAAGGAATTTTGGAATTTTCAGCATTTCTCACGGAATTTTGTAAAAAAAATCGACTGCGAAATTCTGTAGTATTTCAAACAGATTTTACCCTATTTCTTATTCAAAAAATTTTCCTTCGCTTCGTTCAGGCAATTTTCTCATATATTTTCTTTCACCGGAGAAGGGCGTGGGTAATACAACCCCCTCTCTTATCGCAGTAGTAGATACAGAGTGTGTTGGTGTGATGAAATCGTTTTCATGGTATTCGTTTCGCGTCTACATCTTTCTATTCAGAGTGCTATGCACTGCGTATTTCGTAACTTTTCACGAATAATTTCACGAAAAATATGATGAAACGCGAACCAATCTCTATACACTTCTCCCAATATCAGCTGTTTCGTGTTTTCATCTCATCCTGTTCGCGAGAATTTGAAACTAGATTTGGAGAGGGAAACGGTATTTTGAGTTGGTTACCGGTGCCAGTCTAGACACTATAATCACATTCTATTCTGTTTTTCAATTAACCAAGAGTAATCGGTGAGTGTTGACCAACATAAGGTTACGTTATTTCAGCAATGTTTCTAACCTTTTCGTGTTTTCTTGTGTTACAGGTGAGTTCGATTGACAATTGCCATGTTACATTACAGAGCAGAGAATGTGAGTTGTTCCGCGTTTTTCACTATTATAGTATTTACTATCACAAAATGACGGTTAGGATTTAGGGATTCTTAGTGAGATTTGCGAATTGTAAGTAGACTATGAGTCACTGGGGTAAATATTTCATAGGTCGTGACAAATTACTGAGCCATTCGGCAGTGATAAAACAAAAATTGTCGCAAAACATGCTTGTTTTAAAGAGTTTTAGCAGTGTCTTAAAGAGTAGTGATTATTCTTGAACGCGTGTACAGGACATTTCTTTAGCCAATATGAGGATCTTTCCACGATAGTATGCCCTCGAATGTAGGTAGTCATTACTCCCTCCTTGTCTCCGCGACTAAGTTCCAATTTGGGCATAGGCCTCTCCGCAAACTCTCCATTTTTGACGGTTGACGGCCACTCTCCTGCTACCCGATCGCCATTACCTTAACGAATTCGTCTCCCCATCTCGTCCTCGGTCTGCCACGCGATCTTCTCTTTCGTACGGCGTCCTAGTCTCAGGGTGTCCATTCTCTGAAAAACCTGGAAAAGTTAGGAAATTTTGGAATTTTCAGCATTTTTCACCTAAAGGTCAGGGAATTTTGTAAAAATATTGGCTGAGAAATTCTACTGTATTTCAAACAGATTCTACCCTATTTCTTGTAAAAAAATATTTTCCTTCGCTTCGCTCAAGCGATTTTCTTATCGTTTTTCTTTCACAGGAAGAGGACGTAGGTAATACAACCCCCTCTCCTCTATCGCAGTAGTGTACTGAGTGTGTTGGTGTGATGAAATCGTTTTCATGGCATTCATTTCGCGTCTACATCTATCTATTACAAGGTGTCTACAAGTTTGGAAAATTTGGAAAGTTTGGAAAAAATCAGGAATTTGAAAAGTAGGTTAGGAAGTTTGTAAATAGTCAGGAAATTCAAAAATATTTTTAAGAAGTTTGGAAAAAACACCTCAAAGAATGAACTCACGGAAAATTTTTTTCGTCGTATAAATTTACTTCAGCACTCCATATGTATATCTGTGAACACCCTCCTAATGCTTTCACCCAAAAATCAACTTCAAATTTCAGTTCATTTTAACCATAGCGTCTAGTAGTATAAACATAAATGTGATGCGATCTGAGAAACCATACACAAACCCGGTAGTATCAATTTTGAGATATTGGCACCACTGCATAGAGGAGGTTATTAAGAACGTTAAAAAAAAATCAGCCCAAAAGCTCAATTCCACGTCGAGTTATAGCATTTTGAAGTTTGAAATTTGAAAAACCTCATTTCAAGAAAATCGCGTTCAAAGTTTTTGAAGCTACATTTCAGGAAGAAAATTTTTTACACCCCTTTCAGTACGTTTATAGTTGATCAAATGATGGTTCCCGGATCACTTTTTCACGCTGAACGCGATGGTGGAGTCCATTTAGCTTCAATTTCAATAGTTCCGCTATAATTTGCAAGGAAAGTACGAAAAGAAGTACCTATCTCGCGAAACGAAATTAGAAAAATTTTCACGCCCGTTTGAGCATGTTTATCGTCGATCGAATGATAGTTCCTAGATCACATTTTCACGCCGAACACGATGCTGAAGTCCGTTTAGCTTCAAATTCAATAATTGCGCTGCAATTCAAACGGAAATAACAAGAAGAAATATCTTGCAAAACGATTTATACGATTTATTTCGTCAAAAAACGGGCAATCATCCATGTTGTAAATAGAACACTGAACTGCGCAGAAGGGATAAAATGAGGTGAAAACAATTTTTGAGAGCATGCTGGACCATAGATGATAAGAAATAACGTAAAATGCCGAGAGCAAAGAGCAAGCACTAGTCCGCCGGGTTTGTGTATGGTTTCTCTGATCAGACATACTCGGCTTCCTTCGGCTCTCACACGGCTTAGAAACGACAAACGAATTTAAAAACGCTGTGAGAGGTAGTTCGAGACTCCCTCTTCACGTTTCCATTGGAATTACGATTGTCATAATTTTGACCCGAACAACTTCAAATCGCTGTATCTCGCAAACGTGTTTTCCGGGTTTGTGTATGGTTTCTCAGATCGCATCACAAATATATGTATAATATACTGTCTATACTGTAAAGGTTTAAAGAAGAGAAAAAAAAAGTTTGGAAAAAGTCAGGAATTTATATTTTTCCATCCTTGTAGACACCTTGTATTAAGGCGGCTATACACTTAATGTATTTCGTGACTTTTCACGAACCATTTCACGAAAAATATGACGAAACACGAACCAATCCCTATACACTTCCCCCAATATCAGCTGTTTCGTGTTTCGTGTTTTCATCTCATCCTGTTCGCGAGAATTTGAAAATCGGCGTGAAAAGACGCGAAAATGAAGAAGTATTCGGTCTAGCGTCTCTCCCCAGCGTAAAGATTTTTTTGGAAAATCGTAATGAAACGAAAATTTGAAAACCAATGAATTCACCTTCTGGGACATCCTGCCATCGGGTTCAGTGACGGATCCAAGGGGGGCATGGGGGTACATGCCCCCCTCCCCGGTTGAATATTTTTAACACGGTCATAGGGAAAAAGGAATAAAAATGATGAATTGTACGCTCATTATACGCCACAAAGGTGGTCTCCATCGCTACTGTACCCCCATCTCCTTTTTCCAAATCCTCGCCTGATCGGGTTTTGCTTCGGTTCCCCTCTCCTTCGCAAATGTAGATAAGGGTGCATGAAAGGGACTTCTGAGATTTTGGGGAAAGAGCAGTGACGAGTTAGGATTTTCTCAAGGGGGGGGGGAATAAGATTTTCAGGGGAGAAAAAGTCGAAAACAGGTAATTTTTGAAAATCGCCAATATTAGAGGACTATGTAAAAATATTGGGAGGCATCTGCCTTCCCTTGTGCTCCCCTCTGATGCTACGCCACTGGAGAAGAATAATTAATCCACAAAATTTGAAAAATCTAAAGACCGCATGATAATTGTTATCGAGTTACGAAAGAGTCCATTGGTTTCAAATATGTAACCTTTTATTGTATCTATCGATACTCTTAAATTTAAAGCCTCTCCCGCCTCGCCTGGTACCATAATGTTCCAGATCCTAACCACCTGTTTACTTTCATAGCATTTGTCGTTAGATATGCTGCAGCTTTTTCACCTGGGTTCCAGAATTCATTTTAATACTTATTTTGCCTCCCCCTAAACCATTCAGGCTCCATGAGGGAGGGGCTAATTCTGATTACTCCAGTTTTTCTCAGGTTCCAAATGCTTTACGAGGTTCTAAAAGTCAATTATTTGGACAGGATAGCCAACCAAGCTCTGAGTCGCTGATTTCGAATATCGCCTCCGATTTTTATCTGCCCCTTCCAAGGCACTGTCGTAATACGAATTCAGCTTCTCCGGCAAAAAATTGCGCGAAGTTTCGAAATCGGGGTGGTTTTGTGTCGCTGATTTCGAATATCGCTTCCGATTTTTAATCTGAACCAAATTTGAGCTTCTGTGCTTTTTCAGTTGAGAAATTTTTACGATGTTATTTTATATGAACAACACTTGGAATAAATAAAACTGTATTTTTACCCTATTCGGTGACTTTAATTAGAAAGGGTGAATTCCGAATCAACCATTGCTTGTCCTACGCTCTTGCTACCTCGTTGGTCGACCAGGAGGGACAGGATCCAAAAATTACCCCTAAAATCGAATACAGCGACCTCGAAAACCTGTAAACCAATTTTCGAATTTTATTCTTTCACTCCCCCCCCCCCTCTTCACGGTCGGCATTAAGTCGCACGAAAAAAAAAATCTATGAAGTCGTTAATTGACATCGCACCACGCTGCACCCCATAGAGCGTGGTATTATTTCCATCATTAAATTTCTACACTCCCTCTGCCACAAATTCATAAGCACACGGCAGTAAAAAAAAAGTTTGTGGATTGATCGATGATATTCGCCGTTCACGATGTTCGAAACAAATTTGACCCCCTCCCCCCTTGCATGTGTTATTTTGTACTTGAAGGGTCTGGAAAACTGGAAACATTGGTCTGGAAAACCTTGAAAAGTCAGGGAAAATCATTTCCGAACAAGAATGGACACCCTGGAAAAGTCTTCCCCTGCTGTTGATATTTTCTAAGTTTTCTTGGAAAACCTGATTTTGGAGGCGACGTTCAGCCTCCTAGGGGCGAAGCTCTCCCGCGATACTTGGGATAAGGTAAAATAAACTTCCATACAAAATTACAAATTTTTTGGAATTTTTGCAAATTCATTTCTGAACACGACGTAATTAACGTGGACTAGTTTCCAGCTTTGGTTCGAATAGTGCAGCCAAAATTCAGATATGAATGTTAGGTTCCCGCCGCGCCGTGGCGAGAAAGTACGTATTACACGTTTCTAGTGGGATCGTATGGAAAGGATCGTGAATTTCGTGCAAGCTCGATGATATACAATCTGAAAGTTTCGGTTGCCGCGATTTTATCAGCTAGTTTGGAGAAGAGTGTTCTTAAAAGTTTCAGAGTATCTGGAGAACTTCTCGCATTCTAGTCTCGCAACCACGAAATCGGAGGGGCCAGTTGGAAGAAAGCACGGGAAAAAATCACGAATTTTATACCGTGGATGTTGTTCGGCGGTGTAATTTAATTTTCGCGCGCCATTTTCCAAATTCACAATTACATTTGAAAGTCAGCAGCTCGGCGCGGCGCGATTGAGAAAGGTTTCGGGTTTCGCATTTCCAAATCGAAAATCTGTGGAAACTTGAACGCGATGGAGTCTCGTCTCTCGCCTTTCACGCAGAATTCGGTCGTCAATTGTCAGATACGGAGAAAAAATTTATGTTCGACTACGAATACATCTGTGTGGGAAACTTTCGATTCATCGAAGTCATTCGGTTTCGTTTGTATCCTCACCAAGTGCTCGTTGAAGGTTTGAAGAAAAGCAGTGTTGTAGTTTGATTCGCCGTATCAAAGCCTGCTGGGAAATTTCGGTTGATTTCTTAATACGAACGTAAGAATTGCATTGTATCGCCAAAATGTGTACCACAAATATGCCTAGTAACATGAACATTGAGGAGGAGAAACTCTCTGCAGAACATCTGACAACTTCTTCAATTATGCTGCGAACAGTTGTTACTAATGTGCAAATCTCTTCGTACTCCTCTTGTTCCGCACTGCTCACGGTTGATTTTCTCAGGTTTTTACGTATTTAGTGATTGTAGCAAGAAAGACAGACAGAAAAAACGAACGAAACCTTCGCCCGCGTTTATTAGCAAATCCGGAATCCGAAGTTTTTAATCATTTTTGATGCTTCTGGCACAAGGTGGTGTAAAAATTAATAACGAAAAAAAAGCGCCATTTAGAAGCTCAACGAGATCAGCAAACATAATTACGCAGCCAGTTTCAGCTGTAGGGCGTGCGGCAACAGATGACGTTTCATTTGTCACATGCCAGCAGATTCAAAATTAAATTCGCAAATCCTTAAGCCACGCTTCCATGTAACCCCCGAGCCGTTTATAAATGTTTTTGGGCTGCTGTCGTGTAACACCGTCGAGTCCTAACAAAAATGAAAATGGAAGAAAGAAGGAAAAATGAATATAAATTCAATTTTTACAGCATCGCTGCTAGAGTGAAGTTCACGATATGCGAAAATCTTTTCTTTTTCATCAGCCTCCCCACGGTCGTAGCTATGATCTATAGAACTACACACTGCCGTCCGATTTCGGCTAAAATCAAAGTTAATTGAGTAGGCAACGATTATGAATGAAGTAAATAGAAAACAGGAAATAAATCCCAGTGATCGTTGCATTTTTGTTTCTCTATGATCTTCACAGTCTTATTTGACTTAGAGTCATAAACCATCAGCTATCCCGTTTACATTTTTTTAATATTCATCATAGGGGAGAGTCGGGTAAGAGGAACCACATTAGCTTGAAGTGTAATAATTTTCTTTCTAGTGACTGAATGAGGAGTCCAGTTATTGATAGTTTGAAATCTCAACTCTCCAACAGCGTAGGGTTCATGAAACTTCAAAATGTCCTAAGGTGTTAAAATTAAAGTTTCTGAATGTGCCCTTTTTACAATATCCAGAAAATGCCCGGGTTAAAGGAACCTTTACTTTGGGCAAAAGGAACCACCATTGAAATTACAGTTTTAACGCATAAATTACAGTTTCGAATCGTTCGAAATCGTTTATTACCAATTTATTATAAGACGAACGAAAATCACATACATACAAACCTCTATGCGTAAGTAAAAGGTACATTCGAAGTCATTTGAGATTGCATTTTTCTGGAAATTTCAAACTAGAAATAAAATTGTTGGGTATGGGGGAAGGGTGTGGGTATCAATTTTAGCCTGAAACCTTCTTAGGGAGTCGCACAAACTCATACGGAAAATGTGAACTTCCCAGCATTTTCACGTGCCATCCCCGAACTTACAAATAAACGATTTTACGAGGGTAGAGATCTGTGAAATCGTAATATTCATTGGCGGAGTTTCAAGGCTCTTGAATTATTTTTTGGGTTGGATCCTAATTCCTGAATTGAGGCGCTATGAGAGGGAGCAGAAGGGGCTCAAATTTCGTGAAATGTATTACGGGTATCAAAATAGATGTCTCAAGAATCATTGAACGAGATTCGATGTTGATTTTCTCGTGATTTCAAAATCAGTTCCAAGAACCAAGCGCAAGTACAAAATAAAACTAATCTAAATCTAAATACCTTTATTGAGGATCAGTTAGATATATACAATTTTTTTGCTTATCTAATATTTAATCTAATTTATAATCCTCGGCCCATAGAGAGCAAAGGTCTCTTGTAGCCGCTCCCATTCGTATCTGTTCCTGGCTGTTCTCTGAAAATTTTTATTCGCTAAAAATATGTATGTTGATATAGTCGCTCCATCTTGTTCGTTGTCTTCCTATGTCCAGCGCATTTTCATTTTTGTCGTCTGATGACTCCGTTGATGTCCATGTTGTTACGCAACTTTCTTTTTTTATTTGTAGTCACGACGTGAGCACTGTGAATTTCTCAGTGTAGGATTCGATGAAGCTTTAAATTCATTTTGCCAAAAGCAGCAAGTGGATGTCAGATAGATTTTGGGACAATTTAGTGGATCAAGTTGTCACTAGATACATGACATCAATTTTTCCTCAAGATGCAAAGTCGTGCGATCTTCGTACGGGTCTAAAAAAATCCGTTGGACATAATGAGGAAAAGGTGATCCAAGTATCGGTGGATGAGTCTGCTGTAAATTTTAAGATACTGCGAGAACTCCAAACTGAATTTAAGAGAGATCAAGGTACTGACCTCCTTGGTAGTAGGCTTCATTTGTAGTTCATGGTTCACTCAAGACAGGGTTTACATCAGTTTCGTGGGAGCTGAAAAAGTTTTTGATTGTTCTGTTTTACATTTTCAACGATTCTCCGGCACGGTGTGGCCATTTTACCAAAACAACCTGATCAGACGTCTTTCCTCTGTCATTTTGCTTAACCCGGTGGACGGAGAATGAGTAGCCAGCCACGGGACCTTGAGAATTCTTGAGTTATGAACTGAGAGTTGAAGGAAGCCGAGGGGCCGAAACAGACCACACTTATACGGTATGAGAGAAAGAACTGCAGAGACTAGGTCCTACATACCCTCGAGTACTTTAATGACTGATAAAATATACTGTTTCCTACTCATGAAGAATATGTCGATCGCAGGGTCTATTTAGCTAATATTGTTATATAATGCTGGCGTATTGTTCATATTTGATGCTGAGACTTTACGTGTCACAAATAGATCAGTATTTCTTGTATTAAATGTAGGGACCCTGAATTGGATACGTATTAAATTGTTGGAATCCAAAATTTTGTTATTCAGAATATCCCTTAAGAAGATCAGCTTTGCCATACATCTTCTGTTTTTTAGGCTCATAATCTCAAAGCCATCCAAAAGTTCTTTGTATACAATTTCTGAAGGATAATATGTAAAGATTTTACAATAATACAAGTATTTCAAAAATCTTTTTTGAATTTTTTCAATTTTATCTCTACCTTGGCTTGTTGAGTTTTGGGATCCCATATAACAGAGGAGAATTCCAATATTGATCTGACAAAACTAGAATAAAGAATTTTCATTGTTTCTAAATTTTTATAACACGTTCCATTTCTCATTATGAAGCCAACCATTCTTTTAGATTTTGAAGTTATGTGATCGATATGCATATTGAATAATAATTTCGAATCCAAAATGCTGCATAAGTCCTTTACAGAATTTACACACCTGAGTGTATCTTTTTTTATTTCATACTTGTGTAAAATGGTGCATCTTTTTCTTGAAAAGGTCATTTTTTCACACTTGTTAGTATTAAATGGTAACACGTTACTATCACTCCACTCAACTAATGAGTCAAGATCTTGCTGTACTTTAACACAGTCATTTTGAGATTTTATAATCTTATGAATTTTCATATCATCTGCATACAGCAGTGATTTTGAGTATTGAATTTTTTCAGAAATATCATCGACAAAAATTAGAAACAGATATGGACCCAAAATCGAGCCCTCGGGAACACCTGACACACACTTGTAACACGTAGAGGCCACTGCTCTATACTCGACAAACTGCATTCTGTTATTCAAGTAGAAGTGAAATGGAGTTATTAGCAGGGAGCGGACTTATATGCGTTAAAAATAGTGAAAATATGCACATATATACGTTAAAAAAATCTAAAATATGCGATAAAAACACGAAAATATGCGGTAACAATATGGGGCTCATTTTAAAAGCGCAAATAGCTGATGATGTGATGATAATTATTGCCAAGATACAACGAATCCAAATGGAGTGGTGTCTTGCGAATTAAATTTAGCGAAATTAGTAACGGAGAACTGCGCTTGGAGAGCTAGATAAAGAAAATGTGATTTTTTTCATTTTTTTCTTAACGCAAAAGTAAAAAATCCAAAAATAGTGATTTTCTTAAAATTTTTAAGAAGGAAATAGCAAAAATTACGGAAATATGAGCTAAAAATGAGAAAAATAAGGAAATATGCTCTGAAATAGTAGAATATGCGCTAAAAAACGGCCAAAATATGCAAAAATATGCTTTTATAGGTAAAATATGCAAAATATACGGAAACAAATATGGCTCATTTTGCTCAGAAAGATTTGAAACGTAAAAGTATCTTCTGTATACTGCGTGTTACTCAACACAGACAAATATGTGATTTCATATAAATCTGCTCCCTGGTTATTAGTTCTTTTGAAAAGCCAAAGCTGCGCAATTTTTGAAGTAAGATTTTATGGTTGACAATGTCAAAGGCCTTTGAAAAATCCGTGTATATGGTATCTATTTGCCCACCCTAGAGGGTCATATTGACATCACATGTGAAGTTCGTTAGATTTGTCTGCACTGAATATCCCTTTCTAAAGCCATGTTGACTGGGAGATAAGATATTTTTGGATTGATTGTATATATTTGTGCAAGACAGTTTCAAAAATTTTGGCCGCGAGTGGAATTAAAGAGATGGGACGATAATTTTGTATTTCATTTATTTTGCCTGACTTGTAAAGTGGAAACTTTGGACGTTTTCCATATTGTTGGATAAATACCTGTCTCAAGGACATTATTGCAGACATAAGTTAGGTAAAATAATGGAGAAAATAATCAAAAACAAACTTCAAAAAGAGCTAAATTCTAACAACATTTTACACACGAATCAGTTCGCCTACAGACCATCACGATGCACCGAAACCGCTACAAACAAACTACTTAAAATTACCCAAAGACACGTATTGTTAATTAGTTTTGACATTTCTGGTGCGTTTGACAACATAGATTGGCTGGCTATCTTAAGTAAACTTGAGCAGGGAAATATTTCAAAGACGATAGTAAACCTGATTAAATCCTTCCTAACTAATAGATCAGTTGGTCACTACGATGACGAAGGTAGAATAATCACCAAGAAAGAACTAACCGCGGGGGTGCCTCAAGGTTCTGTATTAGGACCCATCGTCATCAGTCAGATCCATGGGTACGACATTCCAGGTAAAATCCATTCGATAAGTTATGCGGACGACATATTGCTGATCTGTGGGATAAATGACACAAAGGATATGGATTTGGTAAACATCGTGATTGAGACAGTAAATGGTAAAATAAGGTCATTTGGACTTCGTTTTAATAGTGCTAAAACTAATATGATACTCGTCTCTAGAAGGCAGGACAAAGAGGAAATAAGAAACAAAATTCAAAATGTAGTAAAAGTTGATAACGAAAAAATTAAAATGTGCGATGAAATTACTCGTAAATATTTAGGTTTAATAATCGATGACCAACTCAAGTTCTGTAAACATGTAGATTACATCTCCGCAAAAATAAAAAAGTATTTCAACCTGTTTAGAGCACTGTATGGAAATACCTACGGATTTGATTTCAATAAGAGAAAAGCACTTTATAATGCAATCTTTAGATCAATTACTGAATACTGTTCCCCAGTATACTACCCGAAGTTGAATAGAACACAAAAAGATAAATTAAAATCACTTCAAAGAAGCCTTTTGATAAATATCGCCTCCGCGTATCGAACAGTAATCTACACATCTATACACGCGATCACTGGAATTATTCCCATCGATTACCAAATGAACTTAACAAATACAATCAAACGCGAAAAACTCAAAAGTAGGTTATTAATAGATAATAAAGAATACCCCGATAAAAGTAATAAACAAAAAATGAAAATAAAAATCAAAAATATAATTGAGGAAACCTTACAAATATGATAAAATGAATACGAAAATAGTCTCACTGGAAGAATCACCTATCAGTTACTACCTCGAATTAACATCATCTACAAAAACAAGAACTGGTATACTAACTATTTCATCACTCAATGTCTCTGTGGACATGAAAATTTTGGACAATATTTGGGTACTAATACACAATTTATTGTGTAAAAAGAAATTTCGTCAAAATCAATTTTTTCATAGGATTACTAATTTGAGCAATACTGCGCATCTCACATTCACAATAAAATGTCTGGAATAACCACGTAATCCACAGCCCACTAAATGAGAATATCGCACCTCTGCTTCATCTCTACACTTCTTTAACAACACTCTGAACTACCGTATCTGCCCACAATACAATGCACACTAACCAAACTTCTAGCATAAACATAATATCATCAATTTGCAAACAGTAAGAATTACTTCGTCATCTTGACCTCTCAACTCACTCCCAGTTTTGCCATCAGTTCCGAATCTACCCACAACCCCTCGACAAAAGTATCGGATGACCGACGCGATGCCCCCGGGGAGGTATCAGAACTATCCAACAGAGCATCGTCGTCTTCCACTTGACTCGCCCGAAGTGCTCGATCGACTTGTTGAAAATGTTCGCAGCGCCGAACTGCGGTCACGGCAGCGCGAACACAGAAAGCTCTGCCGCGAACGCCGAATCTTCATTTCGAATTCGAGTTGCCGAAAGTTGGAACGAACATTCGTCGGTGGTTCACTGCTCCCCCCCCCACTCTTCGTCCTTCACTCCGCTAGTCATCCTCTTCCGTCCGAACGAAGGGATTAAAAAGGTTATTAGTAAAACGTGTACACATAGAATATAGTTCGGTGTATACTTCGACAGCGACGGCGCGGTGAAGCGGCGCGGGACCAAACCAATGAAAGTTACCAAACGGTTGTATTTCATGAAACTTTGAACTTTCATATCTGCAGATACGCGGTACCAGTACCTAATTACGACGGTATTAGAGCCGCTCATTCATACATATATATATATACACAATATACACAGATACACCCTCGACAGGAAAACGATATAAACGTCTTAGCCTTTTAATCCTACCTTCCGCTTTCAAGTTCTGCCCACGAGTTTGGATGCGGATTCTTTCATTCTTCGCCAGTTCAAAAGCTCTTCCTTTCTCTCTCTCTCTCTCTCTCTCGCTCTGTTTATATCGTATATACTTATATACAATACGTACTTAAATATTAAGAACACGGGCCGATTTTATATTACGTGTACGTACAAGAAAGTTGGAGGAACTCGGTTCGCGTTCTGCGCCCGAATATTTACAGTGTACGGTTGAAATAACTCCCTCTCCGGCAAACTTTACCATTAATGACGGTGATCGTGGCCGGATAACAAGACGAACACCGAGACACTCCAACCCCTTCCCGTTTCCAACTAAGCACCCTCGCCAAACTATTTTGCGAGATTCTTGCGGAAAATAGGTGAAAGATGTTGAAGACTGGCTGTCGTCGCTGTACGAGGCCGATATAGCGAAGCTCGTATAATTGAAACAATTCTGACGCTGTCTAAAAATTCGCAAACTTCCGACGTGGCTGTTTCATTTCCAGCGGGCACGTTTCGCGAGTTCCACACAGATCCCGTATAGTCGAACTTGCGCTTTCGCGGTTAGGCGCAGATGTAATCCATCGCGCATGGTCGGGTCGAACACAAAGCTACAGAAGCTCCATTTCAGAAATTTTGTCTTCTTTTTATTATTATTGCATATTAATAGATACCATTGCGGAATCATGTGCAAACTCATTTTACGTGTTTATGCTAGGATTGAGTTATACGGTGAGTGTGATCACTATTGATGATATAAAACGTGCCCTGCATGACCTTAAACCTAAATCATCTTGCGGTCCTGATTCCATTCCACCATACATATTTCGAGCTTGCTCACACTTTTTAATTACTCCCTTAACTTTTTTTTTTATTAATTATTATTTTATTACTATTTACAAAGATTAACATCTTAGGTGGAGGCGGGATTGACGCATGTCTTAGCCCAGTCCCTCGCACTAAGTTATTACGGTTAATATTAATTGCTTAACTATCTAGTCTATAAATGAAATTAATTAGTTCTTATTTGGTTAATCTTAACTATTATACTCTGGTTTTATTTTCATAACCCTGTGCAGATAATCCAGAAATATTTTAATCGTTAAATTATTTTTTGTTGGTGCCAGATCTGATAGACTGTTTCCCTTGATTCCCTTTCCGTACGTAGTTTCATAAAGAAGTCACATTTCAGTAGGGTATGAAGCACATCCTCCTCCACACCAGAGCCACATAGATGACATTCCCGACAGTCAGTTATTTTGAATGTGGTAACCGACGGCAAGGCTCCTTTGGGATTTGGGAGGTTGTCGGGATGCGATCTTACCACTGTAGAGGCCACGACTAGCGAAGAGGTCTACAGGGCGGACGGATTTGAGCCCTGGAGGCTTATGGGATCTTGCGTGTTAGATAGACGAGGTAACTCAGGGTTGGCTGAGTAGGTAGTTGTCGAAAGGCCTCGAGTACCAGCTCTCACTCTGACACGATGGTAAGCAGGAGAAAGTCGTAAAGTTAGATGCACACTACGCTGACGTTTTCGTGTTAACACGACATCTGACGAAAACAAAACCATCTAGTTCAATTGGACCGTTCACACTACACTGATGTGTCGTCAGATGATGCATTATGACGATACATCAGTGTAGTCTGAACAGTCCAATTGAACTAGATGATTTTGTTTTCGTCAAGTGTCGTGTTAACACGTCGTATGACGAAACGTCAGTGTAATATGCAGCCGGCTTAAGTACGAGATAACATATAATTACAGAACCAGCAACAAATAAAAATACGTTACGTGCTATTCGACAACTTAAGATCTAGGTGAACGTAGGATAATCCTCCGATGATAACTGGACAATTCGGATCTTCCGGGCTGGTCGTGGGCGAATCTGCGGGTGTCAGAATAGTATATAACTATTCGACTGGCGCACCTCCGTCCCTATTTCAGAATTTCGGGTCCTCCTTCGATTGTAACGTTGATTGAATCTCGACGTTTGCACATGTGTTCCGGGATGTTACAGAGAGCCACAGTCGCGAATTACGAGTACGCAGATATGCGAAACTAGGTGAACTCGAGTTCGAAAAAGGATTACGCACTTTTGAGAGGTTCACGAAAATCTTAAAGATTTGACTCAAATTGGTTACAAGACTGAAATTCTACAATTCGGAATCTCGTTGCAATGTTGCTTACACCGCGTCCAAAAACCGAGTCTTCGCTGCCGCATTTTTCCTGATCATCATCGATGAGTTTTCCGTCTCTCTCCGTAAGTTAAGGAAGGCAAGTCGAATCTAGGAAAAATCGATAATAAACGGGAGAAACGGCACGGAAAAATGTTATCAAGAGCGGACAGGTATTAGAAGGAATAGTCAGGTTTGGAGAAGTGAGAGAAAGAGAACTCGTTTTCGTGTCAATCGAATATTCGATGTCTACTACGTTGATCATCCGGGAAACGCGGAGCTAGGTTACCACGCTGAAGTACCCGAAACTGAATCGTATATTTCTGAAACCACACGTAAGTCCAAAAAGCTAAACTTTTCAGGAACAAAATAAAACAGTTTGCAGCCTTACTAACGTGGTCTCTGCAGAAAAAAATTGCATGGCGCTCGATATATTAGTAATTAGCAGATATTGTCACGCACAGTGGCGTATTTAAGAGGGGGAGTCCGGATTCAAACCCCCCATGGCCAAAAAAAGCTCTAAAAGATATCAAAATATGCTCATTTAACGTTTTTTTTGTTTTTTTTTAGGAATACCCTTAAAATTAAAAGTCAAACCCTTTCCATGATTTCATCCTAGATACGCTACTGGTCACGCAAATTTCCGCACATTTACGCAATACCGTAAAATGGGGCTACTTTGATAGAAAAATATCGTTCTTCTGTGTTTGAATCTTTATGCTGTTGAATGAAGGTGAGATAGAAAAATGGTATTGGCCTCAATCGATAGCTGGAGAATTTCTCTATCTGAAGATTTCTTTTTACCTGAACCATTTAATAGAATTTTTTAAAGTGGTTATCAAAGTTGTATCCCAAATGAGGCTGCTTTGATGACTTTTAGAATTTCGATGTTTTCAATACCAAAAATCGATAGTAAACCCCCCTTCCAACTTGAATACAGAACTTCAGTCCATTTTGATGAAAAGAACCAGAGATATCGACGACAAAAATCTTATTTTGTTCAAAATTTAAAATAAAAATCTTGATTTATTCAAAATTTAAAATAAAAACTTTAATTTATTTTAAATTTAAAACGGTATTTTCTGGGAACACAAAAGGATCGGTACCTACCTACCTTCTGGGAAAACGGAAAAAAATCGATTTTGCAACAATGAAAATTACGAGTTAAAATTAGACACCTTCCGCGCAGATACAAATTCTAGTCGTTTCAGTTGCTCCAGTGCAGTCCATATGGGTCTATTTTTTATAATTTTTCGCACAGCGCTGGATCCATTCCTGAAAAGGGTAAAAAAATTAATAAAGCTAGTAGGTATCTACCTAGGTAGTTTTTTCTTCATTTCGACTAATAAATGCATACTTCACCCGGCCTGCTGTACGATTCTCCGCAAACGACACACTGCACCTCCGTTGCTGATTTGATCTTTTTGTTCGCTGATCCATCCTTGGGTTTCCTGATAGTTTTCTCGGGTGTTGGTACCCCTGGATCGTCGATATCTACTTCTTACCTTTTCTAACTCTTTCGTTTTTTCTTGTTCTTCCGAGCCTTGGGCTGAACATCGACCTCTTTTGACGTCAAACTAGGTTACAACTACTTACACTTTGTCCTGAAACTACATTGACACGTTTTGTGTGTCTTCGCAGTTTAGTTTTTTCCTGATTTTCAACACGAGTTTCTTTGAGAAATTCAACTAGAACATTTCCTGTAGATGTGGTACGGTGGGTTGAAGGGGTTGATTGCGTCGTCGAAAGAGGTTTGTTGAGTCTCCGAAGAGGTTTGTGAGTCATTAAAAGGGTTTGTTGCACCAAAGGAGTTTGTTCGGTCGTCTGTTACGGGCGGGACGGGGTGGGGTGGAGTTTCTCATCACTGCTTTCGTCGTCCGATGCAGTTGATTTATAATCCGGCAATTTTCTCAACATTTTCTTTGGGTTAAAGGGGCTAATGTCGCGTGCCTTAAGGGGTCATTAATTACGTAAGGACGTTTTTGGCCATTTTTGACCCCCACCCCCCATGTAAGGACACATAAGATTAATTGAACCTCCTTCCCCTTTTTACGTAAGATTTTTTCGTAAATTTTTCTAAAAAGTTTTAAAATAAATTAATGTTGTTTGAAAAGATTCAGATACGGTAAAATAATTTATTATGTCACATAAAACTAAAATTTTTATTTTTTCACATATTACATGAACTTTTTTTGAGGGGGGGGGGGTCTACCTGGTTAATGTGGAAAACCTGTCACTATAGGAATTTTCGAAGTGGTCCGTTGAGTTTCCACTATCGACAGGTTTCGCTCATTTTGGAGTTTGGGGCCTATCCGGGAGTCAGTATCGAGAATTCATCGTGTTGATGGAATTTCCAAATTAGACGACCTCTCCTCTCCCCTTCCCCATTTCGATATTTTATTCGGTTACCGGAAAGTCTATTTTGATCACTTCTGGAGACCAGTTTTGGCTTTTGCAGCCTAAATCGGGAATCCAAGAGGAATCTGAAGAAATTTTCGAATTCAGCAACCCAGAAAATTCTAATGTTTTATTCTATTTCCTAAAAATCAGTTTTGAATTTCGGGGCCCAAATCGCAGTTTAATAAGAAAGCTCACTGCTTGTATTTTGATTCGTTACTCAATTTACCAAAGAGTAGAAGACTCTGAAAGTCAATTCAGGATTTAAAGAAGAATCTTCTGATTTTCGAAATCAACGACCCAAAAACTCCTATTTCAGTGATCTTTCCTTAAAAAATTTCAAGTTTAGCTCTCGTCTTGCTTCATGGGAGTTTTTTTTTTTTTTTTTTTTTTTTTAAACCGGAAAAACGAGACCTTGCCGTCAGAGATGCCGAATTAAGGAGAAAATTTTCATTCTTATTCTATTCAGAATGGGCTCATTTTCATTCTTGGTGAAAGAAAAAAAATACGGAAATGAGAATGAATGCATTCCTTAATTCAGCATCTTTACTTGCCTTTTGAAGACCCCAGTTTGTCCCACGTCCATCGGACTTTGGAATAAAAATGGGGGTGGGGATTATTATTTTAGAGTTTGTATAAAAATTAACGGTTAGTGTTTTTATTCACTAACAAGGCCAGATTTACCTGACTGGCCGCTATGTGCTAATTTTTCTACCGCCCCCAAAAATATACGTAAAATAAATCACACTTTATTCCTTTTCAATTTTTCATCCCCCAAGCACTTACATTTGCGCACATGAGCATACCCTAATCTGGGAGGGTAAGCTAGAAGGATGTTAGAAATACTTGAGAGGAACACGCAACTTCCTTTACACATTAAGATGGTCGTTATTTACTCTTGGTGATATTTTTTTCTGAATTTCCTCTGATTCGTCTCCTAAGTTGGTTCCAATAGAATCAAAAAAAAAAAAATCATAAAGTTTCAGGTCGATCGGATTAGAGGAATCCGTGCCACAAGCTCCCTTTCGTTCTTATGGGAAAAACACATGGAGTTTTGACTTTTGTTTCAGACTAAATGTCCCTCCTATATTTACCAGGACCAAAGCCCGCAAATTGAACAATAGAACATTTGGTATCGGATTCAGCATGTGACACTGGAAAATAAGTCTTTGCTTTCAAATTCTAGAATTTAATAAAATGTTCAACTTTCTCAAATTTTAGGTTCTAGGTCAAACAGAGAATATAGTAAAAACAGAATAGTCATTGAAATTGAAATTCAAAGTTTGCTACCGACTTTCAGATTTTCAAAATGTCTTGCATATTTCAGCTTTCTTTCAACCTTTCAGATAACGTTCGATACTCTGCTTGAAACCATCGGCTTTTGACTGACTAGTTTCTGACACGAGTCCTGGGTACTCCATTTTCAGAAATGAAATTTGACTTTCAATTTTGGGAGGTGGAGAAAGAAAATTTGCCGACAAATATTTTTTTAAACTAAAAATTAGCTGACAAATGTTTTTTTAAATAGATTTTCGAAATGTCTTGCATATTTCAGCTTTCTTTCAACCTTTCAGATAACGTTCGATACTCTGCTTGAAACCATCGGCTTTTGACTGACTAGTTTCTGACACGAGTCCTGGGTACTCCATTTTCAGAAACGAAATTTGACTTTCAATTGGGGAGGTGGAGAAGGAAAATTTGCCGACAAATATTTTTTTAAACTAAAAATTAGCTGACAAATTTTTTTTAAATCATAAATTTGCCGATTTTTTAATAGAAATATTTTGTAATTGAAAAGAAAAAACAAACAAACAGACATTTATGAAAAATGAAAAATTCAAAGAACTGTTTCTAAATTACCGACTGCCAAATTATGGAGGGGGGGGGTTCAACCCCTCACACTCCCTATAGTTTCGCCCCTGCTCCTCTCCGTCTCAACCCATTGTTTTTTCGTGTTTTTTGGCCAATTCGGACTGGGCACGCAGTAGTGCCATATAAAACTGATAACAACGAAGTAGTGATCCGGAGCTTATCATCGCCTGCATTTCTTATGCATTTTTGTTATTTTCAAGAGTTTTTTTAGTCGAAAAAGCGTTTTATTTGCGGTAATTATGTCTGAATTTTCAATATTTCGGCATACCAAAGGGTATTCTATGCGTTCTTGATAAAACTAGGAGAAAATTATCTTCCCATATAAACCAATGTAAATAAGCTTCTCCTGATCACTACTTCGTTTTTATCAGCAAGCGTTTTCTATCTGGCTGCACTGAACTGCCCGGTCCGAATTGGGGGTTTAACCCCCAAACTACCCCAACCCCCATCGGTACGGCCCTGGCTCTGTTGCAGTAGCGGTGTAGTGCTGCTATTTTGTGTTTTTGATGGTGGAATGAGTCAGTGGGTATTATTGCGTCCGTGTGGGTGGGTTTTCTAATGATGTAGGTACTGTATCTTGTTGTCTTTTATTTGTATTGTTAGGTGGACGTAGTTTATGGTCTTATTGCCCTTTTCCACTGTGAACTTTATGTTGTTATTTATGCTATTTGTCTGCGTGAGACATTGGTCCAGTTGTCTGTCTGTTCCTGTCCAGATGATTCATATGTCGTCTACATATCTTGTCCATAGCTTCAAGTTTTTCTTGTGTTTGCAATTCTCACACTCCAACATGGACTCCAAGTTATCAAGCTAGTTCCTAGGTGATGGGTGTGGACTGGAAGAATTTAGTCAAGGAAACTGACGATGAGTTGAGTCTGTCAATCGAATGATGTTGAGCAGTTGTTATCGAGAAAGTGTTCAGAACTAAACTGGAGGTGAAGATGAATTGGGTCTGCTTAACGTCGGCTAGTTGTAGAAATTAGGCCGATGGAGATGTTTACACCGCGTTCAAAAACCTTCATACTGAATGTGCTATGCTATCTACCATTTTGGCCACTAACGAAATTATTATTTCGGTACCTATTCGGTAAAATTACGGATAAAGGGTTGACGAAAAAGCAATCCAGAATTTCTCTGTCCTACACATTCTTCCTCCCGATTATTTCTCCGATTTCATTTCTTTACAAATGAACCATCGGTATACACGAGAAGCAAAGACGAGCCGTTTAATCCGTTAATGCCGCTCAACTGCCAGTCTAATCGTTCGACCTAAGGTGACGAAAGGTTACGTATACACATTCCGCGTACGATGCCACCCCACCAAAGGTCAAACGAGCTATCGGGGTACGTAAACAGTTTTGAACTTTGATCGTCTTGCCGAATGCGGCTTCCTTAATACGCGCGGCGTATGAAATTACCGGCGAGCGAGAAACTCTTCATAACCGCTTGACATCGCCGTCGCTATTCGTATACATTATGTATAGTAGGTATGGCTCCGGTCCTCGCCGCCTTAACCGCGACCCCAACCCCAACTGCGACCCCGGCCCGCCGAATCCGTAATCCGCTTATAACCGTTCCAGTTTCGCGTTTATCAAATAACAAAAACCCTCTTGTGTCGCGCCAAGAAAAACGAGTGTAAGGTTTCTCGCCGCTGCCGCGAATTTGCATTTTCAAAATCACATACAGATATACACGTATACGAGCACACACGCGTAGGTATATTTAACATTGTATCGTCTCGGGGCGAAGGGGATTCGCTCGACGAATAATGGGGGAGAGGAGGTGAATGCGAGGGGCGAAAAGCGGTGGTACCTCCCGGAAGTGTTCAGCTGAGTGCAAACGAAGCGAATGTACAAGGGATTGGGCGACGAAAGAGCTTCCTGCCCAAGCATACGAGACGACGAAAATTAACGCAGAATTTTCGCCGACGACCATTTCTTATGTTACAAATTTTAGTAGCAGCAGCAGCAGCAACGGTAACTGTATCGTCGAAGCAGCGTGTAAATCGCGCGCGGGGGTCTAGTGTGTCAAAAGCAGGTCCCTCTCGCCGTTTCGTATACGTACATCGTAGTATCGTATTTCAGACGACCAGATTATACGCCATTTAACGCGATATTATGCAAATTTTTTCCTCCCTCCGATGATCCGAGAGATGTACGGTGAAGACGAAAAACCGTCGCCCGATGTCGGGTTTCGGAATTTTAATCGCGAACTGCGGTTTGCCGACTTCCTCCCTGTCGACTAACGGTGTTCTGGGGGGCATCGCTGGAGTTTCGGTATCCGCTCGCCACCCGCACGGATGCGATGTGCGGTGAGCACGATCGCAGAAGGCTTTGGAAGGCTTCGTTCGACCACAGTCGCTTCCGAAATTTCAGAGCAACAAGAAACACGATCAAACTCTCGGTGAATCATGATCGAAGATCCGATGTGCCGAAATGCTTAGGGGTACATTTGCTTGCAAACTGTTCGAACGACTCCAGGTAATGGTTCGGTGATAATGGTCTTATTTCTGATTGATGATTTTATTATCAACGCGGATCCCCTCTTGCATTTGGGTCTTTGAGATTTTTTGCAAATATTCAGCGATTACAGGGTGTCCCTGAGGTACAGAATCCACTAGCTGTTCATCCATGTATAGTTTTGGTAGAGTCAATGGAAACCAAAACTTGTTCTGACATTTTTTCATAGAATTCATTACTTCAGCTCCTCTGACTGGAAAACAGGATAATATAGATTAATGCGGGATTCATCATTAATCAGCACGTAAAATGGGCGTCCTTTTCCATATACAGTGGAGCGTCGATTTAACAAAATCCTCAGTAAAGCGAAAGATTTGTGCGACCCTTCAAAAATCCCCAGTATAACGAACAAGAAATCCTCGATATAACGAAGCTAGAATCGTGAGCCATACACACGAATTACACACTGATACGAAAGAAATCTTTCTTAGTTTCCTTTCGTTTCATTTCGATGAGACTTTCAAGGCAGACGATGAAGGTCCTGTCTCCTGTGTCTAGGCCCATAGACAAAAACAACATTTCGAGGGGACAAGCGGAACGTTGTTGGAAAATTAGTACTAGGTGCCAGAAACAACCTTCTAAATACCCCCCCCCCCCCCAATGCAGTGCAAAATTTTCTGTGATTTCAATTTTTGACTTATATCTCAGAAAATTGGAGCTCTAGACAAAAAAGACTCACTGTATGACGTCACGGGAAAACTGTTTTATTATCTTGCTGAAAGTTGGAAGTTATCTATACTCGTTATTCTTAACTAGGAAGTCGGAAGTTAGAAGCTCAGAAATTGGAAGCTGGTGTGGTGGGACATATGGCGACGCACCCGTGCCAAAGTGACCCCTAATACACTGCACCCTCAGCACCGGAAACTACCATTTCGGGCATCGCATCAGTGCCGAGGGGAACGCTTTGGGGCCGGGCCCGAGCCCTCATTTCTCCTGGCCGGGTGCGTGTGTCCTGCCAGGGCCACCATGAAGTTCCCTACTGACCGAGGTCCGCACTCCCGGAGCGCTCGCCTTGAATTCTGGTCCCCCACAGCCGGACGCGCTGCCTCTTCCTCTTCACTCACTCATCGCGTGAGACTTAATTTGCTCCAGCCCTTGCACTGCGGGCGAGCTCTGCTCCAACCCTAGCACTGTGGGCGAGCTCCGCTGAACTGGATCCGCCGCCGCAGCAACTTCAGCTTGTCTTCCTGTCCTCTGTCTCGACCACTCTGCCTCCATCTTCCTCCGCATGATGGCCGAAACGAAATCCGACACCTGGTTCCAACCGCTTCGGCTTCTGAACATCTCTGGGACCAGGATGTCCGGCGCAAGACGGTCGATCACGCCGTCTCCGGGATCGATCGGGACCGCCCCGCGCCTCTCCTGCTTCCAGGCGTCGCACTCGAACAGCGAACTCCGCGGCGTGTCCACCTCTCCACTTCTGCAGTGCGCGCACTCGGCACTCGCTGCCAAACCCATCCGGTGCAGGTGTGTGCCGAAACATCCGTGACCGCTCAAGACCTGGGTCAGGTGAAAGTTCAGATTCCCGTGATTCCTACCCGTCCACAGGTCGAGCTCACCAATCAGCCCTCGGGTCCATTCGCCTTTGGAAGAATGGGCGAGCCTCTTCTTCCATCTCTGAAGCGTGGTCAGCTGAATGCCACGCTTCGCCCGGCATGCCTCCGGATGCGTCTTCGCCTTCTTCTGCGCCTTGTGTACACCTGCGCCATCTCGTCGACCTTCAGCTCGATGGGTGGTAAGCGCGCCAGCACGCCTACCGCCTCCGACAGCACGGTGCGATATGCGCTGACGCACATCAACGCAACTCTCTGCTGGACCTTCTCCATCTCCACTCTTCGGAACCGGATCTGGATGGCGTCCGCGAATACCGGCGCGCCATACAGCAGGACGGATATCACGACGTTGACATACAGCCTCCGCTTCTGCTCCCTCGGTCCGCCCAGGTTCGCCATCAGACGCGACAGCTGCCCGGCGACACGGTCCGCCTTCTCCGCCGCCCTCCGGAAGTGCTCGCCGAACGACAGCTTCCCGTCGAACCACAGCCCCAGGTACTTCAGCGCTGGACATGGCGCGATCTTCACGCCTTTCAGCACGAACGTGGGTTAGTCGTACTCTCGGCGCTTCGTGAACAGAACTGCTTTCGTCTTCTGCACCGCCAAGCACAAGCTCGCCAACTCGATCCACTTGGTCAGCAACTCCAACGCCCGGTTGACTCTGCTCGCGACCTCTCTGCTGTTGTCGCGGCTTGGCACACCACCAGCGTGTCATCGGCATAACTGATGAGTTTCACGCCTGGTGGGACCGGCAGCCGCAGTAACCCGTTGAAGGCGAAGTTCTACAGGATGGGTCCAAGGACCGAGCCCTGGAAGCCGAAATTGATCTTCTAAACACTCGCAAATTTCAACTATGACTACTACCTCTCATTCATACCTAACATTTCCATGGAGAAGCCAAAAATTACCCTTTATGAGGCAGAAAACTGACAGGTATTTTTTTGTTAGGTAATTGTTCAGTCAGGCTAAAAATTTCAGGTAAATGTCCGTCACGTACTTGTCAGGCTTTTATCTGTCAGGATTTTGACATAGGGAAAGTGTTTCAGGTATAAATGTTCAGCTATGTAGGAGTTCAGAAAAATTTCTGAGCGAATCGTGTTCACAAAAGGTGTTTATTGTCGGGTGTTTCACGAGGTGCGAAAAGGACGGAACGGTTCACGCCCCGGAAATGAAGGGCGGATGAAAAAGATTGTCTAATTCTTTTTAAAAAGATTAGAAAGTTTCCTACGTCCCCCTTCGCTCTTTATGCATTTCTTCTTCATCGTCTCCCGAATAACGTACTTGGTTTTTAAAAAGTCTAGATGAAAACGTGTATTTTTTTCTCTTTTTTTTCCATTTTCTCGCGTACACGCGGTTATTTAGGAGTTCGAGGTGAGTGTGTTTGTGCGTGGAGAAGCTCTTCTGTATCCGTGTAATGGGTGGTGGGTATCGCGGAGCAGACGGCGAGAATAAATGGGATAGAGCGCGAAGTCCCCGGCGACTTCGCGGTACATTCACCCGACTAATAGCAGGAAATAATACCGCTCGGTGTTTTTCCTCTATTTTGCCGAAGAAAGTTTCGGCAACGGGGGGGGGGGGAGGAAACGGTGACAACGACGAGGTGTGGAAAATAGAAAAAAAGAAGATTAGAGTTTTCTTGTGTATACGTGGAAAGTACCGGAAGCTCGTTTTGACAATACGTCCACAGTCTAGAAACGCTCTAAAATACACGCGAGTATTCGTGTATACTCGAAATTTGGTGGCCTGGGTACCTCCTCCGCCTGGATGGGGGCGACGAAGAGCACGTTTTGCAATTTCTCTCCTGTTATCGCGGTTTCATCTTATTTTTTGTTCCCGCCGCCGATGCAGAGATGCGCGTCCCGCAGTCTACGTGCTGTTTTCAATTTGCCCGGTGCACGGTGTTGGTGGGAGCGCGTGAAGTCCGCTCCCCTAAGGGTTGAGTGACACGGCCCCGCCGTATCTCGTACGTTACGTGCTGGTGGCAATTTGCATAATCTGTACAGTCGCTAATTTCGCGTGTGTTTGCTTTTTCTGTTCTAGGTAAGTGGCGGAAAACCTGCGTATCAATCGTGTATTCGATAGAAGGGGCGCGTGTGAAGAGCAGCAGGAGTAAGCTTATACTTGATGTGCGCCAAAGCATGAAAGTCGTCAAGTTCTGAGGAGGAGGTCAGCGGACTTTCGTTGGTGATCTGGAAACTCGCGAGTTAATCCTGCGAGGTAATTGCTGCCAAAAACGATGGGACGCTTATTCGAAGGCAGTGTTCGAGTCTATTCTGTCGTCGGCAAAGTACGTGAAAATAGTACGACTCTGCTTTGTGTCTCGAACGGTTCCCGACCATTTTCCCGAAACCACCTTCTCGAAAGATCATTTTCCCGAAAATTAAATCGTCTCGGAAAATTTTCTCTCGAATCTGTTTTCACAAATCCCAAAATCCCGAAAACGAAATCATTACTTTTTCTTTGGGGGGAGGGGGCGCTGTTTCAGATACTTATTGAAGTGGTCACCTGAATCTGTTTGTTGTAACTGCCTGGTTCAGATTTTGCAACATCTCTTATAGATTTCCTATCAGAGGCGTAGCGTGCTCAGTTTGATTGGGGGGGGGGGGTCCTATGTTTACCAAGTGCATGAGCACAATATACATAAGAATAGGGGAAGTACATACTTTGCCGAATGGTTTGTTCTTGTTAAGAATTACCTTGCGAGTCTGGTACACTATAGTACATTTCAAAAGTCATTGGAGGGCACGTGCCCCCCTGCTTTCTGTATGTATTTTGGAGATTGTTTCATACCTGTTCATTGGATTTTCTGTAAGACCATGCGGGATTCATTCATCCAGACGGTTTTATGACACTTTGAGACTGCTTAGTACTCGTACAAACATAATTCATTAGAACATTTTCAGACTCCTTCAAAACTCGATAGACAGTTGCGACTTTTCAGATTTCCAATGGACCTATTTGAGACTTTAAGCGCCTCAATACTCCTCCCAGACTCCTTATCAGATATTCTTGAAATCCAATTAAATGAGTATAAGACTACGTTAGACATTTTATAAGACTCTGTAGAACTCTTTCAAATGAACTTGAAATTCTTGATAGTCCTGAAGACTCTTTTGACATGGTTGAGACACTTCAGTCTTGTTTATGACTATTGTAGGGCTGATCGAAACTTTTGAACTTCTCCAGGCTAGTTTGATGCTTTTTGAAACTCGTCAGGCTTCTCCTTTTTCAAGACTTGCTAAGATCTCTTCAGGACTGTTTCAAACCTATTTAAAAATGTTTTGCTGTTTGAAGATTCTGAAGAAATAATCCGAATGGATTTCAAATTCTTAATGACTTCTTTACGACTTTTAGACTTCTGTATTTTTGAATACTCTTCAAGGTTCCTTCTGATTTGTTTAAAAATATTTCACGTTGGATTGGGACGTCTTGAAAGTGTTTAGGACTCCTTTCCAAAACTAACTTCAAGGCTTTCCAGACTTGTGAAAACTTGTTTAATTCCCCTCGAGAGTTTTGAAACTCTAAACTTGTTCCACAGTCTGGAGTCTTGAGTGGTTCTTGAACAAACCTTTGCGTGTTTTAAAGAGTTATGAAGACGTCTAATTTCATGAAAGTTCAGTATCAAGCCTGCGATGGTCTTGAACGATTTTGTAAGAGCGTTCTAGATACTTTCACACGAGCTTGGAAGAATCTTGAGAGACTCTTCAAGCATCTTATGCATGTTTGGAAACGCCTGAGCCTCATAGAATCATAAACCTGTCTGAATGAATTTTGAGAAAGTCATGGACAAAGCTAAAAAATCTAGAGAAGTTAGAATCAGGCCTGGAATAATCTTACATGAGTTCAGGAGAGACAGAGATTCAAAGAAAAGTATTTGGACTCGAAGTCACTGATTTTGAAGAAATCTATAGAAGTTATCTAATTTTGACTTCAGTAAGTCAGAGTTTGAGAACTGAATTATGCAATTCTAAAGTAGCCTGTTTTTTAAAATATTTTTCAGAGTTGGAATGGCCGTGTTTGAAAGAGTTCAAGTCATTTTCCAGAATATCGCAGTCAGCTGCGAGTTATTTCTAGGAATCGAGATTGATTCAGAGTGGCTATTTTTTGAATAGTCTGAGTTGAGTTATCTAAGACTTCGTATTTCTGGATGAAAAGTTTAAAATTTGTTTGGTAGAATGTAGAAGAATTTATAACATATTTATAAAGAGTCTCTTTTGGTTGATTTATGTATTCCTGAACTCTCAGTGCTTGAGTATAGTCAGGTTTAGGAACCTCCGCTTTCTCTTCCCCTTCCCCCGTGATGGCCCAAATAGACCTTTTCACTAACATTTCCATACAACGTGAAAAAATTCCACCGGTTTTGCTCTCAAATTCGGTTTTTTGTATAATTTTTCGTGATTCTTGTTTCTGCCATTGAAGAATTTTGGCACCAGGTTCGCTTGGGTGAAACATAAGCATTCTTGGATAAATTTCAATGGCATGAAATACGTTAATGTTGCTCAAAAATACCACTCACTAATTACAGAGTGTCGACAAGGTCAAGAAGTCAGGAAAAGTCAGGATTTTTGAAAGTAAGTAAGGAAATTTCGAGGAGTTTACGAATAGGTCAGAAAAAATTAGTAAATAACCATCCAGTGAAAGATCATGAGAATCAAGAAATTATATTATATAAATGTAATGAATTCATACAGGAAACCTTTGTACTTAAATTTATACTCGTGGCTGTATGTTTGAAATTTAAAAATAATCCGAAGACTTATGTATATGAATTCTTCAAATACAAAAAACAGAGGTCAGAAAAAAAACAGGTACAAATTTTTCAGGATTCTGTAGACACCATTTAATTAGGTCCATCGTGAAGGTTTGAAAATTTTGAACTTGCGGATCAAAAACTACTGTCATTTTTCATAACAAAATCTATGAAAGTTGAATATTTTCCTCTTCCACATTTGTATGACTCCCCCCTTGGTTTGGCTCATATGACTTGTGCAGCCATTGCATTTTATAAAAATCACATATCTCGTATGATATCAATCTAAAGTACGCATCTATACAGATTGACGACCACATGAAGCCTGTTTGAAGCCCAAGGAAAGACATGGGACTTGAAGCAGGCTTGCGAGAAAACGAGGTGGAAGTCGTTCTATATTTGGTCACAAAATTCGATTAAAAAATTGTTTTTGGAGCGTCTGCTGTTGTTCCCGCGATAATCAGTACGATTGTACCTCCCCTTTCTCTTCCTCAGAGTGTCACTTCTGGAATTTATCAATTATTTTCTTCGTAGCAGTGGTATTGCCAATTCGATAGCATCCACGACCGGCAGGTAGAATTTTTTCAACCCTTGATCTAGGGATCAATGATAACTTCATGACCTACTCTGGATCCGACGTGTTTTTCGATGTTAGTGTTTGGTATATTTAGGTGATCTAGAAAACACGCACGTGAGATGACGTCAGTGGCACTTGTGAGAGAGGTACTCCGATGGGTTTTCAAATTGGAAAGTTATTGTATTTCCCTTGGAATTACAGCCGTGCATCGTGCGGGGCGAGCTATAAGCTTATAGCGTACGTTGTTTTTAGGGCAACTAATTTCATTACACGTACGTTTCTGTCTCCACGTAATCAGCTACTGGCCAGGATTGCCGAATTATGAAGCATGTGACCTGCTTTCGAAAGGCTTCTCCGTCGAACGGAGGGGAGCTTTAATCGTCGCAATCAGCAGTAAACGGCGATGTAGGTTTGGATGAGTAGGCTTTGATTTAATAAAAGCGATTTTCTGTTGTCAGTGTGAAGCATTCGTTGTTCGGTTACACCAGCTGCCCGTTTGTGTGTCTACAAAGTCTCGATCACCTCTTTCATTGGCTAGGAAAATGTAGCTCGGAAAAATACAGGGTGTCTCGAAGTACGTACTCCTCCCCCTTTCTACCGAGTTAGTAGGCAACTTATCCGGATAGCTTGTAAATATGTTTGCCTGATCTTGTATTTGAAGGGGCTGCGATACGGACATTTGAAGAAATTATGTACAAAATTTTTGGAACATTTTTTTTCTCACCGTTGCTGATAGATCAACTGATGAAACATTCTGGCAATAATAATAGACTGTTATAGTAACCACTGAAAAAAATTACAATAATTAGATTAACAGGAGGTTCATAGAATTGATGTTGATTGAAACCTATGATCAAAATTTTTCATATTTTTCTAATTTTCCGTAAAAGTTAGCCTCTAGACTCCATGATTTCTGTGCAGCAAATGACTTCTTTCTTTGTTAGGCTTCAGAAATACTCCTTGACCTCATTTTTCTTATTTTAGTTTTCAAGTTTGAAAAACATTGAATAAAGGCTGTATGTGATATCAAAAATTGTGATTTTCACATTCTTATTGTTTCTAACATTTCAATTTGTAGAGAGTACCCGGCCTATAACGCTTCACAAGAAACTGAGATTTTTTTGAAAACCACATAAAGGAAAATAGTCGATTTTGGAGTGCTAATTAAGAAAACGAAAGAACAGTATTCAGTTTAGCTTGAAAAATATTTATAGGATCGGCTATTCTCGTTTTAGTGGTTTTTTGGCTGCTGTGTAGTTGAATCAAGAGAGGGGTCAGAGAGCTGTACTTTCTGGCCACATTGTTTACTCAGAGTAAAATGTCCTACTAATACTGAAAAGAAATATACGATGAGAAAAAAAGAACTCACCCTTTATTTACTTTTCAATATCAAAGTTTTAAACTAAAATCAATTTCGTCAACATCTGTTGATCCGATTGTGATTATATTTCTTTGATAATTGCATAATTGTTTTCTCGTATTCTGGCAAAAAGCTCCAGCTAAGAAAACAGCCTTCTATGAATGCTGTATGTACTTAATTTTCATCGAATGTTTGTATCTTTGCCCCTTGAAATACAAAAGTAGACAATCGTGCCTACATGTTGTCAAGATGAATTGCCTTCTTACCTAGTTGAAGGCGAGCCATATACTGAGACACCCTACGTCAGCGGTTCTCAAACTTTTTACTTCAAGTCCCCCTGCATAATCCAGGTGACAAAAATCCATTGGCGAAAATGACCCGCATCGAGACTAGTTCCAAAAGCTTGGCAAGGACTGCCAATACGGATTGAACTTTTTTGCCTAGTATTCATACCATTTCTCAATAGCTTCCAGTCAGGGCTTTCCGTCATTCACAGTGTCGACCCGACGCGCGAATACAGCTATCTGTCGGAACTTATCAACCTCGCCGCCTATGTAAACCCATTTTTCGAATCTATGTCGCCCGTATTCCGTCTGCCAAGGGTAGGAACTCGATTGCAGCTTCGTCAATAAAACCTCTCTGCGTTCGCAGAGTATGTATAGTTGTATACAGCGCCACGCCGGTGCTGGAAAACTTGTTCGAAACGCATCGTCCAAATGCTGCCTCGGGGGCCACCAATCGATGAAATTAAAATTTACGGATTACTTTTTACAACGTTTCCTTTCTCGCTGTCTCGTTCCAAGCTGGGGGTAGGTTGTATAAAAGCTCTTAAAAATAATGGAAGCGATGAAATGGTCGTGAATTCGAAACTGAGGTCGTAAAAATCGCGAAAATTGAGCTAAGATTTGTTTTGCTCTCTCTTTAAATGGCACTTGGAAACGTTGGCTGAATTATTAGACGTGCTCGAGATTGAAAGCGAGAGGAAAACAGTGTTCTCGATCCGTAAAACCGTCTAATAAAAAAATTCCCCGAATACGGTGCGATGCGAACATCAGCTTTATCATCGAAACAACGCCGCACACCGCTGAAGGGGGCAGTTTTGGTGGATGGAAAGCACGAGTGGCATTTTTCTTTTCTGCCGTGCTAGAAAAAAATTTGAAGACTATTTCCGCGCAGATTAACGTAATATGTACAAATTCACTCTATTCTCGTTCGGCAAATCATTTTAGCTGCAGAGCTTTTTGACTGCTCACTGATTATCGCAGAGGGCGGGAGAAGTAATAGTGAAATAGGGCTACCTTAAACAGACGCACTGCTGTACTTATAAAGTGGATTAAAAAAAAGAAAAATGAAAAAAGGAGGAGTATCGTTTAACTTGCTGGAAAATGTTTAGATTTTTGAGGCATTGCCGGTTTTCCCGACTCAAATCAGTTTTTTTTAAAATGTGTCTCTCCCGTTGAAAAATTTTAGGTTTCTCCTGCCAAACAACTTCCTTTCCGGTACACCTTGGTCCATATAGTTATATTTATGAGAATGCATAACAAGGTTTTTACTTTCAACAATTCTATTTTTACTTGAACCTTGTCGTACCCAGCTAAATAAACTGATGTACTAAGCCAATCGAACAACATTTTATTCTTCAGATAATGTTAAAAAATGAGTAACGAAAAGTATATATAGAGCTTATTTGTAAGTTTCCTTTGCATAGAATATAAAACGCAATTGGATATAAGCTCGTCTTGTAACCCAAATCTCCTTTCCTTTATGCTAGGTTTGAGAATTGAGGTCTGTTTTTGTATATAAAGTGGTAAAAACCATGATTCATGTCATAGGGGGAGGATGGAAAGTACCTCGAGGCGCTCCGTTTAGAAGGACCGTCAGAGAAAAAAAGGACGAGGAACGGAAGAAGGATGAAACTATGCAGGACGAAAAAATTAAAGGAAGAAAATAATTGGGAAAAAGATTTTCTGGAAGGGGAGGAGAGGGCGCTTTTTGTTGATTTTCTAAGCACACGTTTTACATAAAGAAGAATCCTAAACGTGTTCGAAGAAGCCGCAAAGAGATTCAATTCTGGAAATGAGAGGGAAATTATTTTCCCTCTCCTATCAATTTTTAGTTGGCGGAATCAGTCCTTCATTAGCAAAACTGGATCCTTGCTTGACAAACTCCCAAGTACTGACTTCTTTTTTTCGTTCCTCCGTTTTGGTTTGTTTAGAAAATTTCTGTGTCAACTGGCCACTTCGACGTTTTTCAACTTGAAGTACGTCTTTAGTCTTAGACAAGCTTGGTACAGCCAAAAGCGACTTTTAAGGCTTTAGCTCCGTTCTTTTCTTTGAGCCATCACTTGGATATTACGAGGCAGGAGGTAAGGTCGATGCAAAGAACATGCTCATGGTGAAGGGAGAAGGAGGTTACTCTCGGAAAATTTTGACTGAAATGAACCTTGACAAATTTAAGCAAAAAAGGAAACTTGTTTTATTCACTATTTTCCCGAGTGGATTCCAATTTCTCCGATGTGGCTGCCGAATTGGCTGACTTTCCCGAGCTTTTGATGAATTCTGACTGAAATGTTACAAAATTTCCCACGACAAGCAAAAAAGGGAAAAAAGTCATCAACTAATTAATTTTCCCAACTGAGAGTCGAAGTTTCCCGAATGCTTTCTCACGGTTGGTCTTGCTTGGGAGGGGGGGGGGCTGACTTTTCTGAGTGAAGAAAAAGATAAAAGCATTAAAAAACGTAAATTCTGCTCAATTTTCAAGAATTTTTGTTTGCTCCTCTTGCAGATTTGTTTCGATGCCTTGATTTCTCAATGCTTCCCATACACTACTGTGACTAATTGAATCAAAAGCCTTGTTAAAATCAGTGAACATAAAATTCACATTAATTTTGTATTGTCTTGTTTTTTCGATGATTTGATTCAAGGTAAAAATATGGTCTACAGTTGAGTAGCCCTGTCTAAAGCCTGCCTGTTCTTTTGACTGATGGAAATCGAGTTTTGGGTAAATTCTATTTTTTATAATTTTCAGGAAAACTTTGCCGAGATTTGATGACAGACTTATGGGTCTATAATTTCCTAAAATGCTCCTGTCCCCTTTTTTGTGCAGTAGAATTATCTCAGATATTTGCCACTGTCCAGGTGAGAACCCTGTCTCCAAAAATTGGTTAAAGACCTTGGTCAAGAAAGGTGTTAGTGCTTCTGCAGCTAACTTTAGAATCGAGTTTTCGATTCTATCCGGGCCTGCTGCCTTGCCACACTTCAAGGATTTAAGAATATTATATACTTCGCTTTCCAGGATTTCCGGCGCTTTCTCTTCTTCCCCTTGAGTTTCCATTGCAGGGCTCTGCCATCCCTTCCTTACTTGCTGGTTTGGGGGTGCATACAGTTCTTTGTAGAAGTTTGTTGCTTCTTTTTTGATTTCTTCTCTCCCAAAGATTTTTTGGTTTTGGTTTTTTTGTTTTTATAAATGGTAGTAGGTGTTGCCCTTTAGAAGTTGCTTTTTTTGCCTTTTTCACTGCCCAGTTTTCCTCGAGTACCTCTTTCATTAGTTCCTGCACGAACTGTAAAATGTCTTGACGGATTTCGCGCCTGATAGTCTTGTTCAGTTCTACTAGTTCAGTCTGTTCCTTCTTGCTGAGCCTGATTTTTCTCTTAAGTTCGGTTCTTTTCTCAATCAAAATCTTAGTTCTCATGCTCAACTTGTCGTCAGTCGTTGGTTTCGCTTTGGCAGTACCTACCTCATGCTCGCTTTCCTTCAAGACCATTTCAAACCAGTCATATTTTGCTTTCAGATCCTTGAACACATTTTTTAAAGCACTGTTTAGTTTATTCGCCAGTACAGTGTTAAATTCGTTTCTTTTGTAGACTGGAATAATGTACTTCCTTGGTTCATTTCCTTTGTTTTTTGAGTGCTCGGTACCAAAAGATTTTAAACGTTTCTGTGGGAGACGAAGATATGCCCTGCCCGCCCTATGGTCCGAGGAGAAGCGCACCCAGTTTAGGACTTCATAATTTACGATCACTCTGGCGTCGTTTATCAGAAAATGGTCGATTTTATTTTTTGTGTGGCTATCCGGAGATTTCCATGTCCATTTTCTGTTTGTTTGTTTTTGAAAAAGGGTGTTAACAGTCTTCAAATTTTTTTCTACTGCAAACTCTGCCAATCTCTCTCCATTTGGGATGGTTAACCCCGTAGGAAATTTCCCCACGTTTTTAGAAAGAGGGAGATCGGTTCCAATTTTGCTGTTCCAATCCCCCGTTACTATCGTATATAGCCTCCAGTTGCTCTCCATGGCTGTTTCGAGTTGGCTATAGAACTCATTTACTTCCTCTTTCAGGGCTACACTAGTCGAAACGTAGACCTGGATTATTGTCAAAAATTTATTTTTCGGCAATCTCAATTTTAAGACAGCGATGCTTTCCGAAATACCTATGAATTCTGCGATCCACTTCACCAGATTCTTGGCCACAGTAAAACCCACCCCTCGGAAACCTTTAGTTGCCCCAAAGTGGTGAAAATAATTTCCGTTTTTTTTTTCGGATTAAATTTTCCCCGTCCCTTCTAATTTCTGACAGCCCCACGATATCCCATTTTATATTTTCTAGTGCCAGCTCGAGTTCATGTAGCCTTCCTTCCCCGGCCAGTCCCTGCCAGTTATAATGAAGAATTTTCAGTTCGCAGGTTTGACCGACCAATCCGATTTTTTTATTTTTGAGTTTGTCCCTTTTATTATTGAGAACGGGGAGATTTGTCTTTATTTTGGTTTTTTGAGGATTGATGGTGGAATATTGCAGGCATTTTCCCCCACGGAGCCTGCAACCCGGATTGGGGCAAATTAATAATTTACAATCAGTGAAATACAACGGAATTTACTGAACCACTTGGACCACGATCTTGAACATTCACGACTTTTTGATAAAACGGCAGTGTGCACATATTCGCATCGAAGGCCGAATAATGAGTCGGGATTCTTGTTTTCAATCCCCGTCACAAAAGCATACTTGATCATGATGGGAGAATCCGGATTGGTATCACTATTCTACTTTAGACAATTATCGACATTTCATTTTTACTGTCCCTTCATGTCCAAACTTATTCTGGTTAACACGACGGAAAGAGCTGTGTCTCAACCTCAAAATTTAACCTCAACATGGAAGGCATTATAAGACAAAGGTTCGCTAACGGTTGAAAGGCATTCTGGAAAAACAAATCCGTATTAAAAAGCAAAATAAAACTTAAATTGAAGATAAAAAAATCGTAGAGAGTTGTGTGCTCCCTGTACTGACGCATGGTGCCTAAATATGGTCCCTTACCAAAAGCCAAGTGCAACGGTTAATAAAAACACATAATTCCATGCTAAGATGCATTCTGGGCTTTCGAATGAATGATAAAATAAGATAAAAAATATCCAAAAACTGATCTAATCTAAAAGCGTTGGCTACAGAAGTAGAAAACTTATATGTTCAGGGATAACCCGGATAAATGGAACATCAAATGCATACTCTGGGACCTGCGGGGCCACAAAAGGAACAGAGGTCGCCCAGCTATGAGGCGGATAGATGAAATACTAAAATATCCTGGACCCTGTTGGGGGCGCACTGCGGCGAACCGTAAAGCCTGGGCAAAAGTGACTGAGACATATGCCCTACGGTGGGCGGAGTAGGTTGTGACTTACGTACATGCGATACAAAGAAGTGTATGTTCATGTTTCACCTACTCAGTGTTCGAATAAAAAATTCTGGAATATTTTCGGTGTCCAAATATCGGCTCCATTACCGTGGAACAGCCGGTGCGTTGTTATGCTTTCGTCTCCGCACCGCATTATAGTTATTGGTTGAAAGTTGAAAGCTGCGGTTCTATTACGCTCTAACTACTCGATGTTACCGTTTTCGTCTCATCTGCAAATCGTTTTTCATATTTTCATGTTTCGCACAGAAAGTATTTTAGTTCCTGATGCGGAGGAACCGCTTCTTATTAAATAAAAATATCGACGCGTATATCGCTGGCGGACTGCTGCTTGCGAATTCCTACCGGCGATGTCAGATTTTTCATATCCCGTGTAAATCATAAAATGCTCTATGTATACGCGGGAATAGTTCGTACAGTTTCCGTTCGAAAGTCGACATCTATTCGCGGGAGAGGGAAAAAATGTCAACCGAAAACACTCGTCGAAAACTTCCTAAATTTGATATAAAAAACTTCGCTATATATACGTGTATAATATGTATATACATGAAAGCGAAACTTACGATACCCGTCACCGAGATACACATAAGAAAACCGGAAAATATGAGAAAGACATTCTCTGAAAATTGAGTCGGTATAGAAGAGAGAGAGAGAGAGAGAGAGAGAAAAGAGAGAGCGCAAAGGGGGGAAAAATTGAACGAATGTAAAAAAAAACGTATGTCGACCTACGAATGGACTTCCGTTCTTTTAATATAATAGGCCTCTATGTATATCATGGGCGGGGTTAACTACCTAAAAATGGTTTTATGGGAGTGCAAGTGACAGTTGTATCGGAGCCGGATGAACAGGGCTCGTTGAGTTATGTAAAGTTTCGGTTGCGTCGCAGAAAGAGGAAAACCTACCCTTTGAAAACGAGCGAATGGAAACGTGAGAGGTCTTTACACTTGGAACCATCGAAGAAGTCCTTTTTTTATTGGAGCTTCCTCTCCCAGCTTTGGGCTCAACGAATGTCGGTCATGGTCATTTCGCTCGAACCACAAAACGCATAGAGATGTGTGTCCTGTATGCGATTTTTGAAGCTCGATGCCCCTATTTTATGATTGGTTAAGATGGTTGACTGAATGCTGGAAGAGTCGATGGTTGTGATTGGGGTGAATGATTACTTTGCCATTGATTGGCTTACCCATTTATTTTACTATTAATGTTATCCACTTGCATCGACAATGAAGGGGGAAGTGGATATTCCTTTTGTAGGGTGTGCCAATTCACTTTTCCTTCTTCTGTATTCCTTCCAGAGCGCTTTCGGCTGTTATGCCATCATTAGTGGAGTGCCCTAAATGAGACTTGTCTCTTGTGGTCCTGTAGTTATAGTTGAGGGTAGTACCGTATGGTGAGCCTGTTTAGTCTTGCGTTCCTATTGGTTGTCTGTGAATATGCAGTCTGTCCAATCGGTGGTTATTGTTATTGGTTGTGTGCTCTGATTGGTTGTCTGTGGTGATGCAGTCTGTCCAATCCGTGGGTGTTATGTTATTAGTTGGAATAAGTTCTCGCTTTGGAAGTTAGTTGTTGTATTTATTAGGTTGTTTTGTTTTTGCCTTCATTATTTCTAGTTGTTCTTTTAATTTTCTTTTTCTTGTGTTGTTTTCTGTGTGTAGGATTTTGTACTTTTCTGTCAATTTGTCATTGTTGTGTCCCTGGTCATTGCAGTGTTTTCCAAACAGTGATTTGTCATCATTTAGCTTCTGTGATTTTTCGTGTTCTTTGATTCTGGTTGTGAATTTTCTGCCTGTTTCTCCAATATAGGTTATGTCACAGTGTTCACAGTCCAGTCTGTACACTCCGCTGCTGTTGTTTCTGTCCTTTGCTTCTGTTTTGTCATTGCTTATTTGTTTGATCAGAGGTGGTCTGTTTTTGATTCCGAGTTTTATGTTGTATTGGTTGAAGATTTTTTGTATTTTGTATGTATGTGTTCCTGTGAATGGTATTGCTCCTGCGTATTTGTCTTTTTTTGTGGTTATTGGTTCGGTGTCTGTGTTTTTTGGTTGTGTTAGTTTGCTAATATTCTGTTTACTGTTTGTGGTTGGTATTTTTTGTTAATTGCTATTTGTTTAATTTTGTTAATTTCTGTTGTTCTGAGGTTGTTGTCATTTAGTATGTTGACTGCTCTGTGGCAGTAGTTGTGTAGTGCTGCCATTTTGTGTTTTTGATTGTGAAATGAGTCTTTAGGTATTATTGCGTCAGTGTGGGTGGGTTTTCTGTAGATGCTGTACTGTATCTTGTTGTCTTTTATTTGTATTGTAAGGTCAAGGTAGTTGACGGTCTTGTTGCCTTTTCCCATTGTGTTGTGAACTTTATGTTGTTGTTTATGCTGTTGGTCTCCGTGAGGAATTGGTCTAGTTGTCTGTCTGTTCCTGTCCAGATGATCAATTTGTCGTCTACATATCGTGTCCATAGCTTTATGTTTTTCTAGTGCTTGCTGTTGTTTAGTATGTCATTTTCAAAGTTGTTCATGTATATTTCGGCTAGAATGGGTGACAGTGGTGATCCCATTGCTAGGCCTTCTGTTTGTTCATAATATTTGTTATTAAACTGGCAGTAATTTTGGTAAATGATTTCTTTTGTGATTGCGTATGCTGCTCCATCTGTGTTGTTTTTGTAGTTATTTGTCAGTATTGTTGTTAGTTCCTGTTTTGGTATGTTCCCAAACATGTTTGTTACATCCAGTGATATTAGTTTGTCATTGTTGTTTAGTGTTAATTTGACCAGTTTGTCTTTTAGTTGTATTGTGTTTTTTATGCTGTAATCTGTTCTGTAGTCGTAGTGTTCTTTCATGAATTTGGCTATTGTTTTTGCGAGTTTGTAGCTTGGTGATTGTATGCTGTTGATTAGCGGTTTTATTGGTCTGTCTTGTTTGTGTAGTTTTATGAGTCCTTTTAATTGTGGTGCCTTGGGGTTCATTTCTACGAGTTTCTTGTTGTTTATGTTGTTGTTTTTCATTATAGTCTTTAGTTTAGCTTGGTATTTGTTGGTCGGGTCCGAGTTTAGTGGTTTGTAATTGTTGTTTTGGATGTAAGTTTCAATTTTCCTTATGTATTCGTCTTTGTTTAGCACTACTGTGGTGTTGCCTTTGTCTGCTTTGGTGAGTATTAGGTTGTTTTCTTCTATTTCCTTTTTGAGTTGGAGGGCTGTCTTCTGTATTTTTGTCTTGTGTTTGTTTTTCCTTTTCTTTTTTATGGTCAGCAGTATGTTTCCAATTTGTGTTCTTGCTTCGTTTCTGAGGTCTGATTCTATGGTCTGGATGATCTGTTCACAGTCTATTGTTAGTTCTTCTAGTGTTTTGTCGCTTATATGTTCTGTCGTGTTGTATTTGTTCCCTTTGTCCAGTAGATCGTTTTCTGCTCGTGTGAAGTTAACAGTCGTCATGTTTACTGTCTTTGGTGCAAATTTGTGCTGTCGGTTTTGGTCCTGTTGTGTGTTTTCTCCTTTTTGTTTTAGTGTGTAGAGTTTCTTTAGTACTGTGTCATTGTAACGGTTTTTCTCTTTGTCTATGTATTCTTTCCTTTCTTGGTATATGTGCTGTTCTATTTGTTGGTGTTCTAGTATCTGGGTGAGTGTGACGTGTTGGTTGTATAGTTCTATGTTTAGTCTGTCCCTGTGGATAGATGGATTGGCAATAAGTGGAGATCACCCGGGTCATCGAATAGTCGAATAATACTGTGCTTGTATCCACCCCATGAGCAACCAAATTTAGGAATTTTTTCCTGTAAATTCGAATTACTATATTGATGGCATTCACTTGCATCGGTCGACACGATACACGAAAGTGTAGTTTCTGGGGCCAGGGGTGCGGTATCTGGGAAGCAATTTTGGCATGAGTGCATCGTCATAAGTTCCACCAAGCATGAAGTGAGAAGCGGATAAGTGGAGATCACCGGGCCACTCGATGGTTAGGGTACTGTGCTTGTCCATCGTGTTAGCTACCGGATTTGGGACTGTAACGTCTGAATATGCGTGTGGTATGCTACCTGCACATGATTGTGACATTTTAATTTTGATTCGGAGCATTTTACCTAGCGCCGTGTTCTCTGTTAAGCGAATTATCGGAAACAAACGAATGGAACAACCTCGTCCATCATCGTTTATCCCGCCGGCTAAAACAGAAGTGAAACACACATAAAAAGAGAGAAGAAAAGAAGACGAGGAAAAAGCAGAGATCAAAGGATCGCGTTTGGGGGCAACGCGAATTTTTAATTATATAGCCATTTTTAAAAGCGTTTTTTTCGCTCTCTCTCTCTTTTTCCCTCCTAAATGGTGTCATGTACAGACTTTATGTGTATGATACGTGCCGTAGCTCGAGGTGAAGAAACAGAATTAACAATGAAATTTGAAAAGCTATGCCATACCAGTGCTCTGCTCGCCAAAAGCATACCATGGGTGAGATGAAACGTTTCGAAACAGACGATGATGGGATTTTATCCAGTCTACGGGTACACGTGTTGTCGTGTTCTCCAGTAAATGAGTCTTGATTTATTTTTACAAATGGTTGTGTCGTTTTCAGTCATTTCCATTCGACGTAGGTATGATATGAAATAAAATTCAATAATACTGAACGTGTCTAATCGGAGTAATGTAGGAAGGCATGATACCTCCACTCTTGGTTCATTATGGACGTGAAACAACCGCGGAGTGCTTGAAAATTGCTATCCAAGTGGCGAATTATTTGTCTGGACAGATCCTCTGAATCCTCTCGCGGATCGACAGTTTCAAATCTCATTAGATATTTGATCCGGATCCGATTTGGATCACAGAATTTAAATTGCGAATCAGTGTTGTAATATCTCAGCCTGAAGTGACAGGCGCCTCGGAATCACCGATATGTGGATCCTTTTGATGCAAATAAGAAATCCTGAAGAACCACTCGATCGGATAATATTTTAACAGGTGGCGTCACGCCCCCCCCCCCCATGAGAGAATGCATTCGACTTTTCACGATTTGAACAGAAAAATTATTTCTCGACTCCTGATTGGGTTCAAGGTGCGTTCTCATGGATTCCAATGAGTCGTTTGATAATGATTGGATACAAAATAGTATAGAACTGCGATATGGGTTAATGGCATGGAGCTCAACAAAAGAGAGAAATTGCGAATAAATTAGATCTGTGATGGTCGCAGAGACCAACAGTTTTTACAGTTCGACTACTTCGAATACCTACAAGGGGATTGAGACCGAATAATGGGCATTAGTTCCTGACGGCATTCGACTTGTAGGTTTTTTAGGTTGCTACATTCGATCTTGAAAGTATTTTCCGGATCTGTTCTTCGGAATGTCATACCATAGGATTAAAGTCAAATACAGTACACTCTCGTAGAGGAATAGGGTCGTTAAATAATCAAAAGTTTCGGACTGGTTCCGGAAATGTTGAAGAGTGGAAGCGAATGGAACTGGGTGTCGGCCCTTGTCTCAACCATCATGAAGAAGAAGATATAGACAGAGTGATCGAGGCTGAGGGCCGACGGACAAAGCTCGGTCTACACCGAACACAACAACTCTGTACCATCCTAGTGCTGCTGCAGCTACTGCGGACCTCCCGGCAGAGCTCACTCCGCCATCACCACCTTCCTGCGTCGCCACACGTACCACGACGAGGAAGTGAGTAGTGAAGGAAGGTAGCGCGTCCGTCAGTGGTGCATCCGAACTTCAGGTTTATGCTGGGTGAGCGTTGCCTCGATCAGTAGAGTGTCCTGTAGTGGTCCTGGCGGGACTGCACGAATGCGAAGCGGAGAGGCCAAATCGGAGCTTGAGCCAGCCTCTTTGCATCTTTCTGATCACTGATGCGATACTCGGAAGGTTAGTTTCCGGAGTCAGTGGTGTGGTCTCTGGGGAGTCACTGTGGCATAGAACATAGATGCATTACCATACGCTCCACCAAGTAAGGATAAGGGAACTTGATTCTTGGAGACTCGAAAGGAAAACCAAGAACGCTCATAAAAACGACAGGAAGACCTTAGAATAGAGAATATGTGAAATAAGAATCCGGTCTGGCTCGTTATGGACGTGGTCAGCGAAGCTCGAGAACCACAGGGTAAGCGAACTTGAGTCTGGGATACTCGAAAAGATGCCTTTAAACCAATCATATGTATTGATGGCGGAGCTGGACTTACTACCTCGACGAGATCGAAAAATATGATGAAATACAAATAAGGACAAAGTGTATTCCAATGCAGAACGGTATAGAATTCTTAAAAACATGACAAAATCGCGACAAAAGACGCTAACGATGTTTCGAATTTTGCGACAGCGCTGCGGATTCCGGCAGGAGAACGATAGCAGGAATCGTTTTGAAATTACTTTCTTCGCGAAAGACAGCGTTTGAGTAAGATTGAACAGAGGACTCGAATGCAACCCTGACTCAGAAAATCTCAAGGCTTACGTGAAAATGCAAAACACAAGACGGTCTTTACGGGAAATGTTCCAGTCTGTGAGGCGGAGGAAAGCACAATATTGTTCTGGACGAACTTGAAAACGACTTTTTTACTCGAAACAAGACTTCCGAGGAGATACACAGGTTGAAAACGAGAGTTTAAAAATCAAGATTTTTCAAGAATTTCACTAGGTTGTGAGATGACAGAGAGAAGAAAACATGATATGCTGTTTCATGTACCATGGCCGAGGATAGAATCGGGAACTTCACTTCTATCCCGATAAGCTCCATTTTTGGAAGGAGGACTTTACTCGAGGAATTTGATCCAAGGAAGAAGAAAAAGTGAAGATTTTGGGTAAGAAGATCGAAAGCCAAAAATTGTATAGAAGGGAATGTGAAGTCATTGAATACGTTTGTTTTAGATTTTCAAGTCGTTACTACAAGCTGGTGTTTTCGTCAGAATTTGTAATCTGTGTATCTGGAATGTCTCGAGAAACGGACCTGAAGTTACGTTCTTTTGACGTCTCCATTCCAGGACATAGTAGAATAAATTATGAATGTTACGCGTGTAGTGTATTGCCGTTGTAAACTACAAAACTGTACATTTGAGCATTTTACTAGAATTCGAGAGGCACGATAAGAAATTTAAAAGTTTTAGGAATCTGGTGAAAATTGTGAGAGATTTTGAAGGAAGAAAAAAAAAATGAGGCGACACTAAAAACTGCCCCATTAACCAGATTGACACGATTTTGACATCAAAAATGCGCATTATTGATGTCACATTGACGCGTGAAATTGACATCTGTATTGACGCAATATTGACGTCTACTAGACATCCAAAAACGTCCGCCCTTTTGACAGGTTTTTTGATGCATTTTTGATGCATTTTTGACATCAATATTGGGTCATTAAAATATTTGATGTATTTTTGATACTAAATTGATATCAATATTCATGTGATAGTTGACGGACATTTGACGTCAAAAATTGGTCAATTCTAATTTTGACATATTTTTGACACTATATTGATGTCAATATAGAGGAAATTGTTGACATCCACTAAGCAACGTCAAAAAAATGTGTAGTAAAACCTTTCAATTCTGATCTCTTTTTGACGTGATGTACATAATATCTACAGATTTGTTAACAATGTTTATTGAAAATAAAGCTTTTTAAAAATAAGTAACTGGGGTAAAAAAATCCCCCCGCCAAAAAAAATGCACAAAATACATTATTGTGGGTAAATTAATACATGTATTAAATGAAAATAGTTACAGTAATTGGGATACTCAAAACTTAATAATATGAGATTCAACTTACTCACAAGTGCGAACATGTATGTATGTAAAGAAGAAAACAAAAACGAATACACTAGCGGGCTTGAATGGCGAAAAAAGAAGAGAATATTAAAATAATGAGTCCATTAATAAGATAAGAATGAAAAAAATAGAGTCTCTGAATGGCAGATAAAGAGAGGGTAGGTAATAAAATGTTAAAAATAATTATCCCCACTAAATTACGTTAAGCGATGATATTAATAATACAAATATTATGGTCAAATAGGAACTGGAACAACATATTATTAATACTTAGAAGCGATGAATTTTTGATTGGAAGTAACAGCCTATATGTAGCGCTTTAGTTACCCATCACATCATCAGTAGTCTTATCAAAAGTCAATAGAGCGGACTGAAGCTCTTTATCACAATGGCTGTAATCATTGTGGTGCGTACACTGAGAAAAATCAATTGCTATCCCATTCTCAGTGTTAGTATTATTCATGTTAGAAGTGATGAGGTTATATCTGGTGCATCAATGATACCTAAACAAAGTTCACAATTGAAATAATTATAATTAAGAACAGTGGCGAATCTAGGAATTTTCCAAGAAGGGTGTTTTGGAAATTAAACTTTTTCCACCTCCGCCCCCTAAGAAACCAAGATGGATGTCATTTTAAATAGTTTCTGAAGACAGGTTTCATAATGTGATTAAATCGCTTCAAAATGAACATTATAGACAGGGGTGCTGCAGATACCCAAAAACAGGAGAAAAACTCAATCGCAATGTCCCCCCCCCATTTTTCAGCCCAAGGATAGATCTGCCACTGATTAACAAACTTATAAGAATGGGGATGGTGTAAGAATCTAATTATTGCAGGTTATGTCAAACAAAATTGAAATTTGAAAATAGTTGACTTTATAATTTATCTTTGTTTCCCAGTACAATGACTTTTTGTGATTTACCACACTTTCAATTTCTTAATCAATTTTTTACTTGATTGACGTATGTTTGAAATCATCGACAGTAATGTACTCATTTCACCAATCTTAAACAGCCTGTAAATTACAATTAGAAGAATTTGTACCTGCTTCTGAGCCTTCAGTGTTTGTTGTAGTGTGATTACTTTCCTTTCATCTGTTACGAGAATCAGCTACTTGTTCTTCGCGATGAACGATTCCGCAAGCATTTTTCACATCTGAGAGATGACGTATACTTTTCCACAATGGTCTTTCTTCTCCCAGTACTTTCGAATTCTTTCCTTGTCTGATACACTGTCATGTTGTTCGGCCTTATTACTGGTACGCAATAGGACGGCTACTTGGAACTTTCAACTGAAATGAAACAGCTAAATGTAGAAACGCAAGGTAGATAATAGTAGTTCGAGTTGGTGGAGACACTCACCTACAATGAGGTTGAACAGTGTGGTTTGTGAGATCCACTGTATTGCTAATTCAGATTTGTTGTCAGAATTACTGCGATCACTATCCCACTCCTTTGGGAAGATTCATTTTCAATAGTGAATGGAACGTGTTTATGCCCCCTTGCCCGGCATTACATGACTTCAGAACTGCAGTCTATGAAAAGTGAACAACAGAAACTTGCAACAGGCAGACACCACACAAAACGTACATATGCAAGCTTGGACATAACAACTTGTACTTACAAATTTGGCACAAATTACATCATCGTATTCTTCTGAAACAAGTGAAAGTTTCCAATCAAAAGCTTCAATATCACATTGCTTAGACATCGGGAAGCCGAGGTCGGTAAATGCTTGAATACTGCTTACCACCGGATACGACTCATCGTCAAGTACTACGAAGCTTCTTGGTTCCCATGACATGTTGAATAGCGGCGAACGTTTGGCAATGCGGAGGAGTGTTCATTGATAATGGCATATGCTCAATGGTGAACTATTCATTGGGGTCATACTGAAACCAGTGTCATGCTGATTTTTCCTACATAAAAAAGTGGAAAGTATAGAGACACAATGAAAGTAGATGTCTTGTTCAGAATTGAGACGAGGAACGTTTCAGAAGTGAAAAGTCACTAACCATAGTGCGGTGATGAATTGTTCTCTCTCTCTCTCTCAAACAGTAGCTACAATGATGACAATGGCGTTCACATATGCGTCTAATGAAACAAATTGAATTAATGGGCTGCACTGACACGAGGAACGATATTTGCACTCGTACTAGTGTGCTCAATCAATATGAAGGAAACGCAAAATACTTACGACTGTTTGTACTATACATCAGGTGCTGGATAATCCTGGCAGGAACAGGTACTTGAAATTAATCGCGAGTTTCAATGGAGATACAGCACTGGCTTTCAATACGAAACATAGGAAATATTGACCAACACGGGCGATACGTTTCACAAAAACAAAATTCACGATAGTTTTTTACCGATTACCAGTTCACAGCGACGATACCAAATACCAACAGCGCACTGCATGAAAAATACTTGTGTTGTGACATAGAACTGACCACTTCACTTTTAATTTAATTTCCGTTTTATAATTATAAAGATAATACAGGATGGAAGCTACAACTAAAAATCGTGTCCAGAGAACAGAGAATTCAACATTCAAATATTCAAACGACAGGTGCGTGGTGCGGGACAGCCCGGCGGTAACCAATGCTGATTTTGTGAGCTTGTGATAGCCGACCACCAACCACGCCACTACGCAACGGTATGAATCGAAGCATCCCAGCCCGCAGACTGCCGCAGGCATTTAATTCATTAACAAAATAAAGGACCATGAAACTGGATTATGCAGACTATCGAAGGGACTTTTTCACAAAACATATGACGACGTAACAAAATTGGGTATTCGAGCCGGGCAGCGCTAGTATCAACCTAGTATCAACTACTCTTATCAGCGACCAAAAGGTAAAGTTTTTGAAACATGCAGCAAAATTTTGGAATCTAGCTATAAAAATAGTTTTAATCGAAAGAAAATTCTTTGTTCAAAAAATTATTTTGTTCATTAATGGAGGAAATGCATAGATTCACCGTTTACTACTTATCACTTCGACATCAGCGACGCGCTCGGACGAATGCACGGCCCGATGTACATTTTCGCGGCCACATATTACTTATTTTATTCAGGAAAGTGGGGTAGAAAGTTTATTTTTTAATACTGAATAATTTACTGGTACTGTTCTGTAGCATGGCACTTTTTACAGCAATAACTAATAACATGGATTTTTTTAGAACAGATTTTTGTTTATTCATTATTTCAGGAAAAATTATTTTGTACTTAATCCCTCCACCTCGACCTAAATTCCGAAATGGGTTAAATGTGCTGCAGGTGATGTAGACAAGTTATCTCCCAAATTTCAAAATTTTTCTCCTCTCTCCAGAGTGGCGGCAAGTGCCAGGGTGCAGTTTAAAATGTTTTAATCAATCTGAAACTATTCTGTGATTTTTTAAAAATGGAAGAACTTACGCGGAGGAAGGGGGGGGGGGTACATTGGAGTGGAGCAAGCAAGATGAAGTTCAGATTTAAATCCTGAAGAAGATGGACATTGTTAACCAAGTTGTATATATAAAAAATAGTAAGATTTTCTACAAAAATTAGTAGGTAGTCATCAGAAAGCCTGGAAGGTGAGCAAATTACTGAGATTTGTTGAGCTTCAGTGGGGCAAGTTAAGCCAAGCATGAGCCAAACCATTTTCAAAGTCTACAAGTAATTTAGGGAAAAAGTAAAACTAAGTTGTTGGAATATGCTAAAATTAATTTTATGTCGAGTTTTCAAAAACTCCGGTGCAGTTTTTTTTTTTTTTCTACTTCCCCCTTCTTTGAGATACACTTAAGACTTCACAGTATCATTGTCCAGGTTCTTCTTGCAAAGATAAACAGTGCCCAACCTATAAGTCAAATTTTTTATACCAACCAAAATATTCTCAATGTGCTACCTATTTATTAATAGCAGTTACCACCATAATATTGCAGACACTTAGTTTCGAGTTGGCGCGAAGCGCCAACGAGTGAAAGCATTTGCGAGCAAAGCGAGTGAATGCTCCAGAAAAGATGGCGAGCCGGACGGCGCGCGCTGCAAGCGCGTAGCCTCCAGGGGCGCTATAAGCGTCCCGAGAGAGGCTAGTAAATCTAATAAAAATAATGTGTGTATATGTGATTCAAAATTACTAGCCGTACAATTCAATTTTACATTTACGCTATTAATTATGTCTAATCGACGTCAAAATCCAGTCAGCAAAATGCGCGCACTGAGTTAGATGAACTTTGGACATTCAGTTGATGTCAAAATGGCGTGAAGTACACAGGTTGACACGAAATTGACATCAAAATTACATCATATATTTCAGAAAGGAAGTAAAAAAATTTATTGACATAAATTTGACATCACAATTACATCAAATTTGTGTCAATTCCACAACTGACACAAAATTGACATTAAACTGCATATCAATCTGGTTGATGGGGGAGTTTTGATGTCAAATTGACGTCAACATTGCATCAAGTGTATTAGAAGAAAAGAAAATATTTGATTGATACAAAATTGATATCAATATGATGTCTAAATACGCTCAGCAAAATGCACATTGAATTGGACTATAACTTTGAACGTCATATTGACATCAAAATTACATCAAATATACTGGAAGAAAAAGTAAAACATTTCTTCACGCAAGTTTGATGTTAGTTTGGCGTCAAATTTGTGTCAAATTCATCATTGACACGAATTTGACATCACAATTACATCAAATTTGTGTCAATTCCACAATTGACACAAAATTGACGTTAAACTGCACGTCAATCTGGTTGATGGGGTGATTGAAACTGATTGAAATTCAGAAAACTTTCCTGTGTTTCTTGGAATCTTCCGAAATTGTAAGAGGATTGGCAGTACATACTAATACTAAAAGGGAGTAGTGTTAGGTGGACGAAATTGGTGTCACAACCAACCTTTTGCTCCTTCGTCGAAGGTTCGATCAGGCAATTCCTCAATAGTTACGAAACATGTCTTCCGAATACTTCTCGGGAGCTGCGGCAATTAACAACGTTGAAGAATAAAAACGTCTAGATGACTTTTGATACTTTGAAAAGGAGCGTTTTGTATGGCTCAACGGGTAGTGTATTTGTATTTTCGCAGTCGAAACCAAATTCGGTCGCTGCCGAACGAGGTCCCTTGAACGAATAAATGGTGGACAAAGTGCGTAAAGAGCTGAAAAAGAAAAATTCCCGATGCGAAGATTTATAAAGAGTTATAAGGCGCGCTCTCAGATCGAATACGAGAATGTCAGTGGAAAAGTGATAGGGAAAAAAGCAGCGCACTAATAGGCCATTTCGTTGCATGCGTGAAAAGCCCTCGAGAATGTATTATGTAGGCCTATACAGCGAATTCAATGTTCGACTTTTCCGAGTTTTATTTATTTATGTGTGTATTTATCGGCTTGTCTGTCCGTTGGTTTGTTTGTATTTTCGGCTATTTTTCTGTTTTTTCTTCACAACGCGCCGAGCAAGGAACCTTAACCGCGCGTGTATAGTTACAAATGAAGCAGAATATCGCCAGTAAATTTTAAGAAACAAATTTCGGCGAAAGGAAATCTCGATGCGAAAGCGAGAAAATTTATCGGCCCAGTCGAAGCGCTCTCGCGCGCATAGAACTCGCTGGTTTTGCATTTTCCAAAAAGTGTCTCTCCTCCCCTCCTGCGTATTTATATTCGCTTCTGTGCGTCTCTCTCTTATATTTGCTTTTGTGTATGTGTTTCTCTCTCGCTTACTCTCACTCACTCTCTCTCTCACACACACGCTCACACACACAGATACTCACTAACTCACTCATTCATTCATTCACTCACGTCACACCTACACTCGCACGCATTTATTCACTCACACACCCGTTGCCCGCTGGTTATAGAAATCAGGATTCGGAGGAGAGGGCGGGGAGAACAGCGAAAGATGGAGAGAGCAGGAAAAACAACCACTGTACCGGGCTGCCCCTTCCCCACCTCCCCCAACCGAACTAAACAAACGGCCGTCGTAATTTCGTTGTAAACGTAATTCATTGTCTAAAAACGAAAACGTATATATATAGAAAGCGCGATGCGACGCGCGTAATGGCTTATAAATTTGAAAAATGGAAACGGAATACAAAATTTTTGTGTTTTATCGTCTTCTGGTTGTCAAAAAAAAAATACGCGAGCGCGAGCTAACAAAACTGGAAGAATAAAAAAAAAATACGCGAGTGCCAAAAAAAGAGAGCGACTGAACTGCGACCAGAGTCCCTGTGTGCCTTTTACGACTACGTGCGTGTCCATTTGGGGGGAGGGGGATGGAATATAAAATGCGGGGGAAATTGGTGGATACGGTTAGGGAGGGGTACTAATGACGATGCGGTTTCACATTTAACGATTTCATGGCACGATGGTCGCGTTTAATTCATATAATATGTATTATGTATCCGTGTGCATCGTGAGACAAGGTGCAAAAAGCTTACTGGTGGAAAAGTGTAGAGCTTTCCTCACCCCTAGGAAAAGTTTTGAATCAGCTTCAGTTGAAAATTTTTAAAATGTAAAGACCGGGACATTTTCTTCTTCTGTTTGATGAGTACTGAGTACGGAACTACGCAGACATTGACTTTCCTTAAATTTATAATGCACTTCGGAAGAATTTCTTCGTTCTCCGTATGCGCAGATCCACGGGGAAGATTTCCCTCCCCCTCCAAAAAAAGGAAGGGGAAATCTGTGCGAGAGGGGGCAGCAGAAAAATTTTCGCGTGCTCGGCGCGCTTTTCCTTCTGCCAGTTCCCTCCCCAAAATGATCGTCTGGATCCGCTCCTGCAAGGCAGTGTGGTATACCAGGGGCGATGTGAGACTCGTCGCCATAAGAGTGAGGGATCAAATATGCCAACTCGGTGCAGAAATTTTCCGTGCAAGCAAAAAAATCAAATTTTTACATTTTATTGACTGCCATTGAACTTGCTGACTGAGTGATACAAACATTTTTCAACTAAAGAAAAAAATGACGAGTTTCTCAGTTTTTGCCGATTCGTGGTCTAATAACGATAATAATAACAGCGCTTTATTTGGGTATCAAAAACGAAACCACAGTACAATCTAGAATAAAACCACAAATATAAATCAAGTTTGTAGCCGTTTGCGCTACAGATGGCGAGGGGTATGAGACCCCAGGGGTAGAGACCCCACCTCCTCCTTCTCATTCTTTACCCGCCCATTTCTGGGCATGCGCCTCCCCCTTTTCCCTCCATTTTTTTCTTATCTTGGGTAAGTCTTCTCCACGTAGTGCCTACTACCTTCCGGAACTCGTCCCTCCGGTGGGCGATTGGCCTTTCTTTTTCTCTTTTAAATTTGTACGGTGTCCATCCCTCTATTAGTTTTTCCCACCTTCCTTCTCCTTGCCTCGTGATGCGTCTCCCATATCTCCATTTGCTTCTCTTAACTCCTCTTCCTAGATCTTCGAGTTGGGTTTTTGATTTTAACCAGGCATTTGTTAACCTTCTCCTTCCTGTTCACCCCAAGCATACTGCGCTCCATGGACCTTTGGGTTGTTTGTAGTTTCGTCAGATTTGTTTTTGTTATCGCCCATGTTTGCGTCCCATATGTCAAAACAGGCTGTATGCAACTTCGCCGGACCTCCGCTTTAGCGGACATTGGGATCTTTCCTTTGAAAATATTTTTCATTTTCCAGTATCTGCCTCATCCACACTTGGTGCGATTTGATTGCTCCTTCTCCCTCGCGCATTGGAAGGAGATAATTTATTTTCAAGTCAAATTTTATTGCGCAGAATGTAATCATTCTATTTACTTTTAAGGTTAGGCGGTGAATAGTAATTTGAAAATGAAACTAAGTATGTTAATACCATTCGCTTCCGATTTCCGTTCTCGAAGGAGCTATCAAAATCCAAATAATGTATGTGACTTGAATTTTCAATCAGGTGGGAGCTGTTGAATCAGTCGGTAGGTGCGTGTACTGAATGTTATCTAACAGAAAACTGTTAGCATAGGTGTTGAAGGGACACAGTCTAGTTTCACATTTCTCTCTCTCTCTCTCTCTCTCTCTCTCTTTCACCCCAACCTCACCTCACCTCGACGAATGTGGCGAAGTGTTATTACGTCACTTCCGTTGCATGTTTCCGCGTTCGTTTCGCTTTTCTGGTTTTCTACCTTGACTACTCTTTTTGAACCTTTTGGAATTGGATTTTGCTCATGAAAACTTCTTTGCAAACTTGTTTTGAAACACAATGAAAATGAAATAAAAATTTGTGTGGAATAATTTATTACGATCAGAGTAAATATTGATTATCAAGTATTAATATTCATTAAAATATCAATATTTTATAATCTCCCATCGAGGAAAAATTATTCCAACCAATTTAAGGATTATTGCTCAGTGGAAAATTTACTAAGTTACTCTCATCATTGCCCACAATTAAGGACAAAAAAAAAAATCGTTAACAGAATTTATAGTGCAAAACATAATTACTAATTGAACAAAACAAATTTCTTCAAATGACTAAAATCTTCTGGCTGAAGTTCCACCGTGGCACTCGCATTCTTCACTTTTCTAATGGCAACACAGAAAAAAATTGCCATCAGTCATAGATGTCAAATAATTACATGTGATTAAATCGACCCTGCTATGAGCAATCAATAAGTCCATTGCGGACAGTGGACCATTAAGGTCAAACGAACGATCAGAGAAGCTACGAGCCTCAAGCAATATAAGTCAACTATGTCCATCGGGGACAAGGTGTACCATTAGAGGTAAAGCAGCCAGTTTATGAAATTATCAAAATTTTCTTACGAGGGGCCCACGAAATAGGGCAAAATCATTCTTTCTCGAATTTGGAGGATCGCTTTCCTCAATATCGTAATCAAGAAGGGCAGAAGACTCAAATAACACGATTATTAGTAAAATAAATACGCCAGTTAATAAACGGATAAATAAATAACTATCTGACCTGAGAAATGGTTCTTCTGTTCTTCTCAAGTTGAAATAACACAAACATAATATGGTTTACGAATTAAACTCACGTGTACAGCGCGCAAAAACTAACTGTTGAGTAAATTTACCTCTTCTGAGTACTTCAGATCTTGGACCTTCGAAAAAGGGGCGAGGGCCGCTGTAAACATGACGTGGTCCAATTGATTGGATCACAGCTTCAAGCACTGCCCCCAGCGGGATTAAACCGGATCTTGCTAGCTGGGATGACGTGGCCTCATCCGAGGTGAGGAAATTAATTATAGATTAATTACCGTTAATTATTTCATAATAATTATTACCTGATTTTCGGTTTAATCGAATCAAAAATTCACGAATTTTTGACAATTAGCGGCTACCACCTATTGCTCATTTCAAAAATAAAAGGGGCTATACAAACTATAAGTTGTGCACTAACAAAATGATTATAATTTAGTGATTAGAACTCCAAAATTGGTGTAGCCCTTCAGTATCAAAAGCAGGCAATTAAGTTTGATATATATCTTCGTTATCGGTCGATGTTCTATCAGTTGATTATCTCACAGGAATAAAACTGTGAATTAAAACCAGTAATCAGACTGGCAATGACAGTTCGCTATTTTTTAAACTTTAAAGACCCGTAGCTCCTCACTCGGACTCATTTTGAACCTGCGTAAAGAAGCTTTACTTCAAAAATATTTCATTCGTTTTTAGGCACAATTTCGCCAACGACCACTTATTGGTGTGTGGGGGTTTGGGATTAAACTAGGTTTTAGGGGCAGCAAATGTACTTAAGCTTCAAGGCGGCAAAATCATGAATTCGTCTTCACTGATATTCGTAATACATTTCTAGTATTTTTCAATTCTGAGCCGCTCCAACCACACTAGATGCTCCAATTTTAAACGCAAGGCTATGTAATCATAAAACTGAATTTACTGACATTGAGAACCTAATAGTTTTTGTATCACCTATCCATATTATAACTTTTTTTTTTTTTTTTGACTTTGATTAGAGTTTCCGCACTCCCCTCCCCAGTATATGCAAATTTTGAATAGCAATTTTACAATGGCGTCCGCGTACAGATGTATGTGCGGTGATGAGCGGGCGATGACATCGACAGCGAAGTAAACAGCATCACAAGATGCGAATGATTAATGGCACGAAAGTATTCTGCCCTTAGAGAAATGAAGGCGTTAGAAGAATAGTGGGTTAGAGGGGGCATTTAAAGAAGCTTGTCGAGATGAGAACTGAGAATCTTAGTTTTACTCGTACGTCTCTGATTTCATAATTCGTATACGAACTGTAGCAGGAGCCTTTTCTGCTGCTGCTGCTAGTGGTGTGGTGGGACGTATGGCGATGCACGCATGCCAAAGTGGCCCCTGAGACACCGCATCCCCAGCACCGGAAACTACCCTTTCGGGCATCGCATCAGTGCTGCTACTACTACTGTTACTAAGTACTACTACTAATCTGCTTCGGCTGTTATTTATCGTCTATAAACGCGAATTACGTATATATTATGATAGTCGACGTTAATTATCATTAAATCTGATGAAACTCCCTCCCTCGTCGTCTTTACCGGGTAATCGATTACCCCGCTCCACGCCCACTGTCTTCTTGAACCGTGTAACGATGTTCCTTCGTAATTAAGGAAGTTCGTTTTAATTTAAAGTATTTTCGCTTCGATGTCGGTTGACATTATCCCTCTGCAACGTACAACCTTTTGCTGTCTCGATTTCAACGTGTGCGAGTGTCAACTTGTTCTATCCAGGTGAAGGTTCAAATATTATGGCTATTTACGATCCCGTTCGTTCTAATATTCAAACTTCTAAAACTACATTCGATGTATAAACAAATAACCATCCTCCATTGTGCACTTTTTCGAACTTGAAGTTTGATCGGCGTGGAACTAACGAGGTTGCTCGAATGGTACGAATTAGTACTCAGCATAACCAACCGTTTTCCGTTATGTGTGAAAATTAGAAGAATAACTGTCGTGAAATCAAGTAGCCATGGAAGGAGGGATAGCAAAAGGACAAGGCTGCTCCTCCTGAATTGATGGAATGCCTTTAACAGACTTTGTATAGTCTTGACGTTAATTGAACGTGTGGGTCCAACATCAAAATAAAGGTTTCTCTTGTTGTCTATTGATCATGGACATGAAAAAGATAAATTTATATCATTCCCACAAATAACCCCCGCCTTTCGGAAAAGTGATCAAACTAGTGGCTTAATTATTATACAAGTATCAATTATAATTGAATGCGACATTAGTCTTTTAACAAAGCTATTGTACACGATCGAAAATATGAGCTGCGGTTATGCGAGACGGTCCTGAAAAGTACTACAAAACCCTTCATGTTTATATGTATATAGCATATTATCAAAACTGAATGGGATACGAGGTTCTAAAGTTGGACAAAAATTGAATTTTCTTTGAAAAATTGATCGCAAGGTTCTTATTCCGAAAATGTCCCAAAGAGAGCAGCATATACGAGTAGGACGAGAAAAATGTAACAAACATTTACAGAAGTTGTACGTCGTTATACTTTTTGTGGTAAAATAGAAACTTCACAGCGTTCTTTCCCTTTTACGTCATCCAACAGCTCCTCGTGTCACTATGAAATAGCGGAATCTTATATATGCAGAATTGGTGACCAACGTCGTCAGCTAAAAATTCTATCGGAAATTAGCACACCACACCAAGAATCAGACGAATCAGCTATTTCAAAAATATAGTACGTGCAAAATACCTATAAGAAACTTATAACCCAAGTTGAGGAGACACAGCACATAACGAAAATGCGAAATTCGGGGTTTCAGTATCAAACTGGACCAAAAACGCGGCCGCGAAGTGGCGGGTAAGTGCAAAAGGTATACCCACGTCACCGAATCAATAAAAAAGTTGGAATAAGGGAGGAAATAATCAGATCTAAGGATCTAACCCCCAAAACGGGAATCAGGCGTCGCGAGGTAGAAGCCTGCAAAAACTTGTCCATTAAATTCAAAGAAACCGGGAGAAAAAGATTGAAAGAAGGTTAAAGGAGGGGAGGAAGAGGAAGTCCCCCCACAAATTTTACACTACAGTTGTCAAGGTCTTGTGACCGAACCCAGGTTATGCGAATTTGAGAAAGCACTGGAGAGTATAAAGTGGGATGTGATTGGATTATCAGAAATAAGAAGGGGAGGGGAGGAAATGACGGATAGGGAGAATGGAAATCTTTTATACTATTTTGGACAAGCTGGGAGTCACAGAGGGGTGGGTGTTTATGTGAACAAAAAATGGGGTGGAAAAATAGTCATGATTAAAGGGGTCTCAGAGAGGATTGCAGTATTGAAACTAGATATAAGGAAAGGGAAACTGTTACCAATAATGCAGATGTAAGCGCTTACCAATGTGGCCCCAGTAGAGGAGGCAGATGATTTTTTTCAATTTAGTGGAAGAAACAATAATGAGGGAGAGGGGATATCACACAATAGTGATTGAGGATTGGAGTGGAAAGGTAGGGGAAGACTCCTCCCGTCATAAGTCTTCGGGGAATTTAGAATTGGGGAAACTAACGAAAATGGAGAACGTTTAATAGAAGTGGCGTTAGGGTAGAATTTAAAAATTGTGAATACCTTTTGGAACAAATTTTTTGGACTCGGCAATCTCCAGGTAATAAAACAGGGTGTGAATTAGACCACTTTCTCATAAACGACCTGAGAATGGTTAAGAAATTTGAAATTTTAAACAGATTTGGGTTCTCATCAGACCACAGATTGATAAGAGCAAAAGTAGATCTCGCCCTTGACTCCATGAATATGAAAAAAGAGGAAGTGAGGGGAAAATGGATCATACCAGCGTATAAATGGGAGGAGGCGAATAAAATGCTCGAGAAGAAGTTAGGGCTGGCCAAAGGTATCTCCTTTTCTGGACTGCAAGAGGAATACGATTGGTTGGAAGACGTCATCAACGGGGTGGTAAAACGAGTTGTGGAAAGGAAGCACATGCCAACAACTACGACAAGATAAGCGTGGAAATAAAGGGTATTATCGACAGGTAATCAGACTCAGAGGGACCAAATCGAAAGGTGAGAAATTAAGAAATTAATTAAAAGAAGGATTAGAAGGGATATAACGGAGTGTGACCAGGAAATAATTGCAGAAATATTAGAGGAAAGTGCATCAAGCAAAATCATACGTAAGGCTCTGATGAGTGGGAAAAATTTGCTTCCAATTATCAAAGCTAAAAATTCCCAAACTAAGCTGTATGGTAGGGAAGATATGATTAAAGAGGCCACTGATTTTTCAAGGAACTTAAACGAAAACAACAGGGAAGTAAAAGAAACTGGGTGTAACTTTGAAGAGAACAACTTAGGGGTGAGAGGGGGAAACGAAAACGGGGGAAGTAGGCGAAGAAAGAAGGGAAGTGGAAAATATACCCGGTTTTCTGAGAGAAGAAGTTTGGAAAGTCCTAGTAACAGCAAAAAAGGGTAAAGCTACTGGGCCGGATAAAGTGGAGAATGAGATACTGAGAAGCCGAGCGAATGCTCTTGCGCCATTTATAAGTCTATTCAACAGATTTTTCAAAACAAGCGTTATACCGAAACAATGGCATCAAATGGAAATAATATTGGTCCATAAAAAAAGCGATAGAAGTGAGCTAAATAATTACAGACCAATGAGCCTGACTTCGAATATAAGCAAAATGTTTGGGGAAATAGTGAAAAATAGAATATTCGGAATTTTAGACTGGAATCAACCAGGGGAACAAGCCAGGTTTAAGAAAGGTATTCAACGATTGACCGTCTTTTATCATAATTTTTGAAAGCATAAGGTCAAGTGCTGAGCGCTTTCTCAATTTTTTGGTTGACTGGCTAGCCTCTATGGTACCCTCAGGGTTTTTAAGGTCATGTTCCATGACATTATTCCTAATCTGTTTTCTAACCAATTTACTTAATTAAGTAAATTCAATATTTTTTAGTACCAACCGGTTACGTGTTTTCCCTTCAGTAAGCTTCTTTTCGTAATTAGCTCTTTCGTGGATACACTGAGCTTATCATCCGTTTGAAAGTTTTGAACTGTTTTCCTACTTTTTGAACTCCTTCTTTGACTCTACTCAACACTACATCATACCATTGCTGTACCTCTTGGTATTCGGATGGTATTTCATCTAATTCCTCCTTGAGGTAGGTTTTTGCTTCTTCAATTCTACAGTTTGCTTGAACTTATTACTTGGTTACAGTACCAGGATTTAGGAGATTTCTTGAGTGGGATTTTTATACTACATCTATGTACCGACTGTATGATCGGATTGAACCTGAAAAGACGAGAGCATATCGATATTGGAGATTATTTTTAGTTCGTTCGTTAATAGATGGTCGATCTCATTTTTTGTACGTCCGTCCGGTGATTGCCAAGTTTTTTTTTTTTTTTTTTTTTTTTTTTTAAAAAAGATGCAGCTATTTTCAAATTGAAACTATCAGCGAAATTAGGTTTGTAATACTAGAGGAGAACTTACCGACACAATGCCTACCTACTTTATTTTTACCAATTCTACATTGAGGCCACCCATAACTATGGTATAGCGCTCCTTCTCAGTGACATATTATGTCTCCCACAGCTGTGCATAGAACTCAGTCGCCACCTCTGATGTATTAAGGGTTGGGGCGTAACACTGAATTATGGCTGGATTTTCAAATTTGTTTATTGCAATTTGTAGTACAGCAGTACGTTCCGTTACACCCTTTATTGATTTTATACGACAGTTGACTAAATGCAATGTTTTTCTTCATTTTGTTGCTTGGATGGAGACGAACAGTTTTTACACCGAGTTGGCATTTTTCGGGAATTTTTCGTTCGGTTCTTTGAACATGACAGCGGAGCCACTTTCTGGAAATCCGAGAAAAGTCAGGGAATTCTTGTAATTTTGATCAAAATCAGGTAACTTTTTGAGAATAATGATAATTGAAGAATATATACTATTTTTCAAGAATGAATTTCGGCGTAAAATGTAATGACCTATTTCTTTTATGAAGTACTCTCAAAGCTGTGTGCAATACTAGCTGGAAAAATGTCAATACAAATTTGGAAAATTGGTCAGGAAAACCAGGGAAAGAGGGGAAAACATTCTAAAAAAAAAAAAGTGGCTGCCCTACGTTAATTGGCAAAATGTAGAACCCTTCCGTTAAGCTTTTTTTTTTTCCTTCTTTATTTACCCGAAAGAAAAACTTTGCATCGTTTCGGCATTTTAAACCTATTTCCACCCACCCCCTCACCGACAAGAGGTCATTCTACCTCTGTCAAGGAACGATAAGACCGAATTCCCCCCCCCCCCGTGTGTGGAAGGATCCCAAAATCTCTATTAGTATGGATATGCGATCCAATTCAAGTAGGTCGAGCGCCAAGATATAGGTCAGCGTGCTCCTTCCCCCTTCCATTTCACGGTACCATTCAAATAATCACCGTTTTTCCAAGTTATAAAATTCGGTTTAATTGAAAGATCAAACGAAGAGAAAAGTACTAACTCTGAACCCGGCGAAGTTGAGTAAAACTCTGAAGACAAAAACTTTTCTAATTTCTTACGAAAGAGAGGAGGTGGAGGAGGAGGCAAGACGAGAAAAAAATGACTTCACTATCTCCCATATAGTATACAATTCTTAATTCAACGAATAGAAAAGTAAATTTATTTTTAATTTATCAGATCTCATTTTCGGGAGAAAAAAATTTCGTTCTCCTTTATATAGTTGTTTTGCTTTCTCTCCACGCGGCAGATAAACGTTTTAAATATTCTAAAGAGCTAAATTTGATCGAGCGTAGTTTTTCTTTCTTTTTTCTCTTTCCTGTCTGTCTGTATTATACAGTAACCATTAAGGGTGCATATTTTATTTTATCACTTTTTATTTCTCGGTAGAGAAGAAGAAAGAATGGATGAAAAGAGAGAAAAAAAGTATACGCGCTCTTGTCGATTAATATTTTGGACGTTGAAATATTGTAGCCCGAAAGCGTAAAAGTCGACTTGATTTCGACGGGGGCGCACTAAATAAGGGAGGTGTATAGTGGCGTGAAAAACGCGTTTGCTTTCCACTTGGAGTGCGAGCATCATTAAAATGGTCGAACCGCGTGTAATTTCGAAAACGATTATCCAATTATTGTTTTTATACTCGTGTTCTTCGTTCTCCGCCCGTCCCCTTGATAACGAGGTTGAAATCTGGCCGCTGTTTTGTAAAAATGGTTTTGTTTATTTATATTTTATTCAACTAGCTGTGTATATATACATTTTTGTACCGCAAACGGTAATGTCCAGTTGTTCACTTTGATGCAGCCTCGTTCTAAACCTCTTGTATCAATTTCCCCCTTATTTCCTAGTAATATATCTACTAGCAGTTCTCCTTATCATTCATTACTTTTGTGTGAAGAAGGATGATGGTAGCCTGATGGGATCCCAACCATTATAAACGAACCTGAACGGGTATAGATGGTTCTGAAAACCTCAGGAACTGAATCCTCATAGGTTGGTTGTCATACGCTACAGTTCCCTTGTTTCCACACTGATTATTTCGTTCTGTGCATGTGCAGAAACAATGCGAGTGCAAATTTCCACGAATACAGACTAGCAATTCTCATAATATATTCAAGAGAATTGCTGATAAACTTGCCAGTAAGCTCCCACCACTACCGAGTTCCGTGTGTATTCAATATTGGGCTGAATCTAACTTCAGGCAGATCTGAAAAATGTAATCAAATTATCGTGCGGTCTACTCTCTATTCTATTTCTTTTAGAGACGCTTACTCTATACATCTATAGATATGTCCATTACATGTCATTCAGTCTGTCAAGAGTTTTCAAAAGTACATAATGTTGGAAATTATGGTGAATAATGTACATATAAGAAATCATACTCAGATGGAATTTATAGGATATCAAGTCTGGTAATAATATGAAATTTCATGTAAAATGAACTGAGCCGCAACTGGAGCCTATGGCAGCTGTAGTTGCTATGTAAGAGCAACAGGAAATCAGACTATCCCAAAAGCTGGTACAGTTTCCCCTTCACGGGCCGCAATTGGATGATCCTCATTGTCATGACTCATTCTCCCTTTTCTCGCTCAATCAGCCAGGTAGGACATCCGTTTGATACAGCCACAGTTTATATGTCTTAGCACTCGCATTTAGATCTACCTTCGCTATTCAGTCAATTAATACACGCGCTTTTTCTACAACCTGTTGTTTCTCTAATTTGGAATGCCCTCACTGCAGTCCAGACTTGACATTTCTAGCATAAATTCCAAAAAATACGTAACATTTTGTATGCTTTCGTATCCTAATAAAAAAAAATTCCATGGAAATTTTTATTAACAACACAGCTGCAGCCTGCAGTTAACAAAGATCAAGATCAATGAGCACATGGCTGGAAGAAATCAACCACTGAATTCGTGTCGGGGGAGTGTTACAGTTTTCATTCAGTCTAGTTGAAATATTGAGTTTCACCAATTAGTCGTATTGTCAAACACTAACTTTCATAGACGCAATGCCAATTATAACACATTAGTAACTTCAGAAATGTGTATTGAATATAATGTGAACAACTTTGGTAGACTGCAGCTGTACCATCAGAATTGTACAAATATATATAACAGCGAGCTTGTACCTACATAGAGCATCATACTGTACTATAGTAGCAATACTACTAACTCAACACTCCTTCCCAGGATGTGATCTATGTACCATATTTCAGGATTTTGAAATTTGATGGAAAATTATTTCTTCAGAATCTAAAATTAAGTATCCCAAACGATTATCAGAATCAATTATACGTGAATTTAAGGTGCTAGACAACGAACAATTAGAAATCATCAGATCAATCATATGGCTGCATTCATATAAAAAGTCGTTGGAGCAGAGCCCCTATTGAAGACACTTCTAACTTGTAATGCCTTGTTCATCACACTTTTTTTCATTACAGGCGGCGTAGTATTCTTTTTGACACATTTTGTTATCACATCTTTGAAAGAGGTCTAAATGTCTGTGAAGCTGCTCTAGGCAACTTCAGTCGCCGCTGGCAATATTGTATAGTAGTGCCCGGTTCGGAACACTTGGGTATTATAAGCAATGTAATATATAGTTCTATGAAGCCGAAATTAGGTTGAATGCGCACAAAGCAATCATCAGGGTAGTTACTTTCTGAAAAAGCAGGAAAAGTCTGGGAATCTTGTCAGAGAGTTGGGAAACTTTTTGAGAATAATGAGAAGCATCTTCACTATTTTTTTAAAAATAGATGTCAGTGTAAATCGTAATGACTTATTTGTGTTACAGTGTGTTCTCAAAGCTGTGTACATTACAAGCTGACAAAATATCAGGGAAAATTTAGAAAATCGGGAGAAGTTGGGGAATATTATTCTAAAAAAAATTTGCTATCCTGATCATGTATTTTTTTCAAAAACCCGGAGCCCGACCTCGGCCCACCATTTTTCATATGAGCCAGAGCTAATTTCAGAGCTTGAGCGGGGTCGCAACTGTTTTCTCTCTCCGTCTCTGGTTTCGACTTGGGCTCCGACCCGTTAACCTCTCCTTTTCCTCCTCTCCAGCCTTGGCTTTTTCCCACACCCCTTATTCTCCTAAAAATAACAGGAATCGGAGCAAGCCACATTTTTCGTATTACCGAAGCATGAGCTGAAGCCATCAAGTATTTTTTGCCGGTGCTGGAGAATTTTAAGAATTTTAGCTAAAGTTGGAGCCGAAGCTTAATACAGATTTGCTCCGGAGTCGGATCTAAATTAGAGCGACTTCGGTCTTAAGGCCTACTCGGGTTCTCTGATTTCTTTTAAATATTAGTTCCTTGGAAGATGAATACATATGGAGTAGTATGTGACAAATCTTAATCATTATCAGTGTAAGATGAAATAGGAGTCTTCTTATCCGTTTTTATTTTCTTGACTTTCTTTTTATTTTCCTCTTTGGAAAGAACATCTTGAATCAGTGACATCTACTATGGTGTCTCTAAGGCAGTTGACTATAGTTTTAATGAAATGAATGAATGAAAACTTTATTTGCGTCTTATTTTTCTTGCACTCACTGAGCGGAGCTCGTTTCGAGGCTGTATTATAATATTTTTTGAATTTTTTGAGTAATTACGCGGATTAAAAAAATATAAAATGAGAAAAAAAAACTACTAGATAGAACAATTTGGAAAAGGAAATCGGAAATCAAAAATACAAAAACAAAATAAAAAGGAACAAAAAAAACCAAAGGAAAGGAGAAAAGGAAACTAGAAAAAAAGAGAAAAAAACTAGAAAAAAAAAACAAAAATTTTTTTTTATTTTAATTTTTATTATTTAAATAATCTTAATACAAAAAGAATTTAATTTAATTAATTCTTTAAAATTTTTAATTCATTTTTTTTCTTCAATTTTATTATAAAATTATTAATCAATTATTTGAACTTATTCTAAAAAAAATAATTTAATTTTTTAAAAATAAATTTTTAATGTAGTCTATTATTTGATTCTCGAGTATATCGATAAAGTAGGCGACCGGTACTGTTTCGTACAAATTTGTACCGGTTCCGTAGAATTAGTAATGGGGAGGGGGGGGGGGTGTCGGATGGGTGCATACATTCTGCCTGTGATACAAAATCATCCTGAACCCGGCAAAAGTACATTACATAGCCTATAATAACGAAGTGTGATAACCAGTGCACTACTACATTACACAGCCTATGGTAAAGCTGAGGTGAAGTGGTGAACAGGATACTACACGCCTGAAGATGGAAATATCTAACATTTGCACCACATGTTAAAAAGGGCCCACTCAATAAGAGCTCGAGCATTTACAGGCTTAGCGGGGGAAAACAACTCTCTTTTCGGGCTTAAGCCACCGCTAATCCTTTTTTAATTCTCCGCCTGGTTTTTAACTTTTCATCTCTTCATCAGCTTTTTGTTTACCATTAATCTTCGTTTTTGCGGCGAATATTGGTAGCCGAAGCTGGTCGACTCATCGTGCTCCATCTATCATCCCCTCAGAAAGTGGCCCGTGAATCTGAATTTCAGTCTTCTTAACATTCTGACTACGTCTTTACTTTTGAACACGTTACGTACATCTTTGTCTTTTCTTCTAGTTTTCAGAATTCTTTCCACATCCGTTTGTGTTATTTTTAACTTGTCGGCATGTGGCTTCATTAGGAACTACACTTACGCACCATAAGACAGTGCTAGCTGTGTATAACTTTCCATCGTTTTAATTTTAATCCCTAGTATACTGTTATACATATTTTATAAGAGGAAGTTATACGGAAAATTCTTAGGGAAAATCACAAGGGAATTTATGTCGGAAATCTTATAATGGACATCATATAAGAAGTTATACATATGGTGGAAATTTATGGGAAACTGGATTGAGAAAAAGAAAGAGGCCGACCACTGCACGAAATGACAACATTATTATGTGGATATGTCATGCAGGCGAGACGATTGCGTTGACGCGCATACCTACATTCCAATGCCTTCTCTAGTCGTCCATTCTCGGCTTCGTTCGGCATTCTCCGTGTTGGCCGATCGAAACGTGATGGAACGAATGGCCGCGTGAAGAGGAGTACGCAACTACATCACGATGGTAACGTTTATCTGCGGAATTTTTCTCTTTTGCGTGCCGAGTCATAGACACATGGTGTAAAAATCATACTATGGATGTCTTTATTATAAGAAATCGTGTAAGGAAATCTTATAGCGAATCATAATGAAGAGTTCTTTTCCAACCCGTGCAAAAGAAAAAAAAAAAAGAAAAAAAAGTCAACCTATAACTAGAGAGCAGCAACATACTTCTTGCAGCTATTCTGAGGTTGGCAACAATGGACTTCATGCGTGATACCTCAGATGACAATGTGAACTTCTTAGCCATTCTAGGTATTTTTCTGTTGATTTAGCACAGTTTAGAAAAGAGCTCTGTATATGTGGGAACTCATGTAGGAAATCATGTTGGATATTGTACAAGGGAAGTCACTTAGGAAACTAGACACAACATCATATGGGAAATCATACTGGTTTCATGTAGGAACCCGTGCTGTATGAAATCATGTGAGAAATCATATAGGGGAAGTTGAATGGGAAAACATACAGGGCAACTACAGATATGGTAAACCATAATACTGTTTGGTATACACGCATACTTGGTCCCATTCACGATGTTGAAATTATAGACAGCGGAAGGGAAGTTCGGGTTACTCGACGTGCCGAATAGAAAACGAGCGGTTGCGGCTCGACAAAATACGCCGACCACGGCTGTCGATCCTGTGTGGGCGCCATCGCCATTGCCATGAAGCGACAATACATAATAATATTATAACAATATAACGGTTGCGAGCCCTTGGGAGGAAACGCGAGTACGCCCTGTGAACATAAAGCGACGTATATAAGTTGCAGACTTGGCTGTTTAAAGGCGATAAAACGTTTCGCAGTCGATAATTTTCCACGCTGTAGTTCCGAGAGGGAAATTGAATTTTCCATTCTGGACGCTTTCGGTAAGACACTTCTTTCTAACACGTCGGATGGCGACAAATTAAAATACCGAGCGCGGAATACATTAGTTTTCGTCTTTTCTCTCTCTCTCTCTCTCTCTTTCACTTTTTCTCTTTTTTTGTATATGTTTCTCGCTCGACGTTGCTCGATCTCTTTTTCTGCTAGCATATTCGGGCTTCCAGTTCAGTTCAGCAAAATTGCCACGAAGACACTCCCTACTCTATAAATTTGTGGATGAGATGATTGAGGGTTCAAGAGGAAGTAAGATTTGAATCCGTACTTGGTTGAGGTACGAGTTGAATGTAATAAATTTCGAATAAAAGTCTCTTTTTCATTAAGGTCGTACATGTGATTTGGTAATACGTTTTTGGCGGTCAGTTATACACTGATTATTCACTACGCCCGAAAACGCCTTCCCAAATACATCTACTACTTGTAGTCTGGTAAATGAGACGAAAGAAAGAGGTAAAATTTGACCAATAGTGCAGCCAAGGTGAATTTTGGTATTGTTGGTCAGTAGAGTACAGTGATGAATGCTCTAAGAGTTCCAAGGAAGTACTGTGGAGCTTTGCTTGCTAGGGGTAAAACACTGTTCTCTTCAAAAACAGAAAGATTTTTTTAATAAGTCAAATGTATTGATGGACGGGTTTTTTGGGGTTCGTACGAGAGAGAAGGAGAGAGAAAGTGTGTAGTCCGGACCATAGCTAGTGCATTCGAAATCAAAAAGACGAGAGAGTGTAAAAAGTGCGTGTATTGAACAATCGATAGTAAAAACAGATCTGCGTGAGTGCTGAATATAAACTGTGACTGTGACTAGACTAAACTGTAACCTAAGTAACCAAATATCCTACCTGGCCGATCGAGAGAGAAAATGGCGAGAGTCGTGAGAATGAGAAGAAGAACGTGGTTTGGAAAAGACAGGAAGTACAGGTATGCAGGAGACAAAAGAAGTTTGTTAGGCGCTCGCATCATGCTACACAGAAGTGACCAGGCAGGAAGATAGATGATTTACACAAAATTGTAAATTTGAGAGGAGAGCGTCGCCGCCGCTTCCTAGAGGATAAAGCACTAAACCCTTCAAAAAAAAAAAAAAAAAAAAGGATTTTTGATTTATCAGTTGAAGATATTGATTGTATTAAAAAATGTTTCTAACAAAAATTACTGTGTACCGGCTTTTACATGAAAATGATCTAGAATTTTTCGGTATCTACACCCTCCCCCCCCTCCTCCAGAACTTCATTAAAGGGAATGGTGGTTTAAAATTATCCTTTATAGTTTGGCGTATCAATTTAGCCCTTATGAGCAAAAATTTAGAATTTTATAATGTTGTTCTTCTTCGGATTTTGCGATCTGAAGGGATGTGAATAACCCTTGGGCCTGTTCCTCAACATCCGTACTGATCATCCCTTGTTCATACCTTTACTCCATAAATACTCCTTAAGTAAGCTTCTTGACTTTAAAACGGACTTTGAATGTATACCTTTTTGTACATTGATGAGTATAATTAAGGACATTTGTTTGTAGACTTATTGGGTTTCGAGGCTCCTAAATTAATTTTTGATATTGCATTGGCCATAAATCCAAAATAGAGATACCACGACAGTCAGAATTAAGGGATTAAGGAGATTGGAGGCAAAATTGAAAATTTGAAATTTAATAAGTACAGTATTAATATTTTTTTCAGTTTATGGAAGTCGCTGAATTCATTTCTTATGTCAGTGTGACTTCAAGCTCAAAATTGAGGTACGACGGGTAGCCTCTATTAAAAAAATGAATTTTCGATCAATAGTCAAAAATTATTAATGATATTAAAAAATGTGTTTCAAATGGAAATAATTCTAAACTAGATTTTACCTGAAAATTAATTTCCCTACTTAAGTGCCCTCTCCCCTCAAGTAGGTACCTTTTTCAGTTTTGAGATCGAGCCCAAATTGAAGTTTGGAATCAAGCTTAGCAACATTCGAAACCTATGTTTCAATGTCACTATTGTATTTCACTCAATTTATGGCCCCACTCTCGCATGTGATATCTCAGTTTTGTTGTTGATGCTTTTGACGTTAGAAAAGAATTTTAACGACCTCTATAATGTGAAAGATTATATCCACGTAAACTTATTGAATTTTTGAATCTCGCCCACTGCCCCTGGATGCTTCAGTTTTGAAATTTCGCCCGAGTTAATGTCACAGTCGAATTTCAAAACCTGTGTTTCGACCCCAATATTGGATTTCACATATTTCTGTCCTTTGTTCCCTCCCATGATGCCTTAGTTTTGGATTTAGTGTCAAACCGGTGTGAAAACTCAATATAGCAGTTTCGGAATCGTATTAGTCTGTATTCCGATTTTTTAAATTATACTCACTGAAGTTCAAAAAGTTACACTTTCAAGTCCATTCTGTAGTCAACAAAATAAAAAACGCTCCACATATTATGTCGTATCTAAGAAGTGGGTGTGAGGTAGAGCCGAAGAAATTCCTAGGAAGTGAGCGGTATGGACGTGGAAAAACTGGTTCGGGGTTTATTTGCATTCCTTCAGTTCACAAAAGCCAGTAAAACGGGAAATACATGGAAAATTCTAGATTTTTGCCCATTGGATCTGTGTTAATGTGTATAGCAGTGTAAAGGAGTATTCCGCACTCTTTAAGACATTCCGGGGGTAGGTGTTGAAAAATTATAGAAGACCAATTGTATGAAAAATTGACTGGAGTAATTTTTATTAGAAACATTTTTTGATGCCATCAATATTTGTGGTAGTTTCTATAAAAAGGGGTAACTTTGTCGATCCGACGAATTCTGAGTTGTGGACAGTACGTAAAAGAGGAATGAATGCCCATTCCAACGAGCTATTGGCAAGATTTGTAGCATTTTTCATAGCGGAGATATAAGCGGTCAAAGATGAGTGTAATGAGAACGCGCAAAAACACATTTTCGGGAAAAACGCGTTTAGACACGCCTTTTTCTCCCACTCCTTCAAGCGGCCGTAACTCGCCGCGGAATTACGTTATCAGCTTCGACGAGGGCTTGTTTGAAAGGTAATTTTTTGCTCTTCTATGTGGTAACAATTCAGAACATCGTATTTATTCGTGAGCTCCGAAAAACCACGAAGAAGCGAACGCAGATATTCGCATTCTTTTCTCATTCTCTATCTCTTTCATAAATCTCTTTCTCTCTCTCTACCTCTTCTTTCTCATACGCGTAAATTTTGTCTCTTCGTTATTGCGATGTTTTTTCTGTAGAAAACCAAAATCTCAAAATTGATTTTTTTCAACCAAAAATTTTTTTCTTTCGCGTTTTCTGAGACTTTGATCGATCGACAAAGTTACCCCTTTTTATAAAAACTACGACATTTTTTGATTTAAGTTTGGAAAATTTTCGTGGGAGCTGATTCACCCTTTCTTCTACAGCACGTCAAACTTCTCAGCCGTCTCTATTGTTTTTATCTATGAAAAATGAACGGATAATAGATCAAGAATTTTACTATGTCAACGACTCCGAGATTGCACAAATTTCCAGTACAACATTCAGCCGCCACCGTCCCAATGAGTGAAACATAAAATAAAGTAAACATTTTCCTATCCTTGCTCACTAAAATTACAAATTCAATCCTCACCTCTTGATTACAGTACTCAGACAAAATGTTATCCGCGACCATGTTCAGAGAAAATACCTATAGATTACTGGAACAAATCAATTGAAACTTGTTAAAATTTGACAAAAAATTTGATTGGAAATGCTTACTAACTGAAGATTTCTTAATTGCTGAGTTTGTAGCCCTACAAACCCCCGTTTAGCCATCCCCAAATCCTCGTACTGGTCTCACTGCTAATCCAAAACTAGAAAAAGAAAAGAAAAAAAAGTTGTGGACCTATAGTAGTCTGACAGCGTGATGCTTATTTCGAATCTATACCTCCGCAGCTCTGCATATTTAATGATGTCGGAACGGGAGAGGGATACAGAATACAATTTACGCCCTTTCCCCGAAAAATGGATAGGGTATAATGTGTCATTTGTTCCTCTACATTCCAAAAACAAATTGATTAAAAAAATTTCAGAACTACATATCTAGCTAGTTGATAAAAAGGCCCCTTGAGAGATTTACGGACGAGATTTTTTTGGTTGTCAACTAAGCTTTGGAAGGCGAGATTTATTTTTTCGCTTGTCTACTCACATTTTTGTGCACTCCCTGACAAAATCCTCCAACGTCGCTGTACATATCGAGTGCGTCAAAGTAGCCGTGCCTGACTTGATCAGTGGAGATGCCCCCACAGGGTCGAAGCGAATCAAATCTCGGAAGTGCTTTGTCTAAAAAAGGATTCGGCGTAGCCGTATGAGAGGACACGTGCACCTTTTCATGTTCCTGAAAGGCGAATTATCCGGCGTACCGCAGAAGTTGTCGGATTTTCGCGAAAATAACATATACAAAGGCAAAATATAACATGTTCCGATTTTACAAAAGCCGCTGCGACGCGGCTCGTCGTGTTTTTTACGCCTTGCAGCACGGTACGTGTCCGAATTCGAAGGAAACTGATTTCAAAAATATTATACATCGTTCGGCTGTCATGCGTTTCGAAATGCTCTCAGCCATCACCTGTTCGAAGCTGCTAAGGCCACTCTTATGGTCGTGCTTCTGCCAGTGAACAGCGAACAGAAAACCCCTGCAATCGTTTGTTTACCCGGTGAAAAAGTTACTGTATATTGGGAATGGAAGTCGTGTATCTGTACATAGTAAACTTTTTCCACCCTCGCCTTCTCTTTCGTCGCACTTGGTCGTGGTAAAAGAAAAGTGCGAGTGTCTAGGGAAACAAATCAAGACAGAAAATAACGAATAATACCAGGAAAAAATTGATGTATAGTTATTTAGTCCAGCTTATGAAGAAATGAATTCGAACGGAATTGTACGAAGCTGATTTTTGGCAGAAATTTTCAATTCACCGTCCTGATGAAGGAAAAAAGTCCACACACCTCTGATCCAGACTTCTGCTACCTGGGGTAGAAGAAGCCTGTGACATCTGGTTTTTGGATCATAACTCGCTTCCTATCGCCCTTATAAAAATAAAAGTCTTAATAAAAATTTACACTGGACTCGATTCTTTATAAAAGCGGCTCTTTACAATTTTTTCCTAAACTTTCTTGCAAACTTCGTTAAGGGCGGCTGAAAATAACTCTTCGCATTATCGTACATAAACATAGGCCTCATGCGATTAGGGGTGGAATTTTCAAGGTTTTACCAAGATCAGCGACATCATTAACTGTAACTATTGCACTCATCATTCCCCGGGGTGTGGTGGGACGTATAGCGATGCACGCATGCCAAAATAGCCCCTGAGACACCGCACCCCCGGCCACAGAAACTATCCTTTCGAGTATCGCATCAGTGGGCGGAGGGACGCTTTGAGACCGGCCCAAATCCCCATTTCGCCTACCGCTTCCAGTGCGTGCTGTCGTGCACGGGCCACCATAGAGTCCCCTACTGACTGAGATTAACGCTTCCTGCATTAACCTGGAATTTCCGTATTCCTCACAATCGGACGTGCTCATCATTCCCCGGTGTAAATGAATCTGTTTGTAGTGAACATTTTTTCTAATGTTTATTTTCTGTTTTTGTTTACAGGTAAGCGCTGCAGAAGTATAAGTTGGTTAACAATAGTGGTGTATTAACCTCACGTATCCGAATTTGAGTGCAAAACTGAGAATTGACTTAATGTGGTTGGTGAGTTACTAAGTTAGCCCGGCGTCGCTCGGCATTTTTCATGTCGGCTGGTGGAAACGTGATGGAATGAATGACCGCGTAAAGAGGAGTACGCAACTACATCATAATAGTAACGTTTTTTTGCGGAATTTGTTTCTTTCGCGTGGCGAGCCATTAGACATATCCATGTCAAACCTAGTAGAAAGTAACTTAAGCTGATGACGATGAGAAAGAAACAGATCGCAAAACTGCGAATAAGAATAAGACGAAGTAACTTAAGCTGATAGCATGCTTCGTTCCTTCTATTAGGATATGTAATTCAGAATTCAGTTGGGAAGTTAACCAAAAGTACTTATGTTGGTAACCCTGCTTCTACAACGAAGGGATAATTTAACTCGTTCATATAAAAAACTTGTAAAAGGAGCGATCTTTGAACTCCTTTGGCATGTTATAAAAATTGCTTTTGAAAGAAAGTTAGTTGAAATAATTTCAGTCCCGTTCCGGTTCATTCTTCTCTAACTGCATGGTTTTCATTCATGTTCTTTGTACTCTTTACCTTGGAATTACCCAACTTCCCGTTCCTATTCTCGTTTTTGTTCCCACCCTGGTCCTCTTCCCGTTCCCATTTTCCGTTCTCGTTCTTAATCCTATCATGTTCTCATTATCGTTCGACAAGAACATGCCGTTTTTCTTTTCGTTCTCGTTCGTTCTCCCAACATCCGAGTACTGCAGCTTGATTTTTTCATTGGGAAGTTAGCCAAAAACACCTATGTTGGTAGCCCTGCTTCTACTACTTGGGGATAATTTAATTCGTCTATATAAAAAACGTGTAAAAGGAGTGATCTTTGATCGCCTTTGGCGTGTTATAAAAATCGTTTTTGAAAGAAAGTTGGTTGAAATAATTTCAGCAATAGCATTGAGCTATCAGGATAAAAAAGAATTACCTCCATGGACATTTTTTAAATGAAATTACATAAAATTGAAAATCGCAACTTTTGATGTAGAAGAATAGGGAAATTGAAATAATCCCACAGACGTTTCCAGTATGTTGAGCATTACTTAGTTCATGTTAGTGTGTTACACTAGCGCTACCTAGGCAACGTTAACGTCCCTATTAAAAAAATATATAATTGATGGTTTTGGGCTTTCAGAATTTTACTTTCGCACCAGCTGCAAAGGTGTTGAAAGAACGCAAAAATCATCTCGTTCCTGTTCTTCTCTGACTGCATGGTTTTCGTTCATTCTCCTCGTTCTCCTTACCCTATAATTACCAACGTTCCCGTTCTCGTTCTTGTTCCCAACCTGGTCCTGTTTCTGTTCCCGTTTCCCGCTCTCGTTCTCAATCCCATCATGTTCTTGTTCTCGAGAACATGCCGTTTTTCTTCTCGTTCTCGTTCGTTCTTCCAATACTGGTGTTGTAGTATGCAATCAGTTTGTACCGGCATGCTGGCAACATTTACACTGTGTGTCATTGTTGCAATGGCAACACTTCTTACATTATCATACAGAGAATAGTAGGCTCACGCATGGAAACACATGCTGCAGCACTCAAAAGTCTCATTACAGCTTTTAAAATGCATTTGTCAGAATTTGTTTATATAAACTTTCTATTCCTCAGTGGGATCTATAAATCCTGAGAATTATATTTCATACATTTATTGAGTAGCCAATTCCAGACAAAGAAAAAACATGTTTCTCTCTTATGAAGTAGATATCGAACGCTGAACTCGATTCCGACATTAAATTATCTGAAATTTCATAACCGAGGCATCCATGGATAGGGAAGGGGGCTGAAAATTGAGAGAATTGACTAGTGCAGTATAAAAATAATCTTTCCCATATTACACCATCTTTACAGGCTGACTATTCGTCGCCAGACTGCAGTTTCACATTCACACAACCATAACCCTCGCCATTTTGAGCGTTTGCGCGGTATGTAAAGTATGGAACAATCGTAACTATAATACAACTATTCATTGGCCTCTGAACCTTTATTCTTGACTGGTGAATATTGTATAACGTCGGAACGGTGTTGTTTGTATTTATTTCCTCCCCTTTCACTGTTCCGTGTGTTTCCATTCGAGTGGGGTTGAAAAGTCACCAGTGCTGGCCCGGTGGCAATGAAAAATACTATGGTAGCTAGTCCCACGCAGAATTATCAAAATTGTTCCATCATCTGTTCGCAGTGCCGGTGCCAAAGCTGATGACACATGGTCGGACGGTGACGATGGCTGAATATAAGTGTACTTTTGTATTATGCTTGTTGACAGGGCCGTACCCAAGATTTAAGTAAGGGAGGCGTTTTTCGATTAAGATGAATTTTTTCTTGGTGGGGGGGGGGCTACTAATGCCCCAAATTTATCCAATTGCGTGCATGTATATGACAAAAATTTCAACATCTTTTGAAACTCTCATTTTCATACTTTTTACAAAAAAATGTGACAGATCCGCCCATGTCTACGTTTCAAATCTTTTTTATTTATTTATTTATTTTTTTGTGCCCTGGGGGTTACGGCCCTGCATTTTTCAAACGAACGAGGTACATTTTTGAAATATCCTAAATAACATACGAGAAATTTCAAAATAATAATTTTCGTAATTGGCCTCAGTAGAGTTGTTTAAGAGGAAAGAGGTAATAAGTTGAAATGTTCCAAACAAAACCATATTATTTCAAATGGTGAACAGGGTGAATGAAATGGTTTTTAGGTCTTCGTCCATTTAAACTGGAAAAAAATCAGTCATTTTCGAGGTTTTTCAGCGCTTGGATGGGTGGATATAGCAATGGGAGATGTAGGAAAAATTTTCCCTTCAAAACGTCTTGCTACATTGGCCAATTCAAGGAAGTCGATTCTTGAACACATTTTAAAACTGTACACCTAATTTTTGCTTTTTTATTTTTGGTTTGAGATTTCAAAAATGTCCATCGATTGACAAAATCCAAAATCAATCCGAAGTTGGCCAAATTTACCAAGTGTTGACCTTTTTATTATATTATTGTTAATATTATTATTATTATTATTGTTGTTGTTATCAGGGCCGTACCCAAGATTTAAGTAAGAGGGGAGGGGGCTTGCGACCAAGATGAATTTTTTCTTGGCGGGGGAGGGGCTCAGTCACCGGTCTGCCTTCCTCTCCGTCTCAGCCATCGTTTTTTCGTGTTTTTTTGGCCAATGGGAGGGGTTGGAACCCCTAAAACCCTCCCCGTCGGTACGGTCCTGCTTGTTGAATGTTTCAATTCTGAACTCCCGTTCCCCACCATAAATGCCACAATTTTTAAATTCCAGCCGATCAAAGTCGAATTTTGGGCTATGAAACGTATGAATCGATACTCTGCATTGTATTTCATCCCATTGTCGTCTCCCGTCCCTTTCTCTGGAACGTTTTGGATTTCGGGTTGTACTGATATCAGAATTGAATTCAATAACCTTCATGACTTGAAAGAAGGTACGTTTGTGGTCTTGGTTAAATTTTTCAGTTCTAACCACTAGTTCTCCGTTATGAATGTAACGATTTTGAAATTTGTGGAAAACTAATGTCAAAATCGAATTATGAACCGTGAAAACTAATGAATCGATATTCATGCTGTGTTTCACCTCATCTACGTCCCCTGTTCCCCTCCCGTAGAGCTACAATTTTGGATCTAAGGTTAAACCGATTTGAAAAGTGAATTCAGCAAGTTCCAAAATCCCGAAATGATACCTCGATTACGTGATTCGCCTAAGTGAAAGGTCCGAAAATTCCTTTCAAAAATCCTCTTTAAAACTAGTGAAACACACACACACACACACACACAAAACATCAGTTTACATGCGCTTTGTGCAAGGCGTGGGGCTAGGGGCTGGAAAGAATTCCCGTTCGTGAATAGGTATCGATGTGTGGAAAAGAGCCAGTGCGTGGTCTACGTTCTTTCTATTCGCACAAATTCCTGATGTGGATAAAATGTCGAAAATTCTCCACCTATGATAAGACCTGTGTTCGTGTGTGGTTATATAAAGGGTTATTCCCAACTCCGTTTATCATGTTTCTAGGGTAGTTCCGAAAAATTGTAAAGAACCACTTTTGTGGAAGTCGGGTTCAGAGTTTGTTTGAATTTTTTTCTAATATGAACAGTAGGAAAAAGTTGTGACCGAGACACCAGAGTTTTGGAGCTTCTCCTCCTGTGGTACCAAAAACGCTGGTCGGAGGGGCGGGGTCTTTTCCCTTCATCAGAATGGTGACCTAAACATTTCTGCCAGAAATGAGTTTTGCATGATTTTCTCCGAATTGATGCCTTTTTTGGGTTAAATTGATTGGAATAATACCTTATCAGTGTCTGCTGCGGTTACCCATAGAACAGGGGGTTGCAAGACGAATGAAATTCTGGCGTAAAGCCAATCTAATCGGTCTGTGCGCACGTCTCTCTTCCGCGACGGTGTAACGCTCTCGCGTGCAATCCGTATTACCCCTAACGATCGTCTGCTGGAAAATATAACGTGTTAACAATGTTTGGTACAGCTTCGGGGGGTAAGAAAAAGAAAAGAACATCTACTGTATGGAAAAATCGCCGTAATAAACCATCGCAAGGTTATAACTGTCCAGTCGCCATCCTATAACTCGTTTCTTGTTTCGTTACAACTCCAGCAAAGGACATACATGCACAGAAAATGAATAAAACAGGAAACGGAGGAAACGACGGTACAATACATTCTTCAACAATTTATTCTTTCGATTATACAGTATACAGCCTTTCGGGTAAAATTGAAAGTTTAAAAAAGACATTTCGTCGCGATGCGGTCCATTTATACGCGATCGATCGGCGCGGCGGACCGAGTGTCCAGCTAATACGCTCGGTGGAGTCGCAGTTGCCCGGAAACGGTGGAGTAATATCCATGTCGCGGTGGCGGTTCAGTGGTCCTAAGTTTAGTCGCTTGCGAGTAGACAGTCCTAGTTCCTTTTGGTAGACTAGGTATCTTTTTGGCAGACTCTGAGAGTCCCACTTTTTCACTCACGTCGAGTCGAAGCAGCTTGATTGAAGGGATAGAGGCCCTTGAACGTTACTCCATTGCCTCAGCTAGCTTCAAGAACCACTTGTAAATTGTAGAATCCTCGTGATATTTCCTTTCATTTTTGTGAGGGGTAGGGGTAACTTTCAGGGTAATTGGACCTTGAGGATTCCTTTCCATTGAAGTCGGGGTTTCTCCGATGATCGCAGTTCTGGTTGCAAGAGGGTCTCGCGAGATTTGCCTCTCTGTCAAAACCGGGGAAACTACTGAAGTCACACCTGGCGAGGTAAATAGGAGTAAAACAATACAGGTGTGTAGTGCACTGTTTAAGTGACGTCCTTTTGGAGAGGGGGGAGGCTGACTTCGCGAGACTGTTATGAAGTTATTATCGCGCCATGAGGCACGTTTCCTTTAACAGAATTCAATGCTGAATGTGATTTGTTCAAAGAAATTTTTCATGGAAATGGACGGTTACCGAGATATTTATGACATAATGCTGCAACGCTTACTTAAACATGAATGCTTGATAGGCGACCTTCTTCCAGCAGCTTACAGCAAAGAGCAAACATCCTGTTACTTTTTTTTTTAGAAAATCGTGATCGTGAAAATTTTGTCAATAGAAGTGATTTTTGGACAGTTTTTGGTTTGGGAAAATATGCGCTAACAACCTCAAATATGCGGTATTCGGCTATTTTTCAGCGAAAATATGCACATTTATGCATTTATGGCCTAAATATGCAAAAATATGAGCTTAATTTCAAGGGTACATAATATACAGAAAGTTCTATCTGATGTACGCTCTATGCTCCGTTAAGTTTTTTTTTTCCTACATAAAAGCTTATTTAAGGCTTTGAACTGCGAAGCTGCAGACAGCAATTGCGATTATTTGGAAATGAAAAAATTAATTGTGTTTTTGATGATTTAATGAAATAAACGTTACAACGAATGGCTCTTATTGTAGTGCTTCAAAAACCCTACATTTCAATACCCAGGAGGATGCGGTTTTATAGCGAATATTTTTGCATATTTTAACATTTCTAGCGCATATTTATTGCGCATATTTTCGGCTTTTTAGCGCATAAAAATCCTAGCCCTACAAATAAGGAATAAAATTGATTATTTTTCGTTTAGATTTTGCAATTTTCACTATTCTTGTAATCAGTCTACGCATTCTACACATTCTACTGTAGAATGTGTAAAATAGTCATTTAGTCTACGTAGGTTGTCCCAGAAGTAAGGTTCTCTATCTTTGTATTTCCGTTGTATGCGTTGTAGAGCAATGTGGTGAACGGGGAAATGTTGCGCAGGCTTATCTGACAACACTGTAAAAATATCAAGTACGCATGTTGAGAAGCAACAGTGAACCAGTACACAGAACATGGATCTTGCGCCTTGCGCGCGAACGTCCGTCTGAGTGTGTAGTACGTTCAGTAATATTATTCTTGACAGCGAAAAATCAACCACCTAGCGCCATCCATCGGCAGTTGATCAAAGTTTTCGGCCCAGATGTAATTATTACAGTGCAACACGTGCGTAAGTGGTGTCGCGTGTTTTGTAGTGGTCAGCGCAAGGTGCATGATCTACTAGGCAAAGGTCGTCCCACACTACAAACTTGGATGGATGTTTGCGCGTGAGATCCGTGTTTTGTGTACTGGTTCACCGTTGCTTTTCAACATGCGCACTTGATATTTTTACAGTGTTGTCAGATAAGCTTGCGCAACATTTCCTGCTCTACAACGCATGCAATGGAAATATGACAATAGGGAACCTTACTTCTGGGACATCCCTCGTACATGGTAAATTGTACGCATAGAATAAAAAAATCTATGCCAGTTTATTCTACGGCACAACCCTGTAGGTCCTCAATCGTATGTTAACGGGGATGCTGTGTGTCCATGTGAGACATTGATAACGTGCTACTACGTACTACAAAGCATGTGACATCAGGACCCAGCGGATTAAGGTGCTGGAGCAAGCTCAAAACGCGATTCCATGCTGTTCTCATTATCAGCGGTCTGTACGATGTAAAATTGTAAAGTCTATGAACTAGTCATGCGTCAGTGTTGCCACACGTTCTATTTTTTCCCCTCACGCTCGTAGGAATAATAAAAACATACGTGTGCCAAGTCACCCCGTGATTGTCAAGTCACCCTGTGTTATTGTAAAAAATGGTTGATTAATTAAAAGTAGTTGACTTATGGGAAGAATCAGCTTTTCTAACGCTTTATAGATGCGGTCAAGTTTTTTGTGGTTGTAAGAATGGTATCTTACCCATGTCAGCCGATGTGTTTTTCTTATCAACGTGAACTACATAGATTAGATGTCAGCCATGTACTAAAAACGTAAATGAGCATACACACAAAAAAAAAAAAAAAAAAACTGTGCAGATGTTTTCAATGATGGTGAAATAGCATACTGATACGTAGGCATGATACTTGTAAACAAAAGTGTGGCGAATGGGGACATGTTTTCTTCTATAAGGTAATAATGGCTCAGTAATCCCAGCCAATGGAGTAGCAAGGACAAACAGTTTGATTTCTTTCTCTTAATTGCAGAGATGAAATGCTGGTAGGATGGCCATTTTCCTGGGCGAAATAGGTGGGAGTGGCCTAATTACTCCAACTATCAATGACACAAAATTTAGAGTCCACCGCTTTCGACTGTTGATCCGGTCCTGATCTGTGCCTCGATACTCAAACTTAACAATAAAAACTGGTATTTTCCCCAAACCAGCATTAATAAAGTAATCGTTCACGTGTATTCGTGGAAAGTTGCTGTCAAGCGGAACACGAATCCTCGAAAATTTTCATAATTCTTCCAGCTTACCCCGGCGCCGCATCAGTACACTGAATAGGTATGCTGCAGAAGACACGACCTCTTTCCACGACTCAACTTTGGCGAAATCGTTGCGACTCTCTTAAAAGCGAAGTAGTGAAGCGACTTTTGCTCTTTTCGTATACCAGTATAATATACAAAGCTCGACACCGACAAGGCTGTCCGTAAGCCCTTCTTCGCGGAGACCGTCTTCGTGTAAAAGCAAAACTAACCGACCCCCGAGATGAATTCTTAACGTCTTGGCCCGATATTTAGCGATAGAACCCTCGCCTCTTTTGTGCTCCCCCCTCGTGCCCGATTCACTCCTTCTCTCCGGTTCTTTTTCCGGCTCTCTTGCTGCCAATATGGCTACTTCCGACGCTATGCGGCGGGGAAGGTTGTTGACGACGCCGAAAGGAAAACTTCTGTACTAGTTGGGTGTAATATATCTTGACATCTGTTTCCAAAATGTCTCGGCGGATAGTTGGCGAAATTTAACGCGCGACGTTTTCATTTAATATCGAAAGGAGATTTCGATCTGACGACCCACGTTGATGAAGAATTTGTGCCGGTCGCAAGACTCGGCGATATTGTCGTTTCGATGCGCAAAAATTGACGCCATTATTTGGGTCGGACTGGTGTTATCTTGCCGATTGACGTTCTTTTACACACACACACTTGTTGCGTGCGTTCGGAGGGATGAAAAATTCTCATATAGGCGTGTGTGGGTTTCTGCAGATTTGAGTTGGCTGGTCCCAGTGCTGTCGATCACATCGGTTCTAATCTTTTTTATTTCTGATTCGTAACCTAGCCGGCTTGTTCCACTTCGTGTAACATCCGTTCCAAGTTACTTCCCCATTTTGATATTACTTTTTTGTTAATCTCGCAAAACTTTCTTTCTTCCGCGCCACGCAACACGCCTTTTCTGCTAATACGGTTCATCGTGGGTGCGGTCATTTTTCAATAGCCGTTCCATTCGTTTCCTCTGATTGCGCCCACGGATCCTTGTGGAAGGTGGAAAACGATTTTTCTAATCTGGGTAGCGCTTTGAGATAGTATTCTCGTCGAGCCGGGTGTTGACCTGTTGGAGATTGTTTCGTCCATCGCAATCTCGCAAGGGTTCGTTCTCAGCGGAAGCCTGTAGGGAATGCTATGTTGGAGGCGACTTTGACGTGGCTTCCATTGGTAGTCGGACGCGGTCGTTAAGTAGAAGGCGTTCTTCTTGTAACAACTCGAATGGAACGGAAGCAGCAGTTTGTTTTATTATGCAGAGAGTGGTGGTAGTGTCTTTGAGAAGGCCGTGAGCGTAAGCTGTACTTAATGCTTCAGTACACAGCTGAGGTTCGACAGTCTCCTCCCACCACGTCATTCCGTGGTTGAGTAAACGCCCAACCAAGTTTAATATCTTCATCGGTACCATCTATTGTTTCTTTCAGTCTTGAATATTTTCGTGTCTGGTAGGAGGTGAAAACTTAAAACATACCGCAGGTTCAAATCGGGAAGTTTGTTAGCAGTGCGAGTTAGTTTGTTTCGGGACAGAGGCAATGACACTTGAAGATCATACAGAATTTAATGAACTCGGAGGTGTCTGGCCACGTATTCCTATTGTGGTTTTAACCTCCTTATTTGTTGATTTGAGCCTGTTAACCTATCAGTGGGGTAACTTTAACTCATTACCTCCTTTTGGGTTCATTTGCATGCGCTTTGCGATTTTAACCTTTGCCCTTTGCGGTTATCAAAAACGGAACACTTTGCATGAACGATTATCAATCTCATTCATCAAGGAAGATGAATCAGTTCATAGGAATTGAAATCCCTGTCTCAAAAAAGTCACAATAGCTAGGGTTAACTGGTCACTTATGTGGTTGATAGTTGATTGGTAACGTAAAATAACGGTTCATATGCGTAATGTGGCTGGGCCATTCTACCGAAACCTTGATAATTCACTTTTTTCCCCCATAGAAATTATTTATATGTGTAAGATACTGTCACGCCAAAACCTTGGTTGCAATGATACTCGCTGATAGATTCATGCAGTGTACGAGATATATAGTAGGTCGGAGTAACAGTTGTTGTCCGAGCTACGACATGTCGTGGTCTACACCCTCGGAACTGTAGCTTTTTGTTGATTTGTAAGGCCAGAACTAAATAGCCTTTAAATCAAGCTACTAAGATTGCGGTGAGAACACTGAATCAACAAAAAGCTACAGTTCCGAGGATGTAGGCCACGACATGTCGTAGCTCGGATAACAAGATAACAACTGTTACTCCGACCTACTGTATATCTAAGAGAGCGGAGATCCCGGTGTCATTCTCGGTTGTCGGTGACTCTCTTCCCAAAGTAGGGGGATGTAAGATTGCGTCACGCCGAAATCTCGGTTGCGATGATACTCGCAGATAGATTCGTGCTGTGTACGAGATATATAGTAGGTCGGAGTAACAGTTGTTATCCGACCTACGATATGTTGTGGTCTACACCCTCGGAACTGTAGCTTTTTATTGATTCAGTGTTCTCACTGCAATCTTAGAAGCTTGATTTAAAGGCTGTTCTGTTCCAGTCTGACATATGCATATAATAGAACATATTTCTGAGGTTTAACCAACAGCATACTTCCTAGGGGACAAGAGAGAGTGGGCTTAAAACGATAAGGGCCACGCTGAAGGAATTGTTGGCCATAGAAAGAAGTTCATACGCGCACGCGCGCCCGTGTACTGTGGATGCGCACATACTGTTCCACCCGCACATCAATGCATTCGTATCAGTGCTGCCAAGTACCCGGCGTTTCCAGTAAATCTCCGAATTTTTCAACCTTAGGCAAAAAATGTCCAAATTTCTGAATAATGTCCGGAAATTTTGGGAATAATCCGGATTTTTGTGGTTTTTTCTCGTTTTGTGGGTTTATTTAACTTCTGATTAGTTTGAAATATTTCTCTGTGGCTGAATGCATTTTGAGTGCGCTAAACTGGACTTGAAAAAATGTTTTCTCGTTTTTTTACCTTATTAATTACTCAGTTTTCCTTTCACCCAAAGCGTCCTTTTCCAGAAACCAAGGTTAAAAACAAATCCACTAAAATTAGATTCGAATCAGAATCCACGAATAACTACTTTCTTTTATTTTTTTTTATTCGAATGTGATTCGAGAATGATTCACGCGTTTGCTGTGATTCAAATCGGATTCGAATAAATGGAGTGGATTTGTGGATTCGAATACACGAACTGACCGGTTCTGGCATCCAAATCAACTTTTCCCGGGTCATCTTCCATTTCTTTTTTCAATTACAAGTTTAAAGTAATAATATTTTTCCAGCGCGTTTTTGGTTATTCTCTTTTTCGTCCCCCCCCCCCCGTAAATTATGGGCTTTCAGTGTGAGATTCACAAAGAGACAAAAAAAGTACAAATCCGACGAATCTACTAAAAAGATTCGAATAAATTTCACGAATCCATAACGTTTATTAGATCAAATTATTGATACGAATCCATTCCTAATTTCTCAGCTCCCATTCAAATTCAATATAATGAAGGAAAATGCTCCTGGGTCATCGATTTACGCATGGTTCCGTAGTGAAAATAAAATAGTAAAAGAATTTTCAGTTTCCCAAATGTAGAGATTCAATTTGATTTATAGTAATTTGTTGTGTGAGATATTTGAGTGATTTTTAATAGGGCATTTCCTTTCTCTGTTAATTTAATTCTGGGTGCATTATTTGGTAAAATTGAAAATAAAACTGAATTCTGCATGAAATTTCCTATAAAAAACATCAATCTCCTTTTATCCGTAATCGTTTTATCATTATTTTTTTAGTAAATTGAACTTTAAATGAATTTTTTTTTCATCATTACTTTTTGTAATAGTTGTAATGTATTTTTATCAACTTATGAAACTCGGCGCAATTAATTTTTTTAGAATTGGTAAAACTTAACATGGATTATCATTCTACACTTAATTCTATGCCAGAAAAGCTGAAAAAAAAACCTTTTTATTTTTTCATCTTAAGGTCCCTTCCCTTTGGACATCACATTTGTGTCCGGATGTTTCCTAATTTCTCTTTCTGGACTGTTCTCCAGATTTTGGCAAAATAAATCTGGCAGCACTGATTCGTATTTACAAATTTCCGGCCTCTTGTGGCACCAGATTTTATTAAATTCTTTCATAGTGGTATCCGATTCTTTCATCGCGGCCTTCGTAATTCCTGTTGCCACGGTGATGAAAATGGGAAAAAATTTTCATTGATAAAGGTTCGCTGGATCTTTCGATTTTGACCATAGGTATTTTAAAAAGTGATGAAACGATAAAGTGTTATCTGATGTACCTACCCGTATACACATTACGAATATTAAAAATTTGAGTCTTTCTGTTGGTAAAATCTTTTGTTTCCAGCACTTTCTTAAATTAAGCGGCAATCCATTCAGAATTTGCAAAAAATCATACCGTGCACACCACCAGATTGATAAAATACGTCAGGTTGGCTATTTTGAGTTCAAAAATATTTGCTCTGTGTCTGTTTTTCGAATGGTTCAAATTTGACCACGGTGAAGGGGGAAAAACGTGAGGGACACGTTTCCAAATATGGCTGCACTGATTCTGATCGAGTCTGAAACACGTACTGCATTGCCAACTTGTTCACTGTACCCACAAAAACTATACACGGGCATCAGTTCATCCAAACACGCAGCGATAATATTTACAAAAAAATTTTTGAAGTCCAATCCATGGTGAGGGACAGCCACGATGAAGGAATTTTTGAGCATTTAAATGGAATTTCCACAATAGGGCTGGGAGGCACGATACTTCAAATTAACATAAAAGATGCAATAAGTTATCCTCTGATCCTATACAGTAAAGAGGACCCTATTGTTTATACATTGGCAGAAATCTAGCTGGGACAAAAGTAACAAGGTTTCAGTAGAATGACCCGGGTGTAAACTTCATTTCTCCAGACGGTTTTCTTGTATCATCCGCCCTAAAGATAGTTATACCTTCCTAATCAGCTTACTTCAAATGCTGTAATGGAAAGAAGAAAATTTTCAGGGTCTTGGAGTTTATTTCTGAAGACCTTTCAACTGTATAGTACGTTTGCTAACGCTGCACAAAATCATTATTCCTTTTCGTGGTGCTTATTTTTAGTCATCTCTAATTTAATTCACCAGCGCTGTAGCTAAGACCTACAGGATCTGGTATTTTGGAAGTCCAATTACACAGTAACAGACGAGAAATTTGAACAACTCAATTACCCAGAATACTTATAAATCAATAAATCATGGTACGCAGCGTGCGTAATGGAAGTTGATTTCCAACAATGGGTTCAAAGGAGTTCCAAAATGAAGTGACAATTATACACACTTTGGACACAGTGATCTCAAAAATACTAGAAAATCAATGTATCGCCGCTTTCTAAGTATATAAAATAGACCTTTGGGTTCCATACAGGAAGTGAAACTACAATAGATGAGAACGTCAATTCGGTAACCATAATAATATGTAGGGTAGCGTGCCCAACTATCGTCCCTCGTTTGTATTTTGGAAATTTTAGGCACCCTATGGGTCAGATTTGAAAACCAAAATGAGATTTGGGTACCCCAACCATCCCTTCACTTCGCCCCGGGGTCATTTTTTGAAAAAAATTGCAGTGGCCTAGCTGTGACGATTTCCAAAAAGTGTCAATTTTGAAAATTTGAAAAGTTGGTGCCTAATGTCCCCCTATTTTTTTTAAATCGCTAAAAAAACAATAAAACTCACAAATTATGATATTTATTTAAGGTTCTTCAAAAATTTAAACAAAATTACGTGTTTATAAGCAAAAATCGCATAAAAAGTTCTTTTTTTTTCCTACTTTCGGAAGAACATGCTTTCACCTTTACTGACAACTTTGACAGCTTCTACCATCGCAGTTTTGGACCAAGTTTTACGTTTCGGAATCTAAAAACAATGAAAAGTGATATGAAATCGGTGTTTCTTTCTATTTCACAAATTTACCTGGGGGGACGAAATTAGGACTTGTTTCGCGATTTTCTTTTCCACAAAATTGGGAGGAAGAATTTTATCGGAAAACAATTTATGATGGCATTTTCTGTTTCTGTACCCTTCAAACTATATGTCAAGCACTAAAAAGATCAAAATTACTTACCTTTTCGAATTAATTCTTGAGAAAGAAGATTCCGCTGTCTAAAGTTTTCATATACTCAAGAACAAAAAAGCTTTGTGTACGGCAAATGTTGATAACAATGACCAAGGTAGCATATTGCCAGGTAGTTTATGCGTGTACTCTACACTTCTGACCTATTGCCGTAAGAGTGCGCTGTTTAACTTCCGAAATAAGCAAGGGGACGAAATTTGGTAAGGGGACGAACGTCGGGCACCCTACTATACCTATACGGCGGTCTGCTGGAGGAATAATTCAAAACAACCTTCTATTGTGGCCGGGTCCAAAATCAAAAATGAAATACCTACTCAAACTCAGCAGCTCGGAAACTTTACATTTCGATACTGATTACTGAGTTTGATTTTTCAAGCCCAGGTGATTTAGATTATTCAAAGGATAATGTGATTTTGATGCCTAAACCTGGATTGGCTCGGAATCTTATCGAATATTCGAAATCAATAGCTCCATAAAGCCTACCAAAACTCGGAAATCTTAGTATTTGAAATTCTCAAGTTATAGTGGAATACTCCAGTCTTTCTTTTAGAGGATAGGAAATGTGTTCACTCAGAACAAAACAAGACCTTCCCGAAGTGTAGATCACTCTATCACTCATCGATCTGACATAGTGCCCGAAAAAGGATGGACGAAATTTCGGACAGGGACGTACCGATAGAGGGGTAGGGAGAAGCTTATCCCCTCTCCATTTCTAAAAGCAGTTGGGAGAATTTACCACTTCAGTCAGGTAAGTTGGGAAAATTCAACAAGCTGAAAGGTTTTCTCTTTGCTTTGATACTTCGGAATTTTGAGTTGAATCAGTTGGAAAAATCCGACAGTTCACAAGGTTTTATTTTATTTATTTTATTTTTTGCTTTTATGCTTGAGAATTCTGAATTGAGTCAGCTGGGACTTTCACAATGTTTCCCCTCCCCCCAAGAAAAACTCTACGGTACGTCTCTGTATTTCAGGTTACACCTTATACAGTCTACAGCTATACAGTAAAGGGTAAGTAATAACGGAACAAGGAATTTTAGCAGGGGAAACTGGTGCACGCTGACCCGGATTTAGGAATTCCTCAATAACTCAGTCAATTTTTATTCGATTTAAAAAACAAGAAACCATTTTGAAGTTTAAACTGTCCTCTGCAACCTTACTTTTGCAGATTTTCCTTATCGCTCCTGTAGCTCACAGAATTTCGTCTGACGCAAAAAAAAAATTTGGGTCAACGTGCACCACTTCCTGTGCAGGTTGACCCATGGAGCGCTGCACGTTGACCCAACCTAAAAAATTCGTAAAAATGCTGCAAAAAACTTTCATCATAGAAAAATTCAATGAAAATTGACAAATTCAGCTTCTTCGAGATCAAATGTGAGCGTAGTTATAGGAAAATTTAATTAAAATTAACGAATTCAGTTTCAGTCGAATTCTCGAGCTGCTCCTCTTAAAGAAAATCCCTTCTCATCAATGAGTAAGAGTGCTGAGTTTATTATTTCAGACAAACAGCTTCCATTATTGGTTTTCCGGCGATTTTGCTTTATTGGAGGAATCTGAAACCATAAATTCGATCAACTTTGGTGGGTCAACCTGCAATGGTGAATTTGGGTCAACGTGAAGGACCTGAGGATCAAAACTTCGATCGAGTGAAACCGAAATTAAAATTAAGTTGAGGACTTACATTTATATCCTACTGAATAGAGCATAAAGTTCTGCGTCGATTCGTACCAAGTTGAATTTTTTCAGATAATATTAAACACCAAATACGAAAAAAACAAAATTTTGAAAAGTTTCTGATAACACCATGTGAACACATTTCCATTGATAATGTAAACACAAAAGAAGATTGTCGGTTCCTTCGTATTGCCGATCGACACGCATAGTATGACGATGTAACTGTACAAGTTTCGGATAGAGAGCGCTTTTCATTCTCTCGATATTAGCTGTAGGTCAACGTGCCCGGTGGGTCAACCTGCAACAGTTGCCCCTATCCATGATTTTGACTTGAATCCAGCATTAAAAACCCTTTGTTCAAGAAGTACGACTTCAGTTTCGAAGAACTGGAGACATTCAACTTCAAAATGAATACCTATCGTTACCTTTACAAGCGTTTCTGCAGACTATCTACCGCTTTGAATCAGGTAGGGTTCACTTTTGTTCAGGTGGAAAACGTGTTCCTCTTTTAGGGCAATAGTAGAACCGCGATTCACCTACAGTAGTTCCCCTATACGCCGGTGTCACTTTCCCTTCAATTTTGTACGTACTTAGGTTAGATATAAATGTAACCCTGACACCATCACTCGACTGCCACAAAATTTACGTTTAACTGTGGGGTGGAAGAGGAAAAACAGATTAAAAACTGTCTATACGAATGTTCTTATTAAATCAACTCTTCTTTCGCCTATTTTTCACTTTCATTTTTCGCAAAACGGAGGAGTGTCGCGAGAGGGGGTTGCTACGCGAGGGCTTACAGAAAAAGAAAATATCAATACGTCTTTTCAGCACCCTATCAAGTTTTCAATATTGCGGAAATTCGTTTCCTCTTTCTTTTTCCTCCTCGTCTTCTTCTTCGCCATTCTTTCCTTCTCGTCAATACGCGACATCTTCATGCGTGGCATTTTCGCGCCATTTACTCGATTTCCAATTTCTCTCCTCTTTTTATTAGCCGCATTCTTTCGCTTCTCGAGTGTCGTATGCTCGGTAAATGCACGTATACGATCCATCGATTAATTTTCAGCTGAAAATAGCTACCGCCGATAGCAGTTTCAGTCAGAACTTGGATGCAGGAGCAGAGGAAAGTTTCTCGAGGAGAGGACCTCGCGTACATGCAGAGGCGAGTTGGCCGGAAGAGGCAAACCGTCTGCGACGGCGACAGGAACGGGGTCAGAATTTTATCGGCTCACGGGTATTTCAACGTTGATGGATAGGAGCAAAACTGTGGACATTTTTCTGCTCTCTTAAGACTGTTTCATTTGTATAACAATCCATATTACTGTAATGTCGTTAAAGGAAAAATGTTGAAGTATGCAACAAGTATATTTCTGGTGATTCTTAATTTTAAAAAATCCAAGCTTTGTAAGCCTTGCCATGAGAGTTGAAAAGTGAGGTACACTTGTACTCTCAAAATATTCTCTCATTTTAGGTATCGCCCTATTGGAAAGTCAGGTGCAGAATGTGAGTTCCACAATATTAATCAAGGAGGGGTGGCGATGGGGGGTGTTGAAAGGTGGAGCCCCCGGTGAGGCACGAAGTGCCGAGTTTTCCTCTCCCTTCTACTTCCTATTTATATCCCCCATGATAGTCAGGAAAAAATGTCATGAAAAGTCAAGATATTTTGTTTCCCAAATCCAGTAGGCACCCTGGAACTCCAAAATATTAGCGAAGGAAGAAATTGAACAAAGATTACTGATAGTCCAGGGGAATTAGCACTTTTGATGGAATTAATTGCAGCACAGCTGAAGCTTGGTACGATTGTTTAGTACCCTCTTTCGAAAAGCCCTGTAATTTCCCCTCCTCCCCCGGTGTGAGCATCCCCCCCGAGTCCAGAAAGTGCCCCGGAAACAGTCTTTGGCTTGTATCTAGCTTAAAATTGAGTTATAGGTAAAAATATTTCGTACCAAAATTAAAGAGCGTAAAATTCTCTACAAGAATGATATCTATGTTTTTTTTTTTTTTGTGAATCCCATAACAACTAAGATAATTGGCGTTCAAGATCACGCGAGCATGTGAATATGGAGTAACCTACAATGTACGCGGTGTACATACGCCGAACTCGTCACTTAACATGCGAGAAGCGTTTCAAACGCTATAATTTTAAATCCCTGTACTAGATGAACCAGCTTGTATTAGAAACCGGATTGAAGACAGACAATAGATATGGAGCGACATGACTTGGACATGACTATTGGCGTTTGGACACTCCTGTAGGGGCGCTAGTGTAATGGACGAAAAGAAGATCAAGGTATTTTTACCACAAAAACATGTACAGGTGAAATGAGCCCTAGTTCAGTATTGAAGAGAACTAAAGTGTGAGCCCTTATCATTTCCTTTCGGATGAGCCCAACTTGAGTTTTTTTGCAGAACATTTTTGTCCCTGATCATCTTTTCGTCGAAATACATCAATCAGCGGGCCGCATTTCATTAAGCCGCTAGAGAGCGACTCTAACAAACACTCATGCGAATTATGAAGAGTGCAGGCGGACTGACTCATCGAAGCAGTGTCACCTCTAGCGTTTTGCAGCAGTGGATTCTTAGCGCCCCTGTCATATGCTTCATCTTTGCCAAGGTTTGGAAAAGTTCATAAACTGTCAACCAGAAATGAGTGCTCAGCATAAAGAATCGAGGGAATCACGAGTGCAGCATGATTGAAGGGATGTTCAAACTTTTTTAAACTGGCTGAGAGCCCATCATCCTTTCCCATATGTATCTGAATTACAAGAGGGGATCTACCCGGGTTAACGGAGGGGATTCATGAAGGGGGTATGGAAGGGCTATACGACGAGTCTACAAAGGGCATACATAAAGGGTACGCAGAGGGGCTATACGACAGTTTACAAAGGGGATACTTAGAGGCATACAGAGGGGCTATATGACGGGTCTACAAAGGGCATACATAAAGGGTATAGCACGGGCGTCTCAACGCCGGTGTATAGCTCGGGTAGTAAGAGGTCTACACGTATATGAAGCGCTGTGACTGGCTAGCCTGATGGCTTCCGTCGAATGGAGCGCTCTGATTGGCTGCTGGAGGGGAAACATACTGGGTTGAGACAGGGCTAACGAGGGTCGATTTTCCAAGGGTCTCGTGCGTGTTTACATGAACTTAAGTTTTCCGCATCGGGATCACGAGCTTGTGGTTGCCATAAAGCGGGTATCTCTTGTAGCCACGCGTTTGTAGAGGAGGTTGTTTAAATGCAGAAAATTGTTTACATGTAGATTCGGATGAAGATGAATTCTCATAATAATAAAGATAATAAATTGAAATTATATCATGTAACATTCTATGCATCCAGTCATGGTTTTCGCGATTATTTCAGCGTTTGTATACCGCGTACATTGTAGGTTACTCCATATTTACATGGTCATGTGATCTTGAACGCCGATTATCTTGGTTGGCATGGGATTCACGAAAAAAAAAACATAGATATCATTTTTGTAGAGAATTTTACGCTCTTTAATTTTGGTAAGGAATATTTTTACCTATAACTCTATTTTAAGCTAGATACAAGCTAGAAACTGTTTCCGGGGGCACTTTTTGGACGCTGAGGGGTGATGCTTACACCGGTGAGGGGGGGGGGAGATCACGGGGCTTTTCCGAAGAGGGTACTAAACAATCGTACTAAGTTTCAGCTTTCCTGCAATTCATTCCATCAAACCCCTCTTTTTTTTAGCTAATTCTCCTGGACTATGAAACGTCAACATGAACTTTTGGTTTTGCAGTTTAGGACTCCTAATCTGAGTAATGTCGGCCCATAGACAAAGTCATTGGAAGGTCATGAAAAACAATCATGAATTTCACAAATTTGTGTTTGGTAGACACCCCTGACTTGTATATGAAATAGGTAGTTAGACTGATTCATCGCATACCGTCATTTCTCGTTGCCATTTTTCAAAGTCATGAAAAACAGAACTATGTCAGTGTAGCTTCTTTATTATCATCTCGTCGAGGACATACGCGAATACAGCAAATTTTCGAGCGTCTGCTGGGTGACTACCTGCGGCGGCCGTAAATGCCCTGCCTCAGCGAGCACGTGATCTCGAAGTCGGGCAGCTCTTGCTTGGCCTTGCGCACAATGTGATCGTACTCGCCGAAGAAGTCCGTGACGGGTCGCGCTACGTACTTGAAGGTGCGCAAATTCGGGTATCGGCTCAGGATGGAGGGCAGCGCCTCGCTGACGGCGCTGCCCATCGAGCCGAGCTCCAGATGTCGCAGCCGGGTGCAGCGCTCGGCGACGTAGTGCAGGTCGACAACGTCGATGCACGGACATTCGAGTCCGAACTGGTCGAGATGGAGTACGCGCAGGTTGGGACAGCGATCGACGACGAACTTGAGCACCAACTGGTGCAGCTCCGGACAGCGGGCCAAGTTGAGCTTCTCGAAATGCTGCGCGTGCGGCTCGTAGAACAGCCGCATTATGGCGCGCGCGCTGACCCGTTTCGCGCCGGTCACGACCAGACTTTTGAGTCGCTGCAGACGGCACAGATGGACGAAGCCGCGGTCGGTGAGGCCGCTGGTCGAGCTGTTCTGCAGGCTTAATTTCGTTAGCTGGGTACAGCGACCGATGAACTGCATTAATTCGTCTTCGTGGCCTTCTGTGTGTGTGTGTGTGTACATGTGCGTGCGGAAAACAGAGAAAGAAAAAAGGAGAAGAAATTGTACAAAGGGGTCGAGGGAGAGGAAAAAAGAGGTATACGTATTCGTCCAGAGTTCCGGCTCTGGTTTTAGCGAGATTAATCTCGTTACAGAAGAGCTCGGAGAAAAGGTCGAGTGCGTGGCGAGGGCAGAGGGGAAACAAAACAACAACAACAACGCATTGAGTTGGTTTTAAAGACGGATTAAAGTTTGTTTTGTTGTTCCAAGTGTATCGAAAGTTCGCTCGGTGCGGCGCGGCGAGGCGAGGCGCGATGCGACGCGACGCGACCTTCTTCTGCGATTACGGCGTAATGCGGCGAAAGGAACACGAGCGCAAAATGTCACGTAATTTTTCGTCGGCTGTTAAATTAGCCGGAGATATGGAATTTTTAAGGGCGCAGTTCGGCTGCGGCTTTTGTCGGGTGTAAAAGAGTGCGGTCGTGGTGTGGAGCGTCCTGACATCGAACGGGCCGGGCAGAAAATTTGTTCTGACCAGTTCACTGCTTTGTAACTGACTACTCAGTGGCAGGGTTGGCGAATAGAGTAATTCTCAGCGAGCATGAGCATTTGCGAGATTATTCTCGCTGAGAAAGTGCTGAGATTATTCTAAACATTTTCTTTTTTGATTGTAGTGATGTTTGATCGATGATCGAATAAGCGTTTGTTGACTTTCTTTATCAATCTTGCCAGTTGTGAACGTTTCCTTCTAGCTGCTTCCAGTTTTTTTAGTATCTAATGTCGATTGCGAAAAAGCAAAACCTCGTAATTTTCAAAAAAAAAAACAAGGTCGACTGGAGAAAGTTGAAACACGTGAAACAACTCGTAAATTACAAGAAACGGTCATTTTTGTTAGAAAATTTGAATGAGGTTAGAAACGCTGTGTGACAAAAATTGGTTAAATAAAAAATCGCAAAAATTATGAAAATCGTGAGAATTTGGGTTTGTCATTTTAAGTGCTAATATTTTGAGAAATGCTTTTCCAAGAAAATATCTTCCTATCAACAAGTGTTGTGGTAGGTATCGTTAAAGAAAATGATCTTTTGAGTTAAGAGTTCCATCATTCGATGGGAGGAGGCACTTACTGCGTTTGGAAATGAGCCATTTCATTGGCAAATATTGCGAAAACGCGAAGGAAAGTAATTTTTTTTTGTTTTGTATTGCGGTGAAACGGTATTGATTAGATGGGTATTCTATTTCCCGATTCCAAAAAATACAAGAAAACAGAAAAAAATGGAGTGACTGCGTTTGGAAGTGTATTTCACTATTATTTCTGTTATCTATTTCATGTTTTTCGATTTCCATGATTTTTCTTTTGCTTTACCACAAAAATCGTGATGAAATTGATTTTTTTCATGATTTTAAATCATTTTGTGAAGAATAATTTTATGATTTTGGTTTTTATTTGTGTATTTTTCGGATGATGTTGGGTATATTGCTTTTAAATAATTTCATTCCAATTTTTACGAGCTCTGTGTGCAAGTCCGTTTATTGTGTAGGGGAGTGTAGTGTACTTTGGACCATGTTGTACCGTGCGCTGGGCATAACAACGCCCTCTGTTGACCGATTTAGATAAAACTTAGACCGAACTTGTATTTTATACCGTTCCACAAATTGCTGGCTGTGGAACGCTCTATCTGTGCGCCTTTGGATTTGATTGATAAAAATGTCTTTGAAATGCCAAAGTAAACAAAAAAAATTGATTAAAATTACGGCTGTTTTAATCGGCGGATTTCAATTCTATTCGAACGTGGTAATCGAAGGGGCGGTTCCAAGGCTCGGGTTAGAGCAAATGAGAAAGAAAAAAAAAGTACAGGGTGGCCACTTTTCTGGAAATCCTGGAAGTCAGGGAAAAGTCAGGGAATTTCGAAGAAAATTTTACGATGTGGAAGCATTGTACAATTTTCTCTGTCAGACTCAATTGAACTTTTTTTTTATTTTAAATAATTTATTTATTACGAAAAGTTGGAAAATGGACTTGCAAAACCTGGAAAGTTTAGGGAAATGTCAGGGAATTTTATCCTCGGAAAAAAGTGGACACCCCAATGTACTTATCACCTCCATTACAAATACCACTATTGGAAACTTCGTGAAAATTATTGTACTTTTACGTATGGTGAATACTTTGAAAACGTGGCTTTTTTGTACCTTGAACCATCACAAATTTTATTATTAGTATACAATAAACTTCATATTTTCGCACTTTTTTTGTTAATTATGATTCGATATTGTTTAGCTATAATACCGGGAATTGAGAGAGTGTAAAATGGGATCCACCGGACATTTAAGGAATGTTCGCTGTAGGCCCACAAAAGTTGCACCAATGTGGATAACCCACAGAAATTCGTTTGTAATTTTTGTTGATAAGCTTAAATTTTGAAATTAAAGTTCGAGTTTGGTTTCTTTATGTTTTTTATCAAAAAATATTCGTTTTTAAAACCTTTTTTTGGGCGGTCCAGAGTGCAAATATATGGCAGCCTGAAGTACAACAGGGGTATTGTACCCTAGTCCAAAAATTTTGAGGCAGAATATTGCTCATAGCGCCGGTTGAGGTCAACATTTTGAGCTAAACTTTTCACAGTATACAGCTAAAGGTTGTCTCTTCACTAGGTAAAAATTTCAACCCCCATTCAAACCCGACGTGTCCCCATAGCCAAAAAAAAGAAAAGCGGTCCGAGGTACACTACTCTCCCCTATAATCAGAGTTGTGAAAGATATTGTTAATTTAAAATTCTTCATATCATCTTCGATTTCGGAATCATAATCTTAAAATCAATTAGCTTCTTGACGTCGGGTGATGTCAAAATCACAAAAATCGAAAAATCACGGAAATAATTTTATGTATGAATTTCTAAAAGAGTGAGCACGTTTATACCTATGATCTGTGGACAAACCTGCCAACCTTGAAGCGTGAAAAATCCTGAGGACGAAAATAAACTATAAAAGATCTCTAAGAATCATGAAAAATCTTTGGGTAATGAATAAAATATCTTTCGAAAAAATCCTTCAAAAAAAGCTTACATACTGGACCTTAAACATCCTGTTTCAACATTCCTTTTCCAATTTCCGTTTTTCTGTCTCTTTAATTTTTTACTAAAGTTGTAGGATGCCCATATAGCTACTCTATAAAAATATGTGCATGATTCCTGATTGATATTGTTAAAAAATTTTATTTTCTGAGTATTCTCGCGGGAAACCACAAAAATCCTCAAAATATTCTTAACATTTCGAAAATCCTTAAAAACCCTTTCAATTTTCTCATAGAACCCAAGTATCCGTAAATCTAATGATGAATTTTTGTGGTTGTTAGGCGTGTCTTTAGTTCAAATTTATCGTAATCTGGGATCACCGAGAGATGAGTATTAAATTCGTGATCTGATTTTTTTTTTTTGGTGAATCAAAAAGATCTAAAATTGAGCAAAATTGTCATCTAAAGATTTGAAAGATCATCCGATCGTGATTTTTTCATCATTTAAGATTTTTTCTTTTCTTTCAAGATGATCTTTTGCTTTAAATTCATAAAATTCTGAAATTTCTCTCAATGTTCTACAGATCTGGATTTTATATCAGTTTATTCATGATCTTGCCCATCTCTAATTCCAAATTATTTTATGAAACATGGTTTATGGTTCTTGATTTTGGTGTATTCTTTTGATGCCTTTATTAAATCATTCGGTTTATTATTTTACCCATTTGCGTAACTCAGCCGTATATGCTAGTAACACCTTTAGTTCATCAATTGTTACTTCTCAGTTTCTACCTTTGATTTTAAAACCAGAAAAATCATGTTTAAAATGGCAGCAACTCACTCCGAAAATTGAAAATTTCGTAAATGTTTGAATCACGAACTTACCAAATTTAAAATGCAGATAACATGAGATTGAAATGCGTTTAAAAACCTCTATTTGGAATTTCTATGTAGTGGTTTTGAATTGTATTTTGCGTCGGTCTGGTTTTCACGTTTCAGTTATTGTAGTTTTGAAACCGGAGGTAGGCCGAATTGTGAATCCAGTGACGTTCGTTCATGATGTACAGATCATTAAAAAAAACTTTAAGATCACGGATTTAAATCGAAAGATTATTTTGAAAAAATTATTCTAATTATATCTTTTTCATTTTTATGTCACAATGTTGCCCGATTGTTGTGATATTTTTAATGTATGATCATTGTAGAAATTAGAAAATATCATGATCGTTCAGATAACGAATCTATTAATCTTTTGGTGAACCTGGATCTAAAGACCAAATGATCTTGCGTATCCGTACTTGAAGCCTGAAATGCAATTTGATGAATTCATAAACCCGCAAGTTACAAAGTACAAGTGAATGTCATAGAAAATTACTTGAATGAATCAACTTTCAGATCTACTTTTAAACTGATTGTAGCACCTTGGAGAATATCCAGAAAATGCTCTAACTTTTGCCAACCCTGTCCTGTGTAGTGTTGATCCGGGGCGAGTCGAATTCTTCTATGTGAAAGAACGAGAGGTTTCTTCGTTATTAGAGATGCACCTCGTGTTCTGTGTGCATGTCAGTCGGGCTGTTTGTCTGTCTGACAATCTGTCAGTTTATTCATCACTATTTTCTTTCTTTCTAGCCCGTCTGCGTGCCTGTATATTTGACTCTCGGTCTGTTTCCGCCTACTTGCATGGTTTTCTCTACCTGTCTTGCCTGCCCTCTTGCCTGTGTAGATAGTAGGTACCTGTCTATCCTGTTTGCCTGCCTGCCTGTCTTATGACTTCTCGAACTGTGGGATGAACGAAGTCGATGCTCGAGTTGCACCCGGTAGAAATAAAGGGGTTGCTCGAGTTACATCTATCACTGTATAACACGTTGAAATGCTAAGTACTGAACCGAATACGCTTGTCCCGACTTTGCTAAAACTATGTTAGTTTCCCTTGTGGAATTGTAAAGACTCCCAGTCATTCCAGTTAGTTCGCAAGTCGAGTTGCATTGCTCATTCATGCTCCCTTCAGAAAGAGTTGTGCTCAGAATGAGTTTTGCTCAGCCTTGTATGCAGCCTTCAAAGTCGCTTTAAAGCATTGCAAAATGATTCTAGCTTAGGATCAGACCCCGAATATCTTGCCTTCGCCCGAGACAATCAAAACTCAATACGCTGTCAAACTGGTCACTCACCGTGGAAAGGATACTTCCAAACGTCCAGTTTCAATACCGTCAGCGTTTCTTCGTTGTTCAGGAAGACATTGATGAGGGCCCGGTCGTTATACAGCTTGACGCCTTGCAACTGCAAGTCTTGCAGACCGTTAAGCTCCTCCAGACGGTGGTCGACGATTTCCAGATATTTGCACGACTTCACGCGCAGCTTCCGCAGCCTCGAACTGTCGGGACAGAAGTGTCCTAATCCGTTCCGGAAAGAGGTTTGTCGCACTTCGAACGTGTCTATCGCCGAACACGTCTTCAGCACCTGCTCCAGGAGTTTGGTGTTTACGGCATTATTAAGCTCGGAGAGGTTGCGAACCTAAACGGAAAAACTGGTGCATTAGTTGAGTATGTAGCTTGGTAGCGAAGTAGCAGACTCTGCGGGACCTTATATTGCTCGTAATATGTGACAGAAGAGTGTGGACTGATACGCCTAAGTTTCCAACACGATACCAACAAGTATATATGTCAATGAGAGTATAAAACATGTTTTAGTGTTTCCACAACCTATCGAGTTCATCCGGCAGAACATTTTGCTTGATGCCAGATGGACAGATGAACTCCCTCTCACGTTGGAGGATGGGGGTTCGAAGACTTGTCTTGCTAGACGCTGTGAAGGCGTTGCTTGAGCCATTTAACATTTAAATGAAGGCAGCTGTAGTCGTCCCCTGATGTTGCTAGATACTGAATGAATTTGTTCGTTTGTAAAGCGTGTGTTGTTCGCATGTGTTCTAACGGTGGAAATGGTGGTGGCTTTGTTGTGTTGCATCGTGATTGCTTTGTGGCTTTCTTGTTAGAAGCGTTTTCTAATGCGATTCTCAAACAGTTGAATATTTAGTAGCTGCCTTTTTAATTGACGCTGTTGAGGCGTTATTTATGTTGGTGAAGACAGCTACAGTCGCCACTCGCTGTTGGCAGGTCCGTAATCGTGCCCTAGCTGGCTAAACAGTCGGGTTACGGCATTCTCACTCGCCATTTCTGATTACATTGTAAAAGTTATACGCTAACTTGTTCAGTCCGGGATTTCAGTGTTCTCACCTGACCCTGGCACGCAACGATCTTCAAGCTGCGTAGATTGGAGCAACCGGCTACGCGCCGCAGTACGTGGTTCACGTCGTTGCGACGCTTCAGCTCGACGTGGAGGACGCGTTTGGCGTGCCTCTTCAGCAGGTCCACCGCGGCCTCCCGTGTCAGCTTGTCGTCGATGAGGACGTGCCTGTGCAGCCGGTGGTCGTTGGTCAGACGGCTCCATTTGCGGCAGACCGCGGCGATGTTGCCCAGCAGGTCCGAGGTCGGCAGGTAGCCGAACACGAGCAGCAGCACCTCTTCAGGCAGATCGTCCAGCTGTATCATGCTCTCTGGAATTGAAGACACGAACGGGTGTATAGGTGTAGTTTAGTTGGGTGAAGCGGGCGGAAGGGAGGGGGTGTCGCGAGTGAACGAACGCCTTTTAAAAAGTATATATTTTAACGCAATGTGACACCTAGATGAAGTGGTCGTAAATTTGTAAGGCACGTTTTATTTGAATTATGTGCGAACGCAACAAGATAAATATTTCCATAGCGTTTTCTCCGCACCTCTCTGTCTCGCTGGGTTTCAGTCGGTCGCACGCAATGCTCCTTCATTCGCTCTTCCTTTTTACCTTTTCGACGAAATGGAAGAGTTGGGGAAGGAGGTAATGTGCGCGCAAAACGACCGTGTGTCTTTTTTAGTTTTTGGAAATTTGAAAGATCCGTGATTTATGGCAGCAAACGGTAGTTTCTATCGTCGGTTTGAATAAACATTTTACGTGTATAGTTATTTTGAAATGCGGAATGTATTCGGTGTGGTGGACTACATGGAGCATGTTTGCCGGTGGGCCGAATAACCTCCTTCTTCTAGTCAGTGTGTTCATTGGTGTGCAGGAAACGGTCAATGGTCAGTGATGTACGATTGTAGCTCCTTGTGTCAGTAATGAGCACTTGGTGTTGGGTGCTGGCGTTGGAATTGAAAGAAGTTAGGAATTTGCAGAAATCGAAACGATTGTTAATGGTCAGTGTCGATGTTGACTGATAGAGGTTGAGGATTACTGTTGGACATTTTAAAGTATACCTGCTTTCGCATCATGCCAGGTTGTGAATACTGAAGGTTACCGACGTTGCCTGATCTTTCTATAGTTGCACTGTTGGTGACTCTGCTTGCGCCAGTCTTAGAGATCCAAATCGGGCAGGCTGGTGTTGGCCGTATACTGACGTATTGAGGGCTCAATACAAACCAATCAGTACTGGTAAATCACGAGCCTCGATTTCGAACTAACACTACTGGCAGTGCTGCCAACCAAGCTTATTGAAAAATCTCAGGATTCTTTGTAAAAAATCTTGAGACAAAAAATTTTCGTATTTTCTATGTTCCTCAACAATAAAAAAATCTTTACTGATCCATTACATTTGTTGTTGTACCCCCTTCCACCCTCAATTCTGTCGCCAATCCTAAAGATTTTTTTTTCTTCCCCTTCACGTTTGTTCTTGAATACTGTGAAGAAGAGAGAAGAGAATTTCATGACATTTTGTTGCAACTAAGGGCATTGTCCTTGTGATAGGTCACAGATATATTTTAAATTAGAAAAGCTGCTATCTTCAGGAGGGTAAAAAAACGAGGAAAAATTTGAAGAAGCAATTCACTAAGTTTTCTGTAAATTCTTGAAAACTCTTGAGATTTTCTCGAAAATCTTGGGATTTTGTCTCAAGATCTTTGTCATTTTTTTAGTGTTGTTGGTGTGTCATTGTAGAAGGCGATGTTGTCGTCTTTCTCAGTGTTGTCGGTGTTAACATTTTTTTAGTGTTGTCACTTTCTTCGTGTTGTCGGTGTGGTCGGTTTTTCAGTGTTGTCGGTGTTGATGTATTTTTCCATCCTGTCGGTGTTGTCATTTTTTTAGTGTTGTCGGTGTGTCATTATGAAAAGCGATGTTGTCACCTTTTTCAGTGTTGTCATTTTTTAGTGTTGTCGGTGTGTCATTAGAAATAGCATTTTCAGGACGGGACTACAATTTTCTAAGAATCTTACTCAAATTTCCTACACAAATCTTTTGAACGCTATATTGAATCAGCTTTAAGGTTATACTTCGTCGAATTACTCGAATTTCAATTTTTTTTTTGTTCTAAATTAAAATGTTAACTGATCGATGACTTTTATGGGGTGACTGCACCTTACCTTGAGTTGTACAGAATCTTCGTATTCGAGTTGGTAATATCAAATTATGTCCATATCTTGATTTACTCCCAACACCTTCAAAATTGTATATAACTTTGCGATCGTTTTGCGACCGTAATTGTCCGTGAATTTTTTCTGATTTTTGTAAACTAATTGATAATAGCTCATGCTGTCAAATAATATTTCAATTTCAGTTTTGTGACCTTTGAGATTTTTTCAGTTTCCGAATGTTGTGTAACCGATCATTGTCCCTGTCTGTCTCTACAATCATAAATGATTTTTATTCACGGAAATCATCAGAAATTTTCCCCGAACATTTTTGATAAGAATCTTTGGAAATCATCGTAATCTAATCCCAACAATTTCTGATGAAAATCTGTGAAAACCATCGGAACATTTTTTTGAAGAAATCCTTCAACATTCTTCACGATGATTCCTGATAAAGTCCTTTGGAATCATTCGAGATTTTCCCCATAAAATTTTCGACAAAATTTTCCTGAAATCATCGCAGATTTTTCTCACTGACGTCCGATGAAATTCTTTGAAAATGATCCTTAATATTTTAGATAAAATTCCTTGGAAATTATCTTCAGATATCAGAGGAATCTTCTCGAAGATTTCTGATGAAATTTTTTGGAAATCATCAGAGATTTTCCTCGAAGATTATTTCATAGTTTTCCACCTCCTGCAAGGACCATACCATCATTAAAACGAAAATAGAAGGCCCTGCCGTTATAAAAAAATTTTAATTGATTTTAAAACGATTCCAGATGGTTATTTGAAATTACGAATACAAACAGAAAAATGTGGATTTTCCGGGGAAGGGGTTACATATCTCAGACAATTTTAAGCGAAGTACAGTCCAGGGTACACGAGGATAAAGAAGAACTGAAATAATCGTTTGATAACAAGCTGGAGTTTCATAAAAATGATTTTAAAAAATCGGAGTAGAACTTTTTTTGTAGTAAGGGTTATGCTCTGTGTCCCCTCCCCCCTCCAAAAAATGAAATTGTATTTCGTCAAAAATATTTAAAAATATCTACTTATCACGTTTAGAAGAAAGAAAATCTTACAAAAATTATTTCTCCTTAAATTTTATGTAAGAGACATTTTTCCGTTAACTATCCCATAGCTCTCAGAATAGGCGGTTGGGAATGATTCCTTTCGCTGATGAACATAACCACAATTCTCATCACAGTGATCCATCTTAACTAAAAAATTTAATCGAAATGAATTTTTGAAAGTATGAATTTCAAAATTGAACTGCATAAACGGGTAGTGAAATCTTCTAATATTCAATTAATTTCATATACTATATCTGTAACTTTTTTAATAATTTGAGATTTTTTAAATCAAAATTACCGTTTTTCCTGATCACTTGGAGTACATTTGGGGGGGGGGGGTGGCACAATTCGAAATAATGTCAACACCTTTTGGCACCACAATTTGTTTGAACAGTGTCAGCCTTCAAATTGGAACATGTGGCAGGCATTTCTCAAACCCCCCATGATGGTTCTGCCATGTAGGGGGCAGCAGAATTCGAAATAATGTCAGCACAATTTGGCACAATTCAAGCACAATTTGTTAACACAGTTTCAGCTCTGAAATCGCAACATGGGCCTGGGGGCGGCATTTCCCCAGCCCCCCGTGGTGATTCTACCGTTTTGGGGGCAGCAGAATTCGAAATAATGTCAGCATATTTCGGCACAATTCGAGCACAATTCGTTAACCCAGTTTCAGCTCTCTATTCGGAAGTTGAGGGGTAGGCATTTCTCCAGCCCCCATGGTGGTTCTGCCATTTAGGGGGCAGCACAATTCCAAATAATGTCAGCACAACTCGGCACAATTCGAGCACAATTTATTAATACAGTTTCAGCTCTGAAATCGTAACTTGGGCCTGGGGGCGGCATTTCACCCAGCCTTCCGTGGTGGTTCTCCCGTTTAGGGGCAGCACAATTCGAAATAATGTCAGCACATTTCGGCACAATTCGAGCACAATTCGTTAACCCAGTTTCAGCCCTCAAATCGCAACTTAGGGGACAGGCATTTCTCCAGCCCCCATGGTGGTTCTCCCATGTAGGGGGCAGGACAATTCGAAATAATGTGAGCACGATTCGGCACAATTCGAGCATAATTCGTTTACACAGTTTCAACCCTTAAATCCAAATTGGGGGGGCTGACGAAATGGACCTCATTCGCGATGTGGTGTCATCGAAGACTGCTGAAAATACCGTGGACTGATTTTGTAACAAACGTAGCTGTCCTTGCAATAATCGAAAACTGAAGTACATAGCACACAAACCCCGGAAAATGGCGTTTTCATGCTGGCAGTTCAAGGACGAATTCAGGGAAAGTCCACCAGAGGTAGGCGAAGATCGGAGCTTGTAACCATGAATTCGCCAAGGAACTATCCGTGTGAGAATCTACGTGATACGATCAGATGTGCCAGGAATCGAAGAATATAGATGTACGCAACCTCTTGATGCAAGAGAACGACCAATACGACGACGACGACTGATATGGGGAGCAGCAGGGGCCATTTGAAAAACGCAGATCAACATTTGGCTCTTTACTATGTTGGAAAATTACGTAAAAATTTCGAAAATACAGAATATAGTGGCCTAATATGGGATTTATATAACTTTGAGCGGGAAAAAATGATTAACTATTCGGCGTTGAAAATTGAATGTACCTACAGCTTGTACTCGTGTTACTCCAGATATTCAAAAATTATCAAATCGGTCGGTCTACCGAAAAATCTCCCAATATAGGGTACCCTACAACGTTTGACCTTTAACTATATGCTTAAGAGACCAGAATTTGTGTTCGAGCTAAGCGCCACTCTCGTGTTCAACTCTTTTTCCGTTCGATTTTCCATACTTATTTGCTGACCCAAGTACAAAGCTCTGCTGACATTTTCGATTTGTACTGCGCCAATTTGGATACTGTTCTCTCGAGCAAGGTTTGGTTTTGAAAGTAATTTTGTCTGATCTAGCTTAATTAGAAGTCCTGCTTTTTCACCTTGTTGTATCAGTTTTCCTATCATCTCTTTGAGCTCGTGGAGGTGCTATCAAGATGACATCATCGATGAAGCGCAGGTTGGTCAAATTTTTTCACATACCTTCATACTCATGTCTCCCCAATTTACTGAGCGAGGTACTTGTCCTAGAAGGGAGGTGGGACAATGTATCGCCTTGTTTGACTCCACGGTTACTTTCAAAGTATGAGCCGAGCACATCTGCTATTATCCTGGATTTGAGACCAGTGCACATGTCTATAATGATGTTGGTGATATTGCTAGATATGCCTTCGCTTTTGGTACTCTTCCTTTTTTTCGCTCAATTGACTGATTACTTTTGAAGTAATGAAAAATGCCTTACCTCTGGGTAAAATTACCGTCGATATCGAGTTATTGCCATTTATGTCCATGATCGAGCTAACTACGCCAACATATTGATCTCCCGTTTCACAATTTTGGGTATTTTGAGTTGATATTCAGTCGAACAGCAACGAAAATCGCTCTTTTTTCACAAATATTCACAATTAATTTTATAACCCATATTTTCGGATAGTATCGGAGGTATTGCTGACTTCGGATTCGTTGAAGATGCAGATTTCACGCTGTGTTTGGTAACCATTAATTTTTTTGTAATTCGATTACGTTCCCCGCAGACTATTTTTATGTCCTCTTTCATTTCCTTCATCTTTCCTCTTATATTTTTTTATTTATTACTTTTCATTTTAAAAGATAGTCGAAAATATTCTGAATCCGATCGTTAACCGGCTTTTCTGTGCGGAGTACTTGCGTTTAGTGGGGAGATGAAGTGTGGATACTGTTGGTATTTCTGCTTCGATAATTTCTGAGACTTTCGAAAGTTTTGTTGTTTAAATTCGCTTAAGGTCATTTTTAATCTGGTTTTAAAACTCGGGTTCGGGGTGAGCTGGAGCCCTAATCTGAGTTTTGTGTGATTATATATTCGAGGTTTTATTTTTTGTATTGTTGATATTGTATAAAAAAGAAAAGTTTGTGGAGAAGTAATCTGATCAAAGGATTAGTAAATAATGTAAAAAAAGTGAGAAAAACTGCAAAATTCGTGATTCAAAAAATCTGGTATTATTTTTTAATCTCGCTATTCTGAGTTATAAAGATGAATAATGTCTTCTCTCTTCGGAAAGAAGAATGAGCCAGAGAGCTTAGGATACGGAAAATGAAAGCCAGCATCTTTGTAACTTTCTGTACTTCGTCGAAAAGAGAGAAAAAAAATTCCGGAAGGACGTAGAAAAATTCTGGCTTGGAAAATACTCGTGTATAATATTTTCTAGAAATATTATCGGTAAATAGCGAGAGTATTCTTGAACGGACTGAGCATTATTTTCAGACTCTTCTTCATACCCTGTAATCCTTATACTACATCGAAAAGTACATATTATAAGAAAATATTCAGATATTTTCAGAATAATTCTCATGTGTGCTTAGCCGGAGAATTATCTCGGAAAATTCTCGCATTTTCTCTGCATTTTCGGTTCAAGAATATTTTATTCATACACAGACTTCACATAGAGAGGTATACAAAAATCCAAGTCTCATAATAATATTCTCGCGTCTGTTTCAGAGAAATTAGAGAAATTAATTATGAAGCAGAGATTTTGATTTTTTTTTTTTTGGGGGGGGGGGGGGAGTGAAAAATTTAATTGGCGAGCGAAAGAAAAAAAAAAGGAAAAAGAAATCTCTTGTTGTTCAACAGCGGAGTTCAAAAGTAAAAAATTTCGTAAATCTCCAAACATTTTTTGCAAAAGGCTTTGAAATTTCTCATCTCCATCCAATATTGTTTGAAAAGTTGATACTTGGTGAATGCTAGTAGCCAGTCGGCTGAATTCAGAAAGTAAAAACTTTCTTCTACATTTCAGTTGAAGTTTTATACTTCAGCCGACATTTTTTCGGTCTGGCCTCTGCCCCCTCCAAAAATAAAACTTGCTGGCTTAGGTACTGCTGTAAGTTTAGTTGAAACTGACTGAATTCTAAAGGGTGCGAGAAAAGTTTCTCAAGGACCCATAAGAACTGAGAATTGAAAAACTTCCTTTGAATCATAACTTGAATGGACTGATTATTCATCAGATATTTGAGGGATCATTGTCGGGTGGGTGTAGACGTTGGGGTTTCAGTGCGTCGGCTGCTTCTTTTTTCTTCTTTTTTTCCCCTCTTCTCTTCCTTTCTTTATTTTAAACTTATTTTCGTACTGTCTTTTATATGTATTATGATTGTCTCTACAGTCCTTCGTAATTGACCTTCATGACTGTGAAGGGAGACTCAGATTTCAAAAAGAATAAATAAGTGATAAATCGATGTCTTGGAAAATGACACTAAGAGCTAACATTTCTAGCTCTCGGCACCAATTGTGTTGTGCTAAAAAAATATGTCAAAATGCAAATTACGAAACCGGATAACGCGCCTCCATAGAACAAAATAATTACGGGAATACATATTATTACACCTCTATCAAAATAATTATTTACTTTTTTCTATTTTTTAAATTACCAGTATACTTTTCTCAGGTCATAGGAAACAAGGGTCTCGTGAAATCATGAACATTTGGCTCTGTTAGTCGCTATTATTTAAAAATTTTCTCCGCTCAATTTTTTATTTCATTTTATTTTTCTATTGTACAGTGCAGCGGATGTTGACTATACAGTTCATTTTAATGTCTTGAGCAGAGAACGGGAGAAGAGGACACCTTCCTTTTTCTTATCGCTTACCCACTTTTGGGCAAATGCCTCCCCACGTCCCTTCCATTCTTTTTTCTCCACCCAAGAAACAGTTGATGTGGCCAAAAACCCTAAAATATTTTCATCTTGAAAACTCGGTAATCAGGCCACAATTTTTTATTGACTTATTTTGAACCCACCGGGTATCAAATAATAATTTTCCTAATTTGCATTCAATTTCTTTCTCTCCACTGCTGTATTTAATATAGGAATTAGTGTACCCTACATTGGGAGATTTTTCGGTCGACTCGCCAATTTGACATTTTTTGAATATCTGAACGATATGAATACAAGCCTTCGGGATTTAAACTTACAGTTTCAAGTGCGGGCAGCCCTGCATATGTCTCAGTGATCACATATGATCCGTAAGCGTGTAGCAAACTTCAACTATCCTTAAGTCGATTGGAAATTCACTTTCAAAGAAAATTTGTCCTAAATTCAACTACATCATCATCAAAAAATTAAATTATAATCAGTTCTACTGGCAGAATAATTTTTACTCGGTTTATACCCTCCTGAAGATAGCAGTGTTTCTATTTGAAAGTACATAATATGATCACTCACTCATCTCAAATGTGAAAATTTTTCCGAATGTTGTGATATTTTTTCAAATCCCGAAATCTTGAACTTTGACACCGGAAATATGAATTATATCAATAACACTAATACGTTAGCCCTTAAAAACTGCAAATTTTTGAAAAACATCGAATTGGAACACTTTTTATTAGTTTCTTTCTTCACTTGGGTTCGTGTGACCCGCAAATGTCGCTTCGCAGTATAAATTTCAAAATCTTCCAATGGTACTTTATTTGAACCCAATGCACTACACCCACATTTGTCGAAACATGAATTAAATTATTTAAACAGTCTTTTTCAGAATGGGGATGAGTTACACTTTAGCGATTTTCAATATTCAGTGGATGACCATAGTACTTCTACTGGTAGCCCTGGAAAATCGATGGCAGCGTTCCTACAGGCGTAAAAATTAATTCTAAAATACGGTCTTTTGCAGAAACAGGATAAGTCCACGTTGTTTTCTTGGTCCGTTACAGATTACAGCTCAATCTTGATTTTGCTCTTCTGCAAACCTGTATTGTGTGACTTATCTTCTTTCGGAAAAAGACTATCCATTTACAATTTCGATATTTTCAAATTACGAGCACTTTTTCCTAAATTCGAAAACTGTCGAATCTTTGCATATCTTTCAACGCAGAAACTTCAAAATTAGCATGCGATAACACAAATCACGTTTTCACGGTTGAAACTAGGAGTATATAGAAGCGGTAAGTAAATATTCACTCAATAGGATTCACCACAAAACCGTCATCACCACTGCTGCACTCACAGATGAAGAAATTATAGCTTCAGTAAAAGAAACCGCCGATGATGATTCTGAGCCTGAACCTGAAGGAACAGCTGAAGAGCCTGTCACGGTGAGCCAAGCATTGGAAGCTGTTAATTTATTGACGAAGTTTTACGAAAATTCAGACAGTACTACCCCTGAAACTTTTGCCACCCTCAGCAAGCTCTCATTTTCTATTTCGACTCAGTATGTAGCACATTCTCGAAAACAAAAAAAAATTACTGATTTTTTCCGTGAAAATTGATAAATGACATACATGTATACATTTCGTACTGAATACATCGCAATATTGTGCCTTTTTTTTTTTTTTTTTTTTTTTTTTTTTTGGGCGAAGTTCGGCTGTAACGTAGCCCGGTTATAACGTAGTAAAACGGCCGGCCCCTTGAGGTACGTTATAGCGAGGTTCGACTGTATATAGAAGCGGCAAGTGAAATTCACTCAATAGGATTCACCACAAAAAAAAAAAAAAAAAAAAAAAACACGAGCGCTCCAACGAACATTTATTGAACCTTTGAAAAAGGTTCAACGTTCGATAACTCGATCAACATTTGGCACTTCAACTTATTCCTTGAGATTTTCGAAAACTGCTTTAAACTTCACATGAACTAAGTATGCGAAAATATGTGCGTACAACGCTGCTGATTTTTTGTGTTCCGTGATTCATAAAAATGACTGTGATGTCCATTTTAAACTTGAATATGAATGAAATACGCGAATGCATGAAAATCCTTGCCCTACTCATCCCCTTAGCCACGCCTGAGTCTCTGAGCGATACCTTTCAGAAGTTTGAAAGTGGAGAAAAAAAAACCCCCAGAAAAACTGAGTTGAGGGCTCAATGAGAGGTGCGACACCCCCTCATCAATCTTCGGGGTGGGCATTGTTCAGCAAATCCTACCATTTAGTCTGCATTCTGGACCATTAGTTGGCTGAAAAATGAAACCGTTAATTCGTGACAGGTTGTGTGTGGGGGAGGGCATTGAGTTAATATTTTGAACGACATTCGGCAAAATGTAGAAATAGCTAAACCTTATTCATTTCGATTTTCAAGTTCTTTACTGTTTCGAGAGTCATTTTTATCCTCCATCTTTGAGTAGAGCACCTGGAAACACCCGAGTATTACATCCGCCATTTTGTGTCGCTTGGTACCCGATGATTCATAATTCGATACGCGGAAGGAAGGCGGAACGTTCCGCGTGGCGAACTGTGAATCGTCGGGCACCAAGCGACTCAAAATGGCGGATGTCAGTACTGGGGTGTTTTCAGGTGCTCTGTTTTGAGGATCCACAGGAAGTTGACCTGCAATAACGTCAATTTTAAAATACCCTAAGTACGAGTATGTTGAATGCCCTGGTCTCGTGGGTTGCTGACATGAAAGTAAAGAAGGTGTATTACATTGCACAACAGAGTAATCATACGCAAGAATTTCATTGATCTTAATAAACAAATAATTAGAACAACAATGACAGTATGCCATCAAGTTCAGCTCTTCGTATGCACTTTGACTTTGAAAACCTCAAATGGTATTTTCAAATTCCAACGTAATATTACATTACATTACATTTGTGTAAGGTGGCGTTGTATGCGCCGAGTGCTCAGACTTTGTAGTCCATTACACTATTCCTCAAGTTGCTGTTAAGGATCAGCTCAGTAGCCTCACTTTTATAGCCAAAGTGAGAATTTTACTGAATTCTATCCATTTAACTTCCCTGGGTGCTAGATACTCTAGTCCCAGTGCTTCGCGTTTTGTCCCGGCTATTGCTAGGTATTGACAATATGATATGGATCAAGGTTTCTTCCTCTTCTCCACAGTACCTACAGGAACCGCTTTTCACCACTCCTATTTTATACCACATGTGTTTTGTGACCTCATGACCAGTTAGTAGTCCGACCATGAACCTTGCATGTTTCCTGTCAAACCCTAGTGGGAACTTGGCATACTTAGTGCGGGCGTCTCTTATCAGTGTTTTTTTGACTGTCATGCCACTGGCGAGGCGCCAGTGCATTTCAGTCTGCTTACTTACCCAAGCTTTCACTTTGGATTTTATGACGCTGTAATGCTACATGAAGACACGGCCTGGGTTTTGCCAGAATCCCCATAATAGCTAAAATGTAAGTATCGTAAACTTTTTTCTTCCACGGAAAATGTTGGCTCCAATGTGAGATTTTAGACCTATTTCCACGCCTCTCCCCTCCACACATTGATAGAGATTTTTCTTCCTCATTTTTCTGATTGCTTGGAAAATATTTGCTTTTGCTTCGAAGCAGCATTTTTGACCTATTTTCACCCCCTCTACTCCTATGCCGACAGAGCTCGCTTCGTCCCTGAACAGTGTGTCTCGTTTAAGAATTATTGTGAACCAAGTTTCCATCTCTACCTCACGCCTACGTATTTATACATTATAATAATACGGCGTTATTCGTCAATCTAGATGAGCTTTTTTTTCGTCCGACCCTTTGAGCGTAAGTAAATCTGAACGTTTTCATTTCGTGTTTGGGTACGCAGGTATTTCAAAAATTGTATAATAAGTCGGGTGAATTATTTCGACGATGGTATTACGTTTTGTTTTCGTCGTATAGTCGGAACTTCGGAAGTTTTTTTCTCTCTCTCTCTTGCGCGCGCCCTCCCCCTCGACGTAATAACGTGGGGGAAAAAGAAGAAGAAAGTATAACGTACGCGATGAAAGTCAAAAAATGGCGACACAAAGGGTTAAGTTCTATCGGTGACAGAATTCATTTCGAGGCGAGTGCGAAATCCCTTGAATTATGATTTTGACTAAATTAACGGTTTCTCGTCGGTTTTTTCTTCTTTTTTTTTTCTCGGTACACGATACCCGCGGTGCCAGTGGCGGCTAAAGTGTGGCCGCAGGAGAAGACGCTGCGGTGCCCTGCCGTGTCTGCAGGTATCTGCGGGTGACAGAGTCGACCGCGAGTCGACTCGGGTGAAAAATTAGTCGATCGACAGCGTCTGCGAAGGTGGCGCTAATAAATTTTCTGAAAATTGGGCGGCGAGTTGTCGATGCTCGCCGTCTCAGCAGGGCCTCGCCAGTGTGCGTAGTTCGTGAGAATCGACTGCGATTTATTATATCGTGTAATATTTCTCGTCCGGTGTCCGCGGCGGCGTTCGTCCACTTGTGGCGTGTTCGCTGCGTGCTCACGAAATGTGTCTGTAGACGAACACGAGTAAAAAATTACCTTTCGACGCTCGAGTCGGCCGTATGTAGCATGTGAAAGAACCTGCGGAGATGAGCCGGCCACGAAACAGTCCGAATTTGCATTTCGAAAAAGTGAAACTAAAAATGACTCGTTGATTCGTGACGAAAATTTCGGCTGATGTGCCCTCTAATAGCGCCCAGCGCAGGCGACGCACACCCTTTTTCTTTGGCGAATGTTATCGGACTCGATGACGTTTTCCTACGGCCATCTCGTTGTCGTAATCCCTTCGTTTACGCGCATTCAGTGTCCCGTATACTTAGTGAACTGTAATCTGGTAAGAAATCGTCTTTTTGTGTGGTTTTGGCATTCTCCGCCTCTTCAACACCTTCTGAAACACTGGATAATTTCCTCAAGCATGGCGACACGCAGTCTTCATACCACTTCTCAAACCACACAAACCTCCACACCTCATCGACAGCTACAGACCCATCTCATTCACCTCCGTACTCTGCAAGCTCCTAGAAAAAATAGTCAACGATCGGCTCCAACGAATTTTTTCCACAGAAAAACTAAGTCTCCGCAATAAGCTGGATTTCAACTCGGCCGATCAGCAGAAGAACAACTTGCCTTCCTTTCTCGCTCCATCTTCGAAGCCTTCTCCCGTCGCCATTATGTACTAGCCGTCTTCTTCGAACTACAAAAAGCCTTTGACACCATCTGGGAAACGCAAATCACCGAACAAATATACAAATGGAATATCAGAGGCCATATAGTTCTCTTTATCCAGCTGTTCCTCACCAACCGAAGCTGCAAAGTTCGTCTTGGTCACACCATCTCCTCAAGTCGAACACTAGACAATGGAGTTCCTCAAGGATCCGTTCTAAGTCCCACACTCTTCAACATAGGTTTCAGCAGCGTTTGTGAAGAAATAGCAACATCCGTAAAAACAGCTCGCTTCGCAGACGACCTAACCATTTCCATTTCCAGCACGTCGCCACAGAAAGGAACACGTCAGCTCCAAGAAACAGTAAACAAACTCGCATCCTGAACTTCACGCCACGGCCTAGAATTTTCAACTGCGAAATTTAATGCCAGACACTTCTGCAAACCACACACCTGTCAACACTCTATTAGTATCACTTTAAATGGAACTTCTCTTCCTACAATCAAATATCTCGGACTTCACTTCGATCAATCACTCACTTTCAGACATCACATTACAGAACTCAAGAAATCCTGCCACCCTCGTCTCAACCTTCTCAAAAAACTAGCACACACATCCTACGGCGCCGATACAACATCTCTACTACGCATCTATCGTTCATTTATCCATTCAAAATTCGACTACGGAGTTGCGCTCTACTCAGCAGCAACCAAAACTGATCTAAACAAACTGAACGCCATTCACCATCGAGCACTACGCCTGGCCAGTGGTGCCTCCCCCACTATAGCCTGCTGTAATTTCTATTTTCTTTGCAACGAACTTCCACCAGACTTTCGCCGGCAATTACTTTTCCTTCGCTTCATTATCTGCATCAAAAAATCCACAAGAGCGCTGTTTCAACTGGAGGAAATTGACTGTCACAGAACCTATAATTGGAAAAGCTTTGCATCCAGACTAGAAACTGTTCTAGAAACTCTCTCAGACTTCCATCTTCAACGTTGACCAATCCAGAAGCAACTCGCCTGGTCTCAACGCTGGCTAGCTCAACATCCCATGTGTCAACTTCGATCCATCTTTGACACCCCAGCAACAGCCATCCTCTCCACCAGTCATCGCGGGCACAACGTCATTCTCACCCGACTACTCACTGGCAACACTCGTCTTACTCATGAATTCATCCTCAACAAATCACCTCCTCTGATATGCCTTCAATGTCATTATCTACTTACAATCCCACATCTCCTACTGGAGTGCCCAATCCTCACGTCTGTATGCTTCCATCTCCTCAATCCCCTTACACTCAAAAATCTTTCCCAAATCATAACACCCGACCTACTAAACATAATTGAAGATACGGTTTCCAAACTGCCATTAGTCAAAAAAAAAAATCAAAATGCGGTTTTCAGCGCTACCTAGTGGCCAATGCGAGCACTATAAAAGTAGCTTTATACCGTTCAATGGTCGAATTACGCGCATTCAAAGAGCAACGGTTTCCAAACTGCCCTTAGTAAAAAAAAAAAAAAAAACAAAAACAAGTTACCTCGCAAATTGCGAGGTAGTAACAGGGTATTTCCTATTGGGATTTGGGACTGTGCAAATTATAGAAGCGCTAGTGTAGAATAGGTATTTTCTGATAAGCAAATGGTGATTTGATGTCACTAACGTTTTCTTTTTCCCCGGGAACATAAAAGCTGATGACGCTACACGCATGTTATGGAAGATCAAGGCTTCAAACTGTGAAGCTGCAGACTGCAATCAAGCAGCAGACTTTGATCAGTATAGAAAATACTAGAATACATTTCCATTTTCTGTTTTAATTCATTCCAAACGGCAAGCAGAAATCAAACACTCTACCTTTACAAGACAAATAAATTCAAAGGATATAAATCCAACGAATTTCAGATACACGAGTTTCAATGAACTGATAACTGCTGATAAAAATTCAAAGAGGGACAGGAATTTTGTTTCGATTCAAATAAAGTTGTGTTCTCGCTTCAGAAAACGCACATTAATGTGTTCTTACTCCTCATTACAATGTTTATAAGATGCAAAGACATTAGCTCCACTTCTGGTCACACAACGCGTGAAATATTCGTGAACCATTCAAATGCGAGAAAGATAATCTTTCATTTTAAAAACAAAACGTGATCTGCCAATTATTTATTCACGTTTTTCGTTAATTCCGCCACACAATTATAATAGAAGTTCAAATTTGTGGGTGAAAGCATGTTGATAGTTTTGGATGATTCCTTGTTCCTGATAATGAAAAGACGAAGGTAAATAGTCAAACAAGAAATAAAATATTTGTGAAAGACCTGAAATAGAATACCAACATTACCACTTACTTACAGAGTTGTTACGTTTAAAACATATCTGTTTTAAACAGTGTTTAAAACATATTTTAAACACCAGAAAAAAACGAAAACATGTTTTAAACACACTTTTTGTTTGATTTTAGTTTTTTTTTTTCGCAGCGTTTGGAATCGATTGAATTTTTTGATTTGATTGGTTTTGGGCTTTGTAGCTTCCATTTTGGTTGGTTTTGGTTTGGAACTTCCATTTAATTTGCCAATAGGTTTTGGTTTCAGCCATGAGACCGTTTTAAAATACTGAAAGTATCTTATTTCGGTCTTTCATTGCTGATCTGGTTTTGGTCATGGTCTTCACTTCAGACAGTGAATCGGTTTCAGTCGGGCTCAACAAATATTTCTCAAACAAAACAAAATAGCTATCTTTTTTATAGTCAAATCAGTCATAATTTGAAACCAACTATATAGTGTACAAACTGCAACATCGACTCACTGGGGATTGGCAGGTTAAATATTTTGTTGATCAGTTCAAATATTCAGCTCTTTTACCAGGTACAAGGACAAAGAAGAACAGAAAACGATTGACCGATTGGGACCTTTTCATTTAATTGGTTTATGGTCTTGACGCAGGCATAAGCTTTCATTTCAGTCGGTTTCAGTTTCTGTTAAACCGACATTTCAGACATTTGGTTTATGTTTTGGTTAACGACCAGTTGAGTTTAAGGTTTCTGGTCTTAATTTGGTCTTTTGCATTTTAAAGGGTTTTGGTTTTGGTCTCATGAAACTGTTGAATTTGAATGGGTTCCGGATTTGATTTCAGTTCTGGTTCCAAACACTATTTTTAGAGAAGATGAAAATTTGAAATAAATGTCTCATTGAATCACAAATCTTATTGTATTTAATCAATGCAACCAAACACAATACACATCACAGGAACTTATTTTTATCTTATCTTTTATAAAAGTAAAAACATGAAAGAGAAATTGAGTTTTTCAGAAAAACTTATCATTAATTTAATGGTACATTATCAGTCCCAATTTGGTATACCACTGTTGTGCATAACAGGCGAAAAAAAGTAAACAGCCAAGAAAAAATATATGAATTGTATTCAATTTTTTTGGTTTTAAACAGTTTAAAACACGTTTTAAACAGTTTTAAACACCCTAATTTTGAACTGTCACATCTCGCGTTTTAAACAAAAAAAACGTTTGTTTAAACAAAAAAAACGTTTGTTTTGTTGGTTTAAAAAAAAAACTGTTTTTTTTTTTTTGCAACCCTGCTTACTTAATACTGCTAACATATTTATGAGACATAGGTAACTCACATCGCATTATTCCTCGGAAAATTTCCTGATAAGAGTACCACAGAATGTTGCATGTACTTGGTTTGATTCAAATATATTATATGCTAATTGAACTGAGAACCCATTTCATACAAACAAACAATACACTTACCTCTTCTAAATCCAGTTAATGTCTTCACTTTCTTTGAGGAAATAGTTCCTTTCGTAGAGAAGTACGAATCGCACAGTACTGTTATCAGTAAAATACAAAATCCTGAAATAAAAGGTAAACAAGTTGCATTTGTAAATTGTAAGCGTAACAGAGAGGATACATTCATAATAGTAAACCGACTTGTCAATAGATGGCAGCAGTTGACGGAGAAGGCAACTGAGCTAAAACTGAACTATGAGCTGTAAACAGTTCAGTCGTATTTAAAGAAATGATGAAAATTTGATTGCAATAGGGTGTTTGCTTGCAGCGCTCCGCGTGGCAAATACCCTAAAAATCGAAATGCTGTTTACAGCGCTACCTAGTGGTCAATGCGAGCACTACAAAAGTAACTTCATAGAACCTCAACACCTCGTTTGATGGTCGAATTACGCGCATTCAAAGAGCAGCGCCGGTGCAGGCAGTGTTTTGTTGTTTTCTTGTATTACGTCCAGTGCCACACTGCCCTTTGTCCACGACTTTCGACAACTTTTCCTTCAAGAATTCTAAATAGACTGCATTCTCATTTTTGTGCATCTTTGGCAGTATGGTAGAGGATTCAGGCTACTCGCTTGTACCATTTACAGAAGTTTTAAATGAACTGGTACAGTGTAGCACAGTTTTTATCGACCCCCCCCCCCCCAAGGGCAGTTTGAAACCCGTATCTTCAATTGTAACACGCAGTTACTAATAAATTTATTGTGCATATGCATTAATTTCCTTTTCGTGTATCTTGTAACACGTAAAATCCCGTAATAGTGGCCCCTGTTGCCCCTGCATTACGTAAATGAATAAATATCAAATTGACTTCTCCTAGTTCACTCGGGGTATCAGTCGACAAGGTCGTATCCATTTGAGTCCATCTTTGAATCCCTCTTCAAACAGAAAAGGGACAGAAGATCAAGGGAGATTCTCGGGGTCCTCATCGCCTCCCACACTTCCGTTCATGATACTGAATTCGCGCAACATACGTGCCACTCATCTCTGACCAAAGCGAAACTCGGTCTGTGCATCGACATAGCTCAAAATCATCATCTTCACCCTCTCTCCAACGCTTTCTCACTCTGTCGCTCCTCATCAAGCGCGAAAGGACCCTCGTAATTCTTCGGCGTTAATGACGGAACGCATTCTCGACTTTTAACTGTGCCGCAGCCCACCCATCCGCTCGGCGAGCCTTTTCAAAATCCTTTCTTCACGCTCGCTATACTCGGCGATTAGTGCGCGCATTGACGTCCCCCTCCCCGCTGGTCGACCTCCTCGGTGCCACGGATTATCCTAAATTGGTGCGTGCGGAGCCGTGTACAGACTCATTAAAATTAATCACGCCGTTTAATCGCGCAAAACGAAACGAGTAACCGGAGAAAGTGTACCGCCGCGCCGCACGTCGAAGCCATCGCGGCCGGAGTGGACGACCAGAGATCGCCTTTCCGCCTGCCCGGGAGTCGGTCGCGGGCGCAAAGAGCCTTTCGCGCGGAAAGCGCCGTTTACACGGCGTAATTACGATATTAACGGTCATCGGGAAGAACGATGACCAGCCGCGGAGAGGGGGCCGGGGATGGGGTCAGCTCGTTAAGACGGCGCGCAAAACGAGTCGACGATCGTCTCGGGCGGTTCGGACCGTCGTACAAATGGATACAATTCCGGCAGCGACTCCATTTGCAAGTACAGCAGCGTGTCGAACTGGGCGAGAATCGGTCGAGGAAAAAAAAAAGGGATGCTTTATTTTATGGCGCCTCTGGGGCCATTACCTTTAACGGAGGTTTTTATAACGTGTATTTTACTCCCACCCTGGCGCTGTCGGGCACCGGGCACCCTTTTCGCCACCGTAATAACGACGATGAGAGTAAAAAAAAAAAAAAAAAAATAATGCGCTTACATCGGTACTTAATATCCTCTACTTAAATGTATATTCTGCAATTGCATCATCATGACTGGAAGAGCTTTCATGGATAATGCTATCTTTCGTTAACATTGTTCTTTTTTTTTCCTTCTTTTTTTGTGAAAAAGAGAGAAAAAAACAGATTTACCTTTGAGCTTTATTCTGAGAAAATGTTAACTTTTTGTTTTCGTTGTGAAAGAAGATCGCGAGAAAAAACGAATTCGTTTGATGGAAACAAAAATGTTCGTTAATGTTCGCGTACGTGGGATGAATAGGAAGCGCTTGTGTAGCTGATGCCGTGCAATTAAGACGAACCTCAACCTTTTTCTTTGTATTCTTTTTCTTTTCCTATACAGTACATACTTACGAGTGCAAGTGCACTTGACGTGCACATACATACATCGGCCTTTCTTCTCAGTGCAAAATTAGCTTAACCTGGTAGATGCACGCGGATACACGACTCAGTAGACCGTACGTAACATCCTCACGTGGTACATTTTAGTTACATTACGGGGCAGCAGAATTTTCTCGTCTGTGAAGACGTTGGGATGCACCAGCAACCTCGAAATTGCTCAATTATTTGAGGGGCTGAATTCCTCCCACCTTCCACCAGAATTGACAGACAGAAACTTGGTAAAAATAATAAGAACAGTGGTCTACTCAGATTTCAAAACCAACTGTTTTGGAAGTGTAAACTCTTCTCAGATTCGACATTTTGAGACATAAGACTGCGGTGACCCTCTGCTTTCCAAGGTACACTTTCGTATAAATCGTGCTGCCTGACAACGTTCTACGTAGTGCGATGCGAACGTCTAACAAACGCCTTTTGTCCTCTGCATACCTGCGCTTCCTGTGCATGACCTTTTTAAAACCACATTTTTCTTCTTCCTATTTTCATGACTCACTCTCCTTTTATCTGCCTCGATCGGCCTGGTAGGTTAGTCACAGTTATGTTTGGCACTCACAAGACTCACTTTTGCTATTCAGTCAATTAATACACGCGCTTTTTCCACCAACTCTCGTTTCTGTAATTTTGTATGCCCTCGCTCCAGTGCGGACTAGACTCATCTGTGACAAATCTTCGCAAGACTTTTTAATTATCCTCAAGGCCTTTTTACAAACTGTCTCTTCCAGGCTAGTTCAGAATTCTGTGAAATTCTTCTGAACGTGTTCCAAACTTACACTCTTCGGGACCTTTTTACTACGCTTCAAGACTCTTCCAAGCTTATTTAAGCCTCTTTTAAGTTGGTGAAACTTTTCAGAACTCGTAAAGATCCATGTACAACTTCTAACAAAACACTTGCTAGAGGAGATAAGAAATTTAGCCTGCAGCACCAAAAAACTAAATCCGACTTTGATTCAAATTTTATTATAACTCGTGAAGACTCATTCAGTTACAACTGAGTTTCTTTCGAACTCCTCTCGGTCTCACAAATACTCGTTTGCACTCTTCAAACTCATTCATCTTATGTTTGAAGAATCATTCTCACTGAGCCAAGATTCATCCAGGTTTTATTATGGCTCGGTAAGACTTATTTAGACCTATTTAGAACTTGTTCCGGCTTTTGAAGAGAATCTGTGAACACATTTATACTCGTACCTGTTCCTTACTGCTCGATCGGATGTTGCCATGACTCATTCAAGCCTTGAAGTCTGTTCAGTAGGACTTGTCGGAAACTCATCAAGACTCCTTTAGAGTTCGTTGACTCGTCAGACTTCATTTCGAAACCTATTCAGTCACTTTGATTCTGATATAAACCACTCCGACTTTGTCGGAACTCGTGAGATTCTTCGGAATTGAGATGAGACTCTGTTTGTCTATTCATAATTATTCGAATAGTAATTATGGCTCATTTTGGATTATTCAGACACTGCTAGGACTCGTTGGTACTAATTGAGATACATGTGACTAATTTTGAAACTCATTTCGCTTCTGTGGAGACTAGTTCAGTCGCTATCAGATTCGTCCTGGACTTTTGAATATGCATTTACATTAGACTAATTGTAAGTCTGGAAGAGAAAAGAAAAAGAAAGAACCAAATGGAGGGATGAGTTTGACAGAATGTTCCAGCACAAACAGCATCACAAGATTGCGCAAAATAGAGGAGAATGGGAGCGTCTGAGAGAGGCTTTTGCCCAACAGAAAGCAATTTAACCTACGCTAGGTATAATAGGTAGGTTAAGTAAAAATAAAATAAAATAAAGGTAATTTTGAATTGAATTTGAATTGTAAGTCAAATCTCGTCTGATGTATTGTAAGATTGTAACTACATTAAGATTTGTTATTTTAACACGAAACTGAGAATCTGTTGGTAATCGTGCACAGATGCTCTTTTAAGATTTGTTTAAACTTTTCGGTTGCATTATGACTCCCTATAGATTCGTTGAGATTCATTTAGCGTACGTTAAATAAGGCGCCAGGGACATCTTCCATAGTGAATCTCTGCCTTCGAAACGAAACTTCGGATTGTCACAAAATTCGGGCCCTGAGATGATGAATTGATAAATTTGGAAAAGGGAAGTCGTTTCACTTCGGTCTGGAGACAATTTCGCCTCCTATCAAAATATTTGAGAGTACGTTCAAACTCGTTGATTCTTCTTTATTTAGACATTCTCAGCAAGTCTCGGTAAAATCCATTTATACTTTTCCAAGACTTATTCAGACGCTGTAAGACCATGCAGATCAAGTTCGGCCATTGTAACTAGTGATGTGTAGTAATTGATAGTATTTTTGATAGTATTGATAGTTTTTAGTAAATTTAGTACTATCAAACTATCGATAGTTACTTCATTGACTATCAACACTATTGATAGTTCTTAAAAACTATCAAATTAATAAAAACTATCAAATCATCAAAATGAATAATTATGAATTTGTCATTTATCAACACTGTTTCAAATTTATTTAATTATAGTTACCTAAATAGTAAATAATACTAAATATAGTATTTACTGATTTTGTGAACTGTGATTTCGTCCATTCAGATGAATTTTGGAAGCTGGGAAAGAGACCATAAGCTCGTTAGATTTAGGTTCGTTCTCCCAGTCGTTTCTCGATCCTCGATGTGTATTTGACAGTTTCATTTTTCATTCCATGATTTGATTATTAATTAAACTCTTCTGGTTCTGGGTTTGGTAGTTAATGTTATGGCTTATGTTCGTGTAATGTATATTACTGAATACCTACTGAAACTTGAAACCATTTAAAAGTTATTGTTATTTCTTATCAATAAGTTATTTGTTGGATTATTGATTATTGAGTTGCCGATTATTTAAAATTATTATCATGAGTACGGAATCCGGATACCAGTATCACACTCATTTTTGTAAGAAAGTTCTTTGATTATATAACGAGCAATTATTATAAATTTTCCTTCATTTCTTCATATTTATGATTTAAAAAACACGATATACGACCTTCTGATTTCACACATGATTAAACAAGCACATACGACTCAGAACTTGATTATTGATTAGAAAATTATAGAATGTAAAATAAAATACGAAGTTGTTGGGTTAGGTTCTTCTTAACAGAGTGGAAACTGGATGGATAGTTCGATCGATCGATCCCTTAAGGTTAATGAAACTGAAGTGAAGAGCAGAGAAGATGAAAAAAATAGAAGACAAAATACAGAAGAGCTCGTGACTTGTAACGTTGTATAACCATCATAAATAAAAAATGCAACGAGCAGACATCATGAATCAGGAATTTGGAGAGATCAGACATCAGACTGCCTCAGAGGAGGTCGAGAGATGGGGTGCTAGAATAACAAAATACAGGAATCGAATCACAGCGAACTGAAAATTGTTAAACTGATTTGAAAGAAGAAAACACAAAACAGTAGCAGGCCTAACGCCTAAGCCAATAGTAAAATACTAAAATACAAAGCGTGTATTTATTATTTCATTCGAAAAAATTCTCAATCTATTTTCTAATTAATAATAATAATTAATAACAAAATAGTGATTAAATCTTGTTAGAACTGATAATAAATGAATTATTCATTGATCCTAAAATTTTTAATAATTAATGTTAAAACTATCAAATAAACTTTGATAGTATTGATAGTATGTAAAAAACTATCAAACCACTATTTGATAGTATTGATAGTACTTTAAGTTACTATCAAAACAATTGATAATCTGAAACTATCAACAACTACACATCACTAATTGTAACTCACTGAATATCGTTCAGATTATTTACTGAGGATTCTATAAAAAGTTCAAATGTTTTAGATTCTGTTAAAACATATGTATACATAATATGTGCTCTGTTAAATCTCGTCCAGACTTATCAGACTGTATGACTTGGATCGCGCAGACTTACTCAAATTGTGTGACATTTCATACAGATTCTTTGCAATATGTTAAGACTTGTCTAGACTCGTTGAAATTGTGTTCAGATATTCAAACTGTGTTGAAACGGTTGCATTTAATTGATGCTTTATTAAGACTCATTCAGGCTCTGATAAGAATCTTTTAGATTCTCTGGAGACGAATTTGACCTTGAAACTCTTTCATATTCAGTCATGTAATCAAAATTTAAGTGGGGGGGGGGGGTTGTCCGTATCGACCTCTTCCATAATATTCTGCTGAATTGGATAAAAAGATATCGCCTCGCAATGCGAAAGCAAATGATGAGTTTTGATTTAGGGTCGCTGGAACAGAGTGTCAATCTCCTATCAGGGCTACTAGCTACTTGGAAGTTGGGGGTGGGGGCATGGTGAATTGTAAACATCGGAAGTGCGGAGACTGATTTCAGTTAAAATCTAAAAAAAAGTCTTAATTTACCCATTTTGCTAATTAGATACAAGAATTTCTTGAATGCTGATGATTTTTTCAACATAATCGGGGGTGTAGTGATTCCTTAGACTCCATCCTCCGTTCGCTACAGCTATGTCTCTTTTGAATGTGAACCCTATAGGAACACGAATGTCCCTTCGCCATTTCAGCAAAACCCTCCCAAGACATTTTTATTTTATTTCGTCGAACCAAGGAGGAGAGAGTGGGAGAGCGTTTAAATTGTGGAAGAGTTTGAATTTTTGAATTTTTTCCTGTCGTCTATAAATAAAGTCCAAATGTTAATGCATCAACGGTTGAAAATTATTTTGCTTCTCGTGAATGAGTGCTGTCGTCATGTCGATTTACTGTATAGTCAACATTATTTATGCAGAGTTCCTCGTCGGGCTGAATTTCTGCTAGCGAGAAGCGTATAGCTTGACAGATCTTTTGTGTAATATAAATACGGTTGTATCGATTTTCGTTGAATTTGAATTTAAATGGAAACTTCGAACGGCTGAAAATTTGATTAATACGACAAATTGTTCCCGGGAAAAATTTTTCATAATGAGAACGAAAATTGCGAAAAAATATAAATTACAAGCGTGATTGAATGATAGATTTTTAAAACTGTATACATTTCTGTGATTATTGATATATTCCTTGTCATAGATTTTTATTATATTTTGGTGATAATACTGTTCTGATGATCATGACTTTTCTAATAAAGTGTTATTGTTTTGCTATGTTTCCAGGATGGACAATTGTTACCGCTGTATGGTGATACACGAGAAGCATTACAACGTTTTGCAGTACAAAGAAAGTAAGTGCTTTTCGTGCGTAATTTTGTGTCGTTCTACTTTCTTAGAAAATTGCAAATTTTTGATTTATTTTCTGTGATTAGCGGGTAGGGGGCAGTTGCATGCTCTGGGCATTTTCCAGAGCTTCCTGAACGTTCTGACATTTTGGTAGATTCCTAACCATAGCTATGTAGGGGTTCAGAAAAATTTTTTCTTACGTTCTCTTGTTTTCACATTGGATGCTGGAGAAGCGTTCATTTTTTTTATTCCAAGTTTATCCATAGCAGGCGAATTTTTTATGTTTCTTAGTGAATGAATTGGAACTCCCCGCCTCCTCAGGTTACGTAGGTATTCACTGGCTACTTTTCCCCCTTGATATCTCCTTGTCTAGCTGTTTTTAGGGAGTTGTAGATACCATAATTCTGTTTTTATATTGAGATCCTGGTATCCTCTTTCTGAATGAAATCACTACCTTTTGGCAACCTTGGGAGGGAAAAAGAAGAAGGGGTCGTCCGGTAATGAGGTGGGTGGATGAAATTGTTCGGATGGCGTAGCCAAACTGGGCATCAAAAGCTCGAAACATGAAAGAGTGGACAGGAACGACGGACCCAGTAACTGGGTGGACTGGGTGGGGACGAGGGCAGAAACGCCTCTAGAAACCAAATATAAAACTCTGTAAATGAATTGAATGTAAGCAGGGTCTTTATCATAGGCACAAGTATGAAGTATTTGAGGTATTTGTTCTTCGCCAAATTCACTGAAAGCCTCCCCCTCCCCGCAAAAAATATGCGAGCAAAAATAATTTTGAGCATTATGTTGATATTTGTCAGCTTCCGTGCAAGACCCTCCTCCCACTTCAGGTCGCCTATTTGCGCTTATCGTCTGAATTATATTTTTCTTGAATGTTTGAATTATCAAATAATGAAATCTTTTAGCCTTTCATTTCCTATTTTTACTTTTATTGGCCGACTATCGAGTGTCAACTCAATGTGCTAATGTTCCCCTTCAAACTCGAATTTTTAATTTCAACTTTTCAGCTTATACTGGGGCAAAAATCTTACTTTACCTGTAACTCGTGTGTTTTCAGTTTGAATTCTGGTTTTGATTTTTCATTTCTAAAAATACGATTTGGGATTCTGATGCTGCTTTCCCATTTTTTCTTCTTTTAAAATCCAACCTACAATTCAGATTCGGTGATAATTTGACTGCACTTGGAATTCGGATTCAAGTTTAAATACGAATTCTAATTTTGGCGGTCAGACATCTCCAAGGATTTTTCATTCTTGAGAGCTTGGCCTCTAACTCAGAGCCTGAACTTTTGAGGGTAGAGCTATCATAAGACTAGAACTCACCAAGTACAGATCGTCTATCACAAACATTAAATTATGTATATTTTTAGTTACAATTTACGAAGTCGGATTCTAAAGACTTGTTTTTCTTCAAACTCAGATTTGCCGATGATTTGACTGAATTTTGATTTTGTATTTGAATTTAAATTCGCATTCCTTGTATAAGTTATACTGTGTGTGTCTTTTTCTTTCTACTGAGGGAGATTCAACTTCTAGAGTTCTATTGCAGACCTGATGAAAAAAGGAGGGAACAGCTGAGACAGTTTGTCCCGACCCCAGCTTCTGTAAAACGCCCTGGCCTCATAATCTTTCAACGGGAAACAATGAAAATTGCCGAAAATAGTATTTGTTTGTGTAAAGTTTATTGAAAATGAAAAATGTTTTACTGTTAATTCAACTCTAATTGGGGCCCAGAAAGGACTTCACTTGAAGGGTACAGGGAAAGAAGCAGGTAAGTCACTTTTGTGGTGAAACGACAAAAAAAATGAAAAACAGTTTGTTTACGTACGTGGTTCTTTACCTGTGCGTGAATTTTGAAATCCGGTTTTCTGGACTGTAGCATCCTTTCAGGCATCCTACCATAGCTCAGCTACTTCTACTCATTACTCCCGTCCCAACAGTATTAATAACTCGATTTCGGCAAAAAAGTGACTTACCTGTTTTTTTCCTTGTACCCTTCATTAGTCTTCGACGTTCCTCTTCACGGCCCAGTCTGAGCGTCAAGATGTCTCCGGCTTTCTAAACCCTCATTATGTCTACCCGGCTGATTGATTTAACCCTAGCCTACCCACTTCCCATTCGGCCGGAAAAACTCCTGCAGACTGATTGATCGACAGAGAAGACAAGCGGAAAGTGCAAGCAGAGGGTTGTGATTGGCTCGGACAAAGCACGTGTTGACGAAGACAGCGAGCCTCTCTGTGGCCAGAAGGTGAAGCTTCGTAGTGTATCCGTTTCTCATTCCATCTACCCTCGGGGATAACAGGATAACCTAAGGATTAGCTGATTCACTGTACCTAAATAGTGTTTCTTTCTCTTTTGCTCCTCTCAGTTTCGTTTTCTTTATCTCTTGCTCCTTGTGCTTTTGACGATTCCTGCGTACGCCGGCCGTCTACTACGAATCACTAACTCGTTTGTGTTAATAATATAAGCTCGAAAAAGCCGAAGTCGGCGAAGGATACGACGTGTACGACGCTGTGCATCGGTTATCAGTTACACCGGACGACATTTACAGCGATTCGATTTGGAAACGTCGACTCGAATTAATTCGAACGGCCGCCGACGTCTGAAACGCTCAAAAGCTCCAAGTTTACCGAGCTTTTCAATCCAAATGACAATCAATCGTAATTAGTCGCAGACACGTCGGCTCACTACCACACAGGAATCGTCGGTTACACCCACCCGACCTCGTCTTCTCATCACGTTCGCGTCCAGGCCCTAGCTGTCGGCATTGGGCTTCACGACTTCGTAATTTGGAATTGAGAACGTAGCTATCGTTCATTCTATCGGAGGATTGATTAAAAATGAAGAAACAAAGACGGCAACGGCAACATCGACTGCTGGTATTAACGAACTATTTGATGACTCGGAAAGTGTATAACTGGGTATTAACAATGTTTCATTTTAATCATTCATAAAAGAACGCCTGATTTCGAAATTCTTCGACTCGTAACGGGGGCTCAAAGGCTAAGAAAGTGATAATTACGGCCACGTGGAAATTCCAGACAAACTAATAACGCTAGTTTTTTTCCTTCAGTATTATAAAGGGGAAAAATGATAATTGACGGAGCCGAGCGGCAGTGTAGAAATTTCTAAAAGTGAAACAAAGAATAAGAGGGATGAAACGAACTCCTTAATTCTGGTACGGCAGAGGCGGGCACCTGTCACTAATAGAGAGCCGAACTGCGAGTGAAAATTTCAATTTTCAAGTCTTCTGCGCGAACGTGACTCCGAAAAGACGGCGAAACTCAATTTCACAGTCGACAGTAATCTGAAATCTGAAGGAATATTCGAGCTGAAAAAGAATGAGAGAGAATGAAAAGAAAATGGGCCGAAAAAAGTTACGAATAAATGTATAATATTAAATGAGAATAAATACCCCTCTCCCTTAACCACTAAAGGTACGAAGTATAGGGATCTGGGATCCCAATCCTGTATCAGAGAGCGTGCTCTCAGATCGGTGAGCGGAATTGGAAAAAAAGAAGACTAGGAATGCCATATGAACCATAATAACGAGTGTAAAAAATGGTGACGTAAAATTTATAAAGTATGGAGATGACCAACTCCAGACGGAGACTAGAAAAAATACGTAAATGACTATGAATTGGCGTATTGGCACTCCTGTAGATATGCTAGTATCGTGGACGAATAGATGATCAGGGTATTTTTACTACCAAAACATGTACAAGTAAAATGAGCTCGAGCATCTTCAATATTGTTTTTTATGGAAAAACTGAAGAGAACTAAAGTGTTAGCCCTTATCATTTTCTTTCAGATGAGCCCAACTTCAGTTTTTTTGCAGAACGTTTTTGTCACTGATCATCTTTTCGTCCAAATACACCAATCAGCGCGCCGCATTTCATTAGGCCGCTAGAGAGCGTCTCGTTAGCGTCCATTCGCGAATACGAGTAGAAAAGCAATGGAGAGGCCACGGAGGAGTTCTGCCCACTGAGCACCGGCGAAGTGGACAGTGCCATCGAGCGGATCCGGACGAAGAAGCGGAAGGCACCAGGGCCTGATATGATCCCGAACGTTGTGTGGGAGTCCGTGCATCGGGCGGAGCCGTCCCTCCTGACCAACGTGTTCAACCGCGCGCTGCAGGAGGGGACGTTTCCGGACCGATGGAAGGCGGCGCGGCTCGCCCTCATCAAGAAGCCAGGGAAGCCAGACGGGCAGCCATCATCATACCGGCCTATCTGCTTGCTCGACACCGTGGGGAAGGTGTTCGAGCGGACACTCTTGAGTTTTCGATCAACGGTTACCCGGAAACACTTTGAGTTGTACTTGCCAACTCGTTGATGACGCAACTTCGAACTCGTTAAATTTGCTCTGGTGTTTACACGAAGTCAGTTATCTACTGTGTACGTTGGTATGTGAAGTGACGTAAAACGGTCTCCAGTAATCGTCTACTTAAAAGTTGTCTACCTTACGTGGAAATCTCTCTCCCCCCGCGCGTGCGCTGCCTGCACATGCGGCGCTTTTTTTCTCCGTAACTACCTTTACGCTAAAAATTTTCCAAATCACTCGCAGGCTTTCGAGACGAGAAAGTTTTGACTTTGTGTTGCTCGCAAAGTTCGAAAACTTCCATATACGTTCGGCGTATAACGTTTTTCGAGTTCACGTTGCCGAGTCTTCGCTGATGCTTTTCGCATACGATATAAGTGTGTGTGGAGGTACGTATAGTGTGTTGGAGAGAAAAAGTGACTCCATATCGTTCACGTGTATTATGCGAAACCCGCGATTTCAAATTCGCGAATCTGCCATCACCGAGCTTCGCGAAATTCACGCGGGTGGTAACAGATGGGTTAAAATTTTTAATCCGACTCCAGGTAGGTACAGGGGGGCTTACTTTTTTTCCCTTCTTCTTTCTTTTTTCCTTCTTCATCTTCAGTATAGGTCATTAATGCGATGCTCGATGGTCGGAGGGGTGCAACAAATAAACGTTTTCTCGAAAGGGGAAAAAATGACTCTATTTATACTTTATAATTCGTAGGATACAAAACGTTACCCTTTTAAAAGTGAAAAAAAAAAAAAAAATACCTAGGCGAAGCAGCTGGTGGAGAGGTAGTTAATAGTCCACCATTTTTACTCGCGGGCGATGCAAACAAATGAATTTTTCTTTTTTCATTCTTCGCTGATGCGCGCGCGAAAAGCAAAGCGTTCGGAAAAATTTTTGCGAATAAAACTATGCAAAATGGGGGAAAAAAAATGGAAAACGGATTTTTACATTATTCATGAACAAAACACGCGATCGAATTTACTCGCGTCTTTTCCACGACCGACCTCTCTTAGTCGTATATTACCGCCTTCAAGGCGAGAGGAAGAGTTCCGCTCACTAGTCGTTTCTCTCTCTTTTTTTGTCTTTTTGTTTTAATAGATGTAATTAATGTAATCGAAGCGTATAGGTGCACTCTTTGGTACGAATCGTTTTTCAGCGTTCGAATTAAATCGTGTTTCAGCTCAATATTTCAACGAGCACCGCAGAATTCACCGTCCATCCTGGTATTTTGCTAGATCGAAAAGGTCATTCTAGCATCGTCGTATTATGTGTGGACACTGCGGGCCAAAATTTATGTTGTTCGCTGAAGTCTTACGTACAATTCACGCGGCCTTGCGTGGCCTTCCCCTTGACATTCCTTCTGAGAAAGTATCAAACTAGAAAAACTAGAACACACTCGCCTACATAGTCTACGAAAATAAGAAAAAATGAGAAACATTTTTGTAAGCCAAGGTTGTTGGCGAAAAATTTGGTAAGAATGCCGCCCTCGACTAACGTGCTAACAATCCCTCTATCACAAATAAAGATTCTCATCAATTTCTTCCTCACTCATCCACAAATGTCCGGAAGAGGGTGTCAAAATGACTCTACATATTACTATGCATTAATACAGGTCTTACCTCTCCCAATACAGTTAGCAGCAACTGCGGGAGAGGCTAGCTGCAATACCCCCACACAGACAAAGCTATTTGGAAGGGGCAAAAATGGAAATAAAAACAAAAACAAAAATTCTAAATTTGGACAAAGCAAACAGAGAAGCAAAAATTAATTCTGGCGACTACTTTGGAAAAATCAGAAACAACAATCTCGAGGGAACCAAACTGAACTTGGCATACTACAATTGTAGAGGTCTTGCTGGTAGCGAGAGAATGTACGAATTTGAGCAAAAAATTGGGAACATCAAATGGGATGTTTACTCAAATTCATTAACAATTTTTTTATATATTATTTTATAAAAATTTAAATTAAATTCTTTTTTTTTTAAATTAATTTTTTATTTTTTATAATTTTTATATGAATAAAAATTCTTTAAATTCAATTGAATGTGGATTTAACAATTGAAATAATAAAAATATTTCTTTTCCTATAAATTTTATTAAAACTTTAATTTTTTTTTTATTTATTTAGAATTTATTATTTCAATTCCTTTATTCTTAAATGGGGAGTTTCAGAAGTAAGAAAAATGGGAGAATCGCTACTGGTCAAGAAACTCGGGTATGTCTTCTACCACATGGGCCTAACCAAAGGATATCGGGGAGTGGGTCTTTATATCAAAGAAAGGTTGATGCCAAACTTCGAAGTGATCAAAGGAGTATCAGAAAGAATATGCTTCTTAAAATTAAAAATAGGTGAAAATACAAAAATTCTGGTGATATCTGTATACGCTCCAATTTTGGGATCTGACAAAGAGGAACTCAACAAAGTCTATGAAGACTTGGATGAAATCATGAACAACGAAAAAGAATACTATAATTTCATAATGGGGGATTGGAACTCAATTGTGGGAGCAAGAAACCGGGAGACAATAAATATGGGAAAATTCGGCTTGGGGACTCAAAATTATAACGGAGAAAGACTGGTGGAGTTCTGTATGAGAAACAATTTAAAAATCGCAAATACTTTTTTTAAGAAAAAATAAAAGTTAAAATGGACTTGGAAATCTCCCGGAGGGAAATACAAAAATGAAATAGACCACATTTTAGTCAGCGACATGTCTGTGGTGGAGAACGTAACAGTGTTGCCCGGGTTCCCGTTTTAGTTCGGACCATAGGCTCTGCAGAGCCAGTATAAAAATTCCTAAAAGGCCAAGGTTTAACAAACGGGAAATCCATTCCCATGGAGAGCAAAATTATCCCCGTACACATTTTGCAAGAAGCAAGAAACGAAATAAAAGAGCAGATGGAAAAAGTGAGCGCGAAATGGTCAGAGGACTCATTACAAGAAGTATACGAGAGAATAGTGGACTCAATTCAAAAAACGGTCGACAAGTATGGGGAACCCAAATCCAAAATGCGGACAGACGACAAGTTATCGAGAGAAACAAAGACTCTTATTGGCAAAAGAGACAAATTAGAGAATAAGGAGAGGATAACAGCGAGGGAAAGACTCGAGCTACTTTTTTTGAGGAAGAAAATAAAGACGGAAATAAGAAAGGATGTGAGAAACTACGACAGCGAGTTGATCAAAAGCATATTGGCCGAAAGCAAATCAATAAGAAAAATAAACAAAACTCTATTCACAAGCAAAAAACTCATCCCCAGCATGCGCAACTCAGAAGGAGAGAAAGTCACTATCCGGGAAAATACTGTAAACATTGCAACTGAATTTTTCAGGGAATTATACGAGAAGAGGGAGAAAGAGAAAGCAAAGGTCGAGGAAGAAAAAGTCAGTAACACTATGGATACCCCATATATACTTCAAGTAGAAGTGAAGAAAGCAATTCACTCGGTTAAGGTGGACAAAGCGACGGGTTCTGATGGGAATAGCAGTGGGTCCCTCAAACCTTTCGCGGAAGAACTGATTCCTGTATTAACTAAACTTTTCAATAGGATTTTGGAAGAGGAAGTAACCTCTACCCAATGGAGGGAGGCAGAAATTATTCTGCTATACAAAAAAGGAAACAAAGATGAAATCAAAAATTACAGGCCTATCAGCCTTACATCCTGTTTGGGGAAATTATTCATGAAAGTTCTGAAAGACAGGCTGTACCCACAACTTGACCAATACCAACCACGAGAGCAAGCCGGGTTTAGAAAAAACTTTTCCACAATAGACCAAATTTTTATCTTAAAACAACTAATTGAAAAAGCTGACGAGTATAATTTTGAAATGTTTCTTCTTTTTATTGATTTCTTAAAAGCATTCGACTCGATAAACCATGGATATCTGTAGAAGGCATTAAAGGCACAAGGGGTTGGGCAAAACGAAATAAATGTAATTAAAAATCTCTATGATGGTGCCACAGAATATGTAAAGCTAGACAAAGTGGGGAAAATTTTAGAATAGAAAGAGGAGTCAGACAGGGGGACCCACTGTTACCCTATCTGTTTAACTGCGTTCTGGAGGAAGCGATGCGTCAACTAGATTGGGAGAAGAGGGGAATCAAAATCGAAGGGGAGTACCTGAATAACCTGAGATTCGCGGACGACGTGGTGCTAATTGCAAAAGACATGGATGAACTATTGAAAAATGCAAAAGAGTTTATCAATGTATGTAAACACGCTGGGCTAAGTGTAAACATGGACAAAACTCAATTATTATCAAATGCACAAAAACTCACGTATCATTACGAAGCGAAAACATCAAGTGGGTAGACGAAGTAAAATACCTAGGGCAAATCTTGTCATTTAGAAATGCCAGAGGAAAAGAAATTTCAGCTAGGATAAAAAATGGATGGAGTAAGTATTGGAATCAAAAAAGCGTCTATAAGGGCAAACTTCCAATACAGACCAAGGCGGAAGTCTGGCGCAGTTGCGTCCAGCCGGTCCTAACATATGGAACACAGACCTGGGCGCTGACAAAAACTAATGTAAACAAGCTAAATACTACACAAAGAGCAATGGAGCGCAGTATGCTGAATATTAAAAAGAAAGACAAAGTGGGGATAGCAACGATCAGGGCAAAAACTGGGCTAAAAGACATTAGAGCGGAAGTTAAAAGGGCAAAATGGAGATATGGAGGGCACATTTCAAGACAAGATGGGAGATGGGAGAGGAAATTGGAGGGGTGGACCCCATACGGATTCGAAAGAGGAGTAGGCAGACCAATAACTCGCTGGAGAGATGAATTCCAAAAAGAACTCGGACCCTTGTGGAGAAGGCAGACCCTGGACAGGGTAAACTGGAAGAGGAAAGCTGAGGCGTATGCCCAGAAATGAGCGGGTAAAGAAAAAAGGGAAAAAGGGGATGGGGAGTAGTGATCCCCTCACCACTCGCGGCACGTTGTGCCATACAAGTAAACAGTTGGTGTACATTATAGATACCCAATAAATGCTGTTTATTATTATTATTATTATTATTATTATTATTAATACAGGTCTTACAGGAGAAACTTTTATTTTTAACGAATTTTGTGAACAACAAGGCTGTTCATTACCCACAAACCCATTTCTCGACATCCCCATTTATTAGTCCTTGGATTTTTTTTCTCTCCCCTGTCCTTAGAGACCACAGTTTGAAAATTTTGTTTTTTTTAGATTTCGTCACTTCAAATGGACATTGGAAGTAGTGGGTTTCGAAAGCTTAATTAGAGAAAACGGCTTATCAACTGCGATGGTTTCTGGGTCCCTGAATTCAATTCTAATATTATTGTGATGCTAAATCGAAGATTGTGGTACATGGGAGTAGGGGGAAGAAGAAATTTGACCAAAAACAATATGGGTACATCTTATTTATAAGATTTTGAAGGTCGCTGAACTCGTTATTGACATCGATTTCAATATGAAAGGAAAATTGCGTTACTTGCTGAGGGGAGGGGTGACAGAAAACAATGTGGATATCATTATGCAGGCAGCTTTTCAATGTTTCTGAATTAGTTTTTGACGTAAATTCGATCCCAAAATGAATATTGTGACGCCTGGGGGAGAAGGGGAAGAAAAGAATTCGGAGAAAAACATTGTGAGTATATCGTTTTGTCGGTTTGAAGGTCGCTGAACTCGCTTTTGGCATTGATTTCAGTCTAAAATGGAAATTGTGGTATCTGAAGGTGGGGAAGAAGGAGATGGGAATCTGACGAAAAACAATAAGGTAAAGTGCCAAATGTTGATCTAGATAATGAATCTTGATCCGTTTTTCAAAGTTAAATAAATCTTCGTTGGGAGCTAGCTTATTCTGGGGGGAGGGGGTGTGTGAATCATATAGAGTGAACCTTCACCTACCGTTCTATATAGTTTCGGCCGTGAAAACGTTATTGAAGTTCTTCTGTAGAAAAATGTGCTAAAATTCAATAATTTTCGATTTTTAGAAAAAAGTAATTTGGAAATATGGAAATGTTAAGTACTTTAATTCGTTTTTCGGTATATATGGGTGTTTTTGTGTACTGGCATGAATTCAAATATGAAGTACCTTTGGAAGATTTTGAAATTTTTTTACTTCGAACCGACGAGTTTCGAGTCGCGTAATTCCGAATAAACAAAAAAAAAAACAAAAAACAACAACATGAAAGGTGTTTCAATTCGATGTTTTTCAAAAATTGGCAGGTTTTATGAGCTAACTTACCAGTGATATTGATATGATTCATATTTCCGTGTCAAAGTTCAAGATTCCGGGGTTGGAAAAAGGATCAACATTGGAGGATACAAATCTACATTTGGCAAAAAATTTTTATACTTGAGATAAGTGTCAAATGTTAATCTAGGTATCGAAAAGATGATCAGACCAACATTCAATTTTTTTTTTTTATGTGTCTGGAAAGAAACGATTTTACATTTTACTATCTGGATCGAAATGTATTGAATGTTTCATTGTGCATGTAAATGTAATGAGCATGAGATTAAAATCCCTAAAGAGATCAACATTTGACCCCGAATAGCAAATGTTGTTTTCCGGAATTTTTTTTGAAATCCCTGTAGGTCAACCCTGAGTGAACTTTCAAAAAGTTCAACTGAGAAAAGTGAAAGTAGAAGGCTGAAATATAATATTAATCGGGATTTCGGGGTTCAATACCAATATGGAGAGCAACAGGGGTCATTTAAAAAAAGTGATTAACATTTGGCACTTTATTACATATACATGGGTTCCATTTTGTAGGTTTCCAAGGTTGGTAAATTCGTTTCTGGCACCGATTTTTTCCAAAATAAAAATTGTGGTACATGAGGGATACAAAAAGAAAGGAAATGGGGATTTTTACCGAAAACAAGTATCTTAATGTAGTTTACAACGAAAAGTTTCCTGGACAATAATTGAAGCTCTTTCAATTTCCTTAAAAAAAAAAAAAAAGTTTCTCGTAAATGTTTTGTAACTGCCCGCAGAATATCCTTAATAGGATGTTCAAAATTAGCATTCTGCTCACCATCTATTAACACAGACCTTAGGGAAGGAAACGTTAAATTTCGAAATTCGTTCATCTAATGGTAGGTAGTAAGTTAGGAGAATAAAAAATGCGCTAGTTACCCTCAGAACGTCAGAACCGTTTTCCTACACCCTTAAATATGTATACATCCTTGAGAATTTTCCCCCCACCCTACCCTCCTCTATTTGTATATCACATATGTTGAAATGTGTTAATCTTGTTTATTTATTTATTATTTCTTTAAATTAACTTTTAAAAGAGATTTGATTATTAGAAATGTTGCACTTTTATCAGGACAACTAGCGGAATGTTGACAACGATATAGGGCCTTAAAACTTCGAAATCAATGTTGGTGTCCGTTTGGCGCCGAACTTGAAATTATGGCACACGGGGGGAAGGATTGGAAATATCACATAATGAATTTTTAAGGAAGTCAATTTCACTTTTGGCATTTTTATGGCAAATTCAAAATTGTGGCGCGGCAGGGGAGTGCAGGAGGCGGGACAAAATGTCGACATATTGCATCATGTACATACACCGGATAATAAGTTTCTAAGGTTGCTGAATTCATTTCTGAACCTCCATTTTAAAATTGAGGCACATGATGTGGTAGGGAATTTAACACATATATAATGCGATACAGAAATGTCGTTTCATAGGTTTCTGGTTTCTGGGGTTCTTAATCTCATTTCTCATATCAATTTGATCCTAATTTCAAAATTTCCGCGTCTGGAGGACGGGGGAATTGAAGAGTTAGAAAATATAACATGAACGCCGTAATCAGAGTCTAACAGCGGAATTTATCTTTGGCCCTAATACATATACTAGCCCTAAATCAGAAGTATGAGTGTACCCATATAGTGAAGGCAACAACATAATAAGTCGTTTTAAAGTTGGAAATTCGCTGGATTATACTTTGAAATTCAGGGATGAGGGGGCGGATCGTCTACCGCCTCGGTCGTCCTCTCTGAGGGTGATTTGGGGAGTTTGCGAATAATTGAAAATTATCAAATATCGCATGATGGTCATCGATGCGGAGTATCTGTCATGGACAGTCGTACCTTAATGTAGAAGTAGTCGAACTCGAGAAATAAGATCCCCTATTGATGATGTGCTCTTACTTTTTAATGTTTCTGTATAAATTACATAGTCTAACAGATTTTGAACTTCACATACAGCTACTTCTATCGTTGACCATTGTGCTGATGCTTTATTGTGGCGAATTTAATCTGCTTCAGTTTTGTCGTGAACTTATTTTCTGTACGGAATCCAAATTTACTCCCTCCTCTCTCGGTGTGACGCCATCAACTTCCCTCGGATTTTTGAAGAATTTTCGGGGCATCATCAAAGGATGTTTAATCCTACCAAGTTTCATCTCTTGTCATATTCTGCATTTTTAGCATGATTTCGGTGCTGCATTTACTGGAGTAAAATGAGCGAATGCTAATGCTTGAAAATCACTGCCTGCGGTCGACGATTCCATAAATTAACCGTAAACATCAAAAGGACAAGTTGTTGTTTTGATAGCGACCCAACGGGGAGGGGGGTCTCTTTCTCTTCATCTCCTTCACTCTTTCGCTCTCTGCTCTGCTGCCGTCTTCGTCTGGCGCAACATAGTTCGGCGAAAACGCGTCTCCTAGTCCAGATTACAGAAATGACCGCAGAGTCGTTTAGGGGGTGACCGCTATACAGCTCGCTAATAGGCTCATAGGCTGGTCGTCATCGCGGCCGCGTCCTCTCCTTTTGGAAATTTTCGAGTTCGAATACCGAGTTATTAAGTAATCTGTTTACCAACTTGGCCGGTGCCCGGCGAGCGCATTAAAAGCTCAGCCTTCGAGTTACCATTCTGAAAGTTTTAAAGCCTTTATGCGAGCATCGATTTTAACCTTTTCTCTCTTTCTCTTTCTCCGTTACTTGCCGTCTGTTTTCCACAAGCCTCACTCGACGAGCAGCAAACGTTTTTAATTGACGACGCGCCATTATGCCTAGCAAAAAGTCGTAAATTCGGAATGCCCAGGTAGTACGACTGATTATTGTAGGTTCTATAAAGATTGTGGACATTTTCATAAACACATGAAATTTGATACGTAAGCTCTCAAAGATGTGAGGATCAGTTTTGAGATTGGAGGTATCCTGACCGACCCTCTTGGGCCGTTGATTGTGAAAAAACTGTTGGTCAAAATCGAAGTCTAGCCTGTTGATATTTTCAGTCAAACTGAGTCGTACTTTTCGAAGTGTCACAGTTTGTCAGAAATAGTGCGCTTCTCCGTTTCGTGCTCCCCGACCTTCCTGGTATCCCCGGATCTGAAAGTTGCCAACAGCCAATCGACCTATTCAGTTATTTATTTATTTTTAAATTATTTTAATTTATGTTTATTATTTTTATTTTAATGATTTTTCACAGCTAACTTAAATTTTTATTTCAATTTAGTTTATTTTTTATTCTTATTATTATTACTTGGTTCGTATTCTTTTCTTTTCATGACTGTATCGTCTCTCTATCACTGGATTTTCTAGTCTATTGGGTGGGAAGGATTTTAAAAGTAAAATGAAATAACTATAGCCTAATATGGCCCAAGACGAAAAATGTTTCAGACAGACACTGGAGCTTGGTATTACATACTGGGAAACATACATTGGTGATATGTTGCCTAGCTTGGGAAAATAACGGGGTTAGAGAATTACAAAACCGAGTATGCTGAGCCGCCATTTCTATCCTTACTTTCTCCGTTGACGAGCGAACGCGTCGCGGGCGACAATCGAGTCTGTCCGCGACGAAGATCGAGGTTATACGATGAATGAAAAAAATGAAAATGACGGCTTAGCATGCTCGAATTGATTTGCGAAATGTTTAGCATATGCGTCCATACCCTGCCATATAAAATTGTTTCGTAGATGTTGCCTACCTCGTGAATTGAAGAAGCTTCATATATATTTTATACTCGTGTAGATGTATTTGACATATTTCTCTGATACTGATTATTTGGAAACACGTGTGTTCGTTTAGCATACTGTCTGCAAAGAGGCACACTGGACGATTTGTGTGAAAAGATCACCGGTGATGCTCTGCTATTTTCGATGTTCAGGCTGGATGCCAAACCGATTCCGTGCCCATTCAAAGGTGGACCACCGTTCACGTTCACCTATAACCGCGGTTCCGGCGAATGCAAGTAAGTGGAAGTTTTTATCGCTTTTTAGGTTTATTGTACCAGACTGGAGCAGGTCCAGGTGTAGGGGCAGTATTTTATATTTCTGTACCGTGTGCGTACATTTGGAAACCGTGGCATGAGAAAATTTTTATCGTCCAACCCCCCGCCCCCATTACGTGTGTTACGAGTACTTACAGTATTTTTCTGTCCTCTCTCTTTTCCTCTCCGTTTGTCTGCTTTTTCTAGCGGAAAATTTAACGTTACATCGATATCCAGGAACGTTATATACAATTCGGAGCAACGCCCTCGTTTAATAAAATTGTTCGGTTCTTATTACACACAATCAAATGAGTCTGAGTTTAGATTCATTAAACTTGTTGAAAGTGGAATCTCGCTGTACTAGGGGAAATGGTATGTTACAAACCGCATTCGGACTGCAAATTCAAGACTTCTGGAACTTGGAACGGGTAATAAACACATGTGATTAGTGTCGAGGAAGGAGGATCATAATTGGCCGCACTAGTTGGAAGTTTTTGTAGTTTTCAATGAAGAGTAATAATACCTGTGGCTTTGAAATTAGATGTATAAATTACAAATCGACTACAATATGAGAAGAAGTGGGTACAGAGGGTTGCCTATATTAGATTCCCACCCTTTCTCCTTGTAATTTATCAAAATTATTTGACTGACTCTCTACTGCTCGTACTGCCTAAGCATTTGTACCTTTTCACTGGAATTTGAATGGAACGCACTATTGAGAATTGATTTCGGCATGTGTCTTTTTTCTGAGTGGAAATAAGTCGTCAACTCAAATTGTTTGATTTTTGAAACCTTGAAAATTTCTGCATACTGGCAAAACATTTCCGGAGAACTTCGGCATCGGGACCTGGTAGATTTGAACAACAAATTGAACTCAGCATGGAATTTGGCATAAAAAATTCAGTGAAAATAAGTTTTTTTTGTGGGACAAAAAAATGTTTGGAAAGCTTCAGCTCATCTCATGATCCGTAGCTAAGTCACGGATAATGCGATAACACCCGAAAACGTTCTAACAAAAACGCTATTTTCGAATGAAATTATTTCAAATTCAATATCGGTAGGTAAATAATCTTCACTTGCGCCTCAAGACCAATTATAGACTTAATTAATCAATCAAAATTTTGCAGACTATTAAAAATCACGGATTTAATGATGATTCAGTTCGAATATGCGCAAAATTTCTGATGTGACTCAATTCGGTGCCTGATAATTCAAATTTGAAAGTACAAGAAGTTCATAATATTATTTATTTCATCTCCATCTGTAACAACGTTCAAAGTTGCAGGCAAAAGTTGAAAATTTTTCAAAGACCTGGTCAGATGGAGCAACATTCAGTTTTAGAAATGGAACAAAGTGTCTAAATTGGACATTTGTTCGCTGATTTTAAATTATAATAGGAAAAAGAAAAAATTCATTTGTTTTTATGACATTCAGTAAATTTTATTGTGTGATGTCCGTTTCTTAATAATCTCGAGTGATTTCGTGTGAATTGTAATACTTTGAGTATGTTGTTTTGAGTTTGGCGGTTGCCCAACCTGAATCACTAAATAAATTGTGTTACAAATTAGATTTCAAATTTGTGATGATTGCCACTATCCACAGCAGTTCAAATCTATACGGTTTTAAATTCGTTTGTTCGCCTACGATGCATTAGATGATTCTGAATATCAACTGACATCATCAAAACGGCATTCATCAGATTAATTAAAATCAGGAACTGCAGAAGTCTCTCTGTTTTGATTGTTAACTAGAGTTTCCAACTTTCTAATAAGTAAGTGTTCTGTCTGAAGATGACAAAAGTCGCCTTTTGAACCGAAAATCGAATCTAATCAAAGTTCTTATTGCCAAAATTTAATTTGAAATTGACCAATACAACTCTAATTTTAGTAGTTTGTTTGATTCCTAAGAAAAATATAGTGCTGTTCTTCACAATTCACCTTGTAACAATTTCTGAGCTTCTTGACAGATTCCGAGTTCGCAATGATAAAAATGAAGCCGTAGCTTTTTACATTTTCAAATTCGGATACTAGGATAGTAAATGGAGGGAGAGTGGATTTAAGATAACAATCTGATAGTTTGAGCCCAAGAATCAGAAAACTCTTATATAGTCCGATCAACAAAATGTTTTGGATTCGATAATTCGTTCAAGTTGTTAAAACCTTATCCATCTTGGTTTGTGGGTTCTCAAACTGGGATCAGAACCAAAAATCAGGATGTCTACCGGGCCAATAAGCCCAATAAAAGTTCAATAATTTTAATGTAGGTTCCATAAAAATTGAATAATGAAGAATAATAATACTGTGGTGTTGTCTTAAACTCTACTTTAATCATTATGTTTCTTGCAAGCTCAATTTTTGCGCATATAAAAAGTCCGAAAAGAGTCCAACGAAAGTCCAATATTTTTAATTTTCGAATTTGTTAGACAACCCTGAAACATGTCGCGTGTGTTTGAACTCGTATACTTCAAAAGTCCTAATTTCGATCGTTTGCCCGATGCGGATGGATTAATAAAAGTAAGTATGTCCATTTCGTGCCATCATTCAAAATTTGGTGATCCCTTCACGAAAAACGGTCAAAAATTACGATGTTCCGAGAAAATTCCTTATTTTCCTACTTATATTTTTCGTAAGTTGAGTAAATTTCCTCTCATTTCGAGAGAGGAATTCACATTACAGAGCACAAATTTGGACTTAAAGAAAGATCTGATGAGATTATTGAAATCATGGATACGAAGAACTCGTCATGAAGTCAATTTTGCCCATTTCAAGACATAAATTCGGGATCCAAATTAGGGGCTGATCTAAAGTAATTTGACTTGCTCCAAGAATGAAATTTTAGATTTTATGATCAATTCAAGGTCGACTTAAAAATCTCGCGTATTTTTTGAATTCAACGATCCAGAAAACTTGATTTTGGTATCTACTTTATGTATTTTCTGGGAGAGTCAATTTTTCCCATTTCAGAGATGAAATTTGAACTGCGGGGCTCAAATTAGGAGCAGATTCCAACAGTGTCCCAATCATTTCTTATCTCGATTCTCCGTTCGATTTTTCGTGTAAACTTGCTCGCTTCAAGAGAGAAATTTTGTATTTTATGATCAGTTTTGGATCAGTGGCCCGGAAAACTTGGATTTCGATACCTAACTATATTTAACTAGACAAGTCAGTTTTTCAAATTTCCCTGGTGGAATTTGAATTTCGGGGTCTAAATCGAAGTCAGAAAAAACCTGATGATATTTTCGAAATAAACGACCCCAGAAGTCTTATATTTCAGTAGTTTTTGCGGTAGTTCCTTCTTAGTTTGGAGGTTTGCTCTAGCCCCCCTCGGGTGAAGTGAGAAAATTTTTTAGTTGAAAAAAATAATATACCTTGCCACTTTAAAATACTACCGATTGTGTGCCGACCCATCTAGCTCCCCAAAAACTCCCCTCATTTTGAAAAAGTACATACTGCAATCCTAAGAGATTTTCATTTGGGTAGAAAGTCCCCCCCCCCCCTAAATGTCGAACGAGAGCGACTTTATTAAAAATAAAAACGATGAATTTTCTTATGATAGTTGTTAAGAATAGACCTTGCAAGACTGAAAAAGTCTTCCAAGAATCCGAAAATTAGTCCCTCCAAGGCCCCAGTAGGTCCTTAGTTTAGTATTTGAGTGTGGTAGACTCCTTGTGCTAGTCCGCCAGCATCGATTCGACTTCTTGTTCGCAGAAAAAGTTGAGGGATTATCTTTTTTACACTCTGTATAATCAAATGCCAGACCCCCTTTCTCTCCAGTGATTGCGGTCCATTAGCACTGATGTTATGATTTTTGTTTTACTTATTTTTTTTTATTTTTTTATTTTTTTTTGTTTCTCGACTTGGAGCCTATGTCTTACTATCGGAAAGTATTCGGCGTGGAAGAACCAAAATGCCTCTACTGTTGGTTTTTTCATGACTTGTGATAATTGTACTACGGTGGAAATTCTCTGTAACACGAATTTCTATATAACGAATTTTTTGGCTGGTCCCTTGGAATTTCCATTCAAAAACGTTTCTTTATAACGAAAGAAAATGTCTGTATAATGAAAGAAAATGTCTGTATAACGAAAGAAAATGTCTGTATAACGAACTTTTTTTCACCGTTCAGAAGCTCGAATGCTTGATGCTTGAATCGCATTGAAAACATGTAGCTACAATACTTTCTGGTAATTTAAACGATTGACCAAAATTATGACGAGAACTCACTGTATATATGTATGGGTGGGCAGTTCTTTTCATTAAAATCCATCAGTTTCTCGTGTATATTCCACCAAATTAATTATACCCTTTATTATTTGCGTACAGTATGCATAAAGTCTACCTTACAATACTGTACATGTACATACATATAAACTGTAATTAAATTTTTTTTTTTAAATGTCCCCTTGGAGGTTCGTTATATGGAAATTCCACTGTTGTTGAATTATTAAGGTCATTCTCCAGAAACTGAGATATACGTATTTTGTTACGAGTAAATTTATAAATCCTGAAATTCGATTTTTTTTTGGTTGGCGGGGAGGGGTATTTTGGGTGACACAAAGCATATTATAAGGAGTTGTCCATCGTCGTGGATGTTACTATCTTGTCTCAATAGGTGTTATATTTTTTGAATGTTTGTTTCTAGCTGCTTTTTCCTAGTAAAGTGGTTGTAATATACAGAAAGATTGGGGGTATGTTGAGAAGTTCAGTTTGCTGTCAGTGACTTCACATTTCTAAAGTGGATAGCGTAAAATGTTCAGTCTATTGTCGTGGTCATTCTTTGACTGGTGCAAAGATACGTACTTTGTACATTTTTCAGTTCAACAAATGGTAATACTGGTACAGTTTTGATCGCTGAACGTGATTCAGGTGCCAGATCGTAATCATTCTTCTTTCATTTTGCTCTCAACCCGAGCCCTGGAATCCGCCCCTTCGAGCATTACCTCAGGGAAGATCGTAATCATTGGCACGTGTGCTAGTACAATTTTCCGAAATTCTCTTGAAAAGAAAATTCTTGAAGTTGTTTTTTCGTAGTCGTTGATATCAGGGCTTTCGTCCTGGACCAGATGCTGTCGGCATGGAGTAAAGTGTATAAACTTAGTATTTTGGAGGAGGAGATGTGCGAGGTGTCGGAGGACATCCGACAGAAGCGAAGCTTCTTTCCCTCCATGTGAGTTGCTACATGAGTCGGTGGGTGTGTGTACCGAATGTTATCTGACAGGAGTGTGGAGGGAAAGCAGTCTGGTGGATTAACGTATGCGCTCTTTCTCTCTTCCGCTATCTCATTAAATGTGAGAGGAGTGTTCCTGCATCATTTTCCGTTGCATGTTCTCGCGTTCGTGTTTGTTTCACTTTTTCTACGTTAACTACCATCCTGAACCTGCGCAAAGAAGCTTCTAAAAAAAAGAGGGGGGGGAAGAAATGCCGTTTTAATATTTTTAGTGTCTGGAGAATGACCCATCAGCAGATCGGAAAAGAAAACAGCCGCAGATAAATCCAGTTGTGACAGAGGGTATGGTGACTTTTTCTGTTTATAGAAGACGAGTCTTCTGAAACTTTTGAAACTTATCGAAGCCTCGACCGATCTGGGCTTTTCCAGTCTACGAGGCATCACACGCAGTCAACGCGTCTTGTGTCCCGTTATTTTCCGAACGAGGTTTTAAATTTTTCCTATAAAAGTCGCGCAGACTAATTGGCGTCTGCGTTTTCTCTGACGGGGCGGTGTGGTACGAATTTAATTTTGTCGCCGCTGTAAAACAAAATGCAATGGCGACCCGACGTTTACCCGGTTCGTCTTTTCTGTTTATTGTCCGTATATTGTATACGAAAGTGTATTATACGAAGAACAGAGCGTTCGGTATAACATTTGTTGGCCGCGGACCGTCCGGTAATGGCCTCTGCTCGCTCGGTGCCCTAGATTAAACTAATCCGAATTTACGCGACATTATCTGCCGACTCGCCGGTGCACGTGCGAAAACCGCACCGAGACATGGTTAATAATGGCGCGTAATTTTGTCACGAGTTTCGCTTTTTACCTAAACTTGACCCAATATTTTACCAACGCCCGGTGAGTCTTGTCGGTCGGGGACGATGCTCGTGGAAGGCTCCGGCAAAAGACTGCGCTAACTCCGAAGTCTGGATCGAATTTCACCGGGTACCTGCGAGGCGAGGCTGATTCCTTCAAATAGGATTCAAGTGTCTGCGTTAGTGGCACTTCACAGTTTGAGATTGCGTGCGATAGTCTTGTGAGGCCTTTTTAGGCCGGGATAGTTGCGTGCTGTGAATCTTGAATGGTAATTAGCCTGTAATTAGACGGAACCAAGATGCAGCCAGTATTATCAAATTCCACAGGGTTTTTCATGAATTCTCCCCTCCGCCTGCGAAATAAAGGATTTTCTGTCTCTAAGCTTGGAAATTTTATCCGGTTTTCGATTCGACCGCGATTTTTGGTGATAATCTGACTTTTTCCTCTTTAAATGGATCAGTGTGATGCTGGCGAAAAAAATTGAACGAAGTATCGGAAAAGAGTCTTATTGAATCGCTAATTTGGTCCAAACTCAATTACATTTTGTAATCTCGTTTTAATTTGGTATTTCAAATTCAAATCTCAGACGTTGAATTAACAAAAATTTAATTAACTCGAGAAAACTGAACTGTCATTATTAGACTGGCGCGTATCACATCCCTTCCCCACCATTACATTATTTTTCTTGCACGAAAAATGTCCTCATTTTTCATTGAAAAAAAAAAACATTCTTTTACGCGGAAATTAGTCCCTTTTTTGTAAAAGAAAGAAAAAAAAAGTCAAGTCTTTCTCATTGAAGAAAAGGAAGGGACAATTTTCCCCATTTCCTTGGAGAGAAGGGAAACGTTTCTTTTTCTTCTAGAAAGGAAGAGAAGGGAAGATTTTCTTTTGTACCTACTCTTGAAGAAAAGAACAAATTGTTTCTCATCGAGGAGAAAAAAAAAAGATTTCTTTCTTTCTTCATTCTTCCAAAAAAAAACCAACAACAACAATATGTTTTCTGTTTGTTAGAAACTTAAGAGTTAAGATAATCTTCCTATCATAAAACGACCATGTGGAAGGTATTTTTCTCTTCTGTGCACACAAAAGGACGAACCACAAATCTCTTTTTGTTAGCGAGAAAAGTAATGCTTCCGAAAACAAGCAGGGTGACCAGATGCTGGTAAAGTGAAGTCGCCATTTCCTGAGAACAAGAAAAAATAAGTAACTTCGCTACTCGAAAAGGGTTGGCAACACCTTTAAATTGCAAAGCTCCAGACTGCAGTCGCGCAGCTCTATCACTTATCAGGTTATCAGTATCACTCTATCAACACTCAACAGGAAGGTGCTCTTTAATCAATTCCAAACAGTTCAGGTGGCATTTTAGGAAATTGTAATTCTTCTTAGTCTAACGACAAAGAAGGAATTTTACTTTGATTCTTATAATGTTTACAATGTGAATGGGCATGACCAAGATTATCACCTATACTATCAATACGTGTTAATTGGTATCCACTTTTGAGAACATTGGAAGTACATGTGTTCGTCATAACCACATATTTCAGCATTGACAAGAATGATCAAAAAACAGAATAACAATCTATCGCAACTTATACATCCTCAGGATAAGTATCTTCATTGTATTCAAGAATTCAACAGCAGGTTACAGAATTTGATTTCGATTCGCTTTATATCGTTCATTTGCCTCATCAGTCATCAAACATTTCCATCATTGCCACAGAGGGTAACGCCGTTGTTTCCTCTTTGGTAGGCTTCATCCATTGAAACCTGAAACAGAATACCAAAATTACCATTACTACTTTTACCATATTTACAAGACATAATTCACATCGCATTATTCATCCTTGGAATATTTACTGATAAGAGTATCATATAGAACGTTGTATGTACTTGGTTCGATTCAAAGAAATTCTATTCTAATCAAACTGAGAAGTATTTCATACATTAACAAACAATACACTTACCTCTTCTAAATCCAGTTAATTTCTTCGCTTTCCTTGAGGGAATAATTCCGTTTGTAAAAAAGTACGGAACGCACAATACTCCACTCACAAGTAAAATCCGAAATATAAATAAAAATAAAATGTAAATATTCGCATTTTCTAAATCTCATCTCTTTTGGTTCTGTACGTCGTTAAGAACACTCTCGCATAGTAATGAAGATAAAGATCAATGAGCACGTCTGAAGAAGGAAAAAAAAAAGAAGGGGAAAAGTAGGTAATTGTTAAAGGCTCATTACCTACCCTAATAAAATCGAGATTGTTACTTATAATTATTGTTGTTATTTTCCATTAATTTATTTCTCGAAAATAAAACGCCACTGAACTGAACTGTAAATCAGATCAGTGAATACTACTGAAAACCACACATCTCAAACGTCGCGGCACTGAACTGACTGTGAGTAGGGAAATGAGAAGAGAAGAGAAAAATTTTGATTGCGATTCGCATATGAAGCACACTGCAGGAGCGCTAGTGCACATGTTGAAAAGGTGATCATGAATATTTTACCCTAACAATCGGTATGTACAAAGAAAATGAGAAATATCATCCGAAATATCATTTTTTATGAAAAAGAAAACTTTTCATTCTGTTATTTACTTTCTGTAGAGTCCTATTTTGAAATTCTTGGAGAACATTTTTTTGGTCACTTTTCGCACATGATCACATTTTCAACAAAATCCACCAATCAGCAATCCACATTTTGTTTTGCCAGTAGAGAGCGCACCCTTCAATTTTATACGCGAATAGGCTCGGCTACTTGTAGCCGACCCTAAAAACCGGCAAATGAGAACGAAAACATAATGGGACTGAGAACGAAAACGGGAAACAGGAACGGGAACAAGAACGAGAACGTTGGTAATAAGGAGAACGAGGAACATGAACAAGAACGGTGCAGTTAAAGAAGAACAAACAAGAATGGGGATGAGATGATTTTTGCCTTCTTCCAACACCTTTTTGCAGCAGGCGCGAAGGTAATATTCTGAAAGCCTAAAACCAATCATATATTTTTTTAATGAAAAAATCAAACTGCAGTATGCACCAGTGCTGGAAGGACGAAGAAAAACGGCTCGTTCTCAGAACGAGAATGAGAATAAAAACATATGATAGGATTGAGAACAAGATTGAGAAACGGGGACGGGAACAGATCAAAGGTAGGAACAAGAACGGGAATGGGAACAGAAACAATATAGAAACGGAAACGGGAACGTCGGTAATTCTAAGGTAAGGAGAACAAAGAACATGAATGAGAACCATGCAGTTAATGAAGAACGAACGAGAACAGGAATGGGAACAGAACCAAGGTAGGAACAAGAACGGGAATGGGAACAGAAACAATATAGAAATAGAAACGAGAACGGGAACGTCGGTAATTTTAAAGTAAGGAGAACAAAGAACATGAATGAGAACCATGCAGTTAGAGAGGAACGAACAAGAACAGGAACGATGATTTTTGCGGTTTTCCAATACTGCTGCTTCCGTTTCTTTAAAGAACGCAGCCGAGTTCACAATTTTAGAGCCCAAATCAAGATCTGATCGAATATCTAATTTGATTCGGAATGATCGACCCAATAAACCCTTATTCCAGTTCTTTGTTCAAGTTGAATTTTCGAACTTAGAAAAACACACAAAAGAAAACCTGTTCCAATAATTTGTTCAGTTTTTCGGCGAAGTCAAGTTGGTCCATTTGTGAATGAGCCAAACTTGGATGTTGGAGCCAAACCGGGGTCAGATCCAAAATCTGTTAGAAATTTGGAAATCGTAGATCTGAGAGACCTCTCTTTTGATATTTCTCTCACTGCTTTCATCAGAGTCAGTTAGGCCCTTTCGAAAAGGGAAAATTCGATTTTGGGGCGCCAGTCGGTTTCGAATCAAAAATTCGACTGGATTAGGCAATTTGATTAAATTTTTGAGCTCAGTGACACTTTCGTTAAATTTTTTTGACAGTGTTAAGTTGGTCCATGTAGAGGAGTCAAATTTGGATGTTAGACCCGAACCGGGCCTTTCTTATGGTGCTTCATTCAACGTTGTCATCGTCGGAATCAAATTTCCCCATTTGAAAAGAAAATTTCGATTTTGGGACCCTACTCGGTGTCGCTGGATTGAATATGGGAACTGGGCAACACAATCATTCCGATACGGTGTTCGACTTTCCGAGCTGAATTAATTTTGCTCCTTGTAAGGTTCAAATTTAAATTTTAGGGCTCGAATGGGAGTCGGATTAAAAATCTAATCGAATTTTTGAAATCGTGGATTCAGATTTGGATTGTAAGTCACGTATGCGGTTGGATTAAAAATTTGATGAAATTTTCTAACGCAGCGACCCCAAAAACCCCGAATCTGATGCCCAGTTCAGTTTTTTCTGTAAGTTCTGCGGGTTTTTCGGAATGTGTGTGTGTGTGTGTGTGTTTATTTGTAAACTATACGTTGGTCGTATAATCGGTCAAACTTTCAGCAGACGCAACTCCAACTATATGTTGGAAGGTGTCTCGTTACTCATAAATCGAAAATCGAAAATACGGACCATCCTGTTGGACACTGAACTTAAAACACTTGAAGAAAACCGAGACCATGGAGAGTGGCTCATTAAAAATCAAAAATCGAAAACACGGACCACCCTATTCCACACCATTCTGAACACTAGGTAAAAATTGAGACAATGTATGAAGTTTCTTGAATTTTTGGTGGTACGTATCGCCAATCACAGATGTGACCGGATTCATTCTACCGGAAAATAATTCTCTTTCCAACAACTCCATGTTCATGGGCCATTGTAGATATCATTTGTATAGAATAAACAAGGAATCCCATAATGTTGAAACTGGCACGTGACGTGTTATGATCATGTAACGTATCTCTTTCTGGTCTGATAGAATTTTAATAAAACGTCATTGGTGAAAAATCATAGAAATGTTGAACCTCAAATTCATCATTCTCATCGCTAATAATCAAGTGTACATCAAATCATGTAGAGATTACGAGAAACGATGTACCCCTGCCTATTGCCTCGGTTTTTAATGCATTGATGGTCTTAGCAAAATTAGAAAACTCTGTTGCCACCAACTTTGGAATCTGAAGTGGAAACATGTCAAAATACCGAAATAGAGGTTTCTCACTGTAGTCAGATTTTCGATCCGATTCAGATTTGAGCGTCAATTCGACTTTTCCTTTATGTAAGGGACTGGCTTAACTTTGCACAAAAATTGAAAAAAATATCGAATTCCAATTCGCGAACCAAAATTTAAACTTCACCTCTTGAAACGAGCCGATTTTACGTTATTGAAAATACTGTAGAAGATATCGATGTAAGGGTTTGGCGGATCGCAGAAAAAAATTGAAATACCTAATGATATTCTGATTTGTGCCCCAAAGTTCAAACATTATTCCGTCAAATGAGTAAGATTAGCCCAAATTAAAAACTTGATCGGAACATCGAGAAGTCAAATATTTGATCAGATTTTCGATCTGATCCCGACTGATTCCCCAAATCTAATGTTTTTCCCTTTGAAAGGCTAAATTTGACTTTGCCAAAAGAATTAAACCAGTTATCAAAATAGGGTTGTCTTGCCATAAAAATTGTATGAAATTCTTGATCTGACTTCGCTCAAAAATGGAATGAGGTACGTATCACAATAGTGGGTTTTGGGATATAGCTGAATATGAAAAAGTTATAAATTGTTGTTTCGACCTCAATTTGGCCTTTGGCCTCCAAACTCCAAATAGGAGTGCTTTAAATATTCATTTGACCTTACTGAAAAAACTGACAAGGGATCGTAATATTTGGGGAAGGGCACAGAAAAATGGTGTGTACTCTAATGGAACATGAAACACAACCAAACCTCTAACCAGAGGAATGGCTCTCTTATCACTACTGTTACATAAGGATGCTAGTTAACAAAGGGAATGGGGGAGGGGAAGGATGAAAAAATTCGCCGAGCAACCAATAAAAATGAAGACGCTGAAGGAAATTCCACATCAAATTTATTAAAGAAGGCCGAATTTCAGAAATTAAAAAATAAAAATGAAACAAACGTATAATTGAACTTGAACCTATCTATTCTCTGACAAATCGAACCCGTGAAAATCGAAATTACGACATTTGTATAGTATACCGTTATCCAGTACAGCAATAAATTCTAGGAAAATTCAGAATTTCCTCAGAAAAATATCAAACATTTTGTATGCAGTATTTGTACTGAAAGACTTCCACATTCAGCGGCGAGGTTTATGTGAATCTTCAATGAAAAACTATAAAAAAGTTTTCAGTATCAAAATTCAATGGATGCAAGAAAGCTAGCGAACAAGAAAATGAATGACTTTTAGAATCTAGAACCGGGCAGGTGGGACTAGATGCAAATCTTCCAAGCCCAATAAAATCAAAGTTACACAATACATACAGTTAACCATTTGGGACATTTGATAGATTCGTATTTCGTGGGAGAAAATCCGTAAACAGTGCTGTTCTCCATGTGAACACTGAAGCAGTGTGTTTCCACAAATTAACGGCGAAGTTTAGTGGATCCTCGAAAATATGGTTATTCAACCAGAAGCTGCAAAAGTAATTTAGTAGTATCAAAATTCGATAAAAATATAGATGCCAACCAATGAAAAATATTTTACTCCGCATACAGTTATCCAGCGACGAATTTTGGGAAAGATGACAAATCCAAAACTTGTCCGGCTGGTATCCGGCGTTCGCCTAGAAGGGCTTCCACGAATCAGCAGTCTAGTAGATCCTCAATGATACAATGATCGTTCAATCAAGAACTGTAAAAGTACTTGTGCAGTATCAAAATTCGAGGGGGAAAAACACAAAAGCTAATGAAAAAATTCTCTCACCTATAAGGCAGCAGGGGTATAAATCAAAGGTTCATACGTACACTGAACACAACGCACTAACTTGATAAGAATTTATGAACTGGTCTCCATTCATCATTGATCTTGCACGCTCCTGTCAAACTCATAAAAAAAAAAAATAGCCAGCATTAGCAAGTAATCATATTCCATCAATAAAAAGTATTAATAAATTGGCCGAATACCAAAAAGCCTGACATCCTTACCCTGGGTGAGGTTTTAAAAATTACAACAGTAATACGTAAATAATTATAATACGAATATGAATATACTAGAGAAGCAATGAATTTGTAGACTACCAAACTATGTTTATATCGGCATATTGATAGCTCAGTGTTTTGAAACTAATTGCTGTCGTTATTCAACGATTATAGATAAAAGACAAAATGAATTAAAACAAGTAAAAAAAAAAGTCCCGCAACAATTATATCGAAATATACAGCAATGCGGGAAGCTGAAAAATAAAATCCGACCTTGCATGGCCCTATCAATCTCTCATTTAAAAAAAAAAATAGTAATAATAGCCTAGGTTAAAATTGAAAATTATCGTAAAAGTAACGTATAACGTAACTTAAAAATAAACAAAGCAAAGTAACCTAAATAGAAACGAAGTTCCAATGGAGCTCCTGAGGCTCGGCTGGAGAAGAAAAATGGCGCATCATCGGCTCGAATTTTTATACCCACCATCCCAACAAATTATCATAACTTAGAAACTCTCCACAATACTTTTACCAGCACGAGAAGAAGGATAGATATAAAGGAATAGATTGGATCACAACCGGAATCATCCTATGAGACTTTCTACCAGTAGCTTGTTGGAATCATCCCATTGCAGGACTTTCAACCAACAGTTGTTGCTACTGGAATCGTCCCAGGACTTTCCACCGGTATGAGACTTTCCGCCAGTAACTTGCTGGAATCATCCCATTACAGGACTTTCAACCAACAAATTATTGCTACTAGCACCAGTAGCCTGTTGAAATTATCCCATCACAGGACTTTTACCAACAGTTGTCGCTACTGGAATCATCTCATGACCCAAGGATCTTAGGAATAGAAGAGGTAACCTTCTACCGGCACGAAAAAGATTTCAAGGAGCACAAATTGGAAAACGACTGGAATCGTCCTATGATGAGACTTTCTGCCAGTTAGCTTGTTGGAATCATCCCATTACAGGACTTTCAACCAACAATGGTTGCTACTGGAATCGTCTCAGGACTTTCAACCAGTATGAGATTTTCCACCAGTAACTTGCTGGAATCATCCAATGCTGGACTTTCAACCAGCAATTATTGTTACTGGCACCAGTAGCCTGCTGAAACCATCCCATTACAGGACTTTTACCAACAGTTGTCGCTACTGGAATCATCTCAGGACTCTTAGATTCTTCAGATAGTACCTCCTATAACAGTTTGACCCAAAAACATTCCCCCAATCTACCTAGATATAATTGCCAATTTGACCAACCAAATTACCTAAGAATGATACGCAAATGCGCCCATACGCGAATGAGCCTGGAGCTTCAAACCACAGCAGAGTGGCTCAGGAGCACCAATGGATATTTGAAGACCTGATTCGTTTACTAGAAGCTGCAAAAGTAATTTGGAAGTATCAAAATTCAAAAAAAAAAGAAAATTACAGAAAGTAATGAAAAAGTTAATTCTAAAAATTAATTCTATCGCCTGTTAGGAAGCAGGGGTATAAATTAAAAAAATAATCACAGGGGGGGGGGGCTCTCAAGTCGAAACTTTTTCAGTATGGAAGTATAATTCTAAAAGGTGAGCTCCTTTGGTGGCACCCAATTCGAGTTTCATAATCAAACGTTGGAATACAAGGTTGAAAATGTCAAACTTGTTAGTACATAAAAGTAGAAAGTCACTGCATGTGCTCCCTTAGTCCAACAAGACTGAAATTCTCGGGGGGGGGGGCTTTTAAACAACGGACAATAGACAGAGGACAGTATGAGTGATGAGGGCAATGGACAACAGACAATGGATGGAATAAGTGGCGCGGATGACTGGTAATGGATGACCAATGATGGATGGAATGAGTGGAACAAATGACCAACAATGGATGGAACAGACAAGAGATGACTGATGGAACCAGTGGAATGGACAATAGACAACGGAAGGAACGAGCGGCGCAGACAATAGACAGCGGATGGCACAAGCGGTGCAGACAACAGACAACGGATGGCACAAGCGGTGCAGACAACAGACAACGGATGGCACAAGCGGTGCAGACAACAGACGACAAACGAAACGAGCGGCGCAGACAACAGACAACAAACAAAACAAGCGGCGCGGATGACAGACAATGAACAAAACGAGTGGTGCGGATGACTGACAACCAACGGAACAAGCGGCACGGACGACAGATAAACGAAACGAACGAGCGGCGCAGACAACATACGATAAACGAAACGAGCGGCGCAGACGACAGATGACAAAAAAAACGAGCGGCGCAGACGACAGACAACAAATGAAACGAGCGGCGCAGACGACAGACGACGAATGAAACGAGCGGCGCAGACGACAGACGACGAACGAAACGAGGAACAATGAAACGGCGGCCAGACAGACGAAGAACGAGCGCGCAGACGCAGACGACGAAAAAGCGGCGCGAGACGCAACAACGCAGGAAACAAAACGGATGAAGACACGAGAACGGCGGCGACAACAGAAGCAGAACGGCAGCAACCAACCCGCTACCAACTGGAAAGAGACTTTAATTACTGTGCAGTTTCATGACTCAATTAAGTATGCCGGTGAAAGGGAATAAAAAAAATAATAGAAGATAACTGAGGAAAAACATGGAAATTACTCGCTGATCAACAGAACGGGAGTTTGGCCAATACCCTCTGTAACAATACACTTTCTCAGACTGATAAAACTCACGTATTCTATAATAAATTGAACCTCTGATAATTAAAATTATTATATCTCTTGCCTTTGTACCCAGCGGCACTGAGGAAATCCCAAAGTCTGCTAGTACTCGGTGTTGGCATAGAAGAGACGCTTTGTATTTCCATTGAAAAGCGTTTCCACAAAGCAACGGCCAGGTCTAGTGTAGATCCACACGATCATCCAGAAGCTGTAAAAATAAATTTGTATCATCAAAGTTCGGTGGAGCAATACAAAACGAGAGCTAATGAAAAAATGAATTCTTTCACCTAGAAGACAGCAAAATTTATACATCACATATTTTTATATCTAGCGACGAATTTTCATATATCCAAAACTTCCAGAGAAATTGGGTGGTTGCATAGAAGAGGCGCTTCCACGAATCAGTGGTCTATTAATAGATCCTCGATAATTCGATCGTTCAATCACAAGCTGTATAAATAAATTTGTCGTATCACAATTCGGGGGAAAATTCGAAAGCCAATGAAAAAATGAATCCTCTTACAAGGCAGGTGAATTGTCACACCACACACCACATACTTGGCATGTCCAGCGACGAATTTCGGGACGAATTTCGGGAAACTCGACTGATCCAAGACGTCCACGGAGAAAATCCAAAATCTGTTCAATCAAAAGCTTGGCCGTATCCGAATTCCGGGAAAAAAAAATCGGAAGCAAATGAAAAAATGAATTCTCTCACTTGTAAGGCAAGTAAATTGTTACAACACCACATACTTTTCATGTCCAGTGATGAATCTCGGGAAACTCGCCAAATCCAAAAGTTCCGCGGAGGAAATCCAAAATCTGCTAGTACTCAGTGTTGGCTTAGAAGAGGCGCTTTTACTAATTAGCAGTCTAGTAGATCCTTGATACGTGATCATTCAATCAAGAGCTAGAAAAATAATTTTACTGTATCAAAATTCGAAAAAAAAATGAACTATTTCAATCCTAAAGGAGGTAAGACAATATACAAATCTTACAAACACATGAAAATTCGAAGATTTACGCCACCTACCATTCACTCAAGATACAAAGGATTTGTAAATTTCGACAGATCTAGAATTTTCATGGAGAAATACCAAAAATTGCGAGTGTTTTTTGTTTCCGGTGAAGCCTTTCCACAAAGTAACGTCCTGGTCTAGTCAATCCACTAAGATACGATCATTCAGAAGCTGTAAAAATAAATTCGCAGTATCAAAATTCGGGACAGCAATACAAAATGAAAGCTGATGAAAAAATGAATTCTCTCACCTATAAGGTCGCAAAATTTGTACATCACCTATTTTTATATCTAGCGATGAATTTCGGGGAACGCGACAGATCCAAAACTTCCAGAGAATATCCAAAATATTCTGGTATTTGGTGATTGCATAGAAGAGGCGCACGAATCAGTGGTTAAGTAGATCCTTGCTGATTCAATCGTTCAATCAGAAGCTGTATAGATAACTTTGCCATATCACAATTCGGGGGGAAAATTCAAAAGCTAATGAAAAATTGAAATCTCCCACTTATAAGGCAGGTAAATTATTACAACATCACATACTTTTATGCCCAGCGGCGAATTTTGAGAAACTCGACCTATCCAAAACATCCCGGAGAAAATCGAAAATCTGTTCAATCTAAAGCTTTGCCGTATCACGACCCTTGGAGAAAATTTGAAGGCTAATGGACAAATGAATTCTCTCACTTATAAGGCAGGTAAATTGTTACACCACCACATACTTTCCAGCGACTCATTTTGGGAAACTCAACAGAAAATCCAGAATTGGTTCAATTGAATGCTTTGCCGCATCACAATCCCGGGAGAAAATTCAAAAGCTCATGGGAAAATGAATTCTCTTACTTATAAGGCAGATAAATTGTTACACCACCTCGTATGTCCAGCGACAAATTTTGGAAAACTCGGCAGATCCAAAAGTTCCACGAAGAAAATTCAAAATTTACTAGTACTCTTGTGTTGGGACAGAAGGCACTTTCACAAATCAGCGGTCTAGAAAATCCTCGATATATGTGATCATTCAATCAAATGATGAAGATAATTTTGCTGTGTCAAAATTAAAAAAAAAATGAAGATAATTAGAAATATAAAGAATTATTTCGATCTGAAATGGTTTAGGTAAGACGATGTACAAACCTGACAAACCCATGAAAATCCAAAATCCAAAGTATTACGCTATATACCAGTGATTCAAGATGGATTTGGAAACTTCGACAGGTCCAGAATTTTATCGGCGAAGGAGAAGTACCAAACAATGTTGGTATTCGGTGTTCCCGCTGAAGCATTTGAACGAAGCAACGGCCAGGTCTGATACGATCATTCAGAAGCTGTAAAAATAAATTTGCAGTATCAAAATTCGGGAAAGCAGTACAAAATGAAAACTAATGAAAAAATGAATTCTCTCACCTGTGAGGCAGCAAAATTTGAATTTCGGAGAACGCCACAGATCCAAAACTTCCAGAGAATATCCAATAGAAGAGGCGCTTCCACAAATCAGTGTTTTAGTAGATTCTCGATGATAGAAGCTGTAATAAGTTTGCCCCATTACAATTCGGTGGAAAATTCGAAAGCTAATGAAAAAAAAGATTCTCATAAGGTAGCTAAATTTTTACACCACATACTTCCCATGTCCAAGAACGAATTTCGGGAAACTCGACAGATCCTAAACTTCCTCGGAGAAATCCCAAAACCTGTTCAATCAAAAGCATTGCCGTATCACAATTCGGGGAAAAAATTCGAAAGCTAACGAAAAAATGAATTCTCTCACTTGTAAGGCAGGTAAATTGTTACAACACCATGTACTAACATGTCCAGCGACGAATTTCGGGAAACTCGACCGAAGTATTACGTCACCTGCTAGTGATTCAAGATACAAGGGATTTGGAAATTTCAATATATCCAGAACTTTCATGGAGAAATACCAAAAAATGCTGATGTTTGGGGTTTCTGCTGAAGCGTTTCCACAAAGCAACGGCCAGGTCTGGTAGATCCACTAAGATGCGATCACTCAGAAGCTGTAAAAATAAATTTGCAGTACCAAAGTTCGGGGAAGAAATACATAAAACGAAAACTAATGAAAAAATGAATTTTCTCACCTATAAGGCAGCAAGATTTATACATCACACGTTTTTATATCTAGCGACGAATTTGGGGGAACGCGACAGATCCAAAACTTCCAGAGAATATCCAAAATCTGCTGGTATTCGGTGATGACATAGAAGAGGCACTTCCACGAATTAGCAGTCAAGTAGATCCTCAAAGATTCGATCATGTAATCAGAAGCTGTATAAATAAATTTGCCGTATCACAATTCGGAGGGGAAATTCGAAAGCTAGTGATAAAATAGATCATCTCACTTATAAGGCAGGTAAATTTGTTACACCACATTCCACATACGTTCATGTCCGGCAACGAATTTCGGGAAACTCGACAGATCCAAAAGTTCCATGGAGGAAATCCAAAATCTGCTAGTACTCGGTGTTGGGATAGGAGAGACACGCTTTCACCAATCAGCAGTCTAGTAGATCCTCGATATGAGATTATCCAGTCAAATGCTATAAAAATATTTTTGCTGTGCAATAAGAAAATTCATTTAGAAAACAAATAATAAAATGGAAGACAATATAGAAATCTTACGAACCCATAAAAATTTGAAGTACTACGTCACGTACCAGTGATTCAAGATACGAGGGATTTTGAAGTTTCAACAGATCCAGAATTCTCACGGAGAAATTTTGGTGTTTCTGCTAAAGCGTTTCCAGATAGCTATGTCCAGGTCTTGTAGATCCTCAATTACGATCATTCAGAAGCTGTAAAAATAAATTTGCAGTACCAAAAGTTCCGGGAAGCAGTAGGAAACGAAAACTGATGAAAAAATGTATTCTCTCACCTATAAGGCAGCAAAATTAGTACATCACATATTTCTATATCTAGCGACGAATTTCAGGGAACGCAACAGGTCCAAACTTCCAGAGAAATTCCAGAATCTGTTTGTATTCAGTGACTGCATAGATGAGGCGCTTCACGAATCAGCAGTCTAGTAGATTCGATCGTTCGATCAGAAGCTGTATAACTAGATTTGTGGTATCATAATTGGGGGGGGGGGGAATTCGAAAGCTAATGAAAAAATGAATTCTCTCACTTAGAAAGCAGGTAAATTGTTACACCACACACACTGCATACTGTTATGTCCAGCAACGAATTTCGGGAAACTCGACAGATCCAAATCCATCAAATTCTATCACAATTCGGGGGGAAAATTCGGAAGCTAATGGAAAAATGAATTCTCTGACTTTTAGGCAGGTAAATTGTTACAACACTACATACTTTTATGTCCAGTGACGAATTTCGGGAAACTCGACAGATCCGAATGTTGCACAGAGAAAATCCAAATCTGTTCAATCAAAAGCAATAAAAATAATTTTGCTGTAGGTACAAAGATTCGAAAATAAAAATAATTAAACCAAGTGAACACTACATACCGTTATTCAAGGTGCGATGAATTTAGAAATTTCCGACAGATCCAGAAATTTCACGGAGAAAATCCAAAAAGTGCTGGTGTTTGGTGTTGAAGTGTTTTCACAAAGCAATGGCCAGGTCTACAATCGTTCAAGCAGAAGTTGTAAAAATAATTTTGCTGAGCCACAATTTGGGGGAAAGTACGGTAATGAAAATTCATTCTCTCACCTATAATGCGAAAATCGTTGAAATAGAAGCTGTAAATGTTATTTTGCTGTATCACAATTTGGGGAAGAAATATGAACTAGAATGAGAAAATTAATTCTCTCACCTATAAGGCAACAAAATTTTTACACCACATACTGTTATATCCAGCAACAAATTTCGAGATACTCGATAAAGCCAAAACTACCACGGAGAAAATTCAAAATCTGCTGATACTCAATACTTGCACAAAAGAGGCGCTTCCATGAATCAGCGGTCTAATAAATCCTCGATGATACGATTGTTTAATCGGAAGCTTGAAAAATAAATTTGCAAGTATCACAATTCGGGGGAAAATTTGAAAGTTTATGAAAAAATGAATTCTCTCACCTATAAACCAGCAAAATTGTTACTCCACATACTGTTTATATCAGTGACGTATTTCGAGAAACTCTGTATATCAAAAACGTCCGCATGCGAAATCAAGCCTCCATCTGACTTGGCAAATCCAAGCGTCCAATCCAAAATGAACGCGACTTAATCAGATTCGAAATTCATGAACTTGAACAAAGGTGGCAGATTACGGAACGAAGAAGGCAAATCACGACCAGTAATCACATGCAGCAAACATCCAAAAATATGGCGAATAAAATACATGTAATAGTCAAATAACAAACACAGCAATCACATGCAGCAAACATGCAAAAATACGACTATCAATCAAATATGTAATAAACCATATAGAACAGTCGGAAGGACAGGCAACAGGCAATCATTTGGGTACCGAAATTATCCATGCAAAATCGACATAACTCACTATATGGGTGCAAAATCAAAACTCCATCAGACTTGGCGAATCCGAGCAACCAGTCCAAAATGCACACGTGATCGGATCCGAAATTCTTGAACAATAGAGGCAGATCATGACCAGGAATCACATGCAGCAAACATCCAAAAATATGGCGAACAAAAGATACATATATGATAGTCAAATAACAAGCACGGCAATCACATGCAGCAAACATGCAAAAATATGACGATCGATCAAATATGTGGTAAAATATAACAATCAAATGACAGGCAACAACTAAGATAGAACACGACCAGTAACCACATGCAGCAAACATGCAAAAATACGGCGATCAATGAAATATGTAATAAACCAAACATAACAGTTAAAGGACAGGCAACAGGCAATCATTTGGGTACCAAAATTAAACATGCAAAATCGACATAACTCACGGTACGGATGCAAAATCAAAACTCCATCAGACTTGGCGAGTCCGAGCAATCAGTCCAAAATGCACACATGACGGGATCCGAAATTCTTGAACAATAGAGGCAGATCATGACCAATAATCACATGCAGCAACCATGCAAAAATATGACGATCGATTAAATATGTGGTAAAATATAACAAGTCAAATGACAGGCAACAACCAAGATAGAACACGACCAGTAACCACATGCAGCAAACATGCAAAAATACGACGATCAATCAAATATATAATAAACTAAACATAACAGTCAAAGGACAGGCAACATGCAATCATTTGGGTACCAAAATTAAACATGCAAAATCGACATAACTCACGGTACGGATGCAAAATCAAAACTCCATCACGACTTGGTAAATCCAAGCATTCCATCCAAAATGCACACGACTAGCCCAGATCCGAAATATTAGAGAAATTTTCAAGGAGAGATACTTCGTGCTACTGACATTTAAATATAACTGATGCCGATGAAATTAGAAATCTGTAGAGTAACTGAGCCCAAAAATGTACATCGACTTTAATTGGCTTTGAATACGGGGTGGGGCAGTGGGATAACAACCGCCCAACCAGAGATACGTATGTCGTAGACAAAATGCCTTCGACTGGACGCGTATATTGTAAATAAAATTCCCCAAATTCGTATGGCGACAGGTATAAGGGCGGCGAAGACAATGGTCCAGCTTTCTCACGAGTGACAGAGAAAATCAAACGATTGTTTAAGGACGTGATATATTGATAGCTGAAAGGGAATCCGTTAGCCGGGAGGGGTACAACCGCATTTCGACAAAGCTGAAAACAAGTCAACAAAATTTCCGAATCCTGGTCAAGCCGGGGAATTTCGAAACTACCTGCTCCAGTCGTGACCTTCACAAGGTATGGAAATAATTTTTGGCGTACAGTGTGTCCAAAAATATCCAGCTCAAAACTAAGTCCGCTACTTCATACCAAGAACGTATCATTCGGGAAAGGATGGAAATTCTCTCGAACACAGAAACATTAAAATCAATCGGAAAAATTGCCCTCAGTGGAGAACATTTAAAAAAAAAAAATCGGGAAATCAGTGGGCAAATTTCTAAGGCCATTAGCTTTTTACTTTTTGTTCTATTGGGACATTGCCATTCGTTAGAAAAATCGGGAAAAGATAATTTTTTGAGCTGGCAACGAACTTCTTGCAATTATCTTTTTTCTCTTTTCTTCCTACCATTTTTTCAGTAATTGCACTTTTTTGTGCAAAATGCGTTGCGGGTTGTGTGTTGATGGAAAAATTTCCATAAAAAATTATATTCTTCCAATCATGTTTATGGCTGCCTATAAAGTCAGGTATTTTCAGTAAAAGTAGTACAATGTTGTGCTGTGTGTGTGTGTGTGTGTGTGTGTGTAGAGAGAGAGAGAGAGAGAGAGAGAGAGAGAGAGAGAGATATCTTTTAGTTCGACCGCAGCGAGGGTTTTTGAAATCAAAACACGTGGGCTTGTAGAAAAAGTGCGCGTATTGAACAGTCGATTGTAGAACCAGATCTTAGAGCGAGTACTAAGCCTAAATTGAGACTGAACTGTAACTGAACTGATGTTCTACCTGGCTGATCGAGGAAGATAAAGAAGAGTGAGTCATGACTCGTGAGAATAAGAAGAAAAACGTGTTTGAGAAAAGACAGGAAATGCAGGTATGCAGGAGACAAAAAAGTTTGATAAATGCTCGTATCGAGCCACACAGAATGTACAAAGTGAGGCAGGACGACTTATGCGAAAGTGTACATTTGCCAGGAGGTCAAATTGGTTCATTTGAAGGGCTCATATTTGGATTTTTGGGCCCGAATCCGGATAGACTGTGTTGGAGATTTGATAAAATTTTCAACCTCAGCGACCTAAAAGACCCCCATTCCGATGCCTCATTCAGTTTTTCCGGTAAATTCAAATTAGTCCTGCAGACGGAGAGACGTCCAATTTGGGGCCGAAATTGGGGTCGGATCGAAAATGTGATTGTATTTTTTAATTTAGCGACTCAGTATACTCGTATTTTGATATTTTTCTAATATGGTTCCATTTAAAAATCCGAAATTAGGTGCCCGTCTTAGGCCCTCCTTTGGAAGAGGGGAGATTTTTTCAATTTTGAACCCGAACTTTAGTCTTAGAAGATAACCATTTGTCCCATCTTGATCTGACTTCGCGGAGAAAAAAGAAGTGGGGGGTTTGTTTGTGAAACGCCGGGTATCTCAATTGGGTGTTCGCATCTGATATTTCAGGAATATAATGTGTGATCTATGAAACAGTATAAGACCTGCGTCCTGAGGGGCGCATGTAAACTGCACACACTGGGTAGTCAAGTAAAGAAAACTACATGTAAATTGCACACACAAAGACATAAATTTTCAGATAGAAAAATTGTAAATTGCACACAGTTGCAAAAATCAGATTAAGCATTGAAATTGTAAATTGCACACATAAAGAAATAAAATTTGAGATGGGAAAAAGTGTGAATTGCACACCCATACGAGATCGGTTCATCCATATTTCTGGGAAAAAGGTTCCAAATCTCAAACACTAGAGCCGCAGAACTCTAGCAATACATTTTGAAATAATATGAAAACATATACGTAGTATGCGTTACTTTTCTATGAGAGGAAGGGAGGGATTTGGAAGGAAATTAAATTTCCTGGGATGACTAACCTCTCAATTCCGCTGAGTTCTCCATTACTAAACAATAAAGCTTTCCAACTTTGAAATATCCATATCTACACATATTATGCTTCTGAAATATCCACATCTGTGTATTCTGAAGTTTATAAGAAAGTGGGGTAATTTGAACATTTTTAAATACATTTAGACCGCAGATCATTGTTTTTCCATTGGGGAAAGGGAAACATGAGACAGTATGTAAGAATGGTCTTTCAAACAAGATCGTGAAATAGTTCTACAAAGTCTGTAGTAACTTACCAGAAAGTATAAGCAGCATGCATTATAACTATGGAGACATCCATACGCTAAAGAAGATCAGAGGACATCGCCGTTCTCGTCAACATGATAAATGAAAATGACTTATAACTTTTTCTCGTACTGTGTGCAATTTACAACTCATGTTTCGCTGCCAACCTTTTATAAGTATGTGCCATTCACACTTTCGTTGTATACCTCCATCTTTTCACAGTGCTTGCAATTTACAATTTTCACATGTAGTTTGCAAAGCAGGAACAAACCCCTCCGCTGGAAAGTGTGTGCAATTTACTGTCTCCTTTCATACTTATATGTGTAGTTAATATTAATGTATATTACTTGACCTGCCATGAATAGCGAACGTTTGAACCACTTATAGCAGTAAGCACTGTTTGCAGTAGTGTGTACTTTTTGCAGCGGCGTGCACCACTTGCAACGGTGTGCACTACTTGCAACGGTGTGCACCACTTGCAACGGCGTGTACTATTTGCAACAGTATGCGCTGCTACCATGCTCTACACTGCTGGGACTGATGCATCTGACTGGTGAAAAATGGTGCAGTTCATTTTGAAAGCATGAAATTCGGCATTCTGAATGGAACAACGTGTTCTCGGACGCTGGTAAAACTAAAAAATTTACCTCCGCGTCTCCGAACAGTTGTACAAAAATTGAGCAATCTTCCTGTTTTGAATTGGAACGTACAAGTATGAGCTGTACAGCTCTTCGATAGGTAACGTATCCTACTTACTCCAGTTCACTTACACTGTATTACAAACCTTCTATAAGAATGGCAAACAACTTAGAATTCGCTTGCTTATTCGACGCTAACGTTTTATATTACTCCACGTAATACTCTTTCTTGGAAGTCGACAACGAAAATATTAAATTTATTCCAATATTTACTTTTTTCCTTCGCCGCCGCGAACGATGTACATACCACCCGTTCATCATTCCGCGCAATTTTAAATTTCAATAACATTTATATTTTTCTTTCATTTTGAAATAGAAAAGAAAAAGAAAAGAGAGTAAAAATACAGTATTATATTCTCCAGCGTGCGCGACGCCATCGTCCTCGTATACGTACATTCGAGCCCCGCCAGCGCTTCTTCGTCTCTTCGCCAAAAAATCACAACCGGGTGGCCGAAGTCGTGTACCTAGTTGTAGACAAACGATGCAAATCTCCCAAAATCGCTTCTCGTTTAGAGTACAGTGCTGGCTTACACAATTGTTAACGCGGCGCCCCTCGGGGCAGGCTCGAGTAAATTTCTTCGTAAATTTCGCATACGTGTTGATAACATTAGCGTTGAAACAAGAGAGAGGAAAATCGTCAATACGCAATACACATACATGTACATGATGCATTAAAGGGAGGGAGAGAGAGAGAGAAAGAAGAATTCCACCAGATAATGAAATATTTTTGAAGATAAGTAAGACGCAAGTGAGATGTAGCAGATGGAAGCCTGTAAACGGAGACACTGCGGACGAACTAGAAGAAAAAATAGCGAAAGAAAAAAAATAAAAAGAATGCAATAAAATGATTCATAAAACAACCCCCTTGGAAATAAAAGCAATAACGAAATGGTTAGCGAAGGCGTTGTGTAGGACGGGTTTGCATTCGAAGTGCCTACTTAAGGTCGACGCGCACGTCGGTGGACCTCGTATCCGGGGCCCCGTTAGTCAATTCGCGAAACGATAAAGGCGAACGAGCGTATTCGTCGACAAATTAACAAACATAAATTTTGGAAATTGGCTAACGCCGTGAATTTGATGCGAAATCTCTCTCTGCTCCCGCTATTCGACTCCACGTACGCATGTCATATACCATACAGGAGAGGCGAGTGATAGTGGATACGATTACATTGCCGAAGGATCAAATATCAACTTATACATCAGCCTAAGACTGATGCCGTTACAGGGGAAGTGAAACCAAATATAGTCGTGTGGAATTCGATTGCTTATTCTGTATTCGTGGGTTAGAGCGAAGACATTTTTCTTGCATTCACAACATCGAACCGATGCGTGGAGTACGTATCGACGCCGAATTATCACCCCCATAAGCACGCATAGCAATTAGTTTAGGTAGATACTACAATAAACGATGGGTAGAATCGATGGCCGCCATTTTCGTTTTTGTTTACCTTTTGCGAGTATGTATCAGTGTATATGATATTTTAAACCTTTCAACACAAGATAACATGATACACTGATAACTACTCGCATACAGTAAAGAAAAACCAAAATGGCGGCCATCGATTCTACCCATTGTTTGTTGTAGTACACTAGTTTAGGGTAAGGAAAAGTATCAATTGTTGATCAGGTTTTTGAGGAGCTCTCACTATAGTAGAACACTGGAACAGCCAAGTGAAGACATACGCCATTTTTAATCCAACTTGTTCTGTGAAACGAAAACTGGTCGCGTGGTGGTTACCGTCCAGTCAATTTTCTTTTCACGGAACGGAACTGAATTAAATGGCGTATATTCTCACTCGGGCTATTTTAGTCTCTTCAACTACATAGTGTTGCTGGCAGTGGGCGTCGATTAGCAAATGAAGTATGAATCTTATACTAAGACATGAGCCATTACAAAAACATTGTTGTCAACTGTTTTGAAGTTCAGTGACGTGCATTCCAGGCAAACAAGGTAAGCGCCGCTTACTCTGAAAATTCCCGAGAAAATAAGTTTCCATATACAATGTCAACTTCAACTTGTAACAAATGGAAAATGATGAAATATTGGGCAAAACAGCGACTGTATTGACGCTTACAACGCTTACGCTTAAGTAGGTATAATATAATAAATTCATGGGAGATGTACTCTGTTGGCGTTTGGAAATCCTCGTACATGTATTTATATAGGCCAGCAAGGTGTGCATCGGATCTGACTCTTCTTTTCCATACTGCACATAACATTGCACAACTTACACTCCATCCCCGTGTTAATTACCAATACAAAAACACACTAGCATGTTCAACGCGACGAAATCTGTACGTTTGGTTGCGTTCTGGTAGCGCTTCCGGCTCTGCTCGGGTACACACAAATGTCGAAGTTGACAGTGACACGTGATTATGTTCTTCTACTAGTCAACGCGTTATGTTTGAATGCTCCGTGTTTATTGCCCACGAAATGCGTATTCGAGATCTTATTGAAAAACTGTTTTCGTGACTTACTCTTAATGAACAGTTAGAAATTATTAATGGTGGGAAGCCTAAACCAGAATTACCATTTTTAAAAATTGAGCAACAGAGAGGTGGTTCGAGTTTTACTAGACATTGCCACGTATCGCAATATGAAAACGTTTTGTGGTTAACCAGTCGTGAAGATGGTGGAAAACTGTTTTGCTGGTCATGTCTATTCAGGGACGTACTGATAGGGGGCACCTCCCCTTGTCAGAATTTTTCACTCAGTTGTTGGGAAAATTTACAATTTGAATCAGGCGGGGTTGGAAAAATCCAGCAAGTCAGAAGTTTTTTTGTTTTTTTTTTGCTTTTATACTTGGGAATTGAGTTGCAACGTTGGAAAAATCCCCAACAAGTTTTTTTTCCCCCCACAATGTTTATTTGGAATTGTCTGTTATGACATGAACCTTTACGTATAACACAAGATAATATTCACATATTACAAATTATGGGCAAACATAATTGTAGGTATAAAGGACTAAATTACTCTGACGAGCTTCAAAGTTACCAGTGTCAGAAATCTGAGAAGTATGATTTTATGGCCAAGCCGGGCCAGCTCTTAGGAAGCTGATGAACCGTACAATAATTTTTTTTTTTAGTACATAATTTTAGTAAAATATTGACTCAAAAAGGGGTTAATTTATAAGGTCTAAAGGATGCTTGCGTTTGAGTCGTCGGATGCTTTCAGAATTGTCCCATAGGACGACTGCTTCGGTGTTTCGATGGGAATGGAGTCTACGTATGCATTTATTGGATTTTTGGTTGATCACAACATCTATTCAAAGTTTGAAATTTTCAACAAAAAGCAAATATATACCCCTTATTCAGTATCAGACTGCACATTTACAGGTTGACTGGGAGATCCAAAAAATTTTCAGATGCAAATGGTGACACCATTCAAAATGCTCAGGTCAAAAGCAGAAGCCATTTTTCTTCACAGTTTCTCAAAATGGGAGGGTACCTTTCTAATCGAGGGGGAAAATGACCGAATTCATCTAAAGGTCGCGTATGCATGGTAAATAGTTTGAAATTTCCAAGTCAAAATATTACGCTATTCATTAAAAGTTCTTTAATTTGAAGGGTACATTCCTAATTGACAGCAAAATGATAAGATACGTCGCAAATTAAAAATTTTCAATAGAAAATATACTGCTTACTAAGTCAAACTAAACATTTTGATTGTACATGGGAGATTCAAAATTTTCAGAAGTGAGAGGCACCGTAATTTTTTTTCAACATTTTCGTAAGTTGGAAAGTATATTCGTAATTGAGAACGAAACGCTGAAATGTGTCTAAAATGTTGGGAATTAAAAAAAAATAATATAATACTGAAAAATATATCAATCATTTATACTCTACTAGAGCCTGCAGGCGGAAAATGGGAGAGCCCAAATTTTTAGAGGTAAAAGACAACATCATTACGTTTTCAAAATTTCTTAAATTCCAGTATTATATTTCTGAATGAAAGCAAAATGGTTTAATGGGTTTCAAGTTTGTAATTCTCAAGAAAATGTACCAATTATTCGGCCAACTTTCACATATGGTAGATAGGTGACCCAAAATTGGAAATTCGAAAACCTCACGAGTCGTGGAAGGACAAAATATCGAAGAAATTAAGTCAATTTTGGTGGAGAGTTCTCGCTTCAAATGTTATCTGGTACGAATGGTGAAAACTTGTCAGTTTTTACGGCTACTTCTCCTCTTTCCAAGTATGAAATGACGGCGTGAAGTGCAAAACGTCCTATGTGCCAACTTTTGCAGAAGTGGTTTTGTGCATGCAAACTGTTCTAAGAACCGCCGCCCATGCAATACTAAACATCCTAAGTGCCCATAGAGCCTCAAAGTACTTCTAATTTCAACCCAAAGATCGCAGCACGCACATGTGCCGGCGAGCAATCCATGCAAAACATCCTAACTCCGTTTGATGTTGATGGCACTTAGGATGTTTTACTTTGTCTTTTCCCATGGACTTAAGATGTGCGCAACGTCAACCCTCATTTTCTCAGCTTTAGGCATGACTGAGCCCCAAAATTTGTACATGGACAGTTGTGTGAAGCTTCAGAGAATTGGCCGGGCACCCGTTTTGCCAAACCCACCCCCTTCACCTCAGCTGAAACAGTTTTTTGCTTCTCCTGTAAACTTTTGACATTGCTACGTAGGATGTTTTGCACTTCACACCTTCAAATTTATTTTCTTCTTGAGGTAGAATACGATCTGAACGTTTACGCAGATCACCGTTGGAAAAAGTATGATTTTGGCATAATTATTGTAATTATTGGCGTCGCCGACGAAGTCGCTGGTAGTTCAGCTATGTAGTTAGTAAAATAAAATGAGAAGAGTTTTCCTAAAATAATTTTTTTTTCTCGCAGTTACCTATTGATTTTTTAGTTTTTTTTTTTATATTTAATCATTTATAACTGTCATTGCCTTGAAATTTCTGAAAATAACCTGCATACTAGTAACTAAAATCACTATACCAGCGGACTATCCTGTTCTAAAAATTGGTTGCGATTTTTATTTTTTGTTATTTTTTTTTTTAACATAAGTTAGAAATATGAAGAAATTTTTGAAATCGGTGACCCAGAAATCTCTCTCTTTGATACTTTTTTCAGTATTTCAAAAAAAAACACAAAAAAAACGTTTCCAATTTCATGAGTGAACTTCAAAAGTTCCAGCCTTTATTAATGTCAAGTCAAAATTCTGTTTTGGATGTTGGAAATCAGCGACCTAAAAAATCCACTTCCATATTTCGTGTTTGATCTGTTTTCGTTTGAAAATCCGAAGTTGGTGAACGTTCGAGCTCCTCTTTTGAGAGATTACAAATTTCTTCTGTTTTGGATATTGGAAACTTCGGTTGGAAATCAGCGACCCACAAAATCCACTTCGATCTTTGTGTTTGATCTGTTCTCGTTTGAAAATCTGAAGTTGGTGGAACGTTCGAGCTCCTCTTTGGAGAGATTCAAAATGTTTTCAGTCAAAATGAAACTGGACGTAGACATGATCAAATCGAGAACCTGCTTTGAAAATGTTTTCAGTCAAGAGGAAACTGGAACAGCAGACAATCATGAGTGTGGATGTGTTTGTAAGCGGGGCCGGTGTTACACGCGTTCACTTGTTTTCGAAAATGAGCGCAAACTAGGGGGACGTTGTGGTACCTGCTAAATTGTAAGGGACGACGTAGAGCGGGATATCGGGATGAAATTCTGCGTACTCTTTTTTAAAGAAAGTACGAAGAGATGAAAAATGTATTCTCTGTATGAAGGGCGTATATGTCTGTAAGTCCTATTTACTAAGAAAACATCAGTTGCCGACAAAATGGCTCGTGTCTTCAAAAGATTGACAAATAATAATTGTTATTTTTGGGCAAAAGAACATTGTTACGAAAAAATCCGTAAGGGGGCGGGTGGTAAGGAGGTCGTACAAGTCCAATTTTGGCCACCTTTGGCTGAATGCCTGCGCCTCTCTTTTGATAGAAAATAAGGAATCAATCACCCTTGTTTACTAGTAGCGTTAGCCTTGCGCTCCTCCCCGAACCCGAGGGAAAAATAAAATTTAGTGCTTAACAGTTAAAATTTTGTAATACTCGAAAGTTTTTTTTTTTTTTTTAAATCAAAATTAGGGTGAAATTTTCTAGATCCGTCACTGTAGTTGCTTATATGTTTACCACCTTCCCCCCTCTCAGGATAACTTCCTATTTACGCCACTGCTGTTTAGTGCAAAGAGTTGGTAAATTCGAGTTCCTCAAAAGCAAAAATCAATAGCAAGAAGAAGGATGTTTCTAGTTTTATGCTAGTTATCGGGACCGAGAATCGAAATTCGATTGAAATTCCGAAAAAATCTGTAATTCCAGGTTTTGGCACCGTAATTTTTTCCAGTCGCACAATATTCAACTTAGAGCTCGAGTGTATCATAAACAGATGTCGGTTGTCAAGAAAATATGTAAGTCTTGACCTTGTCTAGGAAATACCACTAAAACTGAAATGCGATTTACTATCTTTTGCAGTCTGCACTATTATAGAATGCTGATGCCGAAACGAAGCATGTTGGAGGCTGATTGGCTAGGATGTAAGAAGACAGACACTCCCTGACCTAGTCAATGTGTGGTTTACAGATCTGCATATTTTCTGTTTACCCGATTTCCACCCCTTCAGAATTAATATTCCTGGGGGAGAGAATGCTAAAGATGAAGTGTCCTAGTAATAGTTCGCTGGCGCCTGTCCCTTCGATCCTTGTTTATACCCATATCGCGTTTATACTATTAATTTATGAATGTAAATTTGAAATCTAATATTCGTACACTTGTCGGCATAGCTAAATACTTATTACTTTTGCCCCGCAGGTCTCCAGTTTCGAAATCGGATTCGTGCACCGACGATTCTCGAATGTTACTGCGGTATCAAGCGTGTCCGGATGTCCATAACAGCGAAAGCACAGGTACTTTTTTTTTCTAATTACTCGAGAGGAAAAAATTACTTTAATTAGTATATTTTCAGCTTACTTCCTGTGTAATTTTTTTCCTCTCGAATAATTCGCGTTTTAGCATTATTGAAAACCGGGGACCGGGGGGGGGGGGGTTAAACGAAACACGTTTCCACCTAACACATTGGTCGAGATAATTTTTAATTTACGTATCTACATATATATGAGCGGTGCAATTTTCTAATTTCATGTTCAACGTCAATTAGTTCGGAATATTAACGTTAATAAAATTAACCCGCCTTTTAGAACCTCCTTCCACGGCGGCAAATGAGGTCCGGGCTGTATACACCGCGTGTATCAGCGAATGTTGATCAGTTTCGGGGAGGCTAAGAGGTGACAGAGGGGCGATTTTTTTTTTTTTAAATATACCCCGGGCGTACGAAATTACTTGTGTTCGCTCGTTCATTGCCAGCGGTCACGAAAGCTCGAAAAGCTCGGCGCGACCTTAATTACTCGTCGAACGAATTTGATACGTTTTTAATTCCATTACGCGCGTCGTCGATGCGAATTAGCGGGGGCGGGAGCCGAAGACGGTGTTGGCCGCGGCTGCGATGGCACTTGCGAGCCGATTTATGACCTTTCTTTCGCCGGAGGGATTTCTGACTGTTTTTCCATATAGAACGAGTGGGCTTCTGACCGGTTCGGTGAGGTTGAATCATTTGTGTTACGTAAGTCATGATACCGGGGGGGGGGGGGGTAGCTCGAAAATTTTGGCTGAAAATTGGGGAGAATTGGACTGGGCATAGGCTGAGTGCAAGCAGGGAACCAACTCCATTTGCAGTTAACCTGTTGTCGCATTATGTCCTTCGAGTAAGTACTGATTTTTGATGTGCATTAGGGTGGCCTTTACTTGGTCCGATTTCTTAAGGCATTCCCCTGGATTGGGTTGGTCAGGAAAGAAAATTTATGCTAAATTTCGAGGTCATCGGGCAACTTTAACCCGACTTCCAAGAGAGATGAGGCTTAACATGTAATCTACGCAGAGATTTTGGGCTGGGACCCGGAGTCAGTCACGAAATAGAAGATTTTTTTAAAATCTTGCGAGGGGCCAAGGCCCCACTCGGCGGCCAGTCCGGAACTTTCTCTGGTGGCTCCTTGTATTCGTCGAAAAACATAAAAATCAAGGTGTCTTCCCTCCACTACCTTACATATACCTTCAGGTAGGTTTAGCGCGGGGTAGGGCGGGGAACTCAAATTTTCAAAATTATATCATGCATGCGAAATATATACACAAATGAAAATATTTACAATCTTAAGCTAAACTATAACTATGCTGTCTGTCATCTGTCGACTTGTCAGTTAGCGTCTCAGTCAGCTTGAAATTTCTACTGTCTCCTTCAGTTTCACGACATGTCCCTATCGGCTTCCATCTTCCTTCCCCGCCCACCACTTCGGCAACACACCCAAGACGGAAGGATCGCTCCAAGTAGAAGGGGCCGCCTTCATGGTCAGCCGGTTACCACAAGACTTCAACCTCAAGTTCTGTGTCGCTTCCTCAAAGTGGGTCGAGCAGATGAGTCGAGTATCAGGTTCCAGGGTCTCCTATCAGTGGCGCTCCTCGGGACGGGAGAGGCCGCTCACAGGTGCTGAGGTGTCACTAGGCTTCTCCTTTCTCCATCAACCTTTCTCACCCGTTACGGTCATTGTCTCTTCTGCTGCTGCTACTGCTTCGGTGGAGTGCCGCTTATCAATGTTCACGAAATAGAAGCTGTTTCAACCTGGCTCCGGCTTTGCAGGAAATTTAAACTGAACTCTTGACTCCAGTTCCAACTCCGGCAAAGAACTTTTGATGACTTCGGCTCGACCGAAAATGTGATATTCTTTCGAACTGGTTATTTTTAGAGATAAATGAGAAGAGAGGGGTAGGTTGAAAGCTGGGAACCAACATTGGTATCGGAGACAAAAACGGACGGCCAAAAGTTAGCTTTTCAGTTTTGGCTCTAGTGAAATTCTAATATTGGTTCCGGCTCTGACTCCAGCTAACAAGTTTTTCTAGGCGCAGGCTCCAGTCTTGGCCAATAATTTTTTCCTGGCTCTGAACTCGGGCTCCGCGTCCTCAGTGTTGCGTCAGGAAATTGAATGCTGAAGAGATAGAAGTATCCAAACATACTAAAATTCTTCTGAAGAATTCCGTTCATCGACACGGTGCATGAAAAACTTCACTGGACCTCCCTCACCTATCATTATTTTTATTTTACACCTTTGGACTAGAGTCCGCGGTGCAAGTGAGCCGCTACTTTAGGGTGTAGGCTTCCACCGTCCGTTTCCATCTATTTCTGCCAAGGGTAGTTCTGTGCCACAGAAGTCCAAATTTGCTGACGAGTTCATCTTTCTAGCGGGTAGGTGGGTGCCCTCTTCCCCTTTTAAATTACAATGGCGTCTATTCCTCTACAATTTTATTCCCCCTTGCCACATGTCCCGCATAGCCCAGTTTTAATTTTTTGATTGCCCAACCGATATCCATTGCCTTCGTTTTTTCCCTTATTGAAGTCACACGCGCTTTATCCTTTTTAGCACTCTCCTTAGCATCCTGTTTTGGCTTGTTCTTATTAAAATTTTGATTTTTGTTGTTAAATTGCACTTACTTTATAGAATCTTCTTGTTTGACCAAAAATTTTTCCAAGCGTTAGTTGTCCTGATACTAAGTTCGTTTTTCATTCTCTCGTCGAAAGCCAGGGTTTGGCCTAGATATGTATACTCTTTGACAAACCCAGTGTCGTTCCCTTCCAATGTAAAGTCTTCCACTTCGTCGTTTGGCAATATTTTTGTTTTGGAGTAGTTCATCGTGAGGCCTACTCTTCTGCTTTCCCCTCAGAGTTCCTTCGTTCTGATTTTCAGCTCCTCTAAACTGGTACTCACCAGAGCAATATCGTCAGCGAATCGGAGATTATTCAGCCATTGACCATTGACTTTGATTCCTTTACCCTCCCAGGGGAGTCTGCGAAAAACTCCTTCAGACACGCAGTTAATAGGTATGGGGATAATGGGTCCACTCCCTTGCCCAAGGTGAACTTTTCGTCCTTTTGGTCTAGACATACTTATACTTTGATTTTTTGTAGAGATTTCTCAAAAATTGAATTATATCACTTTCCACTCTTCGGATCTCCAACACCTCCCATGCACTCCCGTGGCTGACAGAATCAAACGCTTTGTTAAAATCGAGAAACATATTTATTTTCATTTTATATTCTCTTGCTTTTTCGATAATTCGATTGAGTGTAAATATGTGGTCAATGGTAGAGAACCCCTGCCTACATCCTGCTTGATCTTTTGATTGTTGAAAATCGGGAGTTGGTACGTTCTATTTTTTTTTTGATAGTTTTGAATTATGATAGTTGATAGGTTCCAACTGTGACCTATCATAATGAGGCTCCAAAATGGCGAAAGGTGGATGAAGAAATAAAATTTGAAACAGGAGTCACTCGTTAGTTTCCGAAATAATCGATTTTAGTTTGAAGGGCGAGTTTTAGATTATTTGATCCCTTAAGGTGCCACAAAAAGGAGTTCAGTCTGAAGAATATCTATTATTTCGAGAAGATATTCATTCTACAGGTTTTTGAGATCACTGGATGAAATTCCGATTGTTTTGAAATTGACTCTCCCTAATCTCTGTTCCTTCCTTGCTCCCCCTGTGCCTAAGGTGCTATACAGGGCGTTATTGCTGAAGAGCTAATCACAGTCAGTTTTCTAGAAGCTGCCGAACTCATGAGAAAGTTTGAATTTCTAAAAATTACCTATCAACAAAACATTGAGGAAGCTAAAAAGCATCTGAATAAGATTGCTTATTTGTATGTCTATTTACTCTATTTTTCATGGAATAAAACATTTGATAAACTGTATGCGTATCAGTACAAATTCATCTGTTTAATAGTAAATTTACAAGCTTTTGAAATCCTCTTTTAATTCCCTGACTAATTCCTGAAATCCACTGTGAAAATATCATTTTTAAATGTGGCAAATTCAGGCTCTTAATGTCCTCCCAAAAATGAAGGAATGCTGTTTGGCGATGCCGGTAAGGCAGCTAAGGGTAGGTATAACGGACAGCCATTTTGATTGCAAGAAAAGCTTGTATACGATTTCTCATTATCAACCTGCGTTTGTTTATTTCTTGCAGTCAAAACAGCTGTCCGTTATACCTCCCCTTAGAGCTGCCCTAATGTCGGTAGGGGGACTTGGGTGCCGGAAAGCCTAAACGAAAGTGATGTTGGGAGTTTATTTCTTCTGGTGGAAACAAAAGTTTTGGTTAACAATAAAGCTATCAAATTACTCGATAGTTTTTGACATTTTTGAAACGGTGAGGTGCAATATACCGCTGTACCCCCTTTCTGTTCTGATGCAATTGAATTAAGTCATTCGGGGATACTAACTTATAATTAACCCCTGAAAATAATTTCTGATGGTAAAATGAATAAGTAAAAATAAAAATATTTAAAAAAAAACCTGTCTTGTGAATATTAAGACAATCCTCGTTTAGTCGTGGTGGAAAAAATAAAGTTTTTGGTTGAGGTACCCTCTAGATCGGTTCCATGTATTTAAAGAAAATTCTGAGTTTGAGCAAAATTGGTTAAGGGTAAACTCATTTCTCAAGTAGATTATTGTTTTTATTGCAGTTTACATTAGGAGGATTTGAGATTCTCACACAACTAGAGTTTCTTCATATATTATGAGCTTTAATTCCCCCCCCCCCAAATAGCATTTATGGATGATTTGACTTTCTTTCCTACCCCATCTTCCAGACATCACATGAAGCTAATCTTCAATTACTGTGTCTTCTAAGTGACATTGTTCAATACTGCCCCCTTGTGGTGTCTGAAGAGTTGAAAGGAAGATAAAAGGGACTCTGGATACGAATTCAGCGAACCACAAAACCCTGTTTTCAATATAAAGAACTTGAAAATTTGACTAATTGGATATTAGCCCCAACAACTTCTGAGAAGGAACACGTCTACATTTTTTGCACAATTGACTTCCTCTTGAGTCCTCCAGATAACACCTTTTTCTGTAATTTCTTGGTAGTTTCAAGAATGACGTCTCAAACTGTTATTCGGAGATGAGAATACAAGTTTCCAAAACAAGACCAGGAATCTCTATTTATATCAATCTACGCGAGAGGAGGGGGAACTTAAGGACACACTCGTGTATATGGAATACCCATTATCATAATATATTAATACCGGGTAAGTTATTTTGTTAAGTAAAAGGCGACGTGATCACGCAAACTGTCACTTAGTGAATTCACCCTTACTGAGTGCGAGTCACGTTTGCGGACGACGGAGCGGGGTTGCCGTTTGCCAGGCGGGCGAGGGTCATTAATGCGGCGTGTTCTCGGAAGTGAAAAATTTCGTGTTCGTCGATGCCCAAAGAATTCGAGAGTTTTTCGCCTCATACATCACAAAATATTTAATTTTATTTTTATTTTTGTTTATTTTTTTTAGGCAAACAAAGTTAGCCTTAAATCATCGTTTTATTAATCATATATGCCTTTGCCCGTCAAAGATTGACCTCGACAATAGACTGAAAACCCTACAGAACCTCATGCTATCTTTCCAGGAAATGTGAAGTCACCGGCGGAAAATTGAACTTTGTAACGTATACTTCCAATTTTTCTGAATAATAATGCCACTTCATTGAGAAAAAACGAAACAAAAATGTTGAAAAATATAACAAGTACTGAGTAACGTCTACGACGATGGACACCTCATTATGTTTTTTCCATTTAAAAGACGGTAATTGCCCTGACTGATGAATTAGATTGGTGGAATATTTGTTGCGGATAATATTGTGTCACCCCCCCCCCCAAAAAAAAAAAAATAAAAATAAATAAATAAATAAATAAAACATTGAAAGTTAGGGTTCAAGATTTGCTGGTTACAAAACATTCTCAATTCTGTATGTAGGATGTGCCAATTCACAAGTTCTTCCTTCTGTAGTCCAGAGCGCTTTTGGCTGTTATGCCATCTTCAGTGGAGTACCCTAACACTTTTCTCATTGGCGTCCTGTATTCATATTTGTGTGTGTAGTACCATATGGTAAACCTATTTGGTGTATTCCTGTTGGTTGTCTATGATTGTGTAGTCTGTTCAATCAGTGAATCTTATGTTATTAATTGGAATAGTTTCTTGCTTTGGAAGTTAGTTAGCTGTGTTTATTAGGTTATTGACATTTTTATGCCTTTACTTTGGCACACGATGGAAAAAAGCGTTACTTTGGGACGAAAATAGTGGTACGGGCTGCTGGCTGGCTGGCTGACTGACTGACTTGACATTTTTAGGTTCTTACTTTGGCACACACTGGAAAAAAGCGTTACTTTGGAGCATGACGAAAATAATAATAATAATAATAATAATAATAGTAAATAAAAATAATGATAAATGACTAACTGACTGACTGGCTGACTGGCTGACTGACTGGCTGACCAACCGACCAACCAACCGACCAACCGACCGACCGACAACCGACCGCCACCATGACTGACTGGACTAACAGGCAGACAGACACAATGACATTCTCATGTCGGCGCAGTTCGCGAAGCAAAGACATGAAAATGCTCTCCCGTGGTTGCAGACTATCGCCTGCAAGATGATGCACTAGCAGAGCGTAGTGCTCACTGGTCTGACTGACTGTTATCAGGGATTTTGCGAAGCAAATACTACAGCAGACTCCTAATCATCCGACCTAATTGATATTGAAGGTGGGTCGGGTAAGGAAAAAGTCGGATAATCCGAAAATTTTTGTTGTGTTAAAACCTTTATTATCTCAAGTTGTTCCTTTAATTTTATTTTTCTTATGTTGTTTTCTGTGTGGAAGATTTTGTATTTTACTGTCAACTCGTGGTTCTTGTGTCCCTGGTCGTTGCAGTGATTTCCAAAGTAATGCTTTAGCTTCTGTGATTTTTCATGTTCTTCTATTCTAGTTGTGAATTCTCTGTTTCTCCTATGTAGGTCATGTCACAGTGTTCGCAGTCCATATATACTTGGTTGCTGTTGTTTCTGTCGACTGCAGTTTTTCTCTTTACTTACTGTGACCCTATCTCCGTTCCTTAACCATTACACTTATTATTGTTAATACTGCTTTTACGTTATTTTCGGGGATTTCAGTCTTCATTCTTCCCGGCGACTGATTCCATCGTGGAGAACGTCGGGAGTTCGATGTACCTACTTCGTCTATTTTATTCCTAAATCGATCTAAAGTTTGCTATTTTGTTGATCTCGTTGTCATCTTGTAGATCGGCTTGTTCATTGTACTTTCCACGGTCTTTTCATGGTCACTATTTTCTTATTCATCTGCACTACTCCTTTCCTTTCGTTGTCGACTTCTGGTATGTAGCCTATTTCCTCTGGTTTTGCTGTCACATTTCCCATTGTTCTTCCTTTTTTAAATGATCATCCTCTGATTCCTCAATTCGTTCCCTGTCTTATCTCCTCTTTCAGCTGGTTGAGCATTGTGAGGTCTTGGATTTTTATTATTGGTCTCCTGTCGCTGTAAAGGATAAGTATACTGACGTCCTGCTGCTATGCATATTTATAATGGCGGTATCTCGAAGTTTGCGCGCTATTTCTCGGAGCGCAAGCGTCCCGGAAGTTTGGTGTTTGCTCACATACGAAGTATGACCATAAAGTTCGTGACCGCATTTTTTTAAGGTTGGAAATAACAGATCGCCAGAGAAAGTTGTTTGAACCCACAAAAACGCCTGAAATGAAGAACGCACTACGTTTAAGAAAAATTTGACCTGAAAAATGTATTGAACGCCAGGTAAAAATATCGGATATTTTGGATTACTAAATTTGAAAATTGAATCAGATTTCCAATCCGACTCGCATTTGGGACCAAAATTCCCAATGTACAGAAAGAAGTATGGAGAAATTTTCAAAATTTATAAAAATCAAAAAAGTTGAGATAACCACCCATTCTCTGTCAGTTTTTCTCGCTGAGTTCAAACTCATCCAAATCTACCGCTGACCCTCCATTTTGGATCAAACATTGAGTGAGAAGATGTATTTGAATGCGTCACGAAAAGCTGAATAATTCGGGTACGTTACCCTGGCCCCCCCAAATTTGATTTTAGACCCGATTTTGGGTTAGGGGAAATGTACCCGAAATGTACCCAAATGTACCGCTATTATTACAAAATGTACCTCCTCCCCTTGCGAAGGGGGAACTAAAGTCCTTTGGTGGGGCCAGGGTAACGGGAGCCCCCCCAATTTGTCTGATTTCGTCAAATTTGGTTCGAATGAAATGTACCCGAAATGTACCGAAATGTACCACCAATTATCTGAAATGTACCCCGTTTATAGCCGCGGGGGGGAGGATTCAAGTTGGTGGGGCTGTGGTAACGTTAGCCCCCCCATTCGTTCCAATTTCTCCGAATTTGGGCAGAATGAAATGTACCCGAAATGTACCGAAATGTACCATCAATTATATAAAATGTACCCCCTCCCTTCCCATGTAATGACCAAAAGTATGAGGAGGCCGAAATGAATTAGAGCTTTCAACTTAGCTGATTTCGTCAAATTTGGTTCGAATGAAATGTACCCGAAATGTACCGAAATGTACAACCAATTATCTGAAATGTACCTCCCTTATCGCCGCAGGGGGGAGGATCAAATATGGTGGGGCTGTGGTAATGTTAGCCCCCCTCCCATTTGTTCCACTTTCACCGAATTTGGGCAGAATGAAATGTACCCGAAATGTACCCAAATGTACCACCAATCATATGAAGTACACCCCTTCATCGCCGCAGGGGGAAGGATTAAATTTGGTGGGGCTGTGGTAACGTTAGCCCCCCCCCATTTGTTCCACGTTCACCGAATTTGTGCAGAATGAAATGTACCTGAAATGCACCAAAATGTACCACCAATTATATGAAATGTACCCCCTTCATCGCCGCAGAGAGAGGATGAAATTTGGTGTAACTGAAAAACGGAAGGTGTTATTTTACTATACCGTGTTAGTGTCGGAAATTGATATTTGTTGCTATAGCCTGCGATTGAAAAACAGGTGAGCGCCACAGTCTACAATCTTCAACCAACATAATTTATACAGACCATCAATAATTTGCTGTACCTCCAGATAATTTTGCATCAATATTGTCCATGGGTGAATTCAGCAAAGTGATTATTGGTATCGCGCGGGAAAATGTGATAAGCATAAGATTTGATTCATCCACAGGAAGTCCTTATGGTAATTTCAGTCACCAGCGGAGATTTTGTGTTTTGTAAGTTTGTAAGGGAACGTGAAATTTAAATATTCCGTGTTAGTGTCAAAAATTTATAGGTACGAGTATGTTGTTAAATTGTGTGATATAAAGACAGTTGAGCACCGCAATCTACGCAGTCTTCAACCAACAAACAATGTAAGTATAAATAATTTACACTTAATATCTCCATGTGATTTTGTATCAACACTATCTATGGATGAATTCAGCAAAATTATTACAGGTATCGTGCGGGAAATTTTGTTATAAAATTCCATTCATCTGTAGGAAGTCCTTATCCTTATTGGTAATGAAGATTCATTTGAGACTGAACAAGCAGTTTAATTCCTCCAGTTACCGGCGGAGATTCCGTGTTGTGTAAGTTTGTAAAATGATGTAAATAAATCACTGTACAAGCACCTGCGGAGCGATTTGGAATCTGTCTTCATTGCTGTTTGCTTAGAACTCCACATGCAGCAGTGTCGTATACTCATATCTACCAAAAAAAAATTATTCGTGCCATTCAATGTGAAAAGGATCAACAATTACATGAACTTGTTACAACCGATTGATAGTTACGTTTTAATGATCAGAACTAATCGATGTATGTATGTATACATGTTCATGTGGCATGGAAGAGTGGAAGGCACTGATTTGTGTCACATCTGGTGTTCATTCAGCGAAAGATGCCTACTGCTATTTCTGTGGACCCAAATCAAATAACTGACAAAAAAGTAATAAAATGAAAAATGTAAGGGTTTTAGCATTGGTTCAGTTTAGTTTTTTTTTCAACGGTACGAGATTTGTCACTATGTGGTCGCTCAGATTTAAGACGTAGTTAAAACACTGGATGAAGAGGGCAGGTTTCGAGTGATTTGTTATGTATTTAGTAAAGCATCACATTTCCGGGGTTTGATGGGAAAGCAAATATCCCACAAGTATAAGAACCGAAAAGGAATAGCCTTTCAAAAAGTCTAAGTATTCGATCCCATTCGCAGTGTATGTTGTGATATGCTTAACTTCCGAACTCGCACATTCCTATTTCAATCGGATTTAACAGCTTAAAATAAGATATGTAACCAGAATATTCGCTTTCTTGCCCGGGGAGAGGTAACAGTTTACCGAAACCTTTTATCTTTAAAAATGGTGTGTGGTTTTACGAGATTCTTTCAGTGCTGAAATGTTTGTAGTGGCATTCATATTATAATTCGTATGGTAATCGTGCTTTTATCCAAGAGTGAATACGGAAGGGAAAGGGCGTGGATAGATCATGGAATAAAAATTATTATTTCATTTGATAAATTGTCAATTTTTCATTTTTCGATCGTATCCCTGCCCCGTCTCCGAAAACAAAATTCTCGATTGTTCGGATGGTAATTATTCTTTTTCGTGGAACTTTTACTTTTCAATTAAAATAATTTCTGGAGCCTAGAAGTGGACCCCGCCGCAGACTCCGAATACTTTCTCAATTTTTCGTACTTCAAAAACTATGGATCGTGAACCTGTTTTATTGTTTCGACTGAAACGTTGATGAACACGAGGGGTGGATCCTGGGGACCAACAGCAAAAATCTAATTTTTGATTTTTCGGCAATTAAAAATCATTTTTGGTCAGTAGTTTATTTTTTCGACTAAAATATTTTGTGAGCCCGAAGGGTTGACCCCGCCCCCAACTCCGGAAGTCTAATTCTCGAGTTTTCAGGCTACAAAAATAATTTACCGCGAACCACCTTTTTCCTTGAACGGAAGTCGTTTGTGGACCTGGTGAGTGGACCCCCACCGGCACCGAAAATATAATTCTCGATTTTTCAGCGTTTAGGAATATTTTTGATGACCTCTGTTAATTTTTGCAATTGGAATCTTTCGTGGGTCCAATTCTGGAAGTATCATTCTCGAATTTGCAGGCTTGAACAATTATTTCCAGTGAACCTCTTAATTTGTTGATCGAAGTAATTTGTGGAACCTGGGGTCGACCCCCACCCCAACTCCGAAAATCTAACTCTCGATTATTCAAACTTTTAAATTATTTTGTGGACGAAAATCGAATTTTCGATTTTTTGGCCTTTAGAAATATTTTTAGTGACCTTTTCCGTTTTTCAGTTGTAATCATTTGTGGGGTCTAATGGTTGAGTCCCGATGGGTTGACCCCGGCCCCAACTCTGGAAATCAAATTCTCGATTTTTCTGACATGAAAAATGATTTTAGATTGTCGAAGTCTGTTGTGGTCCCGAGGGGTGGAACATCACCCCAACTCCGAAAGTCTAATTTTCGATTTTTCAGGCTCGAACAATAATTCTCCGAGAACCACTTATTTTCTGGATCGAAGTATTTTGTGGATTCGACATGTGGACCCTCAACCCCTACTCCGAAAATCAAATTCTCGAACCTTCGGACTTCAATATTCATTTTTCGTGAACCTTTCATTTTTTTGAATAAAATTTATTGTCGACCTGGGTACGTTTCCCCAGCCCCCCCTTTGAAAATTAAATCGGATTACCCGTTCTTCTCTATCTAAAAAATAAGAAGTGATCGAATTATCCTGTACATTTCACGCCCTCAATAAGAGTACTGAGGGTGTTTTTGTTCATTGTCACGCCCTGCTCCAACAGTAATAAATATTACCTATCTTAAAGAACTCATTACTACTTGTGACAGTTACTTCTGAGTTTTAAGCACTTTTGGATGTTTGGCGAATTTTTTCCCAAAAGTTCTCAAAACCCAAGATTGAGTGCTGCTCCCAAAATTATGCGTATTTTCTGATTCTCCAACAATTCACTATAAATATCCTCGCAAATGACACTGAGGCCTTCTAAGTTGTTCAAAATTCCAGGTGGAATTTTTTCGATCCGAACCACTTTTGAAAATACCAAGTATGGGTCGACCCATATTAATTGGCAACGACCCACAATTGGTAAGTATAATAAATCAAATGAAAAATTATGTAGTTTACTTAAGTGAGTATTTCAAATTTATTTTAAAAACACGTTGACTCGTCTTATTTGACTTTTAAGTATTTTAAAGACACATTAAAGTCGAGTAAATTCACAGTACACCAATAATGGGTCTGAAAAAAGGTAGTACCAATTGTGGGTCGGGCTAAAGTTTGATTAGAAAAACTAACTGAAAAAACGTGAAATTTGGTCATATAAGTTAAAGTATCACTTGTACTACACTTTTCATTCGATTACCCGATCATTCACTTTCATTTTTCGCGATTTTTGCAAACTTTTACCCCCACTTTTTGAATTCCTTTATTCTTTCTGCGCGCACGCGCGCGCACACACACACACACACACACACACACACACATACAATATGTGTGGACCAAAATCGAAAACTCAAGCAGAAAAATGTTCCCTAGACTCTCCTCTACACAACCATATAAAATACGCTGAGAAAATATTAATTTAAAGTACTTATCGAACGTTTTTCACAGAATTGAAATTTCACACACATGAAAAATAAGGCATGTTTTGATAACAACTATGAAAAAAAATTCCATCACAACAAACACATTGAGTTATGAACTTGAAACCAACATGGATAGTGTAAAACATGTTGGTCCTTCGAATGGAAGAGGTTTCACGGTTGTCCAATGCCTCGATCTAGCGAGAAAACGCGTTTTCAAAAAAAAGGACTCACAATTGATGCTAGGCTCAGAATAGGTAGCTTACCTTACTATTAATACTTTAAATAAAATATTTCAGAATAGACCTTAGAGGATAAAAGTTCGAATGGTGATGGTTTACATTATAACCTATTTGACGCTGGCGCTTCTATAATTTGCACAGTCCCAGTCAGAGGCTTTCAAAAACATTAATTACAGATAACAACTTTGATAGGTAACAGTTTGTATATTTGTGTCACAGGTCGCGCTATACGTTCTTCTTATCATTGTATGCAGTAAAATTGTAATTTCGCACTTTGAAAATGCCTAGCCGGTATACTAATTATCTAAATCTCTTTAATCTCTTCAATAAATGAAAAATGAAACAAAAAAGTATTTTTGTAAAATAAAAGTTTGATAGTAAAAAAAACGCACTAAAAGATTCCACGCTATGGCGCTTCTACAATTTGCCCAGTCCCAGTCAGATGAAATAAAAAAAAGTATTATTTGCAAAATATGAAAGTTCGATAGTAAAAAAATGCAACGTGAAACATCTACTTAAATCTCTTTAATCTTCTCAATAAATGAAAAATGAAGCAAAAAAGTGTTTGTAAAATGAAAGATCTATAGTAAAAAAGACACAACATGAACTGAGTTTTGAACTTGGTATATATTTGTTTCCCAACCAGATGCGCAATCAGTTTTACAGTTACCCGCGGAAAAGTCACCCATTTGCAACCGTCAGTTGGACGCTGTTGAGCGGAAAAGGGAACCAGCTGACATTTGTAAGCAGAATGATTTATTAGTGTCGTTATTGGTAAGTGCATAAAAAGTAGAATTTTTCAAAATTGGCCCCCCGATTCAAAAATGTGCACCCTTATTGAAGAAATCTTATCTGTAAATGCTATGTCACATAGTTTCTACATGGCTCGTGAACTTCGAATTGCGTGTTCTCAAAAAACAGATTTTACTGGTTGATTCCCTTATGCTTAATAGCGTCCAGTTACCCTCAGATTACCCAGAAACCTGTCAGTTACCCTTGGTTCCCTTTCAGTTACTTGGGTAACTGGCGGGACTCCGCGCATCGGAAAGTCGGTACGTTTTACGTCACAGTTATCAAACAATTTTCACGCCATAAGCCTGCTAGGGAATACTTACTTCTAGATGAGACATTTTTAAAAAAACTTTTCTTCAGTAATACCTGAGAACACTGGTGAGGAAAAATCGAGACTTGTCTTTATAGGTATATTACATTAATCATTTTAATAAATGAAAAATGAAGCAAAGAGGTATTTGTAAAATGAAAATTCGATAGTAAAAAAACGACACATGGCCCAAGTTTTGAACACATGAAGCCCTAAAAAAGGATTTGTGAAGTAAAAGGTCAATATTTAAAAAATCGCAACATGGCCTGATCAACCGCAGTATGTACACTGAGACGCTTTTAGATGAAAGAAACCCTGATCGTTCTACATATATTCACGATGTGTTATACTATGTTGTCACACTGATCACTCTAACACACGTTTACAATGACGGGGTAAGCGCGCGGAACACTCACACATAGACACAGATGCAAAACGACTTTAAAACTTAATTACAGCTTACCGAATGCACTTCTCTGCAATGTTTTTTGATATAAACCTCCTAGGGAACCCGAGCTTTCATTTGAGACATTTTTCAAAAGAATCGGTTCAGCCTATCGAGCGTGATGGCATTTCATCGAGCCATTTATAAGATAGATTCAACAATAATGTTAATGATAAACATTTAAATCGTTCGATCTGCAATTGTATTATTTCTTCCGATAACTTTCCATGTAAACATATCCAGTTAGTGTAGGCGTACAGTACCTCATGAGCACACGTATCTCGAAGTGCAGGACAGGTTTCAAAGTTACGAACGGATGAGCAACAGTCTATCAAGTTCTGGAACTTCAGAACTTACTCGAGGAATTTTGGATTGTATCAGCTGCAACCTGCAAGTTGAATGTATTCGGAGAGTATTGATAAATTAGGTCATAAACTAGTCCACTTGGAATTAGTTGTTCATTGATATTGTACGGTGTGGCCTAATATCGCACTCGAACTATATACACTACTGACATATAACTTATTATGCGTGATCGAATATCTCAATCTCAGAACATCTATTATTATGCAAGTACAAAAGTGCATTCATAATAAGGGTGATTTTTGTAATCACATTAATGCATGACAGGTTCTTACGCCGCATAACAGAAATCCACCTGCAGCTTGTTCGAGGCTCCTCATTGGTTAAACACAGTGCAGCTGCGCGAATATCATCAGTTCTAGTTATTCTAGGAGATTATTTTTGTACATAGGTATGTTCATCTTCACTGTCACAGTCAGCAATACAAAATATTCAGGAGCCAGCACAAAATTGTAGGTCTGTTAATTTTTTATTAGGTATTGTTTCATAAAACACCTGCTTCTCGAAAAAATTACGTAAGGGTTTTGTGCGAGGAAAAGGTATTCAACACCATTACAGTTTCAACCAATCATGTTTCTTGTTTCCTGTTGAATGGTTTATTAGACATTCAAAGGTGTGTACTCTTTTCATTATGCTAGGCAAAAGTATTACACTTTTTCAACCAATTACATTCTTTCTTTTCTGTTAGAAGATTTAATTAATTCATGATTTGTCAGCTCCCACACATTGTTCTTCCTTTGATTTACTATAAATAGGCGAATTTTCATAGTTTTCATCATCTTCTCTTCAAATCTCCAGTTTTTTCTTTATGTTCAATCGACGTAACAATAATGGATGTGGACAACAAAGAACAGTTTCATACATCAGCGTCAAACCCTAAGAGAAAACGGGGTGGTCAAAAACGGAGAGAGAAACATGGAAATGTTCTACGTATTAGACATCTTCGGAAAGCCGCAGCTGAGGAAAGACAACTATTGAAGAAAGAAGCGGAAAAGCAAAACGAACTCGAAGAATATCGAATTCAGTTCGATAACCTTTGTTTTTGGTGTGAACGACCGCTGAAAGTGAATGGGATTCTTAAAGACCATTCAGGTTGTATATCCCAAGTATTTCCATCTCACGCATTTGAATAAACCGGAAGCTGAATAAAAAGGCCCTTTTCAGGGCCCCATACAAATTTCTTTCACAATAGAACGTAATTTGATATATTGGTTCTGGTTATTCACTTGTTGCGGCAGTTTCGTTTACTTGAGTTCTGTAAGTTATATTTACTCACAGAATGAAAATCACTTAATACATACAATTTAAATGTGGGTACCTATAACTTCAGTAGTCTGTTCAAAATAAGAACCGCCAGGTGCAAAAGAGTATTGCCACAATTTGCTGTAGAGCAAATCTATTTATCCTTTTTTCAAATCTTCATTTCAACGTTTATTTAGTTTTCGGTTATATACATATCTTTTGTATACGTTCGTATAGGCCACATTTTCGCTTGTAAAAAAGCTGGGGGTTAGTTCAGGGAAATCGTGTACCTCCTTTTTGAGGTAGGTAACTGAAACTTTGATCTATTTGTCTCCACACTGAGGTAGAAGAGGGAGTCTCCGTTATACCAGCAATCCCATTTGGAATTTTCCAGCAAAGAATATATGGAGACAGCGATAAATTTAAAGAGACCTCCTCCACCTTTTCTCGTTTTCCACCGTCCTATAAGTTCTCTTGTCCTCTTCACGTTTCAGTCTGATCTCCCTCTACTGTCTTTGAAGACGGTGGCAGTGAATGACAATGAATGGTAGCGGTGAAGGGTGATCGTAGTGGTGGAGAAGGGCAGTGACAGTGAAGGCGGTTGTGGTGGGGAGTGGAGGTATTTAACACTAATAAAAATCATTTTAAATGTTGGTAATTATGTAATTTCACACTAAAAATTAAATTATTTAAAATTCTTGATTCAAAAAGAACAATATAAGAGAACCAACATTTCTTTTCAATGGAGAGGGGCTATGGCGGTGAAAGGTGGCCGTGCTGAGGAGAATGTGATCCACTTGACCTACTGTAGCTCCCTCCTCTTTCTCGAACACTTCATGATTAGAAAAAAGAGAATGTGAAATTCATAAGTACGGGAGTGGTGAAATAGAAAGAGAGAATGGTGGTGAGTGGGGAGGAAACATCTTGGAAAAAGTCGAATGCATTTAACCTGGGGGATTAGCGACGAATGAAGTTGGAAGCGATGAGGTCAGTTGAATAAACTACGAGTTTGTAGTTGAGGACGGGGAGTGATTGTATTTCATTAGATGCATCCGATTAGAATCATGGATTGGCGGAAAGGAGAGCTGGATCATTCGATATTAGTGGCTCGGCCGAACAGAAATATTCAATTATTTCCCGGTGGCAGTAAACAAGGAAGAGGAGGCGGCAAAATAGGATTTGAGCTCAATGCTCTCACAAGCCCTTCATTCATCCCGAACCACCTATCCCTCTTTCTAGCTCCCACCTCGTGCGCAAACTACTCTACCAAAACCCGCCCTTGCTATCTCGAGCCTTCTCTACCACATCGCTCTTGATCCTTGCATCGCACATCTTCCTTGACAACACAGCGACTTTTCCACAACAGATGATTGTCCCAGTATTGGTTCCCCTATCATTTATTTCCCTGACTACTGCCCTACTTCCCCAATCAGGAGCTCTCTCTTCCCCCAGTACTCCCTATTTTGGGCCTTCCTCACGAGATACAGTATCCACAGCTATCCTCAATCTCTCTTCACCACATCTCCATAATTTCCTTCCCCCGTACCAGGAGTCACCTCATTCACTATTAGCCCGTAGTCCAGGCTACCCCAACACAGACCGACCAACCGCAACCCACCCCCCTATACTCGCTCTCAAATCCCCCTCCAGGAACAAGACTTCTTACCCAACAGAGCCCTCCTCTTCTACCAACAGCCTCTCCGTTCTACCTACCCTCCCTGCAACAGACAGCATCTCAAGATCATTTCCCTCAACATGACCTGTGCCATCATCACAGCGCCCCCTTCTCTCACCTTGCGCCCCCTTCTCTCACCTTGGTCCGCTGCCTACCAAAAACCCTTCCTCTCCTTTCTCCCGGCGTAGGCTACCCCTGGAGAAACGAACCATTAACAGGCATGGTAGGCAGCCAGGAGTTTTTCCCACGGAGAAGGAGGAAAAGGTGGGGAGCAGATGGATTTCCAAATTTCTTTCTTTCTCGGTTCCCCAGGCGGGATACATTACATGGTACATAAAATCCTATCCCCTCTCCTGTCTGTCTTTTCCCCGTTTTCTCTAAACACCTGACCTTCCTCGCCATTATCACCTCAGAAACTGCCACCTCTGTTTTCCAAGTCCGTACCAGTGTTGCCAGATGCTGAGCGAATAAATCCGTTTTTCAATTTTTTTTTAAATCCGTAAAAATCCGTATGTCAAAAATCCGTATGTCAAAAATCCGTGCATTTATCCGTATTGGAGCGCTAATGAAGCTTTTCCAAAGAATCCGAACCTCACGTCCTCACACATACTCTCACAGTCTTATCAGTTCACAGACTCACAGTTCTTCACGTGTCTTCTATCTGTCTTCTCAGTCTTTCGCGCCACTGTTTCTTCTATCATTTAGACATTTATTCATTTCATATTTTCGGAATTCGGAAATAATTATTTCAAAAGGAGGGACTGCCGAGAGCAAGAACCTGTTTCCTTTCAGTTATTTCGTCATTTTTGGTTCAGCTTAATGAGTATTTTCTTGAAAAAAATAGAAGAGGTAGCAATTTATGTCATTCCGTACATTATCCGTGTAATTCGATAATTTCCGTATAAAAGTCCGTAGGGGTTTAAAAATTCGTAAAAATACGGACTTTTCCGTACATCTGGCAACACTGGTCCGTACTTCATGGAGTGGATAGCGAGGGAAGCGGATGTATACAAACGAAAATTTGGATTATACAAACGCATACAAATGAATTACAACCAAATACAAAAGTTGCTCCACGTAAATCATATGGGGGGGGGGGGTATACCTATCCCTGTACCCTAGCGTTTTTCAATATAGCTGGGGAAGGGGATATATACAAACGAAAATTTGAACTATACAAACGATTAACAACCATATACAAAAGTTTCAGCCCCGTATCTCAAATGGGAGGCGGAGGGGGGTACAGCGAAATGGACCGACATGTCAATCAACAAGTACACGACTGTTCCTAGTCTTTCTGTATAGTCTTGTGTTTTTTTCCACTCTATTTTGTGAAACTGAAGAACTGCGAAAATCGGATGAAACGCGATGAATGTATACAGAGTGATTTCGCATTTTGTTTCATTTTTCGCGAAATGCGATACGTCTATAGCCGGCATTTCGGTCCCTGCGAAATCGCCAGGAACCGCGACAAACTATTCGGCTAACTCTACAGCTTTACAAGAGTACGCAATATATAACACTAGTATTACACTACAATCCCATCCCATACTGCCAAGCAAAAACCCATACACTATGTACTACTAGCTACTATTGACAAAGAACATCATGCAGACAGAAAACTACAGATAGCGTAAAGACTACAGAAGGTTGAAAAGAAATTTGCCGGCTCTGAAAAGAACCTTTTATCAAATAATGTTCGTTGTAAATCCGGCAGATTGTCAATCCCGAGCTGCGCTGGCAACGGCATTAATCTAGCAGAGGTTTCCCGCACATCACTGGAAGCTGGTGTCCTACTAGACTTCATCCGTGTAGTTGACTGGTTGCTTCTGCGAGAGAATGCGGATGCGCATACTGTTGTATGGGATAAATTATTCACTAGCTTATGTAACCAACTGTAACATACTATATCTGCGAGTAGTAGTACGGTCACAGTGCACAATAATGAGACGCACACTTATATTACCATACGCGTGGTGTTGTTTTCCATCTTGGCTTCCTAGAAGTTATAAGTATAGAACGTGATTTGTTCCCGATTCCATACACAGATCGCGTTGAATGCATACCATCAGATCTGAAATATTCGTTCTGTTTCTAGTACAGTGGATGCTTACGTGATGCTATTGACACGAAGTCTGTTTCTGACTTACGATGATTTTAAAGATGAACTTCAATTTTAGTGGCAAATAAATTATCTATCATTTACTTACTTATAATATTACATGGAGGTGAACCAAGTGCGTTTCTTTCTTCAGTTTCAATTTATAAATGTATACAATTTCTTATATTACGTTTGCTGAAGCAGATTGAATTGGGTAGGTGGGGAAAATAGAAATTAATGACGATATAAATATATAGGCCTATGAATAATATAAGTTACTCCCAGATTTTATGAAAGTAATGAATTAGCTACATTAGTTTCAGCTTTGACTGAAAAATTATAGGCCCCATTAAATTATAAGAAGATCTCAGTTGCATTACATTTACTCGCAACGAAACTTAACGAAAACTGACTGCACCATATGATGAACAACACACGACTACAGGAATTCGAAAATGGAAAGCAGTAGGGTGAATAAAAAGAAGGGTCGAACTCTTTTCGACCGTTGTTTTTCCCCTACCTGGATGGTGTTGATGAATGCAGGTAGGGTATTTCATTTTTTCGTGGATTTTCAAACGTACGGTATATTTTTATGTACACAGTACTAATAACTGAATAAGAGTCAGTGGTGTGTGGCGTGGGCAGGGGGAGGGGCGGGCGGCTGTTCTAGTATTATGTTACTGCCTAATAGCTAAAACTTTGTTTTATCAAAATGCGCGGGGATTGAGAACCAAAATAAACGAGTTCTACTTATGCGTGCGTTAGCAAACGATTATCATGTTATAGCAATCACAGAATCCTGGTTAAACACAGAAATAAATACGAATGAGCGATTTGATTCACGATAATATGGTTTCCGAGAGGACAGGAAAAAGAAAGTGTCTGGGTGTTCCAGGGGGAGGGGGGGAGGACTTCTATTGGGCATAAAAAATTATATTCAAGCGGAGAGGATGACCACCTTGGAGCTTCCAGGTATGAACTGTGAGCATATGTGGATACGATGCGTCATCAACTGTGAAACAATCTATGTGGGATTGTTTTACTTTCCTCCTAATACCTCTGAATATGAGTACAGAAAAATAGGTGACAAAATTATCGATTTAGCAGTTGCTGGGTACAACCTCCTGATTCTTGGAGACTTCAATATTCGCTCATTTGCTTATGCTGAGTATAAAAATGATGGAATAGTACAAGATGCTAGAAGTGTTGAACTATACGACCTGACTGACATAGCTGGACTGAATTCTGTTAACAAAATTTTCAATCATCAGAATAAATTACTAGATTTAGTTTTCAGTAATCTTCCTGAAGCAATAGTCATTCGAGATGAAGCATTAGTAAATCCCGTGGACCCATACCATCCACCTCTGGCAGTGTCGTTCAGAATTTCTGATATGAATCCCCTTAAACGTATAAAAAATGGACAAGAGGAGGCACCTGTCTCAGGTATCTTAGACTATTCCAGAGCCAACTTTCTAGCCATGTATGATGGATTTAAAAACTTAAAATGGACTTCGCTGTATCGAATATAGGATGTGCATGCAGCAACAGAATTTTTCCAAAATAAAATACAAAATATTATTCAAAAAACAGTCCCCGTTAAAACTCGTACTAACGCTAAAAGTAAGTATCCTCCATGGTTCACGCAGGAAATTATTCAAACGATTAAGAATAAAAAGAAGTTCAGAGCATAATTTAAGAAAACAGGATTTACTTTTTTTAATGACCAATATAAGTCTCTTCGCGCACGCAGCAAAAAATTAATAAAGAAAGCGTATGAAAGTTACATTAAAAACGCTGAAACCGATCTGCAGATGAAGCCTCAAACATTTTGGGCCTTCATCAAGGGAAGACAATTGAGAAATACCCATCAGTCTCTGATGCGGTATGGAAACGAAAATTTAGTAACCTCAGCCCAAATTACTAAAGCATTTGCTGAACACTTTTCTTTGGTATTTGACAGTAGCTCGCCAAAATATGTCAATTCTTGCCCGCCATGCTACGACAATGTAAATATCAAAAGTATTTCCATGAAAGAGGTTGAAGAAGCAATACAGAAGATGCGACCAAAGAAATGCTTAGGACCAGATCATGTTCCGCCTTATGTATATAAAGCCTGTCGAAGCTTTTTAATAGAACCATTAACGTACATATTCAATTTAGTAATTAGCACCACAACTTTTCCTATCCTCTGGAAAACATCAAAAGTGATTCCTATCCCGAAAGGAACAGGAACTTCAGACGTAGCTAACTATAGACCAATAGCTCTCTTACACACTCCAGCTAAAATCTTTGAGTCCGTATCATTCACAAAACTCAGCCGCCAAACCCGTGGTATAATATCGCATGGGCAACATGGCTTCATGACAGGACGCAATGTACAAACGAATCAGTTAGAACTGGTAGAGAATATATATGAAGCATTTGATAAGCGAGAACAGGTTGATGTAATATACACGGATTTCCAGAAAGCGTTTGATAAGGTAAATCATCAAATCTTGCTAAATAAACTAGAAACTGTCGGATTCTCAGAATCACTAAAGATATTGTTCTCGTCATATCTGGGAGGGAGGAAACAATTCGTGGTCTACAGAGGAACATGCTCTCAGCCTTACCACTGTCCCTCTGGAGTTCCTCAAGGCTCAAACTTGGGACCCTACCTCTTCCTTTTATATATCAACGACATTGCAAAAACAATTGAACATTCCAATATATTGCTGATGATATCAAACTCTATCGTAAAATTCTGAATGATAATGACCCGTACTATCTACAAGAGGATCTGAATGCATAAGTAGCCTGGAGTGAAGAGAATAAACTACCACTTAACGTAGGAAAATGTGCGCAGATTACATTTACTCACAAAAAGGACCCAAGGATGCATCATTATACCATAAAATCAATTCCTCTGAGCAAATTTGACCAAATTCGAGATCTTGGGGTTATCTTAGATAAGGAATTAACGTATCGAAATCACATAATGTCAGTAATAAGAAAAGCTAAACGTAATATGGGATTTATAATGAGAAACTCCAAACACCTCAGCAATACGGATACTCTAAAAATTTTATATTACTCCTTAGTAAGATCTCACTTAGACTTTGTAGCAAACGTATGGAATCCAACTACTATAACTCAAATAAAACAGATTGAGAAAATACAAAAGCGATTTCTAAGATTTTTGTACTATAAAGATTTTGAATACTATGATCCCACAGTGAATTATAATGAGCTAATCCGAGGTTACGAACTCACAACTTTAGAGGACAGGAGAAAATATACCGCCTTACTCTGGTTACATGATTTGGTTCATGGAAAAGTTGACTCTTCTTTCCTATTGCAACGAGTTAATATCTATGTCCCTGGAAAAAAGTGCAGAAAAAAACAGTTGTTTACTCCCCATAGCGGCCGAACGTTTCAGTTCTGGAATGCTCCGCTGAATAGAGTCATGCTTGAATACAATAAGCTTGAACACAATAAGCTTGAATACAATAAGCTTGAAATAGTAAACCCGGAAATCGACACACTCGCAACAAAAAAAGAATACTTTAGAACACAAGTACTTCAAATCCTCGCACAGGAATAAAACAAGAATAAAACAAAATAAATCAAGAGGAAATGAATGGATGCGCAACCCTCCTGCTCCGCCCCGCTCCCTTCCTCCCTCGCACCGCTGACTCAGTGTTCTTATTGTTTGTCTTAATCTTATTATTACTATGTTTTTTTTTCTTTTTCTTTTTTCTTCTTTTTATTTCAGTTTATTTTTCTTTCTCTTAGATTATTGTAAGATTGTAAATAGTTATTTTATAAGCCCCGTCACTGTTACTGGCCCACTGGGCTGTCGTGAAAGGGCTCAATAAATACATTTCTAATAATAATAATAATAATAATAAAATAAAACTCGTCGCTTCGCTCCTCGTTGTAGATCTATTTTGATCCCTTGGATAAAATTAAAACGCATTGAATAATGTTTTAATCAACACGCGTAAAAAAACCCATTCGTACTTTGATTTCGGCTGATGACGTCATGATGGCTTAAACATTATTCAATGTTAAAAATAAAGTGAAAGATTCTCATTAGTTAAACAGTTTTTGAATTTGTATCGTTAATTTCATTTTCCACAATGATTCCAACAATCCCGCAATGCATCATGGACGGTACATTTTGTCAGATTTACTTCAGCCAGCCAATAGAAACCTCGGGTTTCGCTACATCAGTTTTTTAAAACAACCTTATATCTGTGATCTATACTGTTGCGTTATGTTGTTTACTTGTTGCCAAAATCACGAAGCAATGATTCCATTGGCTGTTGATCGAGCGAATAGCAGTGCAGTTTGAAGATAATTTTATATAAATACGAGTGAATGTCGAAGACTTCCTCATATCAAGTTCACTAATTGCGACGATATATTAAGGAAGCTGGTCGCTGCTGCAGTTGGAAGAACAGAACACCGCCGGGCGCCGAATCAGTACATTCCAACTTTCCATTTCCGAGAGGACGAGGACCATCATTTTCATTAATCAAGAAATTGGTAGCAGGTGACTACTATAAAATATGAAAAAGTACAAAGTACTTGTACCCGTACCCAACAACCCTAAAAAATTGCACATGTGCAGTAATACCTATTCCTCCACAACTGGTGATTATAATCACTATTAGCACCAGCTACTGTATGCACGCTACCATCGTGCAAATACAGAATATGCTGATATGCACGCTCCTTCGTGCATTCTCATATCTTGCACGCTCCTTCGTGCATTCTCACATCTTGCACGCTCCTTCGTGCATTCTCATATCTTGCACGCTCCTTCGTGCATTCTCACATCTTGCACGCTCCTTCGTGCATTCTCACATCTTGCACGCTCCTTCATGCATCCTCACATGCTGCACGCTCCTTCGTGCCAAGTTCTGAGTTTCCTACTACAAAATTCGCTTTAACAGAATACTTTTCTAAATGTTTCAATAAAAAGCACCTGACAATTATGTCATTGAAAAAATTTTCCAAAAATTCCAAAATCGTAAGGAGGAATAATTCATAGTTTTGAAAATCATTCGTCGGCATTGGGTTATTCTGTCATCGTCATACAAAACACAGTTTTCCTACTATAATATTTAGAGAATCGTAAAAGCGGCGATTAAGAAAAAATTTTTATATTTTCTTGAGGCTCTTCTGTTCTACAATAATCAGTGCATGTCCCAATCGATTCCACTCAAAATTAAAGTAGGAAATTTGAAATTTTCTTTTCCCATTTCCTACTGAAATTCAGGGGTTAGTAAGGCAATTTATGCATCATGTCTGTTGGATTAGTAGTCGCTATCATAATCAATGAAAATAAACATTCCCCTATGGATGGAACATTCTCGCTACTGAAAGGGTTAATAAATGTTCTCGGCTTTATAGATCGACTTGTATATGTTGAGAGCGTATACCGCCGTTTCAACGTTACCAGGGCCGTAGAAGAACCCAGACTCACCGAGTTCGTTAAACATCTGACCTACGCAGTTGGTTCACAATTCGTTAGATTTCAGTAAGTATAAAATTCTTAGCTGTCGAATTTTCATTCTTTGGTCATTCGAAATCGCTAACATCAATTTCATAACAGTACCGAGATTATGGATTGATTCGGGATATTGGAATGAAGCTGTCTGATCTACTGACCAATGGCTGAACTGAGACACAATGATTAGTGAGAGACTAGGATGATTGAAGGAGAAAAAGTAAGGATGAATAGCAGGAGATGGAGATAAACGTGTGATATGGAGGGAGAGTAACAGTGAGAGGAAGAGGGAGACGGAGAAAGTGAGACAGTGAGAGATGGGGAGGAGGTAAGAAAGGGCGAGAGGAAGCAAGAAAAAGAGGATTCAGCTTATTGAAGCGATACGTAGTTATCTGACTATGTTACTGATGGTTAGACCAAGACATGTGGATCATTATGAAAGGAGTAAAGTGGGACGGGAGATAGAGATAGACGCGTGAGATGAGTGAGAAGGTGGATAAAAGGAAAGGTGTGGGGCGAGGCGAGGCCAGAGAGAGAGAGAGAGAAATAATACACTGAGATTTTTGAGAGATTTATGTATAGTTTTTGGATGGAAGGATAGGGAGTGAAAGGTAAGGAAGGAAGCAAAGGAAATGGAAAATAAAGATAGGTGAAAAGTGAGGGGAGAATATAAGTAGTAGTGGAGAGAAGAGAAGTAAGATGACGATATTGTTGTGCTGAAAATTTTTGAAGAATGAGATTTTGGAGAGCTTTAGTCCATTCAGATATTGGAAGAACATATAGTAAGTAGGGAATCACAGGGGAAGAGAGAGAGACAGAGAAAGAGGAAGACAGATAGACAGAGAGATTTTCTTTACAAGCTTATATCACAGTCCGTTTTCAGTCAGATTATTGACTTGTGCTGCAAGGGCTTAGTCTGATGGAACGTCTATGCAAGCGCCTAGCCTTCAACCCCCTTGAGCCCTAAATTTTTGGAAGTTTTTTCTCTACACACATGTAGTAGGCATACAATATGCTTGCAACTACATATCTGAGTTTCAACTTCTTATTTCCCACCGTTCCTCATATTTTTAGTGGTTAACAGTGAATATGAATGCAAATTTTTATCAACCCTACGTAAACAGAATGATTAAAGTTCCAAATGTTGATGTAAGAATAACATTTTAAGTTACCGCAGAAGTCTATAGCCCACCTAGGTTGCAGTTCGTAGAAGCCGAGCAAGGGCAGGAAGCAAGAAGCAAGAAGCGGACTTTGAGGCAAGAAAAACATTGTGGTCAGTAATCTGACGGTGTTTATTGCTGGCTGTGAGAGAGTAGGCACCTCAATGAACAGGGTGTAGTGATCATTTTTTAATATCTAAAGATTTTCAATTTTAAACCGAGCTAGGTTTCACAATATGCAAATAAATTTAGCTTACGATGGATACATTTACCACTAGACTTTTTTCAAAAGGGGTACTATTACTCCCTTTGGTTTCGGAATACAGTTTGAGCTAAAGCTATAGGAGGTGTCAATTGTAAATCTCATTATTCTTTGATTTTAGGAAAATGCCGAACAAGAAACGTAAAGACTGGGATGAAATTGTCCACGTCTTCTCCCGATACACAGCAGAAATAAGAAACTCATTAACTACTTCCGGATTACGTGATCAAATTTGGAAACAAATTGTAGTCGACCTTGGTTATCGTATTACCGCCAAATATGCTTATTTGCTCGTCAAGGAAAACAGACATAATATACAGTCCCAGCTGAAATTGGACATTCCTGTTCATATCTCGTCCCCTAAATCTTCTTCTAGTACAAATACTTCGATGAAAGAAACGGATACCCGGAAGTTCAATTTGGTGTTCACCCGAAAGGAATTCTCTGAACTAGTTAAAGAAGTTTCATATCGACGTGACGAGGGAGATGGAGAAGGAAAACGATCTTATTCTATTCTAACACCATATGTATGGAGTGACAAAGTTCATGAAAAATTCTATGCCGCGACAAGACTTCCCTGTGCCATTGCGTACAAACGCAACAAAATTTCACCAGGCGGAAGTGTCTACTTGAAAATCACTGGCACTTGCTCATCGTGTCAATCGAAATTTGAAGGTTCAATTTTATTTGAACCGAATTATGAGACCAACAATCCTGTAATCGTAGATTGCATTTACGAAGGAGCTTTCATCGAATGTGCAGGTGAAAGAAAGAGGAAGTTAATTGGTTTACGTAAGAATAGTATGGTGGAAAAGATGATTAAACAAAGGAAATCAGCATCTTATATACGCAGCAGCGAAGCACAGAAACTTATGTCTTATGAAGAGTGCGAACCCAGCCTTATTCCCAGCGGTAACGTCCTGAGAGCAGCAAAAAGTCGGGCCCAAAAGAAGAAGCTTTTAGATGATGACCCAGTGATATCTTTGGTACTCTTAAAAGAACAAATGCCCTATAATCAGATACTACGTAATGTTGGTATAGACAAGTTTTACATTCATTACTGGTCAACTTTGGAAACAAACAATTACCGAACCTATTGTAAAAACACCAATTTTCCGCAGATTTCTATAGATGCGACGGGAGGATTAGTTCGGAAATTCAATTTAATTTCTGGGCGGCGAACTAACAATATTTTCCTCTATGAAATCGTCGTTTATGACCGTCAGAATAAGTCTCAATTTTCTGTTGCGCACATGTTATCAGAACAACACAATAATAATGCCATAAGTTACTTTTTGTCAGAATGGTTACGGCAAAACATAAGACCACCGAAAACAGTCGTCATGGACCAATCTTTAGCACTCATGATGGCTGCTACGAAGACCTTTACTCAATATTCAACATTACGTAAATATATTTCAGTGTGTCATGCAGCGGTGTCCGGTGAAAATGTTGAAATACCCTCGTGTGCTATTCGTAATGATGTATGCCACATCATGCACCTCATAAGTACGTGGCCGTGTTTCAAGAGAGTGACCCATCCTAGATTTAAACAGTTATACTTGCGCAGTATTGGGCTTCTGGTCACTAACACGAGTTACAGTGATGTGAAATTGTTACTTCGACACATCTTCGCAATTGCGTTTTACACAACTGAAGGGAAAACTGCTAACAAACGACTGAATCCGTGTGAAGTAGCCAAAAATTATGTATGTGAAAGAATATCTGGTCGTCCTCACATTGTACCCGAAATTGACGAGACACCCGAAGATACCTATAGCGACCCAGATGATCCTGATGACGAAGAATATCTTCCTCAAATTAGAGATGATGCGCCTAAGGAAGTAATGGAACCGTCATCATTTTATGCAGATATAAAAATTATTCATGATGAAGTCAAACTTGAAGCTGCTCTTCACCAATATCAAAGTGATCATGATAATTTACACTATTGTCCTGAGTTAGCTTCGAAATTACTAAAGTTCTGTGATTTACTTCCGTGCTGGTCGGGCATTATGCAATCACACTTCAAATATGATACACCCATCGCGTCCAGCGCATCCGTAGAAAGCGTCATGAATCAAATAAAAAATAGAATTTTTCAACACGAAAATCTTCCAATAAGATTGGATAAATTTGTTATTCAGCACGTGAAGTCGCAGTTGGGCGATTCCTGTCTTCTGAAATCCTCTGACGGCTACAGATACGACTCCAGTGACAAAATCTCTGCAAAGGAAGCCCGTCCTCATGTTGAGACGAACCTTCCTCCTATTGAAAGCAGAGCCAGCAGCGTTACTGAACACGTTGATTCTGCTGAAGGTGGAGAAAGCTGGCCCGCACGTTTGGAGAACAGCACAACACTAATAAACAAAAACATTTACCTAGAGCAAGACTCATCTATGTCTCCTGCTTTGAAACTTAAATCAAACCCGAAATCACCAGTCATTACTAGCGATACAAAGCCTTCAGACGAGAATAAGCTGCCCTCAAATTCAAAAATGCCTACTACTGACAATAGTGCTGATGTCATTGAATATACTGATATTACAGAAGTAGTAGAAAACTGGCGAGGATTGGGGATCAGTACGAGTCCAAAAAAAAAAAGAAGTTATCTGGAGAGAGACGCTACATTTTCGGCTCTAAATTTGAAGTCGAAATCCAAATCACCCGTCATTGGTATTTTAAAAAATGGAAATACTGACTTATGTGGTATCCAACTTAATCGTCGATACTACACGTTTACTAACACTTGCGCTTTTGATTCTATCTGTCAAATATTTTGTACAACATATGCCGATAGTTCAAATTACATGAAATTCGTGGATGCGACAAAAGACCGATCACTGTTGTTCGAGTTATTTGCACATCTGATTCGGGATGGCGTCACCGTACAGGCTTACCGAAAACGTGGGCAAATCTTGAACAGAATATTTTACGCTAAGCCGGAAAAAACGAAAAATCACTTCTCAGTTGACACCCGAACTACAGTTTCGTATCTAGCAGGGGAGCTTCTGAAAGAATTTCCTTCAGTTGTCGAAAAAATACGATGCAACATTTGTAAATACGAGTCAACTAGAAGGAGAGTCAATCTGGTGGTCAACTTACCATCTAAAACTGGTAGTCATTTACTAGACAGTATCCAGAAGTCGATATTTCCAGCAGCCCCAAAATGTGCAAAGCCAAGTTGCCAGTCAGTGGAGACCACACGCCATACGTTTGTTGGTGAACACATCATTGTAGAACCTGCGACACCAGGGGCCGACGGCAATTATGATATGATGTGCGCATTAGGGAGCATTAAGAAAGAGTTGACGATACAAGAAAAAATATATATCCTGAGAGGTGCTGTTGAATTTATTGCACCAAGTACAGCGGATCATAATGCAATGGGCCATTACATCTGCCACTGCTGGCGGTCTGCGGAAAGTCGCTGGCAGACATTCGACGATCTACGACCCAGTAAAATTATTTTGCCAAAGAGTAATATGACTGTACGCTGCCAGTTACTAGTCTATTCTATTTAGACATATGTAGGTCCCTACAAATCTGTATCCGGTCCTTACTTTATATACATTTTGTTATGGGCATGGTTTATGTGTAGGGTAAATCGTCCACTTTTGGCCAGGTAAAGGAGATTCTTCAACTTTGAACGCCATTTAAAAATACAATAATCAGTTTTCTTCCATGAACTTTGTCTTATCATTGTTTATGTTCTGAAGGAGTGGGAGACTGTTCATCTGCTCATATAAATGATTCACTTGCCTAGAAACTAAAAATAAAAAAATTGTAACCTAAAACTGTCTGCAGTTCCATTTCATACTTGACATGACTGTGATATATTATGTTACTGTTTTTACAATTTGATTTTAGTTGTTTTGTTTCTCATTTTATCCTTCCTCTTGTAGTTAAGTATAAATAATTACGGTTTCATTTCATCCTTCATATGTTAAAGGTTATGTTAGTGTTATGTTTCAGTTCGATTTTTGTTATTTAGTTCTTTATTTCGTCCTTTGTTTTGTAGTTGAGTATAAATCGTTCTATGCTGTTTTTTTGTAATCATTTACCTGTTTTTGTTGTTTTTGTACATATTAACTTTTAATTATGTAGATTTTATTATTTTCTATAAACATTTTTGTTACTATGAATTTTTCTTTTATACTGCGCCTTTCAACTGCCCATCGAACAGTGTTTTGAGCACTCGATGCAGGCCTTTACTTTATTTAAAATCATTTTAACGTAATCATTAATCAACAGTGCATTCTTGATTAAGTACGATTAAAACGACGACAGTAATCGAGTTTAAACTACTGGGCTATCGATAATGCTCGATAGAAACATTATTTGCATGCTAATTGGTATTTGGTAAATCTTACTATATGCTACTATATTATAAAATCGTAAGTTTCCTCGACGCTCTATATGCGCATGTGCATGAACGACTCCTCCAGCTCCAGGGAAGAAGTCGTGTTTTACGTCGCATTCGTTCTCGAATCTCGATGTTCTACATAACACAAAGATGAAAAAAATGTCGCTCCGAACCAGTCCCTTCTAGGTACTTCACCGCTCACAAAAAATGTGTTGTTTAAAATTCGGAATTCTGCTTCATTATACCGTTTTGGCATTCATCAATTTTAATAAGGCCTTTGATTCCATTTATCAGTCACCATAGCGCCTGGAATGCTCTAGCATCGCAAGGAGTTCCCGAAAATATTATTAGAAAATTTATACCAAAACTCGGTAGCATATATTTCACTGGACAAAAAAGGGGGATATATTTAAGGTGGGTAGGGGAATCACATTCATCGATTTTAATAAGGCCTTTGATTTCATTTATCAGTCACTGTAGCGCCTGGAATGCTCTAGCATCGCAAGGAGTTCCCGAAAATATTATTAGAAAATTTATACCAAGACTCGGTTGCATATATTTCACTGGACAAAAAGGGGGATATATTTAAAGTGGGTAGGGGAGTCAAACAGGGAGATCCAGTGTCACCAAACATCTTTAATGCTGTACTGTGGAGGATCTTTTCAGAAAACTGGACTGGGATAGTTACGGGCTGAAGATAGATGGCGTGAAGATTAATAATCTCAGATTTGCCGATGACATCGTATTAATAGGTAAAAACAGTAAAGATATAAATATAATGATAGAAGATTTGGCACAACAAGGGGCTAATGTAGGATTATCGATCAACCTGGGGAAATCCAAAATTATGACGAAAGATGGGAAAAAGGACAAATACCTTTGATCCAGCGCAGCAGAACTAGAGATATTCGATGAATACAAGTACTTAAGACAAACTGTATCTTTCAAAAACATAAGTAATAAGGAAATTAAAATTTGTATAAATAACTCATGGAAAGCATGTTGGGCACAAAAACATATTTTTAAAAGCAACATGAAAATTAAAACAAAAGCAAGAATCGTAAGTACCTGTGTGCTCCCAGTGGCAACACATGGGGCCCAGATGTGGCCAATAGCTAGAAGACATTTAAAGAAGTTAAAAGTTATGCAAAATTCAATGTTTAGGAACATCCTAAAAATCAAATTAAAAGACAAAATTAAGCTTCTGGACATCAAAGAAAGAATTAATGTAAAGGATATTGGCTACATAATCAGAAAATTAAAATTGAAATATGCGAGGCACCTGATGAGGGAAAAGAATTTCAAATGGCATAAGACTGCAACCGACTGGATCCCATATGGCCATAAACGTGCAAGGGGACGACCGATGCTACGCTGGAGAGACGACTTCAAGGAGCTGGGGAGAAGATGGATAAGATTGGCGAGAGACCGTGACATATGGAGAGAGATGGTGGAAACCTATGCCCTCAAATGGGCAGGATAACTGACATGGCCCACCTATCCAAGGTTACATTATTATTATTATTATTATTATTGTCATTATTGTTATTGTTATTATTATTATTATTATTATTATTATTCTGACTACACCTATGCTGTCATTTTTGGTGACTGTTTATTTTTTAATTGAAATCTTATGTGGGTCCAGCGGGTATGTTTGCCGTAGGGGAAGAGGCTCAAGGTGATAGGTCCACTTTCATTGAGTAGACCGTAAAGAAACACAGGTATGTGCTTTGTAATACAGTACAACAGAAAGTTGTGCGCACTAAGACGAAATTAGGGGGCCCACAGTGTACCAAAGAACTTTCAGATGTAAATAGCCATCTTGTGGATGCCCCGTGTAATGAAAGCGAGGCCTCATTCAGAAAACAAATGTTTGTGTATGAAACCATAATACATTGCAAAGGAATAGCCCATTTCAGCAGTTTTAAACATGTAACTGAAAAACGGAAGGTGCTCCCCACCCTAACACCGAAAATCTAATTCTCGATTTTGATGACCTCTGTTAATTTTTGCAATTGGAATCTTTCGTGGGTCCAATTCCAAAAGTCTAATTCTCGAATTTGTGCACCTCTTAATTTGTTGATCGAAGTAATTTGTGGAACCTGGGGTAGACCCCCACCCTAACTCCAAAAGTATAACATTCGATTCTTCAAACTTCTAAATTATTTTGTGGATCCAAGGAATGGAACCCCACCCCCAACCCCGAAAATCGAATCCTCAATTTTTTGGCCAATAGAAATCTTTTTCGTGACCTTTTCCGTTTTTCAGTTGTAATCATTTGTGGGGTCTAATGGTTGAGTCCCGATGAGCTGACCCCGCCCTCAACTCTGCAAATCAAACTCTCGATATTTCTGACGTGAAAAATGATATTCGATTGTTTAAGTCTGTTGTGGTTCCGAGGGGTGGGCCATCACCTCAACTCCGGAAGTCTAATTATCGATTTTTCAGGCTTGAACAATAATTTTCCGCGAACCCCTTATTTTGTTGATCGAAGTATTTTGTGGATTCCACATGTGGACCCTCAACCCCAACTCCGAAAATCAAATTCTCGAATCTTCGGACTTCAATATTCATTTTTCGTGAACCTTTAATTTTTTTGAATAAAATCTATTGTGGACTTGAGGGGTGAAGCCCGTTCTGAACTCTGAAAATCTAATTTTCGATTCTTCAAATTTCTGAATTATTTTACGTAAGCCTCCCCTTTTTTCAACTGATACATTTTCTACACGGGAAAAGTAGAGTCGCGCCCCCAACACCAAAAGAGTATATTATTTTCGAGTTTTCGTTGGTGAACTTTTTATTTATTTATTTATTGAAATAATTCGTGGATCCGTGGGGTAGACCACACCCTACCTCCGGAAATCAAATTCTCGATTATAGATGTTGAAAAACAATTTTCCACAAGCCCCTTATTTTTAATCGAGATCTTTTGTGGATCAAGGAATAACTCTCCCACCTACGACGAAAATCTAAAACTCGATTTTCCAGCTTCTCAATGTTATTCTTGGTGAACGTCTTACTTTTTCAATTCAAATAATACGTTAACCCTCTTCTAATAATTTACGTTTGTTTTAATAATAGTTAGATTATAGCAGCAAAAGGCAATAACACTCTCAGTAAATAAAAATAATAATATAATATTGTGGACCCGATGGATTGTCTCCACCCCAATTCCGCAAATCTAATTCTCGATCGTTCAGCCTCTCAAGATTATTCATGGTTAACTTTTTTCGATTCAGATCTATTGTGGATCCGTTGGGTTGACCCCGACCCCAACTTCGGAAATTGAATTCTCCATTTGGTCGGCTTAAGAAATAATTTTCCGTGAGCCCCTGTTTATTTTTTTGTTCGAAGTCTTTCAAAGAGTCATAAGGTATATCAGAACAGTGAAATTTGTAGCCGTAATAGTATTTAACTCACAAATCATTAATTTATGTAGTATTTTTATGTTCTTGAATTTCTCTCTAGGGACTATAACTAGAAATTTCAGAAGGGAATGTATACTCAGAAGTCCGAAAAATCATAAAAAATGGTTACTCGATCGATAATGAATTAAAATGGAGTAAAGCCTAAACAAAATTCAATTTTTTGCATGTAATAGGCTATATTGTTTTTCATATGTAAAGTAGATAAACTCACTTCTGAATAATATTAATACATTTGTTATGACATAACCTGTCATATTTAAAATCCATAATTAGAACTGTGCATGTAGAAAAATGAAGTTTTACTTGATTTCTTTAGCCTTTGTTTAACATTTCCAATGTGTCTCCCTTGAAACAGTAAACTTGATGTGAAGTCGAAAAAATACATGTTTTGATTAAAACTGCTTTTTTCTCTCGGACAGTATGAGAACATCTATCTCTATGTATCAACGACTTTACCTGCAGTGGACACTTCTAAATTTGAAATAGTTACAGTATATGCATATACTCGTACTGTAGTTTGATATTTACATAAGGTGTATCTCTGTGTAATGATAATAGGTGCATCCTCATAGAGGTTAACTTTTTTTCCTATATACATAAAATAAATTCTGTGTTTCTATAGTGCAAATTAACCTATATTTCATTAACTCCGGGGGTGGGCCCGCAAAGCGGGCATGGGGCGGAGCCCCCTAGTTTATTAATATTTTCGTTAAGTGTGAATATTCCTTAACACTAATGAAGTACCCAAATAATTATATTCCGAACCAAATTTGACGAAATAGGTAAAGTTGGGGGCTCTAATTAATTTCGGCCCCTTATACTTTTGGCCATTACATGGGAAGGGAGGGGGTACATTTCCAATAATTGGTGGTACATTTCGGTTACATTTCATTCGAACCAAATCTGACGAAATCAGCTGAGTTGGGAGCTCTAATTCATTTCGGCCCCTTCATACTTTTGGTCATTACATGGGAAGGGAGGGAGTACATTTTATATAATTGATGGTACATTTGCGTACATTTCGGGTACATTTCATTCTGCCCAAATTCGGTGAATGTGGAACAAATGGGAGGGGGGCTAACATTACCACAGCCCCACCATATTTGATCCTCCCCCTGCGGCGATAAGGGAGGTACATTTCAGATAATTGGTTGTACATTTCGGTACATTTCGGGTACATTTCATTCGAACCAAATTTGACGAAATCAGCTAAGTTGAAAGCTCTAATTCATTTCGGCCTCCTCATACTTTTGGTCATTACATGGGAAGGGAGGGGGTACATTTTATATAATTGATGGTACATTTCGGTACATTTCGGGTACATTTCATTCTGCCCAAATTCGGAGAAATTGGAACGAATGGGGGGGCTAACGTTACCACAGCCCCACCAACTTGAATCCTCCCCCCGCGGCTATAAACGGGGTACATTTCAGATAATTGGTGGTACATTTCGGTACATTTCGGGTACATTTCATTCTGCCCAAATTCGGAGAAATTGGAACAAATGGGGGGGCTAACGTTACCACAGCCCCACCAACTTGAATCCTCCCCCCCGCGGCTATAAACGGGGTACATTTCAGATAATTGGTGGTACATTTCGGTACATTTCGGGTACATTTCATTCGAACCAAATTTGACGAAATCAGACAAATTGGGGGGGCTCCCGTTACCCTGGCCCCACCAAAGGACTTTAGTTCCCCCTTCGCAAGGGGAGGAGGTACATTTTGTAATAATAGCGGTACATTTGGGTACATTTCGGGTACATTTCCCCTAACCCAAAATCGGGTCTAAAATCAAATTTGGGGGGGCCAGGGTAATGGACCCGAATAATTCCCACCATGTCCAATACAGTGTTGAATGGGCAGGTATGAAGTACTCATTTGCACATTTCAAGCCGTGTTAAAATGTATCCATTGTCGCTCGCATCGCATTTTGGTCGCACTTCATTAAACGTGGGTTTTTATCAAAATAGTCGTTTATAACTAATATTGCGACATTCAGGGGTCTGTCGTTGGAACGTTTTTCTTCGGCGGGACAAATATGCTATCCCATTTTTTTATGGTAACACTGGGGACTTCTGCGCAGCGACGTATAATTTTTATATGCCTTTAGAGTTGTCATCAAAAATTGTGACCCCGTATAAGAAAGAGCTACTTTGCGTAAAAAAATCATGGTCAGGAATTTTGTAAGTCCTGGTAGATATGTAGACATACATTCACGTGATAATGATGTGAAGTCGTCATTTGGGGCTCCCTTTTTCTAATTTGCTCTCTACTCGAGTCCTGGAATCCGCCCTTTCGAGCATTACTTCAGAGACGTCGGGGAGGCTGTTAGGGCTGTCTTAGCCCTCTTCCTTTCTGACCGAAAACCCAGCCTAGGTCGAGAATTCTGGCGAGTTGCTACGTGGGCTCGAACCCGGGGCCTCCGGATTCTGAGACCAACGCGCTATTCACTCGGCCAACCAGACATCTGGACAGAGCTCCAAATTGGGCCCTGTGCTTGCCGAGAACGAGCTATGCGCAGTTTCTTTTCACTGTATCTGAAAAATTCGTTTTTGATTTTAAGATGCTTTTTCTTATACGGGGTCACGACTCAAAGTCATACGATATTTATTCTCCTTATGTGTGACGTGACGTACCGATGTTTTGGTCACGAATGAATTGATTGAACAAGGAGTGATAATTAAATTTTGGATAAAGTCGGGAAAATCAAAAGATGAGATTGTGGATCAGCCTCAGCTAGTTCACAGCCATAATGCCTTGAAGAAATCAACTGTTAAAAAATAGAGGAAGCGGTTTCAATAGGGGTGGGACTCGTTTGAAGATGATGGGCGGAAGAGCAGGCCACAGACCAGCCGCGGTATAGACAACGTCTCTAGAGTGAAAGGATTTTTTGAACAGTAAACTAACGACGAGAGATGTCACTGAAAAACTGACATTAGTTGCAAAACCTTGCGATTAATTGTAACCCGTGATTTGGGCATGAGAAAATTGTGCGCTAAGATGGTTCCGAAGTCCTCTCACACACGACAATCATTCTGCGCGAATTTTTGGCCAAAAATCAAACAACCATGTCAGAATCCTCCTCCCCCTCAGTGGATCTGGCTCCATGTGATTTCTTAACTAAAACAAGTTATGAAGGATCCACATCTAGTATCAGTTGAAGGTATCAAAGACGATTTGGCACGTGTCCTGAAGGCGCTCACGGAAGAGGACTTTCAGGGATGCTTCGCCACATGGAAAACTGGAATGCACAAATGTCGTATTAATTCACAAGGGGAGTATTTAAAAGGGACAGTATTGCGGTAGACAATTTAAATATTATGTAGGTATTCTTGACATGGATAATATGTGTAATTGCTCGGCACGCAAAAGAGAAATTCCGCGGAAATTGTTTCACATTAAAAATTTCTGCAAAAAATATTCGCTAGAAAAACGTTACCATCGTGATGTAGTTGCGTATTCCTCTTTATGTGGTCATTCGTTCCATCACATTTTGACCGGCCGACACGGAGAATGCCGAGCGAAGCCGAGAATGGACGACAGGAAAAGGCATATCGGAATGTGGGTACGGGCGTCGTATCCGAGTAACACTGTCCTTTCTTGCAGCGGACTGACTTTTTTTTTTTTTAAGTTGGCCACGGATTTTATTGTCATACCTCATAGATACCCCATAGTTGCAGTTCTCTAGACTTGTGATCTAGCCTAGACATTTTCAGTTTACTATGATGACTGGTGGAGCAGTTTTGTTTTTTTTTTGTCGAAGGCAGTCTGTAAAACATCCAGATATCATATGGCTGCAAAGGCATTGCAGTTTAAGGGCCTGTCCTTGACGGCCTTTATTAGATCAACTTCATTCTCCTCTCTCGGTTTTCGAATCCCCATATTATAATGTTATTGTTTCGGTTGTACTGCTCCAGCTCCGCGGTGCTTGTTTTCGGCGCTTAATTTTTGGCCTTTAGTTGTCAAGTGTCTTCCTTCCTTATTCTTCTTTTCTCTTCTATTGACGCTCACTTTTTGCCAAGTGTCGTGATTTCCTGTTTCAGTTCGTCTTTTGATTCTATGTAGAATTGTCCTAGCTCCATTACCGCCGCGGTTAGGGTTCTAATTTCACTCAGTATTTCCTCCATGTTCCCTCTGTGCCAGTAGATACAGATATTGCTTGTCGTTTCTTTCTACCATGGTGTGGTGGGACGTATGGCGATGCACGCATGTCAAAGTGGCTCCTATGACACCGCACACCCGGCCACAGGAACTACCCTTTCGAGTATCGCGTCAGTGACCGGATACTCGATAAGATAAACGGATGCTGAGCACAAGCTAGCGATTGACGATTACCGTTATGGTGTGAAATCGATTTTTATGATACGTATAGACGCTGTGCCTCCATGCTACGCCGTATCCGGGGTATCTCACTCACAGATAAGGTGAGGAGAGAAAAAATAATGAAGGAAACGAAGATAAATATTGGGTACATAATCAAAAAATCAAAATTCAAATTTGCGGACCATATGGCCAAGGAAGGAACCTGGAAATGGGGGGGGTACAAGTTGTCGGTGTGGACTCCCTATGGTATCAAAATAAAAAGATGACGCCCCCCATCAGATAGCGGGACGAACTAGTTGCGAGAGTCGGCACAGGTTGGATGGAGGTGGCCCAAAATAGGGTGGTGGAGACCAATACCCAAAACTGAGTGGGTTAATGAGGCGTCAGTCGACCGCTAATCCAGGTTAAGTAAATAAACAATAGACGCTGTGCAACAAGTTTAACACAGTAGAATACGCGCCTTGCCCAAAAATTACGTCAGAACTCCACTAGACTACTGGTGATCTGAAATTTTTATGGCGAACTTTTGGGATCCAAGTCATTTTAACTGGTTGGTTTAGGTGGCCAACGTCATATTTCCCTCCAGAGAACAGAGCTTAATGCGCCGCATGTCGATATCACTCGATTGAGCTCAATTTCCAGTCGTGATGTAATCCGAGAAAAGGAACCTGAAGTCGGAAACGTGAATTTTCCTGGCCAACGCTTTCGCAGTGCTCCTCGAAGGAATGCCATCATCCGTGTTTTAAAACGACGTACATGCAACAGTTCGTTTGCACGGCGAACCGTTTCTAACGCGGGTATTCAGTTCCACCGTGTGCTTCCGGGAAAGGCCGCAGAAGCAAGTAAAAGTTATAAACCTCCGAAACCTCCTCCGCCGCCGTCGTCGGTATACCGCGTGTTCTCTGCAACTGTTGTCTGTCTTTCTTCGATATAGCTTCCGGCGTTTACAAAAGCTCCCTGCTTATCGTCGGAGCCTAAACTGTTCTTCTCACCATCAATCTGCGGGCTTTACACGGCAACTTATATTTTCTCCGCAATCCGTTTCTTCTTTCTTTCGTTTTTTGAACGCATTTCGAATGCCAAGTCCGTCTTACGCTGATATTGCTTCCATACGGATGATGCGAGGCGAGTTCACCCTTTACCGTTGTGCCTCTATGTGTGTATATCTCGCCCCTTTTAAAAATTATTTCCAATATTCAGCATTACCGACTCGTACACAGCGTGTCACGTGCACCTCGCCTTCGTCGGCTTTAATTAGGCGCTTCTTTGTGCACTCCCGAAACCGATACGGGGGTTCTTTCGTTCCGGCCGCCGCCGGCGGTCTTCCGTATTAGCGGCGCGACCTTTCAGTCAAAAGATTCCACTTGCGCCCAGGAGATCTATGCGCTCGGAGAACACGTGGAGCGCTTGTAGGCTTCTCCGCATCCGATTCCGCGGACCACGAGTATTGACGCGGTATCGTGTACCGAAAAAAGAAGGGTTGCGGGTGAGAGCGATCAAAGCTTTATTAGGTTGTATACAACCTAGAGAACAAAAAAATGAGATCTCTCGCAGTTCGGGGATTCAAACCAACAGTCTTCAATTTGACATATCCGACTACCGCTATAACCACTAGGCCACAATGTCGTGTATGTACTTGCTGTCAGTGTTTGCTATACGTATCAGTACATTTGGTAAACTGAAAACTAAATGAGTAATTGATAATTGCTCCCCAGTGGGTAAAAAGTGTGTATTTGGCGGTAAACCCTCCTGTGTATTTCATATGGGAAATTCTCAGTGTGACGTCACAACACAAAACCGGTATATCTGGTTTCCTGCGATCTCTGGGTATGCAATTTGTGTACCTTACCGCGTGGAATTTTCAGCATCAACGACAGGCTGGATATATTTTGTTATCCAAACTGTTGAATATGTGAAAAGTAAGAACGATGAGAAAGAAGAAGAAATTTAAGAGAAAAGAAGAGAAAAGGAGAAGTAAGTCGAAAGGCCGGTATGGTGGTAAATTAAAGGAAACTGAATGAATTTCGATATAACGTCTTAACTTTATGTTACATGATGAAAACATGACCGATATTGTTAATTAATTGAGCAATTTACACGAAAACCTTGTAGGCGCGAGGGTCGGATCTTTAGCGCGTCTGTCGATGGGTACCACCTGGAATTTAAGAAAATAATCACGTTTGAGCACCATGATTCGAAATCTAGCCAGCCATGCAAGACTGTGAGGTATAACCTCATGATCTGCACACCCGAGCTTGGAAACTATAGAAAAACAAGGAACTACAGTCTCGAAATTCGAGGTATTTGTTATAGGAGCCGGTTGAAGGTAGTCTGAAATGCTCCGTAGAAAGATAAAAACAGTCTCAGATTCCAAGATAACTGGTCGGCCCCTTCTGTATTTATCGGTTAGGCAACCTGTCGGGTATGTCTTGAGTCACATGTCTGTTTCCATGCAGAGATCCATAAGACTAATTTCAATTTGTGTAATTGGGAATAGTGATGATTCTCTAGGTGTAATTTGCAAGGATGGCATAACCGTATGAATACGGTTAATCGTCATCGGTTGGTTACAGTTACTTAATATATACAGTTAAGGGTTTCCGGTGTATTAAGGTTATGAGCTAGGTACTTTTCAGTAAACAGTTATAGTAAAATAATAGTGTATTCTGTTGACTTAAAACTGAGAGAATTTAATTTTCCAAGTTGATTCGGAGCTATACTAAAAGCAGTGTGTAAAGTTAGTCCTCTTATACATAATTCAGATACACTTTTGCCGTTAAACTGGCTTTCAAGACATATGTACTCGCAAGATCGTAATCTTTCTCATTTTCAAATTGATGACGTTTACTAAATTTTGATATATCGCTTCAATGGCAAGAGATTTACCAACTCCGGCACTGCCTAAAATTATATTGTGTATAGGTAAATCTTGAGTACACTGTACAAACAAGAGAAGAATTTTATTTCATTTCAAATAAAGTTTACAATAATTATGTCGAAGATAAGAAACAATGTAAAAAATGCGACATCCTGCGAGCTATCCGGATTGCACGGAACTATCCTGTAAGGTGATGAGAAATAAATGACGATGCTTCGATGCCGGTGCTGATGCCACACAGCGACCAATACCAGCTATGCATCGGCATCTTCCTACTACTATCTGATTACAGTTACATTTCCCGACAGCGTTACTACATCCCATATTTCCACAATCACCACAGAGAGGAGCGCCGTTGTTTGAAGACAGCCACAACGCTAAGACTTCATCCCTCGAAACCTGAAACAGAATACGAAAATTAGGCATTAATTCGGTCATCATATTTATGAGACTTGTCCATTATTCTCAGATAAAAGAACACTATTGAAAACCACGCATACGACGCGCCACTGAACTGAACTGAGACTGAATTGAGAAGAACAGAAGAAGAACAAGCACAACCAAAATTATCACTAATACTATCAAAACTTGTTAACGAACTTGCAGTTTTGAGAACATCCGAAGTACATCTGTTCGTCATAGCTTCTTAACTCTGCATTGACATAGAACGATCGAAAGATAATCTTCGCAACTCACACGTACAATCCGTCCTTTTATACTTTGTAGTCTGTACAACTTGCCTTGGTCCCCGATGAACATGCAATTGACTAGAAATAGAAAAAACTATTGAGTATCAAGAAACAGAATAATCGTCAATAATCAATCATCAGCCAATTTGTTATCATTGGCAAAAGATTACAGAATTTAAGCTATTACATCAGCCTAACGGAAGCTTCATTGCTCGAAACCTGAAACAAAATACCAAAATTACCATTAATACTTTTATAATTTACATCGCATTAGTTATTCATTGGAAAATTTCCTGATAAGTATCTTCACTCGAATATACAACAGCGCTACTGCATTAAGAATCTACTCGTAATAAGAAGAATTTTCGACTGAACACATGTTCAAACGTTCAAAGGAATTGTGCAATCAAACTGAAGACTAATTTTATACATAGCAAACAGTCTACTCACCTTTTCTAAATCCATTGAAGGGTTTCTTTCAATTTTCAAAATTTTTTTCAACGGCACAGTACATACGCAGTACTTAGTCAACATAACAACGCATACGCAGATAACTGAACAGTAGAATAAAATTGAAATCGAAAAAATGGTTGCTTATCAGTTGTATTTTAAATTATCACCTCCTTAGCTCTGTACGTTGAAAATGACGCTCGCACCTTGCACAGAGATCAAGATCATGAGCACTACCAAAGAGAGAAAAAAAAAGTTGATGCACGAGACTCGTTACCGACCCTAATAAAATCAAAATTATTGCTTATAATTATTTTTATTATTTCGAACTAATTGTTTTCTCGAAAATAAAGTGCCATTGAACCTAACTGTGTCTCAGATCACGCACATCTGAAATAACACTACTGAACTGAACTGTGACTGAATTGAGAAGAGAAGAAGAAGAGGAAAAAAAGCAATTGCAATAGGCTTGGCTACTTGTAGCCGACCCAAAAAGGAGAACAACTCATGAGAAAAAGTAGAACATGGTTTTGAAAAAGATCATAATTGCTGCCCGGGAAGAACAGTGACACAACTGCAAATTTGTACATTTGCAGTTAGTACATGCAACAAGTCGAAAAAACTATTTTTATACTACTTGATCAGAAAAGCAATGTTTACATTGGTGTTTTATGGACGACAAGAAGCGCTTATCATTCATGCATCAAGTGTTATTGAAACCTGAATGTAAAGTAAACGTCTCTCATTGCAAAGCGTTTTTACATGAAAAAATTGCTGGCAAGTAATTTTGTATCAGGGAACCAAACCCGCGTCCATTGAAACATGTGACTGAAATGCAGCGATTGTCTCGAACCACTCGGCCACAGAGCGAAGTACGAAATAGCCACTTGAGAACGCATTTAAATATTCACAACGTAGTACAGCTGTTACCGTTCGTTACGTTTTTGCTGGCCACCACCTGTGTATGCTGTTTGTGCACGTGAACAAACTGAAGACAAGACTGTGATACTGTACTTTGTAGTAATTAGCTGAGCAAATTAAATTTTTGAATTAATTACGCACACAAAAATCACCTGTCTATAATTTAAGTAAATAAATAGATGAAAAAAATAAAATAAAAATACAGACCATGTCAGCGAAAAACATTGCCGCTTCTGATCGAGTAGTATAAAAAATATCTTCCACAACAAGAGCCAAAAGTGAGTTTACATGACTCGGGAATTGCTCACTCGCCATGTAAACACTCACTTTTGACTCTTGGTGTGTAATATACTATTTCTACAAGGAGAAAGAACGACACAATTGAAATAACGTGTAGTACTCTTAGGAGGAAGTTGTGGCGTTGTTCCTTTCAGGCAAGAGTCACCGTCTCATGTGGAGAAACAAAGACACAATTGCAACATTTTGTGGAACACTGGTACAAGTGTGTACGTTGTGTCTTCATTAGTCTTGAAAGAAAGTTTGAAAGTTTCTTATTCTTAAATTCGCATTATTATTTTACAAGTACAGGCATCGCATTGTGAGATTCTTATTTTCTGTTCATAATAAAAGCAGAATATTGTCAATTTCTATCTTCTTATTTTGTCAACGATGACCTAACTGTCTATTCCTTCTTCTTTTTTTTTCCTAAGTGAACTATGACCGAACTGCAAGAGGAGAGTTGTTACAGGGTTGAAATCAACTGCACACCTATGTTTGATTTTTTGTCAGGTGTATATGTTCGCACACAGTACTAACACACAGATTGGCATTTGTTTCAGACCTCTAGGGTAATTCTTATTCAAACAGTGCTTTATTAAACTTTTCTGTTTTGGTTTTTCCGTATTTTCTCAAAACTAGGTTTTTGCAGTTGTGTCACTGTTCTTCCCGGGTAGCGATTATGTGGCAGTGCTGGGAATAAGGTCCCACTTTGTCGATATGGAGTTATGAGCACCGACATATACTAGATAACATTTCTAACAAAATGAGACCTTGCGCAGCTCTCTAGCTCCAAAGTTCGCCGAGATATGGCTGTTTAAAGTTGACATTTCAAAAAACCATTTTAAAAAATATGAAAAATTACAAATTTAATGTGGTATATCTCTGAGACAAATAAAGCTAGAGAGCTCCGCGAGGTCTCTTTTTTTCAGAAATTTTATTAAGAATTTCGTCGATAAAGTGGGACCTTTTCAGACAACTAATTTTTTATTTATTTTATTTTCGAGGGCGTTATTTTATACATGTTGGCAAAAGTGAGAGGTACGCGCACTCGCGTCCGAACATTGAGTATGCATCACGAAGACAGAAGCCGCGTTAAGGTACTCGTAACTGTAAATACACTAACAGCGTTGACTGAGGGTGTCCCTCTCTAGAGTACGAGATCGACTGGATTTCTTCGTCTGAGCCTGACAATCGGTGGTTCTTCCAGCAGCGAGCAAACTGGGATGCCGATGCGATGCAGTCGTTTCTCGTGTGAAATAGCGAGTCGTCTGATCACCTGAGCTGCTGGGTCGAATTGAGTACCAAAATTCCAAAGTGACCTTATTGCATTTATTAAATTTTTTAGGAAGACTTTTAAACTGCTTCCCACCAAAAAAATAAGGTCACTTTGGAAAAAATGTGAATGTTTGAATTCCGCTAACACGTTAACAGAGCTATCTAGCGGCGATGTTTAGAAGTACTTCACTAAACGAGCCTTCACAGAACTCATTTCCGTCGCTAACTCGAAACCATGAAAAATGCAATAAGGTCACTTTGGAATTTTGGTACTCAATTCTAGATCATGATAAATTTGTTAGTTTCCTACAAACCAGGGAGATCCCATCATTTTGTGCAGGATCAGATTTTGTCTAAGTTGAATTTCCTGTTGTTGTTGGGAGCAGCGCATCCCCAGGCTGGTCTTAACACCTTTAAATAGAGTAGGCGCTTATTAGTCAATGAAATATCATTAGAGGCACGAAAGAGTCATTTGTTATAAGTTTGACGTCTGCACGTTAGGCCTTCATGTGCTTGGCCCAGGGGAGGCGACTATCGAAGTGGACCTCCAGGTGATTAATTTCGTCAGCTGTTGGGATTACGTCTTGGTCGAGTAGAGAATGCTCAGCGGTATGGGAGTACGAAATGAAAGAGAATTTTCAGTACTGAGTCGGGCGGGGGGCAAAACAGAGAGGGCGTTGGTTCACGTTTCGCAGACCATGAAAAGCGGATAACACCATTCGAAAAAGTAGGGTTTATTCTACTGAAACCGTCACGAATCCAGGGGCGAAACTAGCTGTTTTTTCGGGGGGGGGGGTGTGACAACTGAATATTTGCCGAATAAAATGAATTGAAAATGAATATTTTGCCGAGTAGCCAGTAAACTTTATTACATTTATCGGTCGCCAACTGCCGATTTGCCAAATTTTCCAACTGCACTGACGACCCTGAGGGTGTAACACCCCCTTTATTTCGCCCCTGCACGAATCCCAGTTTCAAAGGGTTTGACTCTGATTCACAAAAATCGCCGTATCTCGAAAACTAAAATGGACAAAGTGAGACCTTATGCCTCGCACTGCCACATATACCGGATGTACAGGAATGCAGGAGACAAAAGACGTTTCTAAGACGCTCGCATCTACGCAGGAAGTAGTTAGGCAGGCCGTTAGTATATACCGTATGTATTATACAACAAAAAAAAAACTATGGCATGCCCAAAAATGCTCGACAACTTTGAAAAGTCAGTTGCGGCGGAAAGCACACCGCAGTGAAATAAGTCAAACACGAAAGTCAGTGCGACGTTCAAAGGTGCATCCACGAGGTGGGTTAGTCGGTCGGTCGGTCGGACCCTGCGATTGCGAAAAAGTAGGTCTCGAGAACGCGCCGGGCAATTTAATTATACGACGAAAATTCGTGTTTTATCGACGAACGCCAAGCGGGCGTTCCGTTCGCGTTCGGGTGTCGCGCCGCGCCGCATCGTGCCGTGCCGTGCCGTGCCGCCGACTCGTATTCATCAACCCTTTTTACACGGCTTATAAAATTATCCCCCGGAAAGTAAATAACCGGCCTCTGGAGAAGAGAGCGCGAGAGAGAGAGTCGAGTCTCTTTCCTCGCGGCGAAACCGCGATGATTTATCGCCTATTTCGCGAAGCCTTGTTCGTTTTTACCGGGGGTCTCGTCGTAGGCTCGAGCACCTACACGCGGGCCTATCTTCGGCGAAACACAGGCAATTTGTAATACAACGCCGTCTAATGGCGGACTTTCTTCGCCGAGTATACACGCCGTCGAGCCGCGTCCACCCATCGCCGCAAATTAGGGAATTTTCGCGCAAAAACCTGTGCGCCGGCAGCCGCCGAGGTGTCACGGTCGGCGGCGAAGGTGAGCTGAAGAAGCAGACGACGGCGACGACTACGACGACTACGACGAAAATTAGCTATTCGAGAAACCCTTCTACTCTTTTATCTTAATGATCGGGCGGGTTATGTAGCGAATTATCAACTGTAAAGACTCGCAGTGCCCGAGGCGGGGAGGGGGGCGTTCAGTTTCCACAGGCTGATAAATTAATTTCCTGTCGAGGCCGCGCCGCACTTCCCGGGAGAAAGAAAACGCGAAGGAGAGAGGAGAGTGAGCGCGAAAACTGCGAAAGAATAATTTCCTCGGCGGATTCGCGCTTTCTTCTCGTTCTCGCTCGCTTTCTTTCGTCTATTTCGAAATTCGCGAAAAATAGCGTGTTTCAATATTCAGATGTCCGTTTGATGGTAACAACTAATTATTTATTCTGTCCCGCGCTCCGGTATTCTTGCTTACGCCCCCCCCCTCACCACCCGCTCCTTCGTACCGCCACGTCGAGTGAAATGTCGAAAAAGAAGAGGAAAAAAAATTAACGCAACCGCGTAAACGAACTTCGGCTCTAAAAATATCAAAAAGTGAATTGAGTGTAAGTGGATTTGAATTCTATACCTGGGTAATAAATGATCGCTTCGAAGTGAGGAAGATGGTTTTTTTAATTAAAACGTTGATGCGAAATTTTTATTAAAATTAAGAAACCCCGACTAAAAGCGACGGTGAGGGTAGTTGTGCCAACTGGGCCATCCTCTTTCTATTTCGTGAAAATTGCATTTTGAGTAAACCTCGCGAACAGCTCGTAAAACATGTGAGCCCATACCAACTAGAACATTTATTGTACCCTTCTATATTCCTTGGGCAAAAACTTGTAACTAGAGATGAGAAAAACTCAAAACTAGATTTAAGCAAAGAGTGTCCAGAACGCCTAGTCAGCAAGAACACGGACGACTGTAACGTTCAGTCTACTCAACTTCGAAAAAATAACAATAACATGAGAAAGAACAACAAAACAAGTAAATTAACAGATAACAAAAAAGGGTCAACAGAAACAATCAAATGAAAATAGGAACTGTGTAAGTACTTTGAATAATAGAGAAAATTTGATAGAACTCGAAGAAGCATTTTTACATACCAAAATCAGTGTACTGGTTTTGGCAGAAGTGCGGAGACCTGTAACACAGATACAAAACACCTCATACAGAAACCTACTTCTCCATATGAAAAGCAGTAAGGGTCAGGGGGAGTAGGATTCCTGGTAAAACCTGGAATCAAAAATGAGATAACCGAAATGATGAAAATTTCTGACAGAATAGCAAATATCTCCATATCACTAGAAAAGAATAGTACCCTCACACTGGTAGAGGTACACGCCCCAACAGTCACCTCAGATGAGGAAACAAGTGATAAATTCTACTCACAACTATTAGAAACAATAGAAAACCTTAAAAATAGCTCCAATCGGAGTTACATTATACTTGGTGATTTTAACAGCCAAATTGGGTTGATAAACCTCGACGAAGGACCAACGGTGGGAGATTATACACATGAAAAACGCAACCACAGAGGCTGGAAACTGATCAGGTTCTGTCAGGGCTCAGAACTTGAAAATCCAAAACACTCACTTTAAAAAACATGTAGAAAAGCTCTGGACCTCGCTGGCGCTTAATACTGAATTTAAATCACAAATTGACTTTATAATAACTCTAGTAGCAACCAAAACATAACAAATACTCTACCGAAAAAATATCATTTTATACTGACCATAGATTGCTAGTAGCAAGCATTAACAACACAAAATTCAAAAGTAGACCAATACTTAGAGTTGAGCTAAGCAGTAACAAAATTCGAAAAAACCAGTCAATCTCTCACAAAGAAGTGACAGATAAAATCCAAAAAATAGAGGCGGAAACACTCCGAACTGTTAAACTACATAACAAATTAATAAAAATAGTCCTAAACAGCAGTAAGGAAATAAAAGAAAAATCCGAGGAAGCCCAAAACCAAAGCAAAATACCCGCAAAAATAAAAGACTTGATCAGAAACGGAGGAAAACTAAAACATCAAAAAAGAAAAACACCATAAACAGAATAGAACTAAATGCCCTGAGTTGACTGATCAAAACTGAACTTGAAAACCACAATAGATAAAGAACTGAAATAATGATCCAAGAAGTACTGGAAAGCTTTAAAAGTTTAAAAACCGTTTGAAGGAACCTCACCTTAGGATCCAAATGGACTACACATATAGAAGACAACAATGGAATCAACCAATACGACAGACAGACGATAAACAATATTGCCACACAATACTACACCCAACTTTACAAGGACAAGGACTCCCTTCGGGTACTGATGCGATACTCGAAAGGGTAGTTTCCGGTGCCGGAGGTGCGCTGTCATAGGGGCCATTTTGGCATGCGTGCATCGCCATACGTCCCATCACACCGTTAACTTTACTAGAACACAGACCGAAACCTTGCGAATATAAATCGACTTGCTACTAGAAGAAGTAGACCAGATAATCAAAAATCTGAAGATGAATAAAGCATCTGACAGTGTCGAAGTTACTAATGAACCTATTAAATACGGGGGGTGGGGAACTAGAAAAAAACCGTAACAAGGCTATTCAATAACATTCTGGGAAGCCACAAAATACCTACCTCTTGGAATGACTCGGACATAATCCTCATTTTCAAAAAAGGAGAAAGAGGCATATTATAGAAAACTACAGACCCATAAGTCTACTTTATCTAAAATATTTGCAAAACTTTTAGAAAACAGACTCCAAAAATACTTACAATCCCAGCAGCCCAGAGAGCAAGCAGAATTTAGAAGAGGAGTTTCAACTATAGATCACCTACGTACAATAAATCAGGTTCTAGAAAAAACCAAAAAAAAAAACCAAACTCTGAATTCCAAATAAAAATGGAAATAGCAGTCATTGATTACAAAAAATCGTTGGATTCGATAAAGCATTACTTTCTGATCAAAGCAGAGCAAAAAAGACGGAGGGGTAAATGGGATTTAACAGTTGGGGGGGGGGGGAGATTTGCATACTCGGAGAAAAGATGGGAAATATTTCGCCTACAGTCCTGCAAAGGGTCCTGAAAAAGTACTTCATTTTTACTTTTCAATTTCTGTAGACACACTGCTAAACCTCACGAACTGCCATTGCGGTTCTAGATGTTTCTTAGGCATCTTAGACATACACCCGACTGTAGTTCAACAGGGTGTCCATTGAACATGAAAACACGCAAAACCAGAAAATAGCATGATTTTTGCTGAAAGTAGCGTGGAAGCATGAAAATGGCATGACTTTTTACGATTTCCTTGTATTAAAAACATGAATTTTCAATATTTTAACTCTAAAATGTTTTTTATTTAAAGTTGGTGTGGTGGGACGTATGGCGATGCACGCATGCCAAAGTGGCCCCTATGACACCGCACCCCCGGCCACAGGAACTACCCTTTCGAGTATTGCGTCAGTGACCGGAGGGACGCTTTGGGACCGGGCCCGAGCCCCCATTTCTACGTGCCGGAACGGTGCGCGCGTCCTACCAGGGCCACCATGGGGTTCCCTACTGATCGAGGTCCGCACTCCCAGAGCGCTCGCCTGGAAATTTCAGGTCCCCCACGGCCGGACGCGCTGCCTCTCTTCACTCACCCCTCACCTCCTCGTCTTGGTCCGTGTGTCGACGCAGGCAGGTGGTGACGACGGGTGAGTCCTCCCGGTGGGTCCGCAGTGCAGCTGCAGCAGCTCTTCTCTAGGATGGTACAGAGTTCTCCTCCTGTTCGATGGTGTGGGCGGAGCTTGGTGAATCGCCGGCCCTCTGTCTCGACCACTCCGTCTGCATTTTCTTCTTCATGATGGCCGAGACAAAGGTCGACACCCGGTTCCAACTGCTTCCGTTCTTCATCATCTCCGGAATTAGGGTGTCCGGCGCGAGACGGCTGATCACGCCGACGTTGTCGTCTTCTTCTACATCGTCGCCGCCGGGATCGATCGCTGTTGTGGCCGTCCCGCGCCTCTCCTGCTCCCAGGTCTCACACTTGAACAGGGTGTGCCAAGGTGTGTCCTCCGCCCCTCGATCACAGTGCGCGCACACGGGACTCGGCGCTATCGACATCCGATGTAGGTACGTGCCGAAGCACCCGTGGCCGCTCAATACTTGGGTAAGGTGGAAGTTAAGCGCTCCGCGCGTTCTTCCTACCCATCCGTCGAGGTCGCGTATCAGCGCTCGGGTCCACTCGCCCTTGGTCGAATGGGCGAGCGCGTCCTTCCACTTCCGAAGCGTGTCCTGCTGGATGACTCGCTTGACCCGAAGTGCCTCCCGTTTCGTCTTCGCTTTCTTCTTCGCACCGTATACCGCCGCAATTTCGCCGACCTTGAGTTCGATCGGCGGTATACGCGCTAACACGCCTACTGCATCCGAAGAAACAGTGCGGTACGCACTGACACACCTCATCGCGGCTTTTCGCTGGATCTTCTCCATCTCTGCTCTCCTGTATGGTATATCGATGGCGTCAGCGAATACTTGCGCCCCGTATAGGAGGACCGACATGATGACGTTCACGTACATCCTACGTCGCTGCTCTCTCGGCCCCCCTAGGTTTGACATCAGACGGGACAGCTGGCCGGCTACTCGATCCACCTTCTCAGCTGCCCGTCGGAGGTGCTCTTGGAACTGCAACTTCCCGTCGAACCACAGCCCCAGGTACTTCAGGGCTGTACAGAGCCGAATCTCCACACCTTTCAGGACAAAGGTGGGTGGACTGTACTTGCGTCGCGTCATGAACAAAACCGCTTCTGTCTTCTGAACCGCTAAGCACAGCCCCGCCGACTCGATCCAGTGGGTCAGCATCTCTAACGCCTGGTTCACTCGTCGCGTGACCTCTGCTGTTGTCTCCGCCTGGCACACCACCAGCGTGTCGTCGGCGTAACAGATCAACTTTACGCCTAGTGGTAGTGCCAGTCGCAGCATCCCGTTGAAGGCGACGTTCCACCGGGTAGGTCCGAGTACTGATCCCTGAGGAACGCCGCTGGTCATCTCCCGTGTGATTGGTCCGGCGGCCGAAAGTTGTTTTTTGTTTTCTTTCTTCTTCTATTATTAAAGTATCTTATCAGGATGAAACTGTCAAGAAAGCGCATGAAATTTTCTACAAAACGAGTATATAAAAGGGGGAAGGGTTATTTTTAAGGAAGATTTGAAGCATAAGAAATGGCTTGAAAAAACAAGAAAAGAACGTGAATTCTCATTTTCTGGAACTGGCAGACACCGGTGTTCAAGGAATACTTCGAGTGCTCCAATTTATAGACCAACCAATATTTGAATCTTTCAAAACTGGCGCGTGGACTGCTGATATTCCTTAAACCCCAAATTTTTTGCAGAAAACCAAAAGTTGGCATGTATTTTCAATGCAATTTTGCACGCAACTTTATAAGCTTGGTTCATCCCGACAACTAAAAAAAATTTCACCCTTAATGATATTTTGGCGTGAAGTCTCATGCAGCCCCATACTTTGGTATTCGTCATTTTAACTGTTAATATAACTGAACCTCACGAATTGCTATTGCGATTCTATACACCCAATTGTAGTTCAACGAAAACTTTTACAACCCCAATTTATAGTCCAACCAATACTTGAATTTTTCAAAACCGGTACATAGACTACTTTAATCTTCATAATTTATTACTTTAAAGTTTTTCCGAAACGCTGAACCCTCTGTCTCTGTCAAGAGGTACCTTTTTTTTATTCAGCTGTAATTTAAAAACCCAATTATCTTTTCGAACCTTCCAGCAAGAAGTTGCTTTCTTTGTCAAATAATTAGCTACCGTAATTTTTTGCGGAGTTCGGTGTTCCCAAGAACGCTGTGCTGTTATACAGGACGAGAAATATGAAAAACTAAAAAAAGTTTTTTGAATGAAAAATATCGACTTGAATACCCGGCCTGGTGCAGTCTTGTGGTTGGGAACTCCGTCGGGAAGTCTTCATGAGTTCGTGTATTCGTTCAACTTTCAACGCCTCCGCACAACGACTACCGAAAACGAAAAACAAACAAAAGAGCGAATAAACTCTTTCTCTTAATTTTTTTTTTCTCTTCTCTGTCGTTCTTTTTTACTCGATTCCCCTGCAGCAGAGCGAGCCAATAAACTGAATGTAATTGCCTTGTGCAAATTACTGCCTATTTCTCGGAGCTTTTCTAAATAAGAAACACGAACCGCGCTGCGCCTGCAGACCTCGTAACCAAATTACGTGCGCCCTTAAAAATGATGGATGAGTCTTTTTATTCTGGCCGAAGAGGTCGCAGGGAGAGAGACAAAGAAAGAGAAACGATGATGGGCGGCGGCGGCTGGCGGCTCTGGAGCGCGGTGAAAACTTTTCATCCGGCTTAGAGAGAACGCGAATGGGCAGATGGACACCTCTCTCCCTGTATCCGTGTAGATATGGTTCGAGAAGAGTCGAAGATGATGGGGAAAAAAAAGGAAAGGAAAGAAGACGAGAAAAAGACAAAGAGGACCCGCTGTTGGGAGGAAGAAAAGTAAATTCCCCGCGGATCTCCGAACTGGACTCATATCTAACGATTTAAAGCTGATGGGCTTCTGCGAAGTTTATCTTGCCGAGTTGTCGAGTTCCTTTTTTTCTCTCTTTTTCTCTCTGCCTGTCTCCCGCTATATTTGAAGTTACGCGCTAAGCCCAGCTGTACACGGACGAGCAGAAAAATTGGCTAAATTTTTATTAAATACTACGTTAGGAGTATGGTAGAATGAGAGCGGGGAGAGGGGCTTACCATGCCATATACGGCGAAATAATATTAGAACGAACGGGCTGAAACGTGTATGGACGATTTCGAGACTCACATTTTCAATTTCATTTTCATTGGCCGCCGGTTTAGTTTCTGAGTTCAATCACGAAGCCGCGTCGCTTCTTTTCGACTACCTTAGTCCCAGTTTAGAAATCGCGGGGGTTGTATGTCGTTTTCTTTGTGCAAACAACATGCGCTGGGAAGACTGGTGTGGGGAAAATATCATAGGGTGAAACGGCGAACCAGGATGATATCGAGGTCCATCACAATGGTAAACTGCAAGTTGTCGGACTAAAATGGTCTCTTAATCTGCCAAGATGATCTCACGACCTCCAACAGGATTTTATAATCTCCCCAGGGGTAAGATAATCTCATAATCTACCGCGATGATCTGATGATCTCTATCAAGATGATTTCATGAAACCCAGGACAATCTTATGATCTGTCAAGATGAATTTACTATCGTACAAACTAATCTCATGGTCTCTTTAGTGCTTCTCTACTCGATAAATCCCCTAATGTATCCGACTGAACTAGGACTTCTCAGGAGAGAAAAACGATGTTCGTTGGTACACGTATATTACAGAACTAACTAACTCTATATACAAAAATATTTTTTTGCTGCATATCAGTGTGCTGCCTTATCTCCCCGATTCTACTCCATAGTTAACAAAAGCACCAGCCGGGCAAAACCTGTGTTACTTCGCCTCAATCTCCAAAAATTATCTCATGATCAATCAAGATAATCTCATAATCTACCAGTATGATCTCATAAACTCCTAAGACGATCACAAAGATGAATTCACCATCAACATCTCACAATATCCAAAAATCATGATCAATTATGGTAGTTTCATGATTTTTCAAAATGATCGCATGATCTCTTCAGAGGCCAAATAATCTTACAATCTACTAATATGACCTCATAAACTCCCCAGATGATCTCATGATCTACAGAGCTGAATTTATTGTCTTAAAGATAATCTCAAGATTTCCAAAAAAATAGCTTATAATTAATTAAGATAATCTCATTATTTTCTAAAATTATCTCATGCTCTCTTCAGAGGCAAGATCATCTTATAATCTACCAATATGATCTCATAAACTTCAAAGACGATCTCATGATTGACCAAGATGAATTCAATATCTTACAGGATAATCTCATAATCTCCAAAAATTATCTTATTGCCAATCAAAAATAGTATAATGGTTTTCCAAAATAATCTTATGATCTCTTCAGAGGCAAGATAATCTCATAATCTACCAGTATGATTTTATAAACTCCCAAGAGGTTCTCATGATCTATCAAGATGAATTCATTATTTTACAAGATCATAATATTATGATCTTCAAAAATTATCTCATGGTCAATCAAAAGAATTTCATAATCTACCTGCAGAAGCGCAAATAGGGCTCAGAACGGGGAGGGTGCTCAAGCCCACTTATTATGAAGCAACCGCCCCCGCATCATTTACTTTGGTAATTTTTCAGTGTTGGGGGAGCTAAGCCTCCTAAGCCCCCCTCCCTATTTGCGCCTATGTCTACCAGTATGATCTCATGAAGTCCCAAGATGATCTCAAGACCTATCCATCGAGATGAATTCACCATCTTACAAGATAATCTCATGATCTACAAAAATTATGACCAATCTTGATAGTCTCATGATCTCATGATCTCTTCAGAGGCAAGATAATCTCATAATCTACCAATATGATCTCATAAATTCTCAAGATGAATTCATTATCTTACAAGGTAATCTCATGATGTTCAAAAATTATCTTGTGACTGATTAAGATAGTCTCATGATCTTCCAATATGATCCCTGAATCTTTCCAGATGCAAGATGATTTCATGATCCATCTAAATGATCTTATGATCCACCCTGATGATTTCATGTTCTACTAAGAAAATCTCATAATCTACATATATCAAGATGCTGAAGATTTACCAACATTTTTATTTTAAGACTTCACATTGCAATCTTAAGCTGTTATAAAAATAGTATTTCTATATTTTTTTAAATACATACTCGAAAAGCAGTAGTTTATAGGAGTTTCTGGAACGCTTAGGTATCAAGACACGCATAAGCGACGAAAACGACGCTCCTCTCCGTCTAGTGTGAACCTTTCTTCTACTGCCAACTGCCAAGTAAACATGTACGGTTTTGTCGTCACTTTTTTGCTCTGGTGCAAAACTGGATTATTTTTGCATCCTTTTTGGTGTCTTGTTTATGCACTACATTGTCGATTTGGAAATTTCGCTTTTTACACTAAAAAGTGGTTACAAATAAGACGCTTTTCGAGTATGTAGAAAAAAACAACAACATTTAATTGAAAGAAGCCGTTTGGTTTTAATTCGGGCCAAGCATCCGCTAGCAGCGCTACAATCGGCAAAATTGAAAGGACGATTCTCCTATTTGAATGTTAATTTTGTTATCTCAAAATAAGTCGAGAACGAAGCCATTTAGCAGAAAAATTAAAATAACAAAATTTGTAGAGCGTAAAATTTCGTATAAGTTATTTTCTCTCATAAAAATTGATTTCGATCGATTTAAGTAAAGCTTCTGCCCATCACCCGCGCTGCTCACTAATTGTTCCGTTTTCGTTGTACGCGATACTAGCGCTGCTCGGCCCGAATAGTTGGTAATGATGCTACTTGAACATTCTTCTCCAATTGACAGAAATTATTGTTTAGAATTTTAACCCGAGAATCACAATATGTCAATTCCGCAATATATAGGGCATAATTGATGAGCAACGTATGTGCCTCCGGACATAGATTGTACATTGTATGATTTCCAGGGGCAAATTTTTGTAGCGTGGTTTCTTCAATTTTACTGTCATTGCAGTATGGATGTATGGATAATTTTGATTAGAATAGGGTTGGTAGATGCAGCAGACACGTTTACGCCTCTCCATCCCTTCCCTGCCTCTTTCCCCATCACTTGCAAATTATACATGGTGTGGAAGGATAATTTCCCCATCTTTCTTTCTGAATGCAAAGTCGGATCGACGAAGGGTGGATCAGGATCTTCAAGTGGGAGGGTTTTGTTTTTTCCGTTACCTGAAAGCGGTGTTAGACTGTACCACCAATTGTTTACAACCTTAAATGGGAAGGTATTGAACAATGTATCAAAATAGGAGTTTTGACGCGAAGCCCTGAAATCGGTTATGTGAGCAAAGTGAAAAGATCAGAAAATTACAAATATAACGTTTTCGATCAGTGTCTTTTTTTTCTTTTCCTTCAAAACGGGGCCTAAAAGTGTATTTTCTTTTACATTTCTGGGAGAGTAAGTTGCCTCCTTGTCCTCTCCTCGTTCAGCTCATTCCATCAAATTTATCTTTGGTTCCCGATTAGCCCCTAAAATTCATATTTCACTCTTAGAATTGGATGGGCAAGAGTAATTTTACATGCAGAATCGAATAGAGTATCGAAATCGGTGTTTCTTGAGTCACTGACATTCTGTAACAAGATTGATCGATTAAAGTGAGTTCGAAAATTGAAATTCGAAGATGAACGATCTGAAATAATAATGGAATATCACAGCTTTAGATTGAATGTTGAAACATCTCAATTCTTCTTTCTCCGTGTATTTTTATTTATTTACTTATTTATTTTTTTATTGTTGAAATTTGAAAAATTGTACTCAAGAGCACTTAGAATAAAAATAATTCTTTAGAGTTCGTATGCTGAGAAGAGTACATGTAGTAATTGTAGTCTTCATCAGTCTTATTTCAGTCCTAATGAGCCTCGTGAGGTACCTCTAATTAACTGGGTTTGATATACCTTGTATTTGTAGTATAAGGGAGGCGCGAAATCCTGAGAATTGCTGATGTGAGCGAAGTGAGCATACACGGCTGAACTATTTTTTTCCAGGAGGCAAAATTGTACTCATTTCTGATCGAATTACTTTATATTTTTCTTTTCTATTAAAGTAAGATCTGATAATTCTACGGCCTTCTTAGTCAGATATGAACGTGTAAATTACAATACCTGCTAAGTGCCAAAATCAAAATTTTACAGGAGAACAAAAAACAAGTTTGCGCCGCATATTAGCTGATTAAATGAAATCAGTGATGTGCGTATGGTATTGGGTGGCACTTAGCATAGTTTAAAGAACTTGTGGTATTTGACTTACACAGAGCGCAATCTTTCGAGACAAAAATAATGTACCTGTTACAGTGTTGTCCAACTAAGACTACCTAATTCATGTGTGGGCCATCACATAGAGGCCATCGCGTAGAACATTTTGCCCCCAAAAAACGCATTTTGGAAAAAAAATGGCACTTAACAGGTGTTGTAATTCATGCGTTTATATGTTGTATCGTTTCCAAAACAGGGCTTAAAAATGTATTTCCTTTTGCATTTCTGAGAATGCGAGTTGCCTTCTGGTGCCCTCCTCGTCCAGCTGTTTTTGGAAGCACATATTACAGCGTGGAGGGAAAGTGCAACGTGGCGCCCGACCGAATACTCAACCACGTGGCCCTATCTGATCTACTTTCTTACTTGTAAAATTATTGTCAATTATTCATTTTTCAAAACTCCTAATGCGAATTCATTATTCGGGACCATAAAAGTCAAATTTCTACCCTGAAATTATTTTGAAAATTCATCAGGTACAATTTACCTGAACACTCGGAAACCATTAACGGTTGGTAGATGAGGCCATTTTGTTCTGTTTTTTTTTGTCTTTTTTCTTCTTTTTCACTCTCCTTGCCCTTAACCATTGAAAAAAAAAGGGGGAAGAAGATGAAAGGAAACTCGGCATTTATTCGACGTGGATTTTCGTCTATTATTAACTCATTCTACTGGGCCGCAAATTTAAGGAAATTAAATTTGGCAGCCACTAGCGCGCGTCTTTTTTACCTCTCTTTTTTGGTTTTTCGGCGTGAAAACTAAAAAAATAAGCTATAATGTCAGACATTTTTAACGAGCTCTTCGGGAATCTGTTAAAAGCGACTAAACAGAAAAAGAGATGGAAATGTTAACAAAAAAAAAGAGAGTGTTTTCACCTCCGACCTTTTTCAAAGGCTTCATTTTTATGCTGGGAACAATGGCGTGCTTTTCGTACACGTGTTGTATTTTTGTTATATTCCCCCGAGGAGTCGGGGATAAAGAAAACGAAAATACGTGCATTGTTCTCGGCTGAACCTGCTCCAGATTTTATAATGCCAATTTAATTTAATACCAATTTTTCTGATATTTTCGATATTTACGGATATTTTTTATCCAGCCAAAATACGTACCTACTCGTTCTCGTCTGAAACGAGGAAAAAAGCAACCGCGCCAAACCGCCAACGAGTTCGGGGAATCGAAAAATAAAATTCCAACTATTGACAGTCACGTTCTCGCTAATTTCTGTTTTTTTAGCTTTCCGCTTCGATTCATTTTTTTGTGTGTTTTCACAGTTGAAACGCTGACGTGCTTCGCGTCATGGCGAGACGGCTCGACGAAGTATATGGTGGGCAAACTGGAGCACCAGATGACGACGTCCGACGAAGACAGGTACCGGTGCTTCGTGTGGACCCAAATGGTGGACCGAGTGTATTATGTGGCTCAGTCGGGGGACGCGACCTGCAACGGCCTACCGTCGGCGACCGAAGGTTCCAGAACGATGCAACTGACCAAAGGTAAGTTCATTGAAATTATCTCTCAAATGAGGTGCTGGCTTTTTGAAGCAAAAATATTAGATGTTTTGTCTCTAAATGATCTTGGACGAATTTTAAGAGAATCTAAACGAGTCGTATATGCTCCTAGCTGAGTCTTATCAAGTCGCCATGAGTTTGACCAGAGTGTGGACGATTCTTGAAGCTCTCACGGAGTTTCTTTTTCTTCAGGCACTGTATACGATGCTGAACGTTGGCGGCCGTAGTTTCTGATGTGCAGCGGGGTATTTTGCCGTTGCTTTCCTCAAGGTTTTGTTGTGTTTAGAGTTATCCTTCTATGTGCCATGGCAGTTCGCTTATAGCCACATGTTTCACAACGTTGAGTAAACTGTCCACGACGTGCACACGCACAGTACCAATCTTTTTGATCTGGTAGTAATACGCCCTGCGATTGTAATGCCTGGTTCGTGTGAATTGGCGGGGGTTACAGGACGTGCTATTGATACTGTTGTCATTGTGTTCGTTAGGATGTTAGTGGGGGTATTTGAATATCACTAGCTTTCCGGCATCAGTGGGACTCGAATTCGAGACGTAAGGATTACGAAACGGGCACGTTACCATTTGGCCACTCAGCGGCAACTCGGAGTTTTGGAGTGTCGTAATCAGTTTCAATAGATTCCTGCCAAGTCTGATCTGTCTTCAATGCGTCTTAGCGAGGTTGACTGTTTGACTGTTTTATTGTAACAAAATCTTAACGAGTCTTGGATCTAACCTTCTGCAATACAAATGGTAGTAATTCAACTTTTTAGTTTTACCAAGGCTGTGCATCTACACAGCTTGCGCCTCGGGCAACTTGGACTGCAACGGACTACTATTCTCTCGCTGATGTAGGAGCTGAGGAATGCGTTCAACGCTGTGCTCGTGTGTAATGGGCGCCATTTGAACTAGATACCATCTTCATCGCCCTTGTCTTCGGATCTACTGTAAGCTTCGGTCGCTTCTTGCCCTGTTCAACACCGTTCACATCAATTTAAGCGGAACTAATTCGTTGTTGTTTCTGTTCGCGATTCCGGGAAGCAGGTTGGAGAAGAAGGGATGCTGTGAACGCGATAGCAAGAATATTGCATACGCGATAAATTTGCTAAAATGGCCGAAATTTAAAACTGAAACAGTAATAAAAACCGGCAACGTGGAAAATCCGTTCGATAGCGCGCTAAAACATTAATATACGAAAAAACGATTTAAAGGTTTTATGGCTGGCGTTTTTCGTTTTCCAGCTGTTTTGAGAGTGTAAAAGAAAAGCGCTCAAAAAAAAAAAAAAGTGGCGGGCACTCGACGGCAAGGGGCGGCTATTATCGAGCACTTTATTATCCGCGCTTCGTTTTTGTATCGGTTTGTATAAAATGTATGTTTCTGGATGGATTACATGTGTTACGGATTTTAGCGTGCGAATTTTACCAGTATCAGCGATGAAGTTATGATGGCGTAAACCGAGCGTGAGTGTCGTTAAACATTTTGCTGCGTATTTAGGTGCCGTGTGCGAAAAAATGACCGTACTGTCTTCGTGCACGATATATTTACGCAGCAGACCCTCAGTATCACAGAAATTTTAGGGGGCATCAAGAAATTCTTATTGACGCTAGCCAGGAGATAGGTACGGTCAAAAACAAAAAGATTTAGAATCGTGGTTTAAAAGCACGAAAATCACTTTTATTGAGAAAATTGCTGAAGTTACGATCTCGAATCAGCTGCCGTTGAAAAGGAAATAATGACATAAAATGGAAAAGGCTCGCGAGAAATTGAATTTTTGCCGTTTTAAAATTTCAGTTGAATGATTTTTCTTTTTTACTTACCCTGCTAGTTACAGACTTTTGTCCAACTTATTTTCAGGAGGAAGGGGTAAGACACACTGTTAGGAGGTAAAAATCTTCTTCCAGGAGAAAAAGACCATGACTTTTTTCAATAAGATAATAGCTAATGTATTTTTATTTATTTTTTTTAAAGTGGCGAGGGGCGTATGCTCCATTTTCTTCCCTAACGGTAGTCATGCTGTTAGTATATTTCTATAACCATCTACCAAACTAGAAAAGTGTCGAAAAACTGAAAACAAAGCACAGTTCAATGGAACGATCTATTCTAATTATTATTACCACAAAAACCACATGAAAATTCCATTGAACACAGACGTTGTGAGCAGTGGCGGAACCAAGGGCGGGCCTGGGTAGGCCAGGCCCTAACAAAAAATTTTTTGGCCCGCCCAATTTTTTTTTGAACGATCTGAAATTTTTTAACGAAAAATAATTCACTTACAATAGACGAAAAGAATTCAAAAATAAAATACTTATAATCGATTTGCCAAAAGTTTAAATTTAGATAATGTTGTAGAGAATTTTGCTCTTCATCATAAAAATAGTCGTATTCTTTTATATTAATTTATTGTTAATATTATGTAAGTACATACATATACAAATTTTTATAACAAGTACATAGTTTCATTCAAGCCGGCGTTTTATTTAAAAAATCCCCGTCCTTAACAATCCGGCCCTTCCGTGCCCACCCGAAAAAAAATCGTAGTTCCGCCACTGGTTGTGAGATGTATTAGAAGGCAAAAATGGCGGTGGGCGAGTCACATTTCTCGAATGATGGACGATAGATGGACATACAAATTTACATTTTGATTATCCACGTGTGGCCAAATCTGGTCTAAATAGACCAAATTTAGGGATTTCAAATTTTTTAAAAATAGTTCAGCCTATTTGATATTTTGGTCCATTTCCTAATTCTTTCACTGCAGCATAAAACATAACCTTTTATCACTTTTGGGCTCCGGAGGGAGGGAATTCGGAAATCAACAAAAATAGCGTTTCTGGTGAGCAAAAACTGTTCCATAAGCCATAACTCTGTTGGAGGACTTGTCTCCTATATTATCCACCAGTTTTGTCTGTCCTTATCGTTAGGGACATCAACTGTCCTAGCTACAGTTTCATTGCCTATCACTTGGATTTGGTCCATCTAATTCTTGTTAAGTATATGTGACCTGGAATCATGAAATGTGCCTCTGGTGTCAAAAAATCATTTTTCACTTTCTTGACAATTCTTATAGAAAAAATCACGCTCTTTTGAATAAAACAAATCGCATCTTCTATCTTCAATAGTTTTTCCATAAATTGCGCATTTAAAAATTATGTCACGAGTTTAAAAACATCCATTTACATGGCGTCATGTGAAACGGGCCTACGGGAATGACAGAGAACAAGAATTCGAAACGCAGTTGTCATAGCAACGCGTAAACGCACCACCACAAATGTACACGCTATGTACATCTGTACGCACTACTACAACCATCCCATCTTTACAGTTTACACTTGTTTATCTCGGAAAACCTGTTTTCGCAAGAAAGGCACATTTCATGATTCCAGGTCACGTATGTATCTGGCGACACTGCTTTTTTGGAATTTTTGATCGTACATTTTCAAGAACTGAATCTGGCAACACACTGCCTATAGATCACAAAAGGGAGAAGAGACGCCAACGAATCAGGTGGAAGAACGACATAAGAGCATTTCTGAGAAACAAACATTACCGAACAATATATAGTCGCTAATAAAAAAGAATGGGAGGGATTGCAGGAAACCTTTACTCGTTATGAGCCGAAGAAATTTTGAGTAAACTTGTTGCTGAAAAATGTAAAAGTAACAGTACGTTAATTACGGTATAATTTGCGTTCCTCAGTAAAGGTTGATTTGATTTGATTTGATCTGATAAGGCGTCGAATTTATGTACAAAACCTTGGAGATCAGAGCCCGAGGATACTCGGCTGAAAGGAGCGCCTGAAAAAATCGGGTACAAAAGCAAAGAGCGTGCAAAGAGGAAGAGAGGAAGAAAAAGTCAGATTTCGCAGAAAAAATCAAATAAAATATGTTTAAGAGGTGTCGTGAGATCAAATATTTTTGGGGTGGATTTGGCATCATTTTTGGTTGTCTTGGTTATTTATGACGAAATGTCATTTTTGATCGCGTTCGTCTTTTGTACTAGGTTATTTTGAGTAAATTTTGGTCATATTTGATCTTTTTTGGCGTATTTCTTTGTTATTATCGAGACATGAGTGGTTCAGGTTGTTTCGTTCTATTTTGGTCATTCATGATCGAATTTGATCAAATTAGACTTTTTTTGGGGGGGGGGGGTACTGTGTTACCATAGTTGTAGATCGTTTTTAATTTTATTCGGTCAATTTTGATTGATGTCAATTCATGGTGTCTACTAGTCGTGAAAGTCGTGAAAATGCCATGAATTGAAGTCAGTGGTCATGAGAAAGTTATGAATTGAATGTATATTAATTTAATTCTTTGCTTTTTCCCAAAAATCACAAATTCTTTCTGAATTCTTCTAGACAAAATAAAAAATTAATCAAATGGAAGATTTTCGCTTTTATCATATTGTGTGATATTTTATGTCTGTTTTGTATTGTAAGGAATTCTTGCATACTTCAGTTTTTCCTACCTTCTTGATATTATTCTTTAATTATTTTAAAATGTGTGGGATTTTGTGCATTCTTACTTAATCTGAAGTCATTATTATATGTTACCATTATTACTATTATTATCATCACCTATTACGATTTCTCTCTGGTATTTGATGCGATACTCGAAAGGGAGTTTCCGGGGCCAGCATGGACGTGTTTTGATTCAGATTTCTATAAGACCCTTTAAGACTCGTTTAGATAAGCAGTAAAATGCGTATTTCCCACTTTTTTCGGAAGACAGGATGGAAGGAGAGAATATATCCCCACCCTTTCTTAAAATTCTTCCAGTGTTTTACTCTTCAAAACCCTTCCAGAATTTTTTAAGGTTATCTCTGAAACTTTTTCGAATTTTGTTACTCTACACTTTACGCAGACATTTTTAGACTCCATACTTTTACAAAACCCATTAAGACTCGCTGAGATAAATTGTAAAATGGGTATTTTTCATTGGGGGGGGGGCGGATATGACATATGTTTTTCAAATTCTTCTAGGCGTACTTTATTTTCTAAGACTCGCCCAGAATTATCACCAATTATTTCTAAAGCTTTTTCAAACTTGTTTTAGATTATTATCTCATGCTCTACAGAGACTTTTTCAGACCCTTTCAGACTTCTGAGACTATTGAACACTACTAAAAACTAGTTCAGAAATACCTTGAAGAGTCTTAAAAAATATTTAACCCGCCTCTATAAGCATTAAATTAGGCTAGACGAGTTTCAGAAGTCTCAATAAAGCACAAAGTAGTCTCAAAAAGTCTCAGTCATGTTTGTGTGAGTCCTAAGGAAGTCTTGAAAAATCTACAGCAAAATTGGAAACTCTTAATGAATATCGAAGAATCTTACACCCCTCTGAATGAATTTGAAAGTATGTTGAGTAAGCATAAAAAAACTCAATTAGTCCTAATAATATCGAGAATAGTCTTTGAAAATCTCAGTCAAATTAGGAATAGTCTAGAAATGAATTTTAAAAAGGGTGGGAAATGGCAGCCCGTCAGAAAAAGTTGTTTGAACGACAAAAAAGCAACAAAAAACGCCTGAAATGAAGAACGCACGACGTTTAAGTCGGATCCCGCCAGAAAAAAATTTTGAGCAGAAAAAAATGTATTGAACGCCGCAGAAATAATATTGACGCCATATCGGCGTTGTCTAAATAGTCCTCTAAGTATGTACATATTATTATAAATTTAATAATGAGGTGGAAAACATTATTGTACCAGTGAGGCCTTCTTTTGAGTACGCTGGTCGGCCTCTTTTTCTCTTCTGGCCCAGTGCTCAAATATTACGAAAACAATTTTTAATGTGAGAAGCTCATTGGTGGGTCGGTCTGGTTGAAAACATGAAGTTCTTTTTAACACAGATCAAATAAAGACCACTCAAATGGATATTTTGGATTACTGAATTAGAAAATTGAATCCGATTTTCAATCCGACTCGCATTTGGGACCAGAATTCCCAATGTGTAGGAGTATGGAGGAATTTTCAAAAATTTTGAAAATCAAAAAATTGAGATAACCACCCATTCTTTATCAGTTTTTCTCGCTGAGTTCAAACCCGTTGTCCAAATCCACCGCTGACCCTCCATTTTGTAAATACAATCAAAAATGTGGTTATACAAGTGGGGGGCAGTATACTAGGTCAAACATTGAGTGAGAATCAGTTTTGACGATGGATTTGAATTAGTCACGAAAAGCTGAATAATTTTGTCTAGGTCCAATACAATGTTGAATGGGCAGGTATGAAGTACTCGTGTACACATTTCAAGCCGTGTAAAAATGTATCAATTGTCGCTCAAATCGCTTTTTTTTTGTCGCGCTTTATGTATTAATTGTCGCTCACATCGCATTTTTTTCGCGCTTCATTTGCCGTGGGTTTTTATCAAAATAGTCGCTTATACCGACTATTGCGACGTGCAAGGGTCTGTCGTTGGAACGTTCTTTTTTGGCGGGCCAAATATTTTATCCCTTTTAAAAATCCTTAGAAATGAGGGAAACGTGTTCTGAAGTCTTGAAAAGTTTTAAGCAAGATTTAAGAAGCCTAAAACAGTATCAAGAAGTTCTAAACCCTACCACATGGACGTCAAAAAGGCTAAAACGGATCTAGAAGTGTCTAAAACAGGGGGCGAATATAAATTGCAAACCGAGAGGGGGACCGGATGTATGAACTGCAAACTATTGTACATCTTTACTGCGTATATTAGATCAATACGGGAAAATGTATCCCCCCCCCCCAAGCACGCCCTTATGAAAAGTAACTCAAGCACTCAACATATTCAAATCTAGTCAATCGACCGCTTTCGTAGTCCTGAATTTTTCGACCCAAAAACTGCTGTCTTGCTGTCAATTCTGTACGCAAAGTCGGCGCAGTAGAACTGGCATCTGAAATACTGTTAATTGTCATATAGGTTTTATTTTGAAATAAAACAAAAGAGTGTCAACGAAAACAAACAGGTCAGGATTTGAATGATAAAATAAGGAATTGAATGCTGAGTGGAATGACTTGTATGCGTTCTTAGTTCTCCCCATATCGGCAGTACGACGTACCCACAATTGACTGGGAAAACGTGCACTGTCCGCTGTTTAATTATTGAGGAGGTAGTTGCTGTACATGGTCAGCTTGCTGTTAGCTGGCATAATCGGGAACAAGTCCTGAAGGTAACCCTGTGCGTCACTTCATCTGGTGCAAGAAAGGGTAAACCAAAGCTCTAAGAAATCCATTTGCCGACTTCTGCCTTGTAATCTGTCGAAAGTCCCACGTTCGCAATTCATATATCTCCTACGGAGTGGATCTGTGTAGCGCTTGGCAATTCATGCATCCATTTCACACGCCCCTCCGCGTAAGGTTTGAAATTCACGTAAATATTTTGCAATTCACTTGCGCCCGTTATGAAAATGTACCTTAGTGATTCTGATTAAAGTATAGACAATAATCAAAGAATCTGAAAAATCTTAAAAAATCTCAAGACCTTGGGATAGTGTTAACCGAGTCCATAAGATCTGTAAAGAGTCTTAAACATGTCTTAAAGAATTTTTTTTTTAAATGTAAAACATCGTACGAGCCTCAAGACGTTTTGAAGAGTTGTAAACAAGCATTGTTGAATCAATTCAGGCTAGGCGTGTGCCTGGCCACCGAGAATTTTCCCGGTCGCCTATCTGCCCCTGAACACAACTCCTGACCGGTTCTCTGATACTTCAATACTAAGACTGAAAAGCCGTTTTTGCGTGACATTTCGTCGAGCTTTTCACACTTGGATCGGGCTTCCGTGGTGGACTTGGAATGCCTCTGGAAATTTTGTAAATAAGGAGATTCAGTTCGGCGAACTTGGCTTCTTGGTTGCCTCTTATTATTTGACTTATAAGCGCGTACTTATCTGAAACTTGATTCTCGAGAAGACTGCACCCACCAAAATGACGTTGAAGAGTTTTCTTATTAACGTAATGTTGCCCGAGGCTGAACCGCCATCTTCTAGTTATGACAGTGTAGCATTTGGTGGCGTAGAATTGTGACATTATCAGGCGCACTCGAAGTCTACAGTAAATTTGAATAATGTTGAGGAAGTTCATCCGGTTTATTGTGTGCATAGTGGCGGATACGAGCTAGGCCTGAATTATCGTAATTGCGAAAGTTGTACGGAGTTTCCCACGATATGTCGCGTTGGCAACGACCTCCCGCAATTTCATTTAGAAGACGATACATACGAAAATCGCATATTGGTCAGCTGTGCTGTTAACGAACATATCCGCGACTCGGCTGTAATTGGTATTGGGTTCTTGATATTGTCGAATTTATGTCTCGAATTGAAAATCCTGTACAACCGGACGACAGAACTGCATACTACCCCGTGGCCATTCGATGATGAAATTCGATCTATCGAACACGACTAACCGTGTTTCGGTCCCGTTCGCCAGGTGCCCGCCTGTCTGACCGGAAAGCAGGAAGAGGATAATATTCCTGGCGCTATTTCCATGTACCACGTATGTACTGTGTACATGTACCTACACACACATTCTCGAACGACCACCTACTAATACCAAAAAGCAGCACACCGCTGTCGCACAATGATGTTTCAAAATTGACGCAATTTACTATCCGTGTCGAAAAGAAGAAAAAGTTACATATGTGCGAAAGTCACGTACACTACGAAAAATACGCTGAACATGCGGAAATTTTTCGAAATGCTACTTCTCATCTAGCCCGAGCATCTAGCGGAATAAATTTCTTCGAAATCAATTTGATAACTAGAAAAGAGAGGAAAAAAGTAAAAAAAAAAAGAGAGAGAGAGAGAGAAAACGAAGAGAAGAGAGAGCGCGGGAAAATAGACAATTTTTTATCGAAGCCGCAAAATCGTGTACGACGTATTTTCCCTCCAATTTCTCGTCCCTCGAATGTTTAGTATTGAATTTCTTCTCGAACTTTCTAGTACGTCACAGTAAATTTGATAAAACGATGGCCGTTAGGCGTTTGCACGCGGCATTATACTCATTCACTGTTCTGGAAGATTTTTCTTTTTACCGATGTACATTATGTTGGCTTCATCTTTCGTGTACGAGTTGGTTTAATCAAAGCTAATCCGTCTTATAAACAAGATTACCGATTTGGTGACCTGCACAACCTGCGAAATGTACTGCACTTGTTGCTATTTTCAATTTCAGCCCTCTGGACCACCCCTAGGTCTGTCCATATTGATAGAGTGTACAAATGAATGTCGGAATCAGGCTCAATGACTTAAAGTACATGTTTCTGTATCCATGTTATATTTCTCGTGTTCTTTGGCCCCCGCCTCTTTTGCATGAATTTTGGGTTCAACTTATTTTCAAAATAATTCCACCAGTCAATAACGAACTCATTAGGGTGGTCCTTGTATCGAAGAAGCTAGAATATCTTTCGGGGTTATCTGCCACTGTGCTATGCCTTAAGAAAAATAAAGTTCTATCGCAGGGGGGCCACTTTCCTGGAAAAACCAAAAATCACTGAAAAGTCAGAGAAAAGTCGTGGAAAAATCAGAAAGTTTTCAGAAAATAAATTCTTAATAATATAAGTGCGTGGTTCAGAAGTATCATGATTCCATTTTCTTTGCTACATGAATCACGTACAAATAATTATTTACAAAAAATTGAATAAAAAGAATTTTTTTCTGATGGTTGGTACCTATATCTATGTTTAGTTTTGTATAAGATTTTAATCGAAGATGAACGGAAAACGGCAGGTTTCCTACACTGCTTTGGCTGTGGAAAGAAGCGCTTTTACGCTTGTAAGTAGGTAACAGTGACTGCAACGTAAAGGCGGTAGGTAATATTTGATTTCTGCCGAACCCAAGTGGAAAGTAGAAATTACCTACCGCTTGGGTTGTATGATTGTAAGAATAAATATAATTGAAACACGAACTTTATTTTGGTGTTCCTTAAACAGAGAACAAGTAACTGCATAGAAGCGATTAATTAGTAAGTAACGTACGAAGGAAAATCGATCTACAACTGTTAACGTACAACACGTTATCACGAAAAGAGAATCGTTCAGAAAACATTTCGGCTGAATGCTAACTGATAAGAATTGAAAATGAATTTGGTAGCTGATTGGTCAAGTATTTGTTTGTTTTCCGTTCATCTTCGATTAAAATACAGTACGTTGGAGCATCGGAAAGTAATGCGGTTCCCGCTCGCATACTTTCCTCTGCTCCAACGTAATATACTATTTGTCAACTGCCTATTGGTAGAAAATTATGGTACTATAAATTGGAGGGAAAAAAATGAGTTATAACACTCATTAATGAACTTCCAACCAGTAGGCTTACTCGTTGTGAAAAAATTGAGTAGTGGATCTGGAAAAATCAGTGAAAAATCAGAGAAATTCATAATTGAAGAAAAGTGGCCACCCTGTATCGCAGCTTGCGCGCATTAAAAAACTGATTTTTAAAATGTATATATCGTTTCTATATTGATTATTTTTAGAATAATCGATTAAATCAATGATTTTTAATTAATCCACTAGTGATAGCTTGTCGATTATTTTTTATTAATCTTTTTTATTTCTGACTAATCAAGTTTGAACGATGAACTTTCAATTAATTGTTTATTTTTAATAAATAAAATGTTCAAATAATTTTTAATTATTCGATTAATTTTGATTGATCGATTTTAATTATTTTTGATCAATTGATTTGTTCTTAACCTGTTACTTTTGATAAGTCAGTTTTCAGTTTATTCATCTAACATGTTACTTATTCTAATAATGGAACTGTTAAGAATGCCTTCATTTGTAGGAAAGGAAAAAAGTAAAATAACCGAGGAAAATGTATTTTTTCTTCCCTCATTCCTCCTACAACCCTTGTGAGCAGAACAGAATAAATTGTGCTGATCATTCGTACTCAAGGCGAGTGCTTATAGTAGACAAAAGGTACCTAAAACCGCCTGACGTTTAGATACCTAAGCTTTCGTTTGCAACGCTTTAAACTTCCATATCTCTCCTTCATGACCTCATACATTCATAATGAACAGATCTTGATCCGCTGTAATTAGCAGTACCTTCAAAAACAATCCCTTGCTCATTTTTCGATCAGATACGCCATGCGGGAGATAAGGCCAATTGAAAAAACTTTAGGTTCTCTTCTGTCCTTCGTATTACCTTTGAAGATCTATGAGAACCTAAAAACTGAATTAGTGACAGTCACATAAGCTGGCATCAGTTATTTTGAACATGGAGTTTTCTGATACAGAGAGTTTATTTTTGAAGTTAGTTATGGTAGATACTTACCTTTGAGTGCTTCATTAGGGAATCTTCACCTCGGAACCAGAGGGTTTAACTGCAAATACCCTGATATTAGGATTGCATGAGTCACTGAGTTTCAGGAACGGTGTGCAGAACATATGTACTTTTGGGAGAAGGCGTGTGTCAACACGAGAAATTTCACCTAAAATTCTACAAATTCAATTGAAATTCAGAAGGGCTCTATCCTTAATACAATGGTGTCGGAAAGTTTTTCGGAGGGATACAAAAATATAAAAATAAATACTGTGGTTTTCTTATTTTTCATATGTGGAGGTAACAAGCTTGAAAAATCTTACAAAAATCTTACAAATCTTCGACCATTTCTTTAATCTTGTGTTTTGAATGCCTCTAAAGGTGCCTTAACGTACAAATTTTAAGTTAAAAAAATTTTGAGTGGATGCAATCTACATTTTTGTAGAGGTAGAATCCAATGTATCCTTGTACCCCGTCTTTAAGACGCCATTATGATACATGAACGAACACCAGCATGAATTTTGTGACAGTCCCATAGGCGAAACTTGACATTCGATTTGGGGGGGGGGGGATGAAAATTGGCCGACAGTTTTTTTTTAATTTAAAAATTCGCCAATTTTTCAATCAAAATGATTTTTAATTGAAAAAAAAAAATGAAACAAACAAACAAACGTTCTTAGAAAATGAAAATTCAAAGGAACAGTTTCAAAATTTGCCGACTGCCAAATTATTAGGAGTGTTTCACCCCCTCCCCATGGTTTCGTCCCTGCAGATGCAGACTGGAACCTTATCCCTAGTCTGGGAGGGTAATCTGGAAGGATGTTAGGAATACTTGAGAGGAACACCCAACTTCCTTCACACATTAAGATGGTCGTTATTTACTCGTGGTGATATTTGTTTTCTGAATTTCCTCTGATTCGTCTTTTAAATTGTTTCCAATAAAATCAAAAAATAAACATGAAAAACCTACAAAGTTTCAGGTCGATCGGATTGGGGGAATCCGTGCCACAAGCTCCCTTTCATTCTTATGGAAAAAACACATGGAGTTTTGACTTTCGTTCCAGACTAAATTTTCCTCCTATACTCACCAGGACCAAAGCCCGTAAATTAAACAATAGAACATTTGCTATCGGATTCAGCTTGTGGCATTGGAAAATAAGTCTTTTGCTTTCAACTTTTCGATTTTAATAAAATGTTCAACTTTCTCAAATTTCAGGCTCTAGATCAAACAGAAAATCTCGTAAAAACAGAATGGTTTTTGAAATTCGAAATTCAACATTCGCTACCGACTTTCATATTTTCGAAATGTCTTCCACATTTCTGCTTTGTTTAAGCCTTTCAGATAACTTTCGATACTCAGCTTGAAACCTTCAGCTTTTGACTGACTAGTTTCTGACAGAAGTCCAGGGTACTCCATTTTCAGAAACGAAATTTGGCTTTTAGTTTGAAGAAGTGGAGAAGAAAAATTTGCCGACAAATATTTTTTGAAAACTAAAAATTAGACGACAAAATTTTTGAAAAATTAAAATTTGCCGATTTTTTATCGAAATATTTTTTAGTTGAAAAAGAAATAAACAAACAAATATTCATAAAAAATGAAAATTTTAAATGAACAGTTTCAAAATTTGCCGACTGCCAAATTATTGGAGGGGGTGTTTCTATCCCCACACCCCTGTATAGTTTCGCCCCTGGACAGTCCGTCTATATCATCTGCTGTTATCTGATGAGCAACATTCTACACCGAAGTACAATTATAAGTAAAAAAATATCATATAAATGAATGTACGTATATAAAATTGACAACGTATAAAAATTAGAAATTACTATTAATTTTTTTTTCTTCCGTGGAACGTGCAGAAAACTTTCTAATAATCTAAGAAGAAAATCATAAATGTTAGCAATATTTCAAAATTATCGAACGATTTTAACCCCTGCCCTAAATCGAGTAAACTTTACCTGTAATTTACATTTAAGTCTTTGTTCGTTCTAGTAAGAAATCGACTGGGGTGACAGAAATGAAATCCAGGATGGGAGTAAACTTATAGATTTTCGTGATCACCAAGTTTGGTTTTGATAGTGGTTTTTCGATCCGACCCTCGGGGTACCACTGAAGCTTCTCAGGGTAAATAAATTCAATTCTGAGAGTAATTTTGGGATCTGATTTCAAAGTACCACACCAACGGAAGTCATGATCGAATAATAGTCAATTTCTAAAGAGGCTATTTGATTAGCCCTCTCTGCCATTGGCTCTCTGGACTGTTGCGGGGGCTTCAATAAATATTTGTAGTATATTGTTTTACCCTCTTGTGGACCTTTTTTGATGGCACCTTGGGGGTATCGAGAAATCGCTTCAAAACTGAACTTGGTAACACTGAAGTTCTGGTAAATGCACCCTAATTGTGAATTCACTTTAGTTACACTCCCCCCTCGTTTCGGAGCCGCACTGTGGGGGGAAGAAGGGGTCCAAAGTCGTCTTATTTTTTGTATGGATAAATTAAGCTCTTTGAAATAATTTTTAGTGGAATGGTACTTCAAGAAATATTTCTCATTTCATTTTCAGATTTTACTGTCTTGAACTCGGAACACGAATGTCAAGTGTATGTAAAACTTCACTCTTCTCTAGATACGGTTTTAAGTAGATGATGAACATAAACGCTAATTGTTGGAGCTCTTGGGGGCTGACTAGTATGAGAGTAATGCTGAAAATTCTTTGCCTTGTATAATTTCTCACTTCTCAGTATTCTTATCTGAAGAAGGAGGGTAAAGCCCCTCAGCTTTTCTCGTAATTTAAAAAAAAAAAAAATATAACATAGATCTGAGGTGTAGCCTAAAGATGTACTTGGTTTTTGGTACTAGAAATTCATTAGGAGTCATCAGAAGTATCTTAGTTGCTGTATTCCTACTGAAATTTTAACTGTTGAGGAGCAGTTCATTGCCCCCCCCCCCCAACAACGCATGTGCCATAATCTTTATATAGAAGTTTGGAATTTCAATTTCGAACGTACATGAAATAAGCCAATATACCTCCATGCATCTCATATTGTGAACAGAATATGGTGTCCGATCAAAATTCTTATACTCATGTAAGATACTGAGTGATGATTCTGCATCAGTTTCAAAACCCCAGTCTTTTTAATTATATTTTCCTGCTAAATGAAGAGGTAAATGGAAAATCCAGATTCATACCAGTCATTTTACTCTGTAGAGTTTACCTTCAGAGAAAAAAATGTCAACTACATTTTACAATCTTGAAAAAGTAATATACGAAGCTCAGTTTTCCATTGTATTTTCTCCAATTAACTGACCTATCTGACATCCTAGCAGCTTTGAACTAATAATTTCTTCAATAATGGTAAACCAGGGACCAAGTTCGGCGGTCAGCCAGATGAGTTCTCCTTCTTTCAAAAAAGCTTCGTAGGAATCGAAGAAATACATTTTTTAGCTTTCTGCCAAGTTCCTATTAAGGTTAAGGAGCCAAGTAGGCAACATGGTCGGAAATTGCGTTCAAGAAATACTTTATATCACAGGTATACAGAATCATCTGCCAGTTCTTTTTGAGTCGGCTACGTGTCTGAGAGGGTTAATATGGTATAAAGAATATCATAACAAATTAATCAATTTTTTGGCATTGAAATTTCAGAATCAGCAACCTATTTATAATTGTATAGGCAGTCCCTCAAAGAATCGATTTTTGGCTTTTTGTCTTTTTGGATAATTTATGATGAAGAGCTATCACATAGTATCATAAAATGTCTGCTACAGCGTTATTTTGACGCATGAAATGGTACCTTGTAAAGTTCGAATTTAGGCACATAATCGTGAAAACGCTCTCCTGTAAAATTACGATTTTGACGGGCTTGCACGTTCCTTTACGGAGAAGCCTCGTTTATTTACTTATAAAAATTGTCTGGTGAAAAAGGGCTAAAAAGTGGTCAAAAAAGGAGTGAAGAGTTGAAAAGAGTTAAATTTTCACAGGGGGGCTATCTTCTCAAAATAATGCTAGACCAGAGCTAGGTGCAACAGGCCCAGTCCGTGCTGAATAGACTGAAAAGAAGTGCTGTTTTAGCCCCGGTAGTGCCAAAATGGTAACACTGGGTACTTTAGATGTTTACGCTACAATTTCTGCTGAACTCCACTAGAGTGCGCTCATCACTTCTCGAGATATTGTGGAGTGTGTACCAAATTACTCGCAGGATACTAAATTTGTACCGTTTCCTCTAAACAGCAGAACGACTTATTTTACGAAATATCATTGGGAAGCGATTTTATAATTTTGATTGCGACTTCTGAATGAAAGGTGTAGCCGACCGCTGTTTATCAACTTCGCTTGAATATCTCAACTCGGAAGTATTCTCGGAGGAAATTATTTTATACTGTAATCAAAGCGTTTTTGGACTGTTATTTCATTTATTATATTCTAGAGGCATGTAGCCAGCACTTTGTAATGAAAGTCGAGATCACGTAAACTATACTTTTATCCTCAACTTTGGTTTGCTTTTCCCGGGACGGGTCACGTATAGAGTTTTCCCAGCCTAACCTTAGATTAGGATTCAGATTGGAAAAATGTATAGCCTAACTTCTAGGGATGTTATTGTTGTAAGACTTTCTAAAGGTAGTTTCAATTTGCAATATCGGGAATGAACTTTCGACTGTATCTGTTACGGTACATCTGAGAGTGTTTTTTCTCCCCCCCCCTCCCCCTCTTACTTCCATAACGCGGATACCAACCAACGGCATCCGTGGTTTACGCCCGAAAACGCGTATAACGCAGATTTATTATACACAGTGGGGAAAAAGGAGACAGGAGACCACGAGGGCGGCGAGCGATTCACTACACCATATTTCGAACGTATGCTCTCTCATTCCGGAAGTATAAACAACTTTTACAGCGATTTCTGGTACACGATACGAGGCCCGCCGAAAAATGCCCCGAAAAAGTTTTCAAAAGAAAAGCCGAAGAAGAAGTATATTGTATAGAAGAAAAGTGAGAGAGAAAGAAAGAGAGAAGAAAAAAACTTATTGCGTTAAAAAGGGAAAGTCTAGGAAATCTAAACAAACGATAGTAATATGTAAGCCTAAATATACGTGAGCCGAGAAATAAAATCGTTGTGCGGTTCTTCCTTCTTTCCACACAAACAGATAGACCGAGGAATAGCTGGAGAAGGCGCGAGGAAGAATTTCGAACAACTTATATCGGATATGAGATATCAATCAAATTTCAATCGGAAAGATGCGGGTCTGTGAGAAATGTTTTCTTCCTCCTTTTCTTGCAGTCGCACGCGAACGCCAAACCCCTTACCCTCTGCACGTTTTTCTTCCCGCTTAGTTCTGATTTGTAAACGCGCACGTACGCTCTCGAATGTTTATTTTATCGATGGAGGTGGAATAAGCCAACTTGGTCTCTGCTTTTCCTAATCTAAGTCAATATTACTGCTATTCTCACTAATACATTGCATTCTGAGTGCAGAACCGTGACAGTGCGGGGCTGTCATAATAGGAATAATGGAGAATTCCAAAACCGGTGAATGAAATCGCAGTACCTGCCAAAATTCTGTACAGTAAACATAGACGCAGTGGAGAAGGGCTCAGCACTCAATCTTCTGAACGTCCCTTAAAAAACTGAACAGTTATTGGAGTGAAAGAATATTTCCAGTATTATTTTGATAATTTTCAGCCCTGGTGAGCCTCTGCCCCCTCGAGGTCGGCTATTTGCGCTTATGGCAGCGAACAACCACTACCTGTACCGCAGGATGTCTACCGGTCATACAAGTTATACCGAAGTCCTACAATTGAGGCGGTGGTCATACAAGTTATACAAGTCGGACAAAAGTCATACAATAGCCTCTAATTACTTTCAAATTTGGTAATTCCTCCTGAACAATCAAATGGGACTGGACTGGGCATGTGTCGAAAAATTCGACTTCGACATTGTGTCCTACCATAATGTGGTAACCTAGCTACGCGGTTTCCGGATGGTCAAGGCGTTGATATCGAATCATTCGATTGATACAAAAACGAGTTCTCTTTCTCTCACTTCTCCAAACATGTCTATTCCCGTTATATCCTGTCCATTCCTGATAATACTATTCTGCCAGCTCTTCTCGATTTTATTAACTTTTCCTACCTTGACCTGACGAGAGAGGGAGAAAACTCACCGATGACCATCGAGGAAAACGCGGCAGCGAGGACTCGGTTCTTGGACACGATACAAGCAGTTAGATGAAATTTGATTCTATTAAATTTTAGTCTAAAACCTATTTTGAGTCTCCTATTGTGATTGAGATCTTTGCTGGCTTGAGTTTTTTGTAGTATCGCGTATATTTGCGTACTCATTACTCGCGACCGCGACTCTTCGTGCATCCCTGGTTCACGTGTGTATCATCGAGTTTCCATTGTCATCACACCGTTTGATCATCCCGGAGGATCCGAGCTGTCCACATTTCACCGAAGATTACCCGTTTACGTTCGCTTTAGATCATAAGCTATCGAATAAGTAACGTACCCTTGTTTGTTTTTGGTGTTTTAAGTATACATTATCTCGTGTCTGTATTCTTCCTGCTTGCCATCAGACCAGAGTAGGATCAGATACTTTGAGGTATTCCGATAGCTAGTACTCAGCAAACCCTGAGTTACCTCGTCTCACAAACACGCAAGATCTTGTAAACCTCCAGTGCCCTATCTTCGCCCTGTAGACCTCTCAGCTAGTCGTGGCCTTACAGTGGTTCCATCCTCATACCGACCGACCATCCTGTCTCTTTCTAGGAGCCTCGCCGTCGGTTACCGCAATAATTAATAGTTGAAATATTGAATTCATGTAGTCAATTAATCTCTCGACAATGACAGGCTCGGATACTTTCACAAAGCAAAGCTTTTGAGCCTCTAACTCCTAATTCGACTTCGACTGGCAGCAATAGTGTTTCGCTATTGTTAATAACCGAAACAATAAAATAGATAAGATAAAAAGGTCCAGTCCCTATTGTAATTCTTGGTACCCGACGGCCTCAGGTACTTTAACAAAGCCAAATCGCTTGAGCCTGTTAAGCCGAAACGAATGTTAAACCAGCTAGTCATCATCTTGTTTATACCAGGTACTGCGCTACCTGGTAGCCTGCACACCAGCAGGAGACCTGAGCCTCATTTTGGTTCCTATCTTCGTATGGTTCAGATGTGTTTTTCTTGCGTTCTCATGTGTCGTGTACTTTACTATGAAAGTGATTTTGTGCTCATGTTTGTGTTGATGCCGCTCAAGCAAAATTGAGAAAATTCTCAGGTCAGATAATTGTTAGATTAACTACCAATTTTTTTGAAGTTGATCTTGCTCCTTCTTTCTCTAGAGTAGATGGTTGCCAGTCAGTAAAAAGAAAGTAGGGGTAGGCAAAAATATAATACAGGAAGTATCAGTATCAGTAGATGGTAGTAAAAAGTAGGAGTGCAGTTGGAAATTTTTTATAATACGTGCGCATCTCCACAGACATAACAGAGGGAGGTAGGGAGGAAGAAATTGGGGTCAAGTGACCCATATACTACTAGTACTAAAGAAGAACTTCTGAATGCCCGTTTTCAAGGTGTCTACAGGTTTGAAAATTTGGAAAGTTTGGAAAAAGTCAGGAATTTGAAAAGTAGGTCAGGAAGTTTGTAAATAGTCAGGAAATTCAACAATATTTTTAAGAAGTTTGAAAAAAAAACAAAGAATGAACTCATAACTGTGCATTGAATAATATCAACTTTAAATTTCAGTTCATTTTAACCATAGCGTCTAGTAGTATAAACGTAAATATATACTGTCTATACTGTAAAGGTTTAAAGAAGAGAAAAAAAAGTTTGGAAAAAATCAGGAATTTATATTTTTCCATTTTTGTAGATGGATCCCTCTTAAGCTTATGTATCTCCTGTCTCCACGAGTATATGTACGTTATCCGCGATGACGTATAATTCTTGTGCTTAAACAACATAATATTATACCGTATGCGAGTCATTTCGTGATATCGATTTTAAAATTCGTAATTTAAACTTTTTTTTTTTTCGTGTCTTCACATTTCGTTCAATCATACTTTTTATTTCGTGCTATTTAATGCTTCCCTTTTTCTAAAAGCTTTTCTACTGATTCATTAACCACTAAGTCTTCTCACTTTTCTTTTGGAGTCAGATATCATTCTCAGAACTAAAAAAATAACTTTTTAAGGGAAAAAATTGAAAAATAAGCAGAATTGGTGTAAAATATGCGAAATATGTAGGATGAAGTGCGTGCTGCTCATTTAACTCAGAATTCTGTGATTTGTGAAGATCTTTTGAAACTTATATCTATATGCCATAGATAAAAATATGCATTCGCATAGAAATTGCAGCCCTCGTCCTTATAATAGAATTTTCCAATTTCAAATTCTTTTGTTTTCTCTTTCAAGGTATAATTTGCTGATTCTTAAATTTGTAAATGACCATGACTGAGAAGAAATGACTTGAATGACTGTTAGACACTTTGATACTACATAGTACACGACTACTCCCCTCCCCCAGAAAATTCACCAACGCCGATGAATGTAGGTCAACACTACTAAAACCCCGCCCCCCCCAAAAAAAAAAATCCAGTGACGCCTCTGGAACTACGTGCCTCTTTGTTGACCCCGGTTTTCAAAATATGGCGAGTTTTGTAAATCAAGTTCAAAATTGCCGAAATAGGGATTCGTGACAATTTCTGTGGAATAAACCCTACTCTTTTGAATGGCGTCATCCGCTTTTCTCTGTCTGCTCTCGTTCGTCCATTAGAGACGGAAACGTGAACTCACCTTTTCTCTATTTTGCCGCCATCCAACTGAGTTTTGTTATTACTGGAAATTGAACTCTTTCATTTTGTATTACTGACAAAATGAGACCTTGCAAAGCTCTCTAACTTTATTTGTCTCAGAGAAATGCCACATTGAATTTGTAATTTTTCGTTCTTTTAAATCTTTTTTTCAAATTACATTTTTCTCAAAACCATTTTTTGTTTTTTTTTTTTGTTTGAAATCTCAATTTTAAACAGCCATATCTGGACGAATTCTGTAGCTGAAGAGCTCGAGAAGGTCTCATTCTATAACCGATTTTATCTAGTATAATATGCCGGCACTGATAACTCCATATCGATAGAGTCGAACCTTATTCCCTGCACTGCCGCAATTTTATTATTAATTTGAATTTTTATGTAATGTAGTCCGCTATAGGAGTGTTGATTTCTGTTAATTCCAACATAGAATCTGGATTTCCGTGAAAAGAAATCTAGGTTTCCATCAGGCCCAACAGAGAAATCTAAACCCGATATCAAGTCTGTGGTAGAATTTTTAGTTTTTATCTGTCTGGTGTAGAAAGATGTATTTCTAGTAGGTCCTATAGGGAAATTTAGATTTTTATAAGATCGTACGTAGAAGTTTGGATTCCTATCAGGTGCAACATAGAATAAATTTCCATTAGATCTGATATAGACATCTGGATTCTTATCACATTCAACATAAATAAGATTTTTAACCTGGCCGCATAGAGTTTTTAGACTTTTACTTACAGCTGACTCAAAATCTGAATTTCTGTCAGATCCGCCTGGGAAATCTTGAGTGTTATCAGGTATGACCCGTAAACATTTGGTTTCATATCAGATCCGACTTAAAAATATGAATTTCTGTCAGTTCCGACTTTGGAAAAAAAAAAAAAAAAAACAGATTTCCCTAACCATCGATACTTGTAAATTCCGCACAAATTTAGTTTGCTTAAAATCGTACAGTATTCTAGGTCCAGGGAACAAGATAATCGCTTAGTGCATGCCACCGAGTTACATGAAAGCTACCAACATAATATGTTATGGGTTCGCAGTTCATCGGATCGGAGAGAATTGCATGCCATCGAAACGAAGTTAGAAGGATGAAGAGACACGAGATGCAAGGTCTCGGTCTCAGTTTCGATGGCGAAGCTGAATGACGAAGGTTCAAAACATATTACCTAAAATACCTCGCATTCTTTAGTCGAAACAAACGAGCTACTGGAAAAAAGAAAACAGATTTATAAGCTTTCTCGACAACAATGTAACCGTTTTTCGTTTTTCCCTGTATAACTGGTACAGAAAAACGAGAAAAGGGTAAATCAACCCGAGCGATATGGATTTTCGAAGAATAAAAAAACAAGGGAAAAATTTATAACTTTCATATTCGAAGGTATGTTCTTTAGGTATATTCCGAACAAAGACGGAGCAAGAAGAAACCAGAAAAACGTATCATAACCACTCTTGCGTTTTTAATTCGATGACGATAGGAAACACAATTTTTTTCTACAACTTCCCCCTCCTAGCCGAGTGCACTCGAGTCCGTGCAGTTTTACGAGTATAAATTGTATGGTGTCCGAACGCATTTCCGTTTGATCTGCGGAAAACTGACTCAGTCGACTGGCCTGATACATCTGGAAAACTTACGAATTACGAACTTCTGTAGCCCGAAGGAAAAACGGAACCCATTTTTGGCTGTTTATCGACTAGCGGAGGTATTATTCTCCAGAAACTGAGAATATTTTGTTACAGCCAGTTTTGAACCCTAACATTCGATTTATTTATTTTGCGGTATTTTGAGCTTCTTTACCTAATTTGCGCTCAACCCGAGCCCTGGAATCCGCCCTTTCGAGCATTACTTCAAAGCTTGAACTTGGATATGCGGGGCACCTTTTTTCATTTTGCTCTCACCCGAGCCCTGGAACCGCCCCTTCGAGCATTACCTCAGAGACATATGCGGGGCACCTGGCCAGAAATCACGGAAATGAATTGAATAAAATCGTAGAGCCTTGGTATCGTTGAGATCATGGTAAGGAGAGGGGAAGACTCCCACGAGGTGGAGGGATGAAATTGTTCGGTGATTCGGGATTTCATGGCAGAGAACTGCTAAGAATCGAAGGACTCGGAGACAAGCGGTAGCGGCCTATACCCGTGACTGAGTCGTGACGACCCCCATTGGGGCCGTCTGTTTCTGGTAAAGTTTTTTGTAGCCAAAAATACATGTATAATATGTTCTTTTCTGGCGGGTCAAGGCAACAAATAAATAAATAAATAATATTTTTCTTGGGGGGGGGGGGGGTGTACACAATAACATCCGCGGCAAATTTCACCAATCCGCAGTTCATCACACAGAACGATTACATCTTTTGAATGGAAAAAGCACAGGGAGGTGCCCATTGTCGTGGATGTTATTGTTGTGTCCCAATACCTGTTATATTTTTTTAAATTTTTGGTTCAAAGTATCTTTCCCATGTACGTTCAGAAGTTCAATTTTCTGTCAGTGACTCCACATTTCTAGAAGGGATGGGTTTTCAGTCCATTGTCGCGGTCAATCTTTGAATGGTGCAAAAATACGTTCCTTGTACATTTTTCAGTACTACAAATAGCAATACTGGTAGAAAAGTTTTGATCCTTGAACACGATCCAGGCGCCAGACTATAGTCATTGGTGCATGTGACGACACAATTTTCAAAAATTCACTGGAAAAGAAAGTTCTTGAAGCAGTTTTGTCCGTAGTCGTGCTTTCGTCGTGGATACGATGTCAATCGTCGCAGACAAAATTCATCTTTCTCTCTAAATTTTCATGCTCCTGCCTTGTAGACTTGTTGAATATTCTCTGCTAAAAATAAACTAGGGGGGTCTAACAAAAAAAGAAATGCCACCTTAATATTCTCGGTTTTTGGAGAATGACCCGGATATTAGAACGTCGAATCGGATCTATCTTTTCACGAAGTGTTCGACATAAATTCCAGGAGTTGACAAGCGACCGCTTCCTTCGATTCTTGCACTAAGTTTAGCCCCTCTACCTCCCCCGTTCTATATAAGTTTTTGCCTTTTTCACTTTGTAAACACACTCCCGAAATGAATGACCGACTGTTGGGTGGAGAGTAGGGTGGCAAAGCCGAGAGAAACCAGAGTAGTAATTATTCGAACGTGAAGTAAGTCTTGTCTTCGAAACAATGGACTTGAACAATTATTATGGCTTTTTGCTGCCCGCGCTGTTCGAGGTGATGGCGGCCGCATTCCACTTTTACAGTCCGCCAATCTGAGTGCACTATGAGATGAGGAGCAACGATGGCATGCGTAGGCCACTCGTGGCGACATAAAAAACGAGGTCAAAATTAATAAATCTCTTTGGGGGTTGTCAACGCCAAATTAACAAACTAGTGGGCGCTCTCGTTCGACTTCTAGAGCGAATCAACGTCAGCGAGCTTTAAAGGCGATGCGAGGTAATTGTACCTCGTGTAGCTCGTTATGTTTTTGAATGGCATTCTAAACAGGTACGGTATACGCACTCATCAATCACGAAAAATAAATCTGAATCCCTCGTGAAACGTTGAGATGAATTATTCCGTAGAAACTAAAAAAATCAGCCAGTGGACGTGTGTGCGAAGTTGTGTTCCATAGGCTTCTGTGTTTTTGGAGTGGCGTGTTACGGGTTCAGCCAAATTGCATTTCTCAGATTTATACGACGGAAATTCAAGCATATGCGTTCCTTTTGATTTCTTTCTGTTCCACGACTTCTTGGACCTCTATCTAATTCTTTTGCTCAGCATTTTATAACACAGCAGTTACAGAAAGTACAAAAAAAAAACCCGACACAAAGTAATTACTTAAGTTGATAGCACACTCGGTTCTCTTCATCAAGATAGGTAATTCAAACAAACAGATGAGAGATGAGAAGAAAAAAGATGAAAAACTGTCTTCAGGAACGGAAAAATCGAGTTGTTAGCAAAATCGAAATGAAGACTTTTTTTAGTTTGATTTTTTCATCAATAACAAAGATCATTATGGGAAATTAATCTGTTTGGTTGTGGATTCGAAACCTTCTCAGTTTAGATTGGAAAATCGCTATCCTCACTATAACTACCTATAAAAGTGTATTTCTGTAGTGGCCGAATTCATTTTTCATGTTATTTTGTCGAAAACCCTGACCAATAGTGGGGATATTTAAAATTGTGTGAATTAATAACATGCATTTAAAAATGAATTTATGAGAACCAAAAGGGATTAAGTCCATTTTTCACACTTCCCTGGAGAAGCAAAAATCTGAAAACCGAAAAATTGTCTGAAACATGGCTTAAGGCAGTGAAAGGGGGCCATAGAAGAAGATTATTGCGAAAAAAAAGTTTTCAAGAATACCTCAGATATAGCTGCTCAAAGTTCTTGGACTTGGCCCATTTTGGTTCTCAGTGGTGACCAAAAGTGAATATTACCGCTGGAAATTGCATGGGACTACTTCCCACACCAAAGTAGATCATTTTAAAACTTGGTCCCATTTCAGTTTAATAAATTCCTCGAGAGTCAAGAATAATGAGTCACGAAGGTGAAAAATGGAACCATTCGAAAGTTTTCTTTATTTTTGTCACAAACACATGAAGTTTTCGGGTGAAACGTAGCCAGAAACTGCGTTCCCGACGCGTGAGCGAAATTTCAACTAAACCAGTCGATTTCCCATGTCTTCATGCCTCAGTTTCCGTCACTAACTCTAAACTGCTAAATAGATTTGGGCACCTTTTGGTTCTCACTGATTCAAGTATTGTCTTCGTCGTTTCCATTTCTTGCGGTAGGCCTGTTGGCTTGTCCGCAGGGTCGCCGTCTGCGATCCTCCCGAAGGGCTCGATGTGTCCTTCAGTTTCTCTCTTGGTTTTCCATTGACCTTCTTCTGACTGGTTTCAGTTTCTTTTTTTCATTTGCGGGTGTCCGTATTTTAACCTAGAGTTCACCTCTGCTTGGGTTCCCAAGATCCATCCGGTTTATTCGTCTCCTCGTGAAATTTAGTGAGACGAGTTTTTCGCCTAACCTGGGTGCCAGCCATGCTTAGCATTTCATGGTCGTAAGATTCCAAATCAGTCTGCATGACGGCTGGTTTCGACTCTTCCTGCTTGCGGTTGTTCTGTGGAGTTATGTTTAGGTTTTGTTTTTAGGTTTTTTCGGTTTGGTTTGGTTTGATTTGGTTTTTCTTGTATTGTTGTATCGTGATTGGTTGTTATTTTCTATTATACCCGGGGGGGGGGTGTCCCTTGCCCCGCCCGCTTAGTTTTGCTGATGGGCTGACCCGTTTGCCAGACTGTGGTACTTGGAACTATAAGCGACCGTTGAGTTTTTTGGGTCCTCTAGACTGCCCGCACGATCACGGCCGCCTGGTTTGGAGAAGTGCTAGCAATATCCATAAAAACTCCGGACACCCCATTTAAAAATGTTATTTTAATAAAGATGAGTGTGGACGGTTCTATTCAGAGGCGTTATGAACCCTGTCAGCGCGGCAGAGAGGTCAAAAATTGTTTAGAGATGTCGATTCGGTACAAACATGTTTTATGCAAGCGAAGAAGAAGAAACAAAATAGCGCTTTTTATGTTTTTTCAACTGATGTACAGTCCAGAATTTCGACTAAACCAAAAAATGCAAAATCAGTACAAAGATTTTCAATCCTTCATGTGAAAAGAACGAGACTAACAGTTTCCTTGTTTGGCGAACTAATGGTCCAAAATGCCTACTAAATGGTCAGATTTGCCGAAAATGTCCGACTCCTAAGATTCGTTGAGGTGTTACTCTTCCCTTTCACTACGCCACTGGGTTTTGAATCATTAACTGTAACTGTTGTACTCATTATTCCCCAGTGTAAATAAAATTGTTTGTTGTTAATACTTTTTCTAATCTTTATTTTCTGTTTTTGTTTACAGGTAAGCGCTACAAAACCATACAGACACGTTAGTTAATAATGGTGGTGTTTTAACTTAACGTATCCGAATATGAGTACAAAATTGAGAATCGAATTCACGTAGCTGGTGAGTTATTAACAAAAGAGATTAGAGTACAACCGCTGCCAGGAAGGGCATTGTTACATGGATATGTCGTCCAGGCGACCATACCCACGTTCCAATACCTTTTCTAGTCGTCCATTCTCGGTGTCGCTCGGTATTCGTGTCGGCTGGTTGAAACGTGATGGAATGAATGACATCTACTACATCACGACGGTAACGTTTTCCTGCGGAAAGTTTTCTCTTTCATGTGGCGAGCCATTAGACATATCCATGTTAAAACTGGCAGACAGTAGCCTAAGCTAATAACGATGAGAAAGAAACAGATCACAAAATTGTGAATGAGAATAAGGGGAAGTAATTTAAGCTAATAGCGCACTCGTTCCTCCTATCAAGATATGTATGTAATTCAATTGCGACGACACACTCAAGTACGAGTAATTAACTTGCAGTAAACAATTTGTTGGTTGTTACACCCCTCAAGGATTGTGTGGTAATTCGCAATCAGTTCATACCAGCTTGTTGATAACATTTACACTGCATATTCCTTTTATGCCCATTGTCTTTTGGATACACACTTTTCATTCTTGTATTTCTCTCTTGGTATGAGCCCGATGTATCTGTATGGGTACTTGTTATAAAGGAAATCTTGTGCTCGTTTATGTGATAACACTGGTTTCACTCAAAAACAGTAGCCGCACTCGCTGGCAATCATTACTGATAGCGCGCAGAGCCATGTGACATGATTTTTGTTTTTTTATCAGTTAGAGTCAACTTTGAGACCAATTTGAGGTAAGCAAACACGTTATTATTCTATGAAATGAAATTCAGAAATGGGTAAGGTATGCCCTGTAGATCTCATTGAAAAATAAAAATTCAAAAGAAATAATTTTTATGATGTTATTACACCGTGAAGTTTTGTAACCGAAAGGATATGCTGGGTGTTCAGTATGGAGAATATTCTCAAGATTACTGATATAAAATTCTTGATGTAAAACATCAAAAAATCGTCTATTTTCACTATTTTCTTGTATTTTAGGATGGCAAAACTATTTAATGAAAAAATCGGATAAATGAAGAATATTTTCTCTACTGAAAAATATTATTGTAGCATAACATAACGACATGCCATATACCCAGCGTATCCATGCAGATACACAAACTGTGATGTAAACCCAGCGTATCCTAATGGATACATAAATTCATTTCATTCAATATGTGTCAAAATTGAAAACTGATGTCAAAAATGGATTCCTGGGGTCATTTTACATAGGTATAATAGGCTATCAAATAATTTTTTCACCCACTCGTTCATACCTTGGGCATGGGAGGGATATAATTGTTACAATGTCAACACTTTCACATTGTACACGGAATGGTGCACTAACCCATGCACACGCATTCAACGCAACTTAAAAGCTCTATTATTATAATAATTATAATACAGCAATTCTGGGATATAATTTTGTCCTGTACTAGTACTCCAGCTAGATTTCTGCCCCCGAACCCATGTTTGGACATAAGCCTCCCCTAGTTTCTTCTATTCTTTTTTAAGGGCGAGCTCTGTATCTCCATCCCATCCTAAATTCTTTTCTAATTTTGTCCCATAACCGAATTGTGTCCCATGTGTGGAGGTACCTGCTATCAGTATCCGAATTGAGTCTCGGATTCGCGACCAATTCTCATTCATTGCGGGATAACTTGCCTAAGTTGCGTCAATTATTAGGGTGGCAACAGTCGCTTCTTTTTTCATCGCCGCTGAACGTTTTTTCAAATTTTGAATATCGCTTGTTTTTGCGTAAGTACTGTGCACTGAACTTCTAATAACGTTTCTATAAGTACGTAAATAATATGATGTGCCACGTAGAATGAACTGTTTAAGTGGGAGTGAAACAACTCACACGCATTCGTTGTTCGAGTGGTGGCCGAAGAATATTCTGCCCCCATAGTGGACTGGAGAACTAGCAGTTGAAATAAACGTAATTATCGAGCACATATAGTCGCTAAATTTTTGCACCCTCTCGTCCTCTCAGGAAGCAGTGGCATTAGGTCTTCCACAAAAGATTCTTCAACATTGACAGCGTGTAGAAATCTTAGACTAAGGAAAAGTTTGAAGAACTGCCCTCTTTCGCTGTCAAAATCTTTATATTCGTCCATCAAGGACAGGTTCTGGATTCGACGCCACCAGCTTTGCCCCAGATGGAAGCGACTTCCTTTTGTGGAAATAGCAGGCTATACCTTATGCGCTGCACTATGGATGGCTTGCTCCAAATCAGCGAAAAATTCTTAGAGTTTAAAGATCAAGCCAAGGTCAATGATCTTATTCACAACATTTTGGAGAACTGTTTCGTAGGCGCCAGTTGTTTTGCTTGGAAGAAGAGGACATACAAGTGGGACGCATGTATTGTATTTGAACCCATAAGTATGGTGAAAAGCTGTGTGAACAAAGTTGGAACACTTTGGAACCTTCTGTCTGTGTAGACCATTGAATAAAAGCTCAGAAATTTGAGATTACACCTCGTCGCAAAATATGTGCGACTACTACAAACGATTTTACCCGTCCTTAAACATACCCTACTCGCCAGTACAGGACTCAATTCGCGTATTCCTTCGTCTTATCCCCCACCACAACTGGACTCAATTCGGACATTTCTTATTCTTATCTCCGCTGCTTCCGGACTCAGTTGGGCTAAAAATGACATTCTGGGACTCAACTCAGAACCGCCCATTCTCGGCGTCGCTTGGTATTCTTCGTGTCGGCCGGTTGAAACGTGATGGAATGAATGGCAACTACATCACGATGGTAACGTTTTCCTGCGGAAAGTTTTTTATGGAACGTTTTCTGCGAAATTTTTCTCTTTCACGTGGCGAGCCATTAGACATATCCATGTCAAACCCGGCAGAATGTAGCTTAAGCTAATAACGATGAGAAAGAAACAGATGATCACAAAATTGTGAATGAGAATAAGGGGAAGTAATTTAAGCTGATAGCGCACTCGTTCCTCCTATCAAGATACGTAATTCAATTGCAACCACACACTAAAGTACGAGTAATTAACTTGCAGTAAACAATTTGTTGGTCGTTACATCCCTCGAGGATTGTGTGGTAATTCGCAATCAATTTGTACCGGCTTGTTGGCAACATTTAGACTGCATATCATTGTTACAATGTCAAAACTTTTCTCGTTATACACGGAATGGTGCACTCACGCATAGGCACGCATTCAACACAACTTAAAAGCTTTATTATTATGTTCGTAATTACAATACAGGCTGGCCAGACACACTCTTTTTCAAGAGTGTTGTTCTCTTTTGGAACAATGAAAGAAGAGTACTCTTTCTGTTCCTCTGAAACTTCAATTTGCACTCTTTTGATCACTTCATGAAAAAATGAAACTAGAGACACATTTTTCTTAATTGGACGCTATTCAACAAGAGGGAACCAACTAGCAAAATCCGCTTTTTGAGAACACGTGATTTGAAGTTCAAGAGCCATGTAGAAACTATATAACACAGCGTTTACTGATAAGCTTTTTTCAACGTGAGTACACATTTTTGAATCGAGGCCCAATTTTGAAAAATTCTAGTTTTTACGCTCTTTCCAACGATACTAATAACTCATTTGGTTTACAAATGTTAGTTGGTTCCCTCCTGCTAAACAGCATCCTATTGTAGAAAATATTTAGAAAATTTGACTTTTTCAAGAGAAAAGTATCTGCATACTTAGATCCAATGTGAGATACCTTTCTGTACTGCAACTCTTTATTAGCTGAAAAATCAAAATGTACAGTCAACTGGCAATACTGATGTAACTGAACGTACTTCAGTTGTGTTTCAGTTGAGGAGTTGAAAATAATCTATGAAAAGGGCCTCCACTCAATGTATTTCTCATGGGACGGCGGCCCTTTTCACGTATGTATATGTACATCTTGTCAGGGACGTAGCGAAGAGTTTTTTCTGGAGGGGAAAAATAGTTAAATTCCCAACTGACTCAACTCAAAATTCTCAAGTATTAAAATTTGTTTATATGTACTGGCGAAAAAAGAAAAAAACTTGTTGGATTTTCCTAACTTTGGATCCATCTAATAAAATTTTCCAACTCCGGCGGAGGATTGGAGGCAGGCTGCCCTGTGCCCCCCCCCCCGTATTTCCGTCTCTGCATATTGTTCTTTTGTTATTCTGAAATTAAAATTGTGATAAGTGAAAACAGTTTTCAGTTTATAATTTGGTCATCATTATAATGAATAAAACAGTATATCATTTTATTGTGATGATGATGGAATGGTATTTCATTATGATATTGTGGTATTTGTTTCATGTGCTCAGTTTTTTAATAATACACTACCGGACAAAAGCCTTTATCCACCCGTCAAAAATACAGAAGTTATTTATGTTCTGGTGGAAAATAAACGCACGCGAATGACTCGAAGTGAAGACAGAATATTCTCAATGTGTAGCGCGAGAAAATGTTTTGACCCCTTTTTTCTTGTACCCCATAGTCAAGCCACTGCGCTAGTCCTCTTCATTTTGGTATACTCTTTATCTTTCTGAAAAAATCTGGCCAGTCTGATAATGCAGCAATTCTCGGATATAATTTTGTCCTGTTTTTTGTGGGGCAGGGCCACTAGTACTCCAGCTCCTTATTTCTATCCCAGAGCCCATTTTTTGCGCGTAAGCCTCTCTACCAGTTTTTTCCAATCTTTTTCAAGGGTGAGCTCTTTATCTCCATTCCCTCCCAAATTATTTTCTAATTTTGTCCCGCCGTCGGGTCATTGGCCTTCCAGTGTTTCTTTTTTGGTCGTATCGTGTTCACTCTTTTGTCTTTCTTTCCCATCCTCCCTCCTTTTGTCTGCAGATACGTCCGGTATATTTTATTTTTAATTTCCTAATCGCATAGCCTACATCTCTGGTTTCTGTTTTTGCCATCATTATCTTTTGGTTTCTGTTTTTGCCATAATTATTTTTTTCCTTATTTTATATTTTCTCTTAATTCCTAGCATAGACCTTTCCATAGACATTTGTGTATTTCTGAGCCTCTCTACTTCTGCTTTTTTTAGCGCCCATGTTTGAGCTTCATAGATAAGGAAAAATAAGGTACCAGTGTTTCATACTTTTGCCTTCATTGAGATTGGTATCTTACTTTTATAAATATTCTTTGTATTCGAAGAATTACTCCACCTTTTTTTAATCCTTGTGAAAATTTCTTTAACCCTACGATCTTCAAATGTTATAACGTGCCTTAAATACACCACCTCGCTTGTCCCGTCCAGTTGACTTCCTTTCTGTCTATAGTAATCATCTGTTTGGGTGCATTTGACATAATATTTGTTTTAAATATTTTAATTTCCAAACCTGCCTTCCTACTTGCTTTTATAAATTCGTTGATTATCCCTTCCAACTCATCCCTTTTTCCTGCTACACCACACCATCCGCAAACCTCAAGTTGTTCAGAATTCTCCATCAATTTTGATATCCTTATTCCCTCCAGTCTAATTGTTTAAACATTTCCTGAATTACATTATTGAATAAGTTAGGTGATAGTAGGAGATCTCCGTGACGTACATCCCTCTCCAGCATGAATTCTTCCCCTGATGTATCCATTTTTACATAGGCTGTGGAGTTGTTATACATGTATTTTATTACTCTGATGTGTTTTCCATTTGTTCCCTGGTTTTTTAACACATCCCGCAGAAACCTGTGTCTTAGCTCCTCAAAAACCTTGCAGAAGTCAATGAATAAATAACAAATGTACCTTGAAATTATATTATTTTGTTTTTTCCATTATTTGGTTCAGAATAAACATGTGGTCTACTATGGAGCGATCTGTTCTAAACCCTGTCTGTTCTGTATCCTGGGCCATATCCAGTTAGGTATATATACTCTTTCTTTGAGAACCTTCGTGAAGATTTTTTCTACATGTGACTTTAGAGGGTCGATAGTTTTTTCTATTTCATCCTTTGAAGATTTATTACAGCTTTTAAAATGCATTTTTCAAAACTTGCTTATAAAAACATTCTGTTCCTCGATGTGATCTATAAATCCTAAAAACTGCAATACATTTCATCCAGTTATTGAATAGCCAAGTCCGGACAGAAATACACGATTCTTTCTTATAAAGTCGAAATTTTTAGTAATTGAAATGGATGAATAGTGATTGCTATATGATTGTAGGGTATGTCTGAAACGTGGAATGATCAAAATGCCAAAAAAGTTAGAAGTTCTTAAGATATAAGGATATAGCAAAATGTAAACTGACTTCGTGCAACCAAAATGGCGGTTCGATTGTATCCAGCTCTTTAACGTACCTCTAAACGGTGCAACAACTGCAGTAATGGAACCGAGAACAAAGAAGGATGAAACTGTTGGGGCACCTTGTAGGCTGTCCACGCTCCATTCGTCTTCCCTATTACGAGCATCTATCTCGTTTTAATTTAAAAATTACTTCTCTTCAAACTGATTTCGTGTATTTTCGACGTTAATTTCATCGTTTTCCCCTAGTTCCTCTTGGATCTAGTTCATTTTAACGCGACCAAGAAGAATAGTTGGCATCGGTTTCCGAAGAGAATATTCGGTTCGTCTCCTTTGCGGAACCACACATATGTTTAGTTACTGGTACATGTGCGTTTTATTATCGAATGATTTATAACGTGGTAAAGAGCCGACAGAACATTAATATTACGGGGGCGGTGACATTTCACGGTAAATATTTTCGGAATGTAATTATTATTGTCGAGTTCGTATGTATGTATAGTATTCGTACTGCCCTGGCTGCCTCTGCAGTTGGTTGTCGCGCGAACCGAAGTACGAGGATGCGTTTACCCGTTTACGAAGTGATAATGATGAGGGATCGTGGAGGAATGGTGACATAATCGCTTTCGACGAAGATACACACTTTCCCATCATTAGTGTGTATACAACATCAAGCCGTTGAGTACAGGGTGGGATGTAAAATTTGAGAAATGAATACTCGTAATGGTGGTGGCTTCACGAAAAGAGGGGTTTTCTAGTCCTAATATCCTCCAAGCCCCTCAAGAAGCTGAACGTCCCACAAAAATCAGTTTTTCCCCCGAATATCGGAAAATATAGTCTACTATAAGATACAATTTTAAAACGAGAATAAAAATTCCCTTCCTCCTAAAAAAAAATACATGTATAGAATCTGCTTGTAAATGTTTTCGACATAGATATGTCTTATCACTGGCCATTCACAAAAATTGTGCGTCTGTCCGATCGGCACCGAGACCAACACTAGGATGGATGGTCAAATCTTCTTTCGAAATTTCTAATGCGACCCAGGTAAAAAATTGCCTTTGGTTAAAAAAATGTTAATTTTCCCTGAAAGAATTATCCTCGAAGTTTGGTACAGGGCTAAAAATTGAATGTTACGCGGCGCCTTAAAACTGCCGGTTATGCAAAATTCTTACATAGTCTCGTTAATAGTATTCAATAGTATTCGTCGTGAACTTTAAATTAGTTCATGTACAAATTTTGCCTATCGGTGAAATTGAAGGCGCTAAAGCACTTACAATACTTTGTCGCTTGATAGTACCTTCAGTATGGCAGTTAGGCAAAATTCTCATATAACCTTAACAGTAGTAATGACTGAGATTTACAAAACTAGTTATATACCAAAATTTGCCTATCTGGAATATTGAAGGCGCTAAAGCAGTCACAATAATTTGTTGCTCTATAGTGCCTTCAATTTTACAGGTAGGCGAAATTTGTACATAACTCATTTTGTAGGTCTCAATCGTTGCTACTGCTAATGTTATATGTGAAGTTCGCCTATCTGCCATACTAAAGGTGCTATAAAGCAACAAAGTATCGTAAGTGCTTTAGCGCCTTCAATTTCACGGATAGGCATAATTCGTATATGAACTAATTTAAAGTTCGCGATGAATACTGCTAAAAATGCTGTGTAAAAATGTTGCATGACCTACATTTTTCAAGGTGCTGCGCCATAAACCGCTTGCCGAGCATGAGAAAGATGAACTGGATTTCGTTTCTTTCTTCTCCTGTAAAATTACGGAAATGTCAGATCTATCTAGTCTCATCTTACCACCAACCACTCAGTCGTGCTAGACTAGACTTTATGGCTCCAGAGAGTTTTTCGAAACAATTTATCAGTTCTGTTACTCGGATTTATGTCATTTGATGCTGAGCAAAAGGCTGTTAGAAACGGTTCACCAATTTTGTTTGCGAGAATTTACGTCATTTGGTGTTCAATCTTTTCCGAAGTGTTGTGCGAATGTGATTTCTCTTCGGCTATCAGTTTTTCGATGAGGTTGCATCGGATACTATTTCCCTGTCGTACCCTTATTCCAATACTAAAATAATGCTTTTCGCCCCTTCATCTTGACCTCTGTACATAGCCAATTGACTTCTAACAAACGTGTAAGATTCATCGTTTCAGTTCGGTCGCTCGGTTCGTATCGCTGGAAAAAACATGATATTCTACAAAATACGACAAAAACAAAGGCAAGAAACTCGAAATATCCGATGCATATGGGAGGTGTCGGCCATCTGTTTTATTATTTGATATCAAATCGCATGTATATGGAGGTATTACGGCCTGCACAGACGTTTTTTGTTTCTGCCCTGAAATGAATACGACACTTTCTTTTTTTTTCCATACTTGAGAGCCTGTGTAACTCAATTTACACTCGCATCCTTGAGGGCATTATCCATCTTCCCTTCACTCGTTTTCCTATTTTTCTATGTGTAGTACCTTTTTAGCAGATATGTGTTACCAACACTCGCCTTCGAAATCTCATTTTCATGAATCATTTTGATGTCATCGACTTCGTGTTTTTTATTGTGCGCAGTCTGTACTCTCTTTCTCTTTCTGTCTAACGAAATGAGGTGTTCGGTTCTTACTATGTAAGGTGTATAGTTTGTGAGTTACCGACGATGATGCTGCAGCGAGAAAACATTGGTGAAGAGAATAAGCAGTTCGAAAAGGAGAGGACATGATTAGGGACCGAAGTACTGTAATACGCTGAAATGAAAAGAGATTGATAATATACGTTAGACTATTTTATTTATTTTTTTTTGAATCTATACTACGACTAGTTTGGTATGTAAATTCGAAAAGCGACTCGTTTCGAAGAATAAATGTAAAATGGATCGAATTCCTGCGTGTGTGTAGCTAACACGAGATTAGAAAAATTTTATATGCTGGGAGGGGAAGGGGTTAGAGGTGCAAAGCGTTATTCATCTGCACGAAATTTCGATTCAATATAGTACCTACGCGCATTCTTTATATACGTGTACCGTATACGGTATACAGCTGTATTCTAAATTATAGAGGGCTTTCTTTTGAAATTCAGCTTCTGTTTTTTTTCCAAATTACACGGTTCGATGATACATGTACCTTTATGCTTTTGCAGTAGATACATAGGTGATACTTGAGCAGAACTACGGATTTCAATTCCAATATGCTCTGAATGTCTAATTCTGGCGCTCCAAATATCAAATCTAATTATAATACTCCCGTTTGTGGGAATTGGCGCAAATATCTTGGAGAGACCCCATCTCTGAAAAGAACCCCATGCTATGCTATGCTACCGCTCCTCCCCCTCCTGCTTCACTGCGAGTACGAGTATAAACGATAAAATTTCGTTGGTTTGGTGTGAAAAGGTAATATCTGCAATTTTTTCACAAAGTAACTTTGTGAGTATCGTTGGATAGAGAATTTTACTATCTACAAGATACCACGCGGTAAATGATGAAATATTGTCTCAGTTCAACAGGAAAGCAAAAAACAAAATGGCTTAAAAGTACACTACTAATAAAATTCATCATATGAAAAGGCTTAAGAAAAGAAAAGTGGAATGTTTTCATCTCTGAGATGTATTTCCAGTTGAATGTTGAAGCTTTGTTATACTGTTTTTACTTGAACCCATTTTTCACAAATTCGTTGTGGTTGCTTCAAAACCTTCAAACCTCTCTCCTGAAAAATCTGTTTTTTTGAAGATAGTACCTTTTCATACTAACCCAACGACTTATTACTGTCAGGGTTGCCACTTTCTGGAAAACCGGGAAAAGTCAGGGAATTTGGTCAGTCAGGGAAAAGTCAGGGAATTTTCATTTAAGTCAGGGAAATTTTCTGAAAATAACAAACGAGTTCGTATTTTATCAGAGTAAACTTTTTTTATCTGTTGGAATGGACTCAACTTTCTTTGAGTATTTCTAATATTGAAAAGTATTACATAAATTACATCTGTACCTTCTTCTTCTCGATAGCGATTTTTTTAAAATCTGTATTGTAAAATATTTCTGTGACTCTCCTCCCTCTGGGCTTTCTCGGAATCCTGTTAAAAAGTCAGGGAAAATTGGAAAAGTCAGGGAAAACCAATCCTGAAAAAAAGTGGCAACCCTGTAAGTAGTCGACCATCTTATTGACTATAATAAAATAGTACGGCCTGTTTTGGTTCCTGAAATTGCATTTCCTTCATTTGTGCTTCTTTTCTTTTTAAGCTAGCAAAATGGAGAACAAGACTTCATTTTACTTTTCCCTTTCGAAATAAGCTATCGACAATGAACATCGAATCAGTGGTTGGGACCATCCCTATTTTACGTAATGAATCAAGGCGCAGGGGTCTGGCATTTGATTACTTTAGATTACAAGGGGAGGGGGTGTGGTGAATGATTACGTCATTAGTTCTAGGTAGCATGATTTTGGTTAAAATGTGGTGCGGCGGTCGTGGATTTTATCTTAGGACCAGCTGATGAAGATGAAAATAATATTGCCTTGATGCATTTCTTTTAAATGGTTGGTTGAAAAGTCACTTTGAGGCGAACTAAACTTCCGGATAACACTACACAACAGCATAAAAACAATGGGATGAGATTATATGATTTTAACTGTATTTGGAATGCTGAATACGATGGCATTATCCATTATTCTCAACAACCTCTCGTTTTCCATATTTAAAATTAAAATTTTATTAAAATTTCAGCGTTCTATTCCTTTTTGTCGTGCAGGAATAGCTACACTGATAGTGATAACAATACTGAACGCGTATAGTTGTTTGATCAGTAGTATCATCTTGATGATATTAAAAATTTGCATGATAGGAAAAAATAATGAACTGTAATCAAAAAATTAACATCGGCATTAATTTCCTCGTTGAAAATACATATAGAATCATGTATTCTCATGCCATTGTTTTTAAAAAATTTCAAATTGTTGTGTAGTGTAATGAATATCCGTGTTTTTCCCTTGTAACTTTATTTGTAAATTTTCTCATCATAGCCTTGGCGTTCAAATAATGTTCTTCTGTTACAATTCTAGGGAACATGTACGGTACTGATGCCCTATAAGGCCAGCGAAAGTGTTTTTGGAAAATAAATCACCACGGAATAGATGTTATGAAAAACTTTTTTAGGGGATGAAACTTTAAAGTTTTTTTCGGAAAATGACTATTTTGTTTTTATTTTTACCCAAGAAGGGCTGAGGAAAAGCATTCTGAAAAAAAAAAAAAAAAAAAAAAAAAGTAATTTTGGGCCTTATTAGGAACAGCTATTCTAATAAGGCCTTCTCTTTCTTTTTCGAGCTTAGTTGTATCAAAATGCGAGAAAACACACACACACAAATACTTGAAACAATTCAGTATATTTTGACAGTTCGTACAAAATTAGTTTACTTACTTGAATTTTTAGCAATTTTTGTACAAAAATATTTTTAATTCTTTCCCGTTACACTCGTAGTAGGTTATACATATATTTTTCGTAAGCATTGTGGGTTCATAATTTATTCATCGCTCTATTTCGGACTACGCTTTTTTTCCTGCGCCCTTTTACACTTAGCTTATCACGCATCCTAAGTGAAAATATTTCATTAGAAATCAAATTTACGATGATGGGCCTTATTAGAAAACTAGGAGAAACACTTTTTCAAACGTAATCGGCATGGCATGGGGTAAATGTAATCAAAAAATCAAGTACGCCTTATTGTAGCTAATTGTACATAGAATAATACCATATTAATAAAATGTTGAAAACGTACTCACATTTTGTAATATTTCAATTTTTTCGAAACTTGAAAATAACATTAGCGTTTGAAAATCACCGCATTTCACTGGTTTTTGGCTTTCGCTTGCAACCAATGCACTCGATAGTGTTGCCTGACATCCCTTACGTCACTCGGTATAGTTTCACAACATCAAGTCTAAACGACAAGTTAGAGAGGGTGGGCCTTATTTGTGCACCGGGCCTTATAGGGCATCAGTACGATTACGTGGAGGGAGTCAGTCAAATGATCACAGTTCATTACAGAGGGGAGAGAAGGTCTAAAATGGGCTCAATTTTGAATACGTAATACGATTCCTAGGTTGTTTCTGAAATTGATGATTCACATCATGAATCAGTTCTTCACCACGAAACTTTTTAATTTTGTTGAAAATATTGAGAATGGCATCTTTTCTGATGTGTTGGTTGGTATGGTGTGGTGGGACGTATGGCGATGCACGCATGCCCAAGTAGCCCCTGAGACACCGCACCCCCGGCCCCGGAAACTACCCTTTCGAGCATCGCATCAGTACTGAGGGGAACGCTTTGGGGCTAGGCCCGAGCCCCCATTTCTCCCGGCCGGAACGGTGCGCGCGTCCTGCCAGGGCCACCACGGGGTTCCCTACTGACCGAGGTCCGCACTCCCAGAGCGCTCGCCTGGAAATTTCAGGTCCCCCGCCGCCGGACCCGCTGCCTCTTCCTCTTCACTCACTCGTCGTGTGAGACTCGTCTGATTGAAGCTCCAGCCCTGGTGCTGCGGGCAAGCTTCGCTGGATGGTATCCGCTGCCGCAGCAGCAGCAGCAAGTCCAGCTTCTCCTCCTCCTTGCGTCCTCTGTCTCGACCACTCAGCCTCCATCTTCCGTCGCATGATGGCCGAAACGAAACCCGACACCCGGTTCCAACCGCTTCGGCTCCTCAACAGCTCCGGAACCATGGTGTCCGGCGCAAGGCGGTCGATCACGCCGTCTCCGGGATCGACCGTGACCGCCCCGCGCCTCTCCTCCCAGGCGTCGCACTCGAACAGCGTATGCCACGGCGTGTCCTCCTCTCCGCTTGCACAATGGTTGCACTCGGCGCTCCCCGCCAAACACATCCGGTGCAGGTACGAGCCGAAACAACCGTGTCCGCTCAAGACCTGGATCAGGTGGAAGTTCAGGCTTCCGTGCTTCCTACCTAACCACAGGTCGAGCTCACCGATCAGCTCCCGGGTCCACTCGCCTTTCGAAAACTGGGCGAGCCTATCCGTCCATCGCTGAAGCGTGGTCAGCTGAATGCCACGCTTCGCCCGGCGTGCCTCCTGCCGCGTCCTCGCTTTTTTCTGCGCCTTGTAGAACTGCGCCAACTCGTCGACCTTCAGCGCGATGGGTGGAAGGCGCGCCAGCACGCCTACCACCTCCGTTGACACGGTGCGATACGCGCTGACGCACCTTAGCGCGACTCTCCGCTGCACGTTCTCCAGCTCCACTCTTCGGTCCGGGATCTGGACGGCGTCCGCGAATACCGGTGCGCCGTACGTCAGGACCGACAGCACGACGTTCGCGTACAATCTCCACTTCTGCTCCCGCGTGTTGGTTGTTATAGCAGCTGTATAAGAAGGGTCCTCGGTCATTGTTCCAGTGTACGTACTTCGAGACCCCCATCCTCCGGTTTAATAATAATCGAGAAATTCGAAGCTATTTTGGGAGTATTTTGAATGCAGGAAGGAGAAAGCCTTGCAAGTGTTCCAATCAAATTTGATCATGAGTACAATTTACAAATGACACTATGCAACAAAATAAAAATCAAGTATTACGCATTCGAAGAAGTAATTTTAGGCTAGGTATTTTTTAACGCTGAATACTTCTGTTCACCCCCCCCCCCCCCAACACATATAGTTTTGTGATCTGGAATACTGGAATAGTTTGAAGTGAACGTACATTTTTTGTAAGAAGAGCTGGTGAAACTCATAGTGACCACACTGGTTTATGGGTTTATCAATTTGGATTACCAATTGAACGAATAGAAACGGTAGTTTTGAAAGGAATTTTACGTGTCTAGAGCCCATTCAGATCTTAAAATTTTGATGTGATCGAGGGAAATGGACAGGAGTACTGTATTCATCATTGGAAACTATAAATCACTTATTAGAATACATAATACAGAGTAACCACTCCCTGGAAAACCGGGAAAAGTCAAGAAATTTTGTCAGTCTGGAGAAGTCAGGGAATCGCTATAATTGTGATAAATATCCGGGACCTTTTTGAGAATAATGAGAATTAAAGAATAACCCTATTTTCCAGGAATAAATGTCAGTATAAAGTGTAATGACTTGAGCGTTTCTTTTACGAAGTACTCTCAAAACTATGTAGTTACAATACCAGCTGGAAGAATGTCTGGAAAAATTAAGAAAATTGGTCTGGAAACCCGGGGAAAGTCAGGAAAAATCACTCTTAAAAAATGTAGTTGCCCTGTAATACAAAATAGTTGTTGCATAGTTTAATTCTTCAGGCTCCTTTACAACTCTTCAGAACTTCTTACAGATTTATTAAAATCATCTCGAAATTTCCGAATTTTTTCTAGACCATCTAAGACTCGCGTACGCACGTCTAAAGAGTCGGAAGAATTTGAAATAAGTCTGAAAAATTATTGAAAGAGTCTCGGCGAGTCAAGAACAAATTTTAACAAGTTTGAATAGAGGTAAATATGCTTAGACGAGTGTTGAAAAGTTCAAAACATATCTGAGATTCTTACAGGATTTTCATACCTAAATATGGGAGTCTAAAGGGTCTCGCACAAGTTCAGAAAAGCACTACAAAGTCTTAAATATCGAACCTGTCTAAGTATATGAGTCTTCAAGAATTTCAAAGCGGTTTGGAAGAGTGTAGAAAGTGTCAGTGAAGCCTGAAATAGTCTTGAACGAATGTGAAAGCGCTTGAGAATTAATCCTGAACTATACAAGTGTCTTGATAAGTCTTAGTTTATACGTTTGAACGCGTGTAGCTTCTTGAACACAGGGGCGCTACCAGAACTTTTTTTGGTGGGGGCTAGAATTTAGAAAAACAAAACTTTTGGGTAGAGTTGAAAGTTCGATTTGGTACCTACCTCTTTTCATGAGGTATGAATTTGTGCGAACCTACGACGCAACGTAACCGCGTCAGACTATTGGCATCAATTTTTTTTTTTTCATTTTAAAACTGATTTTGAAAAAATTTCGAAAAATTCGGGAGGACTATGTATAGCCTCCTAGCTCCCTCCTGGGTTGCGCCCTTGCTTGAACAATCTTGGAAAAACCAGCAAGAGTCTTACAAACCTTTAAACCCGTCTCTATTGAGTTTTAAACAATGTTAGATGATTTTATAAATGTCTTAGCGAGTTCGACAGAAATCTTGAAAACTTTCAAATAGATTTGAAAGAGCTCAGTCAAGCCTAGGAGAATTGTGAGCAGCGTTAAACTCTTCTCAAACTTTCAGATCCTTGGCAATAATCTAATGCCCGTCAGTCAGTGCAGGCCCCCTTGAGCCATAAAAATTACACCAAATATTAGGTATTCAAAAGAAAAGTAAAATTTTCTGCCGGCTGTTGACACGGTAGAGGTCTTCTCAAGTCTAAAAATTGTATTTTGCAATTTATTTTTTGCCTAGAATTTAATTAATTTCTTCTAGCTCGGTTCGCGAATACCCGATACCATCCTCCCCTTCCTAAGGAAAGAATTCCTGGTACTTTCTTGACTTAATGTTCTAAGTTATAATTATTTTTATTATTATTATTATTATTATTATTATTTTATTTTTTAAAAGAAAATTATAGCCCTTCTCAGAACAAAAAGATCTCTTAGGTCCACGATCTGTTTGGCTATAATCGCTCCCTAAACTCATACAGCTCCGAATGTGAAGTTTTTCTTTGAGTTTTTTTCTTAATATGACTTTCAAAAAATGGAAATTTGGGGCCCCTTGGAATTTTTAATATTTCAAGAACTCATTAGACTACAGGAATTCTGAATTCTGTAAAATACTGGAAACCCAAAATCGGTTCCCTTGATTGTAATTACAGAAGTATTGGAGCCCTTATAATCGTGGAAATTTTTGAATACAGAGACATCTGTATTACTACGTCACGTCAAATATTCATTTTTTCAAGACCCGTCACATTTTATTATTAAATAGTGGTTTGTGGTCGAAATTAAGATAGTGTTATTACTAGGAGGAATTTTTCTGAAATGCCCAATTCTATTTTCAGACTATTTTTAAATGAACTTTTTTCTTATTTTTGGTAAACTATATTCTTTTCTGGGTTCCCGAACCACCATCCACATACGGGGAGCACTCCTTGTTTCTGTTTTCTTAACCATCGAGAAGAATGTTCTTTGTCTACATTTTGTACTCGAAACGACGAATGTGTTTCGGACGTTTGCCGATTTCGGTTTCCCCGGTAACGACGACAATTTCGTAAATTAAAAATGTCGATCAATTTGTAAACAATCGGGTATTCATTTATTATTACAAGTGCTCGAGTCGAGTGGTCTACTTATTGTTTGAACAGCTTATCGCGATGAAAGGTCGAACAGGCTCCCACGAACCCAGAAGAGTGCTAGACGACGAAAGTGAAATTTCGGTAAGATCGGATGCAAAGAACGCTTTTCTTAGCGATTCTCGAGGTAATGAGTCATAGGGCGAAAAGAAAAATGCGACTTTTCGATAAGTTACGACCTGGGGTGCGCGAAAGGTGTCTGTAGATATGAAAATAAGGTGTGCAAAATTTTTTCGAATTTGGTCAATATTTAGATGGGGATATGGAGGTAAAATGATGCTGTAGCTGTGAAGTACGTGTCACTGTGTTGCGAATATGACTTAAAGATTATACGCCTGTAATGGAGTATGATAATGCGACACATGAAATTCTCCCATCCAGTGATCTATATCGAACACACAAAAGAACGTTGAAGGCTCTCCGGAGTCAAAATAACGTTATCATAATGCACTAAACCTAATACTTTCCCTACATTTTACCAGGAATAGTTCCTTAAAACATGTTTTACACAGAAACCAGCAAAACTAAACTTTTTGAGATTCGTGGTGTAGAACTCCACGGAATACCCCAAAGTTTCTGTGACATGATTGCAGTGTTGCCTTTATTTGAATACATAAGCAGTATTGACACAGTAGTGATAAGCTTATTAGCAACCTGCGATAGGACTGTTACCCCAGTGCGGACTTTTGCCCCGCTCTCGTCTACTGTCTTCAGCACTCAGGGGCTGTCTATACGTGATCACCGAAGATAAAGCCCTACACACGGAAGAGTAGAATGGTTCGCCGTTTTGGCGCACACCGTGCCCGTGGATACAGAATCCGACTATGCGGAGCGTACCGCGTAGTCAATTCGGCATCGACGGGCGCGCTGTGAGCCAAAATGGCAGCCCAATATACTTGGGTATTTAGGGCTCTACCGAAGAGAGATTGTGTTCGGAGCGTAGCTGGTTTTCAGGAGAGGAGATAATCCTCACAGAAACGTTTCGGCAAATTGGAAAAAAAACTTGGCTCGGTTTGCTCGTAAATGAATGTTTTTCAATCGCTTCCAAGGGGTAGTACCATGAAATCAACCTAGAGAAGAATTCTGGTGCCGGCGCTGACACGAGGGATGCTACGTTCGCCTCTGCATTCTGCGAATACTTGACTTTCGTGAGCACGAAAAGAGGGAGTAAATATAGGCAAGGCCAGTATTACACGCACGGTGCGATACGGTGAGCATCGAGGAATGCGCTCGCTGGAGTCCGCAAAAACGTCTTGATCCACCGAGTCCTGGAGAGGGACTGCGTGAGGGCATGTTACAGTACCTCAGCCTCGTACCTTACGTGCTATACCTATACACATATACGCTTTGCGAGGGAGCAACTTGACGCACGAATGCGGTTTGTAAAAGAGATTCTTCGTTCATATTTCACTTTGCACCCCCGTAATCCGCGACTCAGCCGACGATGAAATGAAGCCCGAACCGCAGAAACTAACCTTTTCGGATAGGTAACGCGCTATCGTTAACAATTCCAGACAGGTAGCATCTTTCTCCTCGCGTGTCATGGTATCCAGGCATGCTGCTGCTGTACCACCATCTGAACTACACACACATATACGATACGGTCGTTATGACTTGTTTTCCCCGTTTCGTTTTTCCTCATTTTTCCACCCTTATACTCTTTCTTTCGTATCGCTCACTCTCTCTTTCTTTTTCCTCCCTGTTTGTTGGTATTTGCGAAAGCCGTGTGCGCGCTGTTCCGGGATGTCGTAAAATTTAATTCAACGTCGTAAATAATTGGAGCACGAAGGACTTATTATTTGAGGTCGACGAGGAGCAGAGAGGAGAGCCCGTTGATTCTTCGTACACGGCGTGCGGAATCGGAATCAGAATCGCATTCGTACAATGAAATCGTATTTATGCTGAAGCGCACGTATTGTCGAAAGATTTCAAACTACAATTGGATTCTTTACTAGTGGAGTGTGTGTGGAAAATGTAAGCTCTGGCAGAACGCTAGTAGGATACCGCTGATGCTCTGCTTGTAAGGCGAGCATTGACACTTGTTGGCTTCGGGGAGTCGAGAGAACTACTGAGCGGATGAATGATCGTTATCCATACGAGTGCGAACACCATGACTCGTAAGACTCCGCTGAGACGCACCGAGACTCGTTGAACCGCATCGAAATCTTTCAAGGCAGTGGCGGTAACTTGGCTTTTTAGCATGTGGAGCAACTAACAAAAAGTTATTGCTTTTACACCTCCGTAGCAGTCAGAACGCAAGCAGATAAACAGGGAGAGTGGACCGGTCTGCGTTTGCTAGTACGCGATCTCAACGCGTAGTTGGGCAGACGCCATGGCCAGCTGAACTTTTACCTCACGCAAGTGATGAGCGGCCATGGTGGCTTCAACAAGTACCTGCACCGGATGGGCATAGCGGAGAGCCCACGGTGCTCCTACTGCGCTACAGAAGGGCGAGATGATAATGCCAGGTACACCCTGTTCGAGTGTCCGACATTCGACCAAGAGAGGGAAGAAGCGGCGACCGCCTTTCGAAACGCAGGCGTTAAGCTGCTTACACCGGAGAACCTGGTCCCGACAATGCTGAAGAGTAGAGCGGGATGGAATCGGACAGCTGCCTTTGTCAAGAAGACATTTGTCCGCAAAATGGAACTGGAGTGGCAGAGACAAAGGTAGCGGACTCAGCACCCTATGCCGGCACTCGCCATCCCACCGACATCGACGATGTCGCTGCTGCCAAATACTAACGAAGAAGACGATCCGGCGCAACTCGATAGCGAAGAAGAAGAAGAAGAGGAAGATGAATAAGACGCCGTAGATTCGCCGCCATGGTGAGGCGAAAGGAGAGATGTGGGTATCAGGAGCTACCTCTAAACGATCCCCGCGATCCTGACGCAAGCCCAATCGGGGTATTTCCGGAGTAGGAGGTGCGGTGTCCCGGGGCCAATTTGGCATGCGTGCATCGCCATATGCCCCGCTATCGTCATTGGTTATCCGCCATTGCTCCGGATCTTCGAATCATCGGCCACTTAAATTTTCTCGACGCACAAGCGGTCACGCCAATGACCAATTCAACAGAGCAGCAACAGGACATTAGAAAATATTAGCTGACTCCTTTAAAAGTATTCTTATTGGCTTCCAGGTACTAGGAAGATCCCCTCAAATACACAGGACTAGATCAACGCAATTCAACCTTTTCCTTGGGGGTGGCTGGAGGGATCTTCTACCACAATTGTTATGGCTATTTATTTTTTTTTTTTGCGCACAAGGGGCCCCAGCAAAATCGTCTCACCTCTGCCATTCGGATCCTGCGCCAAAATCGTGCGATTTTTCTTGTCTTAGGGGACCTCAACAGAATCGTCTGACTTTTTGGTTGCACGGGCTGAGGGGGGGGGGGTATTTAATTCGATGTCACTTTTTTAAACCTTAGAATTGATGGGTCTCTTGGAACGTTTGCTCTTTGGGTTTGTTTCCTTAAATCCGCCACTTGGGCGCGGGTTTCACTCGAACGATTGCGATTCCATCAACAGCTAATTAAAATCGATGGCAAACGCGGAAAATTAAAAATGTCGAAGTGGCCAAATCTCTCCGCCGCCACCGCCCCCGGGAGAAAAAAAACTCGTTGCGGGTTGCCTACCCTGCCACTTGATTGCTAATTTCTCCAGGGGTAGCCCACCCTTGGGAGGGGGTTCATGGTGGAGGAGGGAGCTTATGGGAAGGAAGTTCACGGCGAAGCAATTAAAATCCGCCGCCGCCACCGTCACCGCCTCCGAGAGGGGGAAAACCATTGCGGGTTGCCTACCCTGCCCTTTAATTGCTCATCTGTCCAGAGGTAGCTTACCCATAGGAGAGGGTTTATGGTGGAGGAGGGACCTTAGCAAAATCCGCCGCCACTACCGCCTCCGGGAGAGAAAAACCCACTGCGGGTTACCCATCCTGCCCCTTAATTGCTCATTTCTTCAGGGGTAGCCTACCCTTGGGGGGTTCACGGTGGCAGAGGGAGCTTGGGGGAAGTAGGGTCGCGATGAAGGACGAGGAGGAGTTGTGGTGGGGGAGGGCTCTCTATACACTAAACAGTAAAAACCATCTCCTCCCCCACTGTGGGGATTATTTCCTAGTGGCCTCCCCTGTACCTTAATCTCATGTTTCACTAGAGGTACCCTACCCCGCGAGGGCTTCTCGTTGGAGGTGAGAGCTCCTGGAGTGGGAGGATGGCCACGATGAGTGAGGACGTAGCGGTGGGCGAGGAGAAGCATGGTGGGGGAAAGTGATTGTGGTGGAGGCCGGTACGAGCGAAGCGAAGGATGGCGGGGGTTGGGCCGCGAAGCCCCCTAGTATAAGCTATAATCTAGAATGTACCGAATCTGATGCCAACTCAGTATGTCTAATCAAACCGAAAACAGAGAAAAATTTCTTTTTGGTTGCCGTTTGCCAAAAATTGCACGTATAGGTTTTTTCACCCATACGAGCAAACATGGACACCTCTAGCGTTCCTTAAGTGATTATTTGTGTAAGTACTCAGCATTTATGTTTTCATCTGTGTGATGTACTGTTGTTTTGTATTTCGGTTATGACATATCAGGGGTTTTGGTTGGCCGAGTGGATAGCGCGTTGGTCTTGGAATCCGGAGGTCCCAGGTTAGAGCCCACGTAGTGACTCGTCAGATTTCGACCGAGGCCGGTTTTTCGATCCGAAGGGAAGAGGGAGGTCCCGGGTTAGAGCCCACGTAGTAACTCGTCAGATTTCGACCTAGGCCGGTTTTTCGATCCGAAGGGAAGAGGGCTAAGAGAGCCCTAACAGCCTTCCCGACGTCTGTGAGGTAATGCTCGGAAGGGTGGATTCAGGGCTCGGGTTGAGAGTAAATTAGAAAAGAACGATTATGACATACCAACAAATGATAAGAGTTTGTTTTTGACGTGGATATAGTGACCTGCATCGAGAAAAGGTGGTTGGTGAGCAAAAAATTCTATTTTGAGGTTTCACTCGATTTATACTAATTGAGACCTGCATCTTCACATAGTGTTGTCGGGGGGGGGGGGAATTAGGCTTGTACAATGTACAAGCCTTCAAAGTTGATTGCTCCAGTCCAAAGATATTCGCATTTTAAAATTTGTTTACGTTCTCCTGGGAATTTTGCGTTTTGATTACTAAACCCCTTTTCTCGATGCAGGTCACATAATGTCTAATGTCTCGCCACGCGAAAGTGAAAAATTCCACAGAAAAACGTTACCATTGTGATGTAGTGGTGCGTTCTTCGTTATGCGGTCATTCGTTCCATCACGTTAGCGTATTCCTCTTTATGCGGATATTTATTCTATCACATTTTGACCGGCCGACACGGAAAATGCCGAACAACGCCGAGAATGGACGACTGGAGAAAGCATTGGAATGTCGGTATGCACGTCCGCACGGTCGATCGAAAGACATATCCATGTAACAATGTCTTCCTATGCAGCGATCGGACTCATTCTTTTTTGTTTTTTGTTCTTTTCCTTCAGTAGTACAGAGCAGAAGACTAATTTGCAACAAGTTATCCGATGAAAATTTTTTTATTGCGGTACTGAAGTACGAAATATCTTGAAACTATCCATATAAATAAATAAATAAATAAATAAATAAACAATTTAAAAAAGACTGATTTTGGCATTTAAGTTCCCTCTATTCTATACTTGATCAAAATAGCGAGTTGCTACGTGGACTCGAACCCGTGACCCCCGGATTCCGAGACCAGCGCGCTATCCACCTGGCTAACCGAACCCCTGATCTGATATAGTAACACACAAGAAAATAGTATATTACACTCCAAGAGTCATGTAAACTCACTTTTGGCTCTTGTTGTGGAAGATATTTTTTATACTACTTGATCAGAAGCGGCAAGGGTTTTCGCCGACATGGTCTGTATTTCTTTTTTTCTTTTTTTTTTAATCTATTTATTTATTTAAATTATAGACAGGTGATTTTTGTGTGTGTAATTGATTCAAAAATTTAATTTTCTCAGTTAAATACTATGAAGTACCTACAATATCACAGTCTTGTCTTCAGTTTGTTCACGTGCACCAACAGCATACACAAGTAGTGGCCAGCAAAAACATAACGACGGTTAAAAAGTAAACGGGGACAGCTGTACTACGTCGTGAATATTTAAATGCGTTCTTAAGTCGCTATTTCGTAATTTGCTCCGTGACCAAGTGGTTAGAGACGATCGCTGCATTTCAGTCAAAAGTTTCAATGGACGCGGGTTCGATTCCTCGATACGAAATTACAGGCCAGCAATTTTTTCATGTAAAAACGCTTTACATTGAGGGACGTTTACTTTATATGCAGGTTTCGTTAGCGCACTCGATGCATGTATGATAGGCGCTTCTTGTCGTCCGTAAAACACCAACGTAAACATTGCCTTTTTGATCAAGTAGTATAAAAAGAAATATACAAAAATACAAAAGGAAAAAAAAAAGTAACGTTCTTCTGATAAAATTGGAAATAGGTGTTTTGTTTGAAAATGATTGCTGTCACATCCTGGTTAAACCGAATTAGTAGTTCGAGATGTTGTACAGTAATGCAGTTTACTTTCCTTGATAATGATGTTTTTTCTTCATAATGTTTATTTTTTTTGCGATTTTTCGTAACTATATCCCTATATTTATGGAATGTTCAATGTTTTGGTTGCTATGCCCAAACAAAAGGGGTGCTATTTACGTACTCGGTTGCCGATTAAGTCTGATGCTTGCTATTTTCTTATTTTGGTTATTTTACTCGTCAGCAAACACCCTTCGACTGGCGGGACTGTATTAAAAGTTGCAGTCAGTCACAGATTGCAACTGAACCCGATATAAAATGGCAAACTGGCCGAAGTTCTGGCTTGCGTCAAAGGTCGATGTCCTTTTGGGTTGCTACGTCTGCGGCACTTATCCATAAACATACAACCGATTATGTACATATATCCAAGAGTATACAATATTGTCACGTGAACGAATGTACTCGCTCGTGGATTTATATTTTTAAAAATCGTGTACGATGTTTCGTATTTTCGTATACTCGTATGTAAACGTGGGTACTCTATAATGATAAGACAACAAGAGAAGCCCCTTTCCGACTCGACTCTTCTCGCGTTTTTCCCGCAGCGGGGAGAGGAGTAAGGGTGAGAAAATGAACACACGAAACTGCAAACATCATACGTGACAGCGGTTGGTGTAGCGATCGGAATTAATTTTGAATAAAATATACAAGTAGATAAATTTACTTTACACCTTATCTCGCAAAACTATACGTGCTAGGGAAAAAAAACGAGAGTTGAATTCACGAATTAAGGAAGGAAACAAAGAAAGAAAAACAGCATATATAGCATGTCGTAAGGATATAAAAACATAATGTTCCTACACCAGGTTGTGGAATCCGAAACATTGTCTATATTTCATACGCAGGGGTATCCAGTCGGTGGTTTTGGATTTCAGACGGCTATAACTTTTGCAGCCCCCTTTGCGAGCGTCTACGAACCTTGTCGCTCCATTTTTTTTTCGGATTCAGGACCTCGAATCGACACATTTAGGTTATTTTCACCTCGTATTCCGAATATCTAGGGCAATTGCAGCAAACGAATGGGTAGTGAGTAAGTCTGCTGGCACAGATTCTGGATGACCAAGCTTCCAGCTCGCTCATATACTCGTTTCTTGTTTCGCACGATGGGCAGCCCTGCGCTTCCGAATATCGTTCGTGTTCGCCGGAGAATAACCTTCGCGATATAATTTTCAAAACGGTTAATAATAACATCGTTCGGCACACGGAATATACACATATATATTCGCGGTGGAAAAACACGAAACGATACATGACAATACACCACCTTATATATGGTACATCTAGCTGGTATCTCTACCCGTTCCTGCGAAATGATATCGAGCCCTCCGAAAAACGCGTACATGTGTCTTTGTTCCCACATAATTTTTTGAAAACCTCGATCGATGTGAAACGACGCTAATTCCCTAATTTCCCTTAAACGGAGTCTTTGCCGCTACTCCGGCTCCGAAGCACATTGTTCTTTTCTACCCGGGGGAAAGCGCGGTTGATAGTTGAACTGCATGGCTCCGTATTTTGGGCCTAGTCGCAGTTGGTTGTAAGATAGTATTCGACATGTCCACCAAGACCTTGTATCGAAACATCAACAAGTGTAGAAGAAGAAGAAAAAGTCTAACCACTGCACAGAAGGATATTGTTACATGGATACGTTGTCCAGGCGACCGCATTGACGCGCATACCCACTGTCCAGTATGTACTTTCTTTAGTCGTCGTCCATTCTCGGCGTCGGCTGGTTGAAATGTGACGGTACGAATGACCGCATAAAGAGGAATACACAACTACGTCACGATGGTAACGTTTTTCTGTGGAACTTTTTCTGCGGAATTCTTCTCGTTCGCGTGCCGAACCATTAGACGTATCTATGTCGAAAGAGTAGTTGTGAGGTTTCAAGCAGATACACACACAGCACACCGGCAGGGGATCCCCAATCGAAATTACTCAAGAATGGCAACCGAAAGGGGAGTTGCGAGAAGGAAGGAGGATTGAGCTTCTCAAAATTTCCTGAAGCGTCACAACTGCTCTTGGCTGTGGTATCTTGCAGAACCACATGGTCTGCTTCTGCCTTATATTCTGTGAAAAATGATGAACTTCCTGCGTTTTGAAACCTTTACAGAGTGGATTTGTTGCATTCTCGTGATGTCTACCGGTCGTACAAGTTATACAATTGCCTCTAATTACTTACAAATTTGGTAATTCTTCCTGAACAGTCGCAGTATTTCTTATCAAAATATGGCCAAATTGAAATTTAATCGAAAAATCGTGTTCTTTGCTACATTCTTTGCAATAAATTCGTTCGTTATGATTCAGGTTTCTTCGAAATTTTTGTTAGCAATGATAGCATGTTTTCGAATTCATTTCTTTTCCTTGTGGAAATTCTGTTCAGGCGTGAAAATGTTCCGAAAAAAGGTTGTACAAAAGTCTCACAAAAATCATACAAAAGTCATATAAAAGTAATATAAAGATAATACTTTGGAGAATTCGTACTTATTTGGGAGACACGCTGATTCTATTGAAACCCTAATTTTTGTTATGGCTTAGACGCGTTAGAATGGAATTGTGTTTCAATTGGACTTGGCCATTTGCTTCTATATTGAGAGTACTACACGACTGCCTGTTCACCTTGAATTCTTTTTTAAATAGCATGTGTTGCATGTTGTGGTTAATGTTCTGAATTAAGGATTGATGAGATTTTAATATTCTGCTCTAATAAGTTTCTTTCTAATACTCAGGTCTTGTAGTGGTCATTCCTCATCAACTTGGCTCTCACTGTGAAAGGGGATGCAATCATTATACAGATCAGTTTGTTTCCAGTTCACTAAATGCCAACTGGTACATGTTTAGCAATACAAAAGGTGTGACTTCGTGGTCACAGTGGCACACAAGACGGTCGCATTGAAATGTTTTCTAATGGACCTAGAAACTCGCCAAAAAAAATTCGAGCTCAATCTGAGGTCATTAACCCGTGCCGCTTCGACCTTGAAGTTATATGTAATACTGAAATTCTACAAAAAAAAAAACGCGAATATCTTGGAACATATCAACTTCAGAACATATTCCCTGTTAAATTTCCTATGAAAAAGATTCTATACAGCCTGTCTCTAAAACGCATATTTACCGAGATAATCGCAATAATGTGCAAAAGTTTCGAGGAACGTGGATTTTATTTTTTCTTTCATAACCGATCTTCACTCCTTAAATCGTAGTTATCTAAAACAATTTTCACTTTAGGACCAAAATTCAAATAACATAAAATGTTCATCGTTAAATTTTCTGTAAGAAAAAAAAAAAATTCTATACAACTTTTCTTTAGAAAACATATTTATCGAAATAATCGCAAAAATGCGTGAAATTTTCGAAAAACGATTTTTTTTTTATTATTATTTAACATAGATAACTTTTATCTCTGTCTACTGGTGCAAGTTCCCCAGTTTTCCCCCTCCCCCCACCTGGTTATGACCATGACAGTCTGTTGGGTATCTACTATAAAATAGATATCGGATTCGGGCTGTCCATTCGTCAGAGAGCGCTATAATCAAGCCCTAGTGATGAGGACGAAAACATGAATCAATGCATTTCCCCCATTAATGTACATACTCATTAAAATTGAAATATCTCGAAAAGTAAGACATTTTTAAAGTATTCAAAGAGAAGATAATTTTTCAAACAAAGAATTTTCTTTCCATTAAGACTATTTTTGTATCTAAATTCCAAAATTTTGCTGCATGTGTCAAAAACTTCACGTTTTGGTCGTTGATAAGAGTAGTTGATACTAGCGCTGGACGGCCCGAATTATTCGTATGTATGTAATATGTATATCAACAATAGTCAACAATTTGCGCATAAGATGTACCTACCGTTGTGCTGTTAAGGAACAGTCACGTGTTCTCGGAATTCAGGGTTGTTTTCTATGGGCAAATCGCTGTTTCCTAGTGAAATTCAGTTAATGCATGATCTAACTAGGGATTACATGTAATGACGAGGCTTTTTAGTTAGAGTATTGAAAGCAATATTTTTTTCACAGATAAACTAGTGACTTTATATAATAACTAGCTATTTCATACATTAACAGGAGACGCTTAGCTAAAGTATGTAAAAACAAAATATTATCACTTATTGCAACCGTATGAAGCAAAAATTCTCAATTTTCATATGGCGTCAACGTAAAAATGAAAAGCTAGAGTTGTATATCGCGTCAGTTTAAGACAAAAATACATTCTCGAATTTTAGATCGCGTCAATGTACAACAAAAAAAAATTTAATAAAAAATAAATCGGCAAAATTGCGAATTACTACTTATTTTTGCGCGAATTACTATTATGGCATCGAGAATTACAAAGCAAACCTCGTCTTCTTACTACTCGAACACTTAGTGGTGCAATTACACTTCACAAAGCCCTGCCCTCCACTCAGCGATTGTGAAGAGGCGGCCGTACGTAGTGAGAGTGACGATGATGTAGCAGACTTTTTTTTCATTACTTCGAGATCTATTACATTTTTAGCCATAATTATTGATGAGGAAAACAACCACAGCACAGTATCACTGACCAAATCGTACTATAAACTGCATTCGATAACATAGAAACTTCATACTATAACTGAGCAGACTTGAATGTACTGTACGAGAACACAAACAATGCACACGAATAGACTAGCTAACTGGGCGATTATCAGATAAGAATGTATTCTCATAACTAGAAAAGGTTTTTCTCGGCATTTATTCATGCACTAACTGTTTCCTCTTCGTTAGTTCATAAATTAGCTAGTTAACGACCTGATTTAGATAATGCATGTAATAGTTAGTTCATCCATACATTAACGGATTTCACACTCTAACGCTAACATATACATGATCTCAAGTCCACCGTGCCAAGTCTTCAACGGAACCTTAGAATGCTCAAGACTTAATAAAAATAGTTTGTTAACCCTACATCGCAAAATTTGGTTTTTTTCAATCATTGAATTTGGAATTAGTTATGATGTGGTGGGACGTATGGCGATGCACGCATGCCAAAGTAGCCACTAAGACGCCGCATCCCCGGTCCGGAAAACACCCTGTCAATTATCGCATCAGTGGCTGGAAAGAAAAAATCTCAGGAAAAATAAGAAATACGATGTATATACTCATACACTGCCTCGTTGCACCTGCGTATTTGTAATTTATTATCAATAATATACCTTTCAAAGTTTAGAATTCGAACTTATTCATTGTATATTTGTGTACAAGTTCTTTAGATTGTTCATGAAGATGCCTATGATTAAGGGGGTGGAGATACGTCTCTGAGGAAATTTCCCTCGCTAAAATTTGTTATGAGGGGAGGGGCCTCTTTTATTCTTAGCCCCGGGCCTGGACGAGGCTCTCTACCGGCCTGCATGTTTTTCTTCATCTCATCGTTAAAAGGGTGAAGATGTTTGCGATTGTTAAAAGCCTGTACTTCCAAGAGGTAGAACTGTTGGTCTGACCCTAGTGATAAAAAATTTGCAGAAGAGCCTAAAATTGAAACGTTGACTAGGCATCCATGTGCCATAACTAATTCCAATGTTTTTATTGAGTCTTGAGCATTCTAAGATGCCATTGACGACTTGGTATGGTGGACTTGAGATCATGTATATATCTAACAATAGGAAACAGCGATTTACCCATGCAAAATGACCCTGAATTCTGAGAACACACGACTGTTCCTTAACAGCAGAACGGTATATCTTATGCGCAAATTGTTGACTATTGTTGATATACATATTACATACATACAAATAATCCGATGTCTATTTTATAGTAGATACCCAACAAACTGTCATGGTCGTAGCCAGGTGGGGAGAGGGGGAAAACTGGGGCACTTGCCCCAGTAGACACAGACATGTTAAAGCTAAAATCTGATTGTTTCAATTTCCAAATACATTGCTTTATCAATCAAACTGCATATTCGTATATTCTGTAAATGTATAAATTTCAGAAACTTGGAAAATTAGATTTTTTTTAGGCGTGCTACTTGATTAAAGTAAACGTAACTTTGATAGAGAAACTAACCGAAAATAACCGGCTAATCGACAACCGACATATTATTGTGTCATTTATAACTGGTCAAAAAAAAAACCGCAAAGAAATAACCGGTTATAACGGATTACTGAAAATTTTTTAACAAGTCTACATGAGATGCAGGATTTTTGACCTGAATAAATCTAATAGCTCGGCATACGAAAGAGAAAAATTTCGCGGAAAATGTTCCGCAGAAAAACTAAACAACTTTTCCGCAGAAAAACGTTACCATTGTGATGTAGTTGCGTATTCCTGTTTGTGCGGTCATTTGTTTTCAATCACGTTTCGGCTAGCCAACTCGAAGAATGCCGAGTGACGCCGAGAATAGAGAAGACATTGAAATGTAGATATGCGCGTCAGCGTTATCCCCTGGAGGACATATCCACGTAACAATGTCCTTCCGTGCAGCGGTCGGGCTCGGTTTTGTTTATCTTTACTCTTTGAAGTAAGTTTTTTTCCCCTCAATTTATCAGTAATATAAGGGTAATTTTGAACCCTATTTTGGGTTTTTGTGTTGTAACTTCTCGACATCTAGCGGTAAATACTTGAAACCCCGGATTAAGATAGGCATTTAGGAGAGCTCCAAACTGGTTTTGTACGCAATGTTGTAGGTATCATAGAACGGGCGTAACGTAAGGTTGATGTCAGAGTTCAAATTTACCTCGCACTTGAGTAATTGTGAAGGTTACTTATATTTTAATGGAAATTCATTCGGCAGACCAGTTTGTCTTTTAGTTGTATTATGTTTTTTATGCTGTAATCTGTTGTGGAATTGTAGTATTCTTTCATGAATCTGGCTATTGTTTTTGCTAGTCTGTAGCTTGGTAATTGTATGCTGTTGATTGGTGGTCTTATTGGTCTGTCTTGTTTATGGAGTTTTATGAGTCCTTTTAGCTGTGGTGCCCCTTTTTTTTTCTTTTTTTTTATTTATTCCTTTTTGAATCGATCTGAACTCTGAAGGACGAATCGATCACCTCGGACCGAACATCTTGCATAAAGGATACGCAGCCAGGGCCAATGCTAACTGCTAAACGTTATTACCCCGAACAGATACGACGCGACGCTTCTTCGCCGCTCTGTTAAACGGCTTCTTCTTTCTCGTCGCGAGTCGCAACTCGGCGTTCCAAATTAATAACGTTTGTCTCGAACTTTCGGGGTATAGATAAAACAGTTCGATGAAATTAGAGAAACCATTAACGAAGATGCGATGGTAGTTTTCACAGGGAGGAAGGAGCTCGCTGGGGTTCGGTACGTCGGTACACCGCCAGCAAGCGCATAGTCGAACTTTGTGAACAGCTTTCGTTCGTTTCTTTTTTCCTCTCGTGTCTGTGGTGTAAATTGTGATTTGGCAAAACACCACCACGTGAACTTACATCTCCTCTGATTATCTGGGCCGGTATATGTACCTTCTGTTCCGCTACCAACCAGCGCTCGTTTCTTATATATGGCGATGGCGTGCGGAGCACTGTACTCGTGAATGTGTCTGGAACGCACAGACTGAATTCGTTCCAGTAGCAGAGCGGTGAGGCACACGCGTTCTCAGTTCATGGAGACAACTTCAGATTCTTTCAAGACCTGTTAAGATTCTGTTACAACTCGTTCACACTTTACTCGGACTTGCCATCAAGATTAGGTTACTATCAGGCGCATACTGAGATAAATATTGCCTTAAGGGGCATCCCCTTTCGAATAATGAGGTCCATGCTGACGCCCGTGGAATGGATTGCCACTGTTGTCAAATCGCATATTTTTGTGCTTCGAATAAGTGCCGACAGGATCTCTAGTGTAATGGCGAATTACTGTAGAATAGTAAGATGTTAGGTACATGCTGACCGCAGGAGCCTTCCGTACAGCACAAAGCATGTACCATGGCACTTTTTTCTTTCCTATGGATCTAAGTCGTAAGAACAAGTAAATTTTGTTATTTCCGCCTTTCTGTTGTCGTAATTCTCCAACTCAAACGTACATACTTTTCCTACAGCTCCCGATTAACTGACCTTGCTGAGAGAGACTACCTTCCACCCTCAGTAGCTACGCCCTTGGTTATGATTCGGTACAGACTCGCTCAGTCCTTCTGATGGAAGACTTCATCATGACTGGTCGTGCCGTATTGATATTAAGGAGACTCTAAAAGTTGCGGACGAGCGAGCCGTTTTCATATAATTGGATAAAAAGCAAATTAAATTATTCTAACGAAACCGGCAAAAATCGAAGACGGAAAAAGAAGCAAAAGAACTCAGATGTTTCTGCTAGAACAATGTAAAAGAGCTTCCGCGTAATAAAAGAGAAATTCAAAGTAAAAGCTATTTCACCGAATAAAAAACGTTTTAGTCGATTTTTCTTTACTTTTTGTTTCGTGTTTTTTTTTCCTTTCTCTCTTCTTCTTTTTCCTTCGCACTCAATCGTGATTTCTGTTTTCTTTTTTTACTGCTTTGTTTTCTTGTTCACTCGCTCTCTTCACTGGGTTCCTTCAGCCCGCTGGAATCCAGATAGCCATTCCGAGATAACGGTAATTGTATTATGTAGTTAGAAAAAGCAAAATGTTAGCTACTACGTATACATTCATTTCAATTTCGCCAAACTGCCAAGTTCGCTTCTCAAAAATTTTCAAGCTTCGAAAGCTTTAAGAATGGTCTTGTAATCTCGGTCTTCTCCTCTCCCCCGCCAGTACACCTCGTGGTTTCATTTTCCATTCGCGCTTTTTATATCTCCTTCTCCGTTCTAATGGGTTCACAAAAATTACCGCGCTAATTTGTCTCTCCACCCGGACCAGATGCGGGGGAAAATTATACTCATTGGACGATGAATTTTTCCTTTCTTCTTCGATTTACTGTGTCTGATCCTGAAACTTTTAAACTTCATGTTTCTGAATTGTGTCCCTTAAAAACGACCTGGGATCGATAAGCGTAAAGGGATGAAACCATGACAGAATGGGAACCGCTTTTCTTGAACTTCGGATGTTCAGATTATTGTATCTTTAGTTGTAGAAGAATCCGAGATTTCTTGAAATAAGAAGGGGTCAATATTTAGGTATTTTTAAATTTTAGTGGTGATTGACAGAATTAGCAATGTAGGAGGGGTAAGGACAAAATATTTCCAATTTCAGCAATTGTAAACTTGATTATGAAGGAAAGTGCAATGAAACGTGGTTAGATTGCTCCCATAGATCCACGTTTGATCTGTGTTTTTTTCTTTGTCAATGTTTTCGTCTTTGTCGATGTTTTCGTCTTGGATGTTTTCGTCTTTGTCGGTGTTTTCGTCTTTGTCGGTGTTTTCGTCTTTGTCAGTGTTTTCGTCTTTGTCGGTGTTTTCATCTTTGTCAGTGTTTTCATCTTTGCCAGTATTGTCATATTTGTTGATGTTGTCGTCTTTGTCAATGTTGTTGTCTTTGTCAGTGTTTTCATCTTTGTTGGCGTTGTTATCTTTGTGAGTGTTGTCATCTTTATATGTGTTGCAGAGCCAGTACTATTTCACTTTCTCACGTGCAGCAAGAAAAAATTTACTAGGACTAATCACAAAAAAAAAATCATTCTTTATTGGAGTTATTGTTACAAAGACTGAATGCGATGATGATTCTTGTGCGTAGCAAGTACATACACAACTTCTATAACTGGTGCCGGCCCTGCACGGGGAAGGGAAAATGTAGAGTTGACATCCGCATAGTTATTCAATATGTAGTCAGAAAATGCAAACAAGGTTTCGGGAGGGGCAATTTCTGTCAGACTAACGGAAGCATCCTCAACATCCTCGAGAGGTAAATATGATAGACCAAAGAAACTTTTAAGCCATTTGTCACTTTCTGATTTAGATTTGTACTCGCAAAGCAAGATACTTGAACTTTGAATATGCCGGAACCAACTTTGTCCCAAGTGAAATTTGCAGTCTTCAGGTGCGAGCGAGTCGTTACGTTGAACCGTATGGGCATGTTGATCTGTTCACTCGCAAGTACAGAACAATAAAAGATAGGCGAGTTGATCGACAGCCGATTTCTCTGCAGTTCTATCTTGATATACAGAATATCGGAGCTGCACTATCTCGTGTACTGAAATCGATAAGCAGCAGAACAATCGACATGGAGTATACACTTTCAATTCGTACTCGGTCGCCAATTTCGTGCGTGCTTAATTATAAAGCTCCGCGATAGAGATCGAATCCCAGACGAGTATATGTGCTCGCTACCTAGTTGTAGAAAATACTACAGTATTTCTACCTACTTGTTTGTAATTCTGAATGTGGACCATAAACCGTACCTGTATGACTGAACCATACCAGAGTTCGCTCGAGTATCGTACTGTGTAGACACTAGACAACCCGAACTTTCATGACGAGACTGTCACAACAATAACAATTGTTTGGCACCGATTAAAGCTTAGAGCTTCTACAGTTGAATATTGAAAGCGGTCGGTTGGCTCTCCACATAGTCGGATATAATTTGCCGTATTCGAGCATTGGTTACCCGAGTGAATGCATAAATCCTGGCAGCTTTCTGAAGGCCGCTCTCAATATGGTTTTACTACTCACGTCTCGTATCGCGAAAATTTTCTCGAGAGAAGGAAACTTTTCCTTTTCGCAACACGGTCGGGTACTCAATTACTGGAATCGTCTGCCAAGAAACCGAGTTAAGAAGATTACCTCGTAGTTACTGCATCTGTAAAATCGCTAAGTACGATAGAATGTTCTTCGTTATATCGTGTGCACGAATAACAATAGTCTTATATTTTCGATCTTCCGTCGATCTGTCTGGTAAAGCATTAGGCGTGTGCTGTGCTGTCGGCAACTCATGAGACCACGAGACTACAGTATCGTAGCAGACTTGTGCAAGGCCTGGGATAAAACAACCTTTTCTAAGAAATAAAATTATAGTACAGAACTCTCGTATTTTATTAAATCTGTGGGCCATTCAGTGTTACCTTGAAGCTTCTACAACGATGATACCTCGATTCGATCATTTAAGAACACGAAAGCTCATGAAATTTCACTGAAAAACGTGCCTTTGGCAATCCGTCAAACACAAAAACTTATCATTTTAAATGCGTGGTGTCCAAAGGGCTGGGAATGAATTCCCAAATATGGATATAGAGAAAGGAACTGGGGAGGAGTCATCACCATCCCTGTCGCCTACACATCTTAGTCTCACTGAGATGTCAAAATTCTCGCTTTCTTATTAAGGTCTGTGTTCATGAATACCTACCGTATTTCTTCCGAATATAGTGCACATCATTTTTCCAGGTTTGAAGGTCTAAACAGTAGGGTGGGCAGCTGGGCACTACACAAGTGTGCACACTATATTCGAAGGGAAATGATGAATTGAATGATCGTGTCCGAATGATAAGTGAAACAAATCTGCTTATTATGCGTGCCTGTACGTGCCCGTATGTTCATATCTGGTTTTTCATGATGTATGTACTTCTCGCCAATACTGTTTCTACATACTTGTTTTATGTGTAAAGTAAAAATATATCATTCATCGTTCGTTGCAAAGAGGTTATCGTGCAATGCAAAAGAGAAGCGAATAATAATTAAATACGCGGAAGAAAATGGAAATCGACCTGTAGTCAAGAAATTTGGGGTGAGTTTCGAAAATTTTGTTCGTAGATGGAGGCAAAAATGCGATTCGATTCAAAAACAAAAATATATATTAGAAAGAGATGCACTGTACCAGTCCTCACATGTGGAGCCCAAACGTGGACCCTAAGGAAGAATCAAATGGAAAGGATAACTACAGTGAAAAGATGGAACGAAATATACTAGAGATATGAATTAAAGACAGTGAAAAACCAAAAAAGTAAGAGAGGAAATGGGTATGAAAGAGGTAAAACAGGATATCAAGAAATTAAAATGTGATTACGGAGGACATATCGCACGTTAAGAAGGGACAAGATGGAACAAGATAATCAGCGAGTGGGAAACTTATAACAAGAAAAGAAGAAGAGGAAGACCAGCTATAAGATGGTGTGACGGCATATCGAACATTTTGGGAATAATGTGGGAAAGAGCAGCTCGAAACCGAAAAATATAGAAAAAACTGGGGAGAAAGGGGTGGAGTAGTTCAGTATACGCAGTGTATTGTTCTATTGTATGTGCATTAGGGTGTCGTAAAAAATTTTTTTCGAAATTTCTGACGTGACCCAGGTCATTTTGTCAACAAATGTCGCTTGCCCAGTTTTTGCTTAACAGCGTCCCATTTGTCCTTAAAGTTATGTATTGTGGGACTGACAATTGAATGTGACCCTGCGCCTTCAAAATGCAGGTTGTGCAAAATTTCTACGTAACCTTTTTAGTAGTATCCATCGCGAACCCTAAATTAGTTCATATACAAATTTTGCCTATCTGTGAAATTAAAGGCGCTAAAGCACTTACAATACTTCGTTGCTTTATAGCGCCTTCAGTATGGCAGACAGGCAAAATTCATATATAACCTAAACAGTAGTAATGATCGAGATCTACAAAATGAGTTACGTACAAATTTTACCTATCTGCAATGTTGAAGGCGCTAAATCACTTACAAGACTTCGTTGCTTTATAGCGCCTTCAATTTCACAGATAGGCAAAATTTGTATACGAAGTAATTTAAAGTTCGTTATAAATACTATCAAAAACATTATGTGCAAATTTGGTCCATCGCGCATATTGAAGGCGGTAGACTATTGAATAAAAGTACTGGTAATGAACACTTTGAAAGAGCAGTATAGGTCAAGATTATTCTTACGACAAAATATTAATAGAGGTTCATTTTTGGACAAAATGGAACAAAACTAGACCCAGTGTCGGGGAAAATGTTTGAAAAAAATCTTTGTCTCATATGGTGTGGCGGGACGTATGGCGATGCACGCATGCCGAAGTGGCCCCTGAGACCAGGCACTCCCTGCCCTGGAAACTACTCTTTCGAGTATCGCATCAGTGGCCGGAGGGATACTTTGAGGCCCAGGCCATTTTATTTTATTTTTATTTACTGCCTTGATTAAGGATTGCGTCCCTTAGTAAGTGGGTCGCTGCCTAATCTGCCCACCGCGGGGGAAAGGCTTTTTCCCTAGCAGTTGTTCCCCAGCGAGGGCTCAAGGTTTTCAGAAATTCATCTACCCATTGGGTAGCTGGTCGTCCAGGATTCCTTTCTCTGTCCAAGGGGATCCATAGAGTACAAGCAGAGTTCCATTTTGTCGGTTCTCCTCTAAATATGTGCCCTGCATATCTGTATTTCAATTGTTTTATTTTGTACCCTATATTCCTTGACCTCGTTTGCTTCCTGATGGAACTCATTTTCACCCTATCCTCCAACCTTATCCCCAGCATACGCCTTAGCATTGAATTACATGTATGTTTTTTCCAGACGTTCAGTTTGGTTTTTTGTTAGTGACCATGTCTGACATCCGTATGTCAGGATGGGGACTACACAACTTTCCAAGATTTTTGTTTTGAGCATAATTTTCATTTTACTTTTTAGAGTATGATTTTATGCCCAGAAGGATTTCCAGCCATTCGATATTCTTGCACTAATGATTTGGCCCATGTTATTGTTAAATGAAATGGTTTGTCTTAAGTATTTGTACTTCTCTACTCTGTTAATGTTTTCTCCTTCTAGCCATAGTTCCTTCGCTCCTGCTTTGTTTGACATAAATTTTGTTTTTGATAAATTCATAGAAAGTCCAAACTCTTGGCACGCATTCTTTAGTTCTTTCGTTCTTTTTTCCATTTCCTCAAAATCCTAAGCAATGATTACATTGTCGTCTGCAAACATTAGATGGTTTAACCAGCGACCCTGAATTTTAATCCCTTTTCCCTCCCAATCTAAAGTTTTAAAAATTTGTTCCAGTACGCTGTTGAAGAGGCCCAGGCCATGCAAAAAATTACGCTAGACCTTTAAAAAATTAGGTTTGGCGCCGTATTTGTTAAATTGAACTATACAACAAACTGTACTACGCAGTATTCCCCTGCCTGTAATTGGCCTTCTCGACTGTTGATAGGAGGAGTAAATATGCATATTCATATTATTATTATTATTATTATTATTTCGCATCAATTCAACGGCCAAACAAGAGGATTCAACTATTTTTGTTTTGGGGATACGTCCAACCTGTCTGTGTGTTTTCCCCGTTTCCCCTCGCATGCCATACCCAATAAGTGGAAAGGTAGATTCGATTGGTCAGTAAGGCATCAGTAACCGTTTTTGAGAATTTAAAATAAAACCTAAAACCTGTTCAATTTTACTGATTTAACAGAAAAAATCGTTCGGAATTTAAGTAAAAAAAAAATTTCTTGGGGCAATGTAGTTTTTTTTTTTTTTTTTTGAATCTAAAATAAAACTTGGTCTATTTTACTGATGAGTTTTGATTTTTACCAGTCCTTTTATTCAATGGTCTACGCCTTCACTATGCGAGATGGACTAAATTTGCACTTAACCTTTGTAGTTCTACTAATTAAGAGTAACAAGAAAGGATACATTCAGATTTTGCCTATCTGAAATATTGAAGGCGCCAAATCACTTAGAATAATTTATGGCTTTATAGCGCCTTCAATATTGAAGATAGGCCAAACTTGTACATAACTCATTTTGTAGATCTCAATTATCACTACTATTAAGGTTATATATGAATTTTGCCTATCTGTCATACTGAAGGCTCTATAAAGCAACAAAGTATTGTAAGTGCTTCAGCCCCTTCTATTTCTCAGATAGGCAAATTTTGAATGTATTCTAATTTGAAGTTTGCGATGAATACTATTAAAAGTTATGTAAAAATTTGCCATAACCTGCATTTTTAAGGCGCTGCGTTACATTTAATTTTCAGCCCAATAATACGTAACAAAGGACAAATCCCTTAGGAAAAATTTACAATTAAAAAGATTTCTTTTATATATATGTATATTTTTTTTTTTTTAAACAAAAAGTAACTTTTTTACTGGGTCGCGCTCATAAAATCGAAAAAAGATTTTTTAGCCTATGCATGACGATTCACCTTCATGTATATTTATCAAACTGAAAAACTACACGAATACAGAACACTGATATTTTTATTATTAGGATTGGGGCATCCATGTTTATCACCTGGAAAAGATGAGCAGGAAGATGCTTTACAAAATAAAATAGTAGTACGCATAACATGTGTAGTTATGATACACTGTTACTGAAATTTACTCTTTTTTTTTTTTTTTGAATTTCCTGGCTCCAATTCGCAACAGTACGTTCCGGGACCGCGAAAAATGGCGGCTGTTTCGCTCCGCCGGCCCGGAAAGCACGAATTCGTGCGACGGCTCGCAAAAATCGGCGGTCGAAAACGCTTTTTCGGCCGGGCTCGTTTTCCTCGTAATTTTCAAAAAGGAAAAAAAAGGGGGGATCTTGTTACACGAGTGCCTCCTCAAATATCAGCGCGACGAAACAGGAAACATTCCAGAAATGTTACCACACGCGGGTGCGTGATCCGTGCGCGAATTTTCATTTCAACGGTGCCGTGGACGGGGGCCGGGGGGTGGCGCAACAACGTGCGACGGTATCTCTCGTCTCTCGTTTCGTTTCGCCGCCGAGAGCAACTCCTGCACCCTCTCTCAGCGGGGGCCACAGCGTCACCCTCTGTCTGCCATCATCCGTCTGCTGCGCGCCGCGAAGGCATGTTCTCGTATGTGTGTGTGTGCGTGCACACGAAACTATTTTCAGAATTTGACGCTATTAATTTCCGCGTTAGTTTCCGTGAGTTGAAATTTAGTAATTTTGTGTTAAGTCATCTGTCTTACCTTTTCGTAACTAATTACACTCGTCGGCGTCTTCGTCATCGCGGGTCCCAGGTTCGACCTCTTTCCCCTCGGTGGAAGGAGGAAAGGGGTAGTTATATATACATCATTATACCGGCGCGGCGGCGTGAGAAGAGTAACACATGCGAACGAGCGTGTGTGTGCATGCACACTCGGCGTTCGTGCACATCCCTTTTGCCCTGTCTCCCTGTCTACCCCCGTCTTGCTATGTATATCCGGGGCCGGGTAAATAAAGAGGACGGTCGTTACTCCGCAAAGGGGGCAGGGTATGTGCTCGGTAATTAAGAATATTCGGCGGTTATTACGTACTCAATCGAGCGGTTAGCCGCGCGTATATCGAAAGGTGTTTCGGACGCGATGATACGCATAACGTATAGCGTGGAAAGCGATACCGAATGTCGTTAACCCCTTCCTTTGGTGGTGGAAAAGCCCTGCTAATCAGCCACTGTTCCGCGTTCAATTCGGCCGCAACAACCCTTTGCTTTCTCCTTCGAGAGCACCGAATGAAGGCCGACTTTGGTGACAACGCAATTTGCGTGAACCGGCCGGCGACGTATACGAGGTCTGTCTAAAAGGTGACGAGAATGATTTCGTAAAATTTTATTAAGTCTGGGGGGTTTCAAGGATTGTAGAGGGAGGGAAGTTTTTAGCCCGGATCGCAGCGAGGGCATTCGAAATCAAAGAAACGAGAGAGTTGGTAAACAAAAAGCGTGTATACTGAATGATTGCAGAAAACAGATCTTCAAAGTGTAAAACATAAACTGTGATTATACTGTAATTGAATTGAGACTGTGACTGTTAGTGAATTTCCTGCCTGGCCAATCGTGGGAAGAAAAAAATGACAATGAGTAAGAAGAATATAGAGACAACCTACCGGAAATGCAGGTATGCTGGAGACAAAAGACGTTGATAAGACGTTTGCATTCTGTTACACGCAAAATAGCCAGACAAGACGACTTATACAAAAATGTAAATTCGAGAAGAGAGGATCACCGTAAATCTAAACAAATTCAACTTATACCCTTCAAAGTACATATGCCCTTCTCGCAGTTACACACCGACAGAGATGCTCCTTCCACTCTTTAAAACAGTTTTGGAAGTTTGGTTGCTCGCTTATGTCGCTTTGAATGTCCGATGGTCTCCGGCACAATGTCCATAAGTAACAAATACCCAATTTTTCAGGAGAGCATTTTGAAAGTTTTTATAACTTTGAACTCTCCTGCCACTTTTTGTGAAACGAATTTGGACAATATGATATTAGGGATGTAATCGATCAACCTTGAGCAATTTCTGGAAGCATGAAAATTATGACAACCCTTATTACTGCATGCTAGGCAAGTATTATATTACTGTTCACATGTTCTGTACGCATACTTGGAGAAAAAAAATCCTCATCGAACGCAACTTCTGATCTCTTTTGCTTCTGCTTCCAAATTCAAGAAGTTAGGTCAAAGGAAATTAGCTAATTACAGTGAAAAAAAAAAATACTCGAGCGCCACAACTTGGGAATTGATTAGTTTGGGTTTTTATTTTTATAGGCCTCGGCCTAAGACCTTCTTGGGCCTTGGTTGTTTCTGTAAGCCACGGCCCAGGAAATTCTTTGGTCGTGATTACTGAATTTAAAAAATGTCCTGCTTCCTTCCCCTGTGAAGATGAATTGAGCCCGATGTCAAGATTTTAACAGTTCCAGGGTGGTGACCACTTCGTCATTTTTTCCACTCTAAATCAACGAAGGTCATTTTTGGTCATTTCCCCCCTAAAATGGTCATTTAAGTCATTTTTAGGGGCGTTGTTTCTCCTTTAAATTTTGGAAATTCTGCTGATTATTAAGAAACATTTTTTTCCGTTTACTTTGTGGTGCTTCCGCTGTGCAGTGTAAATAAAAATGAAATTCAATTTTCCGGCACATTGCAGCAAAAACTTCCAACGCAACTCTGGTTAGTCAGTTGGGGGGTTGAAAATATATGACGATGAGTAGTGTGTAAAGAGACAGCACAAAAAAGAAGGGCTCCGATTTTGGTCATTTTTCATGTTTAATAAGGTCATTTTCCCCCTGAAACTCGAAGTGGTCACCATACAGTTCCCAACCAATATTGTGGGGGTGTGACGGAGGATCCCTCCGATTTATTGAGTCGGTATTTTTTAATTTTCCCCTCAGAAGCCTGCTAGTCCGTAGTGCCGTTGAGATAAAATCCGGACCGGGGGAAGGAGCATATGGGCTTCCTTCCTCGGTGTCTTCAGCGATGTACTCATCGGAGACGGTTCTTTGAGCGTGCTATTTCTCCCCCTCCCATTTTTATCGGATATCGCCTTTTCCTCGACCATTCTCGTACGCTGCTGACGCCTATACAATGAACGGGAAGAAAATTGTGAATTCTAGATCGGTTTGAACTGAAAAATTGCACTTGAGCGTAAAGTGTTGAAAATTTCGTTCAAAAACATTAAAATTTTTCCATGGCCCAGCAAGAGTGAAATTTCAAATAGAATTGCACCAATAATTAACATGGCAGTTCAGTTATCATATGGTCATTTAAATATTTACAAATGAGCGAAATTAGCCTTATTTACATATTGACGGGGAGTTTTAAGATTGCTTAATTCGTTTTTGATGTTATTTTGATTGCAAACCCCACCCTGATATTGCCGAAGGAGGCTCTGAGCTGCTAGAATTGGCTAGGTGGCGTATAACAGCTTCAATCACATCGTTTTGTTTTTTCGGTCTCATGGTTTGGTTCAGCAAGCCAATCTCGGACATCGACCCGATCCTCATCCTTTACGTTTCTCTTGTAAGGTCAATACGAAACATCCGTCGTTTGGAATCCCTACCAAATTAAATGCAAAGGAAAATCGAAAAGTAGAAAAAAATTCATAAGATGCCACCGTTTGAAAATTATTGGTTTTCACCCCCTCCTTCCCTAAAAATACACCTTATCCCACGCTCTTCACGCTCTTGGTTCAATTCAGCATCATTGATCGAAAAACAAGTATTAGCTTCACTCAACCCCACATAACAACTTTTTTAAAAGAGAAATATCTTAGGGGTGATTGTCATCCTTCTGTTCGTAAAACTTTGTGGTACTGGAAAAATGTCTAAAATTCTACATTTCCGATCGTAAGGCTCGTGTTAATGAATAGAAGTACATAAGGTTATTTTAAACCTCACCTTTACGGCATTTCTGCTTGAGGTAGATACGAAACGTTTGAATCAGACATTGGCAAAACCACGAGAGTCACATTTTTATGAAAATCATTTCTTAGCTCAAATCAGTTCTGTGTGCCAAGGCACATCTACCGCAGCAAAGTGATAAGTTTGAGTGCTAGAAGGGGCAATAGACTACATTCTAAAGCTATACTAAAAATCGGGCTTTTATTAAGACGGCTGTGAAACGTTTTTTGTCCCCTGAAAAATTTCAAAAAAGTGACAAGTAGTTTTACCCTTGACCGATTCGCAAGAGATCTATCTTGTTTGTGGAGGGTTAATTTTTTTACTGACTATTTTACGTTTTAGGTCATTACTGGACTAGTTATAATTTAAATTCCGATTTTGATTCCCTCTTTTTCCGCAAATGTGAACCCATTCGGAGTCGGACGAATGAGCTCCAATTAAAAAATTGATCCTTATGCCCTTTGGCACTAACCTACCAAATTTCACGCTTTTATGATAGAACGCACGATTTTTCTCCAGTTTGTTGTACGAAAAACATTTGAACTAGGTATTTACGGCGTTTTGATTATGCAATTCTAATAACTTCAATTCGTTGTTGGGTTATCTCGTAATACTTGAAGGATAATTGACATCGCCGGAGGAAGACTAATTTTTGGAGTTCTCTCAGTCCTCTGGAGGAGAAGCTCCTTTGAGATCACCGAAGAATTTAAATTTCATGTACCAATCCCCAGAAGTTGGTGGAAAGATATTTCTACTGCAGATTTTCGTCTAATATTAAGAAAGCAATCTCAAATTTTCGTCTGTCCAGATATTCTCTATGTCATGTTAATCTTATACTTTAAAGGTTTTTGAATTAATACCTCAGTACAAAAGATTTTTGTCTGATAACTTGTTGAAAATCAGTTTTATGAAATCTCTCTGACTCATATATTTGGTACCTTTTGAAAGACTGAACATAATTATAGAATACTGAAGAAGAAAGATACAAGTAACCTCGCTAATCGAGGAGGATCACTAAAAAAGAACGTATCTTGACTCTCGACAAGGAATAATAAGGAGGGGGGAGAAGCACAAAAAATCAGTAGAAAAAATATTAAATAATAAATTCCACCTGAAAAAAAAAAAAATTCCATGGAAAATTCTGTTAACAACCCGAACGCAATCTGCAATCAATTCAATGAAACAATGGTTGGCTGACGGAAATTTCTATGGAAATGTGAATCGTTGAACAGAATTGTGACTACGAAGAGCTCAATCATGCGGATTACGGATTGGCTTCACGCAATACACATCACTGAACTGAACTGTGATTCAGATCATATTATGATTGGAAGAAACGGAGACGTCAGTAGGTCCAACGGGGGGGGGGGGATTACAAGAGGCTTGTTACCGACCCTAAAAACACTGTCATATGTTGGTATGTCATATTATAGAAAAATAACAATACATGATGCTGTTGAACATAATCCCTGGCCGTATAGGATCACACGGGGTCGTCACCTAAATATTAAATTGGAACAAAAGCGGGAAAAAAGCCTTGAACTCTGTACATTTATAGATGATTAGGTCAAGAACTTCTCTGGAGTTACAGGGACAGACAGGTGTGATTGAAGCTGTTATATGGTACTTTACCAATTTTAGCAGGTCGCAGTCCTTTGTAGCAACAGAACTTCTTTATTCGTCATTTTTGCTTTCCGTGATATGCGTAATATTTGGGCACCATAGTTCAAAAGCTGCTAGTGAGCTCGATGTTTCCTTTTTGAGGGTACACCGCCTAGAAACATTTAATGAATTTAGTGGAAAAGTTTTAGACGAATTTCGGCTCAATAATTACTTCTTTTTTTTTTATTGTTTTCTTATTTCGTGAAATTAGGAAATTTTCAGAGGAATCTTGTAATGTTTTTTTTCCGTCCAAATCGCAATCCTTCCACAGTTCCTCGGTTTATTTTATGGTTTAAACTTTTCTTCATTCTCTTCTATTCGGAAGATTCAAAATATTTTTATACTACGGGTTCTCTCATAGCGTCATAAATTGAACGTAAAGAGAGCATCTTCATCTGGGTTTCATTTCAATTCTTCAGATCAAGAAAATTATTGATATTTTTTAAAGTAAGTTCAAGCTTTATTTTAAATTTGAATTGCCACTCTTGATGATATTTTGTCAAATTAAATTTTTGTATGTCAAGTTCCACTTTTATGTTGAAAAATAATCTAATTTCGGCTCAGATTTTTTTTTGTGTGTTTTGTTGGGAATCAAAAGAACTAGCTTGAAATAGATTTTTACAAAACGAGAGCATCTCGTTTCTTTTGTATTTAGAGATCGTGTTCATGAATCGCGACTTCGGCATAAGCTAACCAAAGCCTGACCAAGTATTCATCATTTTGCTCAATTTTACCCACTATACTGTACAACGTTAACTACATGTTGTGCACCATGTTCACAGAAGTCTGACGAACATTTTCATTCTTAGTCGACTCAGTGTTATCAGTTCTCCTGCGTTTTATAGACAGTGTGACCTTACTTCTGAAACGACTCATGTAGATTACATTGACCAGGATAATCTCAGAGTTTCAAACTTTTCTAAAATATTAGATACTAGTCGACCACCTACCCGAGTACTCGTTAAAAAACGCCGCCTGAAACATTAACTCTCGCTTCGATTAACAAACGCTTATCTTGTATCGTGAATGATGTTTACAGAAGACTCGGACTCTCTTTTTCAAATCCATTAAAAGATTGGGGGGAAAAAAGTCCGTGAATCGACTTTAATCCAAGCATTATCGTGTACCATAAATCGTATTCGAAAGAGGGCCGATCTCCTACACACCCTGCTTCCAAACACTGATTAACTGACTAGCTGACACTGTCGCTTAAGACACTTCGATCACCGCCACCCACCATGGCGCTATAAGAGTAAAGATCTGTGTACGATTAAACAAACTCTGTCTGGAACTGTTATCAATTTTCGGCCCGAAATTGACGTTCTCAGCAGAGTCAAAAAAAGAAGAAAACTCTTCGACAAAAACAACTTGCACATACTGATATACTGATATGATATTTAATAAATCGCCTTCGAACAGTTTTAAAATTTGTCAATTCCGAAAAAGAGAGCAACGAAAAAGTGAAATTGTATTCCCAGCAAAACGAACTTTTAAAAACGGACGACCTGGCGAGAGAAAGAAAAAAATATACAAAGCTGCAGAATGAGAGCGGCAGAGAAAGCAAACCAAAAAATATAATCCCAAAGTCTTGCAAACAGATTTCACTTTGAGTCTTCGTTCCCTTCGGAGCAGGAGGGAGGAAACGATTTCTGAGAATGGAAAAAGTTATTTCGAACCGCCGGCGAAATTAAACCAATTTAATTTCGTTTACTAAAATATATATCTATAGACGAAATGAATGAACGAAATAAAAAACAAGGTGAATTTATATTCTGGCAAATCCCACCTTAAGCTTTCCGTTTCCATACCGAGAAAGAAAGCGCGAGACGAGAAAAAAGAAACGAGCATCTCGGGGAGACAGAGAGAAAGTAGTACACGAAGCGTCGATCTGACACGAAATTCAATCCGATAACGAAATTTGATAAATGGAAATGTCGTCGACTAAACTAAAACTGAAAAAAGTGTACACCCAACCACCGCCGTCTTACCCTGCGTGCCCACGACATACATAAACTCGCATACCCTTCGCCTTCTTCGTCTCATTAAGAATACGTGCTACTCGGGCTACCCTCTCTGTATCACCCTCAGTCGGCTGAACGTCTACAACCCTCCAGCATCCATCCATGTGCACGCTGTAGATTGCGATTTCGTAAATAGAATTTCGAGATGTGTCTGACGGCGGTCAGTGGCTGGCCGAAGTGGGAAAAAAGAAACCTAATGATTTACGGCGAGTGGCTCTCGTAGTCCGCAGCGATCGAAAGCTCGGAAGGAGTTTTCGCCAACGTTTGTGGAAATTCTCTCGTCAAGGTCGGCAGCGGCAGCGCCGTCGATGATTTACGAATACAGAAGGCTCTACGACCGGGCTGGAATTCTTGGCTCCGCACCCCGCGCCTTCCAGCAGTCACTGAAGCGGACTTCTGCTTTGCTGATAACGGCACCGCGGGCGAGATATCCACGCCCGCGTAGAGTTGCTCGAAAAACGCGCACACGCTCGTAAATCATCGCGAACGAGGTTAGCCGAGTGATAAAACTTCGGTTTTCCCTGAGACGGCTAAATGAGAAGTCGGAAAAATTAATTGAACGCGAAAAAAGTTGAAGGAAAAAATCTCGTACATAGGAACCGACCAACTGACTGCGGCTGCGAAGAGCGAAACTAGAAACAGGAGAACCTTTTCAAATTTGAGGTACCGCCTTCGCTGTCTGCAGCGGATTAGGAACAAGAAGTTGGCCGAGTATATAAATCCTCCCGAGTGTCTGCACCAGTCGGTGCACAGAGGAGGAGTTAAGACTCCTTAACGTATTGTTGCGGAATACTAATGGGGGCGAAAGTTTCCTCGTACGAAACACAATCGACATGATTTTGGCTGGCAGGTTAACCGTTGTACTAGTAACCTCTCGAAGTCTACATGGAAGTAGGTGATGGTACATAAGGTACACACGGGGCATACAACTTTTTCCATTTAACCAAAGAAATCGCTACGTTAACGTTCGGTAAAAGGGTTTCTGCAGGACCTTTGATATTCCTAACCAATCCTCACTTTTTCAGAGATCAGTATGCGCAAGGACGTTGCCCAGAGGCAACTTCGCCATCCAACTCCAATTTCGACATCAGTTTCGTTCATGTTTGTCGGTCACTTGTTCGATACTACATGGCTCATTCTCCAGAATCTGAGAATATTTTGGTAGCAGCAAATTTAGAATTGTCAAAATGACAACTGCTCGATCGTATCCAGTTTTTCGTTCTACAGTATTACCCGGCACGATATTTATAAATGAAAAAGGAGGGAAAAGAAAAACGAAAGAAGGTAAAACCAAAAATTGAGAAAAAAATTGAGAAAACCCAGAAAATTAATTGTGCACCGGTTTCTCTCTCTCTCTCTCTCTCTCTCTCTCTCTCCGCGCGCGCAAAATACGGCCTTTCGATCCCCGCAAATTCCATTCCTCTAGGTCAATTAGGAAAAATTTTCACATTTGAGGTCATATACATGCAGTAAATTATGAAGATCGCATTTTGGCCATAGCCCCCTTCCTAATTGTCCGTATGGGTCCATTTCGGTATCAAAATTCGTGGAAAAATACGGCCTTTCGATCCCCGCAAATTCCATTCCTCTAGGTCAATTAGGAAAAATTTTCACATTTGAGGAGATATACATGCAGTAAATTATGAAGATCGCATTTCGGCCATAGCCCCCTCCCTAATTGTCCGTATGGGTCCATTTCGATATCAAAATTCGTGGAATAATACGGCCTTTGACATGGATACTATGTCTAATGGCACACCACGCGGAAGAGAAAAAATCTGCAGGAAACGTTCCGCAAAAATCGTTTTGCAGTTGCGTATTTCTCTTTATGCGGTCATTTGTTCCATCAGATTTCGACCGGCCGACACGGCGAATGCCGAGCGAAGCCGGGAATGGACGACTACAGAATGCATTAGATGCGAGTCACTTCGGTCGCCTGGATGACATCCAGGAACATGCCCTACCACACAGTGGTCGGACTCTTTCTTTTGATCTCTTTTTTATTTTGTTTTGTTATTTTTCTATGGGCGGTGGTTAGGGGGGGGGGGTATTGTGGGTTATACAATAACATTGGCAACTAATTTCACCAATCCAATTCATCAGACAGTCAATTACCATTTTTTGAATAGAAAAAGCGTAGAGAGGTGGCCGTTGTTGTGGATGTTACTGCGGGATTTTCGAGATTTATACGTAAGAAGAGAGTCTAGTTCGGACTAGAGCGATGGCATACAAAACCAACAAGCAGCTAGCTGCTGGAAGAAGGTCGGCTCTGGCCTGGAAAATTGGAGACTAGTTTATTTGTTCAGGAAAAAGGACCTACTAGTGTTTATGTTTAAGGTCTCTTTATATGGCTGTGTGTTCAAGTTCGAAACGCTTATTACAGTAGTTGGACAAACTAGACACTGAATTGAGAAGACGAAAAAGAGTATATTTTGCGACGAGTGCAAGAAGCGTGACATGAACGAATAATGCGTTTCTTGCAAGAGTTGCAAGCTATATTTTTTTCAATTTATGCTTGAAAATCAGTTTATAGAAGTAATTACTAAGTACCAATTGATTTTAACGCTCATCAAAGTGCGCGTAAGCGACGAAAACGACCCTCTTGCTCGTCCAGTGTGAACAATTACCTTTCCTATAGTCCGTTCGAAAATAAGAATGCCGAAAACAGATGCGAGTACGGTGGCATGTGGGGAAAGGAAAAGGTAGTTATTCATACAACACTACAAACGGAAGCATAGATACTCCGTTAATTTAGAATAATATTAATTTCTTAATGAATGAGAATGAATTTCATACACCAACTTTAACATAAATTTGAATTTTCGCTGCGATTGATCACATAAAAATGTTTTTTGGGCTGCATAGATACGCAGCAAAGTGTGACACGCCTGAACTGTTTTAGGCATTCTTATTTGGAACGGACTATACTACTGCCAAGTAAACATACGATTTGACGTCACTTTCTTGCACTTTAGTCCGTTCCAAATAAGAATGCCGAAAACAGTTGCGAGTACAGTGGCATGTGGGGAAAGGAAAAGGTAGTTATTCACATAATACTACAAACCGGAGCATAGATATTCTCGAAAGTTGAACGACATCTGACAAAATTATCAAAATTCAGTTATTGAAGGCATTATGTTCTATAAATCTGAAATTTTCGCAGCGATTGATCATGTAATAGTTATTTTCGTTACAAGTGGGTAAAGTGAGCAGTTTTACCTGCAAGTGCAAAGTTAACAAAACGAGCCGCAGGCGAGTTTCGTTAATTGCACGAGCAGTGTTGGCTCAATTTTCCACGAGTGACGAACGTAGCTTTATCCAACATAATAATGAGGAGTGTAGTTGCGAATTGCGAGTCAATACACGAATTGACATACGTGCACATTCGCATCGAAATAGTAGCTAGACGATAATTTTTATGTTTCAATTTCTGTAATTTGCAACATATATCAATTATAGTCGGTATTCTTATATTTTACTTAAATTTGAATTGTAACATTAGAACGTATTCTTGTTATAAGGAAATCCACATATTATAGTGAAATTTATGCTAGGAGCTCCATCTTCCCGAGGCACTACATTCGTGAGCAAAATGTTTTGAAGAGAAGCGTGCGATAAATTCACAGTCAGAGATTCCAAAATTCTCGAGAAACGTGATCTTCGGGAAGGTGTTGTGTTGGACAAAGGCTTTGCTACTGCTTTATCATTACATTGAATATGTGACTAGCTTTCATAAGCTACATGGCTAAAACGAATGGGTTACCGATATTCTTGACAGATGAAGTTAAATATAATGTCCACATCGATAGAAACATTCATTTTGCGTGACAAGTATATAAATTACCTATTAAAATTCAAAAATCTACTCAAAATCAAAAGATTACATCTAGTCTTATCAGATCACGTTTGTTCAGCGATTGTAGCACTCCTACAGGGCATGTAATTCACGAATGCGACTTTTCGTGTTTTCGTCACGTGTTGTAGGCAAGCCGTGAGGTAAAATTTTTTACCTCACTCTGCGGTTTTTACCTCACTCTCCATTTCAGTCAAATAAAAAAGCCAGTTTACTCATTCGATGCTGTTTGGAAAAATAGTCTTTATCAATTACATGTTGGATAAAAATGTTTTTTGGACTTGCATAGATACGCAAAGAAGTGTGAAACGTCTGAACTGTTTTCGGCATTCTTATTTAGAATGGACTATAGAGCAAAACTGGATTTTTTTTGCTCACTTTTCAGGTTTACTGTTTGTGCACTGCATTGTAGATTCAAAAGTTTCACTTCGTGCACTGAAAAGAGGTTACAAATAAGACGTTTTTTGAACATGTATTGAAAAAACTAGCTTATCTTATTAAAGCCGTTTTCATTCACTGGGCTTCTTTACAAGCTACAAGCTTAGCTTTTAAATTACATTGCGTAAATACTACAAGCTAAAAGTTGGAATGATTCCAACTTTTAGCTTGTAGCATTTACAAAAAACAGTCAATAAACATTCCGACAAAGAAACAGCTTCGCAAGAAGACCTATCGATAGTCATGTTTAGGGATTCCAAAAATATGCTCTGAAAAAGGGTCAAATATGAGCTTATAATATGCTTTTATTCTCACCAAATATGCCAAAATATTCCCTATCAAATTGATAATAATGGATCACTCCATATGGGTATCATTAATTTTGAAAGGGAAATCGAGAGATGACAGGTATACAAAAGAAAAAGGTTCTAAAGTTATCGTGCAAAAAGTTCTTTTTCGAACTTTGAATACATTTGACAGTGTTCTACATAGGCGGAAAACTTTGGGGGAAATTTTTTTTTCAGTTTATAAAAAATCTGCAGTTGTTGCAGTTTTATCTTCTTAGAAGACAAAAATAATGCATTATTGGGAAAAAATGGAAATATTCCGCAACAATGACGGAAATTGACCTTGAATATGCTCTAAAAAAGCAGATAGAAAATATGCTAAAACATGCTATTACACCCAAAATATGCTCGATCAAGTGTGGCTCATTCTTCTTGAAATTCTGTGAATCACAAATAATAACATGGATGTTCCCTATCTACTTCAACAGAAAAAAACATGCAAAATCCCTAGTCATGTTTAAGGTATTGGAATTTAAACCTAAGTATAGAGAGTGCTCTTATGCTAAAACTGATAAGGTGAAACGGGGATCACGGAGAAAGAAATGCCATTGAAAACCTACTGTGCACATTCAGAAGCTAGTAACACATCACCCGAGTAATTTTCCGCTTGGATTAATTTTTTTCATCATTCTGAAGACTTTCGTGTACTTACACACCAAATTATAATTCCTGAATTAACTACAATTTTTCAAAAAGTTACTTTGCCTCATTCAACAGCATGTAAATAAGAATCAAGATCCCGGTTTCGTTAGTTACATATTCCGCCACCAGATGTCAGCTACTTTGAGTTTAAATTACAATTTTTTTTTCTTAACATAAGAACTGATATATGAAACCAAAGTCATATAGATACACCAAGTCGTTCGACTCTCCATTTAACCAATGTTAAACTTCGTATGTTACGATAATTTATCCCGACAGCAGCGCTGGCAGCGTTCGACTGCCGTGAATTCAATGTAAACGTTGGGAGCCCTAACAAGGTTTTGCGTTTATCTCAATAACGGTCGAATTTTATGAAAAAGTGAAAAGAACAAAATTTATTCTACCTGTTATTTTCTATCAGGTAAGATCAGTTTCAAAATTTTACCCATAAAAATTTCGAATTTACTCGCATTCGATGGGAAATTCCAAGGTGAACAAATTTAGCTCTTTCCAATTTTTCATCAAAATTGATAGTTTTTAAGCTAATCCGCAAAAACGTAAAAATGTCCATATAAGCGCAATGCAACCAAAGGAGTTCAGCGATAGCAGCGCGCTGGCATGACGGCAGAACGCGGAAACGCGCTAGTCGTCTAACTTGGTGTATCTATATGACTTTGTATGAAACTATGGAACGTAATTAGGATGGCACTACATGCAGCTAAGTTCAAGGCTTTCAAACTGCGACGCTGCAGACTGCAATCAGGAGCAAACACTTTCTCTGAAGGAAGTGTCTACAAAATATTGATGAATAATGACTCTCGAATTTGAATGAAACAAATTTGTGGAGTTGGAAAACATTCTGCTGTATTACTCAATTCAACCAATTCAGATGGCATCTTAGGATAAGGAAATCGCAACTCTTCATGCGCTAAAGACCACAGAGGAATTTTACATCGATTCGCAAAAGGAAGTTTATTTCGATTCAAATCAAGTTTGCAGTTCGAACCAGCACAACCAAAATTATCACTAATACTATCAAAACTTGTTAACGCGCGAGAACATCCAGAGGACATCTATTTGTCATTGTAACTTCGTTACTCAGCATTGACATAGAACGATCGAAAGATAATCTCCGCGACTTACCCATACAAACCGTCCTTTTATACACTGTACAACTCATTGGCAACAGATTACAGATTTTACGCTATTATATTAGCCTAACAGAAGCTTTACTGCTCGAAACCTGAAACAAAATACCAAAGTTACCATTAAGTAATATGTACTTTTATAATTCGCATCGCATTATTCGTCGGAAAATTTACTGATAAGTATCTTCACTCGCATTCGGCAGCATAGCGACTTGTTGCCTTGACCCGGCAGAACATATACATGTATTATTGACTACAATGAACTTTACCAAAAACGAGTGGCCCTGATGGGGGGGGGGGTCTTTACGCCGTCGGGTCCACCCAGTTACCGGTATAGGTCGCTACCGCCTGGCTCCAAGTCCCTCTGTTTTTACCAATTCTCTTCCATGAAATCCCGAATCTCCGAACAATTTCGTCCCTCCACCTCGTGGGTGATCTTCCCCGCCCCTACCATCATCTGTAGGATACCAAGAATCCACAATTTTATTCAATTTATTTCCGTGACTTCTGGCCAGATGCCCCGCATTGCCCATCCAACATCAGAAGTATCAGACTTTCCTCTAATAAACTGCGTACTAACTTTATCGATCAGTCTTAAATTTGGAGCCGATTTCACCATCCTATTGTGGGTGGCCCTCGGCTTATTACCTTGTTTTGGTAAGGGCCCACGTTTGAGCCCCGTAAATCAGTGACGGCTCAACACACTGGGAGGCAATATTCAATTTGTTCTTGAAAATATGTTTAAGAGACAGAAGTTCCTCCGCGCATCGGATATACGAGCTTTTAGTTCTTCATCTTGTCTGTTTTCAAATGATAAGATTTGGCCTAGATATTTATATCTTGAGACTTTTTCGATTTCGTGATTGTCAACCAAAATTTTTGACGCTTCAACATTAGACATGTGTTTCGATTTTGAGAAAATAAATAAATAAATTCGATAGATCGAAGAGACCTTTATGTTCACCAATAACTTCTATTCTCATTCTTACAATATTTTGATTCTAACTTACAAATTTTAGCACTTGAAGGGGAAAAGGGGAGTTGATGATATATACAAAGCAACGTATTATGGATATCATTTTGTCACTAAATGAATTCAGGTCACTTGATTCGTGATCTGCAGCGGTTTACAAATTACTTCAGGCTCCAAAAAATGTTATCATTATTCTGTAGATCGAAGAGACTTTTGGGACAGCTATTCTTACTTACAATAATTATTCGCGTCTGTTTTACGTCTGCGCGACTGTAACTAAACGATTTTGTTTGGTTTTCTGTTACAGTGGACTCGTCATCGCACCATCAAGTCGCCAACTGCAAATTTCCATCGTGGTTGACCGATCACCATACGTGGCGTCTGCTCGACCTTTCAAAGACTTACCATTTTGGTTCGCACAATGGCACCATGCGCGTGACATCTGTTCAAGATGGCGAAACGGTGTTGGAGATGCGAGCCGTGTGCAACTCCATTCTGGCTTCGTCCGACGGCCAGATAATGATATCGGCGCATATCACCATCGGCTGGTAAGGTTTTTGGATACATACTTTATTGTCCTTGAGTCTTGCCTTGGCTTAGAGAGAGCTGAGGAGGACGAATCTCAAGTGTGATAATGAGAAGTAGTTGATTTTCTCGATTGCTTCATTTACGGGGTGTTTCAGCCTGAACGATGTTTCCTGCTGGTGGAAGTAGTGCAGCCTATGATGTATGTATAATAGTTCACTTACTCTGTGACCCGAAGGAATAGTGATGTTTTGCCAAATGCTCCTACAAATTGTTTCACAACACTTGCATGTAGGGTCGGAATTGGTGGTGTACCAGTTCGGCTTTCAGGAGTGAGAAGACGGGTCTCCCAACTATATTAAAAGTGTCAAAAGCCGTCTTAATTTTCTTGAAGCGTATGTGTTTTCATATCTCCTACCACTAGGTACAGAATAATTACAAAAATGTTTGAAGGAAGTGAACAGGGAGAACTAAGAAAAATGAAATGGTATGGAGGGTCAGGAACTCAGAGTGCCTGCCTTGATAATGGGCTGTGCAACTTCCAGCTTCCAGGTTGAGTCCGTTCTTGCTGAGACATTTCGTCAAGTAGGTATATATTGCAGGGCATAGAGTGAGTTTGTTAGTCGCAGATTACCGTCTTCATAGAGGTCAAATACACAATTATGGGAGTACAGGTTTCTGGAAACAAAATTTCTTTCAAAAGAAGTCAAAATATTCGATGATAGATTTAGGGAAAATGCGCCCCAAGGCCAACTCTTGAAAATGCCGTCCTCATAAATAAGTTTACTGATTTCCTCATACTTTGCGCCATAATCTTTTTGCTAAGGGGTGGGTAAGAATAATCAGTTTACTGCTTGAAATGATGAAATCTTGTGCAGAGTGTGACACCACAGCCCTTGTTTTGTTTTTGACGCAAAGCTTCTTTATGCAAGTTTAGGATGGGCTATTGACATGGAAAAAGAGAAACAAACGCAAACTCAAATGCATGCAACGGAAGTGACATAGCAACGTTCCACCCACATTTAGTGAAGTAGAGAGCGGAAGAGAGAGAGAGAGAGAACGGGAGCGCGGGAACATGCAATGGAAGTGACGTAGCAACGTTCCACCCATATTTAGTGACGTAGAGAGCAGAAGAGAGAGAGAGAGAACGCGAGTGCGGGAACATGCAACGGAAGTGACGTGGCAACGTTCCACCCACATTTAGTGAAGTAGAGAGCGGAAGAGAGAGAACGCGTGTGTGAAACCAGACTGCTTTGTCTCCACACCTCTGTTAACAATTTTCTGTCAGATAACATTCAGTTCATGTACTTGCCAACTGATGTAGCGACTCACACTGTACAAAAGAATGGTGTCCCCCGATATCTCACGCGTTTTTAATTTAAATTTAAATTTAATTAATTCATTAATTTATTTATTTGATTCCTAAGTGAGATTGACGTGGAACAAATGGTAAGCCCCGTTGACCCTCCATGTGAATCCTTTGTGAACGGTCTTTCCAAGTGTTGGGCAGTATGTGATTACTTGTCCCAATGAGTTTAACAGTTGGACCGGGGAGGGGGGAGATTTCTATTGGTATTTGAAGATGTGGATTTGATCTGAGGGTTCCATGCTTGTTTCCCAAAAGATGAGTTTTTTCAAGCAGAGGGGAGAGATATAGGTGGCACTTGTAAGTAGTATTATAGGTTGTGTATCCCATCACAAACTGGGTGGAATTTTTGGGGGAATTACTTTAAAATAATTACTGTTTTGATCTAAGACTTTAAATGAAAATTGAGTGTACATTGTGCGTATTTGACTATCATGTTGTGGGGGGGGGGATACGAACGACTTACGAGAGGGGATGTAAGGGCTGTGTTGATTTTTGTGGTATTGCGGCTTTCTTTGTATATTTTCTGACTGTTGATTACCGAATGGATATGTTAATTCGATTGTTTTTTTTTTTTTGTTTTCCAGCGAAAGCGGTTACCGGTGCATGTCATTCTACAGGCGCGATGCACACGTCATCGAAATCCAGCAATCAAGTAAGAATCCTACTCAATACTTTACTCAATCGAGTGTTTCGCTTTGATACGATTTACTCGAAACCGTAATCTAAGTCGCTGTATAATCTGTGCTGTGTGTGTGTGGGGGGGGGGGGTCGCGTCGTTACAGCGCGCACCTGACTTGTGATTTATGGAATAAATTCGCGTATATACGTGTATGTGATGTGTGTATGCGCTCGTACCTACGCTGAATGAATAATGAAAATTCGCGAAGAAGGCGCGATAATGAACGTGTTTTCTTTTCCGTGCTGGCGAAGGCGGAGAAGGTGGCGGTAGCGTGCTGCAGAAAGTGGAAAATAAATGTCAGGAAAAACTCGACGCGTAATCGGAGAGACGAAACAAGGGATCGCGTCGGATGGGGAGAGAGCATTTCGCCGTGAATGTGTGGTCGAGGTGTACAAGCTATACGTATGTTTTGGGACCCAGGGTGGTGGGAGAGGAATGGTGGCGACTGTGCACGTGATGAAGAGCGAGAGCGAAAGAGCGTAGAAAAGCGACGTGTAGAAAGGAAAGAATATACCGGCTTCGGCTGCGTATGTGTATGTAAGTGTATATGTAACCCTGTACACGTTAACGCATTCCGAGATAGGCTGCCGCTATATTGAGGTGCTAGGTAGGAAAGTCTGGAGCACAGTCAAATGTTCAAAGGAAAGGTGGTGGCTGTAACTCGTGGCTGGTGGAATGGAGACACACGTGAGCGTGGCTTGGAAACGATGTCATTCCGATTATAGTTGCTATATTTTCACTTTGCCACATCTTATATCCTGCGTAGTACTGGAAGATGTAACCATGTGATTATAATCGGAATCGCCGAGTACTGAAAGACTCGGTTTGAAAGGCTGTTTTTCCGATTGTAAGTCTTTGCTCCCATCATTCTTGGCTCTATATAACCTTTCTCGTCCCAATGGATACTGTAGAATCGGAAATTGTAACCAATGGATTATAATCGGAGTAGCCGAGAACGCAATTTTCATTTTGATATTTTCGTGTCTTTGCTTTGGCACATGGAAAATACGAGTAAATTGAAGGGGCTATGCCGTTTTAAAGATAACAGAAAAATTACCACTTTTTTTTCTGCTTTTGCCCTCTCCCTCTCCAAAAACGGATTATGACATGACTCGTTGAAGCTCTATAAATTGTCATTAAATGGAGAATGTAAAGATTCTGTGATGAATTAGTAACCCAAGGATATCGTAAATACAAGATCCATGTAAAATTACAAATTTTAGCTGCTTATATTGCAGGGAAAGTCATATTTGTGGTTTTCATTGGTTTAAGTCATCTGTCTACTTCTGCTCCATAACGAGCGTAACATTAAAACAATAAAACCAGTTCTATGGAGGCTTTGACTCCCCAACAAAAAATTGAGCATAAATGGTAGGGGTGGGATCTTTAAGACGTTATTCCGGAGTTCCCCGACCACAGTTTTCTGCAAAGTCTCGTTTGTTACTAAAACACAAGATAGGGGGAAATGGAAAGCTACATCATACCGGTCGTAAGACGATAACCCTGTCATCATCATTCGAAATGATCCTACACAACGAAGGGGTCCGATCGTTCGGTTTCTTTTACTGGTAAGAAAATGGCGCCCAGTTTGTTGCCCCATGGAAAATTACGTGTCTCCGGAAAGACACGGAGTGTAACATTTTATATGCTTTCGTACCCTTATAAAAATGAAGAGCTAAATTATACGGACTGGTTTAGTGTCAGGGGGGGTGGAGATTTCTATCAACAACACGGCTGCAGACTGTAAATGTCAACCACTGAATTCGTGTCGGGGGAGCGTTAGGTTTTTCGCTACCGTTTTTTTCACCAGTAGTAAAAGCATATAAAATGCTGAAATTTCAAAAAAAAAAAGTTACTTTAAAGCGTTACTTTAGCGCCCGTAACACTCCCTCGTAACGCCGTAACGCTCCCCCACACGAGTTCAGTTCAGGATTGCGTATTGGGTGAAGCCAATCCGTATGATTTAGCTCTTCATGGTCACAAGTCAGTTTACAATTCAGTTGTGGTCCACCCTTCTATGGAAATTTTTATTTCTTCTAGCCATCTTCAGTATTAAATAGAAATTTCCATGGAAATTTTTTTTGATATTTTCATGTTTTTGCTTTGGCACATAGAAAAAATTTCAGAAAACGTTGCTCGCTCCCCCGACACGAATTCAGTGGTTGACATTTCCAAGGAAATTTATTTTTCTTCCAGTTATAGGTTGAGCGTTATTTCATTATTTCTTGGCGAGAGTTAAGATGCGTTATTTTTTGCCAATCCTCTTCAAGGTACGAGGTTACTTGTTTCCTCTTCTCTGCTCATTTCCAGTTCAGTTCACAGTTCAGTTACAATAGAGTATAATCATCGTCTATTGTTCAAACACGTACCTAAAACTATAAATTTTCCTGGTGTGCACAATTACTCGCCAACTTTCGGTGAAGTGGATTTTGACTCTTTTTTTTTTCGAGTATTGTCTACTATTCAGCAAGTAATTGAGATACCTTAAAATGCAAATAGGGGCGGTAGAAGATAGATATAGGTTCAATGTTAGAAAAAAGAAAGCTTCAAATAAATGACAAAGTGAAGCTTGAAGATGACTTTTGCCCAGTGCGCACAATTACCTATCTTCCCTCTGTGTTAAAACCGGTTTTCTATCTTCCCTATAAGTAAGGGAAGTCTGCTGCGCTAATCGTTGAAGACTTTGAATATTTCCGCATTTCCTTGTTCATCTTCTCACTCTGTTACCATCAAGACGGCAGAAAGTGATTTGAATATCTGAGGGCGGTGGATGAAGGTGAAAACTGTTCATATATTACTCTGAAATGCCTCGTCCAAGATTGCTAGTGACGAGTGAAAATTTAGCTAAAATTGTTGGAGAAAAAGCAAAGGCGAACTGGATCGTACAACAAAAATTTTATTTTTAATGTGGAAGTTTTTTTTTGTGTTAATTACTTGACATTCTGAAAATGCTCTGACATTATATAGGCAGCTTTCTGTATAAAACAGCCGTGTTATAGTTTGAAGTTGATAATTCTCCTTCTCGAAATTGACCAGTTTTGGAGTAGATAAATTCACTTTTTTTGTACTTTGGCTAGAGGCTTCGTTCAAAATTAGAGAGCCCAGTTCTGGAAAAGTCAAGGAATTTTGATATTCTGGAAAAGTCAGGGATTTTAGAAAATATTTCTGGATAAAGCATTATGCGTGTATGAGAATTTCCAAAAGTGTAGGTACTTTTATGTATTGTCATTTGAAGTGTTGTCTGAAGCCAAAACTAAGCAAATTAAGTTTATTTTTATTTTTATGTCTTAGTTTTGGTTTTCTGTTCTTATTCGTCCTAATAAAGTTGCAAAAATTTGAATATTCCGCACATCTTTTCACACGCTCTGTAATTTCATTTGACCAGCTTTTGGACTGCCTTGGAACGTATCTGGGAAAGTTACGGAAAAGTCGAGGAATTTCATTCCAGAAGAAAACTGGGCACCCTGGAAATTAATTTGGTTTCAGTTTGGCATATTTTAATATTTTCTAAAGAAATGAAAATATTTGAGTGTGGAATATAGAATGACGAATTAAATTTTTTTACGTGGTAACTTTCACACGCATTAGGTAGTTCGAGTATAACTGCTGGGCATCTCAGCCCATACTTCTGGTGGAAAAGTTGATTTTTGGGAAATATAAATCTCTGTGAAGTGGTCTAACAGTTCAATAAGATTGTTTCGTTTTATCTTCTTATTCTGGCCGCAATTTGCCTATTGAAGGGCCGCAATAAGATGTTTTCATTTCTTTTTAGGCCGAGATTAGGAAAAACTCTTTAGAGAACATCCTTCTGCTGTTGCATGATGTATGTTTCGCAAAATCTGTATCATAATCAGGGATGTTAAGCGGAAGCCACTAGTGGCTTAAGCTGAAGCCTGAGTCACAATTTTGGTTTGTTATTTTCTTAAGCAAAAAGCCAGCCAGGCAAATTCTGCAAGTCTGTTTTCAGTCCATACGTCAGCCATAAGCTAGGTTTTGTGGCTTAAACTAATCAATTTAGCTAACGCCAAAAGTCGAAAATAAACAAATACCTAACAATAAGGTACAGCGGGGCAATTCCTGGAATGTAAATATGCGGGGCGAAAACTAGATTGTCTAAATAACTCTGCTATATTTGCGTTGTATTTTGTGACGACCGGCTCACAGTGTGTAAAACTACCCAAAGAACGACCTTAAAAAAATCCAGCACAAAAATGGAATCAGTGTTGAAAAAAAATAAAATTGATAATGTACAGTAATTAGAGCATGTAATAAAATGAAAATGAATAAAGATACGAGATTTCTAAAAGAAGATTTGAAAAGAGGCTGTTGAGGACTATCAGAATAAACCGAGGGGAAAATTTTGGATGGCTTAGAGGCCTTAGAATTGGGGGCCAAACGCGAGGGGTTTCAATAATACTATTCAACTATTGTAAGCGAGATTTCGTGAAATTAACGTACTGTTTCTTAATAAAAATTTTTCGCATTTTTTCACAGTTTTTTTTTTCCTTTTCCGGTGTTAATTTGGGTAAGTTTTAAATGTTTTCTAGTACTGCTTGAGTCGCTGAAGATAATTTTGAGATCAAATTGTATTGCGAGTAAAAATGAATGAGAAAAAGGACCGTCCGCTTTTCGCCCCGTAGCGTCCATCAAATGGCTGAAACCTGGGGGCAATTCATGGACAAAAACTTCCTTACGAATTTTCCTTTATTCTTTCATTATGACATCTTCACCCTTAGCATCATGAAGAGCAAGATTTAGGCCATATCGATCTGTGAATTCCACTCAGTCATATGTCTAATATATCAATGTTTTTTTTTTTCACAAATGTTCTTTTTGACCAGGAATTTCCTCGCTGTACCTTAATTTGTGAATAAATTAATAAAACATTGGCTATCATTCGTGTATAAAAAATTTACTATTTTTAATTAATCTTATCAGAATGGTAAGAAATTGCAAGCTTTGTGATTTCGACTAAAGTCAGCTCATGTGCGAAGATTCAGCTGTAGGCCAAAATGCATTAACCCATATTTGAAACCGGAAAATTAGCTTCAATCAGGCCCGTAGAGAGCCGTGTTCGGGCCTGGGGCTAGAAATATGAAAGAGGCCCCGACCCTCATAACAAATTTTAGCGAGGGAAATTTTTTCAGAGACGTTGAATAGAAATTTCTCGTTTCTACCGGGCCCCCAGCTTTCCCGGGTTCGGGAACAAAATACCCATTCGCTCCCCTCTCCTTACAGGCCTGGCTTCAAGCAATATTCGTAACTAAGTCAAGTCAACCAGCAGCTTAAAAGCCTTCAGCTAAGCTTAAGTCAGTAACCATTGACTCAACACCCCTGGTTATAATTTCGTGTGTTAGCATGAGCTGAAGGTTCCCGGACATTCCCCCGAATCGAATTTTCCCGAATCTCTTTTACCTGAATGCACAAGGATGAAATTTCCTCGAATCCCAGTCTAGAAGAGCTACTCAACGAGTTGAATGTGCTAGATTTAAAAAAACAAAAAAAACAAGCAGCTCCGCTACTCGAAGAGGGTTGACTCTCGGTTCTCGGCTGGAAAATGATAAATCCTTCGTTCTTGAATTATTCGGACTGAGCGCGAAAGAGTCGCGCTCTACAATTTTAGTATCGTGAAAAAGATGAACTGATGTAAAAGTGATAATTTTAGAAAACTGCTCTGATTGAAATGAAGATGGACTCATCTGAAAGGAAATTTCAACCTCTATCAGTTTGGTTACCTTCATTTTTTGAAAAACTTTTTCATTTTTGAGATATTTTCTGAAAATTAAGTACGTATGTGTTAGGATGTACACAACAGCGCTCCACTAGGAGCCTGTTGGCAACATCGAAGTTATCAGCCTAGGCACAGCACAACTCTAGAAGGCAGGAGTGGGAAAAATCCAAGAAAAAGTATTTGAATAACAAATCTGAGCCCTTCGATCAGAAATGAAGTGGCATTACGAATCCAACAGGTCATTGATTCACAAATCCAAATCGAAAATGAAGAAAAAAAGGATTTGAATCTGAAAATCCACCAATCCGAATCCATTTTTTAATTATTTCTGGATAAGTCTAGTAATTAGTAAATAAGTACCTATTCTTGAAACGTTCTTCATTAATGGTAGTAATTCACTGCAATCACTGGTCACTGGTACTGGTACGGAAGCCCCAGAAATGGTATACGATTTTATTTAACATTTTTGTACATTCCGTTAAATGGGTAATAATTAATAACTAATAAGTTAAAGAGGAAGGAAGAAGTAACAACTTTGAAGCCGGATTAGCAATTTACGATCCAATATTGTCATCGATATTAGATCCATGAAAATGGACCTTGATTTGAAATGATATATGGTCTCTTTCAAGAGTTACATTTCTCACATCCGGGGACTGGGATCTGCGGGGATCGGGGGGCCGGGATCTGGTCACCTGATCTCTCTCTCTGCTCTCTGGTCTGGTGTCGCCATCGCCAAGCTGTTGCTGTCTTGCCGGTTTGAGGTTATGCGGCTGCAAGTTGTAAGCTTGTAACGTTATCAAAATTCAAAATATTCAAAATAGAAATTTCATTGTTCCACAAATCTCCATAGAAAGAACAAGCAACGAGTCCAGGATTTCTTGATTTGTAAAGAACAATTTTTGGGATCCGAATTGTAAATCCTTGTTCTTCAATTGTACCAGAAAAGGATTCGAATCAGAAATCCTATCCCATTTTCCGAAAAGATTCGAATCAGAATTACAAATCCACATTATTGGGATTCGAATCCGAATTTAAATCCTTTTGGATTCGAATCTTTCCCACTCCTGCTAGAAGGTGCTTGATTAACCGATGGATCAAGTCAGTCGAACGAATACGATTGATCAGTGATCACATTAATGGGATATTCCCACATGATCACTACAGATTTGCGATGACAGCCGACAGCGCGCCACCACTTTCCTTGACCAGCCCAAATTCAGTTATAAGCAACCGCAGTAAGATTAAGATCAATGAGCACTACTGAAGAAGAAAAAAACAAAGAGGAAAAAGTAAAGTAATTGCAAGAAGCTCGTTGCTGATCCTAATGAATCGAAATAATTACTTATTATTGCTTTTATTTTTCAATTAATTGATTTCTCGAAAATAAAGTGCCACTGAACTGAACTGTGACTCCGAACCGCTCACATCAACTCATCTGAAATTACACGCCACTGAACTGAACTTGAACGGATGAGAAGAGAAGAGAAAGGAAGCAATTGTAATAGGCTCGGCTACTCGTAGCCGACCCTAGAAAAAAGATTTGGAGCTACATTTGACGTGAGGAAGAGCTAACCAGGACATGTATTCTTGAAAAGTTGTTATGCGATGTTATGATAACAACCGTTGTTATGAGTTGTTATGGAAAATGAGAGGGATATTCTTGAATCGTTGTTACGAGTTGCTATGGCTTGTTAACTCGAGTTATTGAGTGTTATACAGGGTGTTCCACGAAAGTCCCCCCCCCCTGTTTTTTCACGAACCGATGGGCAGATCTTCCCGGGACGAAAATGATTTTCCAGTCGTAACATCTAGTTTCTCCTGAGCTTAAAAAATTTTCTCCCCCTTTCACGGGGGGCTGGAACCTACCACCAACTTCGTAATCTTAAATAGGAAGGTATGCCTTTATGCACCTCGTTGGAAAGGTCATTTACTCCAAAATACGAATCCGTAGAAAAAAAATCAAAATTTATCAATTTTGGGGGGCAAGGGGCCTAGAGATGACCAAAATTCACCCAGAATCAAAGTGCGGTGACCTATCAAACGAACTATCGAAAATGAAGTTTTACAGGTCGCTGATTTCGAATACTGCCTTATTTTTTCGATTTGACTAACCCAGGGGACAGAACATTCAAAAATTTGGGGCAGAAGGGGTTATTTTAAATGTTTTTTATTTTCGCTGATACAATGTCTTTATGCACCTTGTTGGAAAGGCCTCTTCCCCCCAAAATTGAATTCGCGGAAAAGATTCAAAATTCATCAATTTTAGGAGGCCAGGGGGCCTAAAATTGGGGGAAATCCACCCAGAATCAAAGTGTGATGACCTATCGAACGAAATATCAAAAAAGGGGGTTTTCAGGTCGTGGATATCGAATATTGCGTTATTTTTCCAATTTGACCCATTTAGGGGCAGAAAATTCAAAAATTTGGGGGAGCAGGGATTCATTTTTTTACGTTTTTTATGTTCACTGACACCATGACTTCATGCACCTTGTTGAAAAAATCTCTTCCCCCAAAATTAGAATCCGTGAAAAAAATTCTGATTTGATCAATTTTAGGGGGCCAGTGGGCCTACAATTGGAGAAAATCCACCGAGAATATTGTAGTGTGATGACCTAGGATTTTTTGTTCAGAAAGTGATTCGTTCGCTTTTTTTGTTTGCAAACTGTTGGAGAAAATCTGCAATTATTTTTCTTTCCGTTTCTGATGAACTTCCTTTGAAAATTATCCGGGATTTTTCCTGTATTTTTCTACCTTTGGACATGATTGCAATTTTTTCCCAAGAATTTCTCATGAAATTCCTTAAAGATTATCGAAGATTATTCTTGCAGATTTTCGATGAATTTCTTCGGAAAACATTTTTCCTGGAGGTTAGTTGTATCAAAAATTACCGGAATTTGCTTCCGAAAATTTCCAGTGAAATTTCTTGAAAATTCTCGGAGATTTTCACCAAAAATCTTCGATGAATTTCTTCGGAGAACATTTTTTCTGAACATTGTTGATACTTCAAAAATCGTCGGAGTTTTTCTCTTAATGAAATTCTACAAAAATTATCAGAATATTTTCCCTAAGAATTTTAAAGAAATTCTCTGGGAAACATTGGAAATTTTTTCCAGAAATGTCCGATAAGATTCTTCAGTTCAGCATTAAGCTTGTTAATAATAAAAAAAATTGAAAAAACCCAAGGATTTTTTTCTCAAAAATTTTTGATGTAGTTCCATCAAAAGCATCGGAAAATTTTCCCAAAGAAATTCGATGAAATTTTTCTAAAATCCTCGAACATTTTTCCTGAAGATTTTTGATGAAAATCTTCAAAAACGATCGGAGCCTTTCCCCGAATGTTTCCTGATGAAATTCTTCAGAAATTATCGAATGATTTTCCTAAAGATTAGAGTTATTGCAATTTCTCCCCAAAAATTTCTGACAAAATTCCTCAAGAAATTTTTGATGGAATTCCTCGGAGATCATGCAACATTTTCCCTGAAAATCATTGACAAAATTCTCCAAAACCATTGTAGTTTTCCATCAACTTATTTCCTATGAGATTTTTCCTCCAAAATTTTTAATGAAAATCATTGGAAAATTTTCCCAAAGATCTTCGATGAAATTCCCAAATTTCCAAAAGTAAGGTTACAAAAACTGGAGTGACATTTGTGGTATCGATTTTTGACCATTCTAACGTAAGTTTTTCTTTGAATTTTCTCAGAACAATTAGAAATTCCTAGGTCATCACACTTTGATTCTGGATGGATTTCCCCCAATTATAGGCCCCTTGGCCCCCTAAAATTGATAAATTTTGAATTTTTTTCCGCCGATTCAATTTTGGAGCGGAGAGATCTTTGTAACAAGGTGCATAAGAACATACCTTCCCATTTAAGATTCAAAGTTAGTGGTACGTTCCAGCCCCCCAAATATGGGGAGAAAATTTCTTGTGCCCGCAGGAAACTAGACCACGGTACACGAAGATCACATTTTGTTTGGGAGCAATCCGACAATTATTCGAGAAAAAAACAGGGGGGAGGGTCATTCTCAAAACTCACCCTGCACCTCTTTTAGGTTTTTGATTTTGGATAGGTTTTGGCTGCGTTACACCCCGTTCCCCGAAGTTGATGAATTTGCAATTTTTCTTCACGAATTAGTATTTTGGAGGAACTGTCTAATCCAGCGATGTGCATGAAGCCACTTTGATAACTTTAGTTCAGAAGCTCAAAAATTTGTAAATTAGAATCAATTTTGAGTCTAAAATTTGAATTGTAAGGCTCTGAAACGCGTTGAATCTAGGAGAGAATGTGATATTCGGAATCAGCGACCTCGAAAACACCCTTTCCGATAGTCTTTTTGCTAGCTCATACTTCAATTTTGGACGGATTTTGGTTATCTCTGGGCCCCTTCCCCCCAAATTTGATAAATTTTGAAATTTTTTTCACGAATTCATACTCTGGAGAAAGTTTTCTATTCAACGATGTCCATGAAGCCACTTTAATAATCTGCATTCAGAAAGTCAAAAATTTGTGAATAATGGAACCAATTTTAGTTGAAAATTCGGATTTTAAAACTAAAACGGGTTAAATCGGGAAAATAAGGCAATTATTCGAAATCAGCGACCTAGAAAACCCTCTTTTGATAGTTCGTTTGATAGGTCATCACACTTTGATTCCGGGCGGATTTTGGTCATCTGTAGGCCCCCTCGCCCCCAAAATTGACAAATTTCAAAAAAATTTCACGGATTCTACTTTTGGGAGAAAGAGGCCTTTCCAACAAGGTGCATAAAGACATTGTATCAGCGAAAATGAGAAACATTAAAATAACCCCTTCTGCCCCAAATTTTTGAATGTTCTGCCCCCTGAGTTAGTCAAATCGAAAAAATAAGGCAATTTTCGAAATCAGCGACCTGGAAAACCCCATGTTCGGTAGTTCGTTTGATAGGTCACCACACTTTGATTCTGGGTGGATTTTAGTCATCTCTAGGTCCCTTACCCCCCCCCCCCCCCCCAAATTGATAAATTTTAATTTTTTCCCACGGATTCTTTATTTTGGATAAATGATTTCAAAAAGTGCATAACAGGACAACCTTCACTATTAAGATTCACGCAGTTGATGTACTTCCAGCGTGAGAAGGAGAGAGAAGCAATTTGTATAGCTCGGCTACCTACCGACCCTTAAAAAGATTTGGAATCATTTGCCGGGAAAGCTAACAGCATATTCTTGAAGTGTTTGAATGTTATGAAACAACGTGATGGGTTAGGAATGAGGGATATCTTGATCGTGTACAGTGCAGGCTTGTAACCGATTGTGTATATAACACCTCCTCGGGACTAGGGGTAAACGGTGGTTATGAGATGTTAATACTTTCCTTATCAAATTTGACGGCATTATAAATATAAGTTATCACTTTATCAGCTTGTACTTAAGTTGGAAAATATTTCTTGCTCATATTAAATGTAAAAGGGATGGCGTTTCCACCTATTGCTGCTTATAATATTAATATTTTAAATGATGCCGACATTTTACTCAAAATTAAACAACTTGAAATTCGCTGTTTCACTTCTACTTTCACACAGTTTATTAGAATGTTACTGACCGGCGTAGGAAATTCTTATTATAAATAAAATAATAATAAATAACAACAACAAGTGTGATAACTTGATGTTAAAAAAGGTTTTCAAGAATACGCATTGACTTAACATCTCGTAACAACCAATAACAACCTCGAACTTTACCACGTTGATAACAACTCATAACAACGGTTGTTATCATACCATCGTGTAACAACTTTTCAAGAATACATGTCCTGGAGCTAAAAGCTAAACTTAAAATTCTCGGGATTGAATAAGATGGAAAGAGCTACATTAGCTCCGAAAGAGCTAAAGTGGCAACACTACTTGGACTATTCTGGTTATTTCGTTCACTTCCGATTCATCTGTGAAACTCGCTTTCATCACCACACGAGGGACAGTCATCAGTCAACTCTCGTTTGTATGATACGTGCGCCTGGGAAGCGACGAGTATGCATGCCGTGCACATCTTGCGTGTTAATAAAATCACATACACGCTGCGCCGTAAATACGTTCATTGCCCGGGCTAAATTGCATTGGACTGCGGCGCCAGGGTACTCGATAATTCCTCGTTGTTCAGCCGGTTTCTCATTCGTGAAATTTTCCACAAAGTTTTCGATATTTACGAGAACGCGACAGCCTTCGCTTCCGGGACTTGGAATGTGGAAAGCTGGAAACGTTTTATCAGAGTCGTATAATACTTCCTTTGACGTGTTCGATTTTTTCACGCTTCAAATCTGACAGGATCATGTATGGAAATTTTCCGACTGCAAAATTTTTATCCGTCCGGCTTACCGGTGGGAATCGACGAACGCGGTAATGGCGACGATGACGCAGCCTGTGTGCTCTGTTTTTCCGCACAGTGCGTCGTTGGCTTTTCAACACGCTCTAGAAAGTTAGCCGCATTGCTTACATTACCCTCAGCAAAGTTTCTAATATAAATTTTGAGTGACGTATTCGTAAACAGACGCGGAAAGAGTAAATCTGACGTTTACCTCGAATTTCGTTGTATACTCTGAAAGTTGTTAACTTTTGCGGAATTCGGCGACTGTACGCGTGTACGATGGATGTTGCCGAAGGGGCGTACCGAAGCGACTTTTTTTTAGGAGTGGAAAGAATTTCCCAATTTCGACTGTTACAAAATTTAAAGTGAACAAATAACGAGGTGGTGTACTGGTCACGAAAACCGCGGAAAAGTTACTCGGTCTTATTTGCTGGTAAAGTCTCAGAATTCATCAATTATCGGTGAAATTTCATTTGGAACGAGTAGAATTCTTCTTTGGTGTCGCGCGGACTCATCGTGAACACAAAATTTGAGTAAAATACGTTTTGGAACGACAAGCGAGACTTTGCGGAAGAGGTCTCCTAATGAACGTACTAAAAATTCCACCTCTTACTTCCATGCTGAATTTTTTCGACAGGTAGCTGAGTCGACCACGTTCGTCTAGTTGTCTTCGTTCTCGGCTGTCCTAAGTACATAATTCCATCGTCTTGCCAGTGATTTTCCGTATTAAATCTATGTATCGGGTGGGTGACCTGCCGCGCGACCTGGTCCCTTCTGCTTTCCCCTGCACAGTTAGTTTCTCCAGATTGTCCCCTCTGATTACGTGACCAAAGTAACTAAGAATACGTCTCCTGATGACTGTGCTAAGTCTGTCTTTCACGCCAAGTTCTTCGTGTATCGACGCATTCGTCCTCTTCTTGGTGCATGGGATTCTCCGCATACGTCTACAGCAGTATTTCTCGAAAGCCTCAGTTCGCTGTATGTTGGCGTTTTTCACTGTCCAACACTCCGCTGCATACAAAAAGATTGGAAAAATCAGGTACTTGATTATTTTCAGCTGGGTGTGTTTTGTGACATCATGACTTTTCCAGATTCGATTGAGCTTTCCTACTGCTTCTTTTGCGATTGTCGCTCTTCTTCTTATTTCTCCTTCTGAGCCGCCTCTGTTAGACACCATGGAGCCCAAGTATGCGAAGTCTCGCACTACTTCTATTCCATCCACATCTGCGATCCCTGGTTGGTTGTCATTCGTACGGTCAACGATTATAATTTTAGTTTCGGACTTATTTATTCTCAGGCCCGCCGCGGCACTAGCTGCCTCTACTCTCCTCAGTAGTTCCCTCAGCTCTTCTATCGTTGTGGCTAGCAGAGTGTTAACGTCTGTATCCAGGGCTTCTCTCATAACCCACTCTCCATAGGCGTTGAAAATGATGGGGCTGAGTATGCATCCCTGTCGTACTCCTTTGGCGGTTTTGAAGTGCTGCGTGAGTTCTCCTTCTACTCTCACTTGAGCAGAGTTGTCTTCGTATAGGCTCCTAAGCAGAACAATCAGGTGCTTTGGCACTCCTAGTTTTTCTAAACAACTCCAGAATATCCGCCAGTTGACATTATCGAACGCCTTTTCGTAGTCAATGAAGCATAAATATTTTAAATATGTACATTAGCTTGTTGAACTCCCGAGCTTTTTCTATCACCTGGCGAATATTGAGAATTTACTCTCTCTTGTGCCTCTGCCAGGGACAAAACCAGCTTGTTCTGTGGCGGTATCTGTGAGAGGATGTACGCCTTAATCCGTTCGTGTAGGATGTTGAGTAAAACTTTGCTCGTGTGTGGTATTAACGGAATCGTTCTGTAGTTTGAGCGGTCCGATTTTGGTCCTTTTTTGTGGAGAGGGATATAATATACTGAAGCAGTCCAGTCCTTGGGCCATTTTGGCTCTTTCCAAATTTTCTTGCATATGAGGTATGGTAATTTAGTGCTTTCCTCCGGTGCTGTTATCAGCATTTCCGAAACTATGCCGTCTGCACCTGCTTATTTATCGTGTTCCAGTTTTTTGACTGCTGTTTCGACATCCTATAGTAGGATATCTTGCTTCGCCTCGCCGCCTGGCCCTTCGTCTCTCTGTCCAACATTTCCGGTTTCGTCCGCTATCAGGTTCTCATAGTATTTGCGCCATCTCGTTTCGACTTCTTCTGAGCTTGTCAGGATTTTTTCGGCCCTATCTTTCAGAGGTAGAGCTTTCGCTTCAAAAGTCCAGGTGATCCTTCTGATTTTCTGAAACATGTCTGTGGTCTCGTTTTTGAGCTGATATTTCTCGATTTCTTCGCAGATCCCTTCTGTATACCTGTTTCTATCTTCTCGGCATTTTTCCCGACTTCATTGCTTTTCTGTTCGTACAGCTTCCTCTTCCTTTCATCCTGCAGTTCTTTCAAGGCTTTTCGCTCCTCGATTGTCCTCCATGTACTATCATGATCCATTCCGTCCTCGTTTTGGGTAGTTTTGGTACCATCCTTGTCGCTGTTTCTAAGCTCCCTTTAGGGCATTCTGAGCCGTGTTTCCTCGGCATCTAGGTCCGGAATTTCTCTTTGGGCAACGAGTTTTTCCAGGTTTTCCTTGACTGTGAGTTTTGTGTACAGGGTTCTGCAGTAAGTACCATCTATTTTCAATCGCATTCGGCGTTTTCTTCGTTCTTAGCGTTGGAGCTATTCCTGCTACTGGTAGCTGGTGATCGCTACCGCAGTCTTTTCCTGGGTACGTTTTAACATCCCATATCGATGTTTTTGAGCGGTTACTCACCACAAATTAATCTATTTGGTTTTGATATATCTCCCCTGGAGACCTCCAGATGTACCGTTTTCTCGGATGATGTTGGAAGTTCATGCTGGCTACAAATAGTGCCTTGTCTAGGCAGAGGTTTATTAATCTGTCGCCTCTCTTGTTCCTCTCGCCGATACCCCATCTGCCTATTACGTTGTTCAAATCTGCGTCATGGGCGAGTCCGCCTATTTTGGCAGATGAAAATTGTGGCACGTGGGGGAGGAGCCAAAATGACGTAAAATGCAATATGCGTACCGAATATTGTGTTATCAGAGTCACTGAATTCGTTTTTCCATGTTTGGTTGAGGGGGGTCGACGGAATTGAAAATTACAATATGTGGCAGTTTCTATAAAAAGGGGTAACTTTGTCGATCCGACGAATTTTGAGTTGAGGATAGTAAGTAATAGAGGAATGAATGCCCGTTCCAACGAGCTATCGGCGAGATCTGTAGCGTTTTTTGCTGCGGAGATCCAAGAGGTCAAAGATGAGTATAACGAGAATGCGCGAAAACACGTTTTCGAGAAGAACGCGTCTAAAGTTGGACGCACCTTTTTCTCCCACTCCTTCAAGCGGCCGTAACTTGCCGCGGAATCACGTTACCAGACACGACGAGGGCTTGTTGGAAAGGTAATTTTTCGCTCTTCTATGTGGTAACAATTCAGAACATCGGATTTATTCGTGAGCTCCGAAAAATCCCGAAGAAGCGAACGCAGACATTCGCATTCTCTTTCATAATTCTCTCTCTCTCTCTCTCTCTCTCTCTCTCTCTCTCTCTCTCGCTCTCTCTCTCTCCCACCCACGCGTGTAAATTGTGTCTCATCGTTATTGCGATGATTTTTCTATAGAAATTGACCAAAATCTCAAAATTGATTTTTTATACCAAAAAATTTTGTTTTTATTTTTTCGCGTTTTCTGAGACTTTGATCAATCAGCAAAGTTACCCCTTTTTATAGAAACTGCCACGTATAGATATGAAATAGTAGGTTTTTGAAATTGCTGAATTCGATTCTGCCATTACTGTTACCATCAGGCGAAAATTGTGGCACCAAAAGAAGGGAGTTCAAATGACGTAAAATGCAATTTGGATATCGAATAGTGAGTTGTCATGGCCGTTGATCATGATTTACAAACTGAAGCACCTGCTGTGAAGACCACCATTGAATGTGGCTTACTCATTGTCGAATCAGTGTATCTAATTGGATGACTTTTCAATACTAACTTACAAGTACAATGAACGAGCTATGATATTATTTTACATGCGTCTTGACCCTCCTAATTCATCTAAGTATATTAATCTTGGGCATGACTGTGTAAAATTATGCCTACTCAAGTTCAGCTCTTCAATGTTGTAAATGTCTGAATGAAAAAGCTATAAAGTTTCTTTGACATTTGCATGATGTTCCGCACGCGACTTTGTCTTCACGCTATTAATTTCGTTTCTCGTACATTGTGATTACAGATAGAGAAGTACAAAATTCGGAGGAAGCCTGCTACAGTCAGAATTTCAACCCGCAGACATTACCATTTATCACGCTTATCAGTAAGTACAATCAATGTTTCCTTTTTGTCTATGTATATTACAGGAATCCACCGTTCAAGCTGAATACTGTTCGTTAATTTCATTTTAGCTATTTCTTGTGTACCTGTTCGAAAAATTTGTAAAACAAATTTTTCTCAGCTTCGTTAGTGTAAAATCAAGTATCTCCTTTTTACCGCTAATGGGTCACACGTATGAAGGTTCACTCTTGCTCACCATACAAAGGCGGTAAAAAATATCTGTTTGGCTGACAAAGTAAAAACGCTAGAAATGAAAGAAAGGCAAAACGCGATGGAAATAAAGAAAATTCGGGATGAAAACCTCTGGCTCCGAACAAGAATAGAAACAATGGACCAATATGGCCGCAGAAATAATATCATAATAACCGGAGTGCCAAAAACTGGAAGTGAGAACGTACAACAAATAGTTATGGACCTGGTGAAAGTGTGGGGTATAACAATTCAAGAATTCGAAATTGTGGCTGCGCACAGACTTCCCTCAAGAGCAGACAACCCAGATATTATAGCCAAATTGGTGAATAGAGACAAAGTGAGCGAGCCGATAGAAGAATCAAAAGCTGATAAGAGGAAGAGTGACTGCCTGCAGCTAATGCCAGCTCTACCAATCTTTTGCTCAGAGCACTTGACACAATACAGAAAGAAAATCTTGTACCAGGCAAAATCCATTCAGCGCGCCAACTCAATAAAATATGTATGGACTAAGGAGGGCATAGTGTATACTGGAGAAGATGATACCAGCCCAGCCTTGAAAATCAGAAATGAGATAGAGATGGAACAACTGATGGAATCGTTCAACAGAGCGCACAATGACGAAGATGAAGAGGAGACGGAAAGGGCAGAAGGAAATGAAGCAGCAGGCAGCTCAATAACCGATAATGAAAACACGCCGGGTAAAAAGCGCTCAGCCGAGGAACGAAGCCCCTATAACGCTAACAACCTCCGGATATAGAAAAACAAGAAAAGCAAGGAGAACAATAAGCAGACCACTTTCCGTCGAAACAACAAGGATTGTGCAGGTCAACTACCCTGTAGGCAACCAATTTTGGAAAGTTTCAAAATGACAACAAAAACAAGGTCATCCCAGCAAGCGACAAACTCGAACAGGTACACGAACCAGTACACTTCTAATGTGAACTGAGAATACCCTCGGCCCACAGACTCCACGTCCTCGGTAAGCTTGGTCAATGAGAAGGTGCAAGACCATAAAATCTCATCCACTCCCATACCATCATCAGACCCCACACCCCAAAATCCGCATATAATGTACAGCACAAACTCCAAAAAAAAAGAAATGGGAAAAGAAAAAGAAAATTCACGATCTTAAAATAGCTACTTCAAACGTAAGAACACTCAGAAACTCTGAAAACCTAATAGCGCTAGAAGAAGCAATGATAGAGTTGAAATTAGATATTCTGGGTATCGCCGAAATTAGAAGAAATGAAGAAAAAATATACCAAACAAAAAATAAATACACCTTTTTTCACATTGGTAATAATTTTGGGCAAAGAGGAGTAGGTTCTTTGATTCATCCCTAGTTAAAAAATAACATCACTGAAATGAAAGGTATATCGGACCGAATAGCAATCCTAAAATTACGGGTTCAAAGCAATGATCTGGTTCTGATCCAGGCCTATGCCTCCACAAAACTTCTACAAACTTCTGGACCAAACCTTTCTAGGAAAAAAAAAAAATGTAATAATGGGGGACTTCAATAGCCAACTCCAACGAGGGAGTGTACGGCCATAACACATCACCCACTCCCTACTTCCCCCTCCCCAAACCTAGAAATTCTTGAAAATTTTGTAAACCAAAATCACAATAAAACAAAAAAATCAATTCTTCCGGTAAATAAAAAAAAACAATTAAAAATAAAAACAAAACGTTAGATATTTCAGTAGGAACATTGAATGTTAGAACTCTGAAAAGCATAGAAAATTTGAAAGCCTTGATAGAAGCCATGACAGAAGAGAAACTATAAATATTGGGAATTTCAGAAGTTAGAAGAAAAGATGAAAAGCTATTTCAAATGAAAAACAACTTCGCATTTTATCATTTTGGAAATAACTTAGGATTAAGGGGGGGGGGTGGGTTTTTAATCAATCCAAAACTAAAAAACAATATTCTGGAAATGAAGGGATATCGGATAGAATTGCTATTCTAAAAATAAAAATTCAAAACAATATTTTGATTTTGATCCAGGTGTATGCCCCTACCTCTGCATCTACAGAAGAGGAAATCGATAATTTTTACAAACTTTTGAACGAAGCCTTTTAAAATGTTAAGCAAAATTTAAAAACAAAAACTGGAATTATGGGCGACTTCAACAGCCAAATTGGCAAAAGCAGGTAAGAGGAAAAACACTTGCTAGGGATGTACAACTATGAAAAATGAAATGATGGAGGTGAGAAACTTATCGAGTTTTGCCAGGAACATGATCTAAAAGTAGTCAATGGCTTCTTCGAGAAAAAAAGACGGTGGACTTGGTTAGTCCCAATCAAGAACATAAAAACCAAATCAATTTCGTCCTTGCACCTCCGAACAATAAAAACATAATAAATTTTGATGTTCAAATAATGTACATATGTCACCGACCATAGGCTCATTTCTATTGTCTTAAAATTGAACAAGTCACACTATAGCAAGAAAACAATAAACAAAACTCTTGGTATTAAAGATATAGAAAGCTACAAGTTTAAAATTACCGAAGCCTTGAAGAAGGTGAATAACCTGAACGTATCATCAAGCGTCGAAGATCACTACGAAACCTTATGTAAGGCTATACTAGACAGTTCAAAGTCACCGAATAAGAATGGAACGGAACGAGAGCCAGCCACATCCTCGCAAAAGGAAAACCTGAAAAACCTTTGGATAGCCAGAAGGAAACTTCTACACAGAAAAAAATAAAATAAAAACTCCAAAGACAAGGTCGAGCTAAATATGGTATAAAAAAAAATAAAAGCTATGCAAAGAGAGAAGGAGGATCGTTGGAGGTCAGACCTGATTAGCTGAACCTTAGAGGACACAAAAAATATGAAAAAACTAAATAGGAACTTGACTCTTGGGTCACAACTAACCACGTATCCACTGGACAATAAAGGAAATAGAGCCTATGATCGGTACGAAATAAATAAAATAGCATCTGACTTCTACAAGGACATATACTATTGTGAAAAAAAAAATGACAGTAAATTTCTGACCCGCTCACCCACTGAGATACGCGAACCGGAACCTTTATTTCTAACTTCGGAAATAAGAGCCATCATAAAAATCTGAAAAAAATTAAGTGCCAGATAGCGATGGAATAAAAAACGAACACATTATTTACGGAGGGGAGGAGATGATCAAGGCACTCACCTCTCTCTTTAATAAAATTTGGTTCTCCGGGGAAATACCAAAAGCATGGAAACTTTCTGATATAATTCTGCTATTCAAAAAAGGAAATAGACATCAAATCGGAAATTACAGACCAGTCAGTCTGTCTCCAACAATCTCGAAAATCTTCTCCAAACTCGTGGAAACGGGAATAAAAAACTACTTGGAACTTCAACAACCCCAAACCAGGCAGGATTTAGGAAGAACTACTCTACGCTAGATCATCTTCACACTATAAACCAAATTTTGAAAAAGACCCTGTAATATAATCTGAATATAAACTTGGCATTCATCGACTACAATCCTAAGGCATTTGATTTTTTTGAATCATCAGTACATGATACGAGCACTAAAAAATCAGGGAGTCTCTTACCAAATTACCAATATAGTAGAAGAAATGTATTCGGGCCCGGAAAGTCGTGTCATTGCAGACAAAACGGGAGAATACTTTAGAATAACAGGGTTGCCACTTTCTGGAAAACCGGGAAAAGTCAGGGAATTTTCATTTAAGTCAGGGAAATTTTCTGAAAATAAGAAACGAGTTCGTATTTTATCAGAGTAAACTTTTTTTATTTGTATTGTAAAAAATTTCTGTGACTCTCCTCCCTCTGGGCTTTCTCGGAATCCTGTAAAAAAGGTCAGGGAAAATTGGAAAAGTTGGCCTGGAAAACCGGGAAAAGTCAGGGAAAACCAATCCTGAGAAAAAGTGGCAACCCTGAATAAGAAAGGGGGTTCGTTAATGGGACCCGCTGTCACCTAGTCTTTCTAACATGACCTTAGAGGAAGTTTCTAGACAGCTAGGATGGAAAAACAAAGGCTTAAATATCAACGGAAACAAAGTTTCGAACCTGCGGTTCGCAGACGATATAATTCTTATATCAGAATCACTGGTTGAGCTGGGAGAAATTATTCAAGAACTGAATGAAAGCGAAAAGTTAGCAGAGCTAACAATTAACATTGAAAAATCCAAAGTTATAACAATTTCCCAAGTAAAACCAAAAATTTTGGTCAAAATATTAGCAAAGGGAGAAATTAAACAAGTATCACCGGAACGTCGAAATTAGTTTCTGTTTTTGCAATTTAGAAACCCTAACATGAGTATTGTGAGCCCATGAAAAAAGTCATGAATTTTACAAGTTTGGTAGACATCCTGGTATTTCTTCTCGAGGAGGAATACCCAAGCTTCATTACATGGCCGAAATTGATTTACTCGCAGGACACTGGAAGGCGTGTATCTGTCCCATTATTCCTTGGCGTACCATATTTAACATCATTGTGTTCTTCCCCAAAAAAGACCACAACGTCAGACTATATTTTCCTTTATTTTTATAGACCTTTTGAGGCACCTAGCTTCCATTTATAAGTTTGCATAGTATTCAACAGCTGGGTCAAATTAAACCACGACAATAACAAAAGCAGTTTGAGGGAAGGGGTTGCGGATTTTCTGTTTCTCCAGAAAATAATATTTTATCATGTCAAAATCCTGCTCAGTTACCTTCTCAGGTGGATATGTTTAAAAAAGGTACCTAGGATGTATCATTGCACAAATGTGTGACGCGTCATGAGAGAACATACCTTAAGGTGAAAATCCTAATTTTGCAGTACAGGCAAAAATAGGGTGAAAAACTAATTTTTGGTCGAAAAAGTCAGTTTTGAGATTTCAGTCAATTTCTATAGAAAAAGCATCGCAATAACGATGAGACAAAATTTACACGCGCGGGAGAGGAGAGAGAGAGAATTATGAAAGAGAATGAGAAAGAATGCGAATTTCTGCGTTCGCTTCGCGATTTTTCGGAACTCACGAATAAATCCGATGTTCTGAATTGTTACCACACAGAAGAGCGAAAAATTACCTTTCCAACAAGCACTCGTCGTGGCTGGTAACGTGATTCTGCGGCAAGTTACGGCCGCTTGAAGGAGTGGGAGAAAAAGGTGTGTCCAACTTAAGACGCGTTCTTCTTCTCGAAAACGTGTTTTCGCGCATTCTCATTTCTCATTACACTCATCTTTGACCTCTTGGATCTCCGCAGCAAAAAACGCTACAGATCTCGCCGATAGCTTGTTGGAACGGGCATTCATTCCTCTATTACCTACTATCTTTAACTCAAAATTCGTCGGATCGACAAAGTTACCCCTTTTTATAGAAACTGCCACATATATAGTGTGACAATGCAGTTCTGGGATTACGCTCCCTACAGGAACTTTACAAGCGCCATCTCTCGGGAAACACTTGTATTATTTTAAATGCAGTTTCTCCTGCGCACCATACAAGTTTCTGTTTATTGCGCCGACGAAAACGTTCTTCAGAATTCTTTATTTGTACCGAGGCTCCACGGTTGTCGTGGCAGAAAACACGGAATAATGTTCGGCTATTAAATTCTTGAAAATTACGTTTTGGAATGCTCTGATTTCAAGTTGGGAGAAGAGCTAGAGACTTGCGGTAAGTCGCATTGGATTCCTCAGGCCTACTTCTATAAAAATTAGATAAAATCTCAGTTTCAACCTTCATCACCCTAAGGTGTGTTTTCTCATAACGCGTCACAAATGAAGTTATTCCTGATTGTTCTGAAATTTTTTGGTTTTTACTCCTCGGCTTCTAACCTCCTCCCCCCACCCTTATGAGGATTTGCTGTCTAACCAAAAAGAGGGAAAAAAAGTCAATTGTGAGATTTGTCTCCTCCCTCTTTGTTGATTATTTTTCCAGCGCTTGTGAAGGCGATACGGTGTAATTGAGCGTCGGAAGCGCAACGTTGTGTACGAGTTGGGATAATTTACGCGTCGAATGAGAAAATGGGAAAACTCGAATCTCATTCAGGGGCGGGGGCGGATGAATAATACCTTGAAATATCTATTCGCCAGATTTGTGTATTATAGTTTCGCCGTTTTCGAAAAACGAAATTTATAATTAAAGGAGAGAGGGCGGCAGATTTAGTGGTGCTATTAAAGAAGTTAATGGTTAAGACGTATAACCGCGGAAACGAAAGACAATAACTCGGAGTATAAACGATAAACACACAACGTAAAGTATAATTCGAACATAAAAAAAAACGGTTAAAACCGAGCAACCGATAAGAACGCCGCGAGCTTTCTTTTATTAACATGAATTAAGTTTTAATAATAAAAATGAACGAACGTGGAGAAGCAAAAAGGACGGAGAAATAAGAATTGAAAAAAAAAGAAGGTAAAATGAAGAAGGAAGGAGCCGTAGAGTGGAACATTTTTTGAAAGTTGAGTTATTTCCAGTTATATAAATTCTCGAACAACTTACCGTTGAAGTTCAACAAGCTGGTGTAGAAATTTAACGAAAACAAAAATGCTAGCTGGAAAAAAATGTATAGTTGGAGGGAGAAGGTGAACTTATAAAACGATAAACTTAACGTAAATATGCCGTCTTTTGTTTTGAGGAAAAAAGTTTTTCGTTTTGCGGCTAGATATGCCCTTTCTTTTTCGTGTTATGTATTTTACTTTCAACCGTGCGCGGGCACCGCGGTGTCATCGTCACCGGAGCATGACAGATATGTCAGAAAATTAAGTTGAAATTCTTATGTTCGGTTGAAACATGTCCAGTCGAATACTTGCTTTGACCCACTTACTGAAGTCTTCCTGAATTCGGCAATTTTTGAAATTTTTTACTCCGGGTAGCTAAACTCACTCCTTTAAGCTAACATTTTTTTTTTAATCGAACCGTTTTGAGGGCATACTGCCGGGGTTGGTCAAGATTGACTTGAGATTCCCCGTAAAGAAGTCTGTATAGTTTTGCGTTGAGTCTCTTCCAGAATATCGAGTTTGGTCAACAAAAGAAAAACTCGCTTAACTGTCACAATTTGTTCTCATTAAGTGAAATTGAAGTACTATCTCGAATTTTGAAGGGAAAATCAGTTCGGAGGTCAATGGTTTCTTTCGAATTTCAGATAAAAAGTACCCGTTTTAGAATTCCGAATAATACAGACCGAGAAACAAAAAAAAAAAAAAAAAAAAAAAAGTGAAGAAGATTGTCTACTTGGATTTTAGAAACGCTCAATCCATTTATGAAATTTCTGGGGCGAACTCCGAATTTGAATGCTTTACTGAAGGAGTAGAACCTAAAAATTACCGATAAGTGTACCGCCAAGCTTATCGAAAATTAGGTTTTTGGAGACACTAAATTAGTTTTTGAGTTACTTCGACTGTAATACCTACCAGTAATGGTCCACAAAAGGAAAGTATGAGAAAATTTCAAAATTATACAACATTGCTCCAATAATATCAGTAATAGGGTTTTGGGAGTCGTTGAATTCGTTTTTGAAGTTATTTGAACTGTAACCCTTACTAACAAAAGGGGTCTGGTTGGCCGAGTGGATAGCGCGCTGGTCTCGGAATCTGGAGGTTCCGGGTTCCAGCCCACGTAGCCACATTTCAACCTAGGCCGGTTTTTCGGCAAGAAAAGAAGAGGCTAAGACAGCCAAATTGCAGATTTCTTCTTGGGTAATCCTACGTTGAACTTTACCCCCCCCCCCCCGGCGGGGCCCCTCAGAATTATTCGATTTCAAAAAGCTTTTCTGGTATATTGTTGTAGACCAAGAGGAACACGTTTAGTCACTGGGAGCAAAACATTTTCGAAAATCGCCAAATTTTGAACCACCCTAGTGAATTTTGAACAGTTTTTTTGCTGGCTCCTTAATTGAAATTTAGAATTGGACTTACTATCGTTTTCCCCTGAGGTACTCTTGCCCTCGTGAAAAAATGGTCTCGCCGCAGACTTCGTTGAGGCGGCTCTAAGGGGAGGTATAACGGACAGCTATTTTGATTGCAAGGAAAGTAAACAAACGTGTCGTGATAATTTCTCATTGTCAACACGTGTTTGTTTACTTGTCTTGCAATCGAAAGGGCTGTCAGTTATACCTACCCTTAGAGCCGCCTTAACTTCATTAGAGAATTGAGGATAAAGTGAATGTTGAAGGCTGTTTGCTTTTTTTTCTTTTCTGCTTGTCTAGCAAACTTGAGGACACAGTTAAAAGCAGTTTTTTATCTTTAGCTGATGAATTACACTTTGGAAAGAGTTGTAGTTTATATTATATTTATTTTTATTGATTTTTCAAAATTTCTGACCAAACAGTCTGCTTCTTTGCTTATTTTCGAAGTGAATTTCATTTCAACTCGACGAAGTGAAAGTGGGTAGCCACTTTCTGGAAAATCGGAAGAACCGGGGAAAATCGAGAAATTTTGTCAGTCTGGAAAAGTCAGGGAATTGCTATAATCTTAATCGGGGAATTTTTTAAGAATAATGAGAATTAAAGAATGAATGTCAGCGTAAAGCGTAATAACTTATTTCTTTTACAAAAATCGTCTTCAATGAATATCAACTTTAATCAAAGCTGTGTACAATAATAGCTGAAAAATGTCTGGGAAAACTTGGGAAATTGGTCTGGAAAACTAAGAAAAGTCAGGAAAAATTTGGCTGTCGTGTCTGAAATGATTGTGCGTGAATTGAGCGTGTATTGCTTTGAATTCGGACCGAGCATCTGCTAAGAGCACTACAATCGGCAAAACTTAAAACGGGATCGAGACGATTTTTTTTTTTTTTTTTTGAAAGGTTTTATTCAGAACTGTACGGGTACAATGACTGAGTTTAGTGACAAATTACATATAGTTGACGAGATAAATCTAGGCGTTAATAATTACGCAGATTATTGTAAATTAACATATCACGCGTGGTTAATTTTCCTATTTAAATGTGAATTTAGTCCAGGCATTTTAGGAAATGAAAAGGGAAAAATTGCTGCAGAGGTGAAACTTGGCATGATTTTCAAGGGCTACTCCCTAATAAACATACTGAAACCCCCCGCCCGCAAGGGTGAGCGTGACCCCCTGGAGCTGAAAACCCGTACCGAAAAACAGTTTTTTGGCCGTAGCTGCACATATATTGATTTATATGCGAAAATACTTCTTACCTAAATTAAAGAGCTGAAAATTCTCTACAAAAAGGTATCTTTCACTTTTGTCGTAGGATCAAGACTGACCGAGACAATCGTCCAAGAAATAACCTAAAATCATCAATACCTCATAGTATCCATGTATAATGTAATCTAGGAGGCGGGTCCGCGAAATAATAACAATGTTGTAATGCATTCAAGCGGTAATAGAAAGATATGATTAGTATTTACAATGCGGTATAAGTAGAGAGGGAGGATAGTGGTCTCAAATAAAGGTCATTTTTCATATCGATAATATCGATAATTATTGATATTTTTTAAAAGGCTGTACAATTTTTAAAAATGAGTTATGAAGCTAAAAATTGTGAATCTAAGCTCCCCGGGTCCAGCTTAATTTACCGATGGACAAGGCGACAACGAAGAACAGAACAAAAGAACAGAACAGAAGAACGATAAACGAATAGCGAATATTAAGACAAAATTAGATTATAGAAGGATACAAGAACGAACAATGAAAAACGCAGTATTTTTCATTTTTCCCTCGTGCCGCGTGCTCGCGTCCTTTTCGTTTCTCGTTTCTTTCTTCTAAAGCAAACTGATAACAACATTATCAAAAATATCGATACATTAGAAAACCTATCGATATTTTCGATAATTTTTTATATCGATATTTTATCGATAGTATCGATACACTTGAGACTACTAAGGGAGGATATAAAGTGATAATGTTGAAGAAAATGTGTATCTTATACAAAATTTAGCCCAGAAAAGGGGGAAAAAATAATACAAATAGATCTTTAGTGTCTGAATCGTTTGAAACTGCACTCTCACACGAATTCTTTTAACTGGAAGTTTTGGAACTGTTTTACATTGAACTTCTTCACACTATGTTAAAATTTGGTAGCGGTAACTGTCTCCCTTCAGAAATTATTAGGGAATTGAAAATCTGAAATTTCCAAAACGAACTCAAAATGCCTTCTATGTATTTACTAAAGCGTATTAGAAGAAATATTTAGAAAACTGGAATGGGAAAATATGGGGATACATATAAATAGAGAAGAACTGAACCATCTAAGATTCGCAGACGCTGTGGTACTGATAAAAGATGATATAAAGATGCTACAGGAAGGAAATGGGAGAAAAATTGACAAAGGTAGGTGCAGAGGCGAGTTCAGGAATGAATACAAGTAAAACAAAATTATTACCCAATATGGAAGGGGAATGTAAACCACAATACAAGAAACTGAAATAGAAAGAATCTCCGAATTCGACTATTTGGGACAGATACAATCGTTTGAAGACAGAACAAATAGGGAGGTAACTAAAAGAATAAATAAAGCACGGGCAAGTTTCTGGACTTTAAAAAACGTGTATAAAGGTAAAATGAAGATTGAAACGAAGACGAAGTTTTTTTTGAAAAGATGCACTCTACCAATTGCAATTTCGTCAAATACTTTTTCTCTCTAATTTTGGCACTCCCCCTCCCCCCCATCTAACTCACTTAACCCAACTCACTTTAGCCCACAGTCTAGATGAGCCGCGAAGCGGATCAGCTAGTTATTCATATAATAGGCCTATATGAATACTATGAGGTATTGATGATTTTGGGATATTTTTGGTCGATTATCTCGGTCAGTCTTGATCCAAGGACAAAAGTAAAAAAGACCTTTTTTGTAGAGAATTTTATGCTCTTCAATTTAGGTAAGAAGTATTTTCGCATATAAATCAATATTTGTGGAGCTACGGCCAAAAAACTGTTTTTCAGTACGGGTTTTCAGCACTAGGGGGTCACGCTCACTCCTGCGGGGCGGGGGGTTTTAGTATGGTTATTAGGGAGTTGTGCTTGAGAATCATGCCGAGTTAAAACTCTGCAGCAAATTTTCCCTTTGTTTATGCTATTTTGAGGTCTAATATTCCTAGACTAATTGAGTTATCTCAAAATAAGTCGAAAACTAAGCCATTTAGCGGAAAAATTAATAGAACAAAATTTGTAGAGCGTAAAATTTCCTATTAGTTACCTTCTTTCATAAAAATTGATTTCGATCGATTTAAAGAAAGCTTCCGCCCACCATCCGCGCCGCTCACGGTGGATTTACACTCGATGTCGCCGACTCGAATGTAAATCCACCATCGCCAATAGACCAGTTTTGTGTGACGTCAGACCAGTGAGTTACTGTTAGCAAAAGTACCCGTATTTTTTCGTGTGGACGTATTGACTCCCATCAGAAAAACACACGGAGCAAAGATCATTATGTTACTACCTGAGACTAAGAAATTTGTTAAAAAGCAGAGGTATATATTTTTAATCCAGAAGGTTCTTAGCTTTTGCTAATAAATTTCTGATTTGTAACAAATTTCTTATTCTGTGGTAGTAACATGATGATCTTTGCTCCGCGTGTTTTTCTAATGGGAGTCAATATGTTCGCACGAAAAAATACGGGTACTTCTTCTAACTGTAACCAAGAGTAGTAACACACTGTGTGACGTCATCACAAAACTGGTTTATTGGGACTCGGAATCAAAGTGGCTGACATCTAGCGGATGTTTTGTGAACCCTCATTGAGTGATCATGGAGAAAAAATAAAAATAGGCCCTACGAGTTTCGCGCGGGTCGGGCCGGCAACTGATATTGTACCTCTCATTTTTTTTCACTTCACCGCACTTCTATCTTTATTGTTACCGAACATATTAAATTTTTAATCGCAAGTTCGAATACGTAGCTCACTGCAGTTCAAATTTGAAACATGTCCGTCATTTCTTTATTTTATAATAATTTTTGAGAAAACCCTATTTCCCATTTGCGGCAATGTTATTTTCCTCCATGATCACTCAACCGTTTATTATGAGGTGCACATTAGCGCTCCTACATTCCGTTCCACGTCCCAATTGTCCGGGTTTCGTTGTGCGCGATACTAGCGCTGCTCGGCCCGAATTGAAGCTTGAACAGGTAAATAAATTAATCTCATCGTCACTGATTCTCGGTGCAGGTCGTGTTCTTTTGATCACTGTTTAGTTGTCTGTAACCTCAAAAGTGACTGACAGCTTGCAGTTTAGCAGGAGCAGGTTTGGTCTTCGATGTCCGGTTAGTACACGAAACACGGTAGCCCGTTTTAAAATTACGAAAACGAAAACTCGAGAGAAAAAAATAGAATTCGTTCGTCGAAATACCCGAAGGTAAACAGGCGTCATCGAACCCGCAGAAATGAAAATTATATAGGATTAAGCAGACACGGGGAAAGCCAATATCGAATGACTTTATGCATATTAATGCATTCGCCCTATCTGCGTTTCTGTCACGTCATCGTCCATCCTTCTCCCCGGATATTTGCACGTCTATATCAGCCGAATAATGAACTAATATATATGGAAGTTAATCAAAATTGTTCCGAATATATTAACTATTATAATATTTTGACAGTATATTATACTGGTAAATTTAATCGAATGGAATGTTATTTACATTTCGATGATGACGACGTCGTGGAGGGCAGAGGATGCGGAGAAGGCTGTGCAGTTGTGAATGTAAACTCTGTGCTGCATTATACGAACCACCAGAGCACCGGCGTGGGCCATGTCAATCGAACGAAATGCACGCTCTCGGCATCGAATTACAATAATGCACGTACAGCGTTTTAATTTAACTCCGGCATGCGTTCAGGAAATTCAGTGTGAACGTTTCAAAACACCGAAAGGAAGCTCACACTCGATGCCGTTAGGATCGCAGCAATTCGAGAAATTCAGTGGATTTAGAATTTGAGAGTCGCCCCTCTCAGGAACGTGGCTCTTCTCATTGAGGAATTTTGTCCACACTGTTGTCACTCAGTAGAAAATTCACACGGTTTTCTCATTGTTGTCACCTCCCGCGAATCTTCTCCAACAGCTCTAGAGGGAGACAGTTATTACTTGGTTGTTACTCGAAACGCGGTTACCACCCTATCAGGACCGGGTTTTCTACTGTCCTTTCGTCGCCCGACTGTCATTCTTCCTCTTCTTGTTCTAAACACCATTTCCTCCTATAAGGTTGGTGATCCATAATGCAATCTGGATTTTGGAAGTTGTTTTCCGGAACAGATCAGCGGATGAGCAACCTAGCCATCTCTTGAGGTCCTTCAGCCAGGAATTCTGCTTTCTTCCGATCGATCTGTTGCCTGAAATCTTGCCTTCCATAATTATCCGCAGAATTTCATATTTTCCCCCCTCGCATAACGTGTCCCAGGTATTGTAATTTCCTTTTCTTGAAAGTGAACAGTAATGCAAGAACCTCCACGTTTGTAACCTTGTCTGTCCATGGGATGCGTAGCATTCTTCGATATATGTACATCTCAAGGCCCTCGAGCTTTTTTTACTGTTGTCGGGTCTAGTGTCCAGCTTTCACAGTCGTATAGCAAGGTCGAGAAGACATAACATCGCACCATCCGCATCCTTAACTGGAAATTTATTTTCGATCTTGTGAGAAGGTTCTTCATGTTCCGGAAAACTCGTTTTGCTCACCTGCATAGTTCATATGCGTCAATAGTATACAAGCATCGACACCCTCGAGATTCAGTGTACTTCATTTCCCTTTTTTTTCTTCTTTTGTTACAGCTCCACTTCTGAAAAAACGCAGATGTCCGTTTGGCGGAAGGTACACGGTCAGTAATAACAACGAAATTTGGAAAATGGCCGCTAGCACGAATCAGCTGAGCAACAATTTTCCGGAGGAAAAGGTGCCGTGCGAAAACGGAAAGCAGATACTGTCCTTGGGCTGCAATAGCGCCGATACCATGGAATTCCATTCGGAGTGCAGTTCCGACGTAACAGCTGGTAATTTCTCTGAATTTTTTTCCTGCTTTTTTTTTTTTTTTTGCTCTCTGCAGTATGCATACAATTATAGTATTGTCTGTCCGTCCGCTGTTCTCTCGTCCGATGCAGTCGAATACTCGGCGCTGGTTGCAGAAAACTTCCTGGTGGTTAGTACCAGAACTTTCGAATGAAAACGTAGTTTGTATACACACGTCGGTATAGGATATCCATTTCAATTATCGGACGTCACTTGTACTCTTCAGTATTTGACTTTTAAGTGCCTTAGCTACGGTTTAAGCCTCAAATCTTCCTCATTCTGTACACCTGCGATGTAGCTTCTGAAATTTCGAACGAAAAAGTAAAAGTTGGACAAAAATTTGCAGTATAAAGTTCTTTTCTCGAACTTTTTCGGACTAGCATTATAAACATACTGAAGGTCTTTGGTGATCCTGGTAGAGCTTCTCCTTCAAAGGACTGAATGTATTCCGAACATTAGTTTTCCCTCGGTGATGCCAATTATCCTTCGAGTAATACGAGATAAACCAGCAACGAATTGAAGTTATTAGAATTGCATAATCAGAACGCCGTAAATAGTTTATTTACATGATGTACCTGGAACTAGTAGTACAGCTGATGGAAGAAAAATCATAAAAGCGTGAAATTTGGTATGTTAGTGCTGAAGGGTGTAAGTTGGAGCTCGTCCGTCAAACCCGCCTCCCCCCGGGTCAACTACTGCGGGAAAAAAACCGGGGTTAAACTCGAGAACAAATATACCGGGTGTCTCTTGTGCAATGACCCCTTCTTCCACCTGAAAAGTCGGCCACCTACCCCCACAATATGTAGATATGTTTGCATACGCTTACTTTTGATGAGGTTGAGTTATGATTAAATGTTGAAAGGTTTTCTATATTTGAATTTCTTTTCTTCTCACAACTGGAGATAGACAGGAAGATGGTACACAGTGTTACTCAACCAGTGTGCCGCGAGGTTTGCAATGAAAACAAAAAATTTATTAAAATGCGATCTACGGCCTCAAAGCGACACACGACAAACGACACGTATAATGGAATATACAGGACTATGACATGTTATGACAAAGCTGTGAGTTTTATCTAAGGCTATTCTACCAAATTGATGCCATGTCGTTTCATGTGAGAGAGTTGACCAGTTGTTTTGTGTGCAGTTCGATACACGGTATTGTGACAATAGTTACTTTTTCTAACTGAACTCCTCATTATTTTAGAATTTATTTCGTATTTTTGCTATCAAAAATTTTTTCCTCATTTTTTTATGTTCAGTGTGCTCATTTTCTGAACTTTTTGTAAGAATTTTCCTTATTCGTGTTATATTGAAAATGGTATGCCAAGGGTGAAGCTAAAAGTGGGAATGTGCGCCGCGATGCAAAAAAGGTTGAGAAACACTGCAATAGGTAATAGTAGAGGGCAGTTGTGGTAACCCAGTAACGTTTTTCTGTAAACAGTAAACTGGTAAGGTTTTTCTGCAAACAGAAAACTGTTGACGTTTTTCTGCAAACAGAAAAGCACTAATGTTTTTCTGTTAACAGAAAATTGGTAATGTTTTTTTTGCAATCAGGAAATGGATAAAGTGTTTAAAATCAGTCTACCGAGATGCCTCTTCTGCAATGACCCCGCCCCTTTCCACCTGGTAAGTATGCAGCTCATCCCAACAGAATGTAGGTATGTTTGCATACTACTCTTACTTTTGAAAGGGCTGAGTTATGGTCAAATTTTGAAAAGTTTTCTACCCTCGATTTTTTTTTTCTTCTCACAACTGAAGGCAAAAAAGTGGTACCAGTAGGTAATAGTAGAAGGCAGTGGGTAACCTAGTAATTCTTCTGTAAATGGAAAACTGGTAAAGTTTTTCTGCAAACAAAAAATCAGTCATGTTGTTCCGCAAACAGGAATTGGCTAAGATTTTTCTGTAAACAGAAAATTAGTAGGTAACAAAGGTGGTAACATTTTTCTTTAAAAATAAAACTATTGATGTTTTCTGCAAACAGAGAACTGTTAACATGTCTTTGTAAACAGAAAACCGATAACATTTTTCAGTAAACAGGGAAAGCAGCATTTTTTCTGTTAACAGAAAATCAGTAACGTTTTCTTACCAACAGAACTAGTAACATTCCCGGCAAACAGAAAACTGGTAACATTTTCCTACAAACAGAAAACTGGTAACAGTTTTCTGCAAACAGACAACGGTTAACATGTTTATGCAAACAGATTTTTCTGCAAATGGAAAAGTAATAATTTTGCTCTACAAACAGAAAAGCAGTAATGTTTTTTGCAAACAGAAAAGCAGTAATGTGTTTCTGTTTCTAGAAAATTAGTAATCTTTTTCTGCAACTGGGAAATGGATAAAGTGTTTCTGCAACTAGGAAATAAGTAACGTTTTTCTGTTAACAGTAACTAATAATATTTTTCTACAAACAGAAAACCAGTAAAGTTTTTCTACAGACAGAAAATCAGTAGCGTTTTTCTGTAAATAGAAAATCAGTAACGTTTTTTTGAAAATAGAACTAGTAATATTTCTTGCAAACAGAAAATTGGTAAGATTTTTCTGCTAACAGAAAACTGTTGATCTTTTTCTGTATCTCTGCAAACAGGAAACCAATAACATTTTTCCGCGAACAGAAAAGCAGTAATGTTTTTTCTGTTAACAGGACGAGGAAATGGGTAACGTTTTCATGTAAACAGAAAACTAGTGAAGTTTTTCTGTAAACAGAACTAGTAAAATTTCCCTGCAAACAGAATACTGGTAACATTCTTCTGCTAATATAAAACTATCAACGTTTTTCTGCTAACAGAAAACTGGTAACATTTTTCTGCAAAAAGAAAATTGGTAACGTTTTCCTGCGCACAGAATTTTAATTTCGTGCCTAGCCATTAGAAATATCTTCGTCAAAGAAATAAAATGGGATAAAATAAAAACCTAACAAAAATAGGAATGCCGCATTAATATTCTCAGTTTCTGGAGAATGACCCTGATACATTATGATGTAAGCTAGAAAACTTTCCTTCATTTTGTTTTCTTTGGCTTGTTCTTCGGCAATTATAATACATGGACTCGGCGATCAACTTGAAGAGGGTTGGTTGACAAAGTGACAGGACGTGCGTTGTCGGAGAGACCCGTGTAGGTAATATCGTTGTGTACGTTTTACGGATTATGTATTCTAACCGTGTTTTGTATTTATCGTTGCGCAGCGTATTCGTGTCACGGCGACTGGGTGGACAACAACGGCACCAGTTACTTAATAGCGTTACCAGTATCGCGTGGGTCCGCTACGGACAAGTACTGTTTCGTAATATACAACGTACCGGAGTCGACCGGCAACGCGGACCGGCCGCATCGATCTCGCCACCTACAGCTGTACTCGCTGACCAAGTCCTGTCGGAGAGACCTGCATCTGGATGGCAGCGATCCGTATTGGATGTTCAACATAACGCATCATGGTTGGTATTTTATGTGCTCCTCGCGTAGCCCCGATAAAAGGTGCCTTCAGTTGATGAAGTGAGTTTCTTGAAAAATACACGACGAAAGTTGCTACAAGATGGCAGTAACATCGGGCAACCGTTTCCGTTATGCACGAACTCTGTAGGGCAAGATAATTTGGGTCAAAAATTTGTGTTTTTAGACCCAAATCAAAGCCGGATCAAACGTCCAATGCGATATTCTAAATCAGCGACCAAAAGAACACCCCTATATAGGCATTTTGTTCGATACTCTTCTGGTGGTACTTGAGAAAACAGACCAGGTCACTTGAAGATCTGTTTTGTGTCCAGTGAAGATTTGACTTTACATTCGGGGGGGGGGGAGAAGACCGATTCATGTAACACCTTGTATATCAAGTTACCTGCTCTAAGGAATTTGCGTGTCACATTCACGCTCGTCAGATCTTGTTATTAAAGCTGCAGAGGTCCTCGCAGACTCAAGAAATCTGTAAAATTTAATAAATCTATGAAATAGAGCTTTTATCTCACATTTTTTCCATATTTCCGATTTTCCAGCGTTAAAGTAAACCCATTTCTAATTCCAGGGGAAAATGCTGATGTAGTTTCCCCTTGCTTTTATCAGGGTTGATCTGCTGAGGTTTTCCTTTTTTAGTTTTTCTCTAAGCCCCCTCACCACACCAGGGTAGCACATATAAAGGGAGCTTTTAATTTTAAAATAATGAATAAATAAATACAGCCTTGAAACAAATGTTTCGGTCCACCTACTCGGACCCTGCTTCCTTGATCAATTATTTTGATACAAGGGTTGTAGTATTATTTCCCTTGGTGACAATCCATTACTGGAGAATGGTTGTGAAAGAGTTTTCTTTCTCTATAAGGGGCATGCAACCTGTATGGCACACCAGACTAGTCAGGTGTTAGTATAGGTGTTGCTAACGCAATTGTAGTTGTTTTGAATTCCGGCGGAACAATTGAATTGAACTCCACCTCTTGCTATACAATTGGTGTGGCTTGGTCGGATGTTAAAATTTTTCATGTATATATTCTTGTATTTTATTATTTTATTATCATATCTTAATCTTAAAAATTCACCGTCCGTACTGGGATTCGAACCCGCGATCCGTGGTTTAGGAGGCAGCCTTTTGGATCCACTCGGCCACCAAGCCACCTGCTTCTAATTTTACTGTACCGAATTCCCGAACGCCAAATTTATTCTGTACGCTTCGTTTGTTCAATACAGCTGACTGTGATGGAGTAGTGAGCGGAATAGCCTCGAGCCAACAAAATTGTATCTCGCAAGCACTACTGGTGGTCATGGCCGCTGTATTCGCTTTTCAGTTACCATCGATCAGCAGATGATGGCCGGTTCGCCGCATCACCTTGGAGAATAGAAGGTTTTTCTAGAGAATTTCTTACTAATTAGAATTCTTATAAAATTTTCTAAATAATTTTTGTCGATATTCGTTGCTTTGACCAACTACATCAAGATGACCTGTGATACCTATTTTTTTTTGTCTTTACCAAAAATCAGCGTCATCGGCATACTATTATTAATTTTTTTTTTTTTTTTTTTTCATTTTAAATGTGAACGATTGTGATGTTTAGCTGAATTAATTTGACTTTATCGGTTTGTTACGTGTAATTAACTTTGTAAATAAGCGGGATTTTTTTTTAAATGTTTAATTCTATTATTTAAATTTTTTTATTATGTATGTGAATGCCAGAGGCGATCTCTTTTCGTTGATACCTCCGTTATTTTACCATGCCTAGTCTACGTTCTCTTTTGTTTGTGTCTTTTTTGGTGCTTTTTTTTTCATTTTTTTTTTTTTTTTTTCATTCTTTCTGTGTCTAAAGTTTTAGGTTCAATGGTGACTTTTCTAAATTCATGCGTTTTGTATGTTAGTGCACGTTTCTTGCCGAAAACTGCGGAGACAAAGTCGAGGGTAGCAGTAGCTGTCGCAGTACCAGGTTACCTGAATGCTTGCCCATAATTTTAAAATTAAAAGTTATACGCTAATTCAGGGGTAACTCTTGCGGCTGGTCAGTTCAGCCATTTTTCAGTCGTTTCCAGTTCTGCAGTATTCATGTCGTGATATACGACGAAAAGGAAAATCGTAAACTTGTTCCCAGGAAAATCAGGCCTAGTTCATTTGGAAATTGCAAAGATTACGTCTAAGCATACAGGCCGGGAAGTGGGTAATTAACAAGCATTTCAGATACAGGGTGTTCCACAATTGCGTTAATAAAAGGGTTATGGGAATGTATTCCTCTTAAACCAAGAACTGAAGAGCTCTTTTCCAAAGTGGCCCAAGTTAAAAAAAAAAAAAAAAAAAAAAGGATTTTTCAAAACAGGATAAAAACTTTTTTTTCCTCCCCACTCTCTATCGCGTCTTGTTTGGTAAAAAATCGAAAATGTTTAAATGTATAAAAATTACTTGTGAAAAGTTGTACTATATTGCACGTTGTCGAAATCCACATAGATTTTTTTTCTTACCCTTTTTACTGTTATAGACAGAGGCGTATTAAGGAAAGAAGCTGCTCTAGGCAATATAAAATCTGCCGACCCATTTGATTAGAAATACATTGTAGGAGCACGTGGAATCATAAGTGCGCCCTATTTATAATGGCCAGGTGACTATGAACTGGGCTGCTACAGTGTTAATACCCTTTAGACCAAATTGCGGACTTAAATTCACTTTGTTATCAAGAAAATAATCCTTAGTTTAAATTTACTTATATTGATTGATAATATAATGCGGAATAAAGAACCAGCATACATCATGACAAAATTTTGTGTAACAAACTACAGAGAAAAAAAAAAGGGAAAATGACTGAAATAAATCATGAAACAAAAATTACAATTACATATTCACATAGTGCGTTTTCGTGAGACCAGTTTTGGGTTGTCACGTTACTAAAAATTTCGTACGTTTTGATAATTCGGAGGATGGCTATTGTTTCAATAGTAATGGCCAAAAATGCCGCTACAATAGGAATTTTCTCGATAAGTTGACTAGGAAATTTTTGCGAAGCATTTTTCAATAAAAACGGGACTTTTCGGTCATCCCGTATATGACTGAAATCTTTCAAATGGCGTAGTCACTTCTATTTTATTCCTTTTCTATTTTTCTACTTTCACATTCTTTTTTTTTTTTTTTTTTTTGTCTGAAAATTCAAAGTTTTGCCGCCCCGGGCAGCTGCGTAGGTTGCTTAACTGTAAAAACGCCTCTGATTGTAGAAATTACCTTTCGTTTTTTTTGTTTTTTTTTTTGCATTCACTGGAAAATTGAGATTTCTGGCATTTCTATTATAGAGCAGTAATCACAAATCAGTTTCACATATTCTGGCATTACGAGTACGTCACTCTGGAAAACTTTCGACTTAGGCCACTTTGGAAACCAACTAGATTTTTAATCACTGGTAACGCTGGAACGAAATGAGATAGGAATGTAGGGAACCCTACCTTTCATAGCTTCTATTTTGTACTACAAGATGGCGCAACAAACTGACTTTTGACAAAAACTAACTCATATGCCATTTTGGAAAAGAGCTCTTCATTGGGATCGTGGAAAAAATGATTTAGAATCCGGTTTGATTTCCCAGTTCAAGGTATTTTACCTTGTTCTAGGGTGAAATTTGGATTTTATAGCCCAGTCTCACCATTAATAGTTCTTCCACAGCGACTGTTTCCCGAAGTACTCGTCGAGTGTAATCATTCTCATGGGATATTCGAAGTGAGAAATTTTGATTTCGATGCCCTCTGGGAACCGGCTCGAAAATCTGATAGAATGTTCGACACGAACGGCCCAAAAAGGCTGACTCTGTTTTGATAGTTTGTTCGATAGTTCCTCAATTAAAAATTTCAAAGTTGGTAGGCTCTCGAGAAGGATAGGATGCTTTAATTCCTCGATGTGCGTCCAACAACGCTTCTATAAAATGGAGGGGACAATTATGTGGACAGACCCGTAGCCATGATTTTTCAGAAGAGGAGACTCGCCAAGGACACTCATCTTATGAATTTTTTTCATTAATTCATATTCGAGTATCGTTTTCTTTTATTGGAACCCTCTCCCCCCTATGCCTGAGTCACATGAAATATCCGACTTAGGCTTATAAAAATGATTTTAAATGATTTTTTTTTCAAGTTTTTATTGTTCCCTCATTTGTTTTCAAGTTTTGTCAATATTTTCTTTTGACATGCAAAAAAGTTGAAAAAATCGTTAGAAGGGGGGTTATGGAGGGGCATAATTACGAGCCTGTATATGAAACACCGCTGTACTTACAAATACTAATGTTATTATGACTACCTATATCGATGGTCTCGTGCCCAATGGTACTAAGTCAAAAAAAAAAAAAAATTCAGGAGAGCCTTTTGAAAATTTTCCCAACTTGACGCTCATTCTACGGCAACACTGTTATAGTTAAGAGGATTAGATAAAATGGAAGCAGGTCTACGAACTATTGACATTAATATTCCTAAAACTCATTAAAAAGGGTACACTTAGCTTCTTCATTGCCTAAGGTCTCGTACTTCGCACTTTTAGAAACTAAGAATTCTGCACTTTTTAACACCTCTGAGTAGCTGAAATGAAAGTCGTCTTTCATTTTTATGAAGACTAGTGTAATTATTTAAGAAATTTTTCTTCTGCACAGGAAAAGATTCGTAATAATTTTTATATAATCTTTCGGTATAATCTGGCATTTCAACAAACTCAGCAAGTCGTTTTTCTTTTCAACTGCTATAGGACGAGGTGACGGATACGCTGCCTTATTGGAGGCAAATTAACCGAACTCGGATTTCTTCGCCAGTTTCTTGGGTTTTGAAGATATTTCTGTAGTAGTAAAGTCGGAAGACATAAAAGTCAGTCGAATACAAATGGTATTTGAACTGGATTACGTTCGGTTTTGATTTTTCAGATCGTAACCATTTAATTTCGAGCCACTCGACGTTGTATTTCTTCTCTGGTTCAGCGGAATTTGTGGGCGACATTGTCGTGTTTACATTCACAAACAGCCGTTGACGGAACTCTTGGTTACTGGAAGTACCCGTCGTTGGGCTAACGAACGTATTGACTCCTATAAGAAAGCCTCGAGGAGCAAAGATCATTATGTTACTACCTGAGAATAAGAAATTTGTTAGAAACCAGAAGTTTATTAGCGAATGCTGAAAATCTTCTGGATTGAAAATATATACCTTTGATTTCGCAAATATTTCTCATTTTGAAGTGGGTACATAATGATCTTTACTCCGTGTGTCTTTCTTATGGGAGTCAATAGTACGTTCGTTGGCCCATAGCCCAAAAACGGGGTATTTTTGCTAACAATCAACTCACTGTGTGACGTGTCGCGGTAAATCGGTCTATTGGGGGAATTGAAAATAGGGTGCTTCCAGCTGCCTCTATTTTTTGAGAATTTGTTCACTTAGCACCTTTTTGCCGGGAGCGATTTTTTTCACTTAGCACTATCGTAAAGTGCCCTCTAGCGGCAAAATTAAAAAGTTTTCAGCAATTTCGATGAGTCAGGGTGATAACAAGATGATGTGCTGAACATTTTCCAACCGTTAAACGCATTTTCAAAAAAAAATGTCACATGATATTAACTTTACGATATTCTGGAATAAGTACCTTATAAACCGATTATTTAGGTCCGTTTTCCGAGACATTTTTTTTCTGGCCTATAGTGTGAAAATCAGATTGGGTGGCAGATACAGTGGCTGCTGACAAGTGTACAACGTTGCACACATCGACACAGATGAGTGATGGAGTTGAGCAGTTCATAAGTGAGGGGCATATAATATTCCGGTGATGGTGGGGCGTATGGCGGTGCACGCACGCCAAATTGATCCCGGGACGGACACCCCTCCCCTGGAAGTACCCCCATTGGGCCTACGTCAGGATAGGAGGAGTAGTGAGGGGCTTATAATCAAAACTCATACTTTGTAGAAATACAAAATACGAGTACGTCAGTAAACATAAAAAATTGCACTCATCAATTTAACGATGACTGTCGACAATCTAAGTCGGTGGAATATCCAATATCGAAGACTTGAAAATCAGGATTGCCATTTCTGTATTTTTTTCTGCTAGTTTCAATGAAAAAATCGGCTAAAATCGGCGGTTTGTCGAAATCGGCTAAAAAAATCTTCTAAATGAAAAAGGCTAAAATCTGCTGAAAATTCGGTCAGATGAAAAATACTGTGAAAATGGTCTTTAGAAAATATAAAATGGGGGGGGGGGTGGAGTAGCGTACCTATAATGTGGGAGAATCTTGTACAGTTGTATGTGCCAGAATTATCTTGGTATGTATCGTGTGTAGGTTTCATTTTTTCTCGTTATCATCACCAGAACCATACTCAGGCTTCACTACTTCAGGCTTTAACACGTGTTTTCTACTGAATGTGCGTGTCACAAGAAAAGGGCCTTAGTAGTAAGTGGACACTAAGGCCCTTTTCTTGTAACACGTCACTGATTTACTCTTTTACGGGCAAATCTTGCAGAAAAATCAGCGATCGGCTAAATTTTCTCGAACTAAACGATTTTAGGCTGCGTTTTATGAATCGACTAAATTTAAAAAAAAATAAAAATAAAAATAAAACGGACAAAATTTTCGAAATAGGTTAAAGTTGCCAAAAAAACACTAAATTGGCAACCCTGTATGAAAATTCCTCCGCCTGATTTTGGAACTGTGGAATTCCATAAGAAGTGTAGAATTTGGGGAGGGGAATGGCAAGTGTGACTTCTAACTTTGATTTTTTTTTAACGAAAAATGTGTATTTTCAGGCGTCTTTAGAGTAGATTTGAATGACCACCTACATACGTTAAGTTTTGACTTCAGTAAGCGGCGAAAGTTGTTGTAATCCAGAGAGGTCGGAGGAGTCTGAACCACCTCGCCCTTAGCAAAAAAATAAGTTTTTTTCAGGAGTGATGCGAGGCAAATCATAGGGGTGAGTCTAAAGGGTCAGGCAGGACAGAAAAAAATAGTATGCCCCTTCCTCCCTCTATAACAGAGTTATCTACGCTCTTGTTGAAACAGGAGTTTGAAATCGAAACTCAAATTTGCTAACATTCTAGGAAATCGGTTAACGGTTCAGTGGGGCAGGATGTAAAGGGGGTGGGATGAGTACTATGAATATATCGGTCTCATGGTGACTGGCAGTTTTTATGTTTGTTGTAAAATCCGCTATGGTAAATTGAGATGTAAATCAAAACACGTAATACTGGCTAGCATCAAGTGTACGCGGCCACGCAGGTTTTTCATCTAGAACAAACAGGAAAGTCTTTTTTACTTCTGCATCATTATCTCATTTTCGAAAATTTGGCTCGTGTGTGTTCTGATTGTACGCTCCTCTGTGGTAAGATCGGCGAATCCTGCGACAGTGAAGCGTTATCCTCGACTCAAAAATGATGTTCAATTATCACATAGATAGGCGCGTAAAATAAACTTCTTTGTCGATTTAATATTCAAAATATTTCGTTCTGTCAGGGCTCATCCGTATCGTTGAGCTGCCGCATTTGAAATAGATTTGCCTGGACCTCGGTCCATGTGTAAAAATATGGTTATCAGTTTGTAGATCGATACCTGTCTTCTTTTTCTGAAAAATGGCAGTTATTTACTCTAGTCGATTATTGCTATATTATTATTACTATTATTATTATTATTATTATTATTATTCTGTGTTAGTATGATGAACTGTCAGCCGAATGTTTTCGTCGAGTTAGCGTTTGTAAAAGGTGGGTTACGACGGTTATGCATAATATTATTATTATTATTATTATACCGTAGATGTGGGTGACTTGGCCCCCTTTGGCAACCGTGAGCTTATTTTCGATAAGTGGCTCACATTTGAAAGGTATCGGCGCGTTCGCTATTTTCGCGACTTCTGAAAAATCAGAGTTGATTGAGGATAGCCGTTTTTCTAAACGAATTCTCCGCATCACAAAGCCTTCAAATTAAAATTATCGTCAAAACACAAAACAACCGGTGTTCGTAAAACTAGATTGATCCTGGCTCCCATGTAAAAGGATAGGAGAATTTGATTTTGAACTTCTTTGTGGGTACGTGTATACGCAGACATTGGTCATTCCAAATCGCAATCAGGTAGATTTTATGTATTGCGAACGGCTGAGTAACAGGATCTAGATGAGGCGTAAGAGTTGTGTGCCAAGTCATCGGCATCCACGGTACTTTGTAGAAAGATGTTCGATATTATTTTCGAAAAATATCGAACGCGTATTATACAGGGTACACGAATGATTAATTTTACTTACACGGAAGTTGGGGTTGACTTATTGGTCGTATAGTACTTAGGGTGTTAATAGTTCATCACCCGGCTCGTAAAGCACTTATATTTGAATGCATTTGATAACGATTTAGTCCTCTCTTCTGCGAATCAATTGTGGATACCCAAAAATAAGAATTATTTCTGATTTACAACAATACGATGACTGCTACATGGAGGTTGTCGTACGCTCGTGAGTGAATAAAAATGAACCACAATTCGAGGACTAAATCGAAAATTGATGAATTTTTAGCCTACTACCCAGTGAACAGTATCGTATTCAAACGTAGCAGTGAAGGCTAGTATTATTGTTTTTCAAGTGTGTATCGCTTTGTACAAAGTATTTTATGTGGTGGTCTGTGATGTAGCTGGAGCTGGCATTCAGCGTAAGTGATGTTTCGTGGTCCTGCGGCGAAATCACAATTTTCGGACTCCATTGTTAATAATTAAAAAATTTTTAAATGAGGTGGATTCTGCAAATGTTCTGCGGCACATAGTTCTCCGTTTGCGATTCCGTATTTCTGAGAAGTAGACGAGCGCTTCAGGACTTCCGAAAAGTCATTAAATAGTTCGATAAATTACGTAGGTATATTTTTTCGTATCGGGTTCCTTACCGATTCCCTCCGGGGCAAATATTACTATTCTATTTGGTATTCATCTCGGATGTAATCTAATTACATCGGATGAAAACGATGCCTATAAACAAGATTAGGTATCTAAATTTTCGTGTGTTTTTATATTTACTATAATTTATAATTTTATTTGTCCGGTGAACTCGTTGTATTTAGCTTATGTGTAAAAACTTACGAATCAATGTTCGGACCGTTACTTTCCAGGATGAAAATATCGTTCGCTTACTTCGATGTTGACTTCTTTTTCTATATACTGTTCATTGATTTAACATTATTCTATTATATATTTGTATATTTTTATTTTTTTAATTTTTTTTTTTTTAGTTAATTATTGTACATTCCTTTATCTTTGAAATATTGTTCATTTATTATTCTTATTCTTATTATTATTATTATTATTATGTTTTTGAAAAATTATAATTACCATTTTGTAATTTTCTCCAACTTTTTGAAATTATTTTTTCTGTGTATTCCTGTACGGTTGTAAAATATATGTATGCTTGAAAGTCAATAAAGTTGTATTTGGAAACGTGGTTGTTATACAAAGGAACCGAAGTGAAGAGACGGCACAGAGTTGTACAGCCTCAGTTCTCATTTAGCTCTCACGAAATTCAATCGCGTGAACACCGAGTTAATAAAATCGTTAGGTCAAAGTATTTCAATTTTAGAAAATTAGAAAATTTCTCCATACTTGTCATGTCGGGGAGCTTCCGCGTCGGCGCTGGTGCTGATTACTCAATTTCTCCGGACGAATTGAACGGGTCGTCAAAATTGTGCTAAAATCATTGTTTGACTCATTTTCACACATTTTGAGCACATTTTCGAGTGTATCTCGGGAACGGAGCGTCGCCGCCAAATTTCACCACCGAATTCGAACTCAGCATGGAATATTGAGTCAAAATCAGTCTTTAATTCAGTATTTTTGATTTTTTACATCCTGTCTTTTTTCGAACGAAAAAATTTTCGGAGAGCTTCGGCGTCGGCGCTGGGTCAGATTACTCAATTTTTTTAGGCGAATTCGAATCCGTGGTCAAAATTGAGCTGGAGTTATTTTTTGACACATTTTGAACACATTTTCGATTGCATCTAGGCAATTTCCCGGGTTTAAAAAAAAATATAGAGAAACGCCTTAAACTCGTTGGATCTGCAATACAATTCGCACCAATATGCATTTTCAAGATTGTGAATTTCCTGGGGCGAACTGATAAAAGGCGAAAATCTCTTGATTGGAGGCTTCTACAGCAAAACTGAAAAGAACGTTTTATTCGAAATTATCTCCTCTATCCAGAATTTAAAACCGCACTACTCTAACTATCTCCATTACAAAATTATCCGCGAATTGTTGGTTCGCCCCAGAAAAATAGAGATTTTGAAAACGTCAATTGGCGTGCGATGTGTGGCATATTCGACGCGTTGAAGGCGCAGTCACAAAAATATTCTGACCACTTTTTCAAGTGTGTCTCGGCAACGGAGCGTCGTCACGAAATTTGAACACCATATTCGAACTCAGCGTGAAAAACTGAGTTAGAAACAGTCTTTAATTCAGTAGTTTGGATTTTTGAAAATTTTGAAAATTTCTCCATACTATACATCATGTCTTTTTTCGAGCGAAAAAATTTTCGGAGAGCTTCGGCGTCGGCGCTGGGTCAGATTACTCAATTTTTCGAGGCGAATTCGAATCCGTGGTCAAAATTGAGCTGGAGTGATTTTTTGACTCATTTTGAAAATATGTTCGATTGCATCTAGGCAATTTCCCGTATTTAAAAAAAAATGTATAGAAACGCCTTTAACTCGTTGGATCTGCAACACAATTCGCACCAATATGCATTTTCGAGATAGCGTATTTCCTGGGGCGAACTGAGAAAAGGCGAAACTCTTTTGATTGGAGGCTTCTAGAGCAAACCTGAAAAGAACTTTTATTCGAAATTATCTCCTCTATCCAGAATTTCAAATCGCACTACTCTAACTATCTCCATTACCATTGTTGGTACGCCCCAGAAAAATAAATATTTTGAAAACGTCAATTGGCGTGCGATGTGTGGCATATTCGACGCGTCGACGGCGCTGAGACAAAAATATTCTGGCCACTTTTTCGATTGTGTCTCGGTAACGGAGCGTCGTCACGAAATCTGAACATCAAATTCGAACTCAGCGTGAAAAACTGAGTAAAAAACAGAGCCTTCAATTCGAGACGAATCCGAATTCGTTGTCAAAATTGAGCTGCAGTCATTTTTTGACCCATTTTCGTTACATTTTCGAGTGTATCTCGGGAACGGCTAGCGCTGTATGTTCTCCTTATCATTGTATAGAAAACGCACTAAAAAAGACTTGGCGCTAGCGCTTCTAGTATGTGTCTTGTAAAACGCTATCTACCCAAAAATCAAAATTTCGAAAATAAATGTATTTAACGAATTTAAAATCGACTTAAGTAAGACACGGAACGATTAGAATGTAAAATTAATGTTTAAAAAGTTATGGAAGATGTTGAAAATGATGGCCCAGTTGATGCCAGTTTTTGAGTTGTTATATATAAGGGCATGTTTTCTAGTATAGGTATAGCCCTATAACAATACGAGTGCGGAAACCTGCCATTTTGTATTCTGCTCGAATGTAAACAGTACCTTTTTCTAATTGTATTCGACACCTTTCTCAAATTCAATTTAATATTTAAATCAGTAGTTTTAATTTAAAACCACTCATAGTGATTCACTCTAAGACACGATTATTAGTTTTTGAATCATTTCAATCATTCTTCAGTACGATTACAAATATCAGCTGTTTTACGTGTTTATTGTCCATGTCCGAGCAGAATACAAAATGGCAGGTTTCCGCACTTGTACCTACTAGTTGCCCTAGTATAGGAAGCATTCAGGACTGACTCCGTTTTTCTAAACTTAATTACCAACCGCGCAATTGATGTTTTATTCGGCGGTGGAACAATGGTAAAACGTTTCTGCAACTTTCTTTCCGTTTCCGCATGGGATAACGAGCAGAAATAATGTTCGATTTTTAAAATTCGTTGTTCTGCATTAAAATCCATTGTAAAAATATTCAAGAATAATCCACCCTGACACACAGAATAATGATAGGGGGACCAACAATATCTGCTCTCATGCACTGTAAATCACCACGCGTTCCGTACCGTAACGAACAGGATTGGCTCGATGTTCCTAATAGTACAGAGTTGAGTGCGCATGAGATCAGGGTAACGTTTTAAAAACACACATACACAATTTGCACAGTCCGAGTCATATGAAGTAAAAGTATTATTTGTAAAATAAAAGGTCGAGAATAAAGAAAAACGCAATGTGGACTGAGTTTTGAACCTGATAGGATATCTGTGTCCCAACCCGATGGGCAATCAGTTACCTTATAGTTACTCGCGGAAAAGTTACCCATTTGCAACTCTCAGTTACCCTCAGATAACCCAAAAAGCCGTCAGTTACCCATGGTTCCTCTTTAGTTGCTGGAGTAACTGGTGGGATTTTGCGCATCGGGAAGTCGGTGCGCTTACCATCAAGCTACAGTACTACAACAAGTGGGTGAAGGAACTTCCGCGGAATACTCACACATAGACGCACATGCAAGTCAACTTTAAAGTTTTATTTTATAGCTTTTACATTACAGTTATCGAAACATTTTCACGCTGTAAACCTGCTAGGGAATACATCCTTTTCCATATGAGACATTTTTTGAAAGATTTCATTCAGTAATACCTAAGAACACTGATGTGAAAAATCGATTGTCTTTATAATATAAAGATACACATATGTACTTGATTTTTACAGATTTTCAAAACATAATTTGCCCTCCCCACTAGATAATTTGCCTTTTCAACCATCACAGTCTGGCTACAGGCCTGAATATACGTCATACTTCTAATTAGCAATTCATGAAAATGACTCGCAACCATACCTAATAGGAACTTGAATACTTACATGCTACTCGGTTCTCTTACGCAATAATAACACCTCGACTGAAGTATCTACTTTTATTAGTTGCAATATAAAAAAATTTTCTTATACCTATACGAACATAAATCAACCTTTAATGGTTCCACGATTATTCGTTTTCAATTTAAAAAATTAGAATAAGTGAGAAAAAAAAACTGACAATGTACTCGTTTGTATTAATGGTAAATTGTATTATGCCAGAAGGGCGTAAATTACCCGCGATCATTGATTGATCTTGCGCGATGTGAATTTCACATAATTAACATATATTTTGGTTTGCCACCGTTAATATAGAAAATAGAAATTATAAAATATAAATGCTTCACGCTTATTTAGTCGTGTCGCTGAGGAACTCGAAAGCGCGCTTTAGATCGGCGATTAAATCTTCGGTAGCCTCCAAGCCAACTGACACTCTGATCAGATTATCAGTCAACCGGAGCTTTATTTTTTCCTCGAGGGGTACTGACGCATGGGTCATTATTGACCTATTGAAAGAACACATAAAAAATATTGGTTTTGAAAACCATGTACAAATAGTGTTTCGGTTGGGTGTGCATCTTTCAGACATGAGTCCAGGTTTGGCAAATAGACCTTAACAGGTCTCCGTGTTTTGAGAACCCCCAGTCAAAATAGCAGTAGAGTGAATTTTGGGGTCGCGTTTGCCGGCAGGTACATGTGATCGACGGGATGATTACTCGGAGCTGTTGGGGAGATGGCCATTATTGGATTTTAGCATTGTTCAAAATGGTCTGTGGCGGGATTGATCATGAGTGTGAGAGAATTATGTGAAAATGAAGTCAAACTATATTCATAAAGGAAAATGACTTCGGGAAAGAATTCTGAAGGCGAACTTTGGTTGAGAATTCATTTGAAAAACCTCTCCATCTGAAATCTGCTAATCACAATGTGACAGTACCCTACCCCCGGCGATTTCCGAATCCCTTCTATTTATAATACTGATTTCTGAGTAAGTCGAATCAGAGTTCATCATTTTATCCAACAAAACAAGTTATATAATATCTTCCGGCCAGTAAGTACCTCGCTAAAATAAAATGTAAAAAAATAATAAAGTAGATCAATCACAGGGTGTCTAGTGTCTACCGAATACGAATTTTTCGATAGTATAACCTTTATATGAATTTGTGTGACTTTTGCATGACCTTTTTCGGACCATGCAGAATTTTCATAAGAAAAATTTCAAAGGCATGCTAATTGTACACAAAGACTAATTAATAATCAAATGACGAATCATTGCAAAGACTGTTGCAAGGAACACAAATTTTTAATTAAATTTCAATTTGGCCATATTTTTATAAGAAATAATACTGCGATTGTTTGAGAGGAATTACCAAATTTTTAAGCAATTAGAGGCAATTGTATGACTTTTGTACGACTTGTATGACCGGTAGACATGCTGAATCGGAAAAACTTTTTCTAGAAAAACTAAAGTTTGTTCATTATATTCATTCTTATTTCAATTTCTACTGAGACGAAGTTAGGCCTTATTTAATATTTCATGTTGGCGAATTATCAGGTATTCAGTTTGACCTATTTAAAGCAACTCAACGTAACGAACCTAAACCTCTCCCCTGAGCTGCTTTAAGAATTTTCAGAAACTCGTTCGAGTGGCTACAGATTTTTATTTTATTTTAGTATTTTCTTTTTTGTTTTTTTTTCTTCTCCTCATAAAATGGTAAAAGGGATACTAACACTAATATCAAAATTTGTGTAACAGGGAGAAGCAATAATTAATTTCTTGTAGAAGTATACTTTTAAAACGTGGTGCGAGGTCGGCAAGACCCTTTAGGACTTATTAGATTTTTTAAAAATTTATTTAGGTTCGGTTAGATAAGACTTATTCAAATTCCTTGTGAATCATCATAAATGTGTACTTTTTAGATCCACTCACATTCCTCTATTCAGACTCCTAACCAATGACTCAGAGTATGGTAAAATTCATTCAAATTTTCCAAGGCTTGTTAAGATTTATTCTTGCTACGTTGATACTTATTCGCACTCATTAAGATTGTGTTATATGAGCTAGACTTTAAAAACTTATTCAGACTGTCTTACTCATAAAAAACTTTCCCAACCTCCCAGACACATTGGTCGACTGGCAAAAATCGTCCACAACGAGTGAATGGGAGAAAATTTGGGGTCTTAGTTGACAAAAGAGAAAAAACATTGACTTATTATTGCTATTGCTTCTTTTTTTTTTCTTGTTGATTTTAAAAATTTGCATGAGTGGTCAAGTTATTACTGTATTCTTTTTGCTTGTTGATTTTAAAAATTTGTACGAGTTGGTCAATTGTTATTACAGTAAAACCTCCTACAACGGTCACTCCGAATAGCGGCACCCTCTAAATAACGGTCAATTTTCTTAGTCCCTACTTGTGTTATGGGAACTTTACATTACACCTCTATTAACGGTCATTCTAAATAACGGTCACAAAATCTCGTAAAATTTCGAATAAAACACTAAAAACACGAATAATTCTGAATAAAAAGCTTGGTACTGAATGAACATGAAAGTGAAGAAAGATAAAATGATTGTAGGTACACAATGAGTGGGCAGGCGGATGATCATTGTCAGTTCGTGTTTTACACTTGAAGCAATAGCACTTGCAGTATGGATGCGATTCCTAATGAAAATTTGATACAGCATCTACCTCCTTACTTGCAAGGTGAAGAACCAGAAAATTTCTATACCTTTGATGATGGTCTCGCAACAGAAGAAGAGAGCGATGACATTTCACTCTTTATCCCTTCAAACAATGAGGAAGAAGAAAGTGACGATGATGACGAATGTGTACTTGACGAGCCAACAGTTTCTCTATCAGAAGCGAAAGACTGTATGACGAAGTTAAATGCATTTGTCACACAGACAAATGATATGGAAATCCTCGAGTTATTCAAAAAAATGCAGATCAAATTCGAAAAGAAGACGTTATTGACGAAGCTCAGCTCATCTAAACAGACAGAGATCACCACTTTTCTCAAATAATTTTTCAAGTACAGTATGTAACCGCTATTTTATAAGTTATTCACTAAAAATGTACATACATATATTCTCTGTGAATTAAACCTAATTTTTAACGGTCACTTTTCATTTTTCACCTCCTTTAGCGGGCACCTCTACTTTGCGGCCACCTCCAAATAACGGGCATTTTACCTGGTCCCTTGGGTGACCGTTACTTCGAGGTTTTACTGTACTAAAATTCAATAAATCAATACCTAACACTTTAATTATGAAATAAATTTTAATTTGACAATTTATGTTAGAATATTATTTATTTATTTATAAAATTACTTTCTTAAATTAATTATAAAACACGAAATTCTCAGTTTTGAATTATTAAGAAATTTAATTCATTTAATAAAATTATTAATCAAGATTCGACCCTCAATAGGCAGAGTTCTAAATTTGAATGACGTCAACTTTTTTATTTTATTTTATTACATTTTTGCTTAACAATCTCATAATTTGTCGAAACTGGCTACATTCACATTAGGTGGTCGAAAAAATCATAATTTCCCCCTTCAAATAAATAATTTTGAGATATTCCTGGCTAACTCATTCGGACTCTCTGTTGCTGCCAGTTAAGATTTATCCAGACTTTGCTAGGGTTCACTTTGACTCATTCAGACATTCAAACTAGTTTCAAACTTATTAAGACCCTAATACAATCCAAATTCTGTTGTGACTCATCAAAACATATTATTCTGACTCATGTAAACTGTATGCAGATGAGGCTAGCAAATGGGAGTGCCAATAATATTGGATATAACAAAACCAATACAGCTACTTTTAAGGGTTAAATAGGGTTATGAATCGTTAAGGGTTACTCTGACTGTCTTACATACTATTAGAGCTTGTTAAGGTACATTCAGACTCCTTATCAAGCATTTCCTAGGACTCTTTAAGACAATGTATGACCAGAAACATAAGCAGCAAGTTCTTTTCTTTCTTTCTTTCTTTCTTTCTTTGAAAGGGGCATTGCAAACATTGAAAATGCCAACTAAAAAAATTTCTTTAAGAGAAAAAGAAAGACTGATGTTACTTATTTTTCTAATTTTATCCCACTTCTGGTTACCAATTTTTCCCCCCTAAAGAACACTGCTCCATTCCTTCCGTACGGGGTGTGACGAAATTCTTTTTTTTTTTGAGAGAGAGAGAGAGAGAGAGAGAGAGACGGAAGAAACAGAATTCCAAATTTCTGATGGAATAATTTTTTAAATAAAAATTTTCTATCATTTTTTTCTATATCATAACGTTCTTAAAATACGTCTGAAAAGGGTTCTTTTTCCGTATTTCTGAGAGTATATATCCCCCGAATATTTCAAGGGAGCAGCTTACTTTTCTGGCTCTTTCAAAGTCGGCCGCATATGGTGAGAGTTCACCCAAACTCTTTTGAAATTTATTTTCAGACTTCCAAAACACGATAAGTTTATTCAAATCATGTCAAAATTCAGATTTTTTAGAGACTAACGACAAACTTTTTTAGAACTCTTTCAAAACTTGTCCATACCTAGAGAGATATTGACTTCTGAAACTTCGGTCCGGGGGTGGATTTAATTTTTTTCCACTAAAGGGGTTGTAAGTAGCAGATTTCCAGTAGGTGAAAGAAAAATGAAGAGCAGTGACCGTTCAAAGTAGAAGGCCCAGTCAGCAGACGTCTTAAAGATCGGTACATGCCAACAGGGAGCCTTCCCCAAACTTTTAAAGCAAATTTAGTAATATCAACTCTCAGTTGACCAAATCAAGTTTAGAAAAATAAATGTCAAAAGCGTAGACATTTTTATTTTGTTTGTTGATTTTAAAAGTGTTCATCAAACAAAATTTCAAAATTGTCGACTCTTTTTCCTTTTTTCTTTTCCTAATTGATTTCTAGTTAGAAAATCAGATTTTTAATTGGTAAAATTAAGTTTCCTCGCCCAAGGGTCGCTTTGGTATATCTCTATCCAAAGGGTCCGTTATTTTCCAGGTTATGTAAGGGTCGGATTGTTCTGCTGCCCTCCTCCTCCCCTGAAAAAGATCAGACGATTTTACTGTGAGCCCTAGTATGCAAAAAAGGTTACACGATTCTGGTAGCACTCCTCCCCCAAGAAAAAGCCGCAAACAATTTCGAGAGGTCGACTGTATGCAAAGAAAGGGCAGACAGTGTTAACCCAAACCATGTACGGTTTAAGCGATTTGTTTTTTTTTGTTTTTTTGTTTTTTTTTGGGGGGGAGGGTTCTCAATGTTTGGGGTTCCGGTCAGCAAATGTTCTTTTGCTGCCCACACTGGGGAAGAAGGAGTTAAAGAGTAGAGAGATTATAACTGTGGGAAAATGTGTCTTTACTGCCAGCTTCGGTTTCTTCAACTGAAAGTAGAAGCGATGGGGAGTAGATCGGACTGACTACCAACTTATGAAAATGGGGAATAACCTGTCTATCCTCCTAAACGCACTCCCTGCTCGAGGGAAGATTCGACTTCGCCGGTGAAAGTACGAAGTAGCTTAAATAGAATGTCTTCCCAGGGGGCAGGGTAGGTAGAAATTTGATAAGTGAAATAATGGTGGATCTATATAAGGTTTCCCAAACTTTCATTTAATAAGCAAAAATAAAAACAAAATAAAAAGTCCTGGTTTAAAAGTTTAGCTGACTCTAAAATTGTACTGGCGGATACCAAATTTCGCTTAAACTTGAACGTGACACACAAGAAAGAGAAGTCTTTGGCTCTCAAATTTTACTTTTCTCTCTAACTTCGGGAGGGAGGGGTTATCCAAATAGCTTCCTTTATGTAAATCGCAGGAGAGATGAATGCAGATCCGAACCTTTCTTGCATTTTCAATTACTAGAATCTCATAGCGTGATTTTTCATTCCAGAATAAGTACCTTTATGTAGGCCTAAAAAGGCCATTCAAAGGATGCAATCACAACACTCCAGACGTGACATGGTCATGTTGATCGAATGGCTTGTAGCTGGGATCACTTAACACTCGCTCAGAAAGTCAAGATCTATCAGTCAACTATGCCACCATTTCCACAGAATAAACAGCGGAGATAACTGTCAGCATGATAATCACTTTTCTTTTGATATGAAGGGAGGAGCGAAGAGGTAAAAAAAAAACTATGAGCAAGTCAAAAATAAAATGAGAAGCATCAATGCTCGAGTTTCAATTTATATTATCAAAATTTTAATAGTGAGGCGAAAGCAAGTATTTATAGGTATCTACCCCAAAAAAGTTTTGAACTTCAAGGCCATATGATGAGACTTATTTCCAGCTCCCTAGATGAGATCAGATTTTGTTTTCTACGTAGCTGGTTTCTTGATTGTGGATTCTGTGTCATCTAAAAGAAAAGGGGGTAGAAGACTATGATAATATATGAATAATTATGAACCCCCTGCGAGTATATTACTCAAGAAATAGTGTTCCGAAAGATTTTGAGAGGAAGTAATCGACTAACCAGGTCCTCAATCTTTTCTTTCGACATAATTGTCCAGTTTCCACCGAGATCAAGGATACAGGAGAACCTCAAAAATATCACTTTACAATTACCTAAAAGGTGTTATGCTGAAGGGACAGATGGTTCCTTAATGCATTCACTGCTCCATGTAATCACTTCTCCCCTACATGAATAAAAAATGCACGTGTTTCGGCTAAATCGTAACTAAGTTCATTCAACTAGGCTCATCGGTTTTCAGTTTGAACCTGAGGCTTTCAGTGGTCATGAATGAATCAAACCGACTCATGTCGAATTAACCACAGGCTTAACAAGAATACGATTACATTATTTAAAAGAGAAAAAAACAACTTAGATGGCTGAATTCACGATATGCTGAAATGGAAAATCGATTAGTGTCGGCCTATGCAGACCTTCAGATTGAGCGATGCGAGTCCCACTCCAATATTGGAGTTTGATTCTCATATTGCTGCGAGTAAGTCCTACATCATGTGTATACTTCTTGAACTGAAGTATTCCACAGTTGCAGATGGTCCGTAGATCAGAAATCTTTAGACCTATAGTACTCCATTTCAAATATAGAGATTTAAAAAAAAAAAAATAGGAAAAAACAATACCTAAGCCTAAATACGTGTAATGATAAATGTGTCTAATGTAACCTAGAGGCTCAAATTACCTCTGTCTTGCAGTTTTTTCGAGTTCAACTTCAATCCGGAGCAAATGAGAGCATTCACTGCGTAAAGTATCAGAACAGCACGATGGAAGAGTATTTGGAAAAGTGAAATATTCCGGACACGAGTACGGAGAACATATGTAGAATACAATCATCTCGACAGACTTATAAGGAAAACGAGAAACAATTCCGGATAAAATTTCAGGGAACATGGAAAAAAATGATCTTAGTAAACTCATTTTGATGGAAAAGAGAAATACTCCAGACACGCGGACAAAAAACATGGAATGAAGTGATCTCAAAAGATTGCTCTCTTGAAAGGAGAACTTAAGAACAGTTTCCATTCACATATTAGCCGGCAGAATTGCGGTAACGTTCCTTCGGTCGGTGAAATAGCCTCAGTGGCCATAGAAACACCTTCGGAGGTTACTTACCAATGTATTCTGTCAAATGATGATTCGAGACCCACAAATTACGCAGAATTCGAATAAAGGTAACTTATCACAATTGCGGTTTATTCGCGCTCGAGGTAATGGTAATTTTATAGAAAATAAAAGAATACAATACTACAAAAAGAAATACAGAAAATATATTTAGTATCAATAAATATTCTCAGTGAATACATAAACTGATACGAGAAATGGAATATGAGATCAAGATTATTATTATACAAAGTGTGGAAAGTCGATAACCGAGGACCGAACTTTCCAATCGACTCGAAGCGTCGGGTAATTTTACGCGGTCGCCATGTCTCGCTTTTTATCGGTCGAGTGGCGACTGGCAACGACGCAACGCAGCTGAGTACATTTTGTGTTATGAAAAAAAATTTACTTTATGATTTAGGAACATTTTATGATCAAGTTAAGTAATCAGTTACGTTTGCATTCTTAATTTGGCAAAGTCTTTTTTTTTTTCGTAGCTTAATTTGTGACGCGCCATGAGAAACCATACCTTCGGGTGAAAAAGTTGTTTTCAAGAAAAACGCCAAAACACGTAGAAAAATTAATTTTGATCAAAAATGACTTTTTGCCGGAAATGTGTTCTAGAGTATCTGGAGAACATTTTAGGCACCCATACTCGCATGTTTCGTTGTTTAGTTTATTTGTTTGATTTTTATAATTTTTGTAAAAAAAAAAGTTGAATTTTTTGTATGATAGATTTTTTTTATAATCAACGTCATTTACATACATTTCTTTTATAATAAACTTTATTTGCATACATTTGTCAGTTTTATTTTAGCAAACCTGAAACCTACACCATTGAATTCCTCATAAAATTTTACTCGGGGGGGGGGGGCTAATTTTCAATCATAATACCTTCGGAGAACTTGGTAATTTAAGCAATGTCCGAACGAAAAACTTTAAAGCTGTTTTTCACGAAAAGTACTTTTTAGTAGTTTCCAACTTCAAAATGGCATATCTCTGAGAATTTTGCTCCGATTGAGCTGCGGGTTGCGGCATTGGATTCTCCATACTTTTCTCTATTAGAATCAGTCAAAATTTCATTTTCGACCCTCTTCACCCAAAGGTATGGTTTCTCATGGCGCGTGACATTAAAAAAAAAAAAAAAGTAAACGCCAATGCATTTTGAGATCATTTTTAACGATACTGTGAAAGAAATATTTAAAATCAGTTCAGTATTTAAGTATCCACCTCTGCTTTAGAGGTCATTAAACCGAACTGCTCGCTATCGCTACATCACTGATTATGAAAAATCATAATTAAAAAAAAAAAAATAGAAATGAATATGGAAAAAAGCTCAGCATTTTGAGCCATATATAAGTAATCACATCAGTTACCGTTTTTTTTTTGTTTTTTTTTGCAACAGCAATTAATGAAAGTACTAACTCAGCATCTCACAAAGTGATTATTACATATACCGAATAATAAAGGTTAATAGGAACACAAGGACGGATTGAGGTATATGGAAATGGTGTGGATACTTACGGAACTTCGATTAAGCTCTCATAACCTCCTAAGCTCTCAGCTAAAGTGAACAGCTTCAGTTCTGACATCAACGCAGTGCTTTCTTTGATTCCACCTTTGATGTAGAATGCGAGCATGCCACTCCAGCCGGATGTCTGCTTTTGGGCAACTTGGTACTGTGGATGTGATGGTAAACCTGAAAAGTAGTTTGTGTGGGCATTTGATTTGAGGTAAAATGTTTACTTCATCAGAAAGTCGATATCACGATAGTAAAAAATATCATTCAGTTAAGAAAAACAAATGAAATAGTTAATTTAATTAATTGAGAATCACGCGAAATTAGTTAGTGAGTGCTGAGTAGTGACCTAGAGAAGAAATATGCATTGCTAACATTTGAAGGAAAAATTTGATTTATATATAAATAAGACAGTTCTGGCACCATTACATTGTTTTAAAGAATGCATGCAATTAATAATGATGAAAATTCGTATGAGCTCTATAAAAATATTATAAAATCCAGCTAAATTGGCAAAATCAGTTGGCGAGTACTGGGTAGTGATCTGGAGAAGGAATGGTGAATTGCAATCATTTGATAGAAAAATTCTTGTTAGTATAAAAAAGAAGGTTCTAGCAACATTAGACTTTGGTTCAAGGAATACAACTTACTAACGATGAAAACAGAAAATTATGAGCTCTATTAAAATACTTATTAAATAATTCAACTATGCATTGAAAATTCAGAAAAGATCTAGCTAATGGTATGAAAATGAAGGTTTTGAAACAATTTAAATTATACAATTTATTAAATATCATTTCAGACAAGAGGTAGTTCTTTTGTCAAGTCTAAATTTTCTAAATTTGGGCAAAATGTAAACTCGAGAAACTTATTTTCTTCATTGGGTCAAAATTTGGTATATTCACCGCTACTTTAGCTTCAAAACTTTTTACCTAACTCCCCTTCCCATTGGTTGCAGGAAAATGTTCTATTTACCTGTGAAGATACCAATTCCAAAGAGTGCTTAGTCCATTTAATTGAAAATGCGATTATAGCGACACCTGTAGATCAATTGTGGAAATGTGACTACATTAGCATAGTGAAAAGTACCTAATCTATCACTGTATATGTGGTCACAGTTCTCGCATGTCCGGGGACCCGTTTCTAAGAAGGGTTTTGTCCCAGTTTGGTTTCATGTTTGAGAAACAAACGTTTTGGATTTTGGACTAAGCACTTTTTGAAATTGTTATTTTCAAGTGTACATGTCGAAAAACTTTTTTCCCTCATTGAGTCAAAATATGGTAAATATGGTAGGCTCACCATCACTTTATCTTCAATACTTTTTACCTAACTCCCTTTCCCATCGGCGGCAGAAAAATGTTCTATTTACAAATGTACATGTTTGATTACTCATTCTTTTGAAAGAGTTTTGAAATACAATGCAAAAAATAATTTTTTCTGTAAATAATTTTTTTTAATCATGATACGAAATAGATAGAGTTTTGAAACTTTCTAGTTGACAAAACCAAAAAAGGAAACAGACAAAATCAGAATCAATTCAAACGGCGTGGAAACCATTATTTTATAGGTCATTCTCCAGAAATTGAGAATATTAAGGCGGCATTTCTGTTTTTGTTAGACCCCTCCCCCCTCATCATACTCAGTTTATACGTAGTAGCGAATATTCTATACGTTTACGGAGCAGGATCGTCAAAATTTAGAGAATGGGATGACTTTTGTCCACGACAATAGACATCTTGCCCATGGCTAGAGAGCATTGATATCCACGACTATGGACAAAAGAGCATCAAGAATTTCTTTTTCCATGGAATTTTTGGAAATTGTGCCAATGACTACAGTTTGGCACCTGGATCGTGTTGAGGGATCAAAACTGTGTACCAATATTGCCATTTGTTGCGCTGAAGAATGTCACATATTTTTGCACCAGTCAAGACAATGGACTGAAAACCCTGATAACAGAACTTTACACCATCCCTTTGGAAATGTTAAGTCACTGACGGCAAAGTGAACTTCTTAACATATATTTCCAATATTTTTGAATAATAATATCATTTTATTAGGAAAAAACAACGTGAAACAAAAATTTTAAAAAAATAAATAAAAACAAGATGGTAACATCCACGACAATGAATACCTCCCAATATGTTTTGTATTCAAAAAATAGTAACTATATCCTGTTTGATGAATTGGATTGGTGGAATTTTTGGCAGATGTTATTGTATTACTCAAAATGATCCTCCTCCATAAAAAAAAAATCGGAAATTAGGGTTCAAAATTCGCTGGTAACGAAATATTCTAAGTTTCTGGAGAATGATCCACATGCATACATTTCACTATCTTTTTTGGCCTCATCCTACAAGCTTTCAGTTTTGCAGTTCATAATTTTTTAAATATATTTGGATTGTGAAATCTGCTTCCTCTACTGGGGAGAATTAATTTTCTGATCGTCGTGTAAGACAATTCTAATAATTTTCATCTGTAGCTACCACGACCGCTCTTCAAGTTTTTGTTGCATTAGCAGTGCTCTGTCCATTGTCATCTTTGAAAGTGATTTCAAAGTAAAATGTTATCACAAAGTTTAATTCGTATTCAAAATTTCCTATTTCTGAATCTTGGAGCCTTGAAGTCCCTTTAGTTTTGAGGATAAGTCCGGTTTGCCCACCAAAACTGGGACACCCATAGTATACATTCTAATTCAGAGTCCATTAAATTTCACCATATGTAGGGTTCAACTCGCAGTCTTCCAGAAGAAGACGCTTTCATTTTACCAGTTGCTTCCAATTTTGGTGCTTATCAGGAAAAAGTTTTTATTTCCTTAAATTTACCGCTTGCAAACATTTCAGATCATCAAAAAGAAAGAAAAAAAAGTTTCCACTTTATTGGGTCGACTGTGAGGAAATTTTGACCTATCCGTCAATTTTTCAACCTCAAACACACGAAATGGGGAGGAGGCTTCATCTCCAGAAATCATTATAGACGACTTAATTCGTGCATTTCTCCGAGAGCACTAATATCCACCTCGTTATGTGTTTGGCTTACCTGGATGTAGAACTTTCTCAACCATTGGGTTGTTTTCAAGGAACTCTGCGATTTTCAAACTACTTTCCATGTGGTATTCCATACGTATTTTCAGAGTTTTTAAACTGCGAAGGACTAGATAACAATCAAATGGTGAAGGAACGACACCGCAAGCTGAAAGAATACGGAGAAGGTGTATTTCAAGTAAGAACTGTGTATTGTCATGTTCGTACTCCAGCAAAAGTAAGAACGCAGTCAGAACTTACCATTTTGTAAGAATTTCAGTTTTTCATGTAGTTGTTCGCTGTTGGTCACTGCGGCCCCCATGATCACATCTGAATGACCGTTACAATACTTCGTGAGAGAATGGACGACGATATCAGCCCCTAGTGATAGAGGTTTCTGAAACGAATAAACAAAGTCAAGTGATCAATACATAGGCAGAGAGCAGACTTGGTAAATGCAGCCGAGAAACATTGGAAAATTATCAAGAAACCGCAGTACAAGACTACTCGGTTTTGCGTTTTCATCCAACTTTCAAACGACAGATAAAGGGGACATAAAATGTATATCAGTTTCTGGTGTATGAACCTTTTCAATTTCAAGATATACTAGCGTGTAACAGAGACGTAAAACAATTAGCGTTCTTACCTGGAAGTACGGGGATAGGAAAGTATTATCAACCACAACCAATAAATCATATTTGTGAGCTATTTTACTGGCCAGTTCAATGTCAATGTATTTTAACAGGGGATTGGTTGGAGTCTCAATCCACAGCATCTGAAAGTACAACGGCAAAAGTTCTAGCGTTCGAATTTATATTTTGTAACAATGTAGATTAAAGAAATCATATTTGAAATGAGTCGGGTAGAATAATAACTACTTCAAACAGTTCGTTTTTCTAACCACTCATTCAACATCTCAACGTTGTATATATTCCTTTAAAACAAAAGTATTTTTTCACTGTAGTAGATATATTTTTGCAGAACATTTTCTAAAGTTGGCTTATTATCAGTGAAAGGGCATACATAAGGGGGTGGTTCTGGTAGTCTGGAACCCAAAACACAGGGGTTTTCAGGAATCATGTGAGGCAAATCATAGGGAAGGGTGTAAAGCCCCCTCCTTATAACGGGGTTAATTTACGCCCTCTTGGATCAGTGCGTTATATTTATCTTACTATATGGATTTACTGCACCACTAATTTTAGTTTTTCCCAGCTAATAATATAGCTTATTTGTAAACGAAGTAGATCTAGGAATCAATTACAAGTACCTTAGTGTTGTTCTTAACTCGCTTGTGAATGATTTTTGGATCTACAAGGTCAGTAAATTCGACTTCGATGCCAGCATCAGGCAGGACTTGTTCGAACATGCGGTATACGCCTCCGTACACATCTCCCATGGCTAGCAAATGGTCTCCGGCCTTCAGCAACTTCGTAATGGTGTTCACACAGCCTAAGCCAGTAGAAAAACAAAGCCCGTACTTGGCTTTTTCCAATGCGGCTAAAGTGTCTTCCAGAACTTCACGAGTTGGATTTCCACTTCTGGCGTAGATGTATTTCTGTTTAAAAAAAAAAGTTTAGTATCCACTCAGAATGATTTGGCGGGCATGCAGAATAAGAATGGCAATTACTTTTGGTTGAGCTGGCGCGGACTGTTGGAAGGTAGTGCTCATAACAATTGGAGTGACAACGCTCCATGAATCCCACTGCTTGGGATCGAACCTCGTGGAGATCGCTCTAGTTGAGAAATCATTATCTTTGGGTAGAAATCCTTTAGTTGACATTTTGATCGAATGTTGACCAGTGAGCTATCAAGTGGGCGAAGAACAGAGGTCTGAAAAACAATTGAAACAGCAGACGTTTAGGGTAACAGGTATAGTAATTACCGATTCCACAAAACGGATTCTGATACATAGCTATTGAATACTGAAATGAGCTTGTAATTCATTCGTATTTTTCTCATTTAGATAAAATAAAGAAAAACTATTTTTTACTCTCTTGCACAGTCAGGTACTTCATTCAAAATAACACACCCACTATATATGGAACAGTACCCGCGGAGCTCTGTCCATATAAGGACACGAGTGTCGACATTGTTCCCTTCAATTTCTATAGGAAGTCATTCATTAGTATTAAATTTGTAGCCGTAATATGGACGCTGTTCAACAAAAGGGAACCAACTAACATTTGTAATCAAAATGAGTTTCACGTTGAAAAAAGCTTATCAGTAAACGCAATGCCATCTAGTTTCTACATGGCTCTTGAACTTCGTATCATGTGTTCTCAAAAAGTGGATTTTGCTAGTTGGTTCCCTTTTGCTGAACATCGTCCATATCAAGATATCGAAGAATTATTCTGATAGAATGATTTCTCATAGAATTAGACACTGTAGCATAACAGAACCAACCAACAAAATCTGTTTTTTTGAGAACACTCGATTGGAAGTTCGAGAGCCATGTAGAAACTATATGATGTAGCGTTTACTGATACGCTTTTTTCAGCGCGAGTACACATTTTTGAACCGGGGGCCCAATTTTGAAAAATTCTACTTTTTACGCTCTTTCCAACGATACTAATAACTCATTTTGTCAACAAATGTCGGGGGTTTTGTTACGCTTAACAGCATCCAATTGCAGATAAGTGATAAAACCCTGACCAGGTTCGCTAGTGTCGACTCCTGAAAAAGTGATCAAGGTTGATGTTCCCAGAGAATACGTGTAAAATTGGTAAACTTTAAAGCTTTTGTGATTGCTGAAAACAGTTTTTTTCAACCATATAATATGTCAAATTGAAGCTTAAAGTCTCTAGTTCACGACGAAAGGTTAATGCACTTTATTCGCTCCAGTAAGATGAATAAGTTGATTTCCAAATTACTGTTCTTCTTATGGAAGTTTACCATTGGTACAAAACGTGCTTGTAAACAACTAATACATGGAAAATGGGAGCCGTTTCAAGTTCATAAATGAAAACTAGAGACCTCAATCTCTGAATTCATCTATTATGTGACCCAAGAAAACATTTTATTGACTAGAAAAAGGAAATTCAAGTTACACGTATTCTTACGGTGATAACATCCATGATCACATTTAGGAAATTTCAAGGCAGGGCTACCAACTTCGGAAACTCCAAGTTTTAGCGCTTATGAGACATCTACCATACTGACTAGAGACAAAACCACTGGATGTGCCTTCAAGATGGTCCACTAGATGTAATTTCAGTTATCCATATAAAATCCTCTGGGCAAACCTCATGAATAGTCTATTATCAGACAGAATGTCCAGTAAATGTCCACTAGCCATATCCGCAAATAGTTTCAGATACATTCATGCAGACATTTACTCCGCGAATATATGTTTATCAAAATTAGTCAAGTTATGTCTCGTGATGAGTATCTGCCGTATCCAGAATATAGCGAGGGGGAGGAGGTTTGACCGAACATTTTGGAAATTTTAAATTAAATTTATTTTCTAACGTTTCTGAGGTCCGCATTTTCCTGACTTTTTAAACACACTTCCCCCATACAAGATACAAACACTATTTTTCTGATTTCATAACTGACTGTCGTGGGGGGAAATGGAAAAATATTGGAATATTTTATTACATTTTCAGTTGTGAACATGTATGTAAAAACGAACAATAGCTAATTGGCTGTACAGATGTATAATGTCAGTGTCAGTAATAAAATAAAAGTTTCCGGGGCTGCTTTGAAAATGGGGTCAAAACTTCCAGTGCAGTTATTTGAATTTCTCAATGGATATTCAAGGATGCTTACCCATTCAGGCAATTTTCGGACATGGAATTTCGTAAGTAATTTTTCAGTCGCCAAATGGTACTGAATGATCGTTTGTTAGTTGCAGTTGTAACCGGAAGAACAGCTAAAATTTTCAACAACTGATGTACATGTCAAAAGTCGATTCCTGACATCTCTACATAGCTTGTAGTGCATTTTGGGTTTTTAATTTTTGTTCGCACTGAAAACGTCTCTAAAGTGTGATACTGCCCGATAATTCGCTTTCAGTGCAACTTAAAATTATTTCATAGTACGTGTGAAATAATCCATGCATTTTTTTTTCTATTTTCTTTGAGACATCCTTCAAATCTTTGTATGTTGTGGCATTTGAAGATTAAATACATGTGTCATGAAACGGCAAATAAATGCTCTTAGCCTTGTCTCGGAAATTTCTCTATTGATATCCATGAGGGGCAAAGGGGTCTGACCCCCTCCCCTGTATACGGCCCTGGTAGATAGATTATTGAACTTTATTGACATATAACTTACAGCGACATTCCTGAGTACTGTCTCATCTAGCCTTATACTTTATAGACGCACACACGAAGACATTTTTCATGGTGGTAAATCATGAAATACTGAGCTCGACTTACTACTGTAACCTGGCAGAACATTGAAAGGAAATTGAAAAAATTGTCTGGATTTTAAAAAAAATACAGAGAAGTAGACTGAGGTGAGGGGATGGATGAAAAGGCATCTGTTAAATAAGAACGAAATCTGTCGAAATACATGTGAAACAAAATATTTCGTGTAATGCTGTTGGCAGTGTTTCAGTTTGAAGGGGCCTTTCAAAGTTACCCCGAATGTGGAGTGAAAAAGTTTTTCTGTAAGTGATGGTGAACTAGTTTCGAACAGAATGTTATTAAGGATAACCAACAGATGCCATATACCAAGGTTAATTTCGCGGGAGCAAGAAATATAAACAATAGTAAACGTGAGGAACGCAGATGGAAAAAACTTGATGAAGCAAATTTTTTGATATTTCCTTGCACAAGCCGCACAAGGTTTCTTTTTCGGGTTACGAGGCATGTCGTCCCTTGTGCAAATGATATAAGAATATGTTTCTCATCAGTAGATCAACTGTTTCCGGTGCCGGGGATGCGGTGTTATAAGGGCTACTTTGGCATGCGTGCATCGCCATACGTCCCACCACACCATCAGTAGATCAACTAGCTTTCAAAGATACCATTCTCAGTATTTTTGTTCTGCAGATCTCTTATATATAAGAAAAGTACAATGTGAAAACTGAATAATATACAAAGCCTCATCTCCACGCCGAATGCCACCATATAAACTCGATTCGATTTATTCCTATTTATTAACACAACTCAGAAAGAGTGTAACACTTGTACACCACCCTCGTGACATTTTTCGACGATCATTTTCCCCAATTGTTATCACAACTATTCACATTATTATGTTCACAGATCATAGACATTTAACATACGTTCTGACTATATTCATTCCACTTCATATACCATTTACAACGATCATCCCGAGAGAACCGTGTGAGCCGCTCTTCGCTTCAAATCTGCGATTTTCAAAGTTACCCCTTATTTTCAATGTTACCCTACGTTACAGAAATGCATTTCTCTCACTAGTTACTTGATGAAAATATTCATGCCAATGGAACTCCAAAAAAAAAAAGCAACGAGCAACACTTTTCAAATCAATTTCGTTGAAAATGAAAATAGTGAGCTATACAAGTCAAATATCGGATGTCCGACCATTTATTGTACACACTAAGTCCAGACTTTCTCAGATTCTCGCAGAAGGAATCATGGCGTATATCAGAATATCAGGAAACATCTATCAGTCGATCAATAAACGAATGATGAATGAACATAATGAAGTTCATTGATCTCTTGTGCGATGATCACAGATTCAAGACTTAATCTGATCATTGCACTGTAGATCAATAAGCTTCATCATGTTCATTCATCATTCGTACATGAATATACAGGCGCAGATTTAGAAAAAGATGATGAGTGGGGGGTACAGTAGCGGCGATGCATATTGATTAGCTGTTGCTTCTATATTGGCAGGGGTGTGGGGCGGGGGAGCTCCCGGAAAAATATTTTATCTAATGTGGGATACGTAATGACGAATATACGTATAGATGCGTTATTATACATTTGTGGAGTGTAATGAGCATACAATCCATCATTCTTCTTCCTTTTTTCCTATTATTGCGTTAAAAATTTTAACCCCCCTCCCCTTGGATCCGCCGCTGCGAATATATAGACGCTGTTAAGCAAAAACTGATCAAGCGACAAAAATCTATTTTGTGAGAAAACGTAATATTAAAAGCAAATGAATAATGCCGGTTTTTACGGACATTTAGCATTTACTGATAAGCTTTTTTCAACTTGGATACACATTTTTGTTTTTAAAAAATTCTACTTTTTAAGCTCTTTTCAGCGATACTATAACTCATTCTGTCAACAAATGTCGCTTGAATGGTTTTTGCTTAACAGCGTCATGAAAATGAAAAACGAAATAAGCCCCATTTCACACTACGCCGTTTCGGCAACACGGCGTAGTGTGAAACGGGGCAAATGAGTTGGCTTAGCTTACAAACATATATTTGAGTGGAGCGCTAGTGTCAGGAACATTTTCATTATTTGATCTTTGTCGTAAAATAAATCTTTCATTACTTTCATTTTCAAAACCTTTTTGTTAGATTTAGCACAAATTTCAAGATTTGATTCAGGCAATGCCATCATTGGTGTGTTTCTTAAATACTCGCGAGTCTCAATCTCTCTGCATTCAAGATTCAACTGATATATCAACATACAACAAAAGAAACAATCATAGGTAACATGCTAATTTCCAAATTTTGGAAATTCCCAACATCTGATGTGAAATGAGAAGTTCAGTGTACTTTAGTAGTCCAGCTGAATAATTAAAAAGTTTCAACTTTCAAGTCTTAATAAATTTTATCAAACGTTCAAGTAAATTGAATTTTATATTAGGGGCTTGAAATGTATTCATAATTTATTAGTTCCGGAACTGTTTGTTTTATTTTTAATTTTGATATTTGGAGCTCTATAGGAATGAAACACCGATAGGCACCTATTATTTGATTCATTGTACTCGAATAGGCAGGCAGTAACACTTTCACTTATTTACATAGGTAGTTCTATGAGAAAGAAAATTAATTTTAAGGTAAAATGAAAAAAAGAAAATCAGATTTGAAAATTATGGTTCAGGTCATAGGGAAAAGCTGCCCCCCCCCCCAAAAAAAAAAAACTGAAAAATTATACCACCGAAAAAATCTTTGATATTTATCAGCCCTCACGAGCTTCCCTACCAAGTATGTCCAAAATAACGACCATATTATTTCTTTTCTGCACCGATATTGTAAGGTGCGTACTTGTCTCTTACAGTTATTATTTTCTCCACCAATTGTTTCAATTATCTATTTGAATGAAAATCAAAATTATAAGTATATAATCACATTCCCAACATACGAATGCTTTTTTAACTTTTTTCATCACTTTTAAGAACAAATGCTGATACCTCTATCATCTTCCAGTCCTACTAAACTGTAAGAAGAAATACAGCCAATCCATAAAACCCTTCATAGGTACGAAAAAATGAAACTCAACAGATGGAAAAACTAAATACCTGATTGAAATAAAAGATGAATTGTTCACTTACCTACTCAGTGATTTTGAGGATGTAAGAAAAACGACAATAAAACCGATTTAAGTAATTAGAACTTATGAATGTGACTTCTTGTTATGAAATGGGTACTCGTCCAAAGCTAGATATCGTTTTTATAATGCATGCATTTATCTCGAATATGAACTCATCTTAACCTCTCTGAGTTAATGGTTGTATACTTCATTTGATTTGAAGAAATCGCGTTTTAATGGTGTTTTCCATTCGGCTAAAAAGTAGCCGATACTGATAGCGTACGATAAAAATAAATTCAATCGAAAAGAATAATTATAGAGATATGAAATTGAAATTTAAATGAGCTTTTCAAATCGATTACATAAAGTAGGTAATCAATTTTAATTCCATCACGCCATCTTAACCAGCACTTTGGCTTCCGATCTATATTACTGATTTAAAGCGATAAAGGAATATTACAAATTGAGAGAATGAAGAAAAATAATGGTGGAACTTTCGGTAGAGCAATATTTTACTTCAAGTTTGAATATTATTCGCGTAGAGACATTTTGGCACAGCTCTGTTTAATTAGGGTTGAATCAGATTCACCTGAAGGCTTACCAAGATGATTTCCAAAGCGATCAAGACATGTTGTTTTTTCTTAATGTTTTTGTAATGTTCCTAGAGCTGATTTAATTCGAACTTGTCATTCAGATATGTTACACCTACATTTTTACTATACTAAATCTTTGCTTTATGGTATTAGACAAACAGAGCTGTCCTTTTCTCTGTCGAATTTTCGTGTATTCAAATCCTGTCCGCGATTTTCGCGACAGATACAGCTAAAAATGAGGCTAAGATGAGTACCAGTTTCTCTCTTTACTCAATGTAAAATGTTTACAATTTGGATCTATACGATGTGTAATTTGCCTAAAACGTGTAAGAACTGAATCACGTTTATTTCCTCCCTTATTTCAACCAAAAAAGTTCCGATTCTAATGGGAGAAGGCCAAATATCGAGTACTGTTAGTATAATTGCAAAACAGTTGAAGCAGAGCGAGTCAATTTGCAAAAAAAATCACGAAGTATTAGTTGCAGCAACGAGCTACAGCACTGAAAGCTTGCTCCACATCGGCAATGAGGTCCTCAACATTTTCCAGTCCAACAGACATTCGAATTAGATTTTCGGTGATGCCACTTTTGAGTAATTCTTCTTTCGGTATAGCCGCGTGCGACATCAGCATTCTGAGGAAAATAGTATGATAATTGATTAATGTAAGGGTAGTTCTCAGAAAAACGGCATACGTCAGTACGTAAAAAATTAAAAAAGAAAACTGTTTTCCTTCATGTTTTTATGTGGAAATCACTAATGTAGGTATGCAGACACTAAGACACTATTCGTATTATTTGGCTCAGTTTATTTTCAGTGGGGGAGAAGGCAGAGAATTTTAAAGATTACAATTAATCAGTCATTTCTGTTAATGGAGTCATCGTGAACACATTTTATAATAACATATTTTTCAGTTAAATCAGTCTGAAAGGAGTATTTCAGCTTGAAAACTTTGAAGTTGTTTTTCTCAAAACCATAATTGCGGATAGGGGCCCTTTTGACAGACAACTCCTCATTTGATGCAGCTAAAGTGAAAAGCAGTTTGAGAGACAATGGATCTATAAAAATGGTAGCAAAAGAACTAAGCACAGGAAAAAAGTTGGTAATGAAGGTAGAACACAAACAAGGAGAGGAAATTAGGGACAGGGAGCAAACTGTGGAAGCAGCTACTCAATTCTATGAAAAACTATACGACAAAGAAGACATAAAAGAGAAAGAAAAAGAAGGGGAGAACGCCTACCCAAAATGTTAAAAAGGGAAGTAGAATATGCCCTGAAAAAAAAACTAAAAAGTAATAAAGCTCCAGGCCCCGATAAAGTCAGCAATAAAACGCTGAAAATATTAACCAATATGCTGTAAAATAAAATAAAAATAAATAAATAAAATAAATTATTATTCATGTTTTTTCAACCCCCCCCCCCCCCGGGAAAATCCTGGATCCGCCTATGACCGCCACCTTCAATTTTCCCACGTGGTGCTCGAAAACTCTCACCAAGTGCTAGAGCCTTTGAGTACCGCTGAAGTTGCCGCCCATGCTAGCACACTCTGATACGACCTTCTAATTCTAGGCCGACAATTTTATGACTTATGATCATAATAAATATGACTAAGCGGAGCAGTGACAGCCTTATCGTCTCATTGCCTCTTTTCACTCAGCCTTGTAGTTACGTTATGAAATAAATACCCAGGATTATTTATTCGAGTAAGAATAACGTGCGCACCCACCTACCTACCTTGTTTTACTATTCCTTTTAAGATTTTGTAAATAAACTGATAATCAATTGGATAATATCGGTAGCAGTGGCGTGCATTCCAGGCAAGCAAGGTAAGCGCCGCTTACCCTGAAAATTCTCGAGAAAATAAGTTTTTGTGTACAATATCAACTTCAACTTGTAACAAATAAAAGATAACGAAAAATTGGGCAAAAGCGACTGTATTAACGCTTACAACGCTTATACTTAAGTATATAATAAATTCACGGGGGATGGTATACTGTTTGGTGTTCGGCAATCCTTGTACATGTACATATATTCGTATAGACCAGCGACGTTTGCGTTGGATCTGACGCTTCTTTTCCACACTGCACACATTGCAGGACTTAAACACCACCTCCGTGTTAATTACCAACACAAAAACACACTAGCATGTTCAACGCGACGAAACCTGGGCGTTTGGTGGCGTTCTGGAAGCGCATTGAGTCAGGCTTGGCTCGGCTGACTATACACGAACGTCGAAGTTGACAGTGAAACGTGATTATGTTCTTCTACTAGTCAACGTGTTATGTTTGAATATGCTCTGTGTTTTTTTGTTTTTTTGTTGTTTTTTTTTGCCCCCAAAAAGCGTATTTGAGATCTTATTGTAAAACCGTTTTCGCGACCTACTCTTAATGAACAATTCGAAATTATTAATGGTCGGAAGCCTAAACCAGAATTACCATTTTTAAAAACTGAGCAAAAAAGAGGTGGTTCGAGTTTTACTAGACACAGCCACGTATCGCAATATGAAAACATTTTGTGGTTAACTGGTTGTGAAAATTGTGGAAAACTGTTTTGTTGGTCATGTCTATGCAGGGACGTACCAATAGGAGGGGCAACTCTCCTTTGTAAGAATTTTTCACCCAGCAGTTGGGAAAATTTACAATTTCAATCTGGCGGGGTTGGGAAAATCCAACAAATCAAAAGGTTTGTTTTTGCTTTGATACTTGGGAATTGACTTGCAAAGTTGGAAAAATAAAGCAAGTCAAAGGTTTTTTTTTTTTTTGCTGTGATGTTCGGGAATTTTGAGTTGAGTCAGTTGGAAAAATCCAACAAGTCACCGGTTTTTTTTGCTTTGATACTTGGTAATTTTGAGTTGAGTCATTTGGGACTTTCATAATTCTTGCCCCCCACCCCCCAGAAAAATTCTTTGGTGGTACGTCCCTGTATCTATTATTCGTCACAGAAAAGAATAAATGCATATGGAATGACCCTACACAGGGATGCCGCAATTTGAATAATTTCATCAATGCCATTTTGTAGTAGCATGTTTCACACTTTTATTCTGATTTTTACTTCACGTCTACGCTTATTGCTTACCTCCTAGGAAAAATCACCACACACCACTGATTGGTAGGTATGTGAGAGCAGTCGAACGATAAGTCAGATAAAGAATTTCATACTCAATCATTTCGATCATGGTAATTGATTATGTGAATGTCTAAAGTTTTTGCATTACACAACATTTGAGGTTCTTTTTAAGGCGAGAAGAATAAACTCTTTCATTGAAAGGATGTCGATGTGAGATACAGAAACGCATTAACCTACATGTACAATTATTAATCCTCTGCGAATGAGGCCAGATAGAAAATAGAGCTGAGGCTAGGTTACTTCAACGTAGGAATGAAGGCCGGTGATGGATAATTATAGTAGATCAAGAAAGATTCATGGGTACCTAAAACTACGTTAATGACTGGGTCAGAAGGAACCCGATGAACAAGTCTAGTGAATTGTTCCAACTTTGAAGGACTGGAATACAGCTCAAACATCAAAGGACTAGGTCGGGGTACCGATGCGCAATCAGTTACTTTCTAGTTACCCGCGGAAAAGTTACCTATTTGCAACCCTCGGTTACCCGATGCGCGGAGTCCCACTAGTTACCCGGGTAACTAAAGGGGAACAAGGGTAATCTGAGGGTAACAAATGCGCCGCGGGTAACTAGAGGGTAACTAATTGCGTACAAACCCATCAGTTACCCGGGTAACTAAAGGGGAACACGGGCAATCTGAGGGTAATTCGAGAGTAACAAATGGGTAACTTTTTCGCAGGTAATTGGGTACCTAGAGAGTAACTGATTGCGCATCGGGTACCCTCAGATTACCCAAAAACCCATCAGTTACCCTTTTGATTCCCCTTTAGTTACCCGGGTAACTGGCGGAATTTTGCGCATCCCGATACGCAATCAGCTACTTTTTAGTTACCTGTGGAAAAGTTACCAATTTACAACCCTCGGTTACCCACAGATTAGCTAGAAATCCATCAGTTACCCTTGGTTCCCCTTTAATTACCCGGGGTAACTGGCGGGATTTTGCGCATCGGGTATGATAATCTCTCGGTTTTTAACTTTATAAAAACGAAATAATACTTAGACAGAAACTTACGGTAGCTCAACTATGCTTTCAAATCCGCCATAGCTGAAGCACGTAGAAAAGTATTTCAAGCATTTTGTAAAGTAAACGGCTTCTTTCAGACCTCCTTTGAGGTAAAACGACAACATACCGCTGATACCGTGCCACTGCTGAAGCGCAATTTCGTGCCCAGGATGAGATGGAAATCCTGCAAATAAGAAACCAAAAAATTATTCCACAAGAAAACGGTGTTGTACCTTTCATATGTTAGATGTCCACAATAACTTCAGTCTCTAGTAGATCAAACGAAGATATTGAGTTCATTTTTTCATTATGTAGGAGGTCGCAAAATAACATATATTTAGTACTTGGGCATCAGTACTAACCGGGATACAAAAGACGTTCAACCATCGGATGTCTTTGTAATTGCTTGGCAAGCCTGTATCCGTTGATCATGTGTGTTCTCATTCGAAGACCGAGAGTTTTGATACCTCGCATAACCATGTAACAATCGAACGGTGATGGAATGGCTCCGCAAGCTATCGTGGAATATAACAAATAAGTTAAAACTGGAATCAATTTGATACGCGTCAGAGTCAAAGGTGGTGGAGGGTATGAAGCATTAAATAAATTTAAAAAAAAAATCCATTGAATTTTAGAGATAAATTGACTGTTACACATCGACATTTTAGGCGGGTCATTTTCTTTGCATTTTGGAAAGGATGAACGGCTGCCCTCTCTGCACCTACGGTTCCTCCACTTGTGATCAGAGTCTAATTACGTCTAGCAGGGCTTCCTTCCGGATTTCAGAAACATCTAGGGTAAGGATCTGTAAGACTGCGCACCTAGTGGAAAAGTTACCATAACTTTTCCCCCGATTATTGAAAACACTTCGTTATAAGATATCTATTTGGTGATTTGAACCATATCACATATGTATTTTAGTTTCAGTTCTGTTGAGTAGATAGAAAATGAGTAATTAGCATTTTCCGAAGCTGTGTCATTTTTGATCTTTTAAAAAATGGGTCTGTAAGACTGCGCACCCTAAAAATGTGCGAATAATCCACACAAAACTATTTATTTTATGAAGTTATTCACAGATTTCGCATACTAACGTTTCTGGCCTTTTTCGATATCCGCACATGAGGGGCTTGGAATCATAACTCGCAACATTCAATTTTTGCGGAAAAAAAAACGGACCATTACACATTTTCATGTAATGTAACAAGAACAATTTTTAATCTCTTGAGGGAGCAAGGATCTATCTAGTGTCCCATGGCCTTCAAAATTTATTTAAATTTAAAAAATAATAATAATAATAAAATAGGTTTAAAAAAAACTTGATGACAAAGCTGATTACAAGTTAAAGGAAGCTCGATCCAATCAAATATGGAAAGGGTGTAAAAAACTTCAAATATTTTTAAACCTACTCTTCCAATTCTATTCCCCAATACTCGTCCATGATGAAAACCCTCTTTCTAGGACTCGTTCAATCGTGACAAGAAATTACAAGGATACCAATGTGAAAATATTGTAATCGCTCACTCGTTTGCAAACTGATGAGTTCATTGTGTATGACTTTGTTATTGGTGACAATAGAGCCCATTGAAACATCCGAATGGCCGTTAACATATTTAGTCAAGGAGGACACACTAACATCAGCTCCTAGATCCAGTGGCTTCTGTATGAAACAATCCAAATGAAAATGATATTAACAATACTGATCTATAGAAAATGAAGTAGTGCAGACTGTACTCAAATAAAATCTGAAAATCTCGTTTTCATTAACTAATTTGGCTACCAGCTGCATTTTATTGAAGTTTTATGGCAAGAAAGCAAAAAGCAAATTTGCTTGGTTCATAGAGTGACTTTTTTTTTTTTTTTTTTTTTTTGTGTGTAATTTATAGTACAGAAAATGAAATATTCTAGTAACTTTCCGTGAAACACGTAGGCACGTATGGAAATGTCAGCGAAAATGTTGAGTATTTCGAGATCCAACACACATTTTTATGGGAAGTGTACATACACCTGTTTACTGTCGACTGTATAGTAAATATACATTTCCATAGACAAAATAAAATGAACAAGAGTCCAGTGAACGTAAAGTAATTTGCTTATTATTGACAATGCAGTTCACGGCCGGCGTTAAGTGTGGTGTAGTGAAATGCTATAGTCACATTGGCTTTTTTTTCTTTCTTTCGTTTTTTGCAATTGTAATCTTAACTTTAAAAAAAAATCCAACAACTTTTATTCAACCTATGAAAATTTCTTTGAAGTTCTTCCCCCTTTTTGGATCTTGAAGGAAGAACAGAAAAACATTTACCTAGTTGCTTCCTGAAGAAAAAAAATTCTGCTCCATACGGGAAAAAGACAGGATGTCGGCCATGATGTAGTTGACATTTTAGTCAACAAATATCTACATGCATCGACATTACTACCAACATTGTAGTATGCAGCGAATAGACCTCTCGCACAACTACGTCACCCAGTGAGTTACTGTTAGCAAAAATACCCATCTTTGGTCTAACGAACGTATTGACTATTGACTCCCATAAAAAAAAAAAAACACACGGAGCAAAGATCATTATAAGAAATTTGTTAGAAACTGGAAGCTTATTAGCAAATGCTAACAACTTTTTGGATTAAAAATATATACCTTTCGTTTCTAACAAATTTCTAATTCTTAGATATTAACATATTAATGATCTTTACTCCGTGTGTTTTTCTTATGGGAGTCAATACGTTTGTTAGCCCAAAGACGGGTATTTTTGCTAACAGTAACTCACTATGTGACGTCACATAGAGGAAGTCTATTGATATACGTTCATTAGACATCGACAAATTTTTGTATAGTCCATATTTTAGTTGACATTATAGTCAACAAGAAATTAGAATCAACATTGTAGCATCAGTGTATACAAAAGCAGACACAACTGTACAGTTAACATTTGCATTGTCATGCCTATTGGACAAATAGTTTAGGCTGAATAATTTTTGTTTAAATTAAGTACTTATATGGTTGGGTTTCATGCAATGTGTTTCACAGTATTTAAATACAAAAAAAAAAAAAAAAAAGTCGATACAAATGAGTTTATGCTTCTGTCAACATCCTCCGTGTTTCACGGGATATGGACGCTGATTGGATGAGTGACGTCTGAACTACATATGAAAACTGAAAACAACTATTGGATACCTAAATGTTCTGCGTTAGATATCAGTGGGGTGACCCCGTGGGCGTAGAGAGCACTTTCCGCCTAAGAAATTTAAGGATGTAGTCTCCCACGGAAAAATGGCTAGTCAATACAAAATTTCATTCATATTAACTTAATGCCTACAATTTTTTTCAATGCGAGCGAATAAACGTTGGGAGACGATATCCTCAAGACATCTAGCCCCTCCTTTTCCTCCTCGGGAAAAAACGTGTCGTCATCACTGGTGAACATGACAGCTATAGTGACTTCTACTTCCATTAAATACAATGAAGTCGAAATGTCAATTACTAAGTAACGTATCAATCTATTTGCCTTTACTTGCCACAGAATTAGGTATACGTTTATTTTATTCATACCCGATGCGCAAAATCTCACAAGTTATCTGGGTAACTAAAGGGGAACAAGGGTAGTCTGACGGTAATGGGGTCTGGTTAGCCGAGTGGATAGCGCGTTGGTCCCGGAATCCGGAGATCCAGGGTTCGAGCCCACGTGTAGCAACTCGCCAGATTTCGACCCAGGCCGGTTTTTCGGCCAGAAGAGAAGAGGGCTAAGACAGCCCTAACAGCCTCCCCGACGAGGTAATGCTCGAAAGGGCGGATTCCTAGGCTCGGGCTGAGAGCAAATTAGAAAAAGAAGTCTGACGGTAAAACCGAGGGTAACAAATCGTAACTTTTCCGCCGCAGGTAACTAGAGGGTAACTAATTGCGTAGTATCCCGCCAGTTACTCGGGTAACTAAAGGGGAACAAGGGGAACTAGGATAATCTGAGCGTAATTCGAGGGTAACAAATGGGTAACTTTTCCGCGGGTAACTGGGTAACTAGAGGGTAACTGACTGCACATCGGGTATATAGGAAAAATTTTTATCAGTAATTTTGAAGCGGTTTAAAGGATGAGATAATTTACCAGAAAATACGAAGATAAGAAAGAGTTGTCAACCACTACTATAATATCTGGATTGAATTTCTTAGCCCTTTCGGCCACCGTTTTTATATCAACAATCTTCATCAAGGGATTTGATGGAGTCTCCAGCCACACCATCTGCAGAGGAAAAGTAAACGTTCAAATAAGTACCTACGATGTGAAATATTTATACAAGTAATGAAAAACAAATTACGAAAATAATAAGTCTTCCGGAATGTGGGAGCAGAAGGTGCCAAGTCACTGAAGTTGATTATCAGTAATCAAGTTGGGGGTTTTATTTTGTACGTATTTCAGAAAGCAAGTGGATAGCTTTGCATTTCAAACCACAATTGCTAGTGAGAATGTGGAGATTATTTCTTCTACACATTAGATAATCGGACGATACACGTGATCTGTTAATCTGATATAATTTACACGATCTCAAAATACTGAATCCACAATAAGAAAATGCTAACATTTCTACAAGCTGATAGCCCAGAGCTATGACCTAGACCGAAGGTGGTAAGTCATTGATAATTCCGGGTAAATTTCTTTCGAGTTTCAATTATTGTTACGCCATATTAGAGCAGCCAAATGTAAGAAATTATCAGTTTTAAACCTTTAAGGTATCTCGCTACATATTCAACTTACGTTATCGGAACAAGTCACATGTCTTACATACCAGCATAAATATTACAAGATGTACTACAAAAACGATCAGGATGCTTACATAATAACCAACGGACAGAGCCATGGGCTCCGTGTAAAGTCTATGGCCCAGTTAAGAAACGTGTAATTTGCAACCCACAATACACATCGATAATGGACATTGTGGAGCTGGAGGGAAAGTACAAATTCAAGAACACGTTATCAGCGCCGTGAAAAAATTATGTTTCTTAACTGGATCAGACTTTACTTCAAATAGAATTGAGAGACAGTTTCAAATCTAAATAGGGTTTTCGTCTATTTGTCTAGAACACGTTTAGAGGCACACGAATAAAGGTACCTTCGTATTGGGTTTCAAATTCAGATCCACGTTATCGAGGATTGTTACGTCGACATAGGTTACCGAAATTCCATGATGCGAAGCTACGTTTTTAAAGTACTTGTAGGTGCCGCTGTATACGTCATCTATGCATAAAATATGGTCTCCGCTTCTAATCAAATGAGTGACTATGGCGATGGCCCCCACGCCAGAGGCATAGCACGTAGCAAATTTGGCGTTTTCTATTGCTGCCAAAGTTGTTTCCAGCAATTCTCTGTTCGGATTTCCAGTCCGACTGTATTTGAAGCGCTAGAAATGTTACAGAATAATTCATGTTCGGCTGGAAATTGAACTAGCAACATAAAAGGTTTTAGAGGACGATAATCCTCTCCCATGACAGATCAAATTATAATTTTTTTAATTGAAATTTTCCCGAAGATTGCACAAACTTTGCTCTCTTTGTTCACAGATGAGTGTTTTTCATCACCTTTAAGTGTCAACATTTTAAAATCCATCCCCGCAGAAGGATTCAGTAACCAGGCATAGGTATAGAGTTGCCAACTGTTGAAGATCAAAATATAGGCCCCTAAAAATAGCAGATAAAAAACAAAACAGAAAAGCGAAGTTAGAGATAGTATACCTAATAAAAGGTCAGGCACAATTATACGAAGATGATTGCAAATTTTGTGGAAATTACTGCTGTGTTTTCAATGATTTCGAAAACAGAAACCGGATTTTGAGCGTGATTGTGTTACGAAAGCTGAGTTTTAGCCGTGATTTTCAAAACCCTGAGCATGGGTAGCGAAAACTATGAAGGTACCTACACTAATTTAAAATACTTAAATTTCCTTGGTAAGGATACACTGTAAGGAATCTCAATCCGGAGCCTTTGGCTATAGACTAAGTACATAGACTGATAATGATCTCATCAGCTTAAAATAGAAAATTAGAACAAAGAAAAAAATCTTGTCATAATACCAGTATTCTGAGAATACACATTGACTCTTATATGTACGGTTCAGAAAATACTCGAGAATACAATAAGTACTGGGCCACCTTTTCAATTTCAGTCAAATTTACGTTTTTGGCCTTCGAGTAGGCAGGAGTTCATGTAGTAGATATGTATAGTCAAAGCCTGGAAGCTGGGGTTATCCCTTTGCATCTTGCAAGTTCATCCAATAGAACATTGATGAAGAACCCATTTGGAATCTGATTTCATAACTATACATAGTGCGTTGTGCTAATATGATTCCTAGTGTGGTCCATTTAAGCGATTAAGTAACTCGATTAGATTTAAGTGTAAATGGATTAATAGATATTGTACGTGTGTACAGTTCATGATAGTTATTAAAATAATGAGCTGCACGCATATTTTAATCCCAGCACTTTAATAGCTTTCATAGATTCCGACCGTGAAAGGAAGTAACAACAAATTAATGAGTACAAATTCAATAATTTCTAACTAAACTTTGAGCATATTGCATCATCAAGTTAGTGTAATAAAGAGGTCACCCTTGTACCATTACCCTAAGTATTAATTTCTATCTTTATGAGGTTAGAACTATGACCGATCACCTGATCATGATAGAAAATTCTGTATCGTTTTACGGTTCACATTTTGGGAAACATTCACATGTATTTGCAATTTGCGGTCTGTTCAATGAGACATATATATACAGCAGCTGGAATGAAACTACATTTAATCATTCAGCGTGCACTGTAATGTCTGTGATCAGTAGGTAGGTAGGTATAAATTCAAGTATTTATACACGTTACACGATATTATGTTCGCACAGAAATTCGTCATACAGATGACATGTGCATATAATTTGCAGACGTAAATACATCAACTTGTATTACAACCATCAAATTCAATCGTCAGCTGATTACACAGGTATATCTGATGTACACATGTAATAGCGAAGTGTTGAGGAACTTGAAACTGAAATTTAATATAGTAAAATGATGATATCACCTGCGATTTCGTTACATCCGGCATATGGAAAGTAGTACTTAAAACCAGAGGAGGAATCACTCCCAGGTCCGGATGATTTTCAGGATTATAGGCCGAGTGAATGGCTTTGGTATCAAAATCCTTATCAAGCGGAAGAAATTTTGGTAAATCGGACATGGTGCCTTGAAATAATCAAACAAATCAAACATATATGTCCAGTTACATATATAATAATACCTAAACTAAGTATAGTACCAAGTAACTTTTTGCGATTAGAATGTGAAGACTCACCCTACAAATTAGATCGCATAGATTAAAGACCCGTTGGAGATGATGCAGATTTTAGGAGTTATTTTAAGGTTGGTTTCATTGGTCTGGTATTTCAACGAGATTGCTTCAAATTTTCAGTTTAAAGAATTTTACGTTCGGATTTATGTTTTTCATTCACAGTAGCACGAATAATATATAAAATACAAAGAGGGCGAAACAGAGAATTTCCAAAAATATCTCTATTGAGCTAGTATTTGTCATTCAAAAAATTTGGACTGATTTGTTGGCATTAGGATAGTTGCTAACCAACTATTCTTGAACGTTAAACAGCGTTGCCAGATTGTGGATTTAAATTAAAATATTTTTGTATTACACATGCATCGAAACAACGGTTTAACAGTCTCATTTTGCAGATTGAAAGTTCACGTTATCACGATAGATCGCAGCTGCATTTGTAAATGCTACGGCCCATGCGCAGCAGACTCTTTTCAGTCCTAGGACTTGTAAAAGGACTGAAAAAAGATGACGTCACATATTTTTCTTTCACAGATGTGTACAATCTAGGTACAATTAGCTGTTCGATGCATTTGTAATACAAAATATCTTACAATGCAAGGATTGAAGCGAGTTATCACGCCTCCGCACGACTAGCTTCACTCGCCTTCGGCTCGCTCCGCTAACAGTCGCACTCGGCGTGATAAAGCTCGCTTTCAATCCTTGCAGTGTAATATACTATTATCTGAATATTTAGGTATGTTAAGATCACAGTTATTATGTTAGGTCCCTTTCCACCCCGGCATGTTACACATTACACTATACCATAGAGTAAAAAGCGAGTAACTCCGTCCAGGATGATACGCCTCAAAAATTACACATTTTGGTTGCTTTATCAGCATGGAGAGACGCATCTTCACTACTACATTAGCTATCAGGAGATGAATTTACAATGACTATCATCATACATCGAGTAAGGAATTGTTTCATAAGTTATATAAATGTATGGAAACAAAGCAAAGGAGAACAGTACTGTCAACTAGGGTAATATTGAACACCAGTGGTAATATTGGCCACTCATAAGTTGTTGTAGGAGTGCTAGTATCGTTATCAGTAAAGTCAACTGGGGTAATATGGACGCTGTTCAACAAAAGGGAACCAACCCACAAAATCCGCTTTTTGAGAACACGTGATTCGAAGTTCAAGAGCCATGTAGAAACTATAGGGCATTGCGTTTACTGATAAGTTTTTTTCAACGGGAGTACACGTTTTTGAATCGGGGGCCCAATTTTGAAAAATTCTACGTTTTACGCTCTTTCCAACGATACTAATAACTCATTTTGTTTACAAATGTGGAGTTAAGCGTAAGGGAACCAATCAACATTTGTATGAGTTATTAGTGTCGTTGGAAAGAGCTTCAAAAATAGAATTTTTCGAAATTGGGCCCCCGATTCAAAAATGCGTACTCACGTTGAAAAAAGCTTATCAGTAAACGCTATGTCATATAGTTTCTACATGGCTCTTGAACTCCGAATCACGTCTTCTCAAAAAACAAATTTTGCTGGTTGGTTCTACGCTTAACAGCGTCCAATATCAGACATTGATGGTAATATCGGCTACTCATGACTTTTAGAGCACTAGTAGGTATCGTTATCAGTACACAAGTCATTAGTGGCCGATATTACCACCAGTGTCCAATATTACTCCAGTAGACGGTAATGCATAATATTCACCAATATTACTCGTATCATGGGAAAACAGCTACTGATAAACCACAACATGTCCCACCAGGCTAATTTTCTCCTCGCTTTAAAAAGGACCCCTATCATTTTCCTACTTTCTTAATTCGTCCGCGTTCGTTTCTGAATGAACTAAACAATTAATTAGCCATTTCTATCAATTCAATCACAATGAATACTTTTTATACTCGTAATAACATATTTTTCAATTAAATCGGTCTTAGTATTTGAGCTTGAAAACGGTGAAGTTGTTTTTCTCAAAATCATCATATTATTGCTGAGAGGGGCCCTTTTGACAAATGGACGCTGTTAAGCAAAACGGACTTACGCGATATTTGTTGACAGAGTGATAGTTATTAGTATCGTTGGAATGTTGGAAAGAGCGTAAAAAGTAGAATTTTTGAAAATTAGGCCCCCGACACAAAAATGTGTGTCCACGTTGAAAAGAGCTTATCAGTAAACGCTATGTCATATAGTTTGCTATAATATGGCTCTTGAACTTCCCATCACGTGTTCTCAAAAAACAGATTCTTTCGCTTGAGCCTTTTTTGCTGAACACAGCGTCCAAATCTAAACCTGGTATTAGAATGATTCTGAATCCAAGAATCCGCATTTGAATCTTGCAAAATCAAGTATCCCAGAAAAATATAAATCCGCGGATTTAGATTTTGTAATTCGATTCTAGAATCCAAATCCTATTATCTGGATTCTCATTGTACAATCGGGGAGGGGGAGGATTCTTGAATCCAAAGTATCAATCGAAAAAATTGATAAGAAACTGATAATTTTGAAATATTTATGGATTCTACAAGAAAAACAGAATTCGAATGTGCGGATTCAGGATCCTGATTTTTAAATTTAGAATCTGAATAAAATTCAGAATCCAAATGCGGATTCAGAATTTGAGAATTCAAATCTACCTCAAACTACCTACTGATGAACAAGAAGAATTCAGACCGCGCACCAAAGAGTCTCCATCTAGGTTGAACTAAAATTATGAAGGGTAAAGAATTAAAACTCACATTTGCCATTTCACTTCAGGGGCGCAAATAGGCAAAATACTGTACACTGGTGCAAGATTATCTTCGCTGCGCCTGTGAACGTGGAGTATGTTATACATATCGCACATTCATAGGCGCAGAAAAGATATTCCTGCACCCGTGTACAGTATTTTGCCTACTTGCCCCCTTGAAGTAAAATGGCAAATGTGAGTTTTGATTCTTGACTCTTTATATGTTCGAGACAAAACTGAGACATCTAATATCAGGACGATTTAAATTTTGATACTTTTTAATACTATAGGTAAATATCCCAATTCTTGTAGAATTTGAGTTGACTGGAGATAGGTTTCCATTGAAACCAGTGTTTCAGATAATAAGTAGACTAAATTAGAATTTTTAAAAATTAACATGTCAAGCTAGGTTTCACTGTAAAAATGAGATTAATCTTTGCTGTCTGTGTAAAAAATGTTCCCCATAAGTAGTATGTGTTGTAGTTTGTATCATTCATCCTACATTCCTGCAGGGTTTGAACGCTTTAATGAACAGAACGGAAACTGATCAAATTAGATGTGAGTGATTTGGAAGAGAACCAAAATTTTAGTTTTGAAGAACCAAAAAAAAAAAAAAAGGAATGGAACGAGCACCTATCGTGTTCGGTTCGACTATCCCTCTACTTTGGATTCAGCTGCAAGATAAAAATGGTGGCTTTTTGGAGGTCGGGAGTTCTCGATTTGGCATACGGATGAGGTGATGACAAATACCTTCCTTTGTCTCACCTCATCCCTACGCAGAGATAAAGGATGACACTCATTCCGTTCGGATTTCTTCATATGCTTGCAAGGCAAACGAGCTAAAAGAAGTAAAATTGTGATCTCGATTTCGGCTTCAAGCGAAAACAGATTCATGAGATGACTTACACTTCAAACATTAATACTGTTGAGCTTTGACCTGCTTCAAACTTCGGCTTCGTAAGCTTAATTTGATCAATTTCAGCGATATTCAAGGCGGTATACCTATAGATATGTTATCATGCTATGTTCAAAGTATACTTTAGAAAATAATGTTTTTGGAATAAATCCACTACAAATCATACAAGTGGCCAGAGACTTAGGGAAGAGTTTTTTTAGAGGGGCAAAAGTTCTTAAATTCCCAACTGACTCAACTCTAAATTCCCACGTATCAAAATTTGTTTGTATTGGCTTGAAAAAAAAAGAACAAAAAACAACTTCTGACTTGTTGGATTTTTTCAACTTTTGATTCATCTACTAAAATTTCCCAACTCCGGCGTAGGATTAGGGGCAACCCCCCGTGCCCCCTTATTTTCGTCCCTGCAAATGGCCAGTCTGGTGTAACAGCTACAGTATATCACTACCTAGACTACTGAGACACGAAACGAGTTTTGAAAAACCTACAAATTGTTTATTTTCAATATAGGTATAAAAAAAACGAACTAGTACAAAAACATGGATATCAGGTAACCGTAACCTATCGAAATTTAAATATTTCTGTTCAACATTTTCGCATTTAAGAATATTTTTTTGAAAGTATCAAACTTCACAAATAATAAATAAATAAATTACGCTAATGATGAACAAATAAATTAGAATGAATAAATACTTAATTGAATTGAATTAAAAACAAAATGGAAGATGACGACATACCTAATAAAAGCATTAAGTACGTTCACAGATACTACTGAGTAAAACTGCAGACGGTGTACAATAATGATTAAAAATAGCGAACTTTGTGATACAGTCAAAATTGTAGATAGAGGGTATCATTTTCCTTTCAAAAGAACAGCGGTCAGAGCTTCATCCAAATCGGCAATCAAATCTTCCGCTGATTCTAATCCGACTGATAATCGGATTAAATTATCTGTGATTTGTAGCTGTTCACGTATATTTGAAGGAACTGATGAGTGAGTCATAATGGAACTGAAAAAAAGTCACAATTCAAGTGGTAAAAAAACGAGCGACATCCGAGATGAGTACACGGATTTAAGAGCGAGTAAGTTTAAAATACTCACGGTATTTCAGCCAAGCTTTCGAAGCCTCCTAGACTTTCCGCAACGTGAAAATACTTTAATTTGTTTAGGAATACTTTGCTTTCTTCTATACCACCTTTAATATAAAATGATAACATGCCGCTGCATCCCGACCATTGTCGTTTGGCAATACTGTATCCAGGATGGGATTTTAAACCTAAAAAAAAAAAAAAAAAAAAATAGATTGTAGGTATTATGCAACGTTAGTACTTAACTAAAACCACTGGGGGGGGGGGATTTCTCAGTCGCGGAGTTTTCAAAAAATAATTTAAAATTTTTCAGTCACTTGGAAACTGAAAATGATACACCCGTGAGTTCGAACCGCTGATCGGCCCGATGGATTAGATTTATTACAGAAAATAATCATGAGAATGAACTTACCAGGATGTAGGACTTGTTCAACAGCGGAATGACTTTCTAAAAATCTGGCTACTTTTAACCCACTGGCCATGTGTTCTTTCATTCTAATCCTTAATGTTTTCAAACTCCTATTCACTAAATAGCAGTCAAAAGGAGACGGAACTATACCGGAAGCTAAAATGAAACAGAAATAAAATTATTTGAATGCTGTTAGAAGTAATACAAAATGTAGGCATTACAATACAAACAGGGGTATAAGTTAAAAGGCAGGTAGATAAATAAACGAATAAAGTGCTCGAAATGTTTTTAATTTGACAAGTGAATCACAGCGTAGGAACATTTCAATCTCGAGCCATTTGATCTTTGCGAGTCTAAATCACAATTTTGATTGAACGGTACTGAGAATTTTATGCTCTCCTGGGAGCCAATAAAATCATAATTTCCCTTTTCTCAACTGGGGTGTTTTTTCCTGCACTGTGTTACCTATCTTATTGGGTTCGGGGACACTGATATTTTTCAGGAACATTTTGCATAAGTTATTTCAAACTCGGAAGGGAAACTTTCTGAAGGAGCTCCTCCAGTTTCATTTTTTTGGTGTTCTTCTAGAAAGTTTGCTTTTCAGTCACTTTTTTCAACCCACCCATCCGCATCAAGGAGTGAAAGACAAAGTTCTCCTGAATCAGCAACTTCAATCGGCAGATGAGCTGAATGCGACCATGGGTCCGAATATAAACAGCATTTAGGCGAACTTTCTCAATCTCTAGTCAAATCTCTAGTTAGCTAACCACTAATTATTCTTATTCGGCACCCCATCTACCGAATAGTCATCCTGTACTTTAACCGCTAGATAAACGCTAACTAGAGACTGAGAAAGTGGGCCTTAGAAGATTAACGTACCATAGAAAACCTGTAAAAGATAGGAAATCCCTGTACTAGAATAATGGATCCATGTTCTTGATTTTTCGCCGACTTAGTTTTTCTTCTTTCTCATGATTATTACAGTACAGCCATTCATTTTTAAAAATGGCCACAACAGATTCTTTCGAAAGCCACATTTGGCGCTTCTACTCTAATAAGTTTTCGTAGTCTTCTTTATTCGTTTTCTTTGGAAAGTGCTAGCCAGGGTGGCGTGCTTACTAGCCAAGGGCTTTGCCCAGACTGTCCTGGTGTTAGCTACAGGCCTCAGTTGAAATAATAAGACGAGATGAGTTACCATTTTGTAGGAATCTTAATTCTTCGTATAATTCATGATTGTTTAGGACAGCGGCACCCATAACTACGTCAGCATGCCCATTCATGTATTTGGTTAATGAATACACAACGAGATCAGCTCCTAATGTTAGTGGTTTCTGAAATATTAACATTGACAAGTTAGAAACTCATTCTACAAATATTCTGTACAGCGTATTTGCATATTAATATTCCGACTACATAATTATAGAAAAGTAAAAGAAAAACTATTGGGGCCAACTGTAATTACAGTTATTAATTAGTAATTGCACATAAACTAGGCACATCTTTTTTCACCCCTATTTTTTTACTCTTTGGATTCCTTATTTTCGTATTCTATAAGTATGTCAATTTAGGATTCTCGAAAAAATATTTTTTTCTTCATTTTCATTTCGAAACCTTAATTACAGAAAATATGAAATGCAAGACAAACAATATGATTCTTCCGGCGGGGCCGATTCCGAAGAGTAAAGAGAACAGATGCTCAATTTTCCTTATCTTGGGAGCATTTCTTCGTGTAAATTTAAATTAAGTACCTATTTTTATTTTGAAACCAACTTTAGATCTTCTGCATTAAAACGGGTTTCATATTACTCAATTCCAAAAGACTTGAAAATGTTCACCCCGCCCAGGATCGGTTGTTCTTGTATGTCTTGCACTTTAGCAATCCAAACATTTTTTACAACCGACAAGAGTGCCCCTCCTTCCTAAACAAAATCACTTACGCACATCCTTACTCTAAACTTTGGTGTGAGTCTTCTTTTGTTTCTCCTATAAAACAATCTTCAATGAACGTTTTTGACTTTATACGCCACGAGAGAGCAGTAAGTGAGGATGAGATGCAGGGACATACCGATAGGAGGTAGGGGGCAACTTGTCCCCCCCCCCGGTAGGAATTTTTCACTCAGAAGTTGGGAAAATTTACCATTTCAGTGAGGCGAGTTGGGAAAATCCAACAAGTCTTTTTTTTTTTTTTTTTTTTCTTTCTTTTGCTTTGATACTTGGGAATTGAGTTGAGAAGTTGGGAAAACACAATAAGTCAAAAGGTTTTTCTTCTTTTACTTTGATACTTGGGAATTTTAAGCTGAATCAGTTGGGACTTTCACAAGTTTTACCCTCCCCCCCCCCTCCCCCAGGAAAAACTCTTCGGTACGTGAAATAACCAATACAGGCGCAAATGAGGGGCTTGGAAAGGCTTAGCCATCCCTCCAACATCCTCTGAAAGCCTTTAAAAAAACTGAAAAGTTATACGAGCGAAGATAGCATCATTATGAATTTGTCAGCCTCCCACCACGAACTCCCCAACTCCAGGTTGGCTATCTGCACTTATGCAATACAAAGTAGTTTGTCTTCGAAATTTTCAAATTTCCAACAAAAATTTAGAAATAACTTTTTTGTTTTAGATGAAAATGTTTAAAAATTCACGCGTTGTGGTGACCGATTGACCTCTCGGGCGGAAAAATGTGTTTTCAAAAACTCTTACCAAAATTCGATCAGGACACGAATTAGTCGTAGACTTCCGATTATCCGGCACGCTGTGTTATCCGGCCTCAAAAAATTCCTCCCTGTTATCCGGACTTCCAATCATACAGTCATTTGCCGTATTACCCGGCCCTTCAATTCAAAATGCAATAGGACTGCATCATCCGTTTTGTGTTTCAGGTAGACGTAAGCACATTTTAGAAACCCTAGCACATACTATTGTACACACTAAAAAGTACCCAAGAAAAGCATAAAAAACAAACCCCCCAAACCGTCGTATTATCCGGATTTTTAGTTATCCGGACGATCAAATTCCCTGTTTATGCCGGATAATCGGAAGTCTACGCAGTATTTTGAAAACTAGAAGATTTCAACAAGCGGTAGTTTCAGATGATGAAGAAAAAATCTAGAAAAGTCCATTTTATCCCCCATCCTAAAGAAACAAAATGGCGTTCTGGTCTTTAAAAAAAAACACGCTTTTTCCACGTTTTTCTCTCTACGAAATTTCTGGCTACCTCGGTAGCTTTGGATGAATTCAGTGAAGGTGTTCAAACATACCTGAAAATACGGAGTTAAAAACGTGTTATCGACTGCAACGATAGCATCTTTGTTTTTCAATTTAACGATTTTACAAACAGCTTCGACATCTACGACTTTCATTAGCGGGTTAGTCGGATTTTCCACCCATACCAACTATAAAAATAGAAACATAAAACATTAATGAATAATCAGCAAGACGAAATTTACTTCTAAATACGTAAACCATTACAGAGTTCACTGGGAAAATTTTCAGAAAATTCATTTTCAGCTAACAGTTGCCATACAGACACGAATTTCTTTTTAGATAATAGATATGTATCGACTATGCTGAGAACATATAATTAATTTTCTCAAAGATAAGCTCAGTTCGTAGAGACGGTCTTGATAATTTTATCAACACACGCTATTTAAACTGCTAGCAAAATACTCCAAGTAATAATTAAATTTACTATAATATAAAGACAATCCCTATACCGAGACCGTCAACAGTTCATTTTCTAATTTCCCTTACTTAATAAATTCCTGATGAGGAATTCATCTTTTCGAGCTCAGATGACAAGACTAAAGGTTTGAGTAAAAGCTCATGAATGTTAATTAGATTTCAGTGCAACCGAGTTACACATGTAAACAGGTTGAGTTTCTAAGTAGAATACAAACATGTATAGGTTACTATATGATCATACATGCTCGGGTCAGAACAAAGTATTCTTTAGCAGGACAAAAGGAAGCAGGCCTTACTAGCTGGACAGTTACATTGCCAGTAGGTGAATATGTTACCGTAAATGTCGTAAATTCAGCAAATAACGTCAGTAACTAGTAAATTACGTTAATCGCTGAATACAGCAGGCAGTGATGTGTCATTCACTAGGGAATAAAGTCATTCGCGGAATGATCCAGGATATGATGAGCCTAGAACGTGAATTCCGACATTTACTATAGTAACTGATGTTACTTCCTGACTCTCTTCCAGTTTACTGTAGGTATTTCTTCCTATTTCCACGCAGTCATTCATGTTTGTACATATCTCTTGCAGAGATAAAGAAGTGACTCTATAAGAAGCAGCTGCTGGGAACAGTCTTTTCGGTGCACAATAAGGTTATGCAAGATGCAACTGAAAGACAAAGTGCATCACAAATAAATGTACATGCAAAGCTGCTAACAGGTTGTGCACTTTCAAATGCCACATCAGTTCCTCGTGCAATAATAAAATGATAGTCTTAACATAATTATAAGAACTTGACTCGACATTCTAAATTTTCATGACACACGCAGTTTCATTTATTACACGTATATTTTAACTAAGTACATAATGACAATATTGTGTTTATCGTCCTACTGAATACACCTTAATTTTTTGGAATTTTGTCGCTTTTGTTTGTGAACAAACATTTAATAGGACTCACTCGTCATTCGCGTCAATCACTAGTAAATGTTGACATCACTTCAAAAATTGACAATATTTACTAACTGTAATACAGTCACTCTCGTGAATTTCTAGAAAATCTCGTTAATCACTGCCTATTTCAGACAATTACGTCTTTCACTAGTTATGGACGTTAATCACGGATTTACGACATTTACGGTAGCAAATATATTTATACAGTGTAGGCACACATAAGACATTCACATTCAACTCGACTGATAAAACAATGACGAATGTAACTGTGACTACGAGAGCGGTGTTGAGTGTTCAAGCTCTGCCTTCAATCTGCAAAAATCCTCCCCTCCTTTTACACTGTCAGACATCCAAGAGATGTAACCACTAATTCAAACTCACGGGCACCGCCAACACCCTCTTAGATTTTCAAAAAAATGCACCTAGCATTGTACATAAAAGTTACTTTTATCCTCTTTATCTGGAACTGCCTAGCCCTCTGCCCTAGAAAAAAGTCTGATGGCAAAAATGTTCATACTGCAGTCCCCTCAACCCAAGGAGCTGATCTAGCAGTAGCCAAAACAATCGTACAAGTAATTTCGTTCAGCAATGGAAAACCTATAATATAAATAGGCGAAATACGAAATACTCACTTTCGTATTCAGTCTGATTTCGTTACTTAAATTCTGTAAGTTGGAGAAATCGAAGAACGATACGCTTATGTTGAATTTGGACGCAACGGTTCTGAAGTACCGGTTGGTGCCGCCATAGACATCGTCCATGCACAACACGTGATCGCCAGCACTCAGCATTTGTACGACTCCGGTGATCACGCCGAGACCGGATGCGAAACATATGCCATATTTACCACAGTCCAAGTCGGCCAAACACTTTTCCAACGTTTCGCGAGTGGGATTATTGCTGCGTCCATATTCGTACAACTAGAGACATAACAGAACAAGTATAAATGATGTGTACTATACGACACTACACACAGTACACTATATAAGATGTACAGAGAATGCAGACTGTAAAAACTTTACATGAGGTTCTCCGGGGCCTGACTGCTTGAAAGTAGTGCTCAGACAGATAGGAGGAGCGATGCTCCACGAGGAATATTCGTTAGGCGTGTATCCACTATGAACAGCCTTGGTAGCGAACTTAGGATCTTCTGGAAGAAACCCTTCGTTCTCCAACCGCACCTGGCAAACATATCATGAAAAACATAAATTATAGTTCTAAACTTTGATCACATGTGAAGTATGAATCAGAAACGTAAGCTGCTGAGCAATAGCCAGAGGCGGCTTAACTCTTTTTTTCTAAGAGGACCAATTTAACATTTCTGATCCGCGGTAATGTTTATGCCTATTTCACGAACAAGAAACTAGAAATTCGCTGACAACTGGGAACTAAGGATCTGCAAAGAATAAAGAACTTCGCTCAGGACATTCTAGCGCTAACCCAATATTTCCGCAAAAATTTTTTGCATTTTATTGTGTTTTTCGTACCAATTTTACCAAAACTTTGCTGTATTGTGTATAACACGTGTGAGTTAATAAATTTTATATAAAAATGATTATTTTTGAACCTATTTTGCGGAAATGTGTGTTAAAACCTGGCAAAGTCTCATTGTATAAAATTGTGTCGATTTGCCCATCGGGAAATTATGTAACTTCTTCAAAACAGGGACTACAAGTGTTGTCCGCGCATTTTTGAGGGACAGGCTTCCCAGTTGTCGCCTTGGAGTTCCTTCCCCTCCTCCAGTAGCAGTAATGATCCTAGCAATCCATTTTCGAACAAAATAATACATTTAAAAAAAAAGGAAAAATAGTTGGAAACGTTAACGATGACTGTCACTAATTAGCCACGATAGCGTGTTCCTAGATTATGGATTAATCTTCTTACGTAACATCATGTGAACCGAGAGTCCAAACAGTAATGGGACTACATTACATGGTCGCATATTCTTCAACCTACCGATATTATTAGGTTTTTTGAAAAACATAGAAGTGAGTATTGAGTATTGCTAGTTTCAGACAAAATGCGCCCTGGAACAAATCATTTGGAAACAATTTTCCTCATTCCACATACAAAAAAAAAAAAAAAAAAACTTTTCATTCGTGCATTCTTTTATTTTATTGTTCTTTCTGTCCTTACACATTCATTCTTGCACTTAAATAAACAATGCATTTTCATTTAGCAGTAGTATCATATTTCACAATACCGTTTTTGATTTTTACACCATCTTTTCAATTCTGTGCATCTTCACTACTACGTTCCTTATGATATCAACCATTAGATATATCTTTAGGAGTATGATATGGTAAGTTTAAGTTATCTAATTTCCTACTGGTTCTTTTGGTTTTGCTATTTATGATTCAGAGTCGGTTCTTGTTTAATCGTTTAGTCAATAGGAACAGACAGAATCGACTCAAGAACAATAACCAGACATTGGACATATATCAAAGATCAAAAGGACAAATAGTACAAGCTTACTATGTATGATACTCCCCTAGATATATCCAAGTGCTACTATCACAAGGAACTTTATATGTAGTTAAGATGCACACAACTGAAGATGGTATAAAAACCAAAAACCTTATAAGAAATATTAAACTATTACCAAGTTAAAAGGCATAAAATATTTACATGACATTTAAATTTTCACTTACAACTTACAAAATCAATTTAAAACTTTCATTCTTGTTTCTTAAATCGTATTTTTTTGAGACACCTCTTTTTAGCTGAGTGCCCGGGGTACATTTTCATTTCACCCCTCACATGAATCCAACACCGCCGTTTAAGGCTTTCTCAAACTTTTTTTTGTCTAGCTATAAGTCTTTGAGACTCCCTGAAACTCATTAAGACTGGTTGACAACGCTTTCATACTTGTTTAAAATTGTTAGAACTTATGGAAAACTTTTCCAGAGTAATTCAAGACTCACAAAAGCTCTTAAAGTACGTTTAAACTTCTTCGAAATTCATTCAAGACTTCTTAGAATTCTCTCAGCTCTGATTAAGATTCTTCAAGATGCTGCCAAATTCATTTAGTATTCCTTAACTCATCAATATCCCCCTCCTCCGACTTGTTAAGGATAGTTAAATACTCGCACAGACTTGCTTACAGCTCTTCAAGACTTGAAGACCGCTATGGTTTTCAGACTCTTCAAGACTTTTTTAAACCTGTTCAGGCGTAAGTTTAAAATTTTCTTTAAGGGAGGGCTAATAAGTTGAAATGCCAGAAAATAAATACATATATAAAATACTCGTATAGCGAGGGGAAGATTATATTGTTGAAACGATCTCAAATATATATAAAAGTATTTGTTTGTCTGTAAGTGTGTTTATTCGAGTTTGGCAGGTGAACCTTTAGAGCTAGGAGGTTCGTATTTTCTGGATGTATTCGTATGTACGCTGAAAAAGTTCTAGGCTGAAAAAAATTTCACTATTTTCATTAGAACGAGGACCACAAGATTTTGCGTACCCCCTCATTTTTTTCGACTTGGACTTTTCAGAAGTGTTTTACATCGAACTTCTTCACATTATGTTAGAATTTGCGTTCAGAAATGATTAAGGGTTGAAAATCTGAAATTTTCAAAACAAGCTCTGAGTACCTTATTATTACAATTATATATCTGATTTAATACGATCAGAATGTACTTGGATATTGTTACGTATTCATTTGTGTACCACACGGCCCATTTTCAGCCCCGCGTCACCTCCAAAAGCCCTAAAATTTCAGTTTTTGGAAAATATGTTCAGTATTTCTTCTAATTATCTGATTAAGTTTTTGAAAACACTAAAATTTTCGTCTGAATAACACAAACAGTAGGCGACAAATTGCAAATAAATCAGGGCTTTCCAACTGAATGCAATACAAGTTGAAGTTATGTCCTATCGTAAACTTTCGCAGGCAGGCAAGCAACCACAACTTTTTTTGTAGGGGCTAGAATCTAGAAGAAAAACAAAAATAGGCAGGGATGAACGCTCGATTTGGTCCTACCTGATTTGGTACCTACCTATTTTCATGAGCAGTAGATTTGTACGAACCTACGACGCAACGTAACCGCATCAGGCTATCGGCATCAATTTTATTTTCGTTTCAAAATTGATTTTCAAAAAATTTCGAAGAGTTTTGGAAGGGGGCTATAACCCTCTAGCCCTCTCCTTGGTTGCACCCTTATTCGGAGGTTTCAGAACAGAAACTAGTTGTTGCTGTTCGCCTACATGTACGTCAGAATGTGTCGTGTGTTTCGTGCATTGAAATACGAAAATATGAAATAACTACAACTACAAATTAATATCTTTCCTGGTCATAAGGACACTCTCATTATTACTAATCAAAAACTTCCAGTTTGGTGTACAAGTTTACCTACCCATTCCAAAGAAACACGTATCTACCCGACATTACTATATCGATACCTGCGGGTACAATTAGGGATACCTGCGTAGAATAATACTTAGTCAGTCTCGAGTCTGGAAATTAAATATGAGGGAAATTGAGCATCAAATAATTTATTTAATCAGTAATAATTCACATGTACTGTGTTATAAGCTAGATACCAGTGTTCCTCCATTTAACTCACTTTAGCCTGCGAAGTCTAGATGAGCCGTGAAGCCAAGAACCCTCCACGGGTGCGAGAGTCTGGAGTTTGGACCTATAAGACCCTCTCTTTCAGATAGCTCTAAGACGCTCTTTCTACACTGTTCGAGATATTTCAGAACTTTCAGGTTTGTTTATAGCTTCTTAAGACTCTTTTAGACTGCTTCAAATTCGCTAAGATACTTCAAACTCGTTTCTAATCCGTCTAGAATTGTTCAAGACTTCTTAAGACTACTCCAATTTGAAGTTCTTCAAAATACTTCCAGCTTTGTTTCGGATTTCTCGAAACTCGCTAAAGCTACTTCCAGAAGCATCTCGCTGGATTTTTTTCCTTTTTTTGGGGCGCGGGGGGGGGGTAAGTTTTTTTAGTAGTATTGGCCTACATTCATTGGCGTCGCCGGATTTTTTGAGGTGAGGGGGAGTAATTTTTTGATACATAATATTCGTTTACAAATATCTTATAACCATAAATATAAATATAATTGGTATTTGAATGGGGGGGGGGTAATTTTGATAATTTCTACCCCCTCTCCCAAAAAAATTGGGTGTAAGTATTACCCCCTGCCCCTAGCGACGCCCATGGCTACTTCAATAGAACTCTTCCAAGCCTGTTCAAGAGTCTTCAAGATTATTCCAGACCTGTTTGGAATCTTTCGAGACTCATCAAGAGACGGGTTGAAAACTCAGCAAGTTTTCCAGATTTGTTCTTCAAGACACTTCAAAAGTTTTCAATATTCATTTACGACTTTCTCGGATTCGTTCATAATTTCTCAAGACCCGTTTAAGACTCCTTCTTCCCAGACTTGTTCCAGACTTCTCAAGATTCGTGTCGGGTGCGGGGTCCCGTTCATCTTTCTTTCATTTATTTCTAGTTCCTTTCTTTCTTCTTCTTCCAAGTCGTTTTCCAAATGGACTTTCCCAGTTAGCCTCCCCGAGGCAGCTGCTAATTTCTCCCTTCTGCCCTCCTCATGTAAATCCCACTTTCATTCAATATTTTGATAATCTGCGGGTCTGAATTTTGTCCACAAGTGAGAAATCTTGAATGGCTAAGTGTGTGGGTGTGTGAGGGAGGGCGGTACAAAATGTAATGCGGGATGTCCAAATTTAAAATGCAGATCTATTCGTAATGGCTGGGACCGCCACTGCTACTGAGAAGTTCAGCTCCAAGTGGGTATTCCAAAAGAGAAATACGTAGAACAGACACTGTAGGTTAGTTAAAGGCAGCGAATAAAAGCAAACTAGGTATAAACATGTCAATCACGAATCTGCAGTATTTACATACAGAAATTCTGAACGGAACAAAGCAAGACTAGCACAGAAATTCTTTCGTTTCAAGGGGGTAAAAGGAAAAAATGAACTTTCTAAATAAAAATTTTGGGAAATTTATCAATGATTCATCAACTTTTCAAAATAAAATCTAGGAAGACTAAAAATTATATTTTCCCCCCAAATCTTCGAGGTTTTCTCCCTCGAAAACTTGAAGCTGAGTGGCTTTCTTGTCCCCTCACCAGTTCGGCGGCCTATATACACTCGTACTGCACAGAGTTGATGTATTTCTTGCCGAAACACCAAAGTATTGAAGAGTATTCATCTATATGTTCTATTCTAATATAAGCTAGTACCGCGTAACAGAGGCGTAGCCAGACTTAGTATGAAGGGGGGGGGGGGTCAGTTCAAACCAAAAAAAATCCACTAATAGCATGATATTGAGGGGGGTACGAAGTACAATTCGCGGGGAAAAAATCAAAAGTAATAATTTTATATGTTTTCAAAGAAATGATACATAGGCATTTAACTAAATTTAAAATTTAAAATCTAATCGAAAAATTATAATTTTATATTTTATTTTAAAACAATAGTCGCAGTGTTGCAAGTTCATAAAATAACAAAATGTTTCACTTTAACAACATTATACAGGTGTAATACTTACTAATACCAGAATAAATTATAATTTTTTTACGTTTTCGGCTGATACCAGGGGGGTTTAGACCCCCCCCCCCGGCTACGCCCCTGCCACGTAATAGCACCTGGTCAATCTGTGACATGAACTGGCAGTGAAACACACTTTCAGCATTCCACAATACTAGAGATAGTACCAACTAATTCTAAAACAATCGAAGGCGTGTAATATGTGTAATGTGTACTTACGGTCTCGGTTGGCATCATAGTTGAAACTTTTTCGTTTGGTGCCATTTCTCAAAGGTTTAAACACGATCAGCACACGAAGATATATCTGTGTACAAGAAATAAACTGTTAGAAATAAACCGCTGCAATGTAGGTACTATTCGGCATTACGCCAATATTTGCTCGTAATCTTCACGTCATATCACGTCATACAATACGCTTATTATTGAATAGGTATTCCGAATAAATAAAAGGTTTTCCCAAAACCGCGATGCGATCTGGTAGGAAAACACATACGAAAATGAACCACAACAATAGTCGATTATTGTTTCGACAAATAACAAGACCCTTCATTAGGAAAAGAACAGAGGAGATGAAGAAATGTGTGAAAAATTTATTAGTCTACACCTGCATACTGAAACTTGCCAGAAAACTCACGGTTTGCGCTACTAAACGAATTCAGTAAGCAAGATATGACCAAAAAATCAAATAATCGCCACCAAATACAAAACTACCTTCAGGGACGTACCGAAAAGTGGGGGCGGAGTGTGAAAATCACAACTGATTGAACTCAAGATTCCCAAGTATTCAAAGGGCAAAAAAAAAACCTTGACTTGTTGAATTTTTCCAACTTCTCAACTTTACCAAAATTTCCCAATTCCGTCTGACTGAAATGGTAAATTTTCTCAACTGCTGAGTAAAAAATTTCCCACAGGGGGAGGGAAGCTCTCTCCCTCCTATCGGTACGTCCCTGACTACCCTGGGCTACCTACTCAATAGAACTTCACAGTCTAGTGCAGCGACTATAACTATCCACTGACCATCGATCACATCCTTGAGTGCAGGAAACATCGTGAACAGCCCAGCACATTCGACAACCTAACCAATGCCTCTTAGCAGACGATTTATTTTTATCAATGTAAGTCCCCTCAACAGCGTCGTCCAATTACAGAGAGGATCACTAACATATTACAAGGAACAGTGTAAATTTAGAAGATAAGCAAATATAACAAAAACCAAAGAAAACAAGAAGGAAACAAAAAAGAGAAACGAAATATCCTTCAATCAGACCTCACACAACACCCCCATCCCATCACCAGCCTACTGAATATACCTGGGGATACTGAATATTTCTGTAGGTATGGAACAAGAACCAATCCGATTTGGTTTACTAGTACTTTTTTTATTATTATACCGACATTTCAATAATGTAGCTTGTTTCGGAGGACCATTAATTTAACCAGTTTAATTACAAAGTCTTTACTGACATTAACCAAAAGCTCTACAGCTTACGACAAAAATAAATTTACAAAATTTTCACGAAGTCCATGTGCGTACGAAAAAAAACAAAAAAAAACTTCCACGTAGTTGAAGCTACAACAGCCGCAGGGAGAGCTATCACCATCAACAAATAATGTATTACCTTTATACCTATATTTTAATAATTAACTATCTTGGGAGTTTGGTTTTCATTACCGAAATATCTGTTATACTGAAACGAAAGTTACTTTTCTATTTTAGTGATATGCCTAAATGCTTTAGAAAGTTTTTGTGATAAACCTGAATTTTTAAAAAGTGATATTTATTGTTGTTAGTTTTTGTTCGATGTTATTTTTATTGTGATACCTACTAACAACAAACCTAGTTTTTTATTTTTAATTTTTTTTTTTAAGTTTTGTAAATACTGAAACAAATGTTACTTTCATTGTGTACTGAAACCTAACCCGGTCCTAGTTTTTTATTTTTTATTTTTTTTTAAATTTTTTTTAATTTTTTTTTTTTACTCTCGTATGGTAGGTATTTTGAAACTATAATTTGGTTACCTATACAGTTAGTTACTTATAAGTCTGTTTATAATTTCCAGATTTTATTTTGGTGCTTTCATTATGGTACTGAATTACTGAAACCAAATTTAGTTAAATGACCGACTCACTTTTTTTTTGTTCTGAAAAAATATTGAAACAAATATTACTTTCAATACAGTACTGGAGTTATTACTTGTTTTTATTGTATCTAGTTTGATGTAATTGATTAAAATTTAAACAAAACACTCTTGTCATGATGACAACGCTGAAATTGAACGGTATTTTCATTGTTTTAATTGGAGCGGGGGGGGGGGGGTAAGGAAAATTAGTAAAGGTATTTTAGAAAAAGAAGCATTATGTATGTAGCAAAATATGACACAAGAAAAAAATGGTCACTTAAAATTATTAGTGCCGCTCAGAGAAAATTGCTTAAAATATGCTCTGGCCCAATCCTTATATAAGCCTGATCCTTGAAACTAAGGCTCACTCATGGGTCGTTCAGGCCTCTCCTTTCAAGACTCTGTGATGCTTGTTTGAAACATAATGACTGTTCAAGGCCCTTTCAAGATTTTTTATAACTCTTCTAGGCTTTCTCAGGAATTTTCAAGACTTGATCATGACTTATGAAGATTCGCCCATACTTTTGTTTAAAACAAGTACACATTCCTTAATACTAACTAAGAGCCTCTTCAGACTTTCTATGACTCTCCAGACGAGCTAAAAACTCAAAATTCTTCCAAACTTGATCGCAACTTTTCAAAGCTTCATGAACATTTTTCAAAACTCGATGCCACTTCGCAAAACCGAGGTCGTTACAGTTTTGGTACACAAATAATTTTAGAAGCCTATTCAATTTTAACTTTCCTCTCTGCGAGGACCAAGAGCCATAACCTCTTCCCCCACGGACGTACCGAAGAGTTTTTCCTAGGAGGGAGGGGGGAGGGGTAAACATTGTGAAAGTCCCAACTAACTCAACTAAAAAAAAAATCCCAAGTATCAAAGCAAAAGCAGAAAAACCGTTTGACTTGTTGGGCTTTCCCAACTTTTCAACTTAATTCCCAACAAGGACGAAACTATAGGGGGCGTGGGAGTTGAAACACCCACCGCCCAATAATTTGGCAGTCAGCAAATTTAGAAACTGTTCATTTTAATTTTTCATGTTTTATAAATATTTGTTTGTTTGTTTTTTTTTGTTTTATTTTTAATTAGAAAATATTTCGGTTAAAAAATCGACAAATTTTTTATTTGAAAAAAATTTTGTCGGCGAATTCTTAGTTTTCAGAAAATATTTGTCGACAAACTTTTCTTCTCCACCATTCCGGATTGAAAACAGATTTCGATTCTGAAAATGGAGTAACCTGGATTCCAACTGTCAGAGACTAGTCAGTCAAAAACCGAAGCTTTCAAGCAGAGTATCGAACGTTATATAGAAAGGTTGAAACAGAGCTGAAATGTGGATGATATTTCGAAAATCTGAAAGTTGGTAGCAAACGTTGAATTTCAATGAGTATTCTGTTTTTACTAGATTCTCTGTTTGACCTAGAGCCTAAAATTTGACAAAGTTGAACATTTTATTAGAATCTGAAAGTTGGCTTTGGTCCTGGTGAATGTAGAGAGGAAATTTAGTCCGGAACAAAAGTCAAAACTCCATGTGTTTTCCCAATAAGAATGAAAAGGAGCTTTTGGCACGGATTCTCCTAATCCGATCGACCTGAAAGTTTGTAAGTTTTTCTTTTTTTGATTTTATTGGAACCAATTTAGATGACGAATCAGAGGAAATTCAGAAAAAAATATCACCAAGAGTAAATAACGACCACCTTAATGTGTAAAGGAAGTTCTGTGTTCCTCTCAAATGTGAGTGCTCGGGGTATAAGGTTCTAATATACATTTGCAGGGACGGAACGATGGGGGGGGGGAGGTGAAACACCCCTAATAATTTAGCAGTCGGCAAATTTTCAAACTGTTCATTTGAATTTTTCATTTTCTAAGAACGACTGTTTGTTTGTTTGTTTATTATTATTATTATTTTTTTTCATTAAAAAATATTTTGATTAAAAAATCGGTAAAGTTTCAAATTTAAAAAAAAATGTGGGCAAATTTTTAGTTTTCAAAAAATATCTGTCGGTAATTTTTTTTCTCCCCCCTTCCCCCCTCCCCCCTCTAAACTAAAAGTCAAGTTTCGTTGCTGATTCCCAAGTATCAAAGCAAAAAAAAATCTTTTAACTGGTTGGATTTCCCCAACTCGCCTGACTGAAATGGTAACTTTTATTTTCCCAACTGGTGAGCGAAAATTCTTACAGGAGAGGGGGGAGTTGCCCCTTCCCTATCGGTACGTCCCTGTCCTCCCCAGTGTAGTGTGTATCCGTGCCTGACACTGTATCAGAACTCCGACTTCTGAATCAGAACCCTATGTACTGCACCATCCGCAATAACTTGAAATCGTTATAAAAGTATCACTTACCTAACTAGTAATTAAACACGCATAAAAACGTAACCATAAATTTGCGAACTACTCACTCTTAAACCAACTTCACTTACATGTAGTTCACATTAAGCAAGAGTAAAAGAATTAGCCAAATACTGAGAGATTTACAACTAGTCAGTATAGTTTTATTGTACATGGACGAACAATGTCTTTCTTTGTATTCAACTGTATTTGCTCATTCATATAACGACTAAGATAAAATATTTTGGTACTTTCGGTACTGTGGTAATCATTTAATTTCCTAAGATTTTATAATCACTGGTGGGTTTTATCGATCTACGTTTCGTGTTTGTAAACTCAACTGCCATTACAAAGGAGTCATTGTAAAATTTAATTGCTCTGACCGAAACACACTAGATTAGATTATCTATCTAGTGTTTTTAATAGATACAATTTTCGACCTATTCATGAAATCATTTATCAGCGGTCTGCACTCTGCATTCGAAGAAATCGTCATGATCACATCAGCCGAGAAGAAGAAAACAAACTAAACAATCATTTCATACATCTAAATGAATTCAACCGATTGTGCAATAGAAATTGAGCTTTCTGAAAACTCTTAACTTGATTGGAAGTTCAATAATTGACGATAGGTACCGTCATTACATGGAACCATTAAAGGATGATTTATGTTCGTATGAGTATAAGAAAATTTTTTGATGCTGCAACAAATAAAAGTTGAAATTCAATCGAGGTGTTATTATTGCGTAAGAAAACCGAGTAGCATTCAAGTTTTCAAGTATCTGTTGGGTATAGATGCGAGTCATTCACGAATTACTAATTGGAAGTATGACGTACATTCAGGCCCGTAGCCAGACTATGATTCTTGAGGGGGCAAACGATGTAGTGGGGAGGACAAATTATGTTTTGAAAATCAGTCAAAATCAAGTACATAGGTGCATATATATACTTATAGGTTTTTTGACCAAGGTGAGATCCAGATAAAAAAAGGACAACCCGAGATCCGCTTTAAAATCTTGTATTTCAGAGTATAGGTATTTCATGCCGAAATACTTAGAAATATAAGTTTAATCGTTACAACCACAGAGGGGTAAGAAAATTGGAAAAAAATTCGACGATAAATTCAGTACAACATGAGATCCAGTGTAAAAAATGGGTAAGGTAAGATCACACACATATATGGTAGAAATTTACTGACCAAGTTGAGATCCGGATGCGTTGCCAATAATGCAGGGTGAATATTATGCTCGAATGTACGGTTTTGTATCTAGTCTGCTGCTGCTCGCAGTTTGTATGTCTGTGTGTATAGATGGTTGCATAACCCACCGACTTTTTGAAAGTACGGTTTCTATGAAAATCAACTTCTTATATTTTCATTATCAAAACTGAGCGGTCGAATTAAGGTTCACGCTCTGGGGCAGGTTGAAGGGTTAGGAGGTTTTGAGTTATTCTTAGCAATTTTTGTTGCGACTGAGTAAATTATGAGGCCTATGATGCGTTGATAATTTCAACGCACATGTTATCCAAAACTTTCCAACCAAAAAGAACCTAATTTCACTAAATCCACACGCAAAAATTAAAAAAAAAATTCTAGTTACATGAGGGGAAAATCAAGCAAAATAGTCTCAAAGGGGTCAAATTACTGATTCTTCAACTGAGGCCAACTGAAAAGCCTTTGTGAAAAAAGCCCCTCTCGATACGCCCTTGCTTGATAATTTGCAGGATAGAACTGAATTCGATGAAGCAATAGACAGTGTTCTATATCTATCCGACTGTGTTAGTTAGTCAGCGTAATTACAGTGCACAACAGCATAAAAAACAATGGGATAAGATTATATGATTTTAGCTATATTTTGAATGCTGAATATTATATGGCGTTAACCATTTTTCTCGAGAACCTCTCGTTTTCCATACTCAAAATCGAAATTTTATCAATTTTTTCTCGTTTTATTCCTTTTTGTCGTCCACAAATAGCTGTTTTTTAAAAAATCAATTATTTTATTGTAATACAATTTTATTAAATAAAAAAATTTAATTCATATAAAAACTCCAAAATTCTTCATAACCTTAAATTTTGTCGAATTAATCCCCTATTTTTTTTAAATTTATTTATTTAAATTTCTCTAAAAAATTAATAAAATACATTGATACGATAACAATACTGAACGTGCATAGTTGTATGATCATAAAATTCACATTTAAAATACAAGATGAGAAAAAAAGAAAATTAACTATAATCCAAAAATTAACATCGGCATGAAATTTCTCGTTGAAAATACTAATAGAATCATATTATGTTCTCATATCATTGTTTTTCACAAAATCTCAAATTGTTGTGTACTGTTATCAATCTGTCGCAATCCAGTAGTGTGATCACTTTTTTAGAGGGCAACTCGGGATCTGGAGAAGGGGTGATAATTTCAACCTTCAATAAGCTTCAGTACACAAGCAAAATGAAAAAAAAAATTTCGGTTCGGGCGCCTGAATTCAGAAAATGAAATATTCCCGAAACAAACATCAGCTTCGAAGAAAACACCGTCTCTCCCCTTTTCCCCAACGATACTGGCTTGATCTGGCCATCTATCTATTAATATCTACCTACTTATTTACATATACATCTATTATGTAAATTACGGAAAATGAAGGCGATGGTATGTTTTATCTCTGTATCGTCTTGCATCTGGCTGATCAAATTTTCTGTTCATAACTAATACAACCAACCTACCCTAGAAAATTTGCAGATTTCAAGTAGACAATCGGATGAGCATTTTCTCAGTAGAGGAAATGAAGAGGTGGAGCCAGAATTTTGATAGAGGAAAATATACGTTTTTAAGAACGTACCGATGGGGGGACTTCCCCCCCCCCGTATGCATTTTACACTCAGCACTTGGAAAAATTTACCATTTCAGTCAGGTGAGTTGGGAAAATCCAACAAGTCCAACATCCAACAGTTTTTTTTTTTTTTGCTTGATACTTGGGAATTGAGAGGTGAGAAATTAGAAAAATGCAATGTTTTTTGTGTTTTTTTTTTGTTTTTTTTTTTTTGCTTTGATATTTGGAAATTTTGAATTGAGTCAGTTGGAAAAATCCAATAAGTCAAAAGGTTTTTTTTTGTTTGTTTTGTTGTTTTAGTACTTAGGAATTTTGAGTTGAGTCAGTTGGGACTTCCACAAGTCCCCCCCCCCCCGCGGCCCGCGGAAGAACTCTTCGATACGTCCCTGAACGTTTTATCATGCAAAGAAACAACTTTTGAAGTCGCATACTATGTTTAAAATAAATTTATATCAAAAACTAGATTTTTACCAGATTCTCGAATATTCATTTGAAGTATAGTGCTCACCGTCTTCTGAAATGAATTTTAGAAAGATTGTTTTACAAAATTGCAAGGACCCTTCACAGTTCCTAGTAATCAAAAAGCGCGCATTTTCAAAAAAGAAAAAAAAATTAAATACTTTACAAACCGTTAAGGCAGATCAAGTAGCTTTACATAAAAGATTTCATTTCAATAAAGGCAAAACTCAGGGTTCCTAAAGTTGGAGACTTCGAACATTTCTAAATGAAAACGTGTCCCATTTAAAACACATTTCAGAATTGATACGTGAGTATCCATATTCTTGGGATACAAACGTCTTCTCCTAGTCCGAGTGGCATCACTATACGTGGATTACTGTTCGGGCGCCACTGTCTCGTCCAGTTCTATCATATACCAAGATAGATGAAAACTTCCAGTGCCTTTGGATACACAATAATGAAAACAGAACGATTCCTGTATATGTACGAATTTCCTCGTACTTCAAAATTCTTCCGAACGAGGACAAAAAACCTTTGAACCAGCCAAGTTACTTTTGAAACAACAGAAATACAAGATTTACTATTGCTAACATGTATACCCAGCAAGTATTCAGGGCATTATAATTGTACGCATATTCCAACATTATATGCGCTGATGTTCAGATTAATTGATACGAGTAATCTGTGAAAGGGTGATTAAAGAACCGAAACCGTAATCAGAAGTTCAAGTTCATTGTGAAGTAGGTATATTGTATTGACTCGTGGAATGATGATGATGATGTATTCCTTAGTCTCTTGACTAGCAGATTACGTCTCTCCTGTGCGACTCTTTTCATCTTTGTATCCTTCATTATCTGCTCTTCATAGCTCATTCTTTGCCTCCCTTCCCTTCCAGCTCATTCTCTTAACCATTCCCTCAAGCACTAATAACAATATTACCGGATGCCTTATATTATGCCCTATCATTTGATACATACTCTTCTTTCTCTCTATGGTTATCTTACAAATTTCTCTTTCCCTTCCTATTCATCTCAAATCTTCCTCATACCTAATATTTTCTATTAATTTGATTTTCAATATTCTCCGATAACACCACATTTCAAGAGCTTCTATCCTTTTTTCTTTTTCATGTGGTCCTATTGTCCAGGTTTCACATCCATATAATGCCGTACTCGAAGAATACGTTTGAAGAAATAATTCACTTCCAAATCTATATTTACCCTTAATATGTGTCCTTTTTGGAGAGAAAAAAAAAAAAAAAAAAAAAAAAAAAAACTCTCTTAGCTTGTTCTATTCTACTCTTTATTTCTGTTTTACTTCTTCCATCTTGCGTTAACAAACTACCTAATTATTTAAATTCCTTTATCTCCATTATTTTTTCGCCTCTCATTTCTATATTTATTAGATTTCTTTCCCAACTACTGACTACCATCCCTTTTTTTTTTAATTATTTTATTTTCAATTTTTTCAACGTTTTCTTCAGTTTTTCTTTACTTCTTTCTACTATTTTGCAATGGCATCTGCACGTTTCATCATTCTAACCGTCTCCGCATCGTATTTTCATACCTAATTTCCTTTCATTCTATTCTTTAATTACTTTTTCTGTAAATAGATTAAGCAGTACTAGTGACAAACAGCAACTCTGTCTCACTCCTTTTTGAACTTTCGCTTCTCTCGCTTCAGGGGTGAAACTATAAGGGGTTGTGGGGGTTGAAACACTCCCCCAATAATTTGCAGTCGGCAAATTTTAAGACTGTTCATTTGCCCCCCCCCTCTCCCACCAATAATTTGACAATCGGCAAATTTTGAAACTGTTCGTTTAAATTTTCATTTTTTATGCATGTTTGTTTGCTTATTTATTTTCTTTTTCAATCAAAAAATATTACGATTAAAAAATTGGCGAATTTTTAGTTTTCAGAAAATATTTGTCGGCAAATTTTTCTTCTCCACCTTCCCAAACTGAAAGTCAAACTTCGTTTCTGAAAATGAGGTACCCTGGACCCTTGTTAGAGACTAGTCAGTCAAAAGCAGAAGGTTTCAAGCTGAGTATCAAAAGTTATCTGAAAGGTTGAAACAAACCTAAATGTGGAAGACATTTCGAAAATCTGAAAGTCGGTAGCAAACGTTGAATTTCAAATTTCAATGACTATTCGGACTGCCAGCGCGAAAGAGTCACCCTCTATAATTTTAGGCACGTGAAAAAAAGGAACTACTGAAACCCTACATATTTTAGAAAAAAACATCAGATTGAAATGAAAATGGTCTCAATGGACGAAAAATTTTATGTACTTACTAAAAATTTTGTCCTAATCATTTTTTCGATAAACGCGTTCGTTTCATAATATTTTGAGATTTCTTCGTATGCCCGTAAATGAAATATTCCCCTCAATCAGGGTTACAACGTCAGTTATTCACTCATTCACTCAGTCACTTGCTTACTTATTTAGTGATTCACTCACTTACTCAGTCATTCATTCATTCTCTAATTCAGTTATTCATTCACTTTGTCACTCTGTCACTCACTGAGCCAGTGATTCACTCACTCATTCACTCAGTCATTCGCTTACTTATTTAGTGATTCGCTCAGTCACTTGCTTACTTATTTAGTTATTCACACAGTTACTCAATCACTTACTCAGTGACTCAGTGATTCAGTCAGTCACTCGCTTACTCATTTAGTAATTCACTCAGTTCCTCACTCACTTACTTACTCAGATATTCACTAATTCTGTAATGTCTTTGGTCCTGATGAATATTCGGGCCGTACATATCCGTCAGAGCGCGTCGTTATCGAGTCGAAGAGATAAGTAGCAAAAAGTAAATCTATATACATTTTCCCCATTAATGTACATACTCATTAAAGTATAAATATCTCAAAAATTAAGACGTTTTTGAAGTATTTAAAGAGAAACGAATTTTTCGAACAAAGAATTTTCTTTCGATTAAGACTATTTTTATACCTAGATTCCAAAATTTCGCTACATTAAAAACTTCATCTTTGGTCGCTGATAACGGTAGTCGATACTAGTGCTGTACGGCCCGAATAGGAGGGAAATTTAGTCTGGAACGAAAGTTAACACTCCATGTATTTTTCCCATAAGAACGAAAGGGAACTTCTGGCACGGATTCCCGATCGACATGAAACTTTGTAGATTTTTTTTTATTTGATTTGATTTTATTTGAATCAAGTTAGGAGAAACATTGGAGAAAATTAAGAAAAAAAAATCACCAAAAGTAAACAACGACCACCTCAATGTGTAAAGAAAGTTGTGTGTTCCTCTCAAGTATTCCTAAAATACCCTCCCAGACTAGGGTATGCTCATGTGTGCAAATGTAAGTGTTTGGTGGATAAGGTTCCAATCTGCATTTGCAGGGACGTAACGATGGGTAGGAGGGTGGTCAAACACCCTCAATAATTTGGCAGTCAGCAAATTTTGAAACTGTTTACTTGAATTTTTCATTTTCTAAGAACGTTTGTTTATGTATTTATTATTATTATTTTATTATTATTAGTATTAGTATTATTATCATTATTATTATTTTTCAATTTAAAAAATTTTCATTGAAAAATCAGCGAATTTTCAAATTTTTAGAATATTTTGTCAGCAAATTTTTAGTTAAAAGAAAATACTTGTCGGCAAATTTTCCTTCTCCATCTACACCCCCCCCCCCAACTGAAAGTCAAGTTTCGCCTCTGTCTCGCTTCATCCTCTATTTGTACTTGAGCTCTGTGATCCTTATATACATTCCATATTACTCTTCTTGCTGTATACTTAATGCTTAGCTCATTCAATGTTTAAAACATTTTTGACCATTTAATATTATCAAAAGCTTTTTTTAAATCTACAAAACGCTGCATATACGTATCCAAACCCTTTTCCCTGTCTTTTTTCTTATAAAAGCGACAAACATTAAAATTGCTTCCCTAGTTCCTCAACTTTTCCTGAATACAAACTGTTCTTCTTCCACCGTTCCTTCCATTTTATTTTGTGTTCTCTTGTGGAATAGGTGGAGTGAAGACCATTGCTTTTCGATTTCAAAGGTCAAGCCGTTTAAAAACTTGCATTTCAGCATGAAAAGAACGTATATATACAAAAACTAAATCGTTGAAAAGTATTAAAATCCATGGCCCAAGGAGATGGAAGTTTTGAATGCGTGTTTACACATCATGCGTTTCAGTTTATCTCTGCTTTCCTACAAGAAATGCAACAGGATCGACAAAGAAATGTGATCCAATGCTCAGAAACAGTTTAGGCTAGTTGACAATCCCCTCCACATATGTACCACCATATACCACAATAAGCTACTCCCTCCCATAGAAAGATACGTCTATTCTTGAATTTGGAGGGGCAATACTTAAAACGGGAGCGAGCAGAGTAGAAATAAGTAAGGGTGGCTTATCATTTTGTAGGGAAGGCGTTCCCTCCTATTTAATGAACAGTGCGTGCTTGAAATGGGAGGAAGCAGTATTTGAAACGGGAAGAAGCAGACTTGAATTGGAAGAAAGCGGCTTATAATAATGCAAGAGAGGTGGTGTAGCTGGGGGGGGGGTTAAACTTTGTATTGTATTCTTTTATAATTATGTTTCTGGTAGGGAAATGAAGATTAGGCTGAAATATGAATACATGTGAAACTCATTCAAAACTTCAACCCCCTTTTAATGTTTTGCAATGAAATTTTGCACACTTTATTTTCATGTCGAACTGCCACTTTCAAGCCATTTTAATATTGGAATTCGAAAAGATTTTCGTTCCACCCAGTATTATGCAATTAGATGATTATCGCAGTCATCAACCTCATTACCATAATATAGCTCTGTACATTGGAAAATACATTAAGATAAAATTACAACTTTATGAATTAGAGTTACTTGCTCTAGGTCAGTAAAACTTACAGAATGTAATAATACGATATAAGGCGTGTACATTAAATAATGCGAGAGGTTCGATAAAAAATTGCCACACGTCTACATAAGTAGGCTGAACAACTGATAAATGGATGGGAACAAACGAGTCTTATTAGTTAACTGCTCTACTTTCTAATTCCAGATAAGTATATTAAATCAACAAGCTGAGTATTTCATATAGCTGACCGATGATCCTTAGTTTCAATCAGTAATCAAATCCATGCGATTATATACAAGGGCATTGCAACTTTACATAAGTAACCCTATTTGGGAGTTATCTTACAAAAACTAGTACATATAGGGGGCGAAATATGATTTTCACACATTGCGTCTCACAGTGATACAGAAAACCGAAATATTTCGTGACCGGAGAAATGAAAATTTGTTAAATTTTAGGCATCTAGATTATATTCCCATCTCGTTTTAAACCCAGGTGCGATTTACTCCAATGTGTTTAAAAGAAATTCAGCATTAATGTGCTTCATTTAGCCAAAAAAATCGGAAACGGATTTTGTGCTAAAAATTAAGAAGAAAAAAAAAGAAAGTAATACTTCACATCATTTGCACACACTGCGAGAAGAAAGTTACAGTAACTTTACTGACATACAACATTAACAAAATTATCTAAGGACAAATAGGAACATAAATCAACAAACCTGAGAAATCGTACTCCAAATATCGAAGATAAAACGTAATTATTCAACAAACACACGTAGACGGATAATGAGTGAAAATGGCAAATTCAATCGAAATAAATATAGCTCCGATTGATAAGAATAATCAATCTTCATGCATGCGTCATTTGAGTTGAACGACTCACCGACGTTCCCGGCACCCACGACTACAAAATTCCCAAGTTTATGATACGTGAAGATGGTACCTAATCACATTCTATGATTACGAGATAAATTAGAATACATACAGCATTTCAATTTGCAACATTAAAAAATGGAGAGACTGCGATAACAAAATTCACGGCTATAAAACGGACACGCTTCGCCAAGAGCTTAACACACGATGAATTAATTGTCAATACTCACTGCATGATGCATGTGCCAGTTCTCATTGTTTTCCGTTTTACCGTGTCTTCGTTTCCACGTTGCGGTAAGCGTCGAATGCGAAATGTGGCGATAACCTCCACATGCTCCAATGAGATGGGTTTGTTGTTTCGTAAAATTTGCGCAAATTCAGAATTGCCAGCCATCAGCCGTGAACTTAGGATTTCATAACCTTGGCCGCATGGTAAACCGTTCCTATAGAAACGAAAGCAAGACACAAACAGTACACATTCTCTAGCATGTTCGACATTCACTATTCAGCAGTGAGATAGGAAACAGATCCACGTTGACAACGCACGTGAATGTGTAACTTTCCCCGAATGTGGAATAGTCATACGAAAGGACTACAAGAATGTTTGTGCATGTAATTCGAATAGAATGGGAACAATTTGGGAAATTTTATTACCTAGGAAGCTCTGAACAACACTGGTATATGTGACGTATTCCAACATTTCACCAATCGCTTCGCCTAAAAGCTGATGCGGGTATTCCGAGACAGCACCGATCTCATGAAGTATCGCAGAAACTAGATAACAGAAAGAAGTACTGAGGTACTGTTGACCAGAATATTAACTAGAAAAACAAAATGATTTCCACGATTTCACTATAAACCTTAAGCAATGATTCCATTCTGAAGATATGCGATAATCAAATAGGTACATCATGTGATAGCTTCGCTCATGAGTAAAACGTACCTATATGAGCGAAACAAATGGAAGAATGGAACCCTTTTGTGAGCGTGATCCCAAATGAACGAATCATGTACAAGAGTTTTCATAAATGGAACGCGAACCAATCGCCAGTTTTATCATTTTTACAGCCCTACCTACAAGCACATTGATGAGGCAGTAACTCGCATATTGATATTGTACAAGGAGCTTATAATTATAGTTGCATACAGACCATGTCAGCAGTTTGAAGAGTGTATCAAAGACTGCGGATCACACTCAGGGAATACAAGCTTTTCAATAACGCTATCACTTCCACTTTTAGAACTTATGCCTGAAAAGTAAAGCTAACACTGAATCTGTCGGCTCATGCAAATCTGAATAAAATAAGTTAGTAATTGGGATATATAAACCTGTACTAGAGTGCGCTGCAAAATCACCTGTCTGGGTGTTAGCGGGGGGAAAGGCTGGGTGATCAAAATCGATATTTCCCATCCTTTTAACACGGGGAGCAAAGATCGGTCTAGTCTCTTATACAGATTCCATCTGTTAGTTTGTTTCGATAACTGTTTCAGTTCATAGTCAATGTTAAGAACAATGATTTCAATAAGCACTTGTCCTCAAATAACTCTAAATTTTTCAAAATTCAAAATATCGAATTATTGTCTGTACATTTCTTATGGGAGCGAATTATTTGATCACCCCAAGTAGAAAGATTCTGAACTCTGCCGCCAGATGTCAGCTACTTTGAGTTTAAATTCCAATCACAGCTCAAAGATTCAGTTTTGTCTTCCAGTTAACGCTTAAAGTTGCTCAAGATTTAAAAACTTAAAGCCACAGTGCCACAGACATATACATTATGTATGTCTATGCTTCAAGCTATTTCCACAGATAGGTATACCTAGTCTTTTTTCGATTTTTCAAAAACAAGGGCCCCATGGATCATTCTTCAAACATGTTGATATTTCAGGTATGTTTTTTCGTGGAGGAAAGTAGGGTATATTTGAACTTTTTTTAATGAGAGTCTTTATAAAAGAGACGTTCTGTGTAATATATTGGTAAGATTGGGCCGACAGTGAGGGGATTCTGTACTGTAGCATGGCAATCAAAATGACGAATGCCATGCCGAAGGACACATGAAAAAGTCCATGCCGAAAGACAATAGCGAACAAAAAGTGTTCTGCCGTCGATTAGTAAATTCCAAAACAAAAAATTATAAGTACAAAGAGTTGATAAAGGCTTACTAACCCATTAATTAGATGTAATTTTTGGATAATGAAAGTCCATCGTTGCATAAAAATGACCATGCCGAAAGACACTTTTTTTTTAAATTCATAATTTTAGATAATAATACCGCAAATGCACGAGTCTCGTCACACACAAAAAAAAAAAAAAAAAAAAAAGGAATTTGATATGCGACCGTATTCCCACTGATTGATAAGAATATACAATTTGACCATTAATTGCGACGAAAAAATATTGAAACGCCTATTCTGTGATTGGTTGAAAAAGAGCCATGCCTATGGACAAAAAATCGAAGGACAATTTTCAAAGCTGGCCATACGGGTCAAAGGAGAAAAACATTCGGTTAACAGCACAGGAAAGGAAATCATTACAGAACAAAGAATAAAAAAACTGTTAAGTATACAGGTTCTTTAAAGGAGACTTCACTTTTAAATTTCTTCGTATCAATAGTTTAGTCCCTCTTTTCACCTCGGCATCATTCGCTGTGGGATAAAATTATTCGATGGTCTTCAAACCTCGATGTGATTATTTTCTCATCAAGTGAAATAACTTACGGGATATGTACGATCGCAGGGACGTGCCGATAGGGTTGGGAAAATTTGCCATATTTTGAGTCGAGAAGTTGGGAGAATCCAACAATTCGGAACCAATTTTATTTTGAGTTAAAAAGTCATAAAAATCCCACAAGTCAAAAGCTTTTTTTTTTTTGCTTTGACGCTTGGGAATTTTGAGTTAAATCAGCTCCCCCAGGAAAAACTCTTCAGTACGTCCCTGAACTATCGATACTAACACAAAAGAAGTATTGAAAGCCGATTTATTAATTTACTATACTTAAGCTTTTTATGAAAGGGGTTAGTAAGCTTTCTTTCGGTAGTTTTATCCTACATTAATTATTTACTCAGGCATGGGAAGTACATAGTGACTTACGAAATCTAGCACATAGATTTCTTGAAGCATGATTACACGTATCGATGCGTTTTAATTACGGTTATCAATGTCAGTTACAAAAGTTGAAGTAGGTTATCACGAGTGCAAAATTTCCATTATTTCATACCTATTTAATAATAATTTGCCTGTAGATTGCTTTATGTAAGTGCATAACAGCATGATTTCATTCAATAAGAATATTGATCAATGTCCATAATCTATAGTTGGTACCACAAGCTAGCCCAAATTCTAACATCGACGCATGATATACACCAGATTTGCACCAGGCGCTAAATTGGGACCTAATTTGTGCCGGCACTTATTGGGCGCAAAATTTCGGCGAGACGCTTGCATTTTGAAATGGGGCCTGACGCAAATATGACGTTGACGCCGTCATTTTTCCAGGCAGGTAACAAAGACACGTTGTATGATTTCTTTCAGAATGCCAAGTTTTCTGTATTGAGCGATATTAAATACCATTCAGTAAGTACACAATTTTTCCAACTAAAGAGCCATGATCCCGTGACCTTTGATCAGTGATACTAGAGACCTATAACTAGTACACGTGCGGAAACCTGCCATTTTGTATTCTGCTCGGATATGGACAATAAACAAGTAAAACAGCTGATATTTGCTATCATACTGGAAAATGATTGAAATGATTCGAAAACTTATAATCGTGTCTCGGAGTGAATTATGAGTGGTTTTAAATTAAAACTACTGATTTAAATATTAAATTAAATTCGAGAAAGGTGTCGAATGCAATTAGAAAAAGGTACTGTTTACAATCGAGCAGAATACAAAATGGCAGGTTTTCGCACTCGTATTGTTATAGCGCTTTAGTGATACCAGAGGACAATTCATACAAGTTTTAAATAACAGAGCCGTCCTTCAGACAGATTGTCTTCTAGTCAAGCAGCTAAAGTTGAGGAATTCCAAGTTGACAGCCAATGAGCATACGTTATATATACTTAGGACCGAGTTTTTTTAGTCCAACACACTCGTTGCTGCCTTCGTAACTAATTTCTTGTAAAGCAGAATACAGAACGCTAATGACGAAAATCGCAATATACGTCAGTAGCATTCAATATTTACAACAATTTTCTTTCATCACTTATTTCCACTTATATCCTCACGTGATCATCCACATTAGCACGGGAAACGTTCAGACAATTAATAATGTAGCATACATCCGCTGTATGTGAATTACGGCTAATGAGCTCGCGTTTAATCAGTGTAATAGATATTGACTACAGAGATAGAGAGATAAAATGAACACTCAACTCAGTTCGACAACCTACACTCGCTCAATTTTCTTAATGCAAATAGCATTTATCAATAATAGCAGTAAAAATTAAACACGAATGAAAATTTTATTGATGCTTACATTTACGTCTTTTTCAAAAAAAAAAAGAAAAGTACGCGCGACTTGCGATACACAAACAATAGTCTTTACAAATATCAGTACACGAACTAAAGCTACAAAAAATTATTCGTTGTCTACACGTCACCGCAATCTCTTTACAATAATACACAGTTTGTGGTAGCGTGGTACAGTTACGCGAGACATTTACTCAACAAACTTCGCGTTTTTCAAAAGAATGATCAGTAAGCTCGATTTCAATTTTTCAAAAATATAAAAAAAAGCAACGCCTTAAAAAAATAGAAAAGTAGAAAAAGTTGTCAATATCAAAGTGCCCAGCGGCCATTGCGTGTGACAAAAAATGACACAAAATTCGTTGTACAAAATTAGATAAGTAAAGTCGCACAGCACCTTGATTCACAAACACTTTCACAAATACAACCTATTTTATACGACAAAAACATAAAAAAAAAGGGGAAAAATCGTAGGTAAAAATTACAAATAAATTAAAAAAAAAAAAAAAAAGTAATAAAAACAAGCAAAAAATAATACTGATTATTCAATAAACATCGTCAAAAAATTTAGAATACACAACCTTGTTGACATTATCAATGAAAAAAAATATATATACATGAGCAAAAAGTGAGAATTCGCTAATAAAAAATAACTGAAATAAGTAAATGCGAAATCATTAAAATAATTCGATTTTAGGAACCAAAATACATCGTCGTCAGTGAGAATGAAAAATCGTGAAAAAGTGGCTAGTTTATGGCACGTAGACAAAATACAATGAAAAAATTAATAAATAGTATAAAAATGAGTGAGCTGATTGTCAGAATACCGAATAAAATACAGTACTGAGATTTAAGTAATAAATTAAGCATTTCCAGCGATGAGATCAAATTGTATCTCCGCGTGATTTTTAGAATTATTTTGGCATATCACTTGCACAGGAAAGTAAAATATTCAAATTACGGAAATGGAATGTAGTTATCACAATGAATAAAAAATTCTCGCACAGGGCGAAATTAAGTACGAATTAGAAGCTAGATACTTATATAATATTATGTACATCAAGTACAAATTTAAACGGCAGGAAAAATTAAATTAAATACACCGGGTACATTTCAACTTAAAATTAAACACGAAGTGTACAAATACGATCATATGACACATGAGTATTATACCAGTTAACTAATGGCAGTTCTTCACACTCTCGTCTCTTCATTCGTAGTATCTTTCCTGTAAAAAGTTCTTCGATCAGAAATAATTACAAACAACAAGTTTTACGGTGTAAATATTCTCATCTCACTGATCTGGGCCCTGTCGGGGAAGAGGGCATTTTGTCGAAAATAAATTTTCTACTGAAAAGTGTTATGATAGGCTATTCGCCACACATTAGAGTAATAAATTATGCAAGAAGGCTATCAAATTACCCAGAACATTAATTTGTGTAAAAACGCGTAAGTCACATGACAAGAAATCAGTCCATTTATTATTATTAGTTTGTGGTAAAAGGCGTAAGTCCAATGAAAGAAATCAGTCCACTTATTCCAGACTGATATTCATGTTCTGTTTTCCAATGCCAGCTGCAAGCGTTGAACAGGCTACATCAACTGCCCAGCGATCGTCAACTAATTAGGCTCACCCTGAAAGGGGCCCGAGCATATACTACCGTTTCAAAAAAGGATCAGTACAATTACCCGTTGTACCACGGTTTTCATGACGTATCAGTAATGGACCATGGTACAACAGAAAAAAAGGTTCCAGGTACACGAAGTATCTATGTTTTGATTTTGATTTTTTTTTTTTTAAACGCATAACACTGTTTTTTCTCGAATGAACTGTTAGATACTACTTAACACCCGAAACTACACCTCCGTACATAAAAACATACAATCGAAATGAACAATCTATGTTGCGAAATTAAACGCGTTAAAAAAGGTAAAAAAACAGTGGCGAATCCTTCGGTACATCTAGTCACGGCGATGTACCAAGGAAAATGGAGGGGAAAAGAGAAATTTTATAGTTTTGTACATGTATCAAAATTCTTTTTTCTCGCAATAATTTTCACAAAAATTTTCGTTTTTTCCTACCGCGTCGTCACTATGCAGCGTATCTTACATGTCGAAACTTCGTGTAGCCACTGCTCAAAAGATATCGTCAGCGAGTACATATACGATAAAAGAGATTGACTAGGGCAGGGGTTCCCAACCAAAAATTTTCAAGGACCCCTGAAAAAATCCCTATAATTTCAAGAATCCCTTATGTATATAATGCATTTAAATATGCTTCAAATTTGCTAAAACTGTCAAATTCCTGACGAACAAAACATTTTCGGATCAGCTCGCGGACCCCTAAGTCATCCTCCGCGGACCCCGGAGGTCAGCGGACCACCTGTTGGGAACCACTGAAGTCCGTATAAAAAACAGGTTTCACACATGCACACAGGAATATCTGGTGAGTGTGTGGTAGTGTATTTCGCCGCCAGGTTGAGAGATTCCCACTGTCTGGAGTTCTATTGCGTTTTTATTTGACGAAAATCAGGTTTTTACGAAAAAGTAATTGAATTTGTTGAGCTTAGCGAGAGACGGATTGATTTTATTATTTATAAGTAATTTTGTATTTTTATTATAATAATCAGAATTCACTTGCTTTATTATCCTAATTTTTATTTCCTGCAATCACTTAATCAAAATCCTGTTCCAATTTTTTTCATTTTTTCAGGGGAAAGAAAGAAATTGGAGGGGGCATAGGCGGATCCAAAATTTTCTCAAGGGGGAGGGGGGTTGAGAGAAGAACATGAATAGTAATACTAATATTAAATGAAAAATATCTAGTGACTGGTTTGTATTTTCAAATTTAAAAATTAAGTTCAAAGGGGGAAGATTTCCCGGGTCCATCTGTGGGAGGGGGTTTAATGAAGAGGTGCTACTGAAACTTGGAGATGTACCTTTAAAAAAAGCAGGATTCGCCACTGCAACCGCAACTTTTATCAGAATTTTTGCACTTCACAGTATATTTCTTCAAATATTGTTTATTTACACCTTATTAAATGGATGCAATGTTGCCAGGTACGTATACAACGTCACGCACGGTAATTGGTTTCATCTCACGTTACCTCACGCAGCTGTGAAAAGCATGGTATAACAGGTCCATGGCACACCACTCTCCCCTACCCTTAATTTGAAGACGAATTATTTTGACTATTCAAAATTTTCCAGTTAGTTATGTAAATTATCCAACGGTTTTTGCTTCATCTGTAACATTGTGTATTTTAATGCCCTTTTCTCCGACATGGTCCAATTTTATAAAGAAATCAAGTTTAGTTACCTAGCACACACAGAAAAAATGCCTATTATATTCACGTGACAGTGCAGGGAATAAGGTCCCACTTCGTCAATATGGAGTTACGAGTACTATACATTAGCTAAAATTTCTGACTAAATAAGACCTTGCGGAGCTCACTAGCTCCAAAATTTGCTGCGATATGGCTGTTTAAAGTAAAGATTTCAAAAAATCTGATTTTGAGAAAAATGTAATTTGAAAAAAGGTTTAAAAAAAACGAAAAATTAAAAATTCAAAGTGGCATATCTCTGAGACACATAAAGCTAGGAGGTCCGCGAGATCTTATTTTGTCTGAAATTTTATAAAGAATTTCGTCGACAAAGTGAGATCTTTTTAATTTCCAGGGACAACAAAATTCAGTATAGAGGCGGCAAAACAGGAAGGAGGTGGGTTCACGTTTTTGTTTGTAATGGGCGAACAAAGGCAGACAGAGACAAACGGTGAACGCCATTCGACTGAGGAAGGTTCATTCTGCTGAAATCGTCACGAATCTCGATTTCGACACGTTTAACCTTGATTCACAAAAATTGCCGTATCCCAAAACTAAGATCGAAAAAGTTGGACCTTATTCCTCGCATTGCCACATATTATCATAAATTTCCCCTAATCATACTAGGGCCATATTTCAAGTTATTCACAGAATATTAGAGGACAATTTTTCCATCTTTTTGCACCAACTGGAGTCCTCGTTATCTTCTCAAAACGTACAACTGATGAACAATAAACACGAGCTGAACATTGTAACAGAGGATACAAGATCAAAGTCACCACACGTTGAAATATGTACTTTCAAATTGAAACAGTTCAGCGTGCAGTTGTTCACAGTGTCGTGAACCAAAATACAACACAAATTTAAACACGTTCAAATTAGAAAATTGAAATAAGAATAAAATAAATATCTTACTTCACTGCGATTAAAATCCGTAAAGAGCAGCGTGAAAAATTACAAGGATTAATAAATTGATTATTTTATACCAATAAATAATATGAAATATGTACATTCGATAATCTTAAATACGTCACGGGTTAATAGGCCAAAATTTGATGTAACAAAATCCACATCAAATGTTGATTCATCAGCACTACCAATTAGCAGGAACTCACGTCCCAGTATCCCAACCCAATCAAAATAGCGCAATAATAACGATTTAAAAAAAAAATCATTTTAAATTCGTCACAAGTATTCCTGCTATACTACATTTAAACAAGATTCATGATCAGAAAAATTCAAGAATTGAGGACCGGGTTTCAAGAAGGTCCTAGAATTTCCTTAAAAAATAATTGAAACCCTAATGAGGACCTGACTTCCAAAACACGCTTAGTCTGAAATTACCGAAATTGAGATTTTAGCGTTATCTGGTGGAGAAGCAGAAAATACACATTCCAGCGTTCACCGCGAATTTCTATCTCTATTAGGAGGCGAGTTATATGTGTTCAAGGCACTGATACGACTATGATAGTAAATAGGACCTCAGTTGCGTTTTTTCTACCTTCCTGAATTTCTGTGTTTTGGACTAAGCGCGTTTTGGCAGTCAGGTCCTCTGTACAAACAATCATAGTTAGTTTTGATTTTTTAACTTAAATGGCGGACGGAACTATATCCACTGCTCAAATGGATGAACAGGCTGCTTGTTTTTATTCTCAGATGATGACTTGACAAAATGAGCTGCAACGTCTTCGCAAAATGTCTGCGGATATAGCCCAGTCTGTCATTCAAGTCAAAAAATCTAATCTGACTTTGGTTCTTTTCACAATGAAGAAGGTTTTTCAATTGATATTGACTTAATTAACTTTTCACAGGCGTCACATAGTTTTGTTCACTCGCAGACACGCAGTAGTAAATTCAGTGATGTTGGAGGGTTGGAGGGGAGAGGTACAGAAACTAAACAGAGTAATAAAGTTCTCGTCTCTGAAAACTGACTTAAAAATTTCGCATTCATTAATCTCGTTTCTGAATATTTTAAAACGCTTCTTCACAACTTGCTGTATCGTTTTTGATTTTTTTTTTCAATTTTTTTCGAAAGGGAAGGGAATACAAATATTTTGGATCCTCGCCCGTTCCAATGCAACTGGGTGAATTTCATCACCAATTTGCAAACAATAGTATGTTTATTGAACAATCTAGTTTTCCGGGACACAGAATTCATTTTAGAACTTGTTTCGGCTGTTACTTTCACCCTGAAGGACTCCGACCAAGCACAGTAGCAAACTAGTGTCTATATGTAAACTGTCATTGTATACCAAGATAGTGTAATGACCCAGCTGGTTACCTAGTTTTCGAGATATAACAATTTCAATGATTTAGGCCAAAAGTATCGACTGTTTTTGAAGCGAAGCTTCTTTACGCAGATTCAAGGTTGGTAGTTAACGTAAAAAAGTGAAACGAACGTGAACGCGAAAACATGCAACGGAAGTGACATAGTAACTCTCCATCCGCATTTAGTAAGATAGAGAGAAAGAAGGGGGAGAGAGAGAAACCACAGACTGCTTCCCCTCCACACCTCCGTTAGCAGTTTTCTGTCAGATAACATTCAGTACACGCACCTATCGACTGATGTCGCAACTCACACAGTGCGAAAGAAGCTTCGTTTCTGTCGGGTGTCCCTCGACATCTCACGCATTTTCTTCTTTTTTTTTTTCTTTTAGCAGTTCAATACGGAGAGAAACTTCCTTTTTCTTCTCTTGCTTGCTATAGATCAATTTTAGGTAGGAAAGGAAAAGGGACTACTTGGTCGCTTTCAATCATGTTCTAAACTTGTTCTAGAGACATGGAACGTATTCAGGAACACATTATGAATATCAAGTGACGTATCCGTTATCCTGAGCATATGAAATAAATGGCTTGGGGCGGTAGGAAAGAGTTTAAATAGTTGGATCACATCTTCGAACCCCCAGTTCACCAATAGCTGGATTACATCTTCAAACCCCAATTTACCAAATTTTAGAAAATAATTTTTCAAAATTTCTTCTTCATCAACTTTATAAACGCTGTTTCTCAAAAGTTACTCTATTTTGTTTATTCTTCATACAATCGCTATAGTTTAGCCAATTTTAGACCTCGATACTTCCAAGAGGTCTCATTCAAGTAGAAATTTTATTTAGAATAAGAATCTAGTCTCAACTCAATACCAGCCAAGTGGGCCCTCATTCTATCTTAATAAACACCGACTATCTGGTAAAGAGACAAATATGTAACATTGAGCAAAGAGATTAGAGAGATTTGACTTTTCAAACCTGGATCTTGCTTTTGTTTTTCGTGACAAGGGAAACTGCCTGCTTTCAGTAATTTTTTACAGAGAAAAATCTGCTTATTCAGAAAGATAAAATGTTGAAAATTTATAATTTGCATAGAGTTGAAAGAAATTGAATCCAATGAAAGAACTCTAGAGAAATTCAAACTAAACAAGGAAAACAAAATGAACAGAAATCAATAAAAAGTGAAATACATGTCATAACTAGTGATGAAAAATTAAATCAGAAAAAAAGTTCTACTTTTAATATTTTAAAATGGCTAAATACTCATCGTGAAAACTCGATTGATTCTTGTTTCAATTTTTGGACGTTATTAAAAAATGCTGAGTTGGAAAAAGTTGAAAAATGCCACAAAGAACATGAGGAAACCTACTCATGTTCCTGTATTTGTCAGAGTAGCCAGAAATTTTTTTCTTGGTTTCGCTGGAGCTCGGGAGAAGAGATATACCGACGCAATTTCACGGACTTCAGGTAGGTAACCCAGCTGGAATTTTTTTCAGCAGAGAGGGAGGGACTGAAGATCAGGTTTTCAATACACAGGAGGAGAAAATTAACATTTTCTTACCCTTACAACCCCAGCAGTACCATACACCAACACTATGAACAAGTGGGTATCAATCATTTTATAACATCAACACGGTTCCGTAGCATTTTCGTTGTCAGGGTTGCCAATTTAGCCATCTTTCGGCTATTTTTAGTCAATTTTGAAAATTTTATACGATTTTTCAAAATTTAATTTAGCCGATTTTTAAAATGCAGCCTGAAATTGGCTAGTTCCGAGAAAATTTAGCCGATCGGTGATTTTTCTGCAAGATTTGCATGTAAAAGAGTAAATCAGTAAGGTGTTACAAAAAAAAAGGCCTTAATATCCACGTACTACTAAGGCCCTTTTCTTGTGACACGTCACATTCAGCAGAAAACAAGTGTTAAAGCCTGAAGCAGTGAAGCCTGAGCATGGTTCTGGGGAGTACACCTTTGACTTTATAGATATAACTACGTTATATGAACTGGTAATAGTCGAGAAAAGTTGAATGTAAACAAAGGCAATTTGCCTTGAAGAAATTGAACGTACCCTATAACTATACAGGTACTATATAGATATAACTACGAACAGGGCAAATTGCCTTCGTTCACATTCAACGATGCTCCATTTAAACCCAAACCTGTGTAATTCTTATCACTATTACCAGTCCATTCTCTATTGTCTAAGGAGTACACAGAGATGGGCGTTGCTCTTGAAGAGCAAGTTGTTCACTTGCTCTTGTTCACTATTTGGTAAACTTAGTTCTGAACTAGTTCATCTCCCCCAAAAAAGAACAAGAAAAAGAACTAGTTCACGATTTTTGGACCTGATCAACTTGTTCATTCTTTGTTCATCTATTTTTTTTTTCCTTTTTTGGGCTTTTTCTTGTATATTTCCACTTTCCAGACTTTAGTTTCAACTTTTTCATAATGGTTTCAGAGTTACAATTACAAATTATAACAAAATCTCATAGGATTTCAATAGAGATTAAAAAAATTGTTTGAGTAATAGCCTAGTTTTCAGTTGTAGGCTATTACACAGAAAAAATTTTTGCTCGCAATTTTTTTGTACAAAAACCCTATTTTTAAATGAGCAAGACCAAGAGCAAAGGTTCTCGTTAATGAACAAACGACGAACTAGATCAGTTGGAAGACCAAGTGAACAAGAGCAAGAACTAGTTCACTAAAAATGGAAAAGAACAAGAGCAAGAGCAAGTTCACTAAATAGTGAACAACGCCCATCTCTGGGAGTACATTATAGGTACGCTACTTTTTTTTTTCTTTCTTTTTTCATTTTATATTTTCTAAAGACCATTTTCACAGTATTTTTAGCCGATTTTTATAGACTTAGCCGATTTTATCATTGAAACTGGTTGAAAAAAAATACATAAATGGCAACCCTGCTGGTGATATCCAACCTCAATCTGAAGCCATGAGCTTAACCCCTCACCCCCTATTAGATAGAGACAAAAATCATAGGAATATAAGAATAACCGGAGATGCGATTTTTAAATTTTAAAAGTTACTCAATGATTTATACTGCAAAACTGGACTTCAAAATTGAGGTTATGATTTACAACTGAAAACAGAGAACTTCTTCGAACTTCTTATCCGCTCCGTATTAACTCAATAATGTGAAGAGCGGAATTAGCTATGGTACAATAAGATCTGCTTCATCACTTTATAAAACAGGTGTTAGCAGAGGCTTTCTTTTGATATGAAATCACAGGTAGCCAATGGTTTCCTTCACGATTGTGTTACCCTGACCTACCGATTCTATCGTGCAGTAGATAACCAGCGTTCACTTTATTCAACTAAATTGCTGGATTTGAACCACGGCTAGCCACGATACAAGTTAGAGACCAGTTTTCATCCGTCACATTTTTCAAAATGAAATTTTCAGTCACTACTGAGAACCCCTCATTTTCAGACTGTTGAAAAAAAATTAAATTCCCACTGACTGATCACCTTCAAACTGAAATAATTCAGCTGTTGAAATACTCGTATATCCGTACAAAAGGCACCGATTGATCGTATCTTCTCGATTCATAAAATAAATTGTATATTTTGATACAGATCTGTCAATCCTTCAAAATGACTGTATCTGACCCCTAGTAACTTGGAATTTTTTATGGAGCAATTCAAAGGGAAAACTGCTGTTGCATTATACATATGCCAATTACACAGGGCAACATAAAGTTAATATTGCATCATACATGTCAATTACATAGAGCCAGATAAAGTTAAATGTTGCATCATGCATCAATTTGCAGTGACTGACAAACGTTTCAATCAACCTCTAAATTTTCTTGTGTCCACTGGCTATCACGCATGATTTTTATCTCTAGTATAATAACTGAGATAGCGTATTTAATCCCTTTGATGTAAAAATTGAAACACGGGCCATTTGCTCGAGAACGGAAATGAATTAATGCCCAGACCTAATTTACGAGTATCTTCACACTGCCATACATCGGATATACTCGGGATAAGATAGATCGATAGATACGAGAAACATGGAAAATTAACAGAATTAGCAAAAGAAATACACGTACACAAGGTCATTAAGTTACATCTTCCAAAACATCACGTCCAATTTCAGTAATAGAGACGAGGGGTCGTCGGGGTCAATTAGCGTTTCGGTACATATAACATTAGAAACGATACAAAACTATTTTGCAGTTTCAAAGCATTTGAACCACTAGGTTACACGACCAAGAAGAAAAGGTCGGGACTCTATTAACCCGCCATTAACAGGAATTTCATGAATATCCACCTTTTACCGCTAGTTCAGAAACGAGGGCCACACAAATCTGCATTTCAAAAGTGAAAAACCGCATTTCCATACAATCATGTTTTGAAAAAGGATCCAAGTTCTTCCGAGTTCAAGGTCTCTTTTCCCGGACGTTCCAGCATAATTACAATCCTTCAATGTTCAGAAATAGAATGTGACTCGCATTCAATATCTAGTTCGAATTGGGGTCGTCAATACCTCAACGACTCCGGCACGAGGTCACTACTCCCTGGAATATTCGACATTTAATTTAAGGAAGAAGAACTAAGCCATCGAGGTACTCACTCTGATTCGGAAATATTAGCGATGCCATATTCGTTGGACACATTGAACGGTCTCCTCTGCATCGGCAGCGTCGATCCCAATCCCAACAAACTCGCATCGCTACCTCTTCTCGAATCGCGGCCTACGCCATACCGCGCATTCTCCTCACTTCTCAGCGACAGATTACTGCCTTTCTTCATGTTGTAGCTGCGAACCGACGACTCGTCTCCGCTACGACCGATATTCTCACTGTAGTAAGTGGGTTCGTAAGCTCGACTGACGCTGTGCACCGACATCTCATCAGCGCCCCGATGTTTCCGATCTATGCTGCTATGCGACGAATGAATGCCGCGGTTCATGTCCAGACTCCGCAAGGACGCGGGCAAGTCGCCGTTATAGCCGAAATCGGCTCCGTCATACGCCCTGTCGATGCTTCTTATGGACGAGCGATTGCCTAACGTTCGGCACAGATCTAGGTTAGGGCTATGCGAGGCGCTCAATTTTCTAGCCGGTAACTCGGCGCCACGCAGCATGCTTATGTAGGGTGAACTACAGTGATCTTCTTCGGCTGAAAATACAAAAAGATCATTAGAGGGGCAACTATCACGGCCTAATTTATATCTATGGCAATTCTATACGAGTCAACCAATAGGTTTCCGGATGGTCAGTTGTACAATGCGAGCTATTCTAATGCAGTCCTTCAAAACTAACCTGTATACGGAAACGAGTACTTCTCGCCCGCAGTTCCCCCCTCATCATAGTCCGCTTCCGACATCCGGCGTTGCTCGTCCAGCTCCGCAAACTTATGACTAATGTTCATGAGCTTGGGTTCGAAACTGACGTGCGACACGGTTACGTTATTCTCGATGTCGCTCATCTTTGGATCCATCCACCGATGCGGGTACGGTTCATCTTCCTCAGCTGCGTATCAAACACAACAGTTTCAGTGCCCTAATTCCATCTTTCCCGCACCATAGTAACAGCCCGATGCGTAAAATCCCACCAGTTACCCGGGTAACTGAAGGGGAACAAGGGTAATCTCAGGGTAACCGATGTTAACAAATGGGTGACTTTTCCGCCGCGGGTAACTAGAGGGTAACTAATTGCGTAGTATCCCGCCAGTTACCCGGGTAACTAAAAAGGAACAAGGGTAATCTGAGGGTAACTGATTGCGCATCAGGAGAGAACAGTATTTAAATTACTCACCGATATTAGAAGAATCGTTCAACTGTCCTGCCCAACGAGGCGAATAATGATACGACTTCAGGTTGGGAAAGAGTTGCGAGTTCGCGATCACGTTCAAATGAGACGGTGGTTGAACGGTCGGCAATCGAGATACCGGGGATCCGGAGCACGCTGCGATCGAATCTTCGATCACGTTCGGCAGATAGCCCGAAGTTAAGTGCGCCACGCTCGAGGTAGACACGCCGATGTTCTTCGACTTACGCGACGATCGATGCGACTCTTCTTCGTCGCTGCTGTGTGATGAAGCCAAATCCAAACTGTGTCTCTCGGCTGACGCCTGCAAAGCGAAAGAACGCATTAACGTCGTTTGAAAAACAAAATCGTATTCTGGATCGGGAGAAAGATCGAGCGCAGGGTCAATGGACTAACCTCGGAATCGGAATCGGACGTGTGCTGCGCCGGTTGCAAGGCGGAGGTACCGTCAGAGGCACTGGGCTCGTAGTTGCTGGTAGAAGTAGATGTATTGCGCACTTGAACGTCGCTCCTGAAACAGATCGTCGATCAGTTTTGTTTCTTCAAAATATATTGAAGAGGCAACGGTGAGAAAGGAAAGAACAGGAGAGTAGTAGGAAGGAGAGGAGGAAATAGGTTCAGTAGGGAACTTCGAATCCTGGTTCCAACTCGTCGGGTTTTGTCAACAAATTAAACTTGGGTCTATGGGGTTACAACAGAGTCAGTGACTGCTGAGACGCTCACTTAATCAGAAATTATAGTTAGGCACAAAAACTGCAATTACAATACAGCTTGGCCAGGTTTTTTAATATAGATCAGCGCACAAAAAAAAAAAAAAGTGACAACAGTTTGACGGACTAGACTGGATATTTAATAAGCTTCCCTTTGGTCTCCTCCTGAAGGAATATTCAAAGTACTTTTTCAAGCCTAAGGTTCCAGTTGCAATTGCTTTCTTGAAAGAAACAAAATAACTAGGGAGTTTCGCCCCTTAGCTGCTTCACGGCTCAATCCTCACCCCGATCTACGCTTTGGGCTCGCTTCCTGCTTGGCACTACGAATCTCACTTTCCGAAAATGAGTCTGTTTTCGTCTACAAATGTAAAAATTCGTCAATCTGTCTGCTAGTATGTCTATCTAACAATCTGTTGCCTGCCCAACTAAATGACTTTTCATCTGAGGAAGCCAAGTTTCCATTACAGTGAGTGACTACTCATTAGTCTAGGCGAGTCTAACAAAATATCAACATAGGTTATGACAAGTCTTCATGAGATGAAGAGATAAAGAGGCGGAAGTACATAGGGACGGACAGATGAAGAGGACAGAATGAAAAACCGGATATCTATTGAAATCAGAAAGCAAAATTGCTTCGCTTTAGCTTATAATTGTCTGATTAGGATTTCAAGTAGAATTGATTCATTATCGCGAACACCTTGAGGTCATATTACAGGATGTTACTGGAACCTTTCAAATGATCTGACATTTTCCAATTTGCGGCAAAATATAATTGAGTCCGTTCTAAAAAAAATAGTCTAAGTGCCAAAAATACTTTTTTTTTTCCGCAACACATTTTTTATCTTTGCATCAGAATGTTGGACCTACAGAGGTGCGCTCTTGAGGACAATACGGAAAAAATTCAATTAGATTTTCGAGCGATGGAATCACAGTGGCAGATCGGCGATACTTTAGACTTCATATGCCATTCATAATCGTATATTTGGCACTGAGACCATTTTCTTCGGAAACAGTGGCGTAGCCAGGATTTTTCCACGAGCGGATCAGCAAACTTTTTTTTATAATGTAGTAGTTAGCTGCCTAGACAATGTTTAGTCGTTCAGTCTGTCCTTTCATATGTATTCTGGCTTTAAAGAAGATCAAGAATTCACCAACTGATCGGGGGGGGGGGGCTACACCTAATATGAACTGTATGTTTTCACATTGACGTATCAGTATGTTGTGCTTTTCAACTTCAATTATGCATCTGAATTTAAATTTCATTTCGCGCATTTATTTACTGTGATACTCCCAGCATATAAAAAATTCTCATCGCAAGGGGAAGGGGATCATCCCCTAACTCTCCACCCCTTGGCTACGCCATTGTTCGGAACAGACTCGTCTTTTATACAAAGCTAAACTTTATCTTGCCGGCTTGACTATGCATGACCGAAAATCATTCCGAACAAAAAGCTGGCAGACAGAACAGAAAGAAAGACAGAGACAGCAGTCAGCCAGTTAGACAGATATATTAGATACAAACTGACACGAATTCAGAGAGGTAAGGAGACCTTAGCTCTCGATTCCGTACCTGTCTAGCACAAAGAGAACTGCACACAGCAGAGACCTTAGACCCTACATCATAGTCCTCAGTTCTTGGAGGAACAGCATTCTCTTTTTTTTTTATAACATGTAATTTATTGACTCGAGGACTACTTTTACCAACCCGGTTTTTCTGTAGTCCTCAGGTTATCACAGAGTGATTAACAAGCTTACATAATATAGACATTTTTAATCATTTTTTCATATTCATTTTCATTATTCTATCTACGTAATTAATTATATTTATTGTTTCTGTTTTATTTATAAACTATTGGCCATGACTATTTTTGTTCCGAACTGTTTCCTTATTTCTTAGAATGCTGAACAGCTCAAAAATGTGTAGTCAGGAGAATCAGTTATTTTGTTACAATTTTGACAGTCATAATTTTCTCAATTTTGAATATTTTTAAAATATTCACCAAAATATCCGTGACCTATTAAGAATTATGTGAGGTAAAAGTTCGGATTAAGTTCTTTATTTTAATTTCTGTACTCTTAGGAATTAATTTGAAGGTTTTCTGAGCTATTTGGTTGCTGTAGATTATCTTTATTCTAATTTTGCTTCGTGCTCCATTATTTCCCTAACATAGCTTTAGTTCTATTTTTATCCTTAAACCAGTCATTATTGTTACTGCCCATGATTCCATATTTTATTCTTATTTGTTTGAATGTGGAGCAGTTTAGAAATGTATGGTCAGGAGTGTCTATTTTCCTCTTACAGTTTAGGCATTTGTCGTTATCAGTTATTTTAATCTTTTTTAAATATTCTCCAAAGTTGCCATGACCGGTGAGAAATTGAATGAGGCAGAAATTAGGTTTGAGCTCTTTATTCTAAATTCTTTCTTTTATACTGGTCATGATCATGAAAGTTCTTCGGCCTGTTAGTTCATTATTGTAGCGATTTTGCCACATATTATTATATTTATCTTGAGTTTCTTTATTTTTTCATTAATTTCTTTTTTATTCTGCTTTGAACTTGTAATGTTTTCTATTTCATTGCATTTTCCAATTTGTAGATCAATGGGCAGGATTCCAGCTACAACATTTGTTACAGTGTATGACACTGTTCTATAGGCAGAGATAACATTCAGAAGTATTTTTCTTTGCTCTTTTTTAATTTTATTCTCAGTTTTTTTGTTTATTTTAGGATAATAAATTGTGCTTCCGTATTCTATTATTGACCTGAAGAGAAAAAGAGTATAGAATTTTCCTGTTTGTATATCTTAGTCCAAAAATAATTCTGTATAGTGCTGTAATTTTAATGGAATATTTCTTGATTTTTTCTCGTATATATTTTAATATGACTATTGAAATTTAAATGTTCATCTATAATCATGCCCAGGTATTTAATTTCCTTCGAACATATTAGCTTCCTGTCTTTTAGTTGTAGTATGTTGGCAATTTCTTGTTCGAGTTTTTCTTTTCCATGTTTTTTTGTTATTAGTAGAATGCTTGTTTTTTGTGGATTTAGATTTAGTCCCAGTTTGTTTTAATTGTTATTTATTTGTTTAATTTCTATGTTTATCTCCCCCACATATTTTATGTCCTTTATCCCCGCTGTCAATAAGAAATCATCAGCATAGCTAATTAAGTTAAGATTCTCCTTTGCTTTAAATTTATGATGTACCGCTGCTATTGCTATGTTGAAGATTGTAGGCGAAAGGGCGCTTCCTTGTGGTACCCCTGCATTCAGTTTCTGTTTGTAAAGTAGGTCGTCGTCATTACAGAATCCGACTTCGCGGTTTTCTAAGAAGCTTTTAATCATTTTTAGTAGGTTAGTTTGTACTTGGTCTTCCCTCAAGCATTCTAATATTGCCGACCATTTTATTGAGTCAAATGGACCACTGATATCAAAGCTGAAAGGGGAATTATTTTGTAATCAAAGTTTCTCTTGTACCTTTCTATTATATTCATGCATTTATTACCTACTTTTTCAGTGGATTTTTTTCTTATATATCCAAACTGATGATTGTGTAGCGTTTTATTGATTGTTATATGTTTTTCAATTTTTGCCCTGATGATTTTTTCGAGAACTTTTCCTAAATTAGGCAATAGAGCAATTGGGCGGTAAGACTGAGGACGGATGGGTTTTTTCCCGGTTTATTTAATAATTTTATTTTACCAATTTTCCAATAACTTGGGAAATCACGGAGTTCTAGATATTTGTTGTAAATTGTTATCAAGAGGTCAGGATGGTTTCTGTATATGATTTATATCCTGGATTCAAATAGCATATCAAAATTCAAGCAGCACATTACTCAGCTATTCGATTAAGACAGCCCTCCAGAAGGACCGGGGTGGAGCGAACAGTAGCTAGCAGGAAATATAAAGAGGTCCAGGATTTCGGATTCAAGATTATGGGATGAGGTCGGCGCGGCACGTTAGGGGATTCCAGCTATTTTTTTTTTTTTTTTTTTTAGGGCTGGCAAACAAAACAAAAATCGTTTTTCGCTATCGGCTTTTTATTTTGTTACAAAAAATTTTCATTTTTCTCTTCATTATCATTTTCATTATTTCAAAACCAGAAAACCTTTTTCCGTTTTCGTTATTAATTTTGTTAGTCGTTCGTTATCGTTTCGCGTTTCGTTTGTCGGCCCTGTTTTCTGTTTTTCTTTTCTTTCATTTTCTTTTTTTTAGTTCGTTTGTTCTTTTGTTTTTTTTTTCTTTCTTTCTTTTCTTTGTCACAATTCCCTCTATCGTAATTGGCCAACCGGCTGTGATAGAGGGAATTGAAATATACATTATTATTATTATTATTAATCTATCTGCTTGCGTGTGGGTATAACAACTGACTGGTTCTCAGTCCACATGTCAATAATTTTCGACAACTGACTATCTTCTAGTCATCTAGTCTAGCTGGATTTTGAAATAACAGGCACACTCTCGTAAATTTTAGAATTTGTTAAGTAGGCAACCCACTCGTTTTTCCATCGGCGGTGAAAGCGACGAAGCAGAAACCAGGTAGTTCTTAAGAGATACATTTAATTGAGTTACGAAAATTCTCACCTGTACGGACTGCTGCTGGTTTTATTAGTCGATCTAGACGTCGTGCTGGACGTGGATATTCCGATTTGCCTTCTGGCGGCTTCGAATGTACTCACACCAGCATTTCTGTACGCTAACGACGATCGCTACAAAATACAATACGAAATGAACTCGACTTTGAACACCCAAAGAAATGGCCGCTGTGCTGGAAAAATCTCCGACGAAGCGTTATATTTTTTCTACTTACCGCCGGATTGGTATTCGAATGACTGGTACTCTTTACAGGACTATCAATGTCCTCCTCCGGTATCGGCGGCACTTTGCGGCCAAGCATGTTCATGAAAACGCTGTGCAGGCTGGCTCTGATTCGCACGTTTCCAAAACAAAATCCGCACAGCGTGAACCACGCTTGTAGGGCAACCACTACCGACAGCACATACGTCAGAATGACATCTCGTTCCGTGCCAGTCAACAGTTCCAACATCCAGACGGCGACCAGTAACGGCAAAGAAACTACCGAGAGCCACAAAAGTGTTCTGAAAAGTTAAAATTTGCATTCACATGAACAATCACACCAAAAATTCCAATATAAGACTCAGAATTTATATGCATTCTTATAAAAATAACTACATTCGACTGAAGCTGTATTAAGAAAAATAGTCAAGCAAAAACCCTTCTGGAAGGGGGAAAAGTGACCCCACTTCAATACGTTATCACTTGACCATTAAAAAGCGAGAAGTAATGCAAAATCATTCGCAATTTTGAAAATCACGAATTGGGGCATCATCTTCGCTTTCTCTTAAAACTAAATTAATTAGTTCGACAATTGCTACGTCTACTCATTCTAGAGGTCAAGGTATAACCAGTACATTTTTCTGGAAGGGAGGAGGTAGACACGAAAAATAACTACTAAAATACAGAAAAGGCAGTTGAAACCTGAGGAAAAAAGGACCTAATTTTTTCAATTTTGCTGACTGGATACTAGAGTTTGCTGAGGGTCAATTTTTCAACATTATTAGAAAGACAACTCTCCTCTTCTGCTTAGGGGCCAAATACATAATTCAGAATAAGATTGGTCCTTCATAGACACCAAGTCATACCTTAGAAGGCATTGTCACCCTCAGTGTGAATTTAAAATATTACGAAGCTAAGGCGAGAGGCTGTGGGGGTACATCCTTTTTCTCTAACATAGATAACATTGGCATTGAATGCCGACGGTACTATCCTATCATACACCCCTGTCCAGATTTCCACTGCAGTAAATCACTTCGGAGGAAGGCTTTTTGCAGAAGTACCTTGACTCATAATCGGGATATTTACCTGAGATTTCCAAATCCAGCCACATGATCCTTCAGCGTAAACGCGGCCCGCAAAGACAAGAGTAAGACGACCAGATTACATAAAACCAGAACACAAACCGGACCAACTAGACTCCACACGACGGACTCGTAGAGTGACAACCAACAACTAATAAAACAAAACAAAAAGTTACAAGATCGGCTCAGTGAATGACACACCTTCAGTCCTCAATTTACGGCAAACACGATCTTACAAGAAGTAATTTCCGTATTGTTCGGCACGCACACCCACTGACAGTCCAACTATGATGGCTGGCAGCCCATAGCCCACAGAATGATAGAATCCCATCTGGCCGTGATTCACGTCTCTCATTTCGGTCAGCATTCGGTACAGATGCAATGAACTCACCAACGACCACGACATCACGGTTAGCCACAGATAGTGCAGACCTATGGCCACCATTTTGCAGACAAACTGAAAAGCCAACCGCATTCGTAAGTTATAACGTACAGATACGAGGTTGATGGCGAGAATCTTTAAATTAGTACAAGTACCTCGTTCGAAACTATCGTCACTCTACTTTTCAAGGCGAATAAGAACAGACATTGCGTCATCAGCAAGCAGAACGTGTGATTTATGCATATCGAGCTGGAGTTAGTTTTGGCTCGCAGCAAATTCAGCAGAATCCACGCCAATACTAACGCGCTCACGGCTATTGCGAAGGCTACCCACGACACAATATCCTCGACAACAGTGAATTCGGCGACATACTGCAAACAAAATAAATAGTACGTATGTCATTATCGCGAGGTAAACACGAACAGAAAATTTACACGGAAACAAGTGAAAACTCACGTCGCCGCCGATTTCGTCGACAAGAACTGCAAACGTGGACAGTTGATTACAGGTGCAATTAATCAAAACCGGTAGAGCCGATGTTTTCGATGAGATCACGTCGGGTACAACGGTGAGACATCCCGCTCTCGTCCATTCACCGTGTCTGCAATGAAAGAATTAGGTTATTTATCGAACAGAAGTACATAAAGTAAGTCCACACGAAAATGTCGGTAACTATTGTCGAGTGAGAAATGTCAGTCAATGACTAATCATTTTCCGCGAAACGTGGCGAACAAAACTTCTAAGATGTTTAATGTGTAGCATAGGAAAATTGAATGCCCCAATCCGGCTAGTGGACACCGTGAGGAAAATAGTCCACAGCAATCTGTCACCCAAGTCATCAAAAACCCGGCCCGAGAACTTAGTTTATGGTACGTGGCCTCTCTGGACACTTTTAAAATTAGTTTCCCCTTGGTGGGCCTGGTCCCCAGGAAATTTACGTCTATCCGGATGGCTCAGGTCGTCAGTAGTATTTTATTAGTTCTTTCTAGTGGAGTATTCTAAGGACATGGGCCATCGTGGACTCGCCCAGACCCCCGTGGGGTTTGGTAGCGGTCTTTTGTTTAACACCTATAAAATTATGATGATAGCAGACTGAACGTTCCGAGCTATTGGGAGTTATTAGCCCCCTTCATCGGCAATCTACAGCCGGAAATTCCTCAAAGGTAAGATCTGTGGGAGGAATCTATTCTTCCAGAGGTTTTATTCCCAAATTTTGGGAGGGACATCCGATTTTCGGGGAAAATTGCTATAAATGAGCAAAAGACTGTGTCAATTTTAGTGTAAATCTCTCTCTCTCTCAAGGAACATTTGTCAACACTGCAATTCGAAATGAATATGAAATTACCCTCGGACTGTAGTCCAACGAACGCATTGTGGATTAGAGTGCGGCGCGATCAACTTTCCATTCAACCAAATTCGCAATCGGATAGGCACCGGCAGCGGAACAACATCTAGCAAATTCGTTGTCATTATACCTTCATCAGACGTATCGCGCTTCCACTTGAACTGATCAACTAAACAACAGCAAAATGTTAGTAATCTCTGATAATTACTAAATCGAAGGCCGATATATATTCACAACTCATACCTGTGTGATGGTTTATGGCAACCACGACGGAAATGACCGGAGACCCAATGATGAGATCGATACCATATCGTTTAGAAACCGTGTCATCATACCGAACTGGCATTAACGAGCCGAGATTCTTATACTGAGCGTAACCCACAACTGCGTTATCTGAACGGGTAAACGGCTCTTTCATAGATATTTCACCTGAAGCAGAATATACAAGTTAGTAAAGCCATATCCGCGGAAATGACACAGCGCAAAAACAACAAGCAATAATCACCTTCTTTCAATACTTTAATTCCCAACAGCTCGATAGGAATCATAATTTGCGAGTAGACATCGAATTTCGATTTATCCATCAGGTAATTATTATACTTGGGAAAGATCACAGTCGGTCCGGTTGCACTTCTCAAGCCCAGTATTTGAGATCCTGTTTTCAACGACTTCACCTGAAATATAATCATCATGAGAACATGATTTCAAGTTCGTATCAACACGTACTAAAAAACAACTGAAGGACAGAGATCATACTTGTAAACTGGATTCCAAGATAGATGAAGTATCCGGCAGAACGACTTTCTCTTGCATCCTTCCTGGAATCTCCAAGGACGAATCCAATTGGATACCGTCACTCTCGTATCCGAATAAGCTTTCGGGCGTGACAATATCGATTCCAAAAGCTAGAAAACATTTCACAGTTTAAATAAAATAACAAAAATAGGAAGTTTCTTTCTTCGGCACTTGGATGAAAGTCAGATACTTTTACTATTCATCTATGTTATTCTTCAGTCCTTTCGGTCTGTCTATAACTTCGTCAGCGGACTGAAGAAATAGGAGACTGTTCCAGTATTTGCCTGTCTCGCAGGTTAGTTTCTCTTTGTCTGACGGATTGTTTTCCATTTTTGACGGCATTTCGGGGTAACAAGGACGAATTTGCTTCGGAGTTCAGGTAAGCAACTCGTCTGGCAATTTTTATCGTCGGGCAACTTTCCTTCCTGTCTATTTGCCTGCTCGTTTTTGGGCTATTTGTCAGTCTATCTGTCTACATGTCTGTTTATTCTATCTAACTGCGGGGTTTTCATTCCATCTACCACCTTCGACTAATAGGCTGTCAGGCAAACAAGAGGTGGTCGTCTGCCTTGAAACTGGCTAGCTAGTAGTCTTTTGACCACGCTGGAACAGGTTACCAGGTCTTATCCTGTAATCTGTTCGATTTCAGGTAGGCAACCAACTGGCGTTCATTTTTCAGTGTAAGGAAAAGAATAAAGGCAAGTTTCTTAATATTATACAGAAAAATACCAGTACTTTTCATACTTTCCAGTATTTCTATTATAAGTAGATTTACTCACCAATATTGGATGTAACAATTTCAAATGGATCGGTGTATGTATCGCGTTGGTTCGTGGCCAATGTTACCAAATATTCCCAAATTGAATGCAAAATTGAGTCGGGTGTTTCGTTAATCAATTTTTTAATACCATCCCAGTGTGACTTTTCTCTGGTATCGATTATTCTGCTAATGCCCAAAACAACGTTCTACCGCAGAGAATATATCACACGTAAGAGCATATTTCCGATACTACAACTAATGGTTCAGCTATGGCAGCATCACTTCTTACCTGCATATAATCTTTATCCTGACTGTGAGTGAGATTCAAGCCCATCTGCGACTTCTCGTAGGAAAGCAGACGTTGGATTATTTGCTCAGCGATGAGTATATCCGCTCCGTAGAGCGGGTCGGTATTGTTGCAAGCTTTCTTTATCAAATTGGCAGTTTCAATAGCTACGAACGTGTTTATTTGCACATTTCCATTCTCCAAATCTACAAGCTACACAAACAAATTTAAGAGTAGTTTTTTTTTGTGTTTTTTTTTTTAAATAAGCTTTACCAGGAAACGAAAAGAAAAAGCCAAGGGCTCACCAGTTTTCTCAGACTAGTGAATGAATCTGAAGTACAGTTGAAGATATCTGGAGTCTGCCATCCTTCCAGCGTGTTATCACACATACGAGATGCCTTTCCTTGTGATCCTGCCGGGCAAGACTCTACTGCTGTTTTTCCAAATTCGGTATGTCTCCACCAAACGCCGTCAGCGAAATTACGAGGGCAACCATCATAAACAACTACATCAAAATTTCAATTAGCATCAAATTAAATGACCGGAAAAATTACATAATACTGAACCTTCCTCACAGGTGTTCGTGCTTAGTTAATTAAGAAAAGTCCTGAAGTCTTTCTGCATCACTCAAATAGTGTCACATAGTATCATGATATTTTGTTTGAATTTCTATTTGGACCACTCAAAGCGACGGTGCGCTGTTCTGATAGAAGGAAATAATTCATTTACAGGCATAAGAAAAAAATTATGAAAACGAAAGCGTTTATCGAAAAAATGAATAGAACAAAATTTGTAGTACATAAAATTTCCTTTCCATTGAGACCATTTTTATTTCAATCTGATAAATTTTTCTAAAATGTGTAGGGTTTCAGTAGTTCCTTTATTTCACGTGCGTAAAATTGTAGAGGGTGACTCTTTCGCACTGGCAGTCCCAGTTTACATGTTTTTTTTTCTTCTTTTACTAGACCAGCGGCTTTAGTATTGAAGCAAAGATTCTTTAGGGCCAGTATTATACAACTTGGTAAAAAATACTGGCCCTAAATGACGCAGTTTGGAAGGGAGAGAGCGAAATTTTTAAAATACCAAAACAAAAAGTCTTCTCATTTCGAAATAAGGAAAAAGTCTTCTCTTTTCTCAGTAAGTCCGGAAAAAAGAATTATGAGAGAGATCAGCAAAATAAGGTAATGTCCTCGAGGCCTATGAATGCTTCTTCAAAATGGCTTGAGCATGAATTCATCAACACATAAAATGTTCTTTAACATAGGTAGATCTGAAAATCGATTTTATGTATGCGTGAGTGGGAAGAGAAGGAGACGGGGGTGTGCCTCGCAAATTTTAAAGAGAGGGATGAACCCTGAATAAGTACGAGCATAAAGCACAGGTTGTTCGTAACGGAGCAAGCGGAATATTTCGACATCTAACAAAAAATGTAGAAATTAAATAAATTCAGTATCTTGAGTTCAGAGGCAAGCATACTGCCCCTTAGACACGCTATACAGAGGGGACCCGACATGAATTTTTTTCGAATCGAGATTTTCTCACTACGGCTTTTACTATCACTTTTCTCAATATTTTGTCTTCAGGAAAACATTTAATTCATTTCTACATATGTAGAAGCCCATTCCCAATTCGGTCTCACTCTATACCGTCAACACATCATTACCAGCATAAATTTTCATCGGCTACGTTACTTGATACTTTAAATCTAAATAACTTTATTAGGATTATTGACGCATGTAATCAGTGAGAAATAACTCCAAAGATTTCAGGCGAATTTTGTCAGAAATCTTAGGAAAAATCTCAAATTATTCCAAACAATTTTATCAAGAATCATCGAGAAGTATCTCTGACGATTTTCGAAAGATATCCTCAGAAGATTTTTGATGCTTTTCAGAAATTTTCTTCAAAAATGTTCGGGGAAAATCTCCAATGATTCCCAAGGAATTAATCAGAAATTTTGGAGAAAAAATGAGATGATTTCCGGAGAATTTCGTTTTCCAAAGAATTTCCCCAAAAATCTCCGGGAAAATTTTCCGATAATTTTTAAAGAATTGCATCGAAAATTTTCGGAAAACAACTCCGATAATTTCCGAAGAATCTCATCGAAAATTTTTAGAAAAAATTTTTAATGTTTTCCAAGAAAGTTTTCATCAGTATTCCTCGAAAAAATTTCCTGACAATTCTTGAAGAATTTCGTAAGAAATATTCGGAGAAAAACTCCGATGGTTCCTGATAAATTTCATCGAAAATCTTCTGGAAAAATGTTAGATAATCTCCGAAGCATTTCATCGTAAATCTTCGGAAAAAATCTCGGATAATTTTTAAACAATTTCATCGTAAATTTTCGGAAAAAATGTCCAATAATTTCCGAAGACTCGCATCGGAAATCTTTAGAAAAAAATCTCCATTGTTTTCCAAATAATTTCGTAAAAAATTTTCGAGAAAATTTCCTGATAATTTTTGGAGAATTTCATCGAAAGCACTCGTGGAATAACACCAAGAGTTTTGAAGAATTCTACAGAAAATCTTCAGAAAAAACCTTCGATTATTTCCAAGGAATTTCATGAAAAATATTCAGGACAATTACTTTGATTTTCAAATATTATGTCCAACGAACTTTATCGAAAATATGAAAGGTAAATTTCCGATCATTTTCAATGAATTTTATCGGACATCATTGAAAAATATTATCCGATGATTTCAGGAGAAATTTGTGGGAAATTTTAGGAAAACTCTGCAATTATTCCAAAGGATTTCATCGGAAATTATTGAGAAGCACCTTCGATGATTCTTGAAGGTTTTCTTCAGAAAAATATTTCGATGATTTCCAGAAATTTTCATCGGAATTTTTTGGGATAAATATTTCGATGATCTCAGAAGAATTTCATCAGAAATGTTCGGGGAAAATCTCCGATGATTTTTACAGAATAATTTCATTAGAATAATTTCCGATGCAAGACTTTAAAAATCATCGGAAAATTTTCTCGGAGATTTTCGAGGAAATTCTTTGTTAAACACTGGACTTTTTTCTGAATATTTCCGATGAAATTCTCCGGAAATCATCTCATTTTTCCTCCAAAATTTCTGATTAATTCCTTAGGAATCATTGGAGATTTTCCCTAAAATTTCTGACAAAATTCGCCTGAAATCTTCGGAGATACATATTTCTCAATGATGTCCGATGAAATTTTTCGAAAATTATCGCAAATTTTTCCTGAATAGGAGATTTTTCTCGATGATTTCCGATGAAATTCTTCGGAGATTTAGAAAATTTTTACTGAAGATTCTTGATAAGATTCTTTAAAATCCATCGTAGTTTTCCCCGAATATTTCCCATGAAATTCTTATCGAAGAGACCGCTCGCCTGGCGAAACAATTGAGTCATACTTCGTTCAGCGTAACGGAGTTTTCCTATGGCGGAAGAAAAACCGACTAACCCTGTATGATCTCTCCAGCTTATGTTCAACATTGACCTTTCCATCGCATTCTACGTGACTTATTTTATCTAAGGTTTTTCCTTTTAGAGGCCATGTTCGACAACCGTAGGTTAGGGCGGGTACGACACTGATATTGGATATGTACTTGACTTTTTTGCTTCGTACTAAAGTTGCCTTTGAAAATGTCTATCAAGGACCAGTATTTGGACCATGCTTTTGTTATTCGTATATTTACTTAATTTTCAGTTTGGTTTTCAAAAGCTATTTTTTTGGCCTAGGTAGTTCCCTTCTTCACTATGTCTATTGGAATTATCTTTTGTCCCAATGTTTTCGAAAGAATTTTGATTTTTGGGTATTGAGTAGTCCTGCTTTTTTGCTTTGCCTATTTAGGTCTTTTAACATTACCTTTAGATCATCTAATGATTCTGCAAAAAGAACGACATCGTCTGCGAATCTTAGATTCGTTAGGGGCCTACTGTTTGTGTTAATCCACGACCCCTCCCAGTTCACTATTTCTTCCAACGCGCAGTTGAATAGAATCGGCGATAGTTTGATAAATTTTAAAGGGGTTCTTTGATTTTTGAGCGACCTTAGCAGAAATTCGTGGCTTTTAGAGCCAAAGGCTTTGTTGCAGTCTATTAGTCCTATATGTCTTTTCCGTACTCGTCACATTTTTCTATAATCTGACTAGCCGTATGTATATTGATCCACTGTTGAGAAGGCCTGTTCGATTGATTGCTATGAGATCAGTATTTTTCCAACTCTGTTTTCTAGTGCTTTTGAAAATATTTTGGAAATTATCGGAGTAAGAGTGATTGGTCTGTAATTTTCTACTAAACACAATTGCCCTAATACGGAAAACTTTTAAAAATGCAAGTAACAAGTTGGCAAAATTGAAGGAGCGAAGAATTCATTTTACTGCCCATTGATTTAAAAAAAAAAATCTTATTGACTCGCAAAAATTTTATCCTCAGTTGGTAAATTTAGACAAGTAAATTTGTTTCATATTTTTTGGCTTATGATCTTAAAATTTCATCAACTAGCAAAATTGACGCTTTGTATTTGGAAAAATGAGGACCCCCCCTCCAGCAAAAAAAAGTTTGGTATGTCATTGGTCAAGACAAATTAACTAAGGGCGTGATAACTGAACACTCGCAAGACTCGAATCAGCACGACTATGCCATCAGGGTCAGCGTTTTCTTCACAAGCCGAATCAGGCCACTTACCTTTACATCCAGCAAGAGTCACCTCAGCGAAACCATTTGGACAGACGTCGCAGCGGAGACCGATCACTTTGGGTCGACACTTGCATTGACCCGTTTCGAAATCGCACGTCGATTCATAAGATCCCTCTTTATAACAATCGCAAGGCAAACATCTGTCCGAATGCGGAGGTCTGTAGTAATTTTCCTTTGAAAAAAAACAAAAAAAAACAACTCTTTAAAGAAAAGCAAGCCATGCTTTGTGAGAATAGTTGAAGGTTAAATTACTATTCACGATACATTTCCAAGGTCGATGCAATGTACACATTTCCACCCTAAAAAGAATTTCACTCGAAGAAAGATTCGACTCTTACCTTGCAGTAGCACTCTCCAGTGGTCTTATTGCAGTCCGGATTATAACCCAAATGAACTGGACAGTTACATGGGCCACACACTGGATGTCCCCACCAGCTGACAGGACAACCCTGTTCTATTTCTAGTTCGCAGTAATCACCTAGTATACATTTGTTTTTCAATGTAATAAGATCCGGTATAAATAGTTGCGGTTAGCGATCACTAATAATATCGAATGCAACTTACCAGTGTATAATTCGTTATTACAAATGCATTTGTAACCTTTAGGAGAATCAGTGTCGTCTACACACTGACCGCCATTGGAGCAGGGGTTTGTTTCGCATACGTGATTGCACGACGGACCGACGAAACCTAAAATCAAAATTACAGGTGACTGATGTTACGGTTATGGAAGTCGTAGATATATTCGTTCATGAGCTAGGTACTCGAATCTAGTTTTCCAACTAAATCCCTCCCCGTTGGGGATAAACGGATTTAAATTTCGAATAAAACAGAAGCATAACGTGATTCAAAATATTGTTCAGTTGTGTAGAGGATCACAATGATGTACGTTAAGCAGTGCTGTAGATGTACGTTGAGTAGCGTACATCCTCCAGAACCATTCGAAAAGGTACTTTCTCCTGTTCCAGTGAAATGAACCACGAATACACTCAATCCAAGAAGACAATATTTTTACACATGAAATTCTAAGCACTCAGATTACCTCGATGACATTCGCACGAGTACTTCTCCCATTTGGCGACGCAGTTGCTATGAGCAGGACATTTATTGGAGCTGCACGGATCCGAAACCCCACAACCTTCAGTAACCATTACCGTTTCTGTTGGTCTTTGCAACGTCTGATTAGAACCCACTCGAACATCCTAGATTTCAGAAAAATTTAGAATTCACAATTCGATCGACTTCACAATTAATATCAGTACAGTAAAATCAAGTTGAGTTACTTACCTGAATACAACCGATGTATGGCGTTAAATTCACGTTTTCAACTTTTGCGTCTTCCAATTTCCCCACTGTGATTTTCCCAACATATAATCCTTGCACTTTCGAGTTCAGAACTTTGGTTGCGACTCGTTTCCCGTAGTCTAGTGAGATTCGAACACCGCCGCCGATGAGCCACTCGACCTCGATACGATGCCATTGACCGTCGTTTACGCGACTTGTAGTCAAGGTTGCAGTTTGACCATCAACCACATAGACCACGTAACCAGCATCGATCTGAAATTGAAATAAACGTAACAGCGTTCGATGTACACACAACTCCAGAAATCCAGCTGTGTAACGTTCCGTACCGTAATCAAAGCGTATCCTCCTTGACCAATCTGAACACACATGATGAAAGCGTTTTGTTGCAACGTACGAACTGAAAGACTAGTAATCCAAGGTAACTGAATAGGGCGGAGTAACGGGTTGAATGACAGAACACCGTCGCCATTGAATCTCCAGACCGACCCGACATCTAGAGGGTATTAGAAAGTCAGTAATTCGATTTACCGATTCACGAATGTATAATCGTATTTTCAGGGTATATTGTTACTCACTCTGATTGCAGTCTTTACCGCTCCAGCCATCCACACATTCGCACTGATATGTTTTCCATGTCTCCACACAGGTGCCTCCATTTTGACAAGGCTGACTAGAACACTGAGGTTGTTTTTCGGGGCATCCGACAACAGTTCCATTATCCGCTACGAAACTGTTGTAGGCAGAAATAGTTTGAATTATAACGTTTCTAAAATTCACAATTGTGCGAAGATATTTCTGCACGGGGCTGTGTTTGGCAGTAAAGAAGATTGAGGCGGTACTGTTTAAGACGCAACGCAAGTACAGCCTCACCCACCTTTACCCTAAAAGGTGTACAGATTGGGCTCTGTACAGCCCTGAAGGACCTAGGGCCATGGTTCGATGGGAAGTTACTGTTCCGAGAGCACTTTCGGCGGGCAGCTGAAAAGGCGGATCGGACAGCTGTTCGTTCAATGTCGAACCTAGGAGGACCGAGAGAGAAGAAGAGAAAGATGTACGCAAGAGTCAGGGTCATCATGTCGGTCCTCCTATACGGGGCGCCAGTAATTTCCGACGCCATCAAGATTCCCTATAGAAAAGTGGAAATTCAGCGAAAAGCCGTGATGAGGTGTGTCAGTACGTACCGCACTGTTTCTTCGGAGGCAATAGGCGTGTTAGCGTGTATCCCACCGATTGAACTCAAGGTCAAGAGAGTGAAGACGAAACGGGAGGACGATAGAACCGGGTGTCGGCCTTTGTCTTCGCCATCATGAAGAAGAAGATGCAGACTGAGTGGTGGAGGCAGAGAGCCGACGGATAAAGCTCGGCCCACGCCGGACACAATGACTCTGTACTATTCTAGAACTGCTGCAGCTGCTGTGGACCCCCCGGCAGGGCTCACCCTGCCGTCAGCACCTTTCTGAGTCGCCACACATACCAAGACAAGGAGGTGAGGGAAGGTAGCGCGCGACCGTCTGTGGTGCACGTGAATTCCAGGTTAATGCTGAGTGAGCGTTGCCTCGGTCAGTAGGGTGTCACATGGTGGCCCAAGCAGGACAGCGCGAATCCGAAGCGGAGAGGTGAAAGAGGGGCTCGGGCCAGCATCAATGCGTCCCTCTGGTCACTGATGCGATTTTCGAAAGGGCACTTTTCCGGGGCCAGGGGTACGGTGTCTGGGAAGCCACTTTGCCATGCGTGCATCGCCATACGTGCATCGCCATACGCTCCACCAAGTGAGGGATATTTCTGCAAGCACACTTACGTGTTGAAGTCCAATAACTTGTAATCAATGAATACGTCCGCAATGCAACCGACGAAATCTTTATTTTGGATTTGAAACGACGTCGAAGCTGGTAGCAAGGGTAGACCACCGATCTGCAGAGGGCCGGTGAGGTCTAGAAATCGGTGACATGTCTCGGTCAAAATGGCGCACCTGAAATCAGATATTTTCAAAGTGAGTAAATTCGTTCACGAGAGACGGAAGGATGTTTGAGATATGGGAATTAAAGGAAAGGAACCCTCATTACCCATGACATTTCTTCCCAAATTAAGTGATTAATAATTGTACCGGTGTCACTACGCGGTTATACTAACAGTTCAAGCATCATGAAAATCAAACGATGGAGTACGTTAACACTTGTTTTTCCCGGTTCTTCAGTACAAACAATCATTTGATTTACATAACGATTGGACGTTTTCTCTATAATAGCGTCTAATAATTACTGAATAAATGAAGAAACAAGATTCATTTCCGAACAATAACAAACGTTAAAAACAATCTATAACCAAGACCAAAAACGCTTCCTGTACGTTCGATAAACAAAATCAAAGGAACAAGTACCTTGGTTCCAGAACTTGCGTCGTTTGGTTGGCGCACAAGTACCCCATTTGCGGACCGTACTTGATGGTTAAAACAGTATCGCAATCGTCTAGCGACACCGTCGCAGTCTACAAACAATACCACGTGAATGTAAGTACAATGGATGATCATCAATGAAAGGTAACCGGAAATATCAAAAATATTACCTTATTTAAATAAGAGACCGTTACGGTGTGCCAATTCCCATCATTTACACCTGACGGTAACGAGGCCGAAACCTGGGTAACATCTGACCCCAGCGAGAAGGAAAACTGGACAGACTGTCCGCCGTCAGTTATTTCCAATGCGATGAAGTCATGTAATTCGTTATAACGACCGTTATAAAGTAACAATCCTGAATCTTCGTAAGTAGAGAACCTAAAATTATAAATAAGATAAAAATTAAAGGTACAGCTACAGAATGATAATTTAGACACTTTTCCTCATAAAACTGAGAATTCTCGAACCGGTACTAACGAGAACTAGGGGACTCCACTCTCTGAACGAGGGGGCTGGAAAATTGTTCGCACGAAATTTGTTCATACGAGGAATGGTACTTATTCTCCTTGTAACCAGCTGCAAATTATTTCCAAAAAATCCAAATAAAAAAATTTAGAGGGTCTAAAGGTGGCAAAATTTCGTGCAGCCCCCTCCCCCTCTAATAAGATTACCTACTTTTTTTGTTTTTTTAAATCTAAAACCTATTCAGAGTTCATACAAACACATCCTTGGAGTTCAAACCCCTCGGTCAGTAGCGGATACAGAAAATATATTCGGGAGAGGGGGGAAAAGTCCTGAATGAGGGACTTGTGGAGGGTGAATTGCGGTGTGTTTTATACGCTGTTATAACGTCGAACGTCGTACATTTAGTATGTAGGGGAGGGTCGGGCATTGGGAACCACCTAAGTTTGAGCTCAAATTTAGAAAAAACTGATCACGGAAATCATCTGGAAATATTAATTTAATTTAAGGAATAAACCCTTCTGTTTTCAAATATGAGCTTTAAAATTTTTTTTAACCATTTTAAAGAACGTTTTTTCAAATTTTCCCCGAGACCCTTCATTTTACACCTTCCAAAAAAAATAATAATAATAATAAATTAATTTAAAAAAAGGGGGGCAAAAGGAACTACATATTAAGTAAAAATGCTTTAATGCTGAAAAGAGTCTATTTATTACGTAAAAAATAATTTTCAGAAGCTATTACGAAAAAATTCGATTCATTATGTAAAAAATAATTTTAGGAAGTTACGCAGCAATCGCATACGTAGAAGCCTATTCCATCAAATCCAGAGCACTCCTCGCGTGCCCATTTCAAACATACGAATAATAGGTTGCGCTGAAGCCAAATTTCATTTTTTGATTCGGAGCTGTTACAAACCAAACAGAAATCAGTATTTGCCCTTGACGGCTGTTTTTTTTTTTTTTTAAATAAAGAAATTGATTGGCTTACAACATGTGCGATAACAAGCGAATGTTTGGTTCCTTATGCCCGGTTCCTTTTACCCTAGAATGACTATCAAACAATTTCATTAAAAATACTGGTGTTACGTTGGAGGTACGAATAAAGGAAATACAGAAACGAGAACTAGACAAAATTCGCCGTGATAGGAAAAAGAACCATCAGTCTAACTGTAATAGGTGAGAAATCATTTCAATTCGAGTTTTTGCGTTTCTAGAATTTTATAGTACAAAATCACGTTAAGTAATTTCAAATAAAAAATAAATAAGTAAATAAAAGTATCTTAAAGTAGGTACTTGAGAGGGGTTGCTCATAATATTAGTCTACATTAGTAAATTATAATTTTGTTTTGTGAATATTGAAAATAAATTTTTCAAGTGCAAACAATTTTGCGATCGATTTTCTCTGCTTTCAATTTTCGTGCGAACAATATTCAGGGAACCTCTGATTGATTCGCGGCCCGAGCCCTACCCTAGCACCTTTTTTCTTACCGGCTTTCTACTCGACACTGCCGCACGTCTCATTTTATGCATTCTTTATGTTGACAATACTGAAATTTTTTCCAGTTGCGGTGGTGGGGGGGGGGAAGGCAGGATAGAGTTGTAAGTTTTCAAAAGTCTTAAATGAATCTTTAGAGATCTTTAAGAATCATAAGGAATCTTTCAGTTTATTTGGCTATCTATCAATCATACCAACTTTCATTCCATCAGTCTATCAGTCAGGAATCCATAAGTGGTTTTCGATATTCGGTCCATTTCTCCATTCGTCGTCGGTCCGGTTATCTAGAATTCTGGTGGTTTTTCTGGAAGTGGCAGAAGTGGTGCGAGAGAGGCTAGCTAGACTTCTTGACTGATAGTCAGGTAGACTATCCGACTTCAAGTATGTCTGTCGGACCAGCGAGTGGGTGTGTTTTCCATCAGTCGGTCTGACTTTCAGTCTGTTCCTCTGTTCGTTTGCCACCGTTGGTTAAATTGTCTGGCTTCTAGTCTGTCTGACTAGCTAATTTTCCCGTTGGAGGGTGGATGTGGAGGTAATTTCCAACTTTAGGTCAACAAGCCACACAAATTTCTTCATTACAAAAAGGGTAAAGAGAGGTCTTAGTTGTTGTTATACTCCTTAGTCTCTCGACTAGTAGGCTGCGTCTCTCCACTTTTTTCTCTTCAATTTCTTTCCCTCAACCATTCCCTCTAGCAGGACAAAAGTATATTAATTTCTGTGGATGTCTCATATACCTATTATGACCTATCATTTTAACTCTTCTTTTTACGACTATATTCCAAATTTCTCTTTTCCCTCTTACTCGCCTCAATACTTCCTCATTACTGATCTTTTCTGCCCACTTGATTTTCAACATTCTGCAATAACACCACATTTCAAAAGCTTCTATCCTTTTTCTTTCTTGGGTCCCGATTGTCCAGGTTTCACATTCATACAATGCTATACTCCGAATATACGTTTAAAGAAATCTCAGTCTCATTTCCAAATCTATACATGCCCTGATATGTCTCTTTTTTAGAAAAAAAAAAAAAAGGCTATCTTAGCTTGTTCCATTCTACTACTTATTTCTATTTTACTTCTTCCATCTTGCGTTATCAGACTACCGAAGAATTAAATTTTTTTACCTCCTTTATCTTTATTTTCTCATCTCCTATTTCCATATTTATTGGAATTTGTTTCCATCAATTGACTACCATCACTTTCGTTTTCTTTTTATTCATCTTATATCTTATTTTCAATTTTTCATCCAACTTTTTCAATGTTTTCTTCAGTTCTTCTTCACTTCTTTTCACTATTGCAATATCATATGCAAACCATATTATTTTAACCGTCTCCCCTTGAACTATCACATCTGATTTCCTTTCATTCATTTCTTCAATTACTTTTTCTATAAATAGGTAAGTGGTGACAAACAGCAACCATGTCTCACTCCTTTTTTGAATTTTAGCTTCTTCCACTTCATTCTCTATTAGCATTTGAGCCTTTTGATCCTTACAATAAATTCCATATTACTCTTCTTTCTTCATAATTAACTCTTATCCAAACCTTTTTTCAGTATTTTTTCTAACAAAGTCCTTAAACATAAAATGGCTTCCCTAGTTCCTCTACCTTTTCTGAATGCAAAGTGACCTTCTCCCACGCTTTCTTCCATTTTAGTTTGCATTATCTTATTTCTTATCCTAACTAGAATATTTGATGCATGCGAAAGCAAACTTAGACTACGAAAATATCCATATTTGCTTGCTCTTAATTTTTCAGGGATCATAATCAACCTGTTTTTCTGAAAATCTACTGGCATTTCTCCTTTTTCATACATTCTATAAATTAAATCATACAAATTTTTTTAAAACTATTTCTCCTGTATTCTTCAATAACTCACTAGCAGTTTCATCAACTCTTTCTGTTTAACCAGCTTTCATTTCTTTCCGTGCGTTTACTGATACCTGCTCCATTCTTATACCGTTCCTCAACCTATCTCACCCATCTCTTTATTTTGCCTTTTTTAGCGTCTAATAATTTTCCTTCTTCATCCGTTACATTATTTTTTGTTCATTTTCTTCTTGCTCAGAAATATTTTTCTACATTATATGCCTGATCTGGTTTCCTGCTTTCATTTGCTTCTCAATTTCCTCACAATTCCGATTAATACATTTTTTGAACTACTTGATCAGAAAGGTAATGTTTACGTTGGTGTTTTACAGACGACAAGAAGCGCCTATTATTCATGCGTCAAGTGCTAACGAAACCGGCATGTAAAGCCGCGTATACACTATACACTATCGAACCAAACGGTTTGCGAACCGTTCGCGAACACACCGCGTACCAGTGAGGACGGCAAAAACGCCGCGACACGAACATACTTTGTCGATCTTTTCAACGAACACAAAGGAATGTTCGTCACTAGTTGGGACGCGTTCTTAACAAGTCTGTAAGTGTGTACGTGATTCGCGAACATTTACAAACTATGATGTCGGTTTGTTGCACGTTCACGAAAATATCGGTTCGCAAGAGGCTCGTCGGAAAATCAATTCTTACGAACCTCCTTCAAACTGTCCGCGAACCGTTCGGTTCGATAGTGTATACACGGACGGCTTCAAGTAAACGTGCCTCAATGTAAAGCGTTTTTACATGAAAAAATTGCTGGCTAGTAATTTTGTATCGGGGAATCGAACCCGCGTCCATTGAAACATTTGACTGAAATGCAGCGATCGTCTCTAACCACTCGGCCACAGAGCGAATCACAAAATAGCGACTTGAGAACGCATTTAAATATTCACAACGTAGTACAGCTGTTACCGTTTGTTGTTAACCATCGTTACGTTTTTGCTGACCACTACCTGTGTATGCTGTTTGTGCACGTGAACAAACTGAAGACAAGACTGTGATACTATACTTCATAGTAATTAACTGCGCAAATTAAATTTTTGGATTAATTACGCACACAAAAATCACCTGTCTATAATTTAAATAAATAAATAGATGAAAAAAATAAAATAAAAATACAGACCATGTCCGCGAAAAACATTGCCGCTTCTGATCAAGTAGTATAAAAAATATCTTCTACAACAAGAGCCAAAAGTGAGTTTACATGACTCGGGAATTGCTCACTAGCTACACTTGTTTGCAAACTCTCCCTCGCCATGTAAACACTCACTTTTGACTCTTGGTGTGTAATATCATACACACCTAAAAAGTGGTTCGTTATGTAACACATTATTGGTTGTAAAGAGCGACTTTTTAAGCTGTATCCCAAATGCGGGAGAAAAAGTAACAAGCGGGAGAAAAAGTAACCTAACTGGGAGCAAAAGTAACCAAAACAGGAAAGAAAGTACTGACGTGAAGAATCCTATAATTTTTTCAGTACACCTTTTAAGTGTGTATGATAAAAAACGTCATATGCATCACAAGAGAGAAGTAATCGTTCACTTCTGTCCCTTAATGCATAATATACTATTTCTACGGCTTCTTACATTCTCTCAGTATTTGACTTCTTAAAGCCTTTTATATTTATCCTAACTTCCTCTATCATTGGCTCGCTTATACGTTCTCCTTCCTTCCATTAATGCTAGTATCTCACTTTTCATCCATGGTTTTCTCCTTTCTATTATTTGAGTACCTATTTTCTTCCTTGCTGCCAGATTTATTGCTTTTTAGTGCGTCGGTGCTCTCCACCGCGATTAACTTTCTTAAGGCTTGCGACTTCCTTTATAGATAGTTTTTATTGTATGTATGCATGTTACCTGCGAATGTCCTGCCAAGCCAGTTACCTGTGCATCCCTCGACTGAATCGTTTCCTTTCTTTTCCTCGCGTCTTTTTTCATCCTCGTTTCTTAAAACCTTGTTGTCCGACAGGCAGTGACCCGATGTTCGAGAATCCGTCGACACTCTCACTCTCGCTCTTGCTAATTTAGAGTCCGCGAATACATTTCTCCGCTCGCTCTCGCGAAATATTGTAAATATACTCGTACTTCTGAACACGCACATTCGAGCTTTTTCTTCTTTTTCCGTTTTAAGTATTCAATCTTGTAGCTGCTCCGAACGCGCTACAGTGCTATCCACTCCCCTCCAATATTTTTTCCTTTCTGTGATTTACAAAGTTCTTTCGATACTTATTCTTGATATTCTTCTCTTTTCTTTCCTCTTTCAATGACTCCAAATTCCATTTTATTTTCATTCTCTTCTTATTCGCCTTTTTAAATTTAAGCCTGTATTTCATTACCATTCAATTGTGATTACTATCTACATCCGCTCCCAGGTATGTCTTACAATCCAATGTATGCTTATTGTATCTTCTTCTCGCGGTAATACATATAATCTATTTGGTATCTTCATTCATCTCCTGGGCTTCTCCAAGTGTATTTCCTTCTCTCATGTTTCTTGAACAGAGTGTCTCCAATAACTAACTTATATTCTTCACAAAATTCTATGAGCCTCGCCCTTCTTTCATTTCGCTCTCCTAAACCATGCTCTCCGCCTACCCCTTGTTCTTTTCTTCCTTCTACTCTAGCGTTCCAACCTCCCATTATCAAATTTTCTTCTTTTTTTTACCTAGCTCAATTTCTTCATAAATTTTTTCTACTTCTTCACTATAACTTCCTGCAGGCACTAAAAATACTGGTTTGCTGAAATTCTCACCGTTAAGATTCTCTCACTATGTTGAGTATAACTTTGCACTCTACTTCCTGCAGCCTAATTCATAATAATTCCAGCGCCTGCGTGCCCTCTTTTCGTTACTTATTAATTATTCTACACTTTCTTGTCCAAAAATCATTTTCTTCTGGCCATCTCACTTCACTAATTCTTATTATATCTAATTTTAATCTTTTCATTTCTTTCTTTTTCTTATCTGCCTCCCTCATTCAGTGTCCTGTCCCTTCTCAATTCCAATAGTTTCTCACTAGGTAGTCTCCACCCGGGCATCTGAGTGGGAGACATTTTACGTTCGAAACTATTATTTACTTTGCGAGTTGCCATCATAAGTGTTGTGGCGGAGATGCACCTCCAAGGAAGAATACTAATGTAGTTTTCCCTTGTTTTCATCACAGTTTATGTCAGAGTTTTTTTTCTCCTATGTGCCTTTAGTGTATCTTTAAGCCCTCTCACCACGCCAAGGTAGGGAAAAGGTTTAGTACATACAGAATAAAAATATTTACTTCATCGATATGTGTAAGCGATTTCTTTGCTTTAACGAAGGAAATGTGAGAAACGAATTCTTGGTGAAACTGCGACCACGAAGCTGACAAATTCGGTCATAGTGTCCGTGGGTAACGTTGGGAGCGCAGTCGTCGCAGACGAATCCGCCCTCAGTTAGAGGAACGCAAATGGAGCCAGAATGGCAAACACCGGGTTGACATTTATCAGCCGACAAGTCTACTTCGCAATTATCACCTACGAAATGAAAAATGAATTATTCTATATTCTTAGGAAATATCAGATGTGGGCTTGTTGAGTGTGTGGCAATTGGAGTTGATCAAGAGTTCTTCATTTTCAAACTTCGGAGCTAAATTCAATTTTCCAAACGCTGACCACACAACTTGAGCTCTTGTAATATCATAAGTTCATAAAAAGAAGCTGAGCTCAAGAGTGTTAACATAATTTTACATGGTCGAAATATTTTTAATTTATGAGCGTGAGACCTAAGCTCAGAACTGAAAAGCTCTATTATTCAAGAGCTAAGCTGCCAACATTACGGACGGCTGAGCTCCGGGAGTTGTCCTCTCAAAGTAAAAACATCATCTTATTACTAACCGGTATACTGGGCAGGACACACACACGTATATCCACTTTCCTTCCGTTTACAAGTTCCACCGTGCAAACAGGGATTAGAGTAGCATAAATTCACTTCAGTGTCGCACAAGTAGTGTTGGTTATTTCCTACACAGGTGGAAAAATATGGAATCGTACATTGAAGATGTTACGAGTGTAAATTCAACAAACTGGACGCAAAAATGGCTAATCAACTCACCGGTGAAGCCTGACGGACATTGACAAACGAAAGTGGAAACCGGGTATATCGGTCTGAACAGTACACTGTCGCTGTAAATGAACTCGGAAGCGTTTCCGAATTTCAGTACAGACAGGCATTGCTCGTAATTGAGACACGGCTCTCGTAGGCATAAATTATCATCGAAAGGCAGTACCTGCGACAAATTCAAATAATGAACGATTATCTCAAGTTCGACATTTAAGAAAAAATCAAATTAGCACAGATTTAATTACCGTAATCGTTCGCATATAAGACGCACTTTTTTCTCAATTTTTCGAATGCAAAATCAAGGGTGCGTCTTATAATCGAGCGCGTCTTATAATCGGGTCATAGGTGGAAAATATTATCCCTGGCGGTATGACTAGCCAGCTTCAGCCATTAGACGTACAAGCCTTTCAAAGATAATGTAAGAGACGAATACGAAAAATGGTTGTTCACTGACAATTTACCTCTTACTAAATCTGGAAAAATTAAGAAGGCTCCTCCGTCTGAAGTAGCCAACTGGGTTTCGATCGCTTGGGAAAAAGTGTCAGAGAATGTAGTGGCCAAATCATTTAAAAAGTGTTGCATATCTACTGCTCTCGACGGGACTGAAGATGGATATCGTATGGGAGGAAGCAGGTATTGATGAACGAGTACATGAAGATTCCTTTTCGAGTGACGATTCCTGCTCTGATGATGATGATTAAGACGTTAATTTGAATAGTTATTACAATGTTAAAAATTATTGTTAGCAATACCTACTGACCTGCGTCTTATAATTGCACCTAAATAAAAATTTTGACAAATCAATCTCAAATTTGGGGTGCGTCTTACATTCCGGCGCGTCTTATATGCGAACGATTACGGTACTTGTTTTCTTCTCCCTTGCTTAGTTTCACATTTCTTTACTCTACTTTCACGGACTGACTGATTCGCTCATTCACTCAATCAAATCTCTTTCTGATCTCCGTCCTGTATGATTCGTTTCATCCTATTTTCTCGTTCTCTTTTTCACTTCATCCATTAGTAATCAATCAATATATCACACTCCCTCTCGATCACTCATTAAATTTCACAGAGACCGATTTCAAATTAGAAAGCACTGGCAAATACGAACGAGTTCTTCAGTAAAGTGAGTTTGATTTCTTCCGTGACATTATCATTGACCAACTTTCATCAGAACTCGCCGTGAAAATACTCGCTATAGAAACGCGAATCAGTTGGAAGCCATTAACACCAACACTGGGCTACTTAATACGATTTGTCGAAAACGAAGGTAATCCCATTTACACTCCTAACAGTGGGATGTATAGCACTTACTTGCAAAGTGGACAACTTGGCCAATATCATTCGATTTAGATACACCTTCTCTTGTAGGAACTGTGACGAATAAAACGATCCGTCTGGCTTGCGAGCCGAGAAGCTGACGTTTAAAATTCTCGCGTCCACGTCGGTATCGTCCTACAAAACGAGATACAAGCATTCATCAATACGAATGAGAACCGCTCTCCCATCGAAATATTAACGTCTACCGAAGCGAAGGCCGAACGCGTACCAGTATACTAAATATATAAATGCTCTCTTTCGGACACGGAATGATAGCTGCCACTCCTTCGATGAAATACGATAACAATGGCGACATGAACGCTTCTTGAGTCATGTCATTCAGGCGAACAGTAACGGAACTGAATAGCATTTCATCCGTGACCAATCGAACCATTAACTGCATTGTTGCCTTCACCTCGTTCACACCGTCTGGAAAACAATCGGACAACGTTTAAAATTTAATAAGTTTGCCGGCCGACACTGTTGAGTGTGAAATGAAATCAGATCTGGAGCTCGTAGTTTTGTTACCTGTCACCGACACATCTATAAATGCTGTTTTTTGTACGTTTGTGTTCAGCTGCGGCGACAACGTCAACTGCCCGGTCGATTCGTTCAGATGTATCAAATTCGCGTTATTGCCGGCCAGAATGCGGTACCGTAATTTGTCTGATACGTCCGCGTCGAATGCTGGTATCCGACCGATGGGACCTATCGGGAAGTAGTCTTTGAAGTTGTTGAAAATGATCTGAAAAAATATTCAAGTATTGGTCATTAGGTCGAAAAAAATCCGCCTGAAGGAATCGGTAGATAAGACATAGCAGTGTTATAATATTGTTAAACCTACTCATCTGAGTGGCGCTGACGCCGGGGTCGTTCCCTAGCAATCGTTGGGAACTTTTTAGAAATGGTCCTAGTTTAGGAGGGCTGGTCAAAATTTTGGGGTTCGATATAAACTTCGTAGTAGCATGTATAAAGTGGTATTGAGTATTGTAAGTCACTATGCGAAAACAGAATGGCGATATTTCAAATTAGAAAAAAATTATCGCCGGAGTACAAAATCGTAACAAACGCAGTGAATATCCATTTCATAGAGCCGATCACTCCAATACTCTCAAGTGATTCAATTTTTTATCTTTCACGCGTAAACTTTTTCTGCAAGCTTCATTCCTACCACGATATCCGTACGAAAAATGAATATCTTTCAATTCGATATCGCACACAGCTAATCGGAATAAACAAAATACCTGGAAGTCTTTCAACTGCGGAGCATTATCATTCACATCGGTGACTAGTATTTCAACGTGAGCATCGTTCCGCAACGGCGGAGACGCGGCTCGGACTACCAAGTCGTATTTTTTCTTCTGGGATTCGTAATCCAATTCCACCAACGTAAGTAATTCCGCCTTTTCGGAGCCTTGTTTTCTCACCAGCGAAAAAGAGTTGGCATCTTCGCCTCCTGGAATAGGATAAAAACAATGTAAGTAGTTCACATACATACGAGATCAATACACGTCGTCTTCGGCGGATAAATGTCGAATTTAAAGCGTGAAATTACCAATTATTGAGTATTGTACGACTGCGTTCTGCCCTTCATCCGGGTCTTTCGCGTGTAAAACGCCCGCCAACGATCCGATAGGCGAATTCTCGGCGACGTAGAACGTCAGCTTGTCCGACTCGAAGGCTGGCGGAGAGTCGTTCACGTCTTCAATACGTATGGTCACCAACACCTGAAGCAACAAACGGGCGTTTATTTGTACGAAACGCAGAAACAGAATCCAATAATCGATTTGAGTGCTCAAGAGCACTTACGGAACTAGAAAGGGGCGGACTGCCCCTATCAATGGCCAACGCGTAGATTTCAAACAATGGAACACTTTCTCGATCTAACGGAGCTGCAGTTCTAATAACTCCGGATGTTGCGTCTACAACGAAAGCTTCAATTTGATCTTTCAAGGCGTATCGAACTCTTCCATTCAAGTCGATATCAACGTCCGAAGCCGAAATCTAAGAACAAAATCCACGTACACAACTGACCTCATTTTCTACGACACCGGGTATTTAAACGTAACTATAAGCAACTCTTATATTTCGAAAATGGAAGGAGTGCATTTTACTTATTCCCAGCACGGCATGAAACTCTTATCATTAATTAATACTTCGCAGTTGTACAATCAGCCATAGAACATAGGTTGAAATTTAAATAATTCCTTCAATCCAAATAATACAGCAGATGACCAGTTTTCATGCTCCGAGAATATGCTAACTTGTGACAAGGCTGACCACTGTTCTCTGATAAGTATACAGTTTGATCCCTTAAATTTTTCGAGTTAGGCAAAATGTTCCCAGAATCCATTTCAATTCGTGAACAGTCACTGCCAGGCAACGTGTCCTGGAAAAACTCAGTAAGAAATGAAAATTGTATTACCTGTAACACACTGGTGCCGACCAAGGCATCTTCGGAAATCGAGCCGGAGTAGCTTTGCTTTGAGAAAACCGGAGCGTTGTCGTTAATATCGGACACGGAGATTTCAACATCTGTGGTGTCAGATAACGGAGGCAATCCGCCGTCTTTTGCGGTGACGGTAAGCAGATAACCACTTTGTATTTCTCGATCTAACGCCTTCGTGGTGATAATCGCACCGGTCTGCGAATTTATCGAAAATTCGGGAGCATCTCCAATACCACTAGCCAGGGAATATGATATCTGTATAGAGGGCAAAATCATTAATTTGTGGATAGTGTTCATAATGTAGTACGCAGAGACAGAGAAAAACCACTGTTTTAGGCATTCGAGGTATTTCTGGAGAGCTGGGATAAATAAGAGTATCCCAGCCTGGAGGTAATACATATCCATTATTTATTTATCTAATTAATTATATTAGAATCCACTAAACAGGTGCCCGAGGGTCCCATTGACAGGGAGGGACTGTAGGTACAATAGAATTCTTACAAACAAAAAATACTTTTTAAATGAAGGGTGAGAATAAAGAAGAAGGAAAATATGACAGAAAGAGGGAGGGGGAGACAAGCACCAGAGCAAGGGCAGAGCGGGGGCGAGGGGCGCACAGGTTCACAGGTGGCAGCTGAAAATTGTGAACTGAGAACTGAGGGCTGAAGGAAGCCGAGGAGCCGAAACAAATCACACTTGTGCGGTATACGGGAAAGAACTGCAGATACTAGGTCAGAAAGTATATCTATTTCCCTGGAAGATTAATGAAAAATAATTCTACTCCAATTAAATATAACTTAATAAGATCCTCTTAAAACTCTTTGCGATTAGTTTGACGAACTCGAGCACATGCTTCACACACAAGTTTGCTTCAGCTAAAGCAGAAACTCCACTATCGCAAAACGCCTTTGACTCAGTGCTTGTTAAAATTCTCACTTCCATTACAACTGTTTTCCCCAACACCTTCCCTTCCACCAAACTAACTTAATACAATAAATTACAAGTTTTGATAAGAAAATTCCCTATCTTACAAAAGTTATAGGGCAGGAGGCAGGAGAGGAAGAGAAGCCGGGTGAAAACAAAATACTTCTATTTTCCCCGTCTCACCAGCAATTTTATACACCTACGTACTATAAAAATTTGGACCCAAAATGAACACTCAAAAAATGTTCAATAAATAGGCATAACCCGGTAGGGAAATAACGAAAAAGAAGAGCCCTCCTCCCACTTCGCTACAATAAGCAATTCCTACAGGTTACTAACATCCTCCTCGATCAAAAGATTAAACAAATAAAGAAACCTTTGTTATTCTCTCGCTTCTCGTGTACAAAACCGGCAGTCAAATCTCTATCCTTCATTCATCCAGTCGCCAGAAGTTTAGACACTTTTCTGAACGTACACAGGCCCCTTAGAAGGTTTTGTATGGTTTTACTTCAACAATTTCAAATCCCTCCGCTCTCCATCATATAATCAAGTAATTTATATCTACCTGAGCATTCTGGCCAACGTCGTTATCAGTTGCAGCGACTACCAATACAGTGGTACCGACAGGCACGTCTTCGAAAACACTGGCAGTGTAAGGAGCATTTTCAAAAGCGGGAGCAAAGTTATTAGCATCCGATACATTGACGTAGATTGTGGCTGTGTCAAAACGGCCTCCAGAATCCAAAGCTCGAATCTGAAATATTCCACAAAATAGTCGATAATCAACTATGAAAGCAATCTATCCGGATTAGGAACAGTCGTTAAGAAATGGCTTACACAACTTTTCACCATTTTCCTGCAGAGAACCATACCGATATAAAAACAAAAAACATACCGTTAAGACATATCGTTTCTCTTGTTTATAGTCCAACGGCTGAGCCACAGTAATCAATCCTTTTCCATTGAGCGTAGTGATTGAGAAGCGCCCACGAACGTTTCCACTCACAATTTCGTAATGCAATCTTTAAAACCAGAAATTTTCTGTTAGCATCAACAGACCAAAAAATCCAGACTCGAAGCAAACACTGAATCGTCGCCATTCTACAAACCTCGGATTCTCATCAGGATCTGTTGCCACAACATTAGCGACCGGTGTACCGGGCGGGTCAGACTCGGATACAACAGCTTCGTAATTTTTCGGATTGAACGCCGGATCATTATCATTCACGTCTTGAACGGTGATTACGACGTTGGCAGTAGCGTATTTCGGGGGAACTCCATTATCCTGCGCGAGTACCTGTAACGACTCGAACATTCATATCCAACTCTCGACACCCAGAATACGTCATATCGACAGGCAAAAACGAGTACAGCCACTAACCTGAAACTGATATTTACTGTTCACCTCCCTATCCAGAGTGCGTTTTGTATGAATCCAGCCCGTGCTTTCGTTAATCGTAATCGGCATATCATTGGCCGGAGTGCCCTGAGAATCTCGTTCCGCTATCGTATACTTCAACTGAGCGTTTTCACCTTCATCAGCATCATACGCTTGAACCTGTAACAAAGTTAACATAGTTATAGCTGAACCGTGGTCTTCCAGGCAGTTCGTCGAACGAAGAACACGGAATGAACCCCGTCTACAAACGCAACCAGGATTATCTTAAGAGGGGTAGAGGCAAAATCCCGAGTGTACCTCTAAGACGCTTGAATTTAGCGCCCTCCTTTCATTTTCTTAAAAGAAATTTCAAGAATTTCATTTCCATTTTGTAAACCAATTTCTCTAGAAACGAGCTGAATTTTCGTACGAGGGAGCGAGAGATAATCCGACGCTGTTCCAACCATCAGAAAGTAGAAATTGAAAACATGAGGTCAGAGATACTCACTCGAACGATACTGTAATCAGCGGGTACATTTTCAGATACCGATTCTTGAAATAACGTGGCGTAGAAACGAGGAGCATTGTCGTTAACATCCTTCACATTCACCAGAAGCTGAGTCGTATTTGAGCGGCTAGGACTCCCTCCATCTGCAAACCAAGTCCACGTTAATACTAGAAAGGATGTGTACGAAGAAAACCGTGAACACTAATACCTACCTTGAGCTCGAATAACTAGATGGTAATTCTTCATGGTCTCGTAATCCAGCGGCTTCGCTAGCGAGATCTCCCCATTCTGGCTGTCGATAGAAAACTGACTCTGGGTGTTGCCTCCAATAATGGCGTAACGTATAGCGGCATTCTGACCTTGGTCCGCGTCAATCGCTCTGCATTTGCAACATCGGCTATTAAAATTCGTTCGGGAAAACAATATTTAGAAAATACGTAACCGAATTCAGACGTACTTGATGGTGGCAATTTTCGGATTCGTGTTCGGATTCGTATCCTCGGGCACTGACACGGTGTATGTGCGCTCAGCGAACTGAGGATAGTTGTCATTTTCGTCGAGAATCTTTACAACTATCGTACCGGTTGACGATTTTCGGTCGCTAACTGGAACGGCTTTATCGGTAGCGGAGATAATAATCGTGTACACTTCGATGGTTTCGCGGTCGAGCGACAATCTTGTGGTCAACACGCCGGATGCGGTGTCCAGGGTAAACGTGTCCGCGACGTTGTTATTGGTACCACCGCCGTCAATACTTTTAATACCGTATTCAATCTAAATAATTGCAATTATAATACTCGTTTAATACGATCGTGTTTCTCAGATAATAAAGCACATTATTTGAAAAAGGAAACTGTGAGAGTTTGGTAAGGCTTTGCCTCTCCCTTCCCTAACCCTTCGCTAACACTGAACACTAGTCCTTCTTTCGAATCGCTAGTCGGTCATCCTCGAAACTAAAACTTCGTGAATCAGTCCATCTGCAGCCTGTCTGTCATACAAAGTGAAACCAGTCCATCTGCAGTATGTCTGGCATACAAAGATAGTGAGACAAGTTCTTCCAGATACACAATATTGTCTGTTCAGTTGATAAAACAGCCGACTGGAAACATTTATGAATGGACAACAGCCTACGTGAAAACAGACGTTAAAGGAGAAAAGTTTAAAATAGGGCGGTTAAGCCAAGAGACCCACTGTCGCCTAACCTGTTCAACTGCGCTTTAAAAGAAACAATGCAACAACTAGAATGAGAGGGAAGGGAGATACAGATAGACGGAGAATATTTCAAATTGAGATTTGCTGACGACGTAGCATTAATCGCTAGCAACCTGAACAATTTACTGGAGAATGTCGAAGAGTTTATAAAAGTGTGTAAGCAGGCTGGACTAAATGTAGACACGAGCAAAACGAAGCACCTCTCGAATGCTAGGCAAGAACCAATAGTAACTGGAGGAGGGCGGAGGAATAGAATGTGAAAAAGAAAACAAATACTTGGGATAAACGGTAACCTTCAAAGGGGTCCCGGAAAAAGAACTGTCAAGTAGGATTAGAAGTGACTAGAGCAGTTACTGGAAACTAAAAAATGTATTCAAAAATAAGTTATCAATAAGAATTAAGGCGGAGTTGCGTGCACCAACAATTACATATGGAGAACAAACATGAGCAGTGACAAAAGCAAATATAAACAGACTAAGAACCACGTGGCGGGCAATGGAGAGGAGCATGTTGGGGATCAAAGATAAGGACAACGTTGAAAATGTATAAATCAGAAAACAAACGAAACTAAAGGACTTAGAAGAAACGGTCAAGTCCAAAATGGAAGTATGCAGGTCATATGATGAGGCAAAAAAATGACAGATGGAAAAGATGGGTGGAAGGGTGGGTACCATACAAAGTGAAAAGGGTGAGTAGACCCATAACTCGATGGAGACAAGAGCTCCAAAGACTGCTTGGACCTACATTGAGGAGACATACCCAAGACAAAAAGAAACGGAGGGAGGAAGGGGAGGCTTATGCTCAACAATAGGTGGGTAAAGAACACAGGGGAAAGGATGGAGGGGGACCCCCGCCGGTGGTGGCACTTGATGTCGCGTAGGTTTAACAACGGAATGTAATAGATACCAGTAAAAAGCTGCTAATACTATTATTACTATTATTATTATTATTATCATTATTAATAATCATAATACAATCGTAGGTCTCGGATAATAGAGCATATTATTTGAAAAAGGAAATTGAGGGAGTTTTGGAAGGCTTTGCCTCCCCCTTCCCCCTCACACTGAACACTTGTGCTTCTTTCACGTCGCTAGTCGGTCATCCCTAAAGCTACAAACTTCGCGAAATCAGTCCATCTGCAGCCTATCTGCCAGCATACAAAGATAGGGAGACAAGTTATTCCATATACACAACACTGTCTGTTCAGCTGAGGGAACAGCTGAATGATGTTCTATCTTATTTATTTGGCAGGGTGTCAGGTATTCGGCCAGTTTCTGCAATTTTTCGACCCGCCATTTTCTTTTCGAGAAGGAGGGCAACTTTTTTATGTCTCCTGTTTGTCTAAATACCTTTCTATCTGCCTGTCTATCGTCCAACTACCTGTTTACCTGACTGGCTAGCTGACAGGTTAACTGACTAACATTCCTGTGTCTGTTTCACTGGCTGTCTCTCTGTCTGGTTGGGATCTTCTAGTTTTTTCAGTACTAGCTTTTTCTTCCTTAGTAATCAGGGAGGTGCGCAAACCCGGGACTCAATAAGGGTACTAATAACGAATAGGGGTGCGGCTGGGACTCAATCCGGTGACGCCCAGGCTGGCAATCTGACTGCCTACCTGTTTGTCTGACTGCTAGTCTCTGGCTAACCAGTTGTTTGCCGGTCAAACTGCCTAGCTGACGACGGAAGTTTCTTCTGACGTGAGTAGAGGGGTAAAGGGCCGAAGACACGAAGAAAATTCTGGATTTCAGTTTACAAGGAAAAGAAAAAATCGCCGTGATCATCACAAAAAGCAACTAATTCAACTAGACGAGGTCGTCATTTCTACCATTTATAACGTTATAAACAGAAAGTTATTCGGGGAAATGAATAACTAGCTATCCTGTATGCAACACTGTAGCAGAAGCTTCGACTATTTTAGACTATAACAAGTTTAGAAACGGAATTCCATTCGAACAAACCTCTCCATTCCGTCCAATATCTTTATCAGTAGCACGGACAGTAGTGACGATAGAGCCGACTGGCACAGACTCTCGAACACTGGCTTCGTACTCGCCATTGCTGGCCTCGAACACAGGCGCATGGTCGTTTACATCCAGTACGTTGATCTGCAACGTGGTGGTAGCTGAATACGGTCGGTAGGACAGATCGACGGCTTGTATCCGAAAATAATGAACATCCAGTTGTTCTCTGTAAGCAACCCGCCGTTCAAGTTGATAAGATTTCTTTCAACACCGAATCCAATAACGACTTGATTACTCATGAAAAACAAATATAGTCCCTTTTACTAGAGACATGGGGAGAGCGGACATACGCCATTTTGGATCCTATTGCGCCCGTGAATGCCGAGTCCAAACACGCGGAGCGCACCGCGTAGTCTATTCGGCATCCATGGGCGCGGTTATATCCAAAATGGCGTATGTCCGCACTCCGCATACAGAGCTCTACTTTTACCACCGATTCCGTGTTGTAAAAGGGATTGTATCTGTTTTGCTATCAACTCGTACCTATCCAAAGATACAGAAGTAGTGACCACTCCGGACTCGGCATTGATGGCAAACATGGAATGAGATCGTCCATCCAGCAACGGAATCATCTGGTAGGAGATTTCGCCTCCGTCGGCACTCTTAGCATGTACAGTGCACACAGCCGTTCCAGCGGGTTGTTCCTCATTAACCGACGCTACATACAGAGGCTTCTCAAACTGCGGCATTTTATTGTCAGTCGTGCCGCCGTTCTGCAGATCTCGGCGAACACGTCCGACTTCATTTTTTTCTCTACGATGCCAGAACACAATCTGTAACAAATATAATAAACGGTATTTATCGATTATGTCTTCTGAATCCGTGAAGATAATCTATTTAATTAAGATACCGAATTACGAATATGCTTCGAGGGGTAAACGATACGGTTAATTCACTCGAATGGTCTGCGAAATAGACGATTTAATTTCGTCGTTCCGCTTTAAATAACATACAATACTTAATCATCTTCATGCACGTGTTTACATCATAACGAGCTGGACGATGTTACGTGACTACTCTCGTTCTATATTTATTTCCTTCTACTTGGAGAATTGTGTCGAGTTTTACGTAAATTTACAAAACGGAAATATTTCACAATTACCTTGAGGTAATGGGTCGCTGGGTACACTACATTCGAGGGTTCATCTTCGCTGCACTCGTAGGAAAAAACGATTTTCACTTTCCACGGAGGATCGAGCGGGGTACAGAAGTCATAAGTAGCCACTAGGTCGCCGACGCTGGTTTCGATTGATAATCTCGGATCCGTCACATCCATGTAATGAACCCGGCAGTTTGACGAGACAGACTGCGGAATAATGTAGTTCCCTAGCCCCATCACGAGCTGGCTTCTGCGAAAACAAGTCTCCCATATCGGATCGAATGCGGGAACACTGAAATGAAAACAACGGACAGAATCATCAGAGCGGTTCTTAGTAGAACTGTATCTTAAGCACAAAAAATGTATCAGTCTGATACTGAATCATAGGCTTGATCATTAAAGTTTTCTAGAATTAATTAACTTTCAAACTATAATTTAATACAGTCGATATTAGGGGACATCAAGTAAGCACTCTTACTCAACAGTAATTATGAGTTTTTACCGAGTTCAACTTCGGAGAGCTGCTAGTCAGGAAACGCTAAGCTTTGCTTCGTTTGAAAGATGTTACGAAGCATAACTTCCATTCCTTCAAATACACCCCTATTTAGTGATAAGACAATCTAAATGAGTATAACGAACCCTCAATCAACTTTACAGAGTTTTAATACGTCTTAACACAAGTCTATAGAGTATTTTGCTTGTTACACAGTCCTAAGAAATCCTATTAAGTCATAACACAGTGTGAGGGAATCTTGATCAGTATTAACTCAATCTCAAGAAGTCTTGACGAATACTACCACAGTCTCAAAAGAATTCACCAAGTATTAACATACTTCGGAATAATCTTAATGAGTTCTAATGTAATTTAAAGGCATCTTGAAACAATTTTATGGAGTCATACCAGTTTTGAGAGATGTTAACATAGTCTTAAGGAGTCTCAACAAACAGGAACACAATCTCAAAGAGTACTAATGAAAACTAACACAGTTTCAAGGAGTCATGTTAGTCTTCCCAAATCTTAACAAGTTGTAGCCTAATTTTAAGGAGCATTAACGAATTTTGACACTGCCTTAGAAGTTTAAACACAGTCTTAAGTAGTTTTAACACTGTCTTGAATTATTCTAACGCAGTCTTAAAAAGTTGTAGCACATTTTTAAATAACCTCAACACAATTATAGAAACTTTAACCAGTTTTCACACTTTTTTTATAGAAGTTCTAATAAATTCTAACAGTCTTTCAGGAGTCTTAATGATTCTTAAGTGTACTATTTTAAGAATTCTTAATCAGTCGTTAGTTGTTTTAATGTTCTTAACCACAAATTTAGAAATATAGACACAATACTGAGGAATGGTTATACGTTTGAAGACACTTTTAGTGAGTCTAGACGAATCTTGATACAATCGTGCTAAGTCCTAAAGAGCAACGAGCATAGAGAGCGAGCATTAAGTTGACTTTTGAACATTGGCATAGAAGGGACCGAAGAATGTGCGGGCTCTATGGACACCGTTATAAGCTAGACGAACAATGAAATGTTAGATTTTGCCTCTATTTCTTTGACGGCTCATTCGTTATACCACTATATGGGAGAGTCACGATGGAAACAGTTTTCATAAGCGGTAATTTGAATCACTGGAGACAGGCTTCCTGTCCCCTAATGTAACGCATATGCCTTTGAACATATTCACATAGAAGGCGTATTTTTGGAGGTTACAGAATGAGTTTGAACCTTTAGCCCCTGGCTATAGCTACAGCCTTGATACCCTGTTCTACAGGAGTTTTCAATCGCCATTCACAATGGAACATCAATGAGCAACCCTATCATCAATAGTCAACCATCTAGACACGCAAACGAAACCTCACCGCCGGAATAATGAATCTCATTCTAGAATTTACCTGGTTCCAGGAAGGGCATAAGACACCAAACTCTCACTGTACGTCTGTTTCAGCTCCGATATTTTACTGCTGTAGAAATCATTCTGTAATTCTGAAAAGAAACACAGAACCAGTGAGGGTAAAATTGAAAATGAATTCTCCAAGTCACAAAGCAGACACGAAACTACATCTCACCTTTATCACCACTAGGCTCGCATCCATGAACGTACACTTTCAAAGGCACCGAAATGTACTCGTAAATACCGGCCGAAGATGAATCGATGAAAAAAGTGAATACATTTGGATACTCAAGCCTGTCACATGAGAGTGGTTGTTTCAGATGCACTGTCCCGGTTGACGAATTGACATAGACCAACTTCTCTACAAAGGAGGCACTTTTCTCCACGTTCATGAAATATTTCCGGTTGGGATGTCTGAAGTTAGATAGAGTACCATTGAAAATGACGGTATCTGCAGGGATGGTGTTATCGACGATGATTAAATAACCAAATGCTTTCACTGATAAAACAAATAGAAGTATAACACTTAGACCAAACGAATGCATGACTATAAATGCACTTTTATTGCTCATCATTCACATCACAAATACGTGTGTTTTTAAGTTTTATCACATAGTTCCGAATACTTCACAACCGCCGAATTCATTTCAAGAAATATCCAGCACAAATTCATATTATCAACACGAAAATAGAGAGATTTGAACGCCGAATTCACAACACATAATGTCACAAATCACAACCATAAATTAAACTTAAAATTGACTAGAACGGGATACATGTTAGCTGAATTAAAATTAATGTTAAAATACAAAAAACAAGAAATACTGTGAAGAAATAAAAATGTAAAAAAACTCGTGAGAAATGTATACACTCCACGATTGTAATATCAATTCCAGTCGGGAATGAGTTTTCGCGTCCGTAGTTATCGCCATACTCCAGTTTTTATTTACGACCGTAGGCGCATGCGCCGTGACTCAGGTGCATTCTTCAGTGTTACCTTTTTGTAGGTCTTGTAGAACTTACTCCAACTCGATAATCATATGATTTAATTTCGCTGATATTAGGATTCGTATTATTTCTTGAATTATTGTTATTTTACTATAAAATAATTAAATAATGGTAATTGTACAGATTCACAACCTCCAAATCAATCAATTTATAGATTAAATGTCGGCTCAGTGTCGCCACTGTTGCACGTGTTATGAATGGCATCAAACTCGTCGACTCGCATCCATCGAAATGAGCGTGGAAAAGAAATGTGTGAAATATTTCACTTATTCGTAAAATTAAAATATGCGGTTCATGTACATTTTTAGGAGGAAAATGCGAGTGAACGTTGATTGTACTTGGGACAGCTGAAACACTTACAAGGAGCCGACATTATAAAAAATAACACAAAACTTTCGGAAGAAAGAATATATTTATAGAATATCGATTATTTGTTCATGGTCAGGAACTTGTTAGTTAAATGACCTCAAACTATACGTTTTTATTAACGAGGCAACTTATAACTCTATATACAAGTTCGAAGAAATTACGAACTGGATTTTAATACGCGCTGTCACGAAATATTTTGTACGTGTAAAAGGAATGCTGCGTGGAGCAGACGAAATGTTCACGAAAACTAAACGAAGTCATTCATTTAGGCATTCGTTTATATGGACCGATGCATTCGACAGAAAATTTCACCTCGTAATCTACTTTAACCGCATTTTGTCCTAATTGCTGGGGTCATAAATTTGATAGTAAATTTTACGAAAAATTCGAATGATTATGGTTGGTAAACGACCAACGTCTCGTCAACTATTCTATTTTTTTCTTGGTCGAGCTTCCGATCACATATTGTATAACAAATGAAGTAATTTTATCCAGTCATTTGTTTCGCATCTGTGCACATCGTATACAATGAGGAAGCTGCACAGGAAGAAAAAAGATCACGTTAAGTAAATTACGGTTTATATGAGGTCAGTAGCTGGATTTTTTTAGCAAGTTGTCATCGGATCTCGCAAACCGTTAACCACAATGTGAATTTAACTTTAACTCGAGATGAACAAATTATATACACGATACGGTAGACATCAGCTTTTCGTTTGGATTCGGTGAATTTTTCATTTCACAATTATTATCTGCTTTGCAAATACTGCTGCGTATTTTGTAGTAACCAGCATTATTATACCCCGGAGCCAATAATAAAGGGAAGATGTGAATAACATCAAAATGGACTAGAACGGTACAGTAGGCACAAAAACTACGAAGTACCTACCTAGTAACTACAGGTCTGTGTTTATTGTACATTTATAGTGTAATGTTCATTCAATAGGGAAATACATGACATGGTATTTATTTCGGATAATACACAGATGGGCGGTGGAACTGAGAAATACGCAATATGGTACATATTGTGTCTCTTTTAGAAATGCAGAAAAAAAGAGCACATTAGCACTAATCAAAATTAACGAATTTAAGCTGAAAAATTCGTAGATTAAGGCCAGAGTTTCAAGAATAAAAAATTTTAAAATTAGAAAAAAGTTGTCACAGAAATCTTAATGAGTCTTACCCCCACCCCCACCCTCCAGTAGATTCGCCATGATCGTTGGCAGTTTCATTCATTTTAGATTGCTCCTAGCTCTGCTTGCACCATTATGGGAAGTTTATCAATCTTAGACTAGTTGCCTCTTTTTGGACCACTGTTGGTTCTAGGCTGTTTGTCGTTTTGAGTTGTTTGCTAGCAGTAGCATTGGAAGGTTTCTCTTTAAGGGAGTACAAAAATAAAAGATTTAAGTCAGAAAGCGAAAAAAAAAAGTTTTCTTGTCTCTCAAAAGTAGAGGTAACGAGCGAAAAATCTCTTGTAAATCTCCGAAAATCTCGTAAATCTCGTCACTCCAATCTTTCAAGGTGCCTCAATTTTTCTTAATTGTTGCTGGCTACAAATGATACTCTGTACCTCTCCCCACCCCTCCCCCCATTTCTACTCAACCGTTCCCTATTTTCGACCATTTTAACTGGATTTCGTCGCATTTTGACACATTTCATTCATTATCATTAGTCTTTTTTCGCTAATCTTGAGGATCTGGTACCTAGTTCAAGACCATAGTTATACAAACCACATGCACTTTGGAGATGACGGTTTTTAATCAAAATTTTACAGAAAGTCATCATGAGTACACACCTGCACTAGAAATTTTATCTGTATTTCAGAATCTTTTATGGTTGTGATTCAATGAAGCTGAAAGATTTTAGTGGATCATCTAATCGAAAGTACTCATGTAATTAGATGACAACTCAAGACCATTTTTAAATATGGTGTATCCTTTCAGGAACTCTACGAGATTTCATTATAGGCTTCAAAAGTACTCTCGTCATCAGTACAAGAAGGAAGGTTGTATAACTCTACGATTTAATTTGGGAATGGGGGGGGGGGTACTCCAGAAAGTCTATCCATGAGTATGCCACAAGGAAATCACCATCCGTCTGAACACGTTGAAAAACTTAATAAGAATTTGATACAAAAAATTGAAAATTTCATGACTTGACCAAAAATTAGGAGAAAATTACTGATTTTCCTTCTGAAAACAAATGAATTTTTACGAGAGAAACCTGAGGAATTTCTGCGCCAGAAAGAATATAACCCATCTACTAACTATACCATCTTGTAGTACTTTTTTTTTGCTTTATCAGCTGGGTGCCCTATCCTTATTTTCCATTTTTTTTGGCAAGTGTGTCGGTTTTGATTTCAAAACCTCTTCAACTGACTTTATTATTTCGTGGCAAATTAGAACACTCGCTTGAACGTTTTTGGTCATTTTTAAGCGGAAGAGTAGGGAAGGTAAGAGATAAAATCATCTATCATCACGGAAGAGACGATGACAAAGCAGTTTTTCGGATTCCGATAATGTTTTCCTGTTCGATTCACTTCTTCACTTAGAATCGAAGTATAAACTCGATTTCTGGAACCAGAAGCAGAACCTAACTTGGAGAATCCTGGAATTGTTCGATGGAACTGTTCACAAGTTAAACCACGTTCACTAGTAAATAAGTGACACCGAATCGATTTATTCAATAATAATTTATTTCCATTAACTTACATAATATACAGGTTACTTTTTCGAATAAATTTAAGACGTATAAGCGGAATGAGTAGTGGCGTAATGGCTTATGACAATTTCGCCATGCAATATGTCTTCGCCTATTCTAGTCCGAGGAGAATACGCGAATCTGAGCCCCTTGCATGATGAAATATCAACAAAATGATCGTCGGAAGTATCGCACCTCTGCCTCGGGAAAGGTTCGATAGTCTTGCGGAATAATCAAACGTCGACGTCATTTTTACCGTGAGTCTGCCCGGCGAGTCTGTTCAGTTCGGTTACAGAGAATGAAAATTTTGAATATTCAGCGACGAGGTTTATTCGAGCCTCGAACTACCCATCGTTGGGGGATGACGTGCTCTGCAACCACATTCGGCGAGTCGTCGAGCAGAAAGCAAAAATGACGTTAACGTTTGTTCGACTATGAAATAATATATTAAGTATAGTAATTATGATCGTAATAATAAAAAATATTAACAACAATTAACAGCGTCTTATAATTAATGAAATCAATAAGAATAACAGTAATGTTATATGAAATACATCTAACGTCATTTGGTAAAACAGGAAAAAATTTTCCTTCGTAATCATTTTGTACTTTACTGCACAACCTAAAACAAGATAACCATCGTAAGACTACAACGTAGCGAAGTATATAGCAGACTTCTGTTTTCAACCGATTTCCACCATATAATGTAACTGTCACATAGAAAATATCGTCGGTTCTGCGTGATTTTGTATTGTAGGTATACATATTATCCACAGATAACATTCGTCTAAGTCGTGTTATATGGACGTTTCTATTCGAGTAAGACCGTCGTTAACGTATTTTAAGTACCTACTTCGGTATTAACATTGAAATTTAAAAAAGGCGTTGACATTCATTTACATTTAGTTTATATCCGCGTGATTTTAAAAAAAAAAGTAATAAAGTTATTGGGGAAAAAAAAAAAGTAATAAAAATCTACCGAGTAGTTCAGCGTTATTCCGACACAGGGAATTTAAATACATGAGACCTTGTTAAATGCGAAAATTACGATTTTGGAAACGTCTATATCGTAAGCTTTAAATAATAAAAGTATACGTCGATACGTGGTTCGGAGAAGGAGACGTTTGAAAAATTTGAACGTAATCGGGCATATCGAAGTCAGTGTGAACAGGCAGCAATACAGTTGTAAGGTCGTTACATACAACTGAAAATTTTCAAAATCACCGAGTCGGTAACTGATAAATCGGCATCTGAATATCCTACACAAAAATACGTCTTACATATTTCGTACGGTGATCTATGGTTGACCCATTTCGTGGTTGCGTATAATTATGTTTAATACACATCGTTTGATATTTTACAGAGATCATGAAAACACTAACAACAAATCACTAAAATAAAATCGAAATTCTAACGAAATGATAAATACCATACGGGAGGTAGTTAATAAAAAATAAAATAATTGATAAAAATGTAAAAAAATTGCATACGTAGGTATTATTGATTTAATAGTACTGACTAGATGTTAAATTTCTAAATTTATACAGCTATCTTGTATACTCGTAGGTAATATTGAAGTTACATCGCGACTGAGAAGATAATGATAAATAAATGAATGCGTAAGTAAATAATTAAATAAATAAAAATCGGGTGAAATTTATAAACAAATTGTGCTTCAGACGTTAATCCATAAAGTCTACGTAACAAATGAAAATTTCTTAGCTGTAAGTGTGGCAAATATATATAGTATATGGTAACTGTAACAAAACAAAATTATATAGGAATGCTACAAAAAATTGAGATAAATAAAAAAAAACTTTATTAAATTAATAATTTAAAGCGAAATAAATATTTTAGGACTGAAGTTTGACTTCGCAATGTTCGAACGTGTGAATAACTGAGAAATTCTGAAAATAAAGAAGTAAAAAATCAGCAAAATGTTAAAATTAATAGCGGCCGGGCACAGGGGAAAATTGTTCTGATATTTTTCTTACATGAGCATGATAAGATTTCATAATTCATTCGATTAAACGCACGTATTTTCTGTCGTAAATGTATGCGTAAGAGACAGCATACAGGCAGATAAGTCAACTATGTTTTCTCGAAAGTGATGCAGTCCATGCAGCTCCACATAAAATACCTCAGATCCGGAATAATATCATACAGGAGTGGGAAAACGAAGCTCTTCACACTCTTAACATGCACAATATTTTTTTCAACATTTTCCGTTCAATAGTCGTCGTGTTTTCTATTCAGTTGTTCATTTTCAAGCCGGGGGCGGGAAAACATTCAAATTTGCTTCATCTCATCCCTCGGAACGCTAATCGGTACGAAATGACGCATTTTTTAAAGATGTTTCAAAAACAATAAATTTCTCAACGGAGCTTAGGCCAAGAAAAACATCGAGATGATCGAATTTCTGCGTTTTAAACGAATAGCTTATCAGCAAACTTGGGACATTTTAAAGAGTGTGTCCTCAATTATCAAAATAAAAATATATACATACAGTAGACTTCCAGCTATCCGCCCTCCGATTATCCGCCCTTCGGGTTATCCGCCTCAGATTTTGCCGCCCGCCCTCGCCGGGTTATCCGCCCTGCCACGGCGGATAATCCAATTTTTTTTTTAAATAAATGTTTTTACACTTAGGATGTAAAATTACGTACTGCTGATGTACACACCAATGTATGTATATCGAATTTGAGACTCTTTAGCCGCCGTCTACCTCGTGCATGCAGCGGCTCTTGTGTTCTCTTTGTATGTGCATACATGTACTTTTTTAGCACGTCTGTCTCTGCAGTACACACAAATGACCGACTTTGTACTCTACCGGCATCGCGCCATGTCGGCGCTGTCGAGGAAAAAAATGAAGGATTTGATAAGCATACGAGAGAATCACGGAGTCAGTAGTTAATAGGGTTGTGCAGTTACTGTATTACGCGTGGTTGGCAGTTAAGTTTCTAATCGAAGTGAATCTTGCAATTTTTATTGAAATTTAAAATGAGTTCTAGCTCCAAAGCCAAACGGAAGCGTACTGTTTTGTCTTTCAAAGATAAGTTCGAGGCCATCAAACGAGTTGAGAAGGGCGAGTTATTGCGCGTCGTAGCTGCTGATTTGGGAGTTTCAAGAAATACAGTCGGTGACTGGTGCCGAGATAGAAGAAAAATTGAGCAAAATTATATGTTGTACGATGAAGGGTCATCCAAAAGAAAATCAAGTAAGACAACTGTATGTCCTAATACAAGTGAAGCTTTATATTTATGGTTTTGTATAAAATGTGCAGCTGATGTACCTTTGTCTGGACCTTTTTGATGTGAAAAAGCCAAAAGACACTCTGCTCAATTTCCCGATGAAGCCAAAAGTTTTATGGCAAGCGACGGTTGGTTAAGCCGTTGGAAACGTCGCTATAGTGTTCGCCGAATCAAAATTTGCTGAGAAAATTTGTCTGCTGACTCCGACGCAGTTGACGATTTTTGCGATAAATTAACCCTAGAATACCATATATAAAAAAAAGTCCGTCGCCACCACACATGGGTACAATTGTACCCATAGCAATTTTTTTGACTTGTATAAATACTACGGCTTTTGTAAGTGAGTTATATAAGTATTTTTCGACGCTGAATTTGAATTTGATATTTATTTTCAGATTAGACTAAGCAATAATGAAGGAAAATGCAGTTTTCAGTAGGAAAAGATAGTTGATTGTAGAAAAAATTTGCAATTTTCAATTATTTTATAAATGATATACATAGTCATAAACATTACACCAATTCTTAAGAAATTTTGAAAATTATCTAAAATTTGACCCACGTTGTTTGCTTTAGTGGATGAGTTACAAAAATTTGGACCAAAAATTTGAAACCAGCAACCAAAAAAAACCTATTGCTAAACTTAGACAACATATCACGTTTCGGGCAAAAAATTTCACAAAAAAAATGGGAACAAAAATTAATTCGCCTTCCAACAAAAGGGTAGACAACACATTCGACATACGATTTTGAGGGTCCAGTATAGCTGAACAGATTCAGTAAGTAACAGGATCGCACTGCTGATATGCGTGGGATTACACCCATGCGTATTTTAGTGTGGGTACATTTGTACCCATGTGTGGTGTTCTAGGGTTAAGTGCCATCATATTAAAAGGAGGGTATGGCCTAGATCAAGTATTCAACGCGGATGAAACGGGGCTTAATTTCAAAAAGTTACCCGAGACAACGTTGGCACTACAGTCAGAAATCTCAGCGCCAGGCATGAAGAAGGCAAAGGAAAGAGTCACAGCAATGACTTGTTCAAACGCATCAGGATCTTTCCGGTTGCCACTAATGGTCATTGGTAAATCTGCGAAACCTCGTTGCCTAAAAAATATTGATCGTCAATCTTTACCCGTGTATTACACCCATCAAAAGAGTGCTTGGATGACGGATGAAATTTTTAAAAATTGGTATTTTGAACAATTTGAACCACGCGTAATGAAGTTCTTACAAGAAAATCGTTTGCCTGAAAAGGCACTTCTAATCTTGGATAATGCGCCGTCACATCCCTCTATCAAAGAGTTGAAATGTAAGACAGTCAGGGTGATATATGCTCCTCCTAAAACGACTAGTCTAATACAACCGCAGGACCAGGGAATAATTGAAGTTTGGAAAAGAATCTATAAAAAAAACCTTCTCCAGGAAATGTTGTTGAAATGTGACGAAAATGACAAAATGTTGAGTTGTTTGAAATACATCAATATGAAAAATGTGATTTACTGGTGCGCAGATGCCCGGGCATCCATTACTGAAGTTACCTTACGAAAAGCTTGGTGCAAAATTTTGAGAGCAAAGTTTTTGGAGGAAAATGAAGTCGAAAATATCCCAAATTTACTGCCATATTTCAAAAAGATACCTGGGTGTGCCAGCGTTACTGAAGGTGATGTACAGAAATGGATTACAGCAGATGATGACGTGAACGAATTGAATGATGCTGATATTGCCGAATTAGTTCTTGCTGGAGCTGGAGTAGATGAGACAGAGGAATGTAACAGAGAATCTGAAGCAGAGTCAAAAATATCGTACGAAGATGCGTTTTCCGCTCTTGAAAAATCATTGAAATTTGTAGAACAGCAACCCGGAATTTCAGTGCAAGAAATATTGACCTTTCGAAAGTGGCGTAATTATGCTACGGAAAAACGTATCAATAATAAAACCCGCCAGTGTTTGATTACAGATTATTTTCAAAACTAGTTATATTTTTATATTATTCTGAGTCAGCACATTTTATATGTAATAAAACATTATCGTCTAAATACTATATTAACCATAATTTTGCATACTTCGGATTATCCGCCTTTTTGGATATGCGCCCTACCTTCCGCCCCAATTAGGGCGGATAACTGGAAGTCTACTGTAGTTGGAAATAAATTTCGTAGACATAACAATTTTGAAAGTCAATGTAAGAGCATAAAAAAAAAGTTGAAATGTTCACTGCATAAAATGAAAGTTACATTGCTCACATGGTGTTCTATAATCCATAAAAAAAAATTAAATTTAGAGCAAAGCTGTCTTCTGTTAACGCACGTCATCTGGCAGACGTACACGCACGAACGATTTTAATTTGTTTTGTTTTTCTCATTAGAATTAAGATAAAACACGAAATTACAATTAGATATACGAAAAGTTAACAACGAAATTATTATATTGTTGGTTTCATTACGTCTGAGGAAATATATCAGGCCCCTGGAAATGCGTTTTTGCTGTTTGTAAATGAGTAGTGAATAGACGTACTGTACTCGCATTAACACTGTTACTTGACACTTTTTTAGCACCTATTATTAATTTGACATTACTCTACTTCCTTTATTTATTTTATTTTATCTATTTATTTTGCAGCCCTTTTGTACATCTTAAAATATTAACTTAAAATAAAATTTTCTAGCTTAATGCGCCCATTGACGGGCATAGGCCTCCCCCACTCTTTTCCAGCGGCCCCTTTCCCTGGCGTCTCTTCCCCAGGCGACCCCGGCATGTTGCCTGATTTCATCGGCCCATCGGGTAGTAGGTCTCCCTACATTTCTTTGTGTTCCCCTGGGTACCCATTCCAAAATTTTTCTTTCCCACCTATCCGTCCCCCCTCTTGCAACATGACCCGCGTAATCAAATTTCAGTTTTTTCATGACAAATCTACAATCCTTGACTTTTGATGTATCCCTTACCCGTCTATTGGTTAGTCTATCTTTTCTTTTTACTCCGATTATAGCCCTCACCATTGCAATCTGGGTCCTAGCTAGCTTCAGAGTTTGGCCTTGTGTGGCGGCCCATGTCTGTGCGCCGTACATTAGCACCGGTAGTGTGCATGACTCCCATATTTTCTTTTTCATTGCCAAAGGCATTTCACTTTTGTAGATATTTTTTAGGGACCAGAAACTTTTCCATGCCTGTGATCTTCTTTTTGAAATTTCCTTTTCTGATTTATTTTTAAATGAAATAATTTGACCTAAATATATCGTGCTATCTTCTGCTATAATTTGATTGTTACCGATAACTATTTCTTTGCTAGACTTACTGTTTGATAATAACACTGTTTTACTGGTATTTATAATCAGGCCTGCTTTGTTACATTGTTCTGCTAATTCGTTTGCCATGGTTTGCATTTCTTGTCCGTCCTGAGAAATTAAAGCCACATCGTCCGCAAATCCTAAGTTGTTGAGCCTTTCCCCATTTATTATTATACCTTTTTGTTCCCAGTTTAAGTTTTGAAATATATCTTCCAGTAAACAATTAAATAAGTTGGGAGATAGGGGGTCCCCTTGTTTCACTCCCCTTTCGATTTTAAAATTTTTGCCTGTTTTGTCCGGACGGATTTTTCCGCTGTTGTTTTTGTACATTTCTCTTATGATTTTTATCATTTTCTCGGGGATACCTTGTCGGCTTAAGGCTCTCCAAAGTTCGGCTTCGATTCCATTTACCTACTTCCTTTATTCACCTAATATGTACCCAGGAACGTAGCAAAAAGTTTTTCCTGTAGGAATAAAAATGATTAAATTCCCGACTGACTTAACTTAAAATTCCCAAGTATCAAATTTGTATTGGCAAAAAAAAAAAATGGATTTTACCAACTTTTGATCCATCTACTAACATTTCCCAACTCCGGCAGAGGTTTGGGTGCAACCTGCCCCCGTTCCTCCTTATTTTCGTCCCTGTATGTACCTGGTACATCGAATCAATAATTCAGCACGATCAGTGGAATACGCGGATGACAGACAACATATTGGAACTTATGGAAAACACACGATTGGCAAAGATGAAAAGGGATGCAAAAAACTATTAGCGTTACCACAAAGGTCAGAAACAGATTCGAGAGGCAAAAACAGAAGGGATGAATAAGCAGCGCAGTGAGGCTGAAGAATTACTGAGGTTGCATGATTCATTTAATTTTCACAAGAAAGTCAAAATAATAAACCAGTACATCGAGAAAAGTTAACTGCCATCAGAAATCAGAACAACAAGATCATTGCGAAGCAAGGAAAACTAATTGAACCACGGAAAAAGTACACTGAAAATTTATTCCATGACCTTAGACCACCTCTCTAGCATATTTCTTAGTGGTTTTTAAAATGTTCTGTTAGACTTAAATTATTTTAGAAACTTTATGCTTATCCATAATCCGTACAAATACAGCGTTTCCAACTAGATGCATTGTAGAAGTCAAAATTCTGTTAGAGACATATCAATTCCCAGTGTAATACCTCCGAACCTAAATAGAATTTTCAAAGGCCCCTTCGCTAATTAAAATGTCAATTGTTATACCTTGCCATTGAAGCGCAAGCCAAGTATACTTCATAAAATTTTTTCTTTAACGAGTAGGTACCGAGGATATAGTTGTTCCACTTCATAAAAAAGTAAACCCCGAAACTCTTAACTAAGATTGGATAATATTGACAGGTGGCACCACAACTACCTCTTTTTTCCTGTTTTGTCTCAAAATACATTAAGTTTTGACAGTTTTTACACAGAAAACTGATTCTCGAGGGTGTTGAAAACATTTAACTTAGTTGTTGGACAGTGATCTCGGGGGATAATCTCAAAAATGAGTTAGGGTGATAGAGATAAAAGATTTCTGAGGTTACCGACATCGATTTTGAGGAAAGTTTTAGATCCGATCCATTGGGGTTGCCCTGGTCCTAGAACAGGCGGTTATAGCTGAACAGCGGTCGTTATATTGGAACTTTTAAATTTATATGTTTCCGAAATCACTGAATTCAATTTTGGAGACAATTCTTAGAGGGATGGTTCTGGTTAAATAATGGTAATCTCATCTGGATTGTAATCAATTTATAGGTTTTCGAGGACACTGAATCCAATTTCAGCATCTGATCAAAGCAGGTTCCACCGAGGGAAGTTCTGGCTAAATAACTGTGATTACATATATTGAGATTGTATTCAATTCGTAGCTTTCCGAGGTCACCTAATTCAACTACCTTGAAGGCAATTTTTGGATCCGCCCATTGGGGTCCCACAAAACGGGCTTCTGGCTCCACAAAAGAGAATTCCAGCTATACTGGTTATTATATCGAAATTGTATTTAAATGATAGGGTTTCGAGATAGCTGAACTGAATTTAATTTTGAAGGAAGATTCGATCCATTGAAGTTCTACCTGTGGGGAAAAGGGTTCGGCTAAATAATAGTTATCATTTTGAAATTGTATTCTATTCACATGGGTTTAATGTTACTGAATTCAATTCCGTGAGTAAATTTTGAATCCTGTTCCGCGGTATGCCATCAAAGGAGGTGAGAGTGAGAGATTCAGTTTTGGATGTGGTTAACCTACATATCTAATATGTAGTTTATCACAAAAGAAATTAATAACCGCACTCGAGCCATGCCTATAGGGGAGGGGTAGAGGTAATTTTGTTACAATGCTGGTATCAAAATAAAATAAACCCCCCTTTTGAATCGAACTGAAATCTATTATGACGATAAGCTATTCAAAAGTAAAACTAAGGATTAAGAAGAGTAAAAAGACATTTGGGACAGGTAAGACCAGTGGTTCCCAACATTTTGTGGCCCATCGCCCCTTTCTGGAGGTAGACTAACACCTATCACCCTCCTTTTTATTTTCATTGTAGGCCTAATTTTAATTTTAGAGGAGACGGTGCTGAGTCAAACGCGTTCAGGTATGACGCGACGACGAGTAGAGAGTGGATTGTGACGTCGTAGCCTAGATATTACACTATTTTACTTTTTCGCCTTTTAAATACTCATCACCCCCCAATCGTCCACCACTTATTTACTGTCCCCCTGATAACCCAAATCGCCCACTTGGGGACGATCGCCCCCGGGTTGGGAACCACTGGGTAAGACGAAACGGACACAAAAAAACAATAATTTGTCTTATTTTTTTAGTTTTCTTCTAATTGTTTGACTCCCCTGATTCATGTCCGTTTTTCTATTCCAGCAGCTCTTTAATCTTTCCAGTCTTCTTAGTTTCTCCTCGTTATGTTCTCAATATTTTAAATCACTGTCAGCCTTTTCAAACTTTCAGTCTCTAATTATTCCACCAGCTTTCCAAGTCCTCTCAGAACCCTGCTTTGGCTTGCCCATCAACTTGTTCAAATATTTCCACTTTGTCATTAAGAGATGTTGGTTGCTTAACCCTGAGTCTAGCCCTCTTATTTAGGAATTCTTTTGTGTTCACGTTTATTCTTGCCATCTATACTAGGCTCAGGCGCGGATCTGCGGGGGAGGAAGGGAGTAATCGCCCTCCTCCACACCGAAAAATAACACGTAGTGTAACATTTTATATGCTTTCGTACCCTAATAAAAAAAAACAATTCCATGGAAATTTCTATTAACAACCCGGATGTAGACTGTAGTCGCGCAGGGCGCAGCAAAGGTCAAGATCAACATGGCTGGGGGGAAAAAATCTCCATGGAAATTTCAACCACTTAACTGAATTGTCACCATCAAGAGCTAAATAATACGGACTGGTCTCGTATCGGGAGGGGGGGGGGGCATGGAAATTTCTATCAACAACGCGGCTGTAGATAGTAAATGTCAATACTGAATTCGTGCCAGGAGAGCGTAATTAAGTACAGCCAGTAGTAAAAGCCTATAAAATGCTAAAATAAATTTCCATGGAAATGTCAACCACTGAATTCGTTTCAGGGGAGCGTGTTGGTGGACCGTTACGGGGGGAGCGTTACGGTTTTCGCTCAAGTATATCCGGTAGTAAAAGCATATAAAGTGCTAAAATAAATCTCCATGGAAATGTCAACCACTGAATTCGTGTCGGGGGCGTGTTGGGGCAGCGTTATGGATTTCATTACGTTTTTCGTTATGTTTTTCGTTATATGTTTCTCGTTACGTTTTTCATTACGGATTTGCTCAAGTATACCCAGTAGTAAAAGTATATAAACTGCTAAAAACTGGACTATTACTTGATTTTCACCTCTTTTCATGGCAAATCAGGGAATTGGATCTAATATTTACTTGCACAACCGAATTCAGCAACTTTCAACACTTACAAAGAAAACACAAGTTCAAAATAATGACCATTATTTATCCGGATGGGACCAAGATCCCTTGGCTTCAGTAGACTCTGAGATCACGTCATTACTCGCAAATGATTCGAGCAAATCGAACGGCCTATCATAGAGTAAGCATGGACGATCATCGAGTAAAATTCAAAATAGCTACTGATCTGCTCATATATACCGTACTCAAGTATTACTCGAGTGTTTCACCATCAACGGCCCGGTTACTCGATAGTCGGTTAAAAATCAAAATCGATCCGAGCACTGGCTGCACCTTCTTTATGGCAGTGTTTTAGTTTTAGCTGGGTTATGAATTCTAAGGGCACAGTAGAGCAGAAAAGAAAACACAAAAGACGATGGCAGGTAGGGATGAAAAGCTGGACAAATTTAAAAGGTATAAATTACATTGTGTATGAGCAACTAAAGAAAGTTGATAATTACTGATGACATCAAATAGTCGAACGGAATAAAGGAATAAATTCTTCTTTTCATTTGTAAAAGATCATGAAACATGATTGTTTCTTTTCTTAGACAATTTGACACTTGGGAAGCTAAGTCTCACATTATTCAATGGTAGATATAAAATAATATTCTCAATAGGAAAACTGATATTTTGGTCGGTCACAGGCTTTCCTATTCCTTTAGTGGTTCTATCACAAAATATTACTTCGACTCAGGGGAGGGAGGGGGCACAACTACGATAGAAATACAAATTGAGAATTACTTGTAATTAACTTTCGTCGATTGTTTTTCGGTTTTCTTCACCATTGATGGTGCCTAAACTGGGTGGCAGAGGAGGGTGTTTGCTTTTGTTTTTCTTCAACATCGTCGCCTGAAAACATGCGCATAATGAATTATTTGCAGTTGACGTTTACGAGTTCATCAAAACAGAAAATGTTCGCATACTAGATATATTATTCTTACTTTTAAAGCCGATTTCAGTATTACGATTTCTCCAGGACCAAATCTGGTTGGTTCTCCGTCAATTTGAATTGGAGTTTTAATGTTCAAGTGGATTTTAATATGACCACCCTGCATACAAACGTCACAAATTAAAAATGAAATTTCATAACTTTGATTCAGCAACTATACACCCCTCATAATACGCACCTGAGCAATACGAATTCCACTTCTCAATCCAGACTGGATTTGACCTAAATGAATAACGCCGCTGACACCAACCACCTCTAACATGCCGTCGTAATGGTTCGGAGCAGCGAACTGATCTTCTTTGTCATGACCCCACGGATTAGCACCGGACCCCCAACTGCAAAATAAATTCTTATGAGGTCGAAATTTGACTTTTGAGGTATAGTAGATTGAAAACTCCAGAGCAATCCTTAAAATTCACATCTCTTCGACTGACCGAATTGAACGAATTTGAATCAACTCACCTTAAAATATTAAGTACGATGATACCTTCCAAGTCTGGTAACTCTATTGGCTTATTATCAACTTCTAGACGCACGTTTCTGTGCAGTTGTTCGTAACTAGTGCCACTTGGAGCTAGCATTTTCTTTAAACCCATTCTGAAGTACATGTGTTTATTCCCTAACCTGAAACCGAGCTCATAAATCAGGAATATTCTAACTGGCACTAAAACTAACAACTATTGAGCGAGTAATTACCTGCTTTGAAATTTCTGCGGATTTTCTTTCCTCGCATTATGGAAGGCGAGACAGAGATCGGCGTCTAAACCAATCCCGAAATAATTGTTCATAACAAGAACCCCCGATTTATTTTCGTCACTTGCTGGCGTTGTTGCTGTAAAGTGAGAAACGAATTATTATTAAGTGTTTACTAATAATAGCATTCAATTATAACACATCGTATCGCTAATACGTGATAATAACCCGTGAACACGATTCCGTAATCTCCAAGTTCGAGAACATAAGATAAACACGTCTCATGTTCAGGAAGAAACTGATTACAGTTATCAGTTGTGCCCCTCCCCCCTCAAAAAACACCTGAAATTGAATGTAAAATATGCAAAAATGAGAAATCTTTCACCTTTAAAACAAGTTTTTTCGAAAAATTTTCACTCGAGCAGTAATTTTACTTTCATTTTCATAATTCATAAAATAGTTCTCTAATATCGGCAATTTAAAAAAAAATACCCTTGAAAATCTTACATGCCCCCCCCCCTTGGGAAAATCCTGGCTACGCCACTAACAGTTATGTAAAATTACGTAATTATGTGACTAAAAAAATCTGTATCAAGGAGATGACATAAAAGAGCCGACTGTGCTGGGAACTACTATACGGCAATATGAGAGGTAATAAAATTTTCACGGCGTTTCGAGTATGCAATTTTATCAGCATTGAAGTATCATGGGTAGCCCGACCGCATAAACGTACCGGCTGAATTCGATGGTAGAGGAGGCTCTTGACTGTCCTCGGGGTAAAGCATAACTGTCCATCGATCTAGACGAATCTCTTCGGCGTCTATGACTCCTCTCAGCAAACTAAGGATGTTTCCATTGCCGTTGTACCCGGAACCCCACCGCAGTACTCGGGAAAGATCATTACCTACAAGATTCGATTTTGATTAGAAAGAAAGTTTTCATCATTTACGATCAATGAGATGAATATGATACGTATTTGGAATATAATGTACCAGTTCCTAGAGGGACTATGCCACACGGCGGCGAAGAGCACTCGCTGTCCTGGCCGACATTGTCTAAGCATTGCAACACCCATCCGACAGTACCGTCACCTCCACACACGAGAATTCGATAGTCTTGGATGTGGCGGAATACATATAATCTGAAATATGTACATCAATATGAGCACATTTACACGTTACCAGTTACAATTAGTTGGTGTCAAACTAATCAAGCGATTACACTCGAGTCGACTCGAGACTATTATGGAAGTGTGACGTAAGGTAGCGCTTACCCAGGTAATGGTCCTCCATTTACTAAATTAAACACTTGATACGGATTCAGTACTTTTCGAAAACGTGTAATAAGCTCTAAGCCTTGACATCCACCAGACTGTACGTTAACGAATACTAGTAGCGGTTTTACACCGGTTGGTATCATAGACGGTTCTATACTTGGTAACAGCATTACTGGTAACAAATTGATGTACCAAGGATGAGTATACAAGAAGCGAGTACAAATGCAATATAATCTATCGTGAATAAGCAGGCAAGCAGTTTATACAGTGAAAACAAGTAAGGTTCGTCAAGGGAGTGGATAATTTATAATACTAATGTGGGATGCAGCACTGGTCCCAGTGATGTGCACATATACACTCATTTATTCAAATAAATAAAAAGTCAGGGGTAATGAAAACTTTGAAAATGAATGACGACAGGCTCTATAGGATGTTACTAGACTATAGACTACAGAGCAATCTGCTTATGTACCAATAAGCTATATATCATAGAATTCGTGTTCCTTTGTGTTGAGACTATATTAAGAGACGCGGGGGGGGGGGGTTGTAACTGAGAAAATTTCCCAAGCAATACATGAAATATATTCTTACTCCTCCGCTCGTTACAGGTTACCCCTCTACAAATTTGCCTTGCCACCTGAAACAAAGGCATCTAACAACCCTGGATACGAGAGGACCGGAGTTTTGACTTTAGTACGGGTGAGCTTGTGCCCACCAATATACTTTAACCTACAGACTATGTCGCGTTCACATTATTGTTTGAAAATATAGTTCTCAACAATTCCAAATTTAGGGAGAATTCGCCCCCTATGGCAAGTCAATGGAAACCGCCACCCCTCTGTGCAAAAATTTTTTCTTAATTGTCCACTCATTTTTTTTCCCATTCTTCGTGCACCATTCGTTCCTAACTGAGAGCTTTGGGGCAGTTTCTCTTTGTGCCCCGTGGATAAGTACAACACTCTTATAATTTTTAAGACTTGCTAAAACGTTTCAAGGCTCGTTAAGGATCTTCGAGACCAGTTTAAGAGTTTCCAGGACTCTTCTAAACACTTTTAAGATGATACACCTCTTCCATACGCATACGAGTTATTTTTAATTGAGGAGCCCACTTCCAAAATGACCTAACTGTAAAATTTCAGTTTTGAAAAAACAAGCAAAACACTTTATCAGCAAAGCAGTAAAGTAGGTAACGGATTTTTTAAAGGTAGGTATCAATAAGTTCAACACCTTCAAGAAAAATTTGTCCTTTTTGTTTTTGCAAAGTATGCCCCTAGTGGCAAGACAGCGTGTTGAAAACAAAAATTCATGAAATTATAATTTTACAGTTGGGTCACGCTAGAAGTGCGCTCCTCAATTCTTCCGAATCAGTTTCTAGCTCTTCAAAACCTTGAAGGCTTCTTTATGATTTGTTAACGATCTTTTAGAAATTCAAACCTCATTTAATATCATTTTCGGTTTACTTAAAAACTATTCCAAACTGTTTTCAGACTTTTTAAGACACAATTACGTCACTCAGACTTCTTAAACTTTTCAAAGATTTTTTAAGACTGCTTATGACCTTTCTTGACTCATTTATAACCCTTTAAACCCATGAAAAATTATACAAGCGAAAGAATTTTCGGCATTATTTGATACTTATTAGCTCCAACGAGCCAAACCCCCCCCCCCTCTAGGTCAGCTATTTGTACTTATGTTCAGACCGTTGAAAATGTATTAAAGCCCTTTTAAAACTCTTCACGACTCGATCAAGACTCACTAAAGCTTCTAGGGATGTTAACGGAGCGGAGTTTTTCACATCCGGATGCATTCCAGTTGTAGTTTCTAACATCCAGAGCAGCTCGAACGTTCTCAGGAGCTCTGACCGGAGCTCCGTCGCGAACGAAGCCTCATCGGAGCTCCGTCGGATATCCGAATTTTTTCCGGAGCTCCGGCGAATATCCGCATCGAACTTCATTCTTTGTCTTTATCTTTACATCAATTTCACAGAACGCAGATCAAATGATCACAGAGACAAAACCGAGATTCGCGTTAATTTTTCAATTTTTTTTTGGCTTCGAAGTTTTTTCAGAATTCCGATTGATAATCCAGATTTTCTCCGGTAGCAGTTTTTAAGCTCCGGATGTGGTTTTTGGCCGAAAAAATCCGGATAAACTCCGGAGGAGGAGCTCCTTTTAACATCACTAAAAGCTTCTTGAAAATCTATTCAAAACTCTTGAAAAATCATTCAGACTGTTTAAATATTCTTTCACATTCCTCCAAACTCTTTCAGATTGTTAACGAGCCTTTCAGACTATTCTAGGCCCTTTGAATGCTCGTTAGGACTTATTTAAAACTTATTAAAACTTGTCGAGATTCGTTTGAGACCGTTCAAGGTATTTACAGACTTAATATACCTGAACAGTTCTTCGGACTTGTTCGAAACTCTCTTTTTACATCTTTTTAAAATTCTTTAAGACGCTTTCATTTTCCTGAAGTCCCTTTAAAATTCATAAAATTTCGTGTAAGACTCGATGAAACTTTACAATGTTTATTTTGAGCTCTTTTAAGACGTTTTTATTTCAAAAATTTTCAAACGATTTTTAGGCTTAATTAAAACTTTTCATGGCCTTTCCAGGCGCATTAAATGTATTTTAGGACTTGGTTAAAACTTGTTAATATTTTTCAAAATTCGTTTAAAAGATTCTTCAAGACTCTTCCTGAGACCTTCTACAACCAGTATTGGATTTAGAGCTCTTTGTTCTCTTCTTTCATTTATTCTTTCCTCATTTTTCATGTTGTCTTTCTCGTTCATCAATCATTCATTCTTCTCGCTTCCTCCCGCTTCTTCACCCATCAAACTCTCCATTCCGACTGACCAAAGCAGTTGCCTCGTTCAGCCTCTCGTAACTCCAAAGCTGGTTCTAAGAAGAGTTAAACTTAAAATCAAGTAGGTAAGTGTTTTAATCAAGATTTGTATGGTTTACATTTTACAAAATGCCAGTTTGAATTTTATTCATAGTTTGCAAGCCTCCGATTCCATTATAATTGAAAACTAAAGTATAGGAAGTATAAAAATTAATACTAATTTTAAATTTGTGTGCACACCCGTTGACAGGGACTGGGACCGCCACTGGTGAGATGGATAATAAAGAGATTCACAGTCATGACTCAGACTAAGAAAGAGTAGCATTGTTAAGTTATCCGTGTATAAAGTGAGGAAATGAAATAGTACTCTGAGATACAGTTATACGTTTGTGAAAAACATTATTACTGTTTTGTACGTATGTTTTGTCAATACGGTATCTGATGAGTAAACAAGTTCGGCAGTGGAAAGTGGTTCAAGGAAGCAATTCAGCGAGTGATTTTAAGAATACTTTTCTCAGTTTCGAGCAATTAACTTAACATCAACCACGAAACTAATGAAGGTGAAGTGAAAACCGTTACAGACATTTAAAAACGTAGTATCTGTGTGCGTAACTTTTGACTTCTAAATATGTCGTGACAGAGCATATCTAACCTATTTGAAAATCACAGATACATGTAACACTTATAAGTGAATATTCTTACCTAATAACGGCCTATTATCGTATTTTTCTTCTCTTAGTTTATAAAACGCGGACACAGCTTTCCTCGATTCGTCAAAGGTGATAACTAAGGATCCAAATTCGTAATAAATCGGTCCGATTCCGCAGAATTTACTCTCTGAAATAGCAAAGCAAAAACAAAACAGTTAATTTCATCTACGCAAATGAATCAGGAGTAGCTTTAATATCAAGAGAATTAAGCGGCTGTATAAATAATTAGTAATTTTTGAACTTTAGATGGATAACATGAACATATTGCACCATACACCTCTCTGTGAGGAACTTTTCAGTAGACAGGCTTCCCAAAATATTTTCCCTCATTTTGCACTCACAAAACAGAATCATTTCTTCGAACAGTTTACTCAAAACGTCAAACTCATTCGAATGTTCCCAACATGAATGAATAGGGGAGACCGGGTCCAAGTGTCACATTTTGTACTCGTAATTTTTTTTACAGCCGAACTAATTAATTTAAAATTTTTATTTTCTTTATCTCGGGAAAGCTATAACTTTCTATGAAAAACAAACATTTCATTTATTCCAAACATGTTATTCATCGGAACTGGCATCGCTTCAGTCACCTTGGGAAAAATCAGCACTAGTATCACAAATCCAACCTCCATGAACATGTATATAATCTGTACATGCCTAGTGTGCTCATGAATTAGTAATATTTGAGCAAATAATAAGTATTTCAAGAGTGACATTTCGACCCGCAAAATTTGTGACATTTCACCCCAACCAATTTGAAACGATTTTGTCAATAAACTATAGCTACTATGTATAAATAGTAACGCTTGGTTCAGAATTGACTAAAATAGATATGCGCATTCAATTCCCAACACTTCAAGACCTAAATTAAGCTACTTACTGAATTTTTTATAGCTCAATGGACCGACATAGAAGAAACATTCAAAACACTTGACTGTTTACTTTTGCTAAATTGTTATCATGTAAACACTTCGAGCACGGATATCTCATGATGGAGTCCTCTAATGCACTTCGATCTCATAACGAAATTTCATCGTCGTATTTTTTACTACAATTTACTTCGATCATCACCAGACAGCGTTAATTACCGACTGAGATACAGACTTTGTGACATTTCACCCCTGTGACATTTAGACCCGGTCTCCCCTAATTCACACCAACAAAACTGGCATTTAGTATGAGAGCATTCAAAATTACCTGTAAATCCCGTTATGTGCACATTCTTATGATATTACAACATACACTCGTGTAGACGTACCTTTATAAATACAAAAACACTCACCTTTTCCTAAAAGTTCGGTCAAATATGTTTCGTAATTACGTTCGGAAAAGTTTTTTGGTAGATTTCCGACGAACAGGGCTACGGTGGTACCATGTGGATCTTGCTTCAGTTGTAAATAAAACCTCATCAAATGCATCCTGTAAATAGATTCCTTGCCGACTTGTTTCATAATCTGCCAGGGTTGTTCGTTTTGTTCCAATACTCGTTCAGTCACTGTGGAGAAACATATGAGAGTCATTGTGGCGTCTTTCATAAAAATTCTTGCAATATATACATCAGCAGGATAATACTAAATCAATGTACCTCCTCGATCGAGCAACACTTCGCACAGTCTGTAGTTACTAAAGTGAGCGTTTTCTAAGCCAAATTCGAATAACGCTTTTTTGATCAGGTCAGTCACTGTAGTCTTGTCGTCGACGGTCGCGTTGCAGTAAGGTTTGTTGGTTTGCAGTTTGCCAGAGTAGATGCGAACCTCGCCGATGGTGTTGTCCCGGTCTCTGTAACAGAATTCAAATTCATCAGACTGCAAACCACAGTGGTAATGGAAATCGACCCGATTTCAACATAGAAGTGAATCTCAGAATGAAATTCGATATGTGTGCGTCATCTCATGTCGATTTGACTTCCTGGGGATGACACTTAAGGGTACAAAATCGGGAAAGTTTAAAGGTATGTTGAACTTAGAGTCGAGACAAAGAATATGAGACGGAGGCGACCATAAGGCATAGGGGAAGGTTCAGCACACTAAGTTGAAAAAAGCTCACAACCCCGGTTAATTTCTGCAATGGTGTGTACTTACTCCCTTGATTAGACCTCATTCGGACACTACTAAACATGAGCTCATTTTTCGTCGAACATAATAAACGTTTTGATTAATTTCAAGGCATCTAGTAGAGCCATGATAACCAATGACTCAGTATGTTAGGAATTGATAGGTACCTGCTACCTACTCATTTAGGATCACACTGTCCGATTATTTTTACCTACGAGCGACATCAAGCTGACATGGCGTCAGAAAATCGAATTTATATTTCAACGAGTGATGAATTTTTAAAGATTTTCAGCTGCTTTGATTGGAAAAAAGGGGGGAACGAGTCGGTCTGTAAGGTTGGAAATTTCATAATTAATTTTCGCGTGACTCACTTGAATCGCAGATAGACAGCTGGTCTTCGGCCTTCTTTTCGAAATAAAGACATAACTGGCGATGGATCAGTTAAGCGGGCTTCGTCTTCCGAATATACATCAGTTAAATAGAATGCAGCTGAAATGAAATATCATCAACGGTTGTTAATTGAATACAGAAAAAATAAAACCTATTATATCGTTTAAGAAAACAAAAAAACTCGAGTTGTATAAGGTGATGTGAAGAATAAGCAGCTGAAGTTTGTAGTAAACCCTTATCTCATACAACTTGGAATTGTTCTCCAGCGAAATTCGTCTAGTCTGTTTGAAAATCAATGAAACTTACCAGGGTTTCGTTGAATATGAAATGCCTCTAGAGTTGTATTCAGAATATGCTCAGCAGAGGCCAGTCTAGATACACTAATGGTTCGAAATATTTTCCTCTTATACGACAAATCGCCATCGTATACTTTAATAACCTCTGAAAACATTACAGATACATTTTTGATTAATAACGAAGCTGGCTGAGGGGCAGATTTGGTCGATGACAAGAACGTTCTACGGACTGCGTTCCGGATGAAAAAATACGTCAAACATGTCAACGGAGTTTGTTACAACTTTATGTCGATTTAATGTAATTAGTGTGGTGAGACTCATCGCCGATATGTAACAAACCTTCGTCTCTGTCCTCCTTCTCTTTGTATTTTTCGGTTTTCTCTTTATCCTTGTCTTTGTCTTTCTCTTTGGCTTGCAGTTGTTCTCGCTCTTCGGAGTCGAAACATTTGGACATTTCTACCATACTGATCTCGTCGGATACGCTGCGAGATCCCACTGTAAATGAAAGCACAAGCGAGGGTTGTTAATAGATTGCATTTCAATAATACATTCTGTGTGGCTGAAGCTTGTAATTTTTAAATATTAAGGCTGTGAGGGAAGATTTTGCTAGTACGGGTGATCAACCTAATACACAGATTATACTGAGCTGGCAAATGGAGAGCTCATCACTGCACGAAGAAGTCATGCAAGTAAGAAGGAACACTACGTAGGTGAGCACAATTCGTCATTGCTTTGGAAATGGAGTGACTAACCGTGCAAACCATAAATAACAAGTAAATTTTTCCTGCACTGAATGACTAAGTCCTTTAATATTTAAGTATGATTTGAGTTACCCACAAATTTTATCCGCAGCTGCGACTGATTTACAATGACAGTCGCATTCAATTTTCAAAATTGGACGCTGTTCAGCAAAAGGGAACCAACTAGCAAAATCCGCTTTTTGAGAACACGTGCGAAGTTCAAAAGCTATGTAGAAGCTATATGACATTTACTGATAAGCTTTTTTCAACGTGAGTACACATTTTTGAATCGGGGATCCAATTTTGAAAAATTCTACTTTTTACGCTCTTTCCAACGATACTAATAACTCATTTTGTTTACAAATGTTGGGTGGTTCATTTTTGCTGAATAGCGTCCAATTACTTTTAATTGTATTTCATTAGATCTAGAGTATGGAACTAACATTTCAAATCCAATTTGATGACTCACGATTGGCGTTTGGACACTCCTCTAGGTGCGCTAGTATAGTGGACGAAAAGAAGATCAGGACATTTTTACCACAAAAGCATATACAAGTAAAATCAGTTCTAGCATTTTCAATATTGTTTTTTACGGTAAACTGAAGGAAACAAAAGTGTCAATCCTTATCATTTCCTTTCAGATGAGTCCAACTTCAGTTTTTTTTCAGAACTTTTTTGTCACTGATCATCTTTTTTGTCCAAATACACCAATCAGCGCGCCGCATTTCATTAGGCCACTAGAGAGCGACTCTTAAGCGTCCAAACGCGAATACCTATAATAGTTAAGGTTCCTAAGTAAGTTCCGTTTATCTACATCCGAAATGTGATAACTCTCGTTGTTCTGGTTTTTAAAGAAAGAAAAAAAGAAAAGAGAGAAAAAAAGACAAATTGGTGTAAAGTAAAAGAAAACTTCTCTGTAGTTTTATTCCAGGTCAGAACTACGGACCAGTCATTTTTAGAACTGTAAACATAAACTAAATATTAAATATAATAAAATAAGTAAAAGTGTATGTACCTATGGCTTGAAAGTCAGAGTACTCACAAGTGGGTTCTTTTCTCTCGGGTTCCTTAATACCAATAATTGCTTCTATGGGGACTTCAGTGCGTGGAACACTAACTGCATGCGGTGGTAGAAAAATCGGCTCCAAAGAGCCGAAATTGCATTCATTTGGTATGTATTGCTTGCAAGCTGGATGACACTGCAAACAAAAAAATCATTAAGGCACTGTTCAAATGTTTCATTGAAGAATAAGATTAGGTATAGTACCTATATAGTGAGAGGTTTGCAGTGACGGATCGGTGTTTTTCCCGTGTTCGGGAAAATAAGTATTCGAGGAGTGCCAATTTTTTTTTCAAATTTCCCGGGCCTCCTTTTCTTTGACACGTATACACCCCATTCAAGGAAACAATTTTGAATTAATAATGAACGTATAGAAGAAAAAATGAAAGTAATTATAAATTATGGGATTATTTAAATCGAATGCATCATTTTCTTTAAAAAATAGGACAATAATAATAATAATTGGGGTTGAAACTTGCCCTAGAGTGCGCTGCAAAATCACCTGTGAGGACGAAAATGAATGAGGGATCATGTGTATTTTCAGATAGAAAAACTACTATCTTCAAGAGGGTAAAAAACTGAGTAAAAATTATTCTACCAGTAGAACTGAATGTAATTCAAATTTTTGGCGATGATGCAGTTAAATTTATGAAAAATTTTCTTTGAAAGTGAATTTCTAATCGACTTAATTGTGATTGAAGTTTTTTGCACACTTATGGTAAATCATACGTGATCACTCACACATATACAGGGTTGCCAACACTTGAAACTCTAAGTTTAAATCCCTATGAGTAACTTGAGTTTAGGGACGTACCGATAGGGGAGAGGGGGCAACTTACCACTCCCCTCCTGTAGGAATTTTTTATTCAGCAGTTGGGAAAATTTACCATTTCAGTCAGGCGAAGTTGGGAAAATCCAACAAGTCAAAAGTTCTTTTATTTTTTTTGCTTGCTTTGACACTTGGGAATTGAGTTGAGAAGTTAGGAAAATCCAAAAAGTCAAAAGGGTTTTTTTTTTTGCTTTGATATTTGGGATTTTTGAGTTGGAGTCATCAGTCAAAAAAATCCAATAAGTCAATCAATGGGTTTTTTGGCCTTGATGCTTTGATATTTGGGAATTTTGAGTTGAGTTAGTTAGAACTTTCACAATTTTTGCCCCACCCCTTCCCAGGAAAAACTCTTCGGTACGTCCCCGCTTGAGTTAATAATTATTAAAGTAAGAAACTTTTTATTTATTTATTTATTTATTTACAACTATGGGTAGGTGAGCCACCGCCAGCTACCCAGCCCATTTTAGGGAATAAGTTTCCTTTGTCTCTCTCCATACGTCTCGGTCTCTCGCTAATTGTACCCATCTTCCCTTCAGACTTTTGAAATCGTCCCTCCAGCGTAGTACTGGTCTCCCTCTTGCGCGTTTGTAGCCATACGGGGTCCAGAATGTCGCGATATTGTGCCACTTTAAATTCTTTCCTATTATGAGATGGCCCGCATACTTCTATTTTAGTTTCCTAATGGTGTATCCAATATCGGTAACATTGATTTGGTTTCTTATGTCCTCAAGTCTAATTTTGTCTCTTATCTTAACGTTTAAAATGCTCCGGAACATAGAATTTTGCATAGTTTTCAATTTCTTTAGCTGCTTTTTGGTTATTGGCCATGTTTGAGCCCCGTAGTTGCCACTGGTAGCACGCAACTACCTAGGATTTTAGCCTTCGTTTGGATTTTCATTTTACTTTTAAAAATGTGTTTCAAGGCCCAGAAAGCTTTCCAAGAGTTGGTTTTGCGAACTTCAGTTTCTTTCCCAATTCGATTTTTGAATGATACTATCTGTCCTAGGTACTTGTAGTCGTCAACCCTCTCTAGTTTCGCTCCGCTGGAGGGGCGGCTTGCATCTTTTTCATTTTTCATAATTTTGGATTTTTCTAAGTTAATTTTTAGTCCCACTTTAGCCCATTGTTCCACCAAGTCGTCAACCATACAGTTTATTTCCTCAATATTTTTGCCAATCAGTACAATGCCGTCCGCGAATCTGAGATGATTTATTTGGTATCCATCCATTAACAGGCCATATTTCTTCCACTTTACTTCTCTAAACAATCCTTCGAGTACCGCATTAAAAATATTAGGTGACAAGGGGTCACCTTGTTTTACCCCTCTACCCACTCTAAACAATTCCCCTTTTTTATCCAGCGAGATAAATGCCCTCGACTTACGATACAAATTTTTTGGCATTATTATAATATTTTCTGGGACGCCTTGCGATGCAAGTGCTTTCCAAGCACTATAGTGGTAGATAGAGTCGAAAGCCTTATTGAAGTCAATGAATGCTAAGACAACCTCTAATCTGTATTCGTTTGTTTTTTCAATAATTTGCGTCGATGTCTGAATACGGTCTATCGTTCCTAATTTTTTACGAAATCCTGCTTCTTCTATCGGTTGGTTTTGATCTAGAATGTTATAGATTCGATTTTTGATTATTTTCATGAATACCTTCCCCATATTCGACGATAGGCTTATTGGTCGATAGTTATCAATATTGCAGCGATCTCCTTTTTTATGAAGCAGAATTTAAATAAACAATAAAAAAGATTACCTATAATAGAAAAACAAAGGAGGAAAAATCAAAATAATTCTAAATTAGGGGTAATATAAATTGAATGCTTCATTCTTTTTTAGAAAATAAGGATGACAATAGTAATGAGTAGATAACTGGAGTTAATATACTTGATAGTCAGGATACATAATGGTTTGTATGTTAACATTATTAAATTAATAAATTAGTTTCAAATTTATTTTTTTGAGCAACAAGGTCAATTATCTCCTCGTTATCTAATGTTATAGGAGATGCGAAGGGCACCGTTGGCTAGTTTTCCCGGAGGGGCGCATCGGGAAACTCCCGATTTCCCGATAGGCCTATCCGTCACTGGAGGTTTGCACTAGAAAATATTGTAAAAATTTTCAATAGAACATTTCCATCAGTTATGTTGGAGCATGGACAGGGCCAGATTTAGGGGGGAGCCCAGGGGGCCCCGGGCCCGCACATTTTTCATTACATGCTTGTACAGACGCGTGCGCTACGTACGTTCACGTACAATATAGAAATACCTTTGTAATAATACCTCCTATAAAAAATTGGGGGCCCACACAAAATTTGGGCCCCGGGCCCGCAAGTGCCTAAATCAGGCCCTGAGCATGGAGAATCCTCATTACCAGAGAAGTGGAATATTCTTCTTATTCATATAGAGTAGAGGTATTCTCAAGCCCGTAGCCAGAGGGGTACTAGCGCTTGCCGGAGCTCCCCCTGGCAAAATTTCGTGAATAAAAATAACGAATTCCTTATATTTTTCTTGGTAGTTTTGTTCAAAACTTCTCCTTCCACTACACTTGAATGTTTATAAACTTGGCAACACTGATTTTGCTTTGAAAGATAGACGAATCTTGTGTTGGTCGTTTTTTATAATTCACAAACTCAATGGTGTGCTCGCGATCTAGTTCACATTGAATATCGATGGCTAAATGCCTGAATGGCTGTTTGAGGACTGATAACTTGATAAGTCCACAGAAATAGAATTTGTTCACTTCCAGAAGTTCGAAAATTTGATTATTATAAAAGTGTTAATCTTTTTTCAAGTATATTCAATTTTTTTTCCAACGGGTTGTCGGTAAGTTGAGTCACCAGTTTTGATTATAAATTTTGAGACCAAATTCAATCAGTGACGTAGCGAGGATTTTCTCACGGGATGGGGGGGGGGCACAGTAAGCTTTTCAAGGGAGAGAAAGTCGAAAATTGAAGTATTTTTTAAAAATCGCCGATATTAAACGACTATTTTAAACAACTGAAGGTAAAATTACAGCTAGAGCGCACATTTTCCAAAAAAACATGTTTTAAAGGCGAAAAATTGCTCATTTTTACATATTTTACATTCAATTTCAAATGCCTTTGGGGCATTCGCCTCCTTCGCCCCCTCCCCTTGGCTTAACATTATATACTATGTGTATCCTCAAACCCCCTCCCCCTAGTAAACAGTCAGCACCCCCTACCCCAGATGGCTGGCTACGGGCCTGGGTATTCTATATCCTCGGTATTCTATCAGACTTTCAGTAACTGCAGAAGTTCGATATGACTACTCGAAAAGCCAACGTTTGAGAAGATCGACGACGTTTAACTGGTACAAAACCTAAATCGATTTGTCGTGACCATTGATAGGACAACTCTGCAAGCTCGTGGTAACGAATAGGTACACCAGTAGCTGTAAAACTAGCTTTGAAATTCAAGGGCTATTGAGTAAAACCGTGAGAACTTAATGGTAAATTATTTTTATGGTTGAGTATCTTTCTGGTGAATATCTAGATGATAGCGTCATACCCATTTGATACAAATTTACGAACCTTAAGTAATCATGCGAATATCGCACTGATTTTTTTCTTGTTTTTACAAGCTGGGTATCGATCTATCATTCCTAGCATTAATAGGGTTAGTTCCCCAAACAGTACCGTTGCAAATCTGTAAGTCATTATCCACGCAGCACTTGTCTACATAAATGTACTCATTACTTACTGCTTGTCCTTGCCATTTAGTGAGAGTACTTCTCACATACAGTTTTGCCGTTAATTATAGATCATTAAAAATAAAAGTTTACTTACACATAAGCCGCACCACTCGCATCTGTAACCGGACAAACACTCCGAAGACCAACAGGTTTTCTTACAAACGGTGCATTTTGCGCTGCTGGGTAAGTTGCCTTCTCGCCAGTGGTGCTCGTAAGTCACCAATGACAATTGCTTTCCAGGCACGTATACATCTATTTCTTTGCAGTTAGCAAGCGCGAACTCAACACAGTCAGCGTGTGCGTAATATTCACAAACTGTAAAAATTGAATATCACGAGTCTTAGCGAGCGGTTAATACAGGTAAACTAATATTAAGAGGAAGAATCATGACCAAACTTCAAATATATTAAATAGAGGACAGCCTTCGTATAACGTGGTTTTTTTCTTGTTTTTACAGGAGTACCAAACATACCGGAAAAAAGTCAAAACTATATCGATAATACTGGGAAAATATCAGTAATATCAAAAGATGTAAATAAAATCGGAAAACATAAACATTATTGTTTTGTTTTTTTTTTTTTTTTTTTTTTTAATCTAAACAATATTTTAGCACTTTATATGCTGTTACTACTTTGAGCAAACCCGTAACGCTCCCCCGACACGAATTCAATGTTGACATTTGTTGCGCCCTGCACGACTGCAGTCTGCAGCCTAGTTGTTAATAGAAATTTCCGAGCCCTCCCTCCCCCGAGACGAAACCAGTCCGTATGATTTAGCTTTTCATGGTGACAGTTTAGTTCAATGGTTAGCATCTTGACATTTCCATGGAAATATATTTTTCTATTAGCCATGCGCTCATTGATTTTGATCTTTGCGCGATTACAGTCTCCAGCCGTGTTGTTGCTACGCGCGTGCAGTCTGCAGCCGTGTTGTTAATAGAAATTTCCATTAAGTTTTTTTTTTCTTTTTATTAGGGTACGAAAGCATAAAAAATGTTACACTACGAGTCTCTGAAACACGTATTTTCGTTCATACTTGGAAGTTGGAATACACTCAAGAGTTGATGAGGAGACTTTAGAATAATAAATACAAAGGGAATTTCACCTAATAAATTTCTATGAAGTTCAAAAATAGACCTGATAAATAGGTACAATGTGGGTGCATCGCCGACAAAACTTTTAAAAATTTGAAAATTTGCCGATTTTTTAATCAAAATATTTCTTAATTAAAAAAAAAAAAACAGAAGCAAAATATGGGCGAGGGGACTAATTTTTGAGAACATTCTTGTACCCTCAAAAAAAGTCTGCCTTTTTCCTACTCTTTATTTTCCTTCCTTCCTTCATTCCTCTTTTCACCTTATTTTTGAAGCGCCTTTTTTATAGTGAGCCGCTTGAGATATTCTCCTTTCTCGGCCCTTGTGCAAACCTACACCATTCGAGGGGTTTCCTGAATTCATTTAATACTACGATACTAAGACTCTTTTGACCCACCAAGACCTCCTGCTTCAACTTATGTAAAACTTTTAGAACTCTTTCAGACTTCTCTGAGACTTCAAGGATTTTCCGAATTTTTTAAAGATTTTTTCAGGCTTCATTAAAACATTATACCTTAGAAAATGAAAAATTCAAAGGAACAGTTTCAAAATTTGCCGACTATCAAATTATTGGGTTTTTTTCACTCCCCCCTCCCCATAGTTTCGTCCCTGCAAATGCAGATTGGAACCTTATCACCCAAGCACTCACAATTGCGCATATAAGCATACCCTAGTCTGGGAGGGTAAGCTGGAAAGATATTAGGAATACTTGAAAAGAACACACAACTTCCTTTACACATTAAGGTAGTTGTTATTTACTCTTGATGATTTTTTTTTTCTGAATTTCCTTTAATTCATCTCCTAGATTGGTGCCAATGAGATTAATCAACCAAAAAAAAAAGCTACAAAGTGTTTCAGGTCGATCGGATTTAGGGGAATCCGTGCCACAAGTTCCCTTTCGTTCTTATGGGAAAAACACATGGACTTCTAACTTTTGTTCCAGACTAAATTTCCCTCCCATGTTCACCAGGACCAAAGCACGTAAATTAAATAACAGAACATTTGCTATAGGATTCAGCTTGTGACATTGGAAAATAAGTCTTTTGCTTTCAACTTTTAGATTTTAATAAAATGTTCAACTTTCTGAAATTTCAGCTCTAGGTCAAAAGAGAATCTAGTAAAAACAGAATAGTCATTGAAATTCGAAATTGAACGTTTGCTACCGACTTTCAGATTTTCAAAATGTCTTTCACATCTCAGCTTTGTTTCAACCTTTCAGATAACGTTCGATACTCAGCTTAAAACCTTCGACTTCTGGCTGACTAGTCTCTGACAGGAGTCCAGGGTACTCAATTTTCGGTACGAAATTTGACTTTCAGTTTGGGGAGGTAAAGAACGAAAATTTGCCGACAAATATTTTAAAAATTAAAAATTTGCCGATTTCTTAATCAAAATATTTTTTAACTGAAAAAAAAAAGCAAACAAATATTCATGAAAAATGAAAAATTCAAATGAATTGTTTCAAAATTTGCCGACTGCAAAATTATGGGGAGGGGTGTTTCAACCCCCTGCACCCCTATAGTTTCGCCCCTATCCAATTCATCCGCCCGAAATTTTTTTCATTTTGCACAACAATTTGAAAAGTGTAAAAACATGTCGCAGACAGATTTGCAACCATAGAAGAGCATGTTCATGTCTCGATTTTAATATCGAGGTTAATATCGAATTCTCAGTAATAAATTCTATTAATTTCTGCCCCCGACTTACTCGATTCGTATGATTTACATACAACGAAATTACGATAAAAGACGAGCGGCGCAAACAAATACATCTTATTACGATACGCTAGAACTAATACAGGGTCCAGGGGGAGCGTGTCGAGGGGAGCATTACAGTTTTCGCTCAAGTATACCCATGGCTGGAAGAAAAATAATTTCCACGGAAATGTCAACCACTGAATTCGTGTCGGGGGGAGCGGTACGGTTTTCGCTCAATTATACCCATGGCTGAAAGAAAAATAAGTTTCCATGGAAATGTCAACCACGGAATTCGATTCTCGCCTTAGAAGTAACGCTCAAAAAGTAACACTTTTTTCGTCTACGTGCCAAAGCTCTCGATCAGCTATTTTTTTTCTTTTCGTGATACTCCAAAGTAACGTTTTTCTCGTTTATGTGCCAAAGCAAATAAGACATGACAACGTCAAAAAATCTAAAACTGAGTTGTACGGGAAACTTACTTTCGCAATACCATTCGCTGTTGTTCCTGTTATCCCATCTCTTGCGACATACATTGCAGAACTTTCTTTTTGGAGAGAGAGCGGATGTCCAACAATGAGCAACAGGATTCTGGAAAGCATGAAAAAACAAAATACTGATTAGAATTCGGATATTTCTTATTGATTCCAAGGCCTCATACACATTTCCCGGGAAAAATAATACCGAAATAGTTATTTTTTAATTCGGTTGGACTGAAGAGTTAAGTCGGAGCAGCAACTGAAAAATACAGATCCAGATTTCAAAGCAAATAGCTGAGTAGGTAGGTTGGTAATAAGCAGCAGAATAGGGGAGGGTGGTGTACAGTGAGACAGCCAAAATTTTTTTATGAACTTTTCACATACCTTTTTAACTCTTTTTTTAAGATTTTGAAAAATTGTCTCACTGTGTACCAGGCGTGGTACACTACGAGACAATTATCTTTCTACGAATTTTTTGAATAAAGTAAAGGAAAACTCCTGAAAATGCTCGTATGTGAAAAAAAAACAAAAACATTTACTTGTATTTATTTATTTATTAGTAACAAGCATCCTATGTAAAATAGTGGAAAAAATCATTGCTTCTCGCTTGCTCTGGGTACTCCTTACCCGCGACATCATTGCACCAAATCAACGCGGATTCCTACCACACAATAGTAATTTAACACACCAAGTTGATCTCCATCAAGAAATCACCAATGTACTACAGAATCGCCACTATGTTGTATCCATCTTCTCCGACATCGAAAAAGCATACAATACGGCCTGGCGATTCGGCATCATCAAGAAATTAACTGAAGCTCGCATTCGAGGCCGAATTACTTACTTCATACACATTTTCCTAAAAAACCGCTCTATCCAAGTAAGAGGTAAACAACACACTATCGTCTAGCTACCCTCTCTAAAATGGCGTACCTCGGGGTAGCGTAATAAGCGTCTACTGCTTTCGTTATTTACTCGATATCACAGCTGAGCCGAGCTCGCCTCTATGCGGACGACCTCCTAATCTCTCTAAGTACCCACAATCTACAACTCTGAGGGGACAACCTCCTAAAATGGAGCAACTCTACAGGTCCCCGGTTCTCCCTAACTAAATCAAAATGTGTCATCTTCACTCGCTGACACAACCAACCACATATCAACCACAAGATCCACAACAGCACGCTTCCAGTATGCCCAAAAACGAATACCCATTTTCGCCCGCAAACTTCCCTGGAAACCTGACATCCACGCCCTCAAGAAACATGCCTTAACCATCCTAAATTTCCTCAAAATAATAAACAATGATACGGACCTCCTTTATACAAATTACTCAATATTTACATAGTAATAATACGATCCAAGTTGGACTACGGCGCTATTGTATACGCTACAGCGTCCAAATCTGTATTAAATATACTTGAACCAATTCAGAATGCCTGCCTGCCTCTTATTTTAAGAGTTTTTCCTACATCTCCAATTACAAGTCTCCAAGTACCTACTGCGATTCCACCACTTCAAATCCGTAGATCCATACAGACAAACCTTTATGCCATTCGCGCTCTATCCACAAAAAATTCGTCCCCATCCAATACCGACTTTACCCGCCTCCTAACCATACCCACAGCCACGAATATACTAGACATACCGTAAAAGCTAATAAGCCTTCTCCCTTCTCTCTATCCTCCATGGTCTAAATCGCGAATTCGATGAAGACAAACCTCAACGAAAACTCAACGATACTTCAACTCTCAACTACATACAAGATTTTCCAGACTGGATTTGTTGTTTCACTGCCGGCTCGAAGTCACCCGATTGGGTAGGAGGCTCTTACCTAATCAACACGTTCTCAACTTCTCCAGTATATAGACTGCGGAGATGATGTCGATCTACTAATGTTTACTCTCACTACCGACCACCTCTTCTTCGAAATTCCTTGTCTGCTCTGACCCAGAAAGCTCGCTTCGGACCCAGGAGATTGAAAACTAAAACTGCGAACTAAGAAGTCAAATCATATTTGCTCTCCACCATCTACACGCTATTGACGTACAAGTAACCTTTATCTGGATACCTGCACATTGAGGAATAATGAGAAGTGGAATCTCCCACCGAGCCGCCCAGGCCATAAACAGCAACACTCACTCAATCCATGCCATAGCTCCGAAAGATATACAATCCTACTCAACTAAGCTTTTCTATGACAAATGGCTCCAAACCTGGCTTCTCCAGCCGAGTAAACTCAGAATCTTTAAACGTGGTATCCAAGGCTGGACCAGCGTCATCGATACCGCAAGTGAATCAAACCGTAAGTCTTCTGTAAACAGCTACTAATCGTGTCCCATTGGGACACACTCACATCACAAATTTCTACATCCTCGAAGGAACACAACCTCCGATCTGCTCCCATTGCCCAGGCCACCAGCACCTTACCACATCACGTATGCTATCGTGCTGCAATTTCGGAGGATTCGATACCACCAACTTCCAGACGAATGATCTTCAGCGACTTACCAAACACATCTACCGCCGCAAGATTGTTAGTATGCATATAGTTTAACTCTAAACTTTGTAAAAGGGACATACTCGTACCTAGCCTCCATGGCATTAAGTTTTTCCCTTAAATAAATGAAAGGGGAAAAAATGGGATAGATACACCACACCTCAAAAGTTTATTGCTACAAAAAACGCAAACCAAGATTACAGCTTGAGAAGAGAAATTAACGAATTTCATTATCTTTAAAATCATACGGAATTCAAATGAATCATTGTAATTTCCTCGTTTTCAAAATCCCACAAGGCTGAAGAATCACGGTTACGTCTCTTTAACTCCTCACACGACTTAAGAATTTTCTACTTGTTTATTTTAGCCGTTTCGAAAGCCATCGCGCAAAGTTCTTTGGTAGAGACAAGTCGTATGCCATTTTACCACAAGTAACAAGTTACTGAGCTCATACATGGTTTGGGTTCATTTGAGCATTAGGATCTTCTTTTTCCTTTTTGACACATCTCCCGGGAGTTTGACACGAAATACCCACTGTACCCGATGCGCAATTCGTTACCCTCTAGTTACCCGCGGAAAATTTACCCATTTGCAACCCTTAGTTACACTCAGATTACCCAGAAACCCGTCAGTTACCCCTGGTTCCCCTTTAGTTACCTGAGTAAGTTACCCATTTGCAACCCTCATCAGTTACCCTCAGATAACCCAGAAACCAGTCAGTTACCCTTGGTTTCCCTTTAGTTACCTCGGTAACTGGCGTTGTGCGCATCGGGTAGACATGAGCCGAATTCCTGATACTATGTTTGAACCTTTTATCACCTTATCAACAGCTTCTTTCATAGTTTTGGCCAATATAGCACCAATTTGGCATTATTTTTTCTTTTGGACCATTTCAAATGATAAACATAATTGTAAATTAATACCCAAAACATGTGTCTCACTGTGTATTTTCATGGTACGGTACCACTGGGGTAATGTCGGATACCGGTAGTAATATCGGCCACTTATGACTTGTTTACTGATAACGATACCAAGCCCCGTTTTACACTACGCCGTGTTGCCGGAACGGCAGCCGTGAAGACGGTCAGATAATCACATGTAGAGAATGGGAGCGTTCACACGAGTCAGAACGGCGCATCGTGTGAAACGGGGCTAGTGCTCTTACAAGTCATGACGCTATGAGTGGCCGATATTACCACTGGTGTCTGATATTACACCCGTTAATTTAACTGATAACGATACTAGCGTTCCTACAACTATTCATGAGTGGCTGATGTTACCACCAATGTCCAATACTACCCCAGTTGACGGTATTTTTGATTATGTGGCAAGGGATCCAGACCGGAGTACTGCACGCTTACCCACGCAGCTGACCGTTACCTAGTACTAACAACACGGTACTGTGAATTATACCGGGTTCATCAAACTAGGTACTAGGTACTCCCACTTACCTAGTACCGGGAGGTAACAATTGAAACTAGGTACCTACAGTTTTCGCCGTTAGCTAGTACTGGGAGGTAAGACATGAAACTACTTACCTAGTTGAAGAACAATCCTCATCAGTGGCGTAGTGTGTCGTAGAAGGGGCGGGGGGAGGCGTGGCTGAAATATTTTTACCCCCTCCAAAAATTGTTTACACCCTCCCACTAAATTATTATTTCCCCCTCACCCAAAAAACACCCCAACTAATTTTTATCCCCAAAGAATTTTCAACCCCTTCCCCAAAATTTTTACCCCCAAAAAATTCTTACCCCAAAATAAGTTTCCCCTCCCCCGAAAAATATTTTTACCACTCCCCCGAAAACTTTTTACCCGCCCCAAAAAATATTTTTACCACCTCCCCAGATCATTTTTACGCCCCCCCCCCTCCGCTTCATATTTTTACACGGTAGGAAATTGTGGAACGTTTTCTTTCTACCAGGTAAACCCGGAAACCTGGTATCTTACCTAGTTACCGGGTACTACCCGGTAACCCGATAATAATACACTGTACCTAGTACCAGGTGGTACCCGGTAACTGATATTATCGGGTACGGGGTATAAAAACTAGGTAATATAGGTATTTTATCGTGTTGTTACCTACCCGCTGCAGTACTCTGGTCCAAACATACTCTTTTCGAAAGTATTACACTCTTATGGAACATTAAAAAAAACTTTTACCTCAAATGGTTGAATTGTTCTCTTTTTGTTCCTTTTCTTCATTTCAAAAATATTATTTGTTCTTTTGGCTTTGAATTGAATTAACTTGATTTAATCCAGATAAACTTATGTTGGAGCATGGAAAAATCTCAAACGAACATGGCTACAGTAGAAGCTGTTCGGAAAATACAAAATAATATTGGGAAAACATGCCAGGAGTTTTATGAAGTTGTGAAAAGTGATCGTAATTTGTTTGAAAAATTTCTTAGTTCTGATAAATACTGTAACGATAATAAATCTGAATAAAAGTTAAGTTTTTTTTCCTTCATAAACAACTAAAACATATTATTCATACTTGTAATTTTTACTTTGTATTGATTATAAAATAAGATTGTGTGTAAAACTAGAAAGTTTGAATTGCAAATGATAGCATTATAAAGGAAAGTGTGAATCCAGATATACTTTCTTGAGGGAAACAGGATGGGAGATTTAAAAAAAAAAAATCATACCTAAAAATGTCACTAATTTTTTCATGTACTCATTTCCTTCCGAAAAAATTTGAACACCCTAATGGGATATCAAATGTTTAAAAGTGAAATAATCCCGGATTTGTCACCTTAAGATGAAAAAAGAAGCTCAATAACTATGTTTTAACTCATTGTCGACTTCTTGTATTTCTTGACACCGAAATGAAAAATTGAAATTTGATGAAAATTTACTTTTGATAGAAATTTACACAAACTAAAAAGTTAAGGTACTTCCACTAATGATGAAAATGAGAATATGCTAATTTTTAAAATGCTGAGCATTTTGAGAATATTCTCAGCATATGCTCGTTAAGTAAATGCTCCAAAATTTGAGCATATGCTCAATGAGCAAATGATCAGCCAAGCATTGAAATAATGAGCATTTTTCCAAGCATTTTCTCATTTATATATGCTCAGTGAGCAAATTCTCGGAAATACATAGAAATAATGAGGATTTTCCCAAGCATTTTCTCATTTCCCGAGCATTTTCTCATTTTTTTGATCATTTTCTCATTTATACAGATAAAACGAGTATAAATTTCGAAAATGCTGAGCATATGCTCATCCAATAGAAAATGCTCTTCCATTTAAGCATATTCTCATGCTGAGCATATGCTCGAGCATTTTGAGAATATGCTCACCAAAAGGAAATGTTTGAGCATTTTCCATCACTAACTTCCACTCAACCAAAAACGTTTGTATTGGGCATGCAGGTGCGTTATCACAAGCGATACTACCAGTGTTATCACCATTTAGAAATAATAATTTCCCCTCGAGTTATTCCGCCTGTCTAACTCTGTACCACGTCTCACTGTATCCCACCCCCTTCCCATATCTCTTTTTTATTTATTTATTTTGAAACACGTTCACCAAAGGAAAGTAAACAAACTGAAATCACCCCAGATAAGGAGATTTATTCATTGGCCAAGCAACCAGGATATCAGTGCAAGTAAAAAGGTTCATTACGCTTTGCATTCAACGAGTCAAGTGCCAGAGCTGACGAAACCACATCAGAAATAAACAAAGTTGAAGTAGCTGTCGAGTGTTTTGTGGTAAGAATATCAGTAATTTTTCATTGAATAATACCACTACAAAGGGGTGGCCTTCTTTTACATAGTAGTACCAAGTCTTTGAACTCCATTTTCATAGATTAGATAAAAAAGTTGGATGATCCACGTTAGTGCTCAACGCCTCATCGATCTTCAAGAGTTCAACTGCTAGGTCGATAAACAAACTTCAGACACATACCAGCATCAAACTTTTGGCACAGTATTTTGGCAGTTTAGTAGATGTCTTTATCTATCAGAAAGCGAAACAAGCACTTTTAATTAACTGATAGCATTTTGGTATCACTTTAGTCTGCCATCTGAGTAAATAGAAAACTCAGCGTTTTTGACAAATGTTTATAATTTGGGAAATTTAGCGCATCGATTAAGGAATCTCGCAAAAGGCTACTTTTCTGCCTCTAAAAGTAATTCGGGGGACTATATCCATATCCCATGTGTTGGAAAAAGGGACCATTAAGACGTATCTTTAGGTCTTTTCTACTAAACAAGTCGTTTGTAATGACGTATGATCTTCAAATCCGCGACAGAATTCTGCAAATTGGACGCTGTTCAACAAAAGGGAACAAACTAACATTTGTAAACAAAATGAGTTATTAGTATCGTTGAAAAGAGCATAAAACGTAGAATTTTTCAAAATTGGCCCCGCGATTCAAAAATATTTACTCACGTAGAAAAAAGCTTATCAGTAAACGCAATGCCATATAGTTTCTACGTGGCTCTTGAACTTCGAATCCATGTTCTCAAAAAGCGGATTTTGCTAGTTGGTTCCCTTTTGCTGAACAGCGTCCAATTATGAACAGGAGAACGCACACAGGGCCGGTGAATGCAAAAATAGTTTGAAGTTTTCTGACAGTTAGAATGTCTAGTGCTTCTAGCACAGCTTTCTGTAATTTTGAACAAGTCATCCACATTTGTCAGTAAGTTTTGGACGTAGGTACCAAACATTATGCTTAATTCTCTAATTTAAGTTCAAAACTTACTGGCTTTTGCTCGAAATGATACCTATATAACGTGTTTCTGTTTTTGTATAAGAATGCACTTTTAGAGCACCTCTACAGTTCGTCATTAACATGTGAGCTTCAGTCTGCGGGACTCGCACTCGCTGATTTATTTTCTCGCAAACTCGAGCACCCTCGGCTCGAGATTGGCTTTTGTATCGCACATTCCGAACGGGACGATATAATTAGCGTTTATGGCGAGAGAGATGACAAAAATTTAGTACATCGGCGAAAAGAGAACGGAGCATCAACAAACACAACCAACCAGGCGAAAGAGAATGAAAAACACTTTATTTGAGAGGACTTTAAAAAAAAAAATAATTGCGCAAACGGATGTTTTATCTTTTTAAAAACACAGGTACTTAGAATGAACTCAGCGACCTATTCAAAAAGCGTGTTTGTTTACACGTTGCACGAGTGGTGGCAGAACTATCTACAACAACGATTGGATCTTTGTTTTTGGAAAAGGAAAACTCGAAAGTATATGAAAATTTAATTACGTCTAGAACAATGGTCTGGGTTTTATTTCTACATACGTGCGTCGCCAGTCGATGTGTTTCTCTGGCTAAACAAATTTAATGATCATATTCGCACTCCATTTTTTCTTCATTTTTCACTTTGTGACAAGAGAAGTTACAGTGGTAAAAATATATTATGGAATGAGGCATGTTTGTTGATTGAGATATGCTGATGCCGGCTGTGGCGGATCCGAGAAAGCAATCAAGCAGTTCTAGAATGAGCAAAAAGTCGTAGTGTTTACATCCCCCTCAGAGCCCTCGGATACTTTTTTTTGTTCTTCATGATGCTATTTCAGTGAGTAGATGAGAGGGAAATGCTCAGAGTCTCGAACAGTTTGTACTGCTGACTATTTTCTTTTTGATATAGAAATTGAAAATACTTTTCAGAATGTGCTTTCAAATTTTCTGAACAAACTGAATTCTCGATTGAGTGACAATTTTGAGAAAATATTTCACGTTTATCACAATACTATCCAATTTTTTCTATCTAAGATGGAGGTGGAGCAATCTTCCAGACTAGTTGAAATAAAACTCTTTATCTGTGATTCTTACGCATGTGCATAGCCAGACTTTTTACCTCAGTGGGGCAAAAAGAAAAAGTCATTAAAATAATATACACATATGTAATCATGCGGGAAATGCTGATTTCAGTCTCTGTCTGCTGGGGCAAGGGGCCCAGTTTGCCCCCCCCCCCCGGCTACATCCATGTGGCAAATGCCAAGTAACCATATTTATATAATTTCAGTCTCTGTCTACTGGGGAGAGTGCCCCAGTTCGCCCTCCCCGGCCTCACCCATGTTCTTACGTCAGAATCTTCAGATTTTTCCAGATTTATCTAGAACTATATAAGGTTTTTTAAAACTTGTTTAAGACTACCTATAAAAGCTCGTTTACGATTCTTTATGCCACTCTCTTCAAGACCTGATCAAGACTTTTTAGAACTCTTGAAACTTTTCGAGACTATTATGAGGCTCTAAAACTCTTTAAGGCTAACATAAATAGATACTTCACTGTTGATTTAAAACTCTTTCATGCTGGTTTAAGAACTACGGACTGTTAACTCGTTTATGACATTTTACGATTCACAGGAATTCAAATACAAAATTCATGCACCACATCAACTGAGAATTTGATTTTGCCAATACTCAAGACGTCACTGCTTTTTGAATTTTGCCTGCTAGAGGACAATTTTACCAAGTTCGATATCCGCCGGAAATGTTTGGAAGAAACTCCCCATACCTCTTTAGTAGGTCTATACAGAGCTCGCCTTATAGCAAAAGATTGTTCCCAAAAAATAACGGTTCGAGGCAATATGTGTGCCAGTTATATTCGGTCGTAACTGTCTACAATTTTTAGCTACCTATTAAACAAGTGTGTTCTATTGACGCGTTATCTGAAGGTCAAGACGCTTTTTTTTAATGGAAATTTGGAGCAGGAGATTTTGCATCTCTTTGATGTGATACTCAATGTGCTGAAAACAAAAAGATGAGCTCTCTACTATTTTCAGCAATTCCATTACGGTCTGAACTCCACAGGTAACATCTAAGCGCTGAAATCAGCGATTTAATTGCCTTGGAGATTGGAAAATCTGTCATCTGAGCGTTACATTTGCATTTACGAAAATAGCAACAACAATGGAATTAGCCATTCTAGCATTCATATTAGAGGGAAATATCAAGAGGATATTGTATTAGAATTAGAGGTTGAAAAAACACAGGAAATTAACACTGTGGAGGAAGAATGGGGTAAAATAAAGGAGAGAGTATTAAAATCAGCAGAAGAAAATCTAGGTAAGACTAAGAAAGAAGAAAAGAAACCACGGATGAAGGAGTAAATCCTCAGAAAGATGGATGAACGAACAAAATATAAAAATGCAAACAAGAGGGAAGGTAGATTAGCTTATCAAAGGTTAAGGAATGAAATAAAGAGAGCGTGTAAAAAGGCAAGGGAGGAATGGATGATAGAAAAAAGTGATAAAATAGAAGAGTTTAGACTTGGCCTACAGAAAAGTAAAAATGGAGTTTAGAGATAGAAGGAAGAAAGCAAGTAATATAACAAATAAGGAAGGAGAGCCTGTTTACATAGCTGAAGGAAAAGTGAACAGGTGGGTAGAGTATGTAGAAGGACTGTAGAGTAATAATGGGAATTCAGAGATAAGAATGGAGAGGGAGGAAGATGTGGAAGAAGATGAGAGGGGATACTTAATTTTAAGAAATGAATTTGACAAAGCATTGAGAGATTTAAAGAAAGGGAAAGTTCCAGGAGTGGATGAAATACCAGCTGAATTACTACAGAACTTAGGAAAATACATATATACTTGATAAATTGTACAAATTAGTATGTTATATTTATGATAAAAGGGAAATGCCAGAGGACTTTAAAAATAGTGCTATTGTAATTATAGCAAAAAAAGCAGGAGCAGATGAGTGTGAAAATTATCGAACCAATAGTCTTCTTTCGCAGGTGTCAAAAGAATTAACTAGAATGATTTCCAGGAGAATTGAGAATAGAATAGATGCAGAACTAGGAGATCATCAGTTTGGATTTAGAAAAAGTAGAGGTACTCGGGAAGCAGTGTTAGATTTGAGATTAATTGTAGATGGGAGACTCAAAAAGAGGCATGATACATATATGGCATTCATTGATATTGAAAAAGCTTTTGACAATGTTAAATGAAATAAAATGTTTGATATTCTGAAAAAGATAGGAATAAAATTTAAAGGAAGAAAAGTTATTTTAAACTCATATAAAGGATAGAAAGCCATATTAAGAAAAGAAGGAGAGAAAGGGGAGGCTAATATAGAAGAAAGTGTAAGGCAGGGATGCTCCTTATCTCCAGTATTATTTAACCTGTACATAGAGTGGGCCATAAAAAAATAAAAGAAAAATGTGAAGCAGGTGTCACTATACATGGAGAGGGAGGAAAGATGTTCAGGTTTGCAGATGATATTGTTTTATTAGCTGAAAGCAGTACTGATTTGGAAAACATTTTAAATGGAATTGAGGAGATTTTGAGTATAGAATATCGTATGAGAGTGAATAAAAATAAAAAATTAATGGTATGTAATCGATATCTTAAATATTATAAATATTGGGCAGCAAGAAGTTGAGGAAGTAAGCGAAAATAACGAAAGATGGAAGGAGTAAAAGGGATATTAGTAGCAGAATAGTACAAGCCAAAATAGCATTTTATCAAAAAAGTAGTCTTTTCAAATCAAAAATAAATCTGAAAATTAAAAAATTATTCTTGAAAACTTACGTTTGGAGTGTAGCATTGTATCGATGTGAAACTTGGACCATAGAAAAACCAGAGAAGAGGAGGATTGAAGCTTAGGAGATACGGTGCTATAGGCGGATACTTAGCATCAAATGGGCGGATAAGGTAAGAAATGAAGAAGTACTTAACAGAGAATGAATATTTGAAATTGTCTCATGAGAAGGAGAGATAAACTAACAGCGCATAACTTGAGACACCCAGGAATAATATCACTGCTGCTGGAAGGAAGAAAAGAAGAAAAGAATTGGGTAAGTCGACAAGGATTCCAGTATGCTCAGCAGATAATCAAGGATGTCAAATGTAGTCATTATTACGAAATGAAAGAACTCGCACAAAATATGGAGAAATAGAGAGCTTCATCAAGCCGGTCGTAAAACTGATAACTTTATCATCATCTGTATGCACACGGTTTGACTGTTTGTGACAAGGAACTCAGGGTCGTCAATACGTCAAGAGAAAGTCATTCTCAGAATTTGATATTGTCACAATCGATTTTTATGTGCGATATACACAAACCTGCTAAATAGAAGGCGTGAGGGCACGTCTTCATACTGCGTACTTATTCAGTCAACAGCGGCGATCGCTAATTTTTTGGAAGACGAGGGGAAAACAAATTTTTTTACTCCCTCGCACATCAGAAAAGCCAGAAAATAAAAAAGTTTCTTATTGTTATTTGCTACAAATTTATCTACCTAACAAGATAAAGAAATCATACCAGCGAAAATCTTCCAGTTTTCTTTATTGGGGGAGGGTAGCCCTCAGAATCGCCACCACTGTATTTGGTATTTCTAGCAAATTTAACAATCATTTCGCAAACGTATGCAAATAGGGAAATCTTTTTCTTACTTGTACTGTCTTGTGGGGTTCTACTCCTCCTTCCCCGAAAGGTCTCGCAAAGTTCCCGACAAAACAAAACCTAAAATGATACCCCAAACCTACCTCTTGACAAGTCTTCTATTTTACTGATTTCACACTAGGCCACAGCGAAGGCATATTTTTAAGAGGAACCAAGACCTTGAAATGCCAACTCAGCTTCCTCAAAAAATACCAAATCGGTATTTTTCATTTTCTTTCTCGGAGGGGTAAGGTATTTTTAAGGCTAAACTGTAACGAGCATATTCCGAAACTACCATGATTTGTAAGATTCAATCAAGCATCGACGGTTCGTCAAATAATTTTACAAAAGATGAAGAATTTTTATTACGATGTCAAAATTTGCTAACTCAGTTTTGCTCCATTGAAAGAACTTGGAACAAAAATGAAGTGGTATAACTTTTTCCGCACGATGTCGAATTGCTTATCTCATGTAAAGCACCAATGTATAGAAAGATAAATTAAATACCTCCCTCCTTGGCTGTACAGTGAATCTAAAACTTATTAGGCGTCCATTTGAGACCTCAAAATTTAAATCTCAAAATAAAACTTATGATTATAGCGGTTTTGTTCTGTGCATTTCAGGTTGTATTTTAGCTCATATTTAAACAGTGCGCGTCAAGTAGAAGATGCATAAAGAATTCGGAAATTTTCCCCTAGCTCTCTACGTGGACCTTGCGGGGCTGCTAGAAAGCTAAGCCTCTTAGATAAAGGCTACTTTAGCTTTTTTTCGCAATACACCTATAAAAATTTGTACTAAATTAACTATTTGAACACAGATGAACTTTATCCCCAGAACGTCGACTTAGCTCTCTCCCTCCTCAAGGAAATTCATAAAATGCATTGAAATACATTATTAGGGGAGGGGGCTAAAACTGACTTGTAAGTCTGCACAGTCCTTTTACCACCGCTCCATAACACATACCTTGGGGGCAGGGTTACACTGTACCCTATACCTAAAAAAATCTAGAGATTCAAAGTAACATCCGTGCCCTCCACCCTAAAACGGAAAGAAAGAAAAAGAAAACTGTTTAGCTCAGCAAATTAAGGACTTGACTTCCAAAACGGATTTAGTGCAAAAAACGAAATGTTAGGAAATCGAAAACAACATTCTGACTCGCGAACTATAATCGATATCACTGATTCAATTGCGTGGATGGGAAGAGGAGGGGTCAATGCTAATACCACCCAAGTATGAAGGTCGGCGTGTGAACAATCTTCGAGCTACGGTAGTGCAAAGTGGGGGAGGTCGTGGACTTAGCTCGTTTTGGCAGACCATGTCATACTTGTGAAAGGTCAAAATTCGTACATCTTGACCTAGAAACTGTTGGAAATCGGAAGATACAGCTTAGAGACGACCATTCCGGTGAACGAGACACACGTGAACAATGCCCCCTCCCTCCACCCTTCAGACATCCTTGTACCCCCCCCCCCCACACACACACACAGAAAAAGCAAGTATGACTTACAGTTGTAAGATTCTTGTATTCATAAAATTTGAAAAAACAAGTCAGTATTATAAAAAAAAACGAAAGAAAGGTTTAGCTGGCTCTAAGTCGTGATAAAATCGGGAAATTAACTCTGCAAGGTGCCTTTTGACTTCCTCCACCAGACTGCGCTAAAAACTCGATTTTCAATTTTTTGGACTTAGCGCGTTTTGGAATTTAGGTCCTCAATTGATAAAATAAAAACTCCTTGCGCCTTGAAAGATTATAGAAGCAAGATTTACGAAATTTTTCATTTGTCAACTTAGTTTTCAGAGATGAGAATTTGTCTTTTGTCACTTATCGACTTAAATTTTGTATCCCCTATATCCCCTCCCCACCTACCCGAAAAATACAACCTTCAATGCCACTGCTTATCTCATGTATGGTGAGAAAGATATTTGATGTGAAAGCTCGTCTATTTGTATAGAATGAAACACGGAACAAAATCAAAACAGAAATTTCTTCTCTATTCCTCTTTTTTCTCAGCAGCAAAAATTGAGGAAAAAACTTTGATGTGCATTAGATACTCATGTTCTAACGTCTTTAACTTTGTGAGACTAGATTTTGGATAAAAATCAAAAGAGGAATGTTTTTTGTTACGAACCGAATCGAGGAAAAGTTGAGTTACAGTTGCGCTTCCTTCTTTTGTTTCTTCTTCAAGACTCACTAAGTCTCTTCGGTAGTAGCATGTAAGGTTCTAACAAATGCTTTCATATTTGTTCTAAATTTTTTGAGACTCACGGAACACTTTAAGACTCATAGAAACTTACTTCAGATTCATGAAGGTTCTTATTTAAGACAGGCTAAACATTCAAGACCCCTTTAAGAATATCTATGACTGCTACACTTCATTAAGACCCTTCAAGTTTTATCCAAATAGATTCTTCCAGGGACGTACCGATAAGGGGAGGGGGCAGGAGAGCAACTTACTCCCCCCGTAGGAATTTTTCACCCAGAAGTTGGGAAAATTTACTATTTCAGTCAGGCTAGTTGGAAAAACCCAACAAGTTAAAAAAGTTAAACAGTTTTTGTTGTTTTTTTTCGATACTTGGGCATTTTGCGAACAGTCAGTTGGAAAATTCCAACAAGGCACAAGTTCCCCTTCCCCCTCTTATGATACGTGGGAATCTTGAGTTAGGTCAGTTGGAACTTTCACAATTTTTAGCCCCCCCCCCCTCCCCAGGAAAAACTCTACGGTACGTCCCTGAATTCTTCAAACTTGCTAACAGCTCTGGCTCTTTCAAATTTGTTAAAAACGATTTAAGACTAGCTTAAGATTTTTTATAACTTTTCCAAACTTACTTCAACTCTTTAAAACTTTTGTAAGCCTCCCATTGACTTGTTTAAAATTCGGTTTAACTTCTCCAGGTTTGTAGAAAACTTGCTGATACTATTCAAGTCGGCTTATTCGAGACTCAGCCTAAGACTAGGACGCTTTAAGAACCGTCTGAGACACTGTCACTCAGACGAACATGTTTAGGACTTATTAGGACTTCTACAAACTTATTTTAAAATCCTTAAAACTTTTCAACCTTATTTAAAACCTTTAGACCAGCGCCGGATGTAGACGCAGTGCATTTTGAGTCTACTTATTGAGAAGAGTCAAACATACTTGCTTGGTTCTCTTTCTTTTCTTTTTCCTTTTCTCCTTTCTACTTTTCCATTCCTCTTTTCTTACAGCATTAAATTAAGGAGTCCTGAAGAATACTAACTAAGTCTGGGAGACTCATAAAGAGCCATGATCGTGTTTTGAATAGTCTTTGCTCATTCTGAATCAGTGTGAAAGAGCCTTGACAAGTCTAATGAGGTCACAGACCACTACTGTTCTTCAAATGAGCATTGAAAAATCTTAGCATCTCAGCTTGTCCCAAAGAGTACCCCTCGCTCCTCGAGATGGAAGTGAATAGTACTTATGCATGAACCATTCAAAATTCTTTAACAAGTGTCGCCCAGCCAGAAAGCTAGCAAGTTTAGATATAGCACATTTCGGAAGGTAATAATCAATGCAGGAGGTTCATACCTCGAAATATTTTTCGCTTATTCACTCACTTATCAATCATCTTGAAAGTACAATGATCTGAATACTCGATGTGAGTGTGGAAGAAAATGAACTATTCTATTTTTATGCATATTGTGATAATTGGTGAAGAAACCCTGTTAGCGTGTGTTTATTTTTATTATTATTATTATTATTATTATTATTATTATTATTATTATTATTATTATTTTAGAACACCGCATTCAACATGCATTTTGTCTGATTAGTGTGAACGCACTTAATTTTTCCGACGATTTTAGATAACAATAGTCCTCTACTATACCAAGTCGCCCAGAATGTAAGGGAGTGTTCACACTATCCTGACAGAGAGCATTTGGAACGCGGTGTTCTTGAAAAAACAAATGCAAACACACGGGAAATGTTTTATTATCCACGGTCACATATTCTGAATCACCTGCCCTCCAGAAATGCTTCCTGGATCCATCATATTGACTGTAATTTACAAAGTTCATAAAGGCCTATGACGGTCCTTTGTCCCTTGATGTGATACTGAAATCTTGAGCTCGTGAGTCCGGTACCCCTGATTAAGGACTACAGCATTGAGGTGACTCCTACGCATAGTCAGATTTCGGGGATATTATGAGACAGCGCCCTTGATTCTGTGGACCTTGTCAATCAGTGGTACCGGTCTTACAAACTCAAAATTTCAGTATCACTACAAGAGACTTCTGTACACAACGCATCACAAATTAACCAATTTTGAACATTTTTGTACGGGGAGGGGGTGTAAGCCACACCTATAAGACCCTGTTTCAACTTCGCTGAAGAAAACAGCGCAATCAGTGTTTCAGTTGTAGTTTGTCGCGAGATATGAGTATAGATTGTGGTTCACAATCTTAAACTGTCCGTCGTTTTGAATCATACGTGCCATATTTTAAAACCCTTTGGAACACGATACAGCTGACGGAAACATATTAATTATTTTACACAGCCTTGTACACACCACCGTTCGTTCCCGTTTAACTTATTTTTATACAATAAACGTCATCGCCTGTACGTGTAAAATATGTATAACAGATGTTTTGGAAATGTATATGCGGTAGTGTAATGCTAAATAGCGGCGTGCCTGATAACGTACAATGCGTGTACTTAATTTCATCGGTATGGAAATGGAGTAACTCGGGTGTACCGACGCTTATTTGAAAAACGATTTTCGTTTATTCAACTTACTTTGATCAGGCTGGTCGCTACGCCGGTGCAGGGTGTCACCAAATATCTCAAACAGCGATCGTGTATTACGAAGTTGCACACTGAAAAGAAGAACGACAATGAATTAGTACAGGTGCTGAGGAGCAAACCGTAGAACAAAGAACAGTCACAAAATTCGGATAGGAACGTTCATGTTCAGGACGTTATAAGATGAAAGAATCACACAACGCCCGATGCGCAATCAGTTACGCTCTAGTCACCCGCGGAAAAGTTACCCATTTGCAACCCTCAGTTACCCTCAGATTACCCAGAAACTGTCAGTTACCCTTGGTTCCCCTTTAGTTACCCAGCTCTTCTATTGTCCGCGGAAAAGTTACCCATTTGTAACCCTCAGTTACCCTCAGTTTACCCAAAAACCCGTCAGTTCCCTTGGTTCCCTTTAGTTACCCAGCACTTCTATGTTCCGCGGGAAAAAGTTACCCATATTTGTAACCCTTGTTTTACCTCAGTTACCCAAAAACCCGCATTCCACCTTGGTTTCCACTTCAATACTGGGTAACTGCAGGTTTGCAGTATCGGCGAGTTGAAACAATGGTAACCTAGTGACTCCATAAGTTCATCTTTGGTTGTTTTACAGCCAGCTCACTGCCTACTAAATCAGCAGAGCTGGCACTTCTGCTACCAGTTCAGTGCCAGCACTGTCGACCCCACTACTAAGAGCTGTAGTGTCAAAATCATGCAGTAGTGGCAGTTAAATAATTCTTGTAAACGTGACAAGGTTTGTGTTGATACAGCCAGCTCACTGGTAAACGTAATCAGACAGTGCTGGCACTCTTATTAGCCTAATTCTTGCCAGTATCTACTTGATTGTAGCACTTAACCCCTCCAACACTTTGAATCACATGAAGCAAAATCATGCTTCTACTGACCATTACTGCTTACTATGCACTATCCATGTGAGCCTCGCGATTAATCAGACTGAATAAAAATCGTGGCCGCATTTTATTGTAAAGCAAAATATAAAACCATTAAAGATACGGATCAAACCCTCGATCTACATTGAAGAGAGGAGCAAAATATAAGTTTGCTACATTACTAATCTTCCTTGGTGGGCGTACGCGATGCAGCATCAATTGCTCCCAACTGAACCTGGCCGACACTACATTTCGAGTATCACATTAGTGACCAGAGGGACGTCCTGAGGCGGCTGGCCCGGGCCCCTATTTTGCCTCGCCGCTTCGGATTCGCGCTATCCTACCAGGGCCACTATGAGACACCCTAGGCCGAGGCAACGCTCACTCAACATTAACCTGGAATTCGGGTGCACTACAGCCGTACACGCTTCCTTTCTTCGCCCCTCAACTCCTCGTCTTGGTATGTGTGACGACGCGGGAAAATGATGACGGCGGATTGAACCCTGCCGGCCGGGTCTGTAGTCGCTGCAGCAGCTCTAAGATGGTATAGAGTCGTTGTGTCCAATGTGGGCCAAGCTTTGTTTGTCGGCCCTCTGCCTCGACCATTCCGTCTCCATCTTTTTCTTCGTGATGGTCGAGACAAGAGGCCGGCACCCGGTTCCGTCCGCTTCCACTCTTCAGCATTTTCAGAACGAAAGTGGCCGGCGCCGTTTAATACGGCTTAAAATGAAACATATTTCTGACAAAAATGTAAGCTCTTTAAATACCCCGTAGGAAAGGTTGAATGCAAATTTCATGTAGTCGCCCCAGAAATGTCATAAAAATAGGGGTTCAAAATAACCCTTCCCGCTGTCATATAGTACCACAAGGCTTATGGGGGGGGAGGAGATTTGTGACAATCTTAAGATCTCAGCGACGTGTGCAAATAGAAGAAGCATTAATTGCGTACCTATCTAGCAATCCATTCATGGAAATGTTTCCTTCTCCCTCCCCACCGGCAATACAGCGCATGTAAAGCAGCACTTTTTTCTTTTCTTTCTTTCTTTATTCATTCATTTATTTTGAGGAATTTGATTTATATAAGAACAATTAATAAGAACAGTAAACTTACTCTGAGTGTTTCCAACTCAGCGAATCCGCCACTTTTTATGTCAACTTAATGGTAGATTCAAAATTATGGCACCTGAAGGTGGAGGAGGAGAAACTAAAAATGTTATAAAATATGATATGCGTGCCCAAATTTAGGTTTTTCGGTAGCTGTAATCATTTTTGGTATTCAAAGTTGTGGTAGGTATCTGGTGGAGGAAGGGAGGGGAATGTACAACAAAATTTCACGAAATATGTTATGCATGTCAAAATTTAAGGCCTTTAGGACATTTAATTCATTTTTGATAATATTTTGATTCCAAAGTCAGAATTGTGGCAGCAGGGGAGGATAGCAGGTGAGACATCAAATTTCCAAGAGATGTACGGTATGCCCAACAAAATGAAGGTTTTATTGTCGATATTACATGGTTGGCCGAGTGGATAGCGCGTTAGTCTCAGAATCCGGAGTTCCCTGGCTCGAGCCCACGTAGCAACTCGCCAGAATTTTTGACCTAGGCCGGGTTTTCGGCCTGAAGGGAAGCAGGCTAAGACAGCCCTAACAGCCTCCCCGACGTCTCTGAAGTAATGCTCGAAAGGGCGGATTCCAGGACTCGGGTGGAGAGCGAATTAGAAAAAGAAACAAGGATTTCAAAATCAAAATGGTTGATACCTGAAGGAGGAACAGAAGAACACGGCCCATCACTTTTCATCAAATACTCTATGAATACCCAAATCTAGATTTTTTTGGATAGCTGCATTCTTTTTTGATATTATTCTGGCTTCAGTGTATCTCTGAGAGGAAGGAGACCAATATCTCAGGGAATATTATGTTATGCGCATCAGATGTTCTTTTTTCTGAGATAATTTCCACAGAAGACTATAATATATCAAATCGGTTTTTTAAAAAGGACTAAATTAATTTCCGGCTTATGTTGCGAGTATTTCTCTGCTGCCTGTTAGCGGAAGATTCTTCGATTTTATAACAGGCATTTGGTAAAATTGAGTCATGTCTACCAAGATACTCGCAGTGCATCTTAATGAGACCCTAGAAATAAGAAATAAAAAGTAACCCTTGAGGGTACAACTCAGTTATCATGATAAAATACAAATTTTCTCATCAGTCAGATACTAATTATATGTATACAGGATGTACTACATGAAGATTTCGTTTCTTCTCCCACCCCTCCAGGCGCTACAGTTGAGTTACGAGTCAAATTCAACGGCTCGGAGAACCTAAATTTTGACGTACAAAACCAAAGGCTGGAACATTTGGCCATGAAAAATAGCATTTTCGGCATTGAAAAATTGTGTAATTTTTCTGTCCGTAAAAATATCATTTTCGGGCCTATTGAAATTCCACTTTTTTCTATTCGTGAGTTCTGTCCTACTTTTCGTACTTTTGTTCAATACATTCGTTGTTCTTCAGTCAATTCCTAAAAAAAAAAAATTCACGTGCTGCTTTGGCAAATAAAACTCAGTTACTGTCTTTTAGAGGTTGAGCTTTACACTATCTGAAGATTTGAAAATATGTCGGCGCCTTACTTTTTCTGATCAATTCGTAGTTAAAAGCAATGGATAAGAAAATGGTACATATTTAGAAGAGCTAACAAACTTGTCACTTTTCTTTGCTCTTCGCCCATTGAGAAACATAGGCCAGAAATCTGAATAACATTTTAAGTGAGAAATTGATATTTGGATGGGAGAAGGGTGTCTTCAGTATTTTCAGATTGTAAGATGATTTTTAACACTAATAAGGCCTGTTCGGTACTAAAAAAGCTTTTCCTGGCTAAAAAGGCGTTTTCAGCGCTATTTTCTTCGGCATTCTGCGATAAAATAAAACGTTATCGTCAGAAGATCGAAAAATAAAATGTTTCAATCAAAATAAACTTTATTTAAAGGCAAAAAAGAAAAAGGTAACCAGCAAGACTTCTATTCCCTATTCTTAACGTATTTCAATTAAAAAACCGGTCTCTATCTTACTACCTACCCTCTCCGAAGATAGCACAATTTTGAATTTGAAACAAAAATAATATCAAAAAAGAATTTAATTACCAAAATACCTGAGTTATCATATTATACATAACAGGTTTTATAATAATCATGATCCCTTCCCTCCTCCTTTCCACCCCCAAGTGCTCAATTTTAAATGTCGAGTAATGTAGGGGGGTGATTCTCCGAGAAATGAACAATTCAACGTGGACAAAAACAAAAAAAAATTAGGTTCACTTTTCAAATTTTTTTCGTTGAAATCGATACTAGGGGTATTGAGAAACCATATTCCGGTACCGGCCGGGCTTAAATTTGATTTTGGGGGGTTGTAAAAAAAATTGTTGTCCACGTTGAAAGACAAATATTTCACGTTTACATAGTGTGATAAGATGAGGCTGTACGATCACACTGCGGCACCGTGGGTTACAATCTCACGGATCACGGTTTAATGAAGTACCAAAAATTCATCTAGGAAAGTAGTCTCTGCACGAAGAAGATTTAAAGGCTGTTTCTACAAACTGCTTCTAAGTGTCGAAAGATTCACGTCCTTCAACATGGATACAAGAAATACGTGAGTATCCACGTTGAATAATATTTTATGTCCACATTTAAGGACAGAATCGCCTTTTTCCTTTTCCCATTGGGTAAATATGCGGAGACTATTTGATACATGTTGCTGAATGTAATGTGGCCAACATTAGGTATATTATTACGTTTTTACTAATTCCGAGCTGTAAATTCAATATGGCTGTTGATGTCCACGATGAAGGACACTTTTTTTTTTTTTAGAAACCAGGATCTAAGCAATAACTAAGTATTTTAGCATAGAAATTATCATAATTTCACAAAAGTTCTTAAACAGCCTTCTAGAGGAAGTTATGAGGAAGTTATATGAGCATTTAAGAAAAGTTTATGCTTCTAGTCGAACCCTACATAGAGGTTTAGAAATTATCCACGTTGAAGGACATATCTCTTCCTAGACACAACTTTAAGGCATTCTAAAGGTTACTTAACTTGGTTAGAAAAAGATTGTAAGACCTATACCGTGTTGCCTCAACTTACCTCCTCAACAATGGGAAACAGTAGTTCCTGAAAATTATGTATTAAACCCTTCCAGCGAGCAAAAAAAAAACGGAACTAGACCAGGTTGACACCCACGTTGATGGACATGTCAAGTGCATTTTCGATTTTTTAAGGATGTTCTGCTGAACCAGGGAGAGCTTTTACCACTGTCTCCATCAGAAGAGTTCATTTCCTCAATTTTGACATATTGTGCATAGCATTCTGATAATAAGGGACAGAGTTACAGCCCGTTTACATGAATTGTCCATTTTTCGGAGAATTACCCAGGGAGTAAAATGGTACACAGTGCGCCATGGTACACAGTGACACAATCGATATATCACCCATACTACTAGCGCCGCGTATCTGTAAATGAGATATGTTATATGTCCTAGTGTAATACACCTATCTGTCTATTTTTTTTTTTTTAAGCATTCTATGGTAATTTACCTGTTCCGATTCCTAATTGAATTTTGATTGATGCGAATGGGAGAAAATGATAATTCAATTTAGCTCAATAAAAGTAAATAAATGAAAGCGGAAGTGAGTAATTTTGATATAATTAGACAATAAAACGTCCTCGTTCCAATTATGTACTTTATAAAAATAAAAAATGAAAAGAGCGTCAGATATAGATGCTTTTCTTTGAACAGGTATGTGAGTACTCAGTTTAATAATCTGAAATATCATCATCATCATCATCATCATAAGAAGCCTTTATAGCAGAGTAACGATAGGTTAGATAGAATATAAAAAGTATAAATATACCTAAATGTAAAAAGACAATAAATTGAGAAAAAATAAATACAAATAATGAAAAGTTACACTTTGAGTCCTTATAAAAAGGACATAGGCTTTACTCAGCCTTTCCCATTCCAGCCTATCCTGCGCGATTCTATGGAAAAGATTGTTTTTTATTAGGTCAGCGATACCGTCCCTCCACCTCTTTATTTACTTACCCTTTCTTCTTTTCACAAAAGGCTGCCAAAAAGTCTTTTTTTTTTGCCCAATTTTTATTATTTTTTCTTGCCAGATGCCCTACCCAATCCCGTTTTACCTTTTTTATCACTTTAATTATATCAACGTTTGATCTTAATTTATTTTTTATGGTCGAGATTTTTATTATGTCTAATTTTCTGAAGCCTAACACCTAACATCGAGCGTTCCATGGTGTTTCGCATTACCCAAAGTTTCGTTTCTTGATTTTTCGTAATTGCCCAAGTTTGCGCTCCATAGGTCACGGCGGATACAACGCCGGCGTTGAAAATATCGCTTTTTGCCTTATTTCTAAATAGCCCTTTAAAAATTCTTTTCAGAGACCAAGAAATAAATGATGCTTATTCCATGTTTTCCCAATTTTCTCACTTTGTCACTGTGGACCATGAGCTGTATCACTGCTTCCTAATGTGGGTCTTCAGTGACACAAAATAGTGCTTTTACATTTTCGTCTGTCACTTTGTTCAAAGTCAACGAAAAATATTCAAATTTTGATATGTTGTAGAGAAATTTCATCGCTATTCAACAATAAAAAAACTTTAGGATTGATCAATTAGAAGACGAGATATTGGCAAATGATAAATTTTGTGTCACTGTATACCACTTGACCCTATAATATGAAAACAAAAACTTTAGTTTTTGATATGCATAATGTTTAGTGAAAATTTTGGTCCATCACCGCCCCACAAGTCAAAATAATACAGGGTGTCTCAGAGGTTCAAATATATTTCTGTTCTTATATTTTTGAAAGAGAAGGGGGGGGGTATACGGGCATATGAAGAAATTATGTAAGTACAGCATTGATGAAAGATTTTGTTTCTCAGTATTTCTAACAGATAGACTGGTGGTTGGCAATAATAGAAAAGTTACAATGATGAAAAAAAATTACGGTGATCTGATCAATAGAGTGTTCACAAAATAGATTTTGGTCAAAAACTATGCACAAAAATGTTCATATTTTCTTCAATTTTAAAAATTGTTTCCGAAACCCAGCGATTTTTTCGCGGCAAACGATTCCTTCCTTCATACCTTTTAAAAATACTCATTAACCTCACTCCTGCCTATTTCCTTTACATCGGAAGTAACAATTTCCACATTCTTATCATTTCTAACATTCCATTTTGTAGTAAGTAGTAACATCCTCAATGATGGACATCTCCCTAGCTTCTTCGTTCAAAAAATGGTAATTTTCCTATCTGATGGACTGTATTAGTGGAATTTTCTGCGGATGTTTTTGTGTAACAAAACCCGCCTCCCCAACGGAAAAAATAAAAAAATCCAAAGTTAGTGTTCAAAATTTGCTGGTAACAGAATATTCTCATTTTCTAGAGAATGACAAAAATGAATAAGTACCACATCCATAACCAAGAGGGCCTGAGAAGTTGTGCTATTCTGGCGTATTCGTTTACTCCTAGCAAATTTTTCTACTATTACTAAAAAAAAAAATTGCAATACAGTGTCTTTTTTTTTCTCCTCCATTTTTTCAGCACCCGCTGACGAGAAAAGATTAAAGATACGAGAACAGTCCCAAAATATGGGATTCTCAAAGATGTGTATGGCCGTAGACATCTTAAGCCTTCATTTGGCGACAATTCCGAGGTAGTTACGAAGAAAAATGTAAGATACTTTGCTAAAGAAAAGCCCAACGATCTTTATTTTTGTTCAAAACGTTTTTAACTTTAGACCATATAGGTCTAATTTATAGCCTGCACTCTGAATTTTGCCATCTTTTTTTCATCAAATGCCAGCCTAACAGGAGGTTTTGACATGGTGATTATCTCCAAATTGTACCTTTTGTCCTTCCAAACTCACACAACAGAGGTCAGGCTTTCATGATGAGGATGAACGATTCTTATGACATTTTTCATCAACGTACTAAAAGCCAAAGCTGGCAGTGATACGACAACATAAGGCTAGTTATAGCCTGAACCAGGCTTGTAGCCAGCCATCTATGGTAGGGGTGCCGACTGTTTACCGGGGAGGGCTGAGGATACACATAATATATAATGTGAAGATTTCTACGAGACAGTGGTGTAGCCAAGGGGAGGAGAAGGAGAATGCCCCCAAAGACACCTGAATTTGAATGTAAAATATGCAAAACGAGCAATTTTGCGCCTTTAACGTTTTTTCGAAAAATTTTCGCACGAGTAGTAATTTTACCTTCGTTTTCATAAAATTGTCCTCCAATATCGGCGATTTTTAAAGAATACCCCAATTTTCGACTTTTCTCTCTTGAAAATTACATTTTGCTCCCCCCCCCCACCCCAGGGAAAATTCTAGCTATGCCACTGATTGAATTTGGTCTCAAAATTCATAATCAAAAATGGTGATTCAACTACCAACAACCCATTGAAAAACAATTAAATATATCGCGTGGAAAAAATTGACCCTTTTAACAACGATCGGTAAAAAAATTCTATTTCTGTGGACTTATCAAGTTATCAGTTCTCAAACAACCATTCAGGCATTTAACCATCGATATTCAATGTGAACTGGATCGCGAGCCTATCACTGCGTGTTTGTGAATTGTAATGTGACACAAGAAAAAGGCCTGTGTGTCTAAAACTGCTTTTGGACACTCGGGCCCTTCTATTGTGACACGTCACGAATAAAAAATGACAAACACACGATTCGTCTATCTTTCAAACAGAGATGCGAAAGCCGAACGATACAGCTTCCGCTTTTGGCTTCTAGCCGCCAAATCTCATCTAGCTTCTCGCTTCCAGCTTCATCAGTATATGAGCTTCTAACTTCCAATCTTTTTTTGACTTCTGGCTTCTAGCTTCCAGCTTCTTTTACCTATGTTCACCCAAGGTTCTTATAATTAGGCAAGGTTCTTTTTAGAAAATGAGGTAAAATAAAGTGAACTGGAGCAGAAGCGATATAATCACGTAGTTTTCTTTTTTAGGCTTTCGAATTTGAGTATAAAAATCTTTAAGAAGAATATTGTAAAAAGTCAATTGGAAGCTAAAAAAGCTTCCAGCCTCTAGTTTTCAACTCTTCCAACTTCCAACTTCCAACTTCTGGTTCCTCAAAATTGCCCTAAAATTGCAAAAACTTCCGAATTTTGACTTCCAGCTACTGGCTTCTTCGCATCCTTGCTTTCAAAGCAAAATCAATGTTGCCAAGTTTATAAACATTAACATGTAGTGGGAAGAAAAGTTTTGAACAAAACTAGCGAGAAAAATATAAGGAATTCGTTATTTTTATTCACTAAATTTGGCCAGGGGGGCTCCGGCAAGCGCTAGAGGGTGCACCCCGTGGCTACGGGCCTGGCCTGAATTCTGAATTTGGCCTCCCTTTTTGATCCAAATGTGGACCAGGGAGTTTCGACAAGCCGCTCATCTCCGAGTTGATCCTTCTGCCCTTCCGAACTTGCCCAACAAATGTCAGGCTTTTATGATAAAAGGAACGATTCTTATGAAATTTTTCATCAACATATTAAATGCCAAATATTACTGGCAGCCAAATCAGCTAGCACGACAGTAGGACCGTGTAGTTTCACACGGATATAATGGATCGCCATTTTCTTGCATATTCGGTCCATCGAAAGAAAATCGGCTGAGCGGTAAACACCCAAGGTTGGACCTTATAGCAGGGCGTCAGGACGTCAATGACGTCACTGAAGTGCCAATCTCACAGGCCTTTGACGGAAATACAGCTTTTTTTCGATCTTTACTCACAATTCGTGCCCTTAACATATTTTTCTATGTAATATTTTTATGACATACAACCTTCAATTGGGTACCGTTAAAAAAAAAAAAAAGAAGAAAAAACTCTACAGCAAAAATTCAATTTTCTCGTTACTTTCTTGCTCGTATTAACGTTAGTGAATTCCGGCGCGGGTGAGACGAGAAAAATTGTTGCAGGTTGCCTACCCGAATGAGCCAACCTTCTCTAGTTTATAAGAGCCTTGGTCAACACCGTGTAACCAGTTCTCGTTTCACGGACCGAATTTGCAAGAAGATGGCGGTCCATTATCCCCGTGTGAAAATATACAGTCCTAACAAACAATACATATATTTGTTTAGCCGTGAAATTCGAAAAAGCGTTATTGGACGTCTACCAGCTTTTTGCATCAGGTGGGCAAATAAGGGATCACATTGCATTTGCCTTTTTGCTAGAGGGCTCACCAAGCTTTTCGAGGGCAATGCCTCCTGGAAACTCTCTCACTTACGACCCTGTTTCCTGTAGGTATGTTTTAATGGCCAAAAAGAAGTTTCAGTTTAGATTGAAACGTCTAACTCGAAGGTTTATAAATGAGATCGTGTAACCTATAGTGAAGGCTCAGGCTCATTACTGCGTCTGTTTGCCTTCTGTAGACCGCAGGCCATAAACATCATAATTTAGCTACTTCATAGAGACTTTTCAACCCTCGATAATTCGATTATATAGAATAGATGGACGCAGCGAGACGGCACGCTATTTTTAAACCCATTTAGGTCATTGTGGATTCGATACAGAATAGGCCGACGTTCCAGCATCACACACTCGAGCATACAGCTTCCATAAATACCGACTCTACGTCATGTGTATATTCGATCAGATAATTCACTTGCACACCAAAGTTTTAGCATAAACAAAACGAATATTTCGAAGTTATCAAATCCGAATGCATCGCTGCTAATTAACTCACATGTCCGGGGAACGGCGGTAGGGGCAGGCTGGCCGCGCGAACGCCTTCCAAATTACCCTCACATAATGTTCGACTGAATTCAGGTGGGTAAGGTGGGAAAGACAGTACGAGGGCGTAAATGCAGTCAAGCATACATATACATAGAGAGGGTATTTAGTAATAATTCTATCCGGTCTGTTAAGTATGACGAACGTTACCCGATTTAGCTCTCCTGTTGCTTACGTTGTTTCGTAAACCGCTAAAAGCGGCGAGTTGTGGTTTCCGACGTTCTAAAGTGCAATTTCGAAAGCTTTAATTTAATTAATCGGCACTTACAAATCGATAAATTCAAAGTTCAAACGCTTTTAAGACTTTCTACAGCTTGATCAATTAAGCCCAAAGTGTATTTGTAAAGGTTGAGTTACGTCCACCTTGTGTTAAAATAATTCTAGCCGAGGTGGAGTGACGGAGTGACGGGAACTATGCAGTGTCCAACCTTGCCAGGGCTTATACAATTAAAAATGGTGCTTGACTCTTTCATTTTCATAAGCTCGGTAGGAACATGCACTTCCTAATTCATTTTTTTGTACTACTTTCTGTTGATTTTATGGCGCGAATTCAGACAGTCAATCGGCTATTAAGGCACCATCGTCACACCAAACTACACCACTGGTAGTGGCGGGGTGGGTTAACAAATTATACACCCTTGCTCAGGGAAACCATGTCACTATACTATGGACACCGGGACACTGCCGCATAAAAAGGAGCATGATCGCTGGCAAGCTAGCGAAAAAGGGCATAAAAAGGAATTGGCAACACTCAGGCCGTGTCTTCCCGCAGCATACAGCGTCATAAAATCCAAGGTTGAGGCTTGGATAAGTAAGCAGACGGAAATGCACTGGCGGTCGGCCAGTGGCATGAAAGTTAGCAAAACACTAATAGGGGACGCTCCCAGTAAGTATGCAAAGTTCCTATTAGGGTTGACAGGAAACATGCAAGGCTCGGGAGAAAGTAAACTGCTCACACTTTCAGAAAATACGAAAGTATGTATTTTGCTCACACTGTAAAGTGCACACACTGCAAAAGGCAGGGGAAAAGTGTGAGCACTTTACAGTCTCCCGACAGGGGGAGAAGTGTGAGCACTTTACATTCTTCCTTTTCATTGAAGGACGTATTCTGCTCACACTTTACTCGATCGTTACCGCTTAAATTATGTACGGTGTAGAATGGAGTGAGGAAACTCTTGCCAGTACAGATAAGAGATCAGCGTATGTTATCTCTGTACGTACACTACGTACAGGTACCTGTTCTATTATTGCAAACTCCTAAATGCCTATTTATAGGTAGGTAATAAAAAGTTTTCAGTTAATTTCGGAACGATCTCGTACATACGCGAATGCTACATTTGAGTTAAGTTTTGTCCCCATATAAGTATATCTAATCATTCGAATTGTAGTTTGCGCTGTAGGTATTAAGGATGAGTATCTCAGTCGATTCTACGTTCATGTTTTAAGTTATTTATTACGTTACATTTTACCCTAAACTTACCTGTTATATTTGCAATTTACCGTAGAGTTACCCGTTAAAGTGGCACTGTGTGCAAAATACTGTTTTCTATATAAAATTACCGATGTGAGCAAAATACATTACAAGTGTGAGCAAAATACATTCAGAATATACTCGTCGTTCTGTGTACAAATTACACTGTGAGCAGTTTACATTTTCAAAATGAAATGTGTGTGCAGATTACATTCGCCCCAAGGCTCATGGTCGAACTACTAACTGGTCATGGGACCACAAAACACATGCGGTATAAAATAGGAGTGGTGAAAAGCGACTCCTGTAGGTACTGTGGAGAAGAGGAAGAAACCTAGATCCATATCATATGTCAATACCCAGCAAAAGCCGGGACAAGACGCGAAGCACTGGGACTAGAGTATCCAGCACCCACTGAAGTCAAAGGGATAGTGCTCAGTAAAATTCTCACTGTGGCTATAGAAGTGAGGCTACTGAGCTGATCCTTAACAGCAACCTGAGGAATAATGCAATGGACTACAAAGTCTGAGCACTCGGCGCACACAGCGCCACCTCATACAAATGAAGAAAGAAGAAGCAAAATGGTTCGATTTTGTAGATTCAAATCAAGCTGATGGCTGTTCTGTTTGAAGCACAGTTGGACATGGCTGGTGGGCCGTGATCCCAAATAGTCAACATTAAAATTGGAGCAAGAATAATTGGAAAAATTCGTAATTTTTTAGGTGATGGACCAGCACATAGAACATAGTAATTTCTCATCAGTGAACTGAAACTCGAAAATGGGGTGCCGAAATACAGTAAGCTTATTTTCAATAATTGACTTTCATGAAAAATGTACAGACACGTTCGATACTTTCACAACTTCTGTAAGCTTACAGTTAATTAAGGATAGTGTTTTTTTTTAAACGAATTTTCCACACCACAGACTACAAATTAAAATGATCCTCAAAACAAAATAACAACTGACATGTCCGCAAAACAAGTCAGGGTATTTCCGGGATAGGGGGTGCGGTGTCCCGGGGCTAATTTGGCATGTGCGCATCGCCATACGCCCCACTATCATCGATTATTATTATTATTAGCTTTCTGTTAGTTACAGATTATCTTATATTCTATTGGGACATTAATATAAAAGTTCTCAAATGGGCGAATGTAGTGGGTTAACTCTCCCCTAGCCAGGGAGAGCGTAGCGTCGCACCAGCGTGACCCCTTACCATTTGCATTCGCCAACTCCTACCTAGCACCTGCACGCGGTGATTGGGGTGCCAGCCAAGTAACATCGTTGGGCGGCTGCCGAGCTAGGAGGGGGCCGACCCATTGTCGATGCGCTTGCCTCGACCTTCAACGTCGAGTAAGGGAGGCAGCTACCCCACGCTTGCGAGTGCGTGTACCTATGATGCACCAGCGCGGAGATATTGTAATGGAGGTAGTACAGCGCAACAGGCTACCAAGGATCCCCTATGAGTAGAGGGGACCTTGGGAGGAGAAGGAAAACTCCGAGATTAAAACCTTGTTGGGAGAAGGAAAACTCGAACAAACCCGGTCAAAGCCGTGACTGGAGCCTTCTGCAGTGGGGGATCAAGCGGCCCTGCTGCAGTCGTAATGGACCGCAAGAACACGCAACGACGAAGCGCTGGTGGATGGGTTACGTATCGTGAAGGCATCGTAACGCTTAGGGCGACTTCAGCCGACCCGTTCACATCCGGAAACCAGCGCCGGAAGGCTGGATCCCGAATTTATTATAAATTTTGTGGATATTATCCATAAGCGCATCATATTTCTCTTGGAGGTTTGATGGATTTATATTTTCCCAGTTTATTGTAGCAATATTATTGTTCAGGAGGTCTGAGGCTTCAGATCTCTTACAGAATGGTTCCATTTTTGTTTAAATTTTTCCATGAGGGGTTTGGTGTTGGGGTTTTCATTTGGTGTTGTTTTTGTGGGAATTTTTACCTTACATTTTACGGGTCTGTGGTCTGATGAAAATTGAATAGACGAAATCGCATTAACATTGTTAAATATTTTTAGGTTATCCGATAGTGTATGGTCAATCTCGTTTTTAGTAATACCATCAAGTGATTTCCACGTCCATTTATTACTTTTCCATTTTTGGAAAAAGGTGTTAATTATCTTAAGATTAGTTTCATTTGCGAATTTAATTAATTTGTTTCCATTTATATTTGTATTACCAACTAGCCACGGTCCCACTCCTGGATTGTTTCCACTATCGATGCCTATTCTAGCGTTGAAGTCGCCCATCACAATGCTATATATGCTTCTACCACTTTCGAAGCTCTCGCTTAAGAGGCGGTAGAATTCTTTCACCTCTTCTGTGGGGGCTGTCAAATTAGAGGCTTAGACCTAAAAAATTGATATGTTTTCCTTATCGTTTAATTTTATTTTTACCATAGCTATTCTTTCGGAGAAGCCTTTTATTTCTACAATATCTTTTGTGTGTTTTCTATCGATATAAAAGCCCACCCCCCCTATAGCCTGCGGTTGTTCCAAAATGGTAAAATAGGTTACCGTTATTTCTGATAATTAATTTTTCGTGGTTTCTCTTTATCTCAGAGAGCCCTATGATGCCTAAGTATCCCTTTGGAAGTGCGTTTTCAAATTCAGTTAAGCACTCCTCGTTTGCCATTCCCTGACAATTGAAGTGGATCACATCCAGGTCGTGGAACCCTGGTTTCGCCCTATTGTTATGCTTTAAAAAAAAAAAAAACTCACTCACTCACTCACATTAAAATAATAAAATCATTCGCCTATGAACTATGAATTTAATAAGTAAGTAAGCTTTGGGAGTCATCAGAGGGTACCAATAAAATGAAATGATTGAGCTGAAAGAAATTTTGAGAAGCCAGACAGTGTAAGTGCAATTTTGATACTAGCATTGCTACTGACAAAAGATCCAGAGGAAACAATGGGCCGTCGCTCATCAAGTTCAAGATAGTTGATATTACCACTTAATTTCCATGTAACCCACAAACATGTAGCATTCACGTAGGCAATAATGTATTTTTTGCAGAAATTACTCAACGTAGCCAGCATGTTGCAAGCATCCCTTTGCCTACTACCTGCCTCAATTGCGACTCATAATTAAAGTTTTTCCAGAAGAAAATAAGCTATTTCGTTTTCTTTAGCTTGAAGGAAGATGGGCGTCTAAGTGTATTTGTCCGGTCATATACAAAAGCATGGAAGCGGGGATACATTGTGCTCACCCAAATAATTGAAGATACAAAGATTTGTACTCCCCTCCCCCCCACTAACATTTGCCTACTATCTTCAAACTTTTGAGACAAGTTCAATCTTTTTCTTTTCTCTTTTGCTCGTTGCTTGTCGACTTTAGTCTCAAATTTTTGCAACCCTCTAAAAACAATTTTTCGACGCCACTGATCATATACAGTTTCGTGCGAGGTGAGCTCTCATTCTTAGAAGTTTCTTCGATCTGGGAAGCACAATTATACCACTGCCCCGGTCCCAGCTTCACAAGTGGGAGCATGTGCTCTCATACTCTCCCCCACCATTCCGGTTCTGGTGCCACTGATTCAGTCAAATCTATTGATGACTACTTTTTCAAAACTGAAATCAAAATTTTAAACTAAATTTTTCTTTTTTTCAACAATCGAATATAATTTCGTACACCCAAACATTCATAACGAGAGCTCAAAGGTGTTCGTAACTCAGTTCGATGACGAGATACAGATACAGCAAAAATACAATCGTGCATTTTGAAAATACCATTTTTGAAATAAAAGAAAAAAAAAATTCAAAACTGGATGGGTTACTGCCAGTTAGATCGAAATCAAAGAGGTCGACTGCAGAAGCTCATCGAAAAGACACGGCATGCCTCATGTAGTAGAGGCAGGGAGATGCCCTCATAATATTCGGAATCGGAACTCGGAAAATTTGGGTAATCACTCGGCAAATTTAAGTCAGTGAAGATCTTTTTATTTTTTTGCTCGTAGGTATCAAGTTGACATGCTCGGAAGAGTTTGGGTTCCGAGTCGGCAAATTTGGGCCTGACATCCCTCCCCCTGCCTGCAAACATAGTCCGGTAAGGCTCCTGGAAAAGTAACGAAGACGGATCTGTCATTATCAAACTCGGTTACGGACCCTGTCTCAGCAGACGAGAGTGTCGAAAACGTAATCCAAATACGCGCATTTTCCCCAGAAACTTGAAGAAGTTCAACATTTCTTTGTTCAAAACGAGTGGACGAGTATTTATCTGAGGGTTCTCGAACACGTGAGTTGGGTTACTCGTCTTCTGCATGAAATGAGTGCGTTTTCAGGGATCAGTTTTGCCCGACCCAAGGTAATCCAATCGCATATCAAAGTGAACCACAAAGGGACAAGGTAATCAGAGTGATCGAATAGCACCGTCATAACTAGTTGAATTTTTGGGAGCTTTTTCGTTCTGGGAACGCAGATAATGTTTAATACGAACGAGACACGGGTCGGAGCGAGTCAACGTTGTATATACAAAAAGGTTATACTCAGTTAACTAGGCTGCGTTACGCGGGCGGGTGTTAAAGGAAGAGGGGCAAACGGCCATTGAGGATGGACAGCGAAATTCCGAAACGCAAGGGAGGCACGGCGCTCTGACGTCACGAATCGGTGGAGGCGCCGCGGAACGAAGCGGCGCCATCATTGATCTTCAGCGAAGTAGAGTATTCCGCGGATGCGAAAAAAAAAGCGAACAGTGTTGCCAACAGGGTTCGAATACTTTATCGGGAGGTTTTTGTTTTCCAGTTTCACGAAAAATTAACACGACCGGATTACGTTAATCTGGCTGCGAGTGAAATTCGTGAAAATCGGAGGACGGTGCGAATTACAAAATACATCGCTACGAGTCCGCACGTGCTACTTTTTTTCTTCCCCCCCCCCTTCCATCTTCTTCATTATTATCATTTTTCTATAATTATGTGGTACACATTCCGAAACGTGACACAGATCACAGGAGCGAAGACTACGAAGTGGAGAAAAAAAAATTCAGTAACGAATTAATTTTTCGTGAACAGCGTACCAGCTTTAATTAAAGAACGGTTTCCGCGGTAGACACCCTCTGCGCCATAACGATTGCAACCCCACTGCCCCATTCAGTTTTCCACGTTCGACGATTTCCTCGTTTCGACTACCAGCACCTTCGTGTTTCCTGTATAAATCGGATAGGTACAGGCCAATTGAAACGAATTTCTGGTTATCAATGGCCCGATTCTTGAGAGACTGAAGACTGTATTATAGTCCGAGATTCGGGGGTGCTGGCTCCAAACTACATCCTCTGAATTTTTAAACTCAACACTGAGTCGAAACATAAACGCAGTTACATACAACCCAGTTTTTCAAAACCATTTCTGTAAGACAGTACGCACAGATTTATTTGAAAGGGTTCGCCATATTTTGAATGAAACCTAAAAAGGAAGCTGAGTTCGGGGACACGAGATCACGAGGGTCGTAACTTCGTGGGTCCGATACACGAGATCACGAGAGTCGTGACTTCGTGGATCCGGAGACACGAGATCACGAGAGTCATGACTTCGTGGATCCGGGAACACGAGATCACGAAGGTCGTGACTTCTTGGGTCCGGGGACACGAGATCGCGAGGGTCGTGACTTCGTGGATCCGGAGACACCAGATCACGAGCAGTGTTGCCAGATTCAGCTCTTGAAAATGTATTAGTTCATCAGGGGAAAAAAACAAAGATAAGAAAATCCATAGAACTCGATTTTACCACAAAAGACTAAAAATTTCCCCAAAGAAAACAGTGCCGCTAGATGTGCAAAAATTATACCAAACGGATCAAATCCAAGTAATGGGCAATCAAACTGTAGCTAGGAACGCTAGTGTCACCAATGATAAGATATGGATCGACAAAATTGATGGATAGTATGAGACACAAGTCCTCCAACAGAGTTATGGCTTGTGGAACCATCTGTGCTCACCATGAACAGTATTCTTGAGTTCGGCTGTGTGAATAGCTGGATAGCCAGACTCAAGGATAGCGTTTTAGTACAAGTACAATCCAGTAGGACCAGCAGAACTGAGGAGAACTACGAGAAACTGATAATATTAATCTATTATTCCTTGATTTTTTCTGTAAATTCTTTTTAACTTCTGTGCTGTATTGGATTCAGTTAACTCAGAAGGGGAGAAAGTATGCAATGACCAGACTCCAACATGATAAGAAATATGGAGATAATTGCCTGTTTCTCAACTTCCAAACTTCAAGGCATGAAGTCCTGTAATAATTATTAAAAAAAACCTCTCTCCAGAGCTCAAAGGTGTGAAAAGGTTATGTTCTATGTTGTAGTGAAAGAAAGGAACAAATTTTCTGTTCCCATTATAAATATTTACAAATTTAGGAAAAGGACCAGGAAATGGACTAAAAATATTTCAAAAATTTTCCAAATTCCCAAATTTGGTTCATTTGGACCAGATTTGGTAACACTGATCGTCCGGGACCTAGTGGTCTATCCGAACTCTGTAATATTTTCCCAATAACGTTTTCGAATTATATAGATTGGGATGCGATCTGACATATATCCAAGCTTGTTGCGGAAAAATCGATTTTGAGATAATGCGCTCATCGGATTCAAAAGAAATTTATTAAGATCCGATAGAAATGCATAGAGTTACTGCACTTCGAACACGGCAAAACATAAAGACCTAAATGGTGAGAAAACACAAGTTCATTGACCATACTGTGAAATTTTGTTTTCCGCAACAAGCCTGGGTATGTCAGATCGCATCAAAATTATTCAACAGCATTATAAGGTATCTCAGCAAGATAGGACTTATCGGCAAGGAGGTAGGACAACTTACTACAAATGTGTGTATAATCAGGGACGAAAATAAGGAAAGCGTGAGAGGGTAGCTTGCCCCTCCTCCAACCTCTGCCAGAGTTGGAAAATTTTAGTAGATGGATCAAAAGTTGGAAAAATCCAACAAGTCAAAAAGTGTTTCTTTTGTAAATACAAACAAAATTTTGGCCGTCATTGAATTGAGTCCCGTCTGCGGAGGGCATTAATTATGCGTATTCGAATTGAGTCCTGGGTATCGGAGCCCATTAATTATAGGTATGCGAATTGGGTCCGGGGTATCGGAGATCCCTAATTATGCGTATTCGCATTCAGTCCCGGGTATCCCGATGTGTTCGATATGTTCGTTCCTTCGAGCTGATCATAACATGCTATTCGCCGTGAAGATGGTATGCACGGACTTTGTGAAACGAGTCTCCTTCAAATTTTTACCGGTGCCTTAACAGTAGAGCTCTACTTTCATGACTCCATTTCCTGACTACGAATTCTTCTGATACGAATTCCTTATTACGATGCTGCTCGCTGATTCACATTTTTAATCACACCAATGTATGATCATTGACAGTCCTAAGTCTGTTAAAGTGAGAAGGGAAATGTGAGTTAGTGACACTACCACGATATTACGCTGGGCTCAGTTCAGTGCTCCGATACCCCATTCGCATACCTACAAGTAATGGGCTCCGATATCCGGGACTCAATTCGAATACGCGTATTAATGAACCCCCGATAACCCGGGACTGAATTCCATTAAAAGAACCAATTTGGGACTCAATCCAAGTTTTTCTTTTGTAAATACAAACAAAATTTTGATACTTGGGAATTTTGACTTGAGTCAGTTGGATCAAAATCAAAAGTTGGGAAAATCCAACAAGTCAAAAAAAATTATTTTTTTTGTTGCTAATATACAAACAAATTCTGATACTTGGGAATTTTGACTTGAGTCAGTTGGGAATTTAACAATTTTTGCCCTCCAGAAAAAACTCTTCTCTACGTCCCTGTGTATGATGGTTTGCCTACCCTAGGAATTGAAACCGTGGAGATATTGATAAAATGAACGTCTCAACACCGATCACGAATTTTTTCCCTCCATATTTAAACGATCTTCAGAAAATGATAAAAGACAGTTATTCCAACAGACCAATTTTGTGATGACGTCACACAGTTTGTTACTACTCTTGGTTACGGTTAGAAGAAGTACCCGTCTCTTTTCGTGCGAACGTATTGACTCCCATAAGAAAAACACACGGAGCAAAGATCATCATGTTACTACCTGAGAATAAGAAATTTGTTAGAAATCAGAAATGTATTAGCGAAAGCTAAGAACCTTCTGAATTAAAAATATATACCTCTGATTTTTAACAAATTTCTTATTCTCAGGTAGTAACATAATGATCTTTGCTCCGTGTGTTTTTCTTATAGGAATCAATACGTCCGCACGAAAAAATACGGGTACTTTTGCTAACAGTAACTCACTGGTGTGACGTCACACAAAAGTGGTCTATTGTAAGAAAAATATCGAGATCGATCAAGTAGTATAACTAGGAAACCAATTTAAATAGAAAATAATGTTTTTAGTTCACGTACTTCGAAATTTTATAAGAATTTATCAGTTAATATGGTGAAGTTTTGGAACCATTTTTTTTTTCAACGATCCATGACCCTCAATCCAAACATTTATACGTCAACGATCCATAATGAGTCATTTGAATCGTTTTCTGCAACTGATTCACGATCCGTGATCCGATTAAACTTTTTCCTGATTCACCCAACCCTGGTTGACAGGATTCCTAGCAGATAAAACGGACATAGGGAAGAGGCATGTAAGAGTACGCAGTCTATTTTTCTCGAGTTTGAAAATGTTGGCAGCACTGTAAATGACGTAGAAACATGCCCACAGAATGTCTGCACTACAGGAAAGCGAAAATAATTCTAAATAACAATTTGAAATTTTTCAAAAAACAATGGCATGAGTCATGAGAATACATGATTCTATAAGTATTTTCAACGAGGAGTTTAATGCCGATGTTAATTTTTTATTATAGTTCATTGTTTTTCCTATCATGCAAATTTTAGTACCATCAAGATGATACTACTGATCAAACAACTATACGCGTTCAGTATTGTTATCAGTGTCAGTGTAGCTATTCCTGCACAACAAAAAGGAATAAAACGTGAAAATTTTAATTTTGAATATGAAAAACGAGAAAAATGGACAACGCCATCGTATTCAGCATTCAAAACACAGCTAAAATCACATAATCTCATCCCATTGTTTTTTATGCTGTTGTGCAGTGTAATTATCTCATAGTAATATATGGCTCGCTGTTGTCATGGTTTTGTTTTTCATTCGCGTGATGTAATTTTTGGATAGTGCGTCCTAAGGATTCACAAGAAAATTTCAATAATGAACAGGTACATTATACTCTTAGTAGAAAGTGTATACAATTAGCTTCAAAATGATGTATAATAATTATTGATTCAATACTTCCCTCATGGAATTTGATCAATTTGAGGGGGGAAAAAGTACGGTACATGTAAGAGTACGCTAATCTCAGCACTAGATTCGATCGTCAATTTTCTGGAAACTAGATTTACTTTTTTCTAATTTCATTGAATGATAACATACTGAAATTATTTTATAGGCAAAGATTGACGACTAGAACGTTGAGTGTGACTACAAATGTGTTGGATGATGCCAGGAAGAGGAAGGAGAAAGAGGAATCAACTCGAGGGATTGCATCTTTGTATGGTATATCGGAAGCTACATTGAGAAAGCGATTAAAACTTGTAACTTTCCATGTATACTGCCAATGAATTGTATCTTTAGTGTAGTCTACATACTGAAGAATTATTCACAATTTTAGGGAACTGTGCCGACCAGTCTGGGGCGATTTCATCGCACTTTTACTGATGAACAAGAATTGAAATTAAAAGAGAGCGTTCGTCATTTGTTTATGGACTCACCAAGGCTGATTTAGGAAAACTAGCTTACGATTTCGGGAGATTAAACCACATGTGAAGTATCAATTTACAATTGAAAAAAAGACGGCGAGTCGAATGTGAATAGAAGACTTCTGTAAGAGGCATAACTTTTGAAACTTCAAAAGCCAGAAGGCTAAAACAAAAGAAGAAAGGAAGCGAAAAAAAGAGCTCCGGGAAGAGACAAAACAGGCTCGACAAAAAGCGCAACTTGCTAAGGAAGAAATGAAACGTGTTAAGAAAGAACAGGTAGGACTGGGTCTATCGAATTGGATTTTTTACGCTGGGTGAATACTGCCGGGCGAATACGATTTTTTTTCCAACAGGTTGAAAAAATGAAGGAACCCAAGAACAAATCCAAAAAAAGCAAGATTGACCGCAGGAAATTGAGCAGATAACTGAATTTTTCAAACGATTCTGATGATGACAATAGCCTAAATGAGAAAAATTTATGTGCAGATAGTGGAGACTTAGACACTGATAAAGAAGTCGATGAATTGTGTGGGATCTGCGGAAAGTTCGGGGAAAATGAGATATGGTACAGTTGTACCGACTGTGAATTATAAGTCCACAAGAACTGTAGCGGCGCTTCTAAGGCTGAAAATTATGCCTGCGACTTTTGTTCATAATAAAGTTTGTACAAAAATTTTATGCGTACTCTTACATACCGGCCTCCGTACTCTTACATACTAGTGCATATAAAAGTACGCTTTCCATTTTTTTTTTGGGGGGGGGGGGAGAATCGAGATTCCTCCTAGTATCTGATTTCTTTGCTAGTTCAAACCTGCGTACCTAGTACCTAGATGAATGATGTGCACTGCCTCAAATTTTCAGCTTCCTAACCTGTTTACTTTCAGAGAAATGAGCTTTCAAATGTTAAGTGCGTACTCTTACACGTCTCTCCCCTACATGTATGCCGTCAAATTCCCAAGAATAAAAAATATCCCGGAGAGAGCCAAATCTGAAAGTGAACTAAAAAAATGGTGTATGAACGCACAGTCGGGAGACATCCAAAGAATTTAAATAAGAACGGGGAATCTTGGGAAACTACAAATTACGAAACGGTGACTCGCAGTTCGCTGGCAACATATCCTACCCTGACTAGCGCAAATATTAGATTTTAAGTCCTGCCAACCTCCTTTACGCAAAAGTTGGCAGGATCTTCCATCTGACTATTGTAAAGATAAATAAATGCGCCGTCAGAAAGCAAATACAAATACAGCATATTCCCAAGCTAGGATCTCAACTGTATAGTGATAACAAGCGAGCAAATGCTCATTAATAAATGCTCAGAATTTCTGACGAGAAATGCTCAATAAAGGTTTAAGAGGAAATGCTCGATTTTAAAAATGCTCGATATGATAAATGCTCAGATTATTAGAGCATGTACTTGAGAAATTTGGAAAAAACTCTCTTGGAGGGATTACGTCTCAGATAAAATAAGAAGAGGGATTGAGACTCTGTGGGCTTGCGCACTTTTGTCGGCAGGACCTGGGGACTCTCTCCCAAAATGATGCACTAGATATATACTGGTGTGATATGTCACAGAATCACATATGCGGCCATTGTGCGGTGAGGCCGGGTCCACCTGGCTAAAGTCAGAGAGGAACTAGACCACCTGGAAAGGCTCGCGTGCGTGATGACAACGGGGGCAATGAGAACAGCGCTGACTAAGACACTGGAAAGGCTCCTAAACTTGTCACCACTTCACACTGCTCTAGAAGCAGCTGCGATAATGGGGGCTTATCGTCTGGACCAATCAAACCTTCAGGTCCAAAAAACAGGCCACAGAAGGAATATGGGAGATGGTGGGGACAATGGACAAATGCTTTGGAATGCCGAAGGATAGAATCGTGATGGAACACTTCTTCGACAAGCCGTTCCGTGCGCTGATACCCACACAAGAGCCTTGGGAAAAGAATGGGCCAAGCATTCTAGGAAAAGAGGAGAATGTGTGGTTTGCAGATGCCTCTAAAAATGACCAAGGTATACGAATCGGAATCATGAATGCAAGAGGCGCTGAAACCTATTCAATGGCCCTGGATGAGGGCGTCAATATCCTCCAAGTAGAAATAATGGCGATCACGGTGGCCGTTGATAAAAGTGAGCAGAAGGGCGTTGCTAATAAGCAAATTTATATCTGTACAGACAATCAGCTATTAAGGCACTATTGTCACACCAAACTACATCCCTAATGGTGGCGAAGTGTGTTAATAAATTATACACCCTTGGTCAGGAGAACCGTGTCACCATACTATGGACACCGGGACACTGCGACATAAAAGGGAACATGATCGCTGGCAAGCTAGCGATGGAGAGCATAAAAAAGGAACTGGCAACACTCAGGCCGTGTCTTCCTGTAGCATACAGCGTCATAAAATCCAAAGTAAAGGCTTGGATAAACAAGCAGACGGAAATGCACTGGTGGTTGGCAAGTGGTATGAGAGTCAGCAAAACACTGATACGGAACGCTCCCAGTAAGTATGCCAAGTTCCTATTAGGACTTGACAGGAAACATGCAAGGCTCATGGTCGAACTACTAACTGGACATGGGGCCACAAAACACATGCGGTATAAAATAGGAGTGGTGAAAAATGGCTCCTGTAGGTACTGTGGAGAAGATGAAGAAACCTCAATCCATATCATATGTCAATGCCCAGCAATAGCCGGGACAAGACACGAAGCACTGGGATTAGAGTATCCATCACCCAGTGAAGTCAAAGGGATAGAACCAGTAAAATTCTCACTTTGGCTATAAAAGTGAGGCTACTGAGCTGATCCTCAACAGGAACTTGAGAAATAGTGCAATGGACTACAAAGTCTGAGCACTCGGAGTATATAGCGCCACCTCACACACAAATGAAATGAATGAGAAATTTAGGGCCATTGCTCAGCTAATGCTCGACTACACTATATGAAAATAGGTTGAAATGAAAATAATGAAAGCTGAAGAAGAAATTCATTTTGTTCAAAACTAACTCCTGGTTCGTAGCTCGATAATCTTGTTCTCATACTTGGTGCTCAACAGAAACTCGAAAGTAACTAGTTAACTACTTATCCCTTAACTCGTAATTCCATGATGCATGTATATCTTACATGTGATATAACATTTGCACCCCTGGATGAAGACCGAAAGATTGCAGAAATGATGTACTTGTGTTTATCATGGAAATAAGTTTGATACTTCATTTTCTTTCAAACGAAAGAAAATTTTAATCAATAGTTTATGAGTTGTTGATTGCGGGTCACTCAACTTTCGAGCACTAGTCCGAAAAGAACAACGACCTATTGTATAGTCAAGTCATGGTTCACAGAAGTAAACTGGGACAGCAAATACTGAGAATTTCTAAGCATTTGCTCTCCAAGAATAAAGAAGTACTTCATCGTCATCTTTGCGTATCGGCTATCTCGAAGTGCGTGACCCTTCCTTCAACCGCGGGAGTAAGTACGCAGCTCGTCCATACAATGAACAGTAGATATGTTTGCCTGCCATGCTTTTGAAGGGGCACAGACATGGACGTTGAAAGAAATCATGTACAGCATCAACGGAAAATTTTCTCCCAGCATTTTGAGTTATGATAAACTCGTGCAACTTTTTGGTATAATAGAAGACAGTAGCGAAACCCACAAAAAATTATCAGAATCCGATCCACCAAGGTGTTCACCAAAATCAATTCTGGTATAAACTAATCACAGAAATTTTTAATTTTCCTTTAAAAGATTGTTCTCCGTACCCAGCGTATTTTTTTGTGATTTTTTTTTTCGTGACAGACGATTTCCACTTCATGCTCTTCAAAAATAGTCCTCGGACTTAACTTTCCATCTATTTTAATTTCTGAGTTTAACCATTTTGATCGATACAATGCTTTTAATCAAAATTTACGGTTTCAAATTTTCACTGTCACCTACATTCCAGAGTGTAAAAAGAATCCGCCCATGATCAAATGGGGCCAGAGGGTATGTCTTGGAACATTTTGTTTGTCTCCTCGCGAAATTTTCTATTATGCTACAGAAACTGCGGTAAGAAAACCATACGAATCAACGCTTTGAAAATATGCCACGACAAAAAGAAACAAGAACAATTTAAAGGCTCTTGTTCTTCCCAGAGAAGCATATTTGTCCCCTCCCTCACCTCTAAATTAAGGAGCAAGATATATAAACCATTTTTACATGTTAAAATATTAATTGTGTCTTATTATTTGATATCTTTTTAATGAAACGTAATAAGACATGATAGTTGATTAGATTATTATGTCCTATCAGCTGAACTCTTTTCTTCATAGGGGAAGGCCGGGGAAGAAGAAAGATAAGACACAAAGAAGGCATAAAAAGATAGAATAAAGAAAAAGGCATCGTGCTGAATATTTGATCCTTGCCACGTCTGTCATGAGGCAATGGAGACTTTATATTAAGAACCCGGAAAGACAAAAAATATGCAGAAGCAAAATGAAAGGATAAATGTTATTACCAATAGAAGAGAATAAATTGACAGAAATAATTAATTAACCAGATTAAACTTACTGATCGTAGGGAGAAAAAAAAGACCGAAATAAAACAGAATAACATACGGAAAATACATGAAAAGAAATAAGAGAAGCAGAATGACAAGAAACTGAGAAACTACTTAAGACAGTAAGATAAAACAAATAAAACAAGTTCATTGACCATACTGTGAAATTTTGTTTTCCGCAACAAGCCTGGGTATGTCAGATCGCATCAAAATTATTCAACAGCATTATAAGGAATCTCAGCAAGATAGGACTTATCGGCAAGGAGGTAGGACAACTTACTACAAATGTGTGTATAATCAGGGACGAAAATAAGGGAAGCGTCAGAGGGGTAGCTTGCCCCTCCCCCAACCTCTGCCAGAATTGGAAAATTTTATTGGAAAGACAGAAGAAAAAGAAAGAAGAAAAAAAGGAAAACAGAAACACGAAGAATACAAACAGGCAAAGATGAAAAAATACAGAATGGCTAAAAAATATGAAAGACAAACTGAAGACTCCCAAAGGATAGTAATACCTAAGTCATTATGGGACCTTAGTGAGTTCTGAAAGTAAGTGTGAATGAATCAAACAGATTTGGGATTATTCTTATCGAAGTCAAAATGAGGCCTCACGAAAGTGAGTGAAAACGAATTAAAATAAAAAGAAGAAAAGGAAAACAGAAATCAGGAAATCAAGAAAATACAAACACAACAATAAGAGAAAACAGAGGAAAGTTTCGAGGGGGATATCAGAAAAAAGCAAGAGACATGGAACGACACAGAGGGGGAGGAAATGGTGCAAAAGTGTGGAAAAAAATACAAAAAATAAGAAAACATTGGAAAATACATAAAATAATTGAACAGCTACTGTAAAAAAAATATGGAAAAAAGACACGAAATGACTGAAAACACAAAAAGTCTGAAAGAAGCAACACAGATACAAAAACATTGAACAGAATGGAAAACAAGAAATATAAAAGAAGCAGTTACAAAAAATCAGGAAATCAAGAAAAAATGAAAATATATAGTAAAAGGGAAAAATATCGAAAACAAAGAAATACAAACAAAAACAAAACAAGAAACTAAAGATAGGAAATGTCAATAAGACAGAAAAATATTTTAAAAAGAAGAATAAGATTAAATAAAAGAGAGGAAAATGGAGAGAAAATTAAATATATCTTGGAAAAGACTTATAAAACAAGTAAATCGCATTACAATATTCGAAAATTCCATTTAGAAAAAGACCAGTGCAGAATGACAGAGTTAATTACCTGTTGTAAAAACTGTAATACAGCATTACCAGTAGTTCGACCACAAAGTGGCCAGGTGGCAAAGCATCTAGTTACACTATAAATTTTTTTTTATATGAATGAGTCTTTTCCTCTAGAAGAGCTGATCTCCTCACCCCAAAAGAGACACTAACACCTACTCGTTTAAGGGAACAGAGAACTTCATCCACATATTATAAGGTATTATGTCTCAAAATCAAAGGAGCTCTTTTTTCTAATATTACTCTCAACCCGAACCCTGGAATTCATCTTTTCGAGCATTACTTCAGAGACATCGGGGAGGCTGTTAGGGCTGTCTTAGCCCTCTTCTCATCCTGCCGAAAACCCGACCTAGGTCGAATGTAGCGAGTTGCTACGTGGGCTCGAACCCAGGACCTCCGGATTCCGAGACCAGCGCGCTATCCACTCAGCCAACCAACCTCCCAGAAAATTAAAGAAGCTATACGACCCAAAAGTTGGAGAACAATCAATTTTCCAAGATGATAAACTTACATAACTATTTAATGCCCATCCTTAATGCTAAGTTTGCTGAACAATTTGAAAATTCAGGTAATAAAAATCGAACACATATCCTAGCTACGTAAGTTTAAGCTCCTTCAACATCAAAGATAGGCAACTAATAGTGTCTTCATTTCGTTCCATTTCCAAAGTTCTATCCACGATGATCCTTAAAAAACGGTACTAATGATTGATGAAATTTTGCTTTACGATTCATATGTTTAATAAAGTTTGATGATAGTTTGTAAATTTTGAAATTGAATTTCACTAATAACAATTTTGTCGCAGCAAAGGTGATTAAGGTCAGTACTTTGAAAATGCAACAGTAACTATGAACGTTTCGTGATATCTGTCTTCGATACTCAAGGTGCTACCGCAATTTAAATTCATGCGCCTACAACTTTCGCCTATATTTTATGATTCAAATTTTCAATTTTGTTCCCGCTGCAACATTGAGAATGGCAACAAACAAGTACGTAAGTTTTTGTAGCGTTCTGCATTTTCACTGCACTATGCATTGTCGCAATTGAAAATATTTCCAACATGAAAATGTTTCATACAATTTATACTAATAATATCTTATGTTTTAAACATTAACCTCAAATAATGCTTTCAATTTTCAGGTAATGCCGCATGTGTACAGAAAGTTTTTGTTCCTTTCGGCTGGATTGGGCTACAACTGCAAGCACTCTTTCGGCTTACCCTTCAAAACTAGGATATCCTATGCAATGCATCTTTTGAAAGATTCTAAAAACAGTCTTTGACATTTTAAGGAGAATTTGATTAAATGAAACAACGGGACAGGTGCATTCGTTTGATATTCAAACGGATGATAATCTTAGAAGGTGGACAACTGTGACGAGCAGATAAATAAGATAGAACCCAGTCACATGCAGAAACCCTCTTCCCACTTAAAACAAGAATTTCTTTATTGTAAAGTACTTTTTTGGGTGGTAAGGTGCATTTTACCAGAAGAAACTATCCCCTTCGCCACTACTCAAGAAACTTCCAAATATTTCTGAGCCTGTTAATAAAACTTACATTCTGATGTCTGAAGGTGTTACGAGAAAAAATCGTTCTCTTCCCTAGCCCTCAGAAAGTCAACTCAGCCCTCCCCATGTTTACTTTCTGATGCACTTTCAAAATTTCATTGGAACGAGCAAAATTATCCTCAGTAGCGGGAGCCTAACCCTTCAACAATGTCCAATATTCTCATGACATATGGCTTTGAAGAGTCTTAACAAGTTTTAATTACAATTTAACGAGTCTTGATTGAATCGAAAGTAGCCTTACCGAATTTTTATTGCCGCGATAAATCTCAACCGAATTTTAATGCGTTTTTATAGTGTGTTAACAAATCTGAGCCTCCATAGAACCCTAAAGAGTCTTGATATTAGTGGAATAAATGAAAAGGGATATACGGATATAATCCCTAGAGCTAGAAACATTAGATAAGAAACTTTTTCCTTTGTTTGATCAAGTAAAATTTAGATACAATTTCTGACCCAATATACTACTTCTTGTTCAACAAAAATTTGAGCGAAATCCAAATTTTTTCCCAAGTCCCTCCCGCTTTAGTTCAGGAGAACTTCCTATTTACGTTACTGTTTGACATAGTCTCAGGAAGTATTAGAAGTCCTAATTATTCTTATCAGTCTCGACGAGTCTTGATAAAGCCTCCGACATAAGCGTGATAACGAACACTCTTTGGGAGGGACAGGGGTATCTCTTAGTTTGACTGTCCCTCTGGTCACTGATGCGATACTCGAAAGGGCAGTTAAATTTAAAAAAATTATTTAGTCTTGTACAAGCCATCAAAGTTGAGCCCTTCATAACTGGCTCTTATCAGTACGACAATTTTTCAGTCAAGTCAGTAATTCTCATGCGACAGTATTTTCTTCCACAATACACACTTCCACGGGTTGATTTATGCTGATTTACTTCATGGCAGATGTTCATACCTTCACAAACTCTTATCACTATTTTCACAATTGGCAATGCTGAATAACTCAAAAATTTCTTCCCTCCAAATACAAAAAAAAAAAAAAAGTAACAAGAATATAAAAAATAAATTATATAGTTATATTTCACTAACACCCATTAATAATTATTCCATATTTCAAGAAGACTGATCGCTCCAATCCAAAGATATTCGAATTCAAAATTTGTTTTCGTTCTCCTGGGAAATTTGTGTTTTCCTAACTAACCGCATTTTCTCGATGCAGGTCACATATTCTAACTCATGATTACAAAATTAACTTCAAAAATTCTGTATTATGTTCAATGGAGATTAACCATAATACAAAATATTAATTCACTTTTGGCTCAGGAGTATGACTAATACCACTCATTCCACAAATCAAGTCAACAACGCAAAACGAAATAATAAAATTACGAGATGCAATCTCTTCATTATTTTTGTTTACATTTACGGTGCGCATACCTGCAGTCCCTTAGTTTGACACGAGTGCGGCAATACGCCATTTTGATTCCAACCGCGCCCGTCAATGCCGAATTAACTACGCGGTACGCTCCGCATAGTCAGATTCGGCATCCACGGGCACGGTTGAATCCAAAATGGCGTATATTGCCGCACTTGTGTTTATAGTGCTCTAGTTTGATTAGTCTTATTCTGCTAACCATAAATTTTCTCGACTGTTTAAATCTCATATCTTCGGGGGAAGGGGTGGCAAATTGAGTACCTGCTCTCTCGGTTATAACGTGTATACCCTTAAGACGGCCTCAAGAGTGTTCTAAGAAGTTTTCGTGAGCCCTGATAGTCTTAACAAATCCTGACATAATCTTAGGACACATTTTAAGCGAATAGAATCATAATGCAGTCTAATCAAATTCTCACAGGTTAACTGAGTCTGGATTGTATCCTAATGGGTCTTAAAATGCTTTCACATATTCCTACCGAGTCTTAAGACAGTATTTTCAATTTTTCTGTAAAGTTATAAAGTACCTTGTGATCTTTTGATCCATTCAACCACTTCACTCTGAAGCTACTTTAAGCAGATTCTAAAATACTGGTCTTAATAATAATCTCGACGAGTTTTAGGAAGCTACTGACCAATCTTTTAATAAGTCTTAAATGAGCCCTAAGAAGTCAATATGATTCATAATAGTCTTAACGAGTCTTAGTCGAATCTTACGGAGTATTCACAGAATCTCCACAAATCTAAATCTGAATAGCATTATGAAGAGTCTTAACATAGCTTCAACTTTTAACCTAGTTTTAACGAGTTCTAATAAAATCTTGACTAACCACAACATTACCTTGAGTCTTCAAGGGCCCTAAATAGTTGTAATACAGCTTTGTAGAGATTAAACGAATCGAGTGTTCAAGTTGACTTGAAGAATCTCAAAAGGTCTCAACAAGTCTGAGCATATAGGTAGCCTTCAAGGATCTTAACAGCATTCTGAGTAGTTGGATATAGCGAAATAAGCGACAAATGGACGTACAGTAAGAATCTTTTTCAGGAAATAAGATTCCAGAAATTGGACCAGCGGCCTCCGACCAAGATATGAAATTACCTGTCAAAACAGCGCCAGAAAATGTTTTTACGTTGACATTTCTAACGAAGGAGGGTAGCCACCTTGCTGCCCAATTCCATCCGTCATGCCTTCGCGAGATTTCTTCGCTTAAGACCTTGCACAATTCTGCAAGACTGCTGCAGAAGATGTTAAAAGTAAAACTGGAAAGGTCTGGTTCTAAAGTTCATATTTTTCTTCAGGAAAGTCACTAATTATTACATTTAGATTTACTTTATATGATTTCATTTCGTGAAAAATTAGTAATAGCGAAATTTAGGAACGGTATTATACGAAGAAGGTTACTAGTAACAGGTCTGCCGATGAGAATATAGTCCTGGCTATTGACTCGACTTCTTGGCCCTGGCATGCTTTGTTAATGTGCTTCAAATAAAATTATTGATTCATTTGATGTGTCACCTAGGTACTAACTTATAAGTCATGTGATGATTAACTTAAAAATTTGAGTTGAAACTGATAAGAACGTGTTAAACAGTGGTGGCAATCTATATGCATTTTTCCGAGGGTAGGGGGCAACACATTTTCAATTTTGGGTCGACAAGTAAACAAAAAATAGAACACAAAGTTCACTGAAATCCCACGAAAGGCGCCTTAATTAAGTTACTGGTGTTTATACCTAATACAGAATGAATTATATTCAGTAGCAATTTTCCAGGGAAGCTACCACTAAAATTGCCACCACGGATGCAAGGAAACAGAAAATTACCGCCAGATTTCTCTGCGTATGTCACTGATTAGGTAGGTTTCATTAAACAAGAGACAATTAATTTTTCATTAAATATAAAACATCGGGTGTATCTTATTTTTAAAACATGTTTTTCTTGCTCTCTTTATGAACAACCTTCATTCCACTCGAACTGGCAGTGGTTCAGGATCACAGAGGATGAGATATGAACATCCATATAGAATAATGCTGAGACAGTTCTGAAGAGTTATCAAGGCAATAAGCAATGGTTCTCTCATTGTGGAAGATCTACTAATTTTTACATTTTCTTATCGCAGTAATATCAGCAGCATAATGAAAGGGGTCCAAGTAATTTCTTTGAAAATTCGAAACACGTTCACTCACTGCCTGCAGGAATAGTACATAGCTCAAGAAAACAAACAGCATCCCGTCAGATTCGATGTTCAAAATAAATTCCCAAACAACGATACAAAAGTACACCGTAAAATTAAGAAATGTATGAACGGATTGCGAAAGTCAAGATTGATACGTACCCGGGGGCACGAATTTAACAAAGCCTAGCTAGCAATATCTGGAGTGAGTTGAGGGTTAATCTTGAGTTCAAATCTAGACCTAGGCATTGATTTGGTAACTATTCTCCTTTCTTTCTTCCTTCGGGGCTTGGGAAAGTATAATATGAGGAATCGATACAACAGTAAGTTTTTTCTACATAGGACCTTAGGCCATCCCCCGCCATTACACACTTGTACGAATTCGATTCAATACAGAACTACCGTCAACTGGGGTAATATCGGACACCGGTGATAATATCCGTTAACCATGACTTGTTTACTGATAACGATACTAGCGCTGCTACAAATCATAAGTGGCCGATATTACCCCAGTTGACAGTACTTGGGAATATTCAGCATGTGGCAATAAAGTTTACACTTACGATGTTGAGCTTCTTTTATAGCATAATCGTTCCTCCTCCCTGTAGTCTTTCACGTAATCGTAGGCTCAAAGGCGTAAAATTAATCTCGTTATTTGCACACAAGTTATACACCAGGCAGAACTTGTTCCAGTTTAAATGGGAACAATAATTACCTTCATCACCTTCAGCAGAAAGAGGATTTCATGAAATTTCCGGCAAGATCAAGTATCGCACTATACCTACGTCATCTCTTATCCCATCGAAAACAAAGGCAACGCGAAGGAATCAAGGAAAACGAATGTACTTGAAGAACATGTTAAGAGTGACATCGCCGAGACAGAATGTTTTGACGGATAGGTATAGGTAGGTACAGATTTTAACAGGATAGACAATGCTGAAAACATCAGCGTATTGAGAGTTTATTCGAGTATTTATACGCTGTGAGAACCGAGAAATCAAGTATAACCTGTATATATTGGAACAATAAACTCTCGGTTTTTTATAAAAACGTTTTTAAATAGTATTTACCGATCAGTTTATGGAAAACGTAACATGTAATTTGAAATGGATGATAAGGGTAAAGCACTTAAATGTCGGACTTCACTTGAGAAAGTGTTGATGGAGAGCGATCGTGCGGTTTCTGCCTCACTGCTTTTCCAAGAGATTTTATCGATGGCGTTTAAGGCTAAAGAGCCAAGTAGCTACCTCTATATCCTAAAGATCCCATTTCAAAGGTTCCTATGACCGCTAGATTACTTATAATGCAATTTATTATTGTTTGTCGAGAGCCCAGATGGGCTTTTTCGTTCAATGGCTCAGTCAATGAATGTCTCTTTTCTACCTGATTAAATTCGTCACTGCAGTCTACATTTCAAATTAAAAACTTACTATTATTTACCTCTGTAATATATGAAACCTTAAATTACCTTAAGTGAATCGAATGAATAAGAACGGAGTCTTTCCGATCTCTGAAAGTCGTGTGATTTGGTAGTGTTCAGAAAATGGGACTACCGATTTGTGAAAAAAAAATGTTTCTAGAATCGTCCTCCTAGGCTGTACATAAGAATGAACATGGACTTCATTTCTTTCATAATGTTCCATTTCACATAGCTATATAGAAACCAACGAACCAACCCACATACTTAATTCCTTCATTTTTACATGGGATTAAAACTGAGGTCCTAGATCAACACATAAAAAGAAAGAGTGGACACTCCAGGGCTGGAAGTAAGGAAAAAACTGAGTTTTGCTGGTGCCACGTTTCTAGAGGTTGCGATATATTCTCGACTCTTGCCATTTAATCAGTTCTGTCATCCAATACGATCAATTTATGAAACAGCATTCTTGTTCCTCTCCCCCAATGCGAAATTTTACCATCGAAATTTGCTAACTCTGCCTTTTATACCTCTTTGTTATTGGGGCTCTTAGTACCACAGTAAGACATGTCACCGAGTTGCGATGTGAAGTGTTTCTCACGGAGCTTAGATGCTGACATGGATGGGAAACAGATAAGAATAGGATTGTTGATGTAAGTATATATGACTGACATGAGTGGCTACCACTTGATAATACAAAATGTACGTAGGTACCCATTGGCGACTGAATATTATCTGAACTGTACCTCCTGCGTTCACCCTTCGATTATTGGCACATCCAAGATCCAATATCACTACAGAGTGCTGCAAATCTTCAAAAGAGACAGGCAATTACTTGCTTGGATTCACGAATTAGTGTTAGTCAAACAGTAATTCATCACTTTTTTTTTCTTTCTTCTTTTTTACCAGTATTGTATCTTAAATCTTAAACTAACCGAGCATTAAAGTGTTATTGGTGAACTGCTAATAAAGTTCGGTTCTACCTAAAATTTTGTAACATTGAAAAATGAAAATTCTCTGTCTGTGATTGCTTCTTACTGCTGTTTTGCAGTTCTGTTTTGGCCTTGTGTCTTGCCAACTTGGGACTATGCAAACGTGTGGTAAGTCAACAGGTGCCATATACAAACCATTTTCACCACCTACCATGAAAACAAAAATCAATTTCTTTTTTAATTTAAAAAAAAAATTGAAAGTCAGAACTTTTTTAGTATGACTCTGAAGAATGATAAATTCAAATTAAATTCAAATTTTACTTCACTATGATTTTACCGCATATCTCATGATTGGAATTACCCGAAACTTGATAATAAACTTTGTTGTAACGTATAAAACTAAAATTACCTACCAATTTTGAAACTTTACCAGTTATTGTCTGGTAAGATAAAATTTCCGGTAAACTGACCAACACTATATCGAATACACTAATACAGGGGTATCTAATAGAAGCTCACCAACGTGTCAAGGTTTTAATAATAAGGACAATTTGATATTTGATTTCGATTTTTCAATGAATCAACTTTCATAAAACATTATCGACTTTAAAACCCGCTCAAATATCGGTTTTCATTGCTTTTGCGCCATTTTTATTGCTGTATGTACTCGTAAGATAAGATACTGTGCCACAAACACGCCAGCACGCCAGGCCCCCACTGACGCCAACAGCGGATATTTTGTGAACTAATAGACGCCCCAGAGTGAAGCTGAAACTTCACTCGGGTACTCCTTGAGTGAAAATAACCTGGCCGACATAATTTCATCAAGATCGTCAAAGTGTAAATGCTAAAAAAAAGTATGTTGAAATTTTTTATCACGAAAGTGACTGCACTTATACTTACTTAATTTTTCCATCACTTTGCATCGATTTGCCGAGGCATAAATTCAACAATCGACGAGTTTTTTTAACCAAACTGATGTATTATCATCTTAGTTTCCAAAAAATGTGTTACAATTCATTTCAGCAAGTAAATAAGTCCAAAAGAAATTTTCAAACATGGTTGGCGTGATTGGGAACCCATTCCCCAATTACGCCACTTTGGTACCTACCTACCTCAACTTTGGGATGTTATAAGTCTGAAAAAAAAGTTCAAAAAGTCATCCTGTGTGCTTAGGATATAGCTTAATCCTTCCTTTATCACCCCGACTGATCATAATGACCAAAACTTAAATATCTTCTTAGATACTTTCAATTTAGTTAAGCATAGCGTTGATATGGCACAGTACCTTATAATAGCCGATAGGTACTTATATTAACAGGATTTAGCTTATTTATAAAAGTCAAATATCGATTCAATGTATCAAAATCAAGCATCAGTTTATTGAAATGAAACAAAAAATTATGGATATTGACACTGAACACTAAAGAAAATATTAGAGGGATATACTTGTACTACATAATATGTAGTACGTGTATAATTAAAGCGATTGTTCCGTCCTGATTTTCAATTTAAGTATTTGAAAGAACTTTTGACTACATACATAGTTTATAATCAGAGACCCTACAATGACATTAGAACTGAAAAGTTTCGCTCTTGTATTTACTTATTCAATATTTTATAACCTTTCTCATGGCAGCTAACATCTGTTGATTTGAGTTGTAAATTACAAGTACCTATACTAAGTATATTGAAGTCATTACATTGATGAAACATTAGAGTTTAAATGTTGTTGCACTATACAGAAAACATGCGTTGGCATGTAGTCAAGTGTCGTTAATGATAGACTGTATGGGTACACTAGATTTTCGTTTAGTCTAGATAATATGTTAAAGTCCGCTAGGATACAAATAGTAGATACTTATGAGGTGCAAAAAATGTTAGATTGTAATCGTCTTCAATCTTCATACACAACTTTACTTTTCCATGTTGTGAATGTTATTGTGTGATGATACCCCAATAGACTTAATAGTAAATAAGTGTCTGCAAGTAGGAGCGTGCTGTATACACTGTAGGTTCCAAAAACATTCTTATCAGTTTAGTAGCCATAACCACTTTTGATACAGCCCACATATGCATAGCTGTTTATCCATACACATCAAAGAAAAGTCGAATGATTTTTATCACATACCTAACAGTAGATTAATTTCTGAGAGTTACAGAACAGCTCAAACTTATAGTTTGTACCGACCATATTATGGTGAATAGTACCTAAGGTAATACTTATCTGCAGACTAATGTGATTTTCCATATTTCAACTCATTAAAAAAAAAGTCAGTCGTGTATTACCTTATTTCTACCACAGATTACACTTAAGACATAATGCTCAGACTGATACCTGTTGACTCGTAAAATTATTTTCATCAAGTTATCATAATATCACATCTCATTCTCAACTCGTTTAATTATTTTAGGGAAGTTGATAATCACAACATTCTTAACAAATTATTGATATTCTTAAATACCGACAGAAATAAGAAAATTGATAATAATCACCGAGTCTATCGATTATTTATTGATAATCAATGATGTTGATATAATACCCTTTGTTCCAAACCTGGGAACTGTGACACCAATGTAACATAGGAAGAAGTGACACTGACAGTGTAGCAGTGTGTCAATAATTTCAACAATTAGAAATATTTCTCATCAATGCCGTTTACAATTTCGCTCTAGACAAAATACGGAACTGGGAATGTCTCATTCCCATACGCAGATGCCGTGCCATATGATGAATTTTTCGCAGATTGGGTTGATATTTGAGCCCTAAGTTAAACCATTTTACACCTGGATTAATAACGATAGATGACAGCGATCCTAGTGAAGATTTAAAGATGAAATTAGACCCACCATTTTGATGTCCCTTGTATCTTATCACTAAAGCACTAGAAAATGTAGCCACCTCGTTAATCTCAACTTAGTCCAGCACCTCTTTTTGGTTTAGATTACTGTCTAGATTTAGATCGGTATGTCATTAATGACCGCAACAAAATTCTTGAACACTTAGGACCTGATACCAACCTAATTTTCCTCTTTAACGTTATACATATATGCACATGTTAGCTGAAACTAGATTAACAGCCCCTACCTATTAATTGGTTCATAGAAAGTATCACTGTTTTAAACTCTTTGCAGAATGCCTATATAATAAACGCATATCCGCAATGTAAGGTACCGGTACAGGAGGGTAATATGGCTAACCTAAACAAGAATCATTTTGATGCGTTCAATTTTTTCCCCCTTCCTTATGGAACCTGTAATACAGTTCATTTACTTCCTGAATATACCTATGCTTGACTATTGTATAGAAGTTAATTTCTACCGTTGGAAGCTCAAATAAAAAAGGCTCGGGGTGGCTATATTAACTATGTGGGAAGGATAATATGGCCACTGCCGTTTCCTGTTATTTGTAATATTTAAAAGTTGAAGGAATCAATAAAATATTTCGTGTTTCTCCATATTACAATTGCTGTGATATATTCTTGTTGAACAACAATACATTTAGATTTCAGAAGTTTACTACTTTTATTATTTGTTCATAGGGGAGTAAAATGGGTTGGTCACGTATGAAGGACTAATTTGTGATATAACGACGTTCACAAATTTTTTTGTTGACAAATTGAGGGACTGAAAAAAAATGACTTGGATTTGCATCGCTTCTTTACATCACAGAATAATGTAATAAAAGGATAATCACAATTTTACATTGACTTTCAAAGTTTTACATGCCAATGGTTAGAGTTTAATCATTAAAAACAGAACAAGGTAACCTAGAAATTAATGAAAGAAACAGTTCCTATTCATGACGAAAGAACACAATTCCTCTTCAAAGCTAACTAATAAATACGTAACACAATTTGGTTTTCAGTTTCTTAAATATTAATGAAATCGATCATGGTCAGAGCTTGTATAGGTAAGGTCGTCCGTGACCCCTGTCTAGAACTGAAAATTTTATTTATTTATTTATTTATTTTATACATTTTACCCTCCTCTGCCGACAGGTAATACTCAGGTTATTGGCAGGGGAGCCGCAATGTTACACCCGGTAATAATAATAGAAACAAAAAACTAAAAACAAAACAAAAAGAAAAAAGAAACTACAAAACAAAAAGAAAAATGGGGGGAAAACAAAAGAAAACTATTTACTACCGACGAGAGCCATACAAGCATACACTTTCACGTACACCATTCCCTTACACACAGATACCCACAAGCACACATACTATCTTTTTTCCATATACATAGGCAAGCATTTCCAAATTCGCGCCATTCAGGCAGACAAAATAGTGATATCAATCAGCGTGCATAAATCAATAAAAAGTAAATCCCTACTCTTTTTTCCTTAATTTTTGAATGAGTTGAATTCATTGGGCTGTATGGCCATATACTACCCGCCTACCCAAGTTTGTATTATCTTTCTTAAAAGTCATATTTTTCCTCGGAAAACATACACAAAAACCTATAGTGATACATATGTTCCGAAAGTTCATAAAATTTCCTTTAAAATGAAATGAAATATTTTGTATGATTGTATAATACAGACACTGTTAAACTCGGGAAAATGGTACAGTTTCTTAACTATACAGATACACGTTATCACATTTTTACAATTAATTTCCACGGAACTATCAAAGCTGGATATTTCACTTCGAGTATTCAATATAGTGGGTAGCGTTACATTTGCCTGTAGTCAGTGCTGCCAGATCTTACAAATATCGTGTAGCATTTACTATCATAAAGAGTGGCCGTATTAACCACATGGCCACATTACCCTCCAGTACCTTACAAGTACAGTGAAACCTGTCTACAGTGGAAACTTAACGGACCACTCCAAAAATTTTCATAGTGACAGGTTTTTCATATTAGCCAGGTGAACCAAAAAAAAAGTCTGTACAGTATTGTATCAGTAATGCATATATTGTACGCCTGAACACTACTGGCGAGGATGATACAGTTCACTTATATGAGCAAAGAATGTTGTGCAGTGCAGTACGGCAGATAATGGAACAAAATTATTCTACCTCGAAGAAACCTATGCTAACATGAAAAAATCATGGAAAAATCAATAAAATACATGTGCCAGTTTCCATTTTACACAGTTTTTTGTACATTTTTAGTTTTTAGTTTCCAGTTCCACGTTAGACAGGTTTTCCCGATTATACATTGAAGTTTTCTTAACGGACCACATGTTTTTTTCACACTGATAGGTTTTCCAGATTAGACGAGTCCACTATAGACAGTTTTCAGTATAAAAATATCACCGCTTTGAAATCTTTGTAGAATACCTAGTTACCTACATAATAAATTCATGCCTGCAATGTACAAGTATTCACATACATAGATGAAAGTTCAACTTAGCCCATCTGTTTATTACAAAATTATAGTAGTGGAGATGAGCCAGGCCAGCAATTACCATATGATTATTAGCCTACAACCCTGCATATGGGACCACCAATAATTTAAATCTGAAATCTGGATTCATACGTTCACAATCAAGGACGCACATTCAAATTAGGTTAAGACTAAGGTCCAATATCATCTGAACGCTTATTAACTAAAATTACTTCATCCTAAGAAAAATATAGGTACAGATATAGTAGGTCAGTGAAGTATAGGTATTATTTTTTTAGGGTAAATGTGGCTGTATCATCATAGCGCAGTATGGAAATAGAAATAAATAGCAATAATGTTGGATTTTCAAGTGAAGTGATACGTCTAATAACAGTATTGATGAATGCGAAGTACATTGGGTATATAGGTTATAGGAATTGACTGAGATTGATATACCAGTGCACAATGACATCCACTTCACACATCCATCTACTTTTTAGAGAAACAGAAAACTTGGTTTTTTTCACAGTATTTGTAAGCACTCACGGATGACAGTTGAGTTCAATTTGCTTTGAATGCAGTATAGCAAAGAACATTTATGAAATTAAACTATCAGAAAACAGTTGGCTATACACTTAACTACTTCTTTTTGGTTTCGTTGTAGAGTACAACTACATCTCAGTACAATATGAGCTATAGTACGAGTATAACTGCAGCCATAGGTATACAGCAAACAATCAAATATACAGATTCACTCTGCTTTTTGAAGAACTTCTGAAGAACCTGCCTTATACAAAAACATGCAGTGAACAACCTGTGTCACTTTTCATTCATAACGATACATAGTTGGAGAAAGCGCGTAAGGACAAATATGAACAACACGAATGCAATTAAGTAAGTTATTACTCAAAAGCATAAAGCGGCGAAGAGAAAATCCATTATTATCACCACTGAATGGAAAACCAACGACGCTTCGTAAATGAAATGGCAGCGTGAGATAGTGAGCACACAACTGACACCTCCCTCAGGATAATCTAGCAGGCTTTTTGAACATGAATCGTGAAAAGTCAACGTAATTGATTCCCGTAAGGCGACCATGCAGTTATAGAGGCGTATATTCAGAACGGGCGTTTTTTTTTTGTCGCCCTGTTAGAAGGTCTCTCGCTTTCGAAGTTAATTACGACGTGGTAAGACACCTGTAATGAAACTGACGCTATAAAATATGATCTATGTATAGTTGGTTAAGTTACCTTCACAAACGGATCCTTGCTGCATCAGTCCCCAGAGCATGTCGGTACAATTGTGGCAGTACGTCGGCCGGTGGAAAGTTTTTTTGACGAAGCTGTGACCAAGATTTGTGGGATTTTCCACAGCCGCCATGTTGTTCCCCGGCCACCGAACACGACTTCTACGCCAGATTTTCTTCTCACCCTCGATTTTCTGGCTCTCTCAGCGGGAATATCCCAGCAGCGCCGGCATATTCGGGGCCCGGCGCTTTTCCGCTTTTTGGATCGGCTTCTATCTGCGGACACGGCACTCAGCTTCGGCAGCCGCTACGTTATTTCGAAGACGAATTCCAGCATAACGAAACGAGGAAATTGGCGAAATGCACGCGACACGCTCACCGACCGAAGATCGCCTTTTCGGGGCCGAATTTTAAACGTTCCGCGCGCATTTTCGATAATTTTCGCTCGACGTTAAATGCATTTTCGAGCGCGCCAACGAGTACACGACACAACCGCAGATTTTCGATTCATAGATACATTTTTTGCTTTTCTCTCTCTCGCCTTTTCCGCCTCTGCTCTATTTTCTTGCACCGGACGCCGCGAGTCGAACGATATACGCTTCTTTCTATTCCGCTTCACTCTGTACCCGAAGAGAGAGGGCCCCCGAAAGAAAATTTTTTGGGCCAGCCACGTTAACGACCAGAACAGTACATACGACACTCGCAATTACCCAGTTTTTTAGGCGCAACGAAAATTTGCGTTCGAAGTGAGTGCTCAGAGCGCAACCTCTTCGCGCACACTAAAAAGCCATCTCCTCTGACGTAAAACTTTTGCACCGGGAAACGGATCGCTAAAATATTTCGAACGTGTGCGTCGGTGCTGGCGTCCGGAGCAGGCTTCGATCAGCGCTGTCGCAGCCTGATGGCTCGTGCCGATGCGAAAGTTCAGATATTATATAAAATCGTGGGCCCGCGAATACGCGCGGTTTCGCTCTGGTCGCCAGTGTATACGAACTCTCAATCTAGCAGCGGCGGACTGTGCACCGCCTCGTATTTTCCGGACACATTTTGAAAACTGAAAAACTCTCGGGGCCACTTGTGTTATCGAAGAATGGCCGGCAGGGAGAAGTCGTGCAAGCCCCCAAATAAGAGCAATCAATTTTCCAGTTCGCGAATAACTGGAAAAATGAAGGAGGGTAGCTCGGCGCAGTATCGAGCAATCGAGTATCGATGTTCCGACACGAGTGCAACGATTCGAACGTCGTGTCCTGTCGGTCTTTACGCTGGAATTTGGCTGGCCGATCGACCGGACAGAGCGGTTTTCAAAAACGTTTCGGCGGCGCCATCGTGCATAGAAAATTCAATTGGATCGGGTCGGCGTATCCGCTTTTCGGAAATAACGCACGTCGAACGTGCGGTCGGGCCAAAAAGGAAAAATATTTACGGTGTAATAATTCCGGCCGAGCGGAAATTTATGTATAGCCGCGATGAAACGCCAGCGATGTTAATACGTTCGGCAAACTACTAGTCAAAATTGCTACGGCGCAAACGCCGAATTTTGACTATGCACACATACACGTACACACACTAGCGAAGAATAAGAACATAGAAGAAGCTGATCGCATTCAGATAATTTCGTTTACGTACAGTGGCAAGCGTGTGTTCGTATGCGTCGAGAGTGTACGCTGGTGTAAGTGTTCAGATCTGTACGTATACATCCTTTCAGGCCAACCGAAAAAGATGAAACGAGGGAGATGCCCGAGCACGCGAGAGAAACGGTGGTCGTCGTCGGTTCCAGAACACCAGAAGAAGAAGGGTGAAAAGCCCCTTCGCGATTATGTAGCCCCTCCCCCTCGGAATAGAGCGGCGCCTAAAGTTTCCAAATTCCTGCCAGTAAGTAAATGGAACGGCGCGAGAAGGGGTAAGTGTCAATGGAAAACATGAGAAAATGAACTTTTCGCCAGAAAATGTGTTCATTAAAGGTACTCGGTTGGGTTTTCGCGAATTAGAGAGCGTATTCGTAGATTGCGGCCAGCATTCGTCACCCGGGGACAGAGAGTGGAAAGAAATATATGCAATAATGAAATAATCTCGAGGTAGGCGCTAAAAGCGAGAAGAAACTGTGTACCAGAGATGAACGATACATGTTCATTCATGTACGACACAGCACGACGTTCTTTTTTTTAAGAACGAAGAATGTAACCGAGATTCATTCACTCGGAGGCGTTGAAAATATCCCCGGATTTGGATTTCACACCAGGCTCGCCTTTATTTTTTCCGTTTCTTTATTTTAGTCTTCTATTTTTCTCTATTGCTAAAATGTTTACATATTTATTGATTGAATTTCACACTTAAAAGATGTTGAAAGCTCGAAACATACCATGCTGTTTCTTACTGCGTCGTTGGGTTCTGTTGGGTTTTACACGATTCTTCCGCAGGTAAACCGCCGTGATTACAACAAAACCGGGATGGTTCATCTTTCGTGGTAATGAGCTTTTAGGAACTGGGTATTTCTATTTTGTAAATAATCGAATAAATTATTTCTATGAACGGCGTAAAGATTTTGAAACAGGTACCAGATACCAGTAACAAATGGCGGATTTCAGAGAGCGGAGGCGCTGGATTTTTATTCATTTATAGTAGTCTCTCGGAGAACTTCGAACCTCTATAATTCAAAGCAAACTCTTGCAGTGGCGTAGCCAAGGAGGGGGTACAGATTCCCCCCCCCCTGAGCCCAGCAAGTTTTTGATCAATTCTACATTCCTAACTACAGTCAGTCATGAAATCTGATGCTGAATAGATGAATAATAGATTTGTTTTTGAACATGATATTTTGATTCAAGAGAGGTTGCAGGAACTACTCTCGTTTTTATTTTACTTATACCTATTGAATCATTTCAAAATATCCAAAGATTTAAGAGGTAGGTAAGCGAGGCACACAATTTTCTTAATTTTACTATAGTATAGTATCTTGGATGCTTGACTAACAATCAAGGTAGGTCTCGGATGTAAAACGGGCATCAACGCCAATTTTTTATTCATAAGCCATCAACTGTTCGGGCATTCACTTAGTATTCGGTATGTTAATGGAGCAAAGTTTAAAATAGTCGAGAGATTTGTAGCATTTGCTCCACTAACCAATAGTACTGGACGTCATATGGCCGAAATGATTAAAGCCAAACTAAGTGAACTGTTTTTTTTTGTTTTTTTTCTTATAATCAGCAGCTTTACTTTTGACTAATTACAATTTTTTCAGTAAAAATGACAGCATATAGTATGCGCACACTTACTAACCAAAATGCACACACTTACAATACTAGTCTTTTTTTTTTTTTTTTTTGTATACAACTACTCCTTCTCCCCTGGTACTGTACAATTGTTTCTCGTGCCAGGGGAGTCGGGGGTTCACAATCTAAGGATAAGTATATTTATGCTTACTCTACTGGTGTACAGTGTCTCTAAATTACTTAATATTAACTTAACTTAATCCGATTTAGTTTAATTTCATTTTATTTATTTACTTTATTTTATTTATTTATTTTTATTTTTATCATTGTTATTGTTATTGCTATTATTATTATTATTATTATTATTATTATTATTATTATTATTATTATTATACATGAATTAACTTTATCTTACATGACGGAACTCTTACTTAACCTAAACTCAACCTGTGCTCAGCTACTGGTCTTCAGTATCCGTCGAAATCTATCTTCATCTAGTCATGGTTTTGTTTTGTTATTTATTTTATTCTGTTATTTAATTACGTTGGCTCTGCTTTTTACCTGGTTTTATTTATATTATTTTATTTATTGTTCTGCTCTGTTTTATTCTGAAGTGTACTATTTTTCTCCAGTTTTGATTGGTTTGGCTTCGTTTTATGTTTCTGCGTTACCTATCTTTATTCTTTAGTTTCGATCAGTGTTATTGTGTTTTTCTTATATATTTTTTGTTTTTGGTTTTTTGTAAAAATTTTGTTTTTGTTTTTTTTATTAGTTTGCTCTATGCTTTTTGTTTTACTTTTTATAGTCCTTTTTTCGAGCATTGCTTTGTTTTGTTTCTCCTTTCTATTATTAGTTGTTCAATATTCTTATGTTTTATCTCTTGTCTCTGCTTTGGTTTATTTTTTTTCTCTTTTTTTCTTTCCTGCTTTGTCTTTTTTTTTTCGCCCTTTTAAGTTTTGCTTTGTTCTGTTTCGTTTATCGTTTTTCAACTTTTGTTATCAGTGCTCTTATGCTTTAGCCCATATTTTGTTTTATTTTGCTACCTATATTTTCCGTTGTTTTGTTTTACTTTTTCTCTTTATCATCCTTTTTTTCTGTATAGTAGACTTTTTCTTTATGTTATACTAAGGTAATAATAATCAACGTTTTTATACCATTTCTCGACTCAGTGATACAAAATCTGAATGACAAATTTATCTCGCACAAAGAAATTTTGAAAGGATTTCAATTAATTTTGACAAAGATGAAATCAGTGAACCAGTATTTCAAGAACTTGCGGTTGGAATGATCTGTTTCTATCAAAAGGATCTGCCAGGAAGCCAGAAAGAAATTGTGGCTGAAATTAAATCATGGAGACGCGAACTTGGTGAAGAAAAAAAACATGCAATTGAATTACTTCAGAAATGTAATCAAGATTTCTACCCCAATGTTTTTATGAGTTTTTGGGAATTTTTCGTTCTGTTTCGGTATCAAATGCCAAAGCTGAAAGAAGTTTCAGTACTTTGAAACTTCTGGAAACATACCTCAGAAATAGCACAACAGGGCAGCGGTTGAATGGGTTGACGCACTTATTTGTGCACAAAGATGTAGAACTGAAGCCCGAAGAAGTATTAGAGGAGTTTCGTCAAGAAACAAGACGTTTAGATTTTTCTTATTAACTTGTATGTGTATATAAATTTAAGTTTTCTAATTAGTCATCTTAAATCGACTGTACTGTTTTTTAAAAATTTGATTAATGCCATTTTGTTACTGGCCTGTAATTAAACTAATGTTTCTACATTCTAGGTCTATTATTTCTTTAAAATATATTGTATGTTTATACACTGTACGTACTGAAAAACTTTGCGCCTCTCCCCTGAACCTTCCAAATTCTCACATTTCCATGTAAACCGTTTCGTAAAAATTGGTTTCAAAATTTTTGGACACCCCCTTGAAAAATTCCTGGCTACGCCACTGAACTCTTGGTCCCCTCTGTAATTCGAAAGCAGTGTAGGCATTTTCTATATGTATTTTGGTCCTCCTCTATGTAAGCTCACCTGACGTGATAAGGGGGCTTATGGAAAACCAAAGACACATGATGACAGAAGCGTCGCTGGAAATTTTTTGGGAGGGGGGGGGTAGTTTTTCAGCAGTGTTGACCTACATTCATCGTCGTTGGTGGATTTTTTTTTGGGAGGGGTATAGTATGTTATATCAAAGTGTCTAACAGGCATTTAAGTCATTTATTTTCAGTCATGGTGATGTAAAAATTGAAGAATCAGCAAATTATACCTTGAAAGAGAGAACGTAGAACTTAGAATTGGAAAATTCTAGTACCTATAATGATTAATAACCAGGGCTGCAGTTCTTATGCGAATGCATATTTTTATCTTTGGCGTGTAGGTATAAGTTTCAAAAGATCTTCATGAATCACAGAATTCTGAGTCAAGTGAGCAGCACTTCATCCTGCATATTTCGCATATTTTGGCATTTACCGCATATTTTGCACCAATTCTGCTTATTTTTCCCCAAAAAGTTATTTTTTAATTCTGATAATGATGTCATTACTTAATGGTTAATGAATCAGTAGAAAAGCTTTTAGAAAAATAGGTTCTTTTGCACGTGAGATACCAAACCTTTCTCTTGCCCGCATCATATTCAGCAATCATCAAGAAATTACGATTAGGTGCATTATCTCCTGGTTGCATCTCCTGTTAAAAAAAGATTGAACTGTTAGGGAGATACATTGCTGCATCATTTTAAAATATGATGACAGTTGTCTCAGTGTATCCAACTTAATTTTTCCTTTGAAATGATATACCCATATTGTATTTGCATATTTATGCATATATTTTACAATTCTGGCGCATATTTTCGGCATATTAGTTAGACTGAATTCAGTGCATAAAATGTACGCATATTTCGCTATTTTTTGTGCATAAAAATTGCAGCCCTGATAATGACGATAAATCGAAATATCAGCTTACAAGTCTTCGTATGTATGACCTGCTCATGTGAGTCGTGTGAGACGTGATCACCATGCGCGTATTAAGGTAGATGAACTCAATAAGGCCCTAATTTAAGGTCTTGACTCTCCAGACTTTCATGTAAGTGATTTGATGTTTTTCCTTTTTTGTGTTATTGGGATTTAAACCTGCACTCGAATGCGCTGCAAAATTACCTGCGCGGGTGTTAGCGGGTGAAAACGAGTGAATGATCATGTGTACTTTCAAGTAGAAACACTGCTATCTTCAGTAGGGTAAAAAACCGAGTAAAAATTATTCTGCCAGTAGAACTGATTATAATTTAATTTCCTGGAAGGCATCTTGTATCGGTGTTGAAGGTCTGAGTTCAAAAGTGATTTTTATAATTTGGTTTGCATTCTCTGAAGCTTCCTACCCTTCTCATCCACGGGTATCACTCTTTGAACTTCGTGTTTCTCTGGGTTTTTCAAAATTAAAAGTGACTTTTCTCACTGAGAGAAGCTTCATTAGTGCGAATCATCAAATCAAGATACCGGCTGCAGGGGCTTTAAGGTCACAGAATTCGATTTTCTATCCATTCGGATGTAAATTCCAAAATTGTGTTAGAGGGAGATGGCGAGAGCTCGGAAATTTATTGAAATAGATTATGGATATTGCGTCATGGGTTGAAAGATTCGCTAAAGTCATTTTTGGTTACGGATACCCCAATTTCGAAACTACGGCACCTGTGAGAAGGCGAGGGTTCAAAATTTTATGAAATACAATACTTACAAAAATCGATTTATGTGTCTTATAAAAAGTCGAAACTGTAACTGTCAAAATGTTGTCCTGAGATGTAATAACATTCGTGATAACTATAATGATAAAACTTTCGCAAATACAGTAGATTCCTCATAAGAGCTGATGAGATGTAAATTTGTTTGTTATAGGTATTAAGAATAAAAGCAAAAAATGATGAATAATTTATTCCATAATATGTATGGTAAATAAGATCATTTAAGTAATTCTATAAGCTTCTGTATGTCTTACACAGAAGAAATTATAAAGAAGTAGGTCAAACATACGAGGAGTGATATTTCAAACTCCCTTAAATCACTTTTTATAAATAATGAGATAAGAGCGTGATTTAGAGGCGAAAGGTGGTTACCAACAGTGGACGGGTTTAATCGGATTTCATACAAAATATTGTCAGGTATGAGTTATACTACCAGTGCAGCTAACATTTACCTTCCTAAAGTACAATCTATTCCGTAGAGATAACTTTTGGTGTTGACTTAAAGCAGTTTGGAATAACACTCTTATTTTCATTCTAAATCAGTTCCTTTTTAACCAGGCAAAATCAACCCTACTTAGAAAACTAAACAAAGTACTAGATTACGGGGTTTTTGGATCCCTAAGCTTGAAAATTCAGTCAGGAATCCGATTCGACCACGATGTGCCCCAATTCGAGTTCCCTTACTTTAAGGAGCCCAATCTAATCTAAACGAAGCATCACGAGAGGGTTCTTTTAGGTCACTAATTTCGTACCTTGTGGATCCATCTCAGTTTGGTATTCAAAATTCAAATTTCAAACTTTTAATGAATAAAATTCACTTGACTCGGGAAAATCGAAATATTTATCGTAATTGAGTTGGAGAGTGCCACAAAATCCCTCACAAACTTTTTTTATTGCGAAGTCTGGTCGGATCAAAACGGCCCGGACGGGCATTTTCAAGTGCTAAGGTTTAGTTATGGCGTGAATAAATTTCCCCAGCTCTACAGAAGGGCTGGAATGTCCTAATAACTATGGAATCTTAAATGGTATTCGGGACCCAAAATTCAAATTTTCGTACATGAAGTCGGACAACATTTTGATGAGAAAATCATCCCTTTGCTCTCCTAAAAGGACAAATTTCTTCTCAAAAAAAAAAAAAAGTATTCTTTACTTTAAAAAATTATTTGTTTTTCTTTTTTGTTTATTTGTTTTTTCTCTTGTTTTTTTTCTGTTTTTTTTTTTTCTTGAAAAAAAGATTGCATATTTCATTTTTCCGGAAAGAAACTTTTCCTTAAGAAAAAAGAATACGCTTTTTCTTTTCTCTAAGAAAGAAATAAAACTCATTTCGATTACAAAAAATAGGTAGTTTCTTTTTTTTTTCTTTTTTTCACACAGAAGAACGAAGCCCTACTGACCAAGAAAATAAATCAAACATTTTTCATTATTTTTAAAACACGTTTCTCGTTCGTTAAGAAATGGAACAATTTGATAAACTGTCATCTAAAAACAGAGTATGCATATTCTTCTCATTCAGAAAATGAGTGGGATGATTTTCTACTCTCCTCGAAAAGAACAAGGATACAGTTCTTTTCACAAACTATAATACTTTCTTCTTCATCTTATTTTTCTTTTTTAAATTAATTACACATTTTTCGAAAAATAAACAAGTTTTTCCCATTCTTCGAAAAGGGATAAACTTCTCATCAGAAACGGAAATTAGAATTTTTTGTTTTTGGCTCTGAAGATCAACGATAATCTTTATTAAGAATGCCAAGTCCTAGGCAGAAAGCATGAAACGAGACTAATCTTGATTTTGTAAGAGTGACACAGCCCTGCAATTTTGATGCTATAAAAAATAATCGTCAATTCTGTGAGTTTGAAAACTTTTCAGATTGAGAATCCATGTTTTCTAACCGAATAATAGTCAAATTATGACTATTTCTCCACGATAATCACGAAAATCAGTTAAGTATATTCGGACTAAAATGTGTATTATAAAATTTTTGATTTTTCCTAACAATCGCGGCATTATGTAATCCTTCGATAGATGAAGTACTGACTCTGCCGTCCCTGCCCAACCTGCGATTACGAAAACAATGCAAATTCGCGATCACTGTATGCTAGAGGTTGTTTACATAATATTCTCTTCGACGAAGAAAACATTCGTCAAGCTACGAAATAGGTTACTAATTTATGCTGAGTTCAAAATTAAAAATACGGTTATGACACCGTTGAAATGGGTAATAACGAATTCTTCTCACAACTGTCAAATCGTATGCACTTCTCAGAAAAATAGAAAATAACAAGCTTCTATAACGAAGGTCATTGATCATTTTATTTTCTGAAATCCACGCGTAATCATCAAGTAGGTATATTATGAAAGAAAAGCTCAGGCAAACTTCATCTGTTATTCTAGACTCCTAATTGTTACCTAAATCAATCTTTCTACAGGTTTTTTTTTTTTTTTTTTTTTTTTCTTTTGCTATTAATTACTTATAGTTTTTATTCAGTTCCATGTAATTCTACTCATTTGTTTTCATTCCAGCGTACCTAAATGTACATTGTAGGTATAACAGAAACGTATACCTACCGTAACTACGTTTTAGACACGCAGTGTTTCAAGAATTTCAACCGATCAAATATTATCAGTACCTACTGATTCTTATAATATAACAACTATGATCATTATTTTACAGTCTAACGTATTAGTAAAACATAGGTACCTATTCCATTGATTTGTTTGGCCAAATACCTACGAGGCTAGTACCTATTATGAATACAAATATACAGACAAACTTACCCGCCAATTAAAAAAAGTTTGATATTGTACACACTAATCCAAATATTTCCAATTGTTCCTTGACTACCTATACTAATTCTTGTACTTGACAGTTTAAAATGCGAGTGTTTGACTTACTAAATAAATACCATAAGACAGGCATTCAGGTTTTATTGAGTTTCATTAGATTGACCCACTATATTGATGAGAAATCATTCTTACTATAATAATTAGAACTTGTACATGTTTTGTTGTGGAAGAGATGCCCTGCGCCATTTTATTGCCATCTTCAAGAATTTGTTCAGCCATAATCAAATATTTTACGCCATAAATATAAAAAAAAAAAAGGGAAAAAAACAGTTTTTCAAACTGAATATAAGTATATACTTTGTTGAGTCATAAGACCTAAAATAAGGACCTTAATTAAGAATATCTTTAGGTTCTTTTCTCTGGGCATTTTCTTTACACGTATTCTTTTTTCGTGACCATGTTTCGTGAATCACAGCGCAGAATCTTGAAAAAATATGAAATTGCGAGCGAGAAAAATGTTCATAGTATAAAGTTTAAAAAATTCATGACATTTTTTTAATCATCATAAAATTTTTCCGATCTTCAAGACATAAAGAAAAAATACCATCACTCTCCCTTTTTAGCAATCATCTTGAATTTCTAGGAATATTATGCCATCATTTTCTTTTGAGTTGTCAACCCTGATTTTTTCATTAAATGTTCGACAAAACTTTTTTTTTTTCGCTGTGTCATGTTCAGTGTTCTATCATTTTGTTTATTCATGGTTTTGTTCGGTCATGTCAAAATTCCATACACCGATCAATTCACAAGAACTTCTACGCACACTCCAGTTCCACCAGAGTTATTCTACCAAAGGTTGCAGAGAAGTCAATCACTGGATAGGTACTGAAGATTCGTTAGGCTGTTCATGTTCTTCAGTTCCTTCTTATGCATTTATTTTTCTTCTCCCTCCTCGGCCCTTATCACTCACTTACTGGTATCCTAATGAAAATTGAAAAAAAAAGACAAAATGTCATAACCAATTTTTTTGTCATTTAGTTGGGTCATTTGATTCATTTTTTTCTTATGTCAAGAAACCTCATTTTTATGGCCATTTCGTACGATAAAGTTTCCACAATTTAATTGTTATTTTGTTTTGTTGTGTCCAATAGTTCAGATACCCAGATAAGACGACATAAGTTCAGAATTATTGGCATCACATTAGGCATCCTTTACAACCAGTCCAAACTGACTGGGGAAAAATGAATTATTCGTGTTACCATGTTCTTCGAATTTCATTTTTACAGTAATTAGTACTCAACCAGATAACTACTCAATATGCAAATACCTGCTCGCTAGAAATACTATAGTGTTGCAGAAATGTCAAATATTATAGGAGGGTGATCTCTGTGATTAACAGGTAACCATGCACTTTTTCAAGTAAGGTACCAAAATCATCTTCAGAAGTGTCTAATGGTCTCTGACGTCTAATCACTAATTAGTTGTACAGCTCACAGAGGAAAATATAATTTGATACATATGTTACCGTCAGGGTGTATATATCAGTTAAAATGTAGGAATGTTCAGCCCTGCATGTCGACTTCAAAGAGCATTCGGACTGAAACCTCACCTAGGTAGCACTACCACGGGCAAATGTTTTGTAGGCAGGGATAAGAATACAATGAAAATATTGACAGTGCTGCCAACACATGTAACTCAGGTTTAAGTCCGAATATTACACAGAGGTCCTGTTTCTCACAATAATTCATAGCCCTTTGCAGGGGTTCTTTCACAGCAATCACGCTGAAACGTTGGATTGTTGTGTACACAGATAAAATTTAAATACCTCCAAAATTCTTAGCCAATTACTTCGAAAGGGAAGGAATCAGGTGCTAGAAACTAGTGAGAATTTTAATAACATATCGTATACTTTAATTATGCACATAATAATTGCGGTAACACATGTTAGTTTAAGAGACTGAGAAACTTTCACAAAAAGACATTACCTACTCACGTAATACATAGAATTGATATGTACCTACATGAGTAATTAATAATTATTACCATCCAATATTATTGATATTCCATTGTTTCATAATACAACTATCACAGATTGGAAGTGAAATTATAATTTGTTCTGAATACTTGAATATGCTATAGGTATACTGCGATATATTACCGATAGCAGGAATTAACATTTATGTTGAACTTACCCAGTCTTGAAATTTGAAGAAATAAGCACCACGAGGATGGAATTCATCGTTTTCATCCAAATTCCGTTGAATTCACATGGGTTTTTAAAAAGAAGACTAAAGTTCTTAACCGAGCAGAGCAGAACCGGGCTGCACTCTGATAAGAACACCAATAATATTCGGACTCTGAACAACGGTATCACGCTGCAGCGCTAGCGTCGTTAATGCTTATTGGACGCTGTTAGGTGTAAGGTAACCAACCAACATTTGTAAACAAAATGAGTTCTTATTAGTATCGTTTTGGAAAGAGCGGAAAAAGTAGAATTTTTCAAAATTGGACACCCGATTCAAAAATGTGTACTCACGTTGAAAAAAGCTTATCAGTAAACGCTATGTCATATAGTTTCTACATGGCTCTTGAACTTCAAATCACATGTTCTCAAAAAAAATGGTTTGTCGTTTGGTTTTGTCTCGCTTAACAGCGTCCATACAGAAACTATATGACATAGCGTTTGCTGATAAAAGCTCCTTTCAACGTGGGTGCACATTTCTGTATCGGAGGTCCAATTTAAAAAAATTATACTTTTTAGGTTTTACTTCCTTTCCAAGGATACTAATAACCAGGGGCTGCACAGTAGCCGGAAGCCAGAAGTTGGAAGTTGAAAAAGCCTTCATTTTCACAGGTAGCCGGAAGCCGGTAGCAGGAAGCCATTAAAAAATTACAGAAGCCAATTGGAACTCAGAAGTCGATAGTTTATTCTTTTATTTTTCAAGGTCATGGTGGATTTACATTCGAGTCGGCAACATGTCGTGGACACACTTTTAGCATTGAATTTTTGGTCCGCGACATGTCGCCGACTCGAATGTAAATCCACCTTTAGAAGCAGAAGCTGGAAGTGGAAGCTTTATCATTCGGCTTCCATACCCTGTTAATCACTCATTTTGTCAACAAATGGTCGCTTGGTTCTGTTTTGCTTCACAGCGTCCACTTTTGATTTTCAACAATGAAGAAAAGGAGGTGAGTACCTACCCTCTTTTTTTTTTTAATTTATTATAGGTAGATGTAAAAGGTAGAAAAATTGAACTGGGTTATACTCCGGAACCCAATTATGAAAAGTGAGGCGGTGGAGGCACTATCGAGTTTGGGTCCTGATTCCCAAAGTTATTCTTGAATCCGGCCCTGCATGTTTTGACACGTTTGGTATTTGAAGTGTAAACGTGAAATTACATTAAAAAATCGGTTTTCAGAAATAGCCAGCAGATGCCAATTCTTTTGACTGAAAACTGAGCTACCCAGCACCTTTAATCTAGGGGCGTTCAGCGCCGTCTTACATTAGAGAATACAAATAACAAACCACGAATGAAAATGATTCTCAAGTGCTGAGCAAAAAGCTGGCGAGTTAGTTTTGAACTTGGCAGACTTAAAAGAAGAAAAACTGAACTTTTGTTCAGTATACTTTCAATCACACTTATAGGGCTAATGTTCTCTATTGTTTTATACTGCCTATATAGCTTCCCAGGGGGCCTCGAGTCCTAAATTTTAGAAAACTCAAATCTGTTAAATGGTCAGATTGTTAGATGATGTAACGTTTATAGCTCAAATCTCAAATGTTCCCCTTGGTACTAAAATTTTCATTTATGAAGGATTCAAAAGCTAACTCCTCACATGAATTCAGATTAAGGTTGTGTAGCAGGTGACAAAAGGCTGTAAACCATTTTATTTGTAGGTATAATGAATACAGCGGCTTATTGTTGTTCCGGTCCTGCATATAATCCCATTCATGAAAATTCTTGTGGTTTGTTCATTCAGCACGCTCTGAAAAAAGAAGGGCTCCATTTATTTTCGCTCGTGCATTCTACTCATAAATGTAATTACAGCTCAGAAATTGTAAAAATTGTTTTGTTTTTCTACTTATTATTATCTTAAGCACACCCCCACCTTGCCTCCCACCATATTTTCGTTTCATTACGCTCATGCTCCACTCAAAATTTTTCCAAATTGATTCATTTTTTTTTCTGGTTATTGTGGTTTCGTTGTTCTGTATTTGTTACTGCTCAGAGTGCTCATGTGTTTAGCTCACTGGCGGGTTCTAGAAAACTGATTGATTTGCTTCTGGAATCGCTCAACTTTTTGGACTTATTCATTGGTATTTTTACTCATGAACAAACAATCAAAATGAATCTGTTTTCCGGCTATTGTTCTGATATTCGTTACTGTCTACAGCCTATAGAAAGGTGATAATTTACAAAAAACAGAGTAGCTAAAACATTGGAAATGAAACTGATTCTGAACCGTTCTGAACTGCTGAACTCACTTTGGAAAGGGGAAAAAAAGAATCGGTCCATACACGTTTCGGTCAATTGTCACGTTGAATTTATTTACATGCTGCTCTCTTTCGACCATCAGCAAAACTAGTTTTGTTTTGAATCAGGATTACGATTTTAGGCCCTTTCGCCAGCAGTGAAATAGAAGTAATCAACGTCAAAATAAAAATCAACAATATAAATAAACTTTCCAATACGAAGCAGTAAACAGTGCAATCGAAATTAAAATTCCAAACTTATTAACATTGTTTTCGTGTGATAAGCTGATAAACCGCGAGACTATGATCATGTAGTCGAGTAAGAGTAAGTAGTTTTACCTCGAACATATTCCAGTCATAAATTGTACAGGTGTACAGTGACACGAATGTCAAATGAATTTTCTTGTAATGTAACTCGAACGAACCTCTCATATCAGAGTTTCAGACCATGAAACATACAGAATACCCGCTCGTTTTGACCGAGATTACTAGTGCTGCGATATTGATGACTTCGCAAAATAACAGCGGGTAAAAACTGGACCGTCTTGTAGTACAGAATACGAAAACTTGCGAATCCGAACCTTGTACTCTTTCATATCCGAGTTTCATTATTTGCCCCTCATTAACAACCGAATAAATTATTTCAGAGTTCGATGAACCCAGCAACATACGTGTGTTAAAAATGAAGAAATGTCGCGAACACCGGAGGGTGACATGTCCACAGAACTAACTATTCCCAAGCTGGATTATATTGTGAAGGAAGAAATCGTGCACAACAACTTTAGTCAAAACTCTAGTCACTTCCCTCTTCAAGGTATTGAACGAAATCAGGACATCGTTCTAGTTGACGTGAAAGAAGAAGTGTTCGATTCGAACGCGAGTGAAAAACTCGACAATCCCTTCACCAATGGCATCATACTCGATGAAATCGATAATTCTGGTCTATTTTACGCATATCAAGAAGATATTGTTACCACTAACGATGAGGAGATAATCACCACTCTGAGTCCGTTGGAAGTGAATCAAGAGAGTAAGCCAGTCGTCGAGGAATGTAGTCCTAAAGTCGAAAAATTTAGCCTCAGTCCGGATCATTCGTACACCAGTCATAAGGCTATCGAAGACTCGAAGGTGAAAGACTCGGCTGTGAATTTTTATGAAAAATTCTGCAATGATGTGGACATTGCAGATTCGAGTGACTGTTTGGAAGACGGCCTTGAAGGAAATAACATAGAAGTCTCGGAAATAGTTTACGTAAAAGCTGAAAACGGCATCGACAATATTCAGGAGATTACGTTACTCGTGAAACCGGAAAATGAGAGCATCGATTTCCAAGAGAGTTATAAAGTGATAGCAAACGGCGATAGCGAGGTGGTTGAGTCACCATTTAAAGATATCGGTATACCGAAAATTTCAGCTGTGAATATCAGACCTCTGAACTCAGTTCCAGTGAACTGTAAAGTGCTTAGAAACGTAGAGATCGCACACAAGAAAACCAAGTCACCTAACAACGTTGCATACATAGATTGCGAGCCGAACATCTCAAATGACTCGTTCGATATGGAGGAGGATGACTCGAGACCTCCGTATTCTTATAGTCAATTAATTGTACAGGCAATAGCGTCAACCAAAGAGAAGCAGCTAACGCTCAATGGAATTTATTCTTATATTACCGAGAATTATAAATATTATAGGTGAGTTCACACATGTTCATTATTGAAAATCCCTATCGGTCGTTTCTACTATGTGTCAGTAATTTATTATGATCTTAACTAGTAGAAATATGGAGGATGCCAAACCAAAGAAAAATTCGTAATTGGTCAGATTTTGCCGTGTACAGAGCGTTTTTGAATAATGAAAAGTCTGTATTGTTGAGGTTTTATTGGATGGAGAAAATTTTGAGTAGGAGTCCCTTTTCTAAAGTGATGTTAGTAATGTTATGCTCGTGTGAATAACGTGTATCATCTGCAATCACTGGCAGACAAGTGGAGCAATATTAATGTATGTATTTTGCTCTTTTTGTTGCAGAGAGACGGATGAAAAAGGATGGAAGAATAGCATCAGACATAATTTGTCGCTAAATCCTCATTTTTACCATGTTCCACGTCTGCCGCACCCGAACGAGATATCTCGGAAAGGAGGCTACTGGCGTATCGATTCGTTATTCGAAACCCGATTAGTGAGAGAAGCTTTCGCGAAAAAGAAAAAGGGTTACGAAAATAAGAAATTCTTGAAATATCTCGGTTGTAACAAACGTAAAGCTTGCAAATTGCCTACTTAGCAGCGAGTGAACCTCACCCATTCTTTACAATACTGTCTTCATAGTGTCATGAAAATAGCGTGTTACATACCGAAGTACCTCGAATGAAATTTAGTTCTATTGAATGGTTGTACAAATCTATCAGAATTTCTTAAATGTTTAGAAGTTTGAAAAAATAGCTCATCAGCATAATAATTGATCATGGAAACATTTTAAAATCTGAATTGTTCTCACTTTTCAGAAAAAAACTTCTTGAAAAATACAATTAAGTCCATAGGAAAACTGTAATATACATATTTTTTTAAGTAATCTGGGTATTACCGTATCATATGAAATTTACATTCACTTATTTAATTGGAAAGTTGAAACAAAATAAAATCCTATAGTTTGGTCGATCTGATATCATTTGAGGGCAGGAAACCAGAAATCGAATGATGCTTTCTGATGTATGTGATGATCTCAATTTAGAGTAACTTGCAGAATATCATTTACCTCTTTATTTATGTATGTAATTATTAATGAAATAATATAGCGTGTAAACAGGGGATGTATTAATGAATTGTTTTGTTTAATGATTGTAAAATAGTCGCGTTTTGTAAATCACAAAAATTCTAAGTTCTAGTGTCGAGTATTACATTTGAGATCATCTAGGCGGCAAGTCAAGTCGTGATCATGTGGAATGATAAGTATTTTCATTAGTACAGACTATATTATGTATTTTGTACATACATAACGTCCTATTTGGATTCCGAATTTTTAAAATTGATATGTATATTTACGTCCTAGAAATTAAATCTTATTGGTTCGGGTGGTTGTAACATTTCTTAATTTACAAAACTATCCTTTAACTTCTCTCGAGTCAACTAAAACTACAATGTTGGCAATTTATTTTATAAAATTAAGTAATTTAAACGAATTATTCGATTTATCTGGAGTGTACCGGACTCCCAAAATTCTCAGTTATTAAATCTGTCAAAAATACCGGGACCACAAAATTTCTAACATACTTGGAAGTTAATGATTAGTACGATTGAACCTTTTACCAAACCATTTACATGTAAATTATGTACTGTAAATAGCGGATTTATGTTAATTGTTTCATCGCTTATACACAATTATTTTCCACATTAATTTAAGCCAATTAAAATTGTTGATGTAAATTAATTTTTTTTCTTTGAATAATATTGTTCTAATTGAAACATTTCAACCTGTTTTATGGGGAAAAATATATACATTCATGCAAATATTATGTTGAATTAATTGTTCATTGTGTACTCATGTGTTTGAGCAAATCAGGAGACGCAAAAGCAGAGGGTTCATGATTTTCATTTTCATATTAGAGAAAATTCAGACCAAATGCATCATACATCATAGCTTCATAGCTACTGTTAACAACAGCTTTCAGCCCATAAGTTACAATCCAACATTTCACCAGAGAATGTGAAAAGACTATGATCAACATACTAGTGATAAGGAAAAGGAAATCAATGGAATTTTGCTTAGATCATACATACGTAAATGGATCCGTAATTCACGGGCAGGCGGCCAAGTGCGGAGGAAGGTTTGTTTATCCAAAGTACAGCGTTCGATCTGTTGATGTTTGTGTCTGTGTCTAGAGGCAGTGATAAAGGAAAGGTTGACGAAACAAAAATTTTAGCGTGTTTAGTGGTTCTCTTGTGGTTCTCTATGTATTGATTAAGGACTATTATCGTACTTCTGTAATATTTTTTATTAATTTATTGAAATAAGTTTGTCATGGAGGAAACGGAAAAGAAATCATTCGTAAGTACAATACATTTTGTATGCAGAGACTGTTTTTTTTAAAATTATGATAACTAAGTAGGATGTTCACTGTTTCGTTCTCATTCTTCATAGGAATGTTGTTATTGCTGTAAAGTTTTCAAAACAAGAGTAACTTTAATTAATCATTTGAAGAAGAAGTATTGTCTTCCATCAGAACAGAATTTGCCTAAGAAGGTTGGTATTTCATGCACATCACCTTAACATTTAATTCGTTCAGTTACATTCTATTACAATGTCTCTTTGAAGGTTCATCAGTGTCGTTTCTGTCCACGAACATTTAGAAGTCGTTCTGGTTTGTCTACTCACTTGAAGAATATTCACGGAGGAGCGTACTCTCAAATCGTATGTATTTCCGCAACCCACTCCTTACCTACACGCAGAAATTGTCGGTTTATCAACATTTTCTTTTGAATATAGAAATGTCAGCAATGTACGAAATCATTCGGTTCGAAGACGATGTTACGAAACCACATTTACAGAAGCCATGATCCTACTGCTCTTCCGGAATCTGTGAGTTTAAATGAAAACGGGAAAGGGAAGAAAGACGGTTACTGTTCTATTTTCTCTATTACGGTAATACATTATTATTTTCCAGAACGAGAAATTCGTATGTTCCTTTTGTCCACTTTCATTCAAATCAAGATCCGGGCGTACATTTCATTTAAAAAAGTTCCATACGGCAGAGTATGTAGCCAAAGCCAGCGAAGTACAAAACAAAAAAAAATTTGTAAGCCGGTCTATGTGAACCATTAAATATTTATAAAATTGGTAGCATAAAAACAGTGTTTGTGGAATTCATATTTTTTTCCTGCTATTATCAGGCATGTTTCCATTGCTGTGCATCTTTTTCGAAAAAGAGTTACCGTGTTGAACATGAATCTCGGTGCAAACAACACTCATTGACGCATAGTGGTAACTGCATGTACTTTCATCATTTCTATAAATATAGCCTTTCATAGTTGATAATACCATACTGTAACTGTTGCAGGTCCTTACATGTCCCACATGACTAATTCTGAAACTGAAAATGGAAGTCAATGCAATGAGAGTATTCCACTGGGTACGATCGATTATTCTAATCGAAGAGCGGATTCTGCGAGTGTTTCCGAAGTAACAGAAGAAGGTTCGGTGAAAAATTTTGTATGACGTCTCAGATTGCTAATCGAATGTCGTAAACTATAAATTACTGTGCTTTCAGATGGGAATGTGAATGTTACACCTTCTCTGAAGCTTTACCTTCGCGATCGAAAACCATTCATGCAACTTTCTACACCAGATGTTCAAAGTCCAAGAAGATCAAGACTGAACTTACATTATGGGCAGAAAACCGTGCACCAGTATAAAAAGAAAATTGATTTGTTGCAACAACAAGTTCGTCGTCTCAAAGACCAGGTGCGCACATTCCAGGACCTTGTCAGTCATTTAGAAGAAGAGAAACATATTTCTGCAGGTGCAGCAGATAAGTTTCTGGTACGTCACTGACTGAATTTTAATATTTTTTCCCCTTTGGTATTTGTAATGAAATGTCTACTGTTGTACTGTTGAGGAATAGCTAGTACGATTTTATGTTACATGTTAAAAATTATTTACTGCATTGCATGCAAAATTTGAAGGTTTTTTTTTTCAATTTTAACGAAATTTCTACTGTTGCACGGTCGAAAATTATGTGATATGATTTGTAATTAAATGTGTACTTCTTCCTTGAGGGAAGACATAAAAGGCAAAATATAAAAAGTGCAGTGCTCTTTACAACTTTGTACGTATTTTGAAGTCAGTGCTCTCAACTTTTATTTTCAGAACGAGTTGCCAAGTCAATTTTTACAAATAGCTGTCAGAGCTGCCGGTCCTGAGAGAGAAAAATATAGCAAGGAAATACGTACCTTCGCCCTAACTCTACACTTTTACTCGTCTCGCGCATATGAATATGTCCGTTCGTGTTGGGGAAACCTTCTCCCGTGCGAATCTACGATTACAAAATGGTACAGCCAGGTAGATGGTAATCCAGGTTTCTGTGAAGAAGCCATGGAGACCCTGCGGAAGAAAGTTCATGATTGTGAACCTCGTAAAGTTGTTTGTAACTTCATAATGGATGAAATAGATATCAGAAAAGAACTGACATACAAGGAAGGCGTGTATCATGGTTACGTTGACATGGGATTTGGCATTAATTCATCTGAAAGTGACTGCCAACCATTAGCAAAAAAAGCACTAGTTTTTATGCTCGTTTGTCTCAACGGACACTGGAAACTGCCCATTGCATATTTCCTCATCGACAGCATTAGTGGCAATGAACTTAGTGAACTTGTCAAAAACGCTTTAATTCTGATTGATGATTGTGGAATTGTATGCCGATCGATAACCTTTGATGGGGCAAGAACAAATTTAACATGTTGTAAAATATTAGGAGCCAATTTGGTGCCCGGACTCAACTTCCAGCCATGGTTTTTGCATCCTTGCAAGACAAATGAAAAAGTTTTCCTCATTTTTGATCCGCCGCATGCAATAAAATTAATACGTAATACTGTAGGTGATTTCACTTTGGTAGATGAGAAAGGACGTTTCATTGCATTCTCAGATTTTATTAATTTGTACAACTATCAAGAAGAAAAAGGTCCTACTGCGTTAGCCTCGGCCCCGAAACTTACGAAAAGACATATCATGTGGCGCGAAAACAAAATGCGCGTGCGACTGGCAGCTCAGTTATTGAGTACATCCATTTATGCAGCTTTAACTTTGCTGCAGCAGCATAACATCCCCAAATTTGAATCTTGCGATGGAACAGCAACATTTTGCAAACGATTGGATGAGATTTTTGATCTGTTGAATTGCAGGAGTAAATACCACAAGAAATATGGATATGATATACCAGTTGAAGATAGAAAGATTGATGAAATTACAAATTTCTGTGAAACAGCAAAAGAGTATCTCTCAAAAATTAAAATTGGTGACACGTCAATTTTAATGCACGGTCGACGTACGGGTTTCTTAGGAATAACAATTGCATTGGAAAACTTGATACCGTTATATCAGACCCTGAAACCCTATGGCTTGCGGTACCTCCTCACTTATAAGTTGAACCAAGACCATCTAGAAACGTGGTTCTCTGCCGTCCGATCGAAAGGAGGGTTCAACAACAATCCTAATTGCGAACAATTCAAGTCTATTTTCAAAAAATTGTTGATTCACCATGAACTAAGAACAGGGGCAGGAAACTGTGTCTCGAATGATATAAAAATTTTAGATGTTCCTTCTACGAAGAAGAAATTGAGGGAGTCACAACAAGTTAATGAGGAGTTACTCAATGTCAGCGATGAAGATAATTTGATTTCTGAAGACGTAATAGAAGAATTTCAACTTGATAAAGTTGACGAAGCGAATGTGGGCTATGTTGCAGGTTACATCTGTCATCGGATCTTGGAGCGTAAACAATTGGTGACTTTAAAGGCACAGTCTCCTGAAGGCAGCAACCTTGACCTTATAAATTTAAAAAACCGTGGGAGGTTGACCGTCCCTTCGGAAGATATCTGCAAATTTTGCAGTGCGATAGAAAAACGAGTTCGCAACCAAGAGAATCAATTACTGAATGCCCGGTTGATACCTACACTCCAAAATGAAATACTCTGCGACATCGAAGAAGAATTCAGTGGTGTATTGGATCCTCTGTTGATGGATGTAATTATTAAAATTTATTTCAAATTGAAGATACACCGATTATGCAAACGTGTTTCAGAAGTCGATAAAAGTATTAGACATACATCGAAGAAGATGTCAATTTATCTACATCAGTGACAGGCATGGTTCAAAGGGGGTGACATCAATATTGGGTGAGACAGTATATGTAGTAATCATCAGTTTTTCAGTTTTGTTTTTTACTTTATTAATGACTTCTTGTACTTTATGGGTGTGTATTACAATGTTTTTTATTTGTTTTTGTTTTTTATTGTTGGTGAAAAATGCTCGTTTATACATTCTCAGTTCGCCTCTACACAGTCTGTCATCTGAGGGAAAATGTATTCCGCAGTATTTATTAGAACAAGTTTATCTTATGTATTCCATGTTTTTTCCTCGTAGTTCATATTTTATAGCCCTACCGTGTGTCGCTTTTTCACAAAAGAAATAAATACACGATAACTGTTCTATACGATGTATGTTAATTTTCTTCTTTCATCTCATTCAATAGTTTAAAAAACAAAATTTCAACTTAGATGTGCCACAAACTGTCATGTGCAGTACAATGAAATGCAAAATTGGGAAACAGAATGACGAATCTTTAATCCTGAAAAACACTATCCGTCTTAGGTCATCGTTTTATTATACGGTGATTTTCACAACATTTTTAATCCTATGCTTTGATGCAGAAACTTCGCAGTATTCTTGAAAGTTATGAGAATTGCAAGAATTATTTTCCACCTTCTAATATGTGTTAGGTACTAATAAATGAATACAAAGAAATGTAATTAATCATATAAATAATAAATTAATACATTTAAGAATAAATCAAATAATAATGTGAGCAACTCATATTACAGGCTGAAACATAATCTCCATAATTCTTACAACCTATAACAAGAATTACGCCATGGAAAAATACCAACAATGCTCACAACAACGTACAACGTACAACCGCAATATATCGAACGCTGTACTTTGGATATCATCAAATTCAACTTTTTGGGAGTATTACCTATCCATGTACGTATGTATGATCTAAGGAATTTTGGAAATAAAAATAGGACGATAGGAGCTGGTGAGTCAATGACCTACATTATACATTTCAATGAATTTAGTTTTTGAAAAAGGTTCTTAAGTCATTTGAATAAAAGTACCTTTATTTCTGACTATAATTCTGGCACTTCGGACATCAGCAGGGGTTTAGAATTCGATTCTTTTTCCGATTCGAATTCGAATCCGATTCGGAGAATTCGATTCGCGTTGAGAATTCTTTCGAATCCGATTCTTGAATTCGATTCTCTTTGCGAATTTTTTCGAATCGAATTCTTGAATTCGAATTCGTTGCGAATCGGATTCTTTTAGAATACTTTGATAGATTATTGGATAATATTATTGTTGTGGTTTGTAGTAATGTTGAAATTATCGTCTTATTTCCTGAATTCGGTGAACTGACGTGCGAAATGAAAATTATTGTGAAAATATTACGGTTTTTATCCTGTGTATTATGAGAAGAGGCATTTTATGTTAAATTTCGCATTGTAGTAATTGTATATTATTGAATGAAAAATTTATTAAACATTCGAATGTTGATACGGAATGGCGTTTTTTGGTTTCACGGACGTATTATTATGAAGAGCAGGTTAGTATTGATTGACTGGTAGGTACTATTAAAATATTGTAAAGTATATTATCGGTAGTATTCATCATGTTTCTGCAGTTTTCACAGGTAAATGAGTATCTGGCTGGAGATGATCAGTCAGTTTCAGTATCATCCTGGCCTGCAATAATAGAAATGTTCAATGATTATATTCGTGTGAAAATCGTGGTTGGTTCTTGTGTTCTTCGAAGCTTTGGTTTTTTATTTTTCATGTGTAAGTTAATTTCCATAAATGCTTGAGAATACGACCGCCGTATTACCAAATATCATATCTCATTACCATTTGCCCACGATTGAAGCAATGATAATTTGCTATTGTGTCAATCATGAACTTCCTTTCAGCTATTATATTACAGTGTAATTATGCGCTGGATCGTTCTGATAGATACTATTGTGTATTTGTGATCGGATATCAGTTTCTTCAGATTAGACTGCTCTGAATTGGACATTTTGAAATTTTCAGATTATATGCGTTTGATTGACACGTTCTTGCCTCACATAGTGACATCATGAAGAAATAAGTATCTATCATTGTGTACAGTCTGATATCAACGTTTGTAAAATCGATGCCAGTCTATTCATAACCCGAGTCATGTTTTGTATTTGCATGTATGCCGAAACATTTGGTATGTACTGGTTAATTGACAAATTATCTCCATCTGTCGCCTGAATGCTGCAAAGGTGAAGTCAACCGCGTTTGTATTACAACTATGAAACCGGTTTCAGGTTACTACCATTGCCTACCACGTTACCAACAACTATTCGAATTAGAAGCTGCACATCCTTTTGAATGCCAATGGCCCTGAGAACTACGCGAGTTATGTACCTACTAATGTTGCGTGTTGGTTTTGCTTTGTTGGAAATGTGACTTGAGCAAAGTTACGCGATGTATTCATCAGCGGCCTTCATCTGCTTGCTCTCATACCCAAGATGAGTCCAGTTGTTGGATGATACAAAAAGGTAAAACTATCTGATCTGTTCACTTACTCGTGATTGATCTGGATATATGTATGTTACATACATGTGTGCTAGCATATATTTGTTAATATATATTTACGGTTCAGTAGTTGGTATTGGCAAGTAGTAGAACTTCATTATAAGGCTTCTTCAGTTATCTCGCGCTTTTCCCCTGGTCTTGTGACATTAAAATGCTTTCACGTATGTTACTTTCCCAGTTACTATGTTAACGTCCTACTTCTAAGCGCTCTCATTGTCATAGACTTAACACTTCTCCTGAATTTCGTTAGTAATTTGGTTTTAGTAAGGCAAGAACTAGCCCGGATGGAAAGTGAATAATTTACTTTTTGCAAAGGGCAAGAGGAGAGTAGATTTCAACAAACTGCCAGAAATGCTGTGTAGCTTCGAACCGTTGATAATTATTCCATGAATCATGCGTTAACATGACGAAATTTATTTCCCCGTTGAAGAATTTTGATCAAGTATTCGCTCATGGTTCCATTATACCTACCTTCTACAATAAGCAGAATGGTATGCCAGCAAGAATATGATTAGGTGAAAAATATTAACTAACCCTTTAAAATAAAACCTCGCTCTTTCAATTCATCATATCCATGAAATATGTATGTTCTGACCGCATTACGTATTTTAGTATTTTTTTGGTCTTCCTTTAGTCCCTGCCTACTTCTTTTTGTATTTTTACTCTGATATTAACTATTGCGTGTATTATTCAGATCAACAAGCAGCTTGTAACCATAAATAACGATTAACATGTCGTATGAACGTTTCATTACGGTGGAACATTGTTGTATTCCTGCTGACAGAATCTTGACTTTGTTCAGACGTTTAGAATGAGCTATTGTCGGAATATTCTTCATATCTGTTCGCAAATGTGAGAATAAGTGAGTAATACTGTATGCTAATAGCATCTATTTATTTCAATTACAGTTCTTGTTCAATAAGAGTGCCGGTGTGATGTTACAGATGAATTACTAGTCATAGCGACGTACCATGGAACTCTGCATACAATGAATAGATCTGGTATTTCTCTCGCATCAGTTCCTAGCACGACCCCGTTTGCAAAGCGTATTTTTGGTGCGACCGGCGCTATCATCGTCGATATTTTGTTTTATTATTTGTGTAATAAGTTGTATACAGGCTGAACAGTAGGTACACCAAGCAGTAAATCTGATTGTAAATCCAATTTGTCGGAAAGCATGATGATGGCTGTAGCAATAGTGTATACGTCCGTAAGATATTTTATACGGTAATGTATACCACAGAACACGCACATGTGTTAAAAACGGCGCATCAAGCATACATTTGTATTGAAAACGACGCTTCAAATGAATATATTCGTATGTGCAATGTAATAATTCCGGCATAAGTACCTGTTTCGGGGTGTACTCGCAGTGTATGCATTTCATGAAAATTCCGTCGGGTTTTACAGCGAAGAAATCGCGGATCTTGTCGGTTTTTCTCGGTGCCATTGTACATATATCTTGTAAATCGTTTTGAGTCGTACGCTGAAGCTGAAATTTGTCACGTCGTTTTTCTAACCCAAGTACGTTCGTCTTTGTGATAATTATGTATGTGGGCATGAAAAAATAGCGGGGAAATGTGTTTACGCGGGTCGATGATGTTGCAGGATTTGCGACAGTTAATATGGATGCGTACGTGCATTCAGCAGTTCGGATAACGGGACCTAAAAGTATCTTGTCATTTCATCCCTTTTGGAAGACGCATCTGAATGGATTTACGTTTAAATTATGTGCGGTATAATCAAAGAGAACACTGATGCGTATGCATGGCTGCCGTACAAATAATTAACGTATATGGGCCATGTGGAACATACGTCAATTTTTTTTGTATGGCAGATGGGTTGATGACCACTGATAACTAATATCATTGTGTGGCGAAATGGTTTTAAATTAGGCTCTCCTGTCTCCTTTCTTGCCATCTTTTTCAGAAATTTCGAATTAGGAGAATATATTGTGGATATTATCAAATGTATGCAGCATTGACAACTCGATATTGCGTGATTACTTCGGCAATTCAGTTTGTACTTATTACCCGGCAGGTTAATAAGATAAAATAATTGTACAAAGTCCATTTATTCCTTTAATGAAAATTATTATACCGCTTACAGAAAGATTGTTGCGTATTTAATTACAAGTGAGTGTTGTGTGTGTTATGGTTTGCAGAGGTGTCGAATAAATAGAAAATAATGCCTGTATTCATTCAGTCATTCTCTTCTAATTGCGAATAAAAAATTCAAGAATGGTCCAATTCTGAATAAGAATGAATGTGATTCTTTCGATGGTGAATGTATCAACCCATCGTTACTGGAGGAGAGTAGCCGAATTTTAGTATTTCAAATCAGGACGATCGGGTATACAACTTTACCAACTTGGCTGTTTCGAGATATTTTCCTACAGCAGCCTTACTCAAAGTATGCTCCGCGGAACCCCGGGGCTCCGCAAAGGCTCTGCTGTCCGCCGCACCAGGGCATCCAAAATCCAAAATTGTGGCCGTGTATTATATAGCGAGTAAAAAGTAAAAGGTTTTTTATTAATTTAGTAAAGGGTTCCATAACGTACATTGTGCAGTTGAAAAGGGGTCTGTCACCAAAAAAGTTTGAGAATCGCTATCCTACAATATTTAAATACAAAATGTAAAAATACCTACCCATGACACTGCGAATTTCGTTTGCCAAACGTAAGTGGAAATGTCACAAAAAAAAAAATGGTTTCGAGGACTAGATCGGCGGAGTTGTAACTGTAGGTAAGTTGGATTTTCAGTTTTCTCCTGTTTCATGCCATTTGGACAGGATTATAACTTACTGCTATAATTTAATATAGCATAATTATGATAAAAGCTTTGATGGGTTCATCTGTTTGATAATGATCATACAAGGCTGGTTAATTTAGCTTCATCTTGATTCTTAAATTCGTCTCCAACGAAAACGTCATACGTTCGCATCAGTTATCTGTCCATTCATTCGATCGTACATTTTTTTTGCCACATACATGAAGAGCTGTCTATTTTCTATTTATGGACTAAAAAAATTGTTGAAGAATCACAGTTAAGACTTCACATTCCATTTATAGGGGTAATGCTACCAGATACGCTAAAATGCAGTCTTATAAATTTTTTGTGTAGCAGTGATGATGTAAATGTACATACGAGTATACCATCGATGTGTTAGTGGAAATTCGAGATTAGTAGGAAAAGACCATTACAATGTAACATTATCTAGTAAGATCATTATTAGGAATTGAAAAACTTGGGTTAATGTTTTCCCCCAAGAAATGGAGTGAAGAGCACGGAAAATTATATTATGCAAAAAACATAAAATGAATCAGTCTTAAATACCATTAATATACAAAGTTTTCGCGATGTAAGTAGCATGAGTGATTGCTCTGATTTTATTAGTCCATTAATTAGCAAGTTCGAATCCTGGGCTTGTACAGTAAATCATTCTGGAAGAACTTTCTTGTGGGCCGTCGAGTCTTTTGATTATCTTTTTCTTCCAAGTGCAGTCATTACTTGAATTTCGTTTGAAATTCTGTTGAAAATGGAATTTGTAATAAGTAATTTATTATGAAATAGTATCAATGGCGACATTCGTCTTTGATTTATAACTAGTTTTATACTTGAAATTTTCAATGTATACTGCACCTTTTGTAATACATTCATTATTCATCACCATCAAATGTATTTCATGCGAAGAAAAATGACTGCTCAACTATTATTACTTTCATCACGAAAACACTGCTGCCGCATTTAATTAGTTTTATAAGTAACATCAAACACTAGAGAATAGAAGAAAAAAATAAAGACATCAGCAATGGAGTAGCTGCGTTGCTAATATAGTACAAGCAGATCGCAGCTGGCAGGTTTGCAGCTATGCACTACCACTACTCTTACGACCCTCGGGGCCAAGGTATATTGTGTATCATGATAACGTGATTCAAGGAATATTATGTACAAGGTAAAACAGGGGAAATATTCCATTTGGGCAAGGAAATTTGAGCTGAGTATGATGTAACTTCTCTTCGATAAACTTGAAATTTTGCAATAAAAATAAAAAACAATAAGAAAATGAAAAAAAAACATAAACATGAAAAAAAAGTTTGAAACAGGGAAACATTTCGTTTTAAAATGAAGACTGGAGCCACTCCAACCCAGCTCCGGACTAAATTTGAATCTGGCTCCGGCTCCAGCTAAGCCCCGTATCCTATTCTTGTTAATAATTTTTTCTGGGTCCTGATTCCGGCTTCGGCTTTACCAAAAATTTGGCTTTTTCCCTCGCTTTGGTTATTTTTGGAGGTGGAGGAATGTGGAGGAGAGACGACAAGAATCAAAAAGAAGGGAAAAGGGGAAGTTGACGGGTCGGCGAGACAGAGCTGATCAGCTCCGGCACTGGTAGAATTCTGAAACAGGCTCTAGCTCCAACTCCGGCTTCCAGCAAATGATGTTTCCCGGGCTCCAGTTCCGACTTCGTCTCCAGTTTATATTCACATTTCAATATCTCATACAAAACGTCTTTGGTAACCCCTGTGCCCACGACTGTTAAACTGGTACAGAGGAGTATATAATGGACATTGTTAAGCGTAACAGAGCCAACCTACATTTATTGACAAAATAAGTTGTTAATATCGTTGGAAAGAGCGTAAAAAGAAGAATTTTTCAAAATTGGGCCCCCGATTCAAAAATGTGTACTCACGTTGAAATCAAGCTTATCTATCAGTGAACACTACACGTCATATAGTTTCTACATGGCTCTTGAACTTCGAATCACGTGTTCTCAAAAAACAGATTTTGTTTGTTGGTTCTGTTACACGCTTAACAGTGTCCGTATACTATGAAGTAAGTACTAAGTACATTATAATATTGATTCCAGCTCGTGGGTGATACAACTGAATATACATAGGTACTGGAAGTTAAAAGTGACAAAGTAACGTCAACATAAATAAAGCAGTACTAAATTAGGTAGGTACTTTTCATTAAAAATTCATTTTAAGATATCTTTTATCATCTGATGTAGAAATACGAGAAAATTTACAATTTATTGAAAAAAAAAATCCTTCATCTTACATTACAAGAAAATGTTTATCAGAATGATTTCTAATAGATACCCACGTCATCTAGGGCTAGGTCAGTGATAAGTATAAATGACGTTAATAATTTTATTTTTAGTGAAATACTGTTAACAAACACGAATCATGGTTGAAACTATCAGGTGGAAATAAAGTATGATAAAAATAGCAGATTTAAACGATGCTACTTCATATATGTTGGTGCCGTGTTTTGTAACATTCATATATATTGTTTATTTCACGTTCAATTTAATTTTGCAGGAGAGCTATATAAGTATCAAAGACTCTTATACTACACACTTGAAATAAATTTCATCAACTTTTCTGGTGGTCTTATGTCATTATCTTTTTAATGTTGATAATATGTCCGTCTTGTCACACAAAAAAGTTTAATAATTCATTATATCGTTAAATATTTATTTAATTTTGTAATTATAAAAATAAATAATGGTCATTAAAAAAAAAAAAAAAAAAAAATATGTACAGAAATACGCTTATCATTCCCCTGTAATGTCCTACTAAATGATTGCGAGCTCCAAAAGTGGCTCATTTTTCATCACTCTGTCAAAACTGAAACAAGTTAGATCAATTGTCTGAAAACTTCCATTAACTAAAAGTTCTGATACTGCTCTGCCGACTGCGGGAGACTGCTGCAAACCTACATCAATTATTAAAATTATTTTCAAAAATTAATATTATTCCAAACTTAATATATAGTAGTCTAGTTGAAAAGATACTTCTCAATTATCAAAAGTGATGTGACATTTCCTCTCTTTGTATCTTCATTTAAAATAATCCATTTTGAGATGAGACACTGTCGATATAAAGCTCGACTCGTGTTATTAAGATTCAAAATCCATCACTTTACAAACACAACATTGTAGTCAAATCTGATATAGAATTCGATACCAATTCAATCAAAAAGTCGATATGTCGACTCAACCATTCCATCGAATGCTATATCAAATTCGACCTCAATGTAGGGTTGAAAGAGTGATGGATTTTGCGGTTTGACATTTAAGAGACATGCTATATACCTACCGTGACCGCTGAAGCCTGCTGCAATAAGAAGATTGTGATAAGCCGGATGAAACCCGACAATTCCATTTTGATCGAATTTGTTATATTCATAGAATCCAGCCCAAGCAGACTTCAGCTAAAACAAAATTAATACGCGATTATTGACATTTCTTCAGAATGAGCGCATCAATTTGCAACGGCCTCCACTTTTCATCATTAATATCGGGAAGTATTAAATAGCATGAAATAAAAAGTACCATGGTTGAATGAAATGTGAAGCTACAAAAAAAAAAAAAGTTTGCGATGACGTACATACTCGAGGAGATAAGAGATACTCTGCAAGAGTAAACATGAGCTAAAGGGGGATCCAATTTTCTATAAAAACCTGCATTAAGAAATTTTTCTTAAATACTCTAGAAACGCCATGGGGAGGGGGTCTCTGAGGTAATGCTCGAAAGGGAGGAATCCAGGGCTCGAGCTGAGAGCAAAAAAAAAGGGGAAAGAGGAGAGGGGTGTAAAAATTACCAGTCATTAGGAATTTTTAGACCTATATATTATTTATGCGAATAACCCCATCGAGATCATCAAGGAGTTTCGAACTCCAGGAATTCGTTTTTGATATCAGTTTGGCTCTAAATCTAAAATTGTGGCTTCTGAGGAAGGGGAGGTGGACAACAATGTAGTGAAATACAGTATTTTATTGCTCCAAAATTTGATTTTGACATTAATTTGTGCAAAATTGTAAATTTGTGGTTACTACGCGTATGATGGAAACCTAGAGTTCTAATTTTTCATTTCGGCCGCAGTAATATCGTGTGTCTCTCTTTTCCATTGTGTGTAGAAGGTATTACAATTCCGGGCGTATTTTATTTTATCGTGTAAGTTTTTTCTTCAAACTCTTTTTCTCTGTTTCGTACGCGTTATTGCGCTTGTCATTTATATATTTCGTGCAAACAGCATATTTTTTCGTGAATTCAGCATTACTATTATGGGCTGATAAACGGGTCCCATTAATATCTACCCAGTAGGATAATTATTCTCAGAGCACGCTGAATCCCCGCAAATTCAAGAGACGACGTTTTTTTAAAAACTTTCTGAAGTAATACATAAAATTCTAAAAAAAAAATGTTTGTAATTTTCGGGAAACCTGTAATCAGCCAATTTGAAATATTCTTACTTTTAAAGCTTCAAGCTTAGGAATCCTATGAGCTAACCGAGGCCATAAACACTCCAAAAAGAAATCGTAATCAACATCTAAATTTTCTGTACTTGGCTCTTCTTCTTGCTCCGGTGAGCATCCACAGATATAGTTGTTCGAGAGACCTTCTCGTCTGTAATATTGTAACTTCTTTATTTACTTATCAATTAGCTTTAATTTTATATTCAGTTTGAATTACCTAGATCAGAGTCTAAAATTAGAATCATAGTCTCGATTTCTCTAAATACATTAGATAATTAAGTTAGTATTGCAAGAGAAATAAAATAGGTACTGCATTAAGTACATAAATACTACGATGCTACCTCACATATAACCCAGAAGGATCAATAACCATTGGTGATCTCATTTCCACCCCATCTGAAGTTTCAAAACAATACACATAGCGTTTCCTGAAAATTAATTTTGTAAGCTTCATAATTTATTAATAACTGAATTGAGATAAATTATAGGAGTTGGATAAAGCTACAGTACCTGGGCTCTATTGGAATCTCAAAATGGAACAACCCAGTATTCTTCTGATCTAAATTTAATAATTCTTTAGCCAATTTACCAGTACCAGCACCAGCTGCTAAGACACATGTCCCAAATTGAATATTTTCAATCTTGCCGTCAGATTTCTTAATCTGAGGGTTACATCAAGAATAAAAAATAAATAAATAAAACGTTTGTACTCATCGCGATTACTCGATGCAATATGAACACTCTGCCTAAGTAAATATCTAATGTGTATATATCATGTTTGTATTACCACAACTTGATTCAATCTCTTTCGATCTTCGGGAAAATTATCAGGAAAGTCACTGTTCACATCGCAGATTGTAAACTCTTGTGGTGTAGCTTCTAAGAAACAGGCCCCTAATTTTTTGGCCCGATTTTTCATTGCGGTCAGCAAAATCCATGGATCAAACCTGCCCAATGTTAATAGTTTTTAAATACGTATTTTGTACAATAGCCCCCAGTTATAATAGGTTAGATGTATCTATAAGTATTGCGTGAGCATTGCGTGGTATCAGTACTATACATACCAGCCTTCATTTTTTTGGCCACAACAGCCCAATTTTAACCCTTCAGTGTTGAGCCAAGGAAATTTTTCTTTCAATTCGCAAGCAGTAAGTAATATGCTATGACTACCCCAACGCCTAGATTATTTTAACGGCATTACATTAGTTGAAAATGTTACATATATCGTGACGCATTTCACTTTGAAACAGAAAATAAATTTCAGTTAACTCAGTAGTGAACGCAAGCATCGTATTAAGTCTCGCACGACGAGCTTAACCCAGACCTTGCTTGTCGACCTACGTTTTCCATTTTTTTACATCATACAAAAATATTTTGGACGCCTCTGTACAAATATGTTAATAATATTAGATATTCTTAATTATACCTACAATTGATTCTTATGATTCCTTTCTAATATTTCACTGCCCTTTTCAGTAGCGAGCATAAGGTAACCAAAAGGTTTGAACTGAACGTCGACTGCGTCTTCTTCGGTGGTCGATAAATAGTGATTTATATTTTGTATGAAATCGGATCCAAATAAAGATAGTTCTACATTTTTCTGCAAAGTAAATTGTTGTCGAACTCCTCCCGCTGAAAGCACTGTTGAGGCTTCTTTGTACTGAAAAAAATATTGAAAATTGTATCAATTAAAGTATTTTAAATCGAAACAGTATAGAGGTACTATACAAGTATCTAGGTAAGTACCTATCTTGATTTACCGTTAAATCTTTATCAATAACGAGAACACTTATCGCTGACCCAGCTTTTTGCTTCAGCCAGAATGCAATGGACGAGCCAATTGCCCCCGCGCCGATGATGACCACATCAAATCTTGAAAGAAATTGCGAGTTTTGAGGCCTAGGCATCGTGCAACTCGTCGCATCCAATTCTGATGTGCCTAAACTATTTTGAGAATATTTCCTTTGCACATAGTTGAAAAGGTTTTTGTAATTTGAGAGAAACCTTTGCGAGTTCACGAGAGAGTTTTTAAAATTAGCAAGCATTTTTAGTAAGAAGTTGAAGAATGTAGGTATTCACGATTCACGCGACTGCCCAGTTTGGTTAGCGATGTACACGCATTAATACTTAAGAACTCAAATTGTACTGAGTTGATGAGAATTCCTGTACTACTGTCTATCAGTAGTAATTTTAAGAAGGTGAGAATGAGATTATAACTATGTGCTCTCTGTGCTGGCGATCACATGGCAATACGTAATCTCCTGCGTAGTACTTGTATTCTTTGATCGATCTCATAACATGCATACTTATCGTGTTTTCTTGAAAATGTTAATATTAAGTATCATTTTCACTACTGACAGACCGTAGCTAAGCGATGAGTACAAATCCTTCATGAAACGTGTATTAACTTCTCATCTGTTCCTGCAAATGATTATTTATAGAAGAAAGGGGGACAGCGAAAATTAGCGGATCAATACGGATATACAATAAAGTAACACTTATCTCCTTAATACCTATTCCCTCCTCGTCAACTTGTAAACAACATAATAGTTTCAGTCTCCATTTTATCATAAAACATTGTATTACAGTGATAAAATCTGTGCATCTCTCTCGTGAATCGTGGTATCTCTTTTGATTGTACTCAGCACAGGCAACCTATTACGGCAATTATGTACATCATACGTAGAGCATGCGCGGGCTTTTCGGGGGGGGGGGAGGATGGGCGAAGCCTCTCTAGGAGGTCGACTTATTCCACTAGGCAAGTTCGAAAATTCATTAAACTATCTTATTAAAGAACCATAAAATCTATTATTAAGTAGCTACAAATTTATGATTTAGAAGTTAAATGTTAAAAATCCTACGGTTGGGAATTAAAACAAGGGTAGCCCCTTCCCCTCCTCAGACCTTATATCCGGTCGGCTTATGCAGTCAATCAACGGAAAAAGCTTGACAACAATCTCGTTTCCATTAACTGAGACGTTGACGGTTGAGGGCCACACGGCATCACAGGCCACTAACACAGAAACATGGACAAGGTCGTTAAAACTGGCAATGTAAGATTACAAATCTGTCTCAAAAATTACAACATATTTCAATGTTTGAATATCAAAAATTCGTTTTGAAAAAGAAAAAAAAAAATCTTGTTTTGATCCCTTTAGGGCCAGTATTATAAAACGTGGTTAAGAGTTAACTGGTGGTTCAAATGCGAATCTGCCAATCCAGTATTAGGATTCGCATTTTAACCCCCGGCTAATTTTTAACAAGTCTTATAATATTGTTACTGGCCCTTAATGTGTAGATCACGATTTTATACGATTTTTCAGACCTTCATCAATCAAATCATTCGAAAATTTAAAAAAAAAAAAGGGAAACAAGATTTTTAAATTATAGGGGAAAGCAATCTGAATGCCAGGTCAGCACGAAAGGGGTGGCATGTCACCCCCTCCACCCTATTTGTGGCAATTATTCCTAAAAGTTGGTGAATTTCAAAACGGAAAAATTATAAGTGGATGAGATGATATTTTTCAATACTTCTATTTTGAATAGAAATGTGACAACTTTTTTTCCAAAGATAAACTAGTAGTTTCACATTGTTTTACACGCTGATTCCAAATCTGTACTTAACTATGTTCCAACAGTTCCTTCTTACTTACTAATCCTTCGTAATTGGCCAATAAAATAAAAATTCAATAAAATACTGTTTTGTAAAAAGAAACGAAAAAAACTGATTTGTAATTTAAAGATTAAATTTATATTTAGCTCGTAAAACTAATCTGGAATCACAATAGGTGGCTAACGTTGAATTTTGGTTCTTCTACAGACAGTGAAGAGGAAAAGAATAAATTTAGAAAATTTTACAGTGAAATTCCACAATTTAAAAGGTAAGTACAGATTGCAAGTTTAACGTGAGAAATCGAGCTAAAAAAGTAAGTCTGTATTGGTACAAAAAGGCTACGGCTACCACCTCAACCTTTCTAAGAATCTCCCTCCCAAAAAGAAAACAACTGAAAAATTAGACGAGTGAAATAACTTTCAGAATTATTTTGATACAGCGGAACCCCGGTTATCCGAACTAATTGGGGAATTGGGTGCTTCAGATAATCAAAAATTCGCTCAGATAATACGGACTTTTTTACAATCTATTATAAATAAAGGCAAAAAGAATCGCATTATGTAATACAAAAATGATTAGAAAAATGACGTAGAAAAAGGTACAGTAAATACTTCGGCTATTAAAAAAATGAAAAATTGAAAGGATTCATTTTTTTCCAAAAATAGTCCTGTGATTTTTGTGCAACATTTGTGACTCGTTTTCTGGTTGCATTGTCTCTCCATTTTTCAACATCATGACGTCCGCAAACGAGGTTCAGATAACATGGTAAATGTTCGGATATAACCGGGGTTCCAGACTGTACTTGCAAAAGCCCACTCCAGATCGACTGTTTACGCTAACGTAAATCCGCCTTTTTAAAAATAAGTTAGCATTGTTTGGATACTTGTCACCTCCCACCCCCACGAACCCCCCCCCCCTTCCAGGCCCACTATTTGCGCTTATGTAAATCTGTCTTTAAGAATAAGATTTTCTTTTATATAAAATGGAATTTTTCTAAGATTAAGTTTTCTTTGCTACCCTACCTCAGTTTCAAAAATGTTCCTGAAATTTTATTTTAAATGTAGGCGCGACTTTTTATTTTTAAGAGCATTAAGAATTTCATTTATGCTTTTAGGGCACGTTTTAGTGTTGGTTGTCTCATCTTTTTCTACAAAATCGTTACTAGCATATAAGCGATTTTTGAAAGATTCTCATACAAATTTTATAATGATAGGAAGATAAAATTCAAGGCCCCAACGGTACAGGCTAATATTGTTCACAAAATTTGAAAAATCCTAATGTTACCCATATTAAGGAAAAGTTTTGGAGAGTAGCTCGATTAAAGTTCAAAAATTTTTAAGATAAGGCAAACCTTTATATAAATTAATATAAAATTAATAGTTTCTAAAACTGATTAAAATTTGAGGAAACTTAGAACAAAGGGATCTCAGAAGGAAGGAAACTTAGACTCCCTGAATGTCCTAGTGGCCCTCCAAGAGAATTGCATTTTCCCTCAATTCTTGTCAGTGCCAGCGATCTTTCATTTTTCTGATCTGGTGCAAATACAAAACCTCTAAATAAGAAACCCTGGAACACCCCCCCCCCCCCAAGAAAATTGAAACACAAATAACATCCAATTAGTACCGATAAGTTTTAAGAATTTGAATTTTTTTTAAATGTGGAACACCCAGCCTAGTGCACCGGCCCTGATTCTTATCCTTTCTAGAACAATAATCAAATGTTACGGACTTATTCGAAGATTAAAGAAAAAAATTTTTCACTCAGCGCGCTGTGTAAGAATTATAAAATTCGATCAGCAACAAAAAAAGCTTAAGAAAAAGATGTATGTATTCGGGGAATTTCCATTGATTGAATTCGGCCCCTTTTTCACAAAATATAAAATCATAATTTCCAGTTGTAAACATGAGCGATGTACGGCCATTTAATCATGGTAGCCGTTCTCAGTAGATTTGATTTCGCACATTTCAAAGTTGCCCTTTTCACTTTAATTTACGGGGTATTCTACCGCCCTCTCAGAAAACTACGTGAGTGCTCTGACCCCGCTCATCTGCGGAAGTAGACGAAAATTTCAAGTTACTTAGAATTTATAGAGGCACTTGGTGTAAAATGACGCAAAAATATTTTCGTTTAGCTGTCGCTCGTTCAGTTGTGATCCGTTTGCTTCGAAACAAAAACCAGAAAATAGAGCATGAAGTTCTCTTCAAAATGGCCGCACTGAAATCAGAAAAGCATAGTTATAGAGTTCAAGATTATAAGTGTGTCACATTGCAACATATGTGTATCAGTTTACAACATTCATGTCGTAAAATGACGCCGCATTTTCGCAATGTGACACAAGATAAAAATGTAGTCGAAAACATTCCGAAAATCTTTAATCTTCATTTACAAAACATTGTCAACTATATTTACGTGTAACAAAAAACGGTGGTATGTCTAACCTAAGTGGTATAACTTTTGATATGACCCGTTTTCTTTTCATTCAGGCCATGTCATCTTTGACAAAAGATATACAAATTTATTGCAGCCGATTGTTCTTTGCATAAATGTTGTAAAGTAAACTCTGTCAAGTATATATTATTATGTGTCACTTTACAACATGCATTAGTAGCGTAACTACTCATTCCTTCTGGGGGGGAGGGGGGTGTTGAAATCATAGAATAAGAAGTAGGTATATTTTTTCACCAAGTTCAAAAAAAGAAACCAACTGGTGAAGTAAAAAGAATCGTTCAAATAAGCAAAAAAAAAAAATCGAATGGTCGATTATGAGATCACAAATATTTTCCGGAAAAAATTTTACCTACTTTTAAAGGGTTCTGGGGGGTGTCTCTAAATCCCCCATCCCTGTATTTACGCCACTGTGCATTACCACACACTGGAGCTCATATATTTCATTTAAAACTTGATTATATTCTAAAATCCATAGTAGGTATCATTCGTTTCGGCTTCAGTAGAGCCAATACAATGAGATATGATATCAATTACTTCTCCTAGAAATAGTATGCTCAAACTCAAACTCAAAAAATAATAATAATAAATAAATAAAATTTTTAAAAAGACGCAATTTTTAATGCAAACTTTTTCTTTTTGAAAACAAATTTCTTCCTATTAAGTAATGGAAATGAAATCGATTTCCCCAAGTTTAGAATATTCGGAAATCCGGATCATTATTCAAGGTATATGTTGATAGTTGATACCTACATATAACTGCTGTAAATTTCTGGCAGATAGCACTAATTGAATGGGAGATCGGTCAGTATGTCGGGTCATTTTACACCATGTGTCACAATACACGAAGAGTGCTCCTAACTCATGAATAGGGCTAGGATTTTTATGCACTAAAAACCGAAAATATGCGCAATAAATATACGTTAAAAAATATCAAAATATGCAAAAATATGCGCTATAAAATCGCACCCTCATGGGTATCGAAATGTAGGCCCTTTTCGGAGCACTACAATAAGAGCCATTCGTTTTAACGTTTATTTCATTAAATCATCAAAATACAAAGAATTCTTTCATTTCCAAATAATCGCAATTGCAGTTTGCAGCTTCGCAGTTTAAAGCCTGGAATAAGCTTTTATGTAGGAAAAAAAACCTTAAACGTGACTATCGATAGGTTTTTTTTTCTTGTCTCTAATTTTCTAGTCTTCTTCCAGCAGCTTACAGCAAAGAACAAACACCCTGTTACTTGTGTTTTATTTATTTATTTATGTTTGTTTTGTTTTGTTTTTTTTTTTAGAAAATTGTAAAAATTTTGTCAATAGAAGTGATTTTTGACCAGTTTTTGGGAAAATATGCGCTAACAACCTCACATATGCGGCAAAGCGGCAAATATGCGGTATTCGGCTATTTTTCAGCGAAAATATGCATTTTTATGCATTTATGGCCTAAATATGCAAAAGTATGCGCTATAAACTTTTGCATACGGATTCAGAATTTCATGATTCGCTAAGATAATGTGGATATGCGCTATATCTAGTATTACGAGAACAAATATGCATTTACATAAAAATCCTAGCCTTACTCATGAATGTGACCTGTGCTGAAGAAACATGCCTTTTAGCTTTGAAAAAATCAATTTTCGTTTTGATATTGATTCTTGTTCTATTTTTTTTTTCAATGCTCTTTCACGTGATCAACTCAGAAATCGCCTACAATCCACCATTTTGACGCTACAGTGCTCAGAAACGACGGAATGACATATTGCTCGAAATCGAGCTAATTATCTTTAAGTTGCTCTCCTGAGAAAAAAACTTTTCGAAACTAAGGCATGTTTCTTCAGCATGGGTCACAAATATCTAAATAACTTGAAGTTCTTGTAGTATTTGGACGAGCAAAAGGGACGTATAGGCAACTTTTGTTAACAAAATAAATTATTAAGATCGTTGGAAAGAGCGTAAAAAGTAGAATTTTTCAAAATTGAGCCAATGATACAAAAATATGTACCCACACTAAAAAAAGCTTATAAGTAAACGCTATGTCCGTAAACCGGCATTATAGGTAATTGGCTTTTAAATGTTACGTGTTCTCAAAAAACAGATTTTGTCGCGTAAGTCCCTTTTGCTAAACAGCGTCCATTTAGGTACCGCTATAAATTGTGTAATTAGCGTTTTGATGATAAACTATTAACATTAAACCACAGAAAATATGAAATTTGTTATTTTTAGCATAATGCAACATGCACATAATGTTTAGTACCATTTGGAAAGGGAAAAATTTAACCCATTCGGTAGTATTTTTTACAGGGTCTTATCTGGAATAGTGAAATTTTTTTCGCGATGTTACCAATCTGTAAGCATGTTCTTTAAACAGGATGTTATCGGTAACATCGCGAAAAAAAAATGTCAATAATACGAGTAGTATACTACTCCAGAACACCGAAGTCATTTCATTCTCTAAATACATACAACTCCGGCAGATGCCCACTCTTGAATCTTGAATCACCTTTCACCTCCCATCGCCATCATCATTATACTATCAGCAGACCAGAAATTCGTTAGAAATACCTCTTCTTATCAGTTGCAGGAAAGCCGGCAAAATGATAAAATGATGACTGTATTCTCCAATTCTCCTTTGAATATATAGTATTAGGTATTCTCGAGATCATGATTATGGACCATTTCCGAACTGGCTTTCCCCCGTTATGCAATTGTTCCTTCAGTTAAATCTGCGAAAAAAATGATTGTGAACAACAAACAGTGAACGGTACATGTAGTTTTGTACTATTCTGATAGTGTAATGAGTCACGACCTTGTGATTTCGTTGATGAGTACGTACTTGAAGTTCCCCAATTTATTTCCATGATGCCATTTAATGAGTTGGTTACTCCCTAAGTGTTCGGTACTATCAAAGTTAATAACTAGTGTCCCAGTAACAGGTGTTCGGAAAGTAATTTCTAGACAGAAAATCATGGGTATTTCAGAAGAGCATCCGTTTTCGAAAGATTTTCTTTTCAGACAAGTAAGAGCTTATTTTTCTAGTAAGTACGATGTTTTTGATCAGGATAATTATCCCAATTACGTTTTATAACATTTTCGATCATTTTAGTTGTTTGATCGTGACAGTTGCACGTACACTTACCTGTTGGCCGATACGAATTCCAAAGAGGCAGTCATTATTGATCCAGTCTTGGAGCTAGCTGAACGAGATGCTGGAATAATCAAACAGTTGGAATTAAATCTACTCTATTGCAGTAAGTGAACTCTAACCATACAAATTTAGTTTTCAACCACATCAGCAGATTTCATGAACACTGTGTTTGCCCAGTGAATACACACATGCATGCTGATCACATTACTGGAACTGGAATGCTGAAAAGATTGCTTCCCGGCTGTCGAAGTGTGATATCACGTGCTAGTGGTGCAAAAGCGGATATTCTGTTGGATCCTGGCTGTGAAATCAACTTTGGTAAACACAAATTGCTTGCCAGACCTACTCCAGGACATACCAACGGTAATTCTGATCAATTCTTATTTATATTCCGTCAGTAAAATCACGAGTAACATGTTCGGATCGAAAGATATATTTCATCTTCACTTTTCATATTTCTTTAAAACTGGAAAGAAGATACAATGCCTCGACAACTCGGCCAAAGTTGAATGATTCTTACCGTTTGCAGTTGGTTTGTATGGTGTAATTTTATTCTCAGGTTGCATGATCTACGTCAGTCACGAACAAGGAATTGTATTTACCGGCGATACTCTCCTTATTCGCGGATGCGGTCGCACTGATTTTCAAGAAGGGGATCCTGCAACATTGTATCATTCCGTACACCAAGAGATTTTCACTTTGCCTGAAAACTTCAAATTATATCCAGCTCATGATTACAAAGGTACCTAAGCGTTTTATTGTACATTATTATATTTTGTTTCAACTTACACCTTTATAAAAATGGTTTGTGTATTGTATTTCGTTTCAACTTACACTGATGTCATATTTCAGGTCAAACTGTAACCACTGTGTGGGAAGAAAAATTGTATAATGCCAGACTAACCAAATCCCTCGAAGAATTCATTAACATTATGAACAACTTGAACCTCGCCTATCCGAAGAAAATGGGTTAGATTCTTCGAATATTGATGGGAATTGATGGAGATATTGTTAACTTTTACACAGAGCCGTAGCAATGGCCGTAGTTTTAGAAGTTCAAATCAGGGGTGCCGTGAGACTACTTTCTTGAAGATAATTCTTCATATTAATTTTAGGGAGGGGTGGGGTTGCTTTTGCCAGAAAGAACCCAAATTACTGTTTCTCTTTTCTAATTTTACTCTCAACCCGAGCCGTGGAATCCGCCCTTTCGAGCATTACTTCAGAGAGTCGGGTAGGCTGTTAGGGCTGTCTTAGTCCTCTTCTCATCTTGCCGAAAAACCGGCCTAGGTCGAAATGTAGCGAATTGCTACGTGGGCTCGAACCTGGGACCTCCGGATTCTGAGACCAGTGCGCTATCCACTCGGCCAACCAGACCCCTCCCACCCAAATTACTATTAAGAAAGAAAAGGAAGGAAAAAAAAGTGACATACATCAACAATAAGTTATTTTAAAGAAAAAGTCTGAAGAAATACAACGATAAAATTTTGATGTAGGTACCTAAAATCATTAACTAAAAATGATAGGAATTTAACACACTGATAGCGTGAAAGAAAAACTTCAACTTTAATTGTTCAATTTTGATGGTCAGTAATATTCTTAATTCTTCTAGAAGTACGAGAAATTGTAATGCAGTATAATGCGATCCATTGAAAGGGTCGCTGACCTATCACGTACATTTATTTAGAATTTAAAACAGAACTTAGGGTTGAAGATAGGAAGGGGGCTTGAAATTATTTCGAAGGCGGCTTTTTTTCATGACAGCACTTCTGCAAATCTCTTCCTTATGTGAAAATAATGAACTTTATCACTTAAATTTGCCAAAAATTGAAAAACTATTTGCTCGTAAATACGTTTTTTCAACTTTTTCAATTTAAAACACTACGGCACTGCTTACACGAGACTCTCTATCAAAAAGATTATAATTGATTACATTCTTTCTGAAAGAGTAAAATACCTCAAGGGTTTTATGTTGCATACCTACTTGAAATTCATAGTTGAAAGTTCAAATTAGTTATGTGCTATGACCGGATTAATGAATTTAATATTCATTCAATTTCAGATGTAGCTGTCCCAGCAAATAAAGTTTGCGGTATCCAAGAGTGATACTAAAAACGAATACGGAATGGTTTTCACGTAGAACAGAAGTAATAAATCTAGTTCATTATTATATTTTGTACATTCTCATCTGCAGATGACATTCAAAAACAACTGACTTATAAGTCTCTATTATAACCGTGTATTTTATAGCTTCAACTTTTCAAAAGCTTGTTCTTTTTTCTTTTCTTTTTTCATAATACATATTATCGTAAACGATATGAAATCATTTCAACATTTGTATTTTTAAAATAAAATATAATTTGACATTGAAGGTCAAAATTGGGTACTTTATTGAAATGCGTCCGAATTGTTCGAAAGCATTACAATTAGCACTTAAAAGATTGAAAAAATGTCGTGCGGGGTACTGATGAATTTAATAACACCAACGACAAGTACTATGTTAATTAGATAAAGAGAGTATGCGTGACACCACGAATTGTTCTTTTACATTCATTTTGTAGACGCCTCAGTTGCACGAACTGCTAAAACCCAAATAAAGTGCAATTATAGTTTCAACTTTTCTGTGTACAGTGAATCGGAAGACATCCTGCAATGCGTTACAAGTTTATTCATTCATTTGCAGTACTTTCAATAATATCATTTACTACTTCTGTTTTATTGGATCATGTTAACGAAACGGTACAAGACTTGCCAACCAGAAACAACACGATGAGAATGAAACTAGAAAACAACGATGAAATGCGAGAGGCATCAAACAAAACCATGAAACTCTCAATGCTTCCTATTCTCTCTACAAAAACAGGTAAGAATAAAAACAGCAAAATAATTAATGAATCAGGTGATGATTAAAGGCCGAAGGGGTATGTACTATGTAGTTAATCACACTTGGCTATTCATTTGAATTGTAATTTAAGGGTGCTACTGCTGAAATTGTACGCTTATATTTGCACAGGATCGTACGTTGACAAAAAAACTCAGACCCAGGAAGAAAACATCAAAAAACAAAAAGAAAGAAAAAGCTGTGTAACAATTTTTCTCAGGTTCTTCTCAGAAATCTCGATTTTGCTCTCGAAGACCCCAAAAAATCAAACTTCAAAAAAAATTCAGACTATGAAAAATTCAGGCCCCCAAAAAAGTTCGAGCCTGGGTGGAATTTCTTCTTACCGGCCTGGATTTGCACATCTACAATAGACTATGGTTTTTTTGGTAATGGCTATCTTTCAACAAGAACTGAATGAGTAGACTATAGACCTGAACATCACTGAAATGACCAGTATCGTGGACGTATATACAATTTCTAGAAGTCATATGTATATATCTCGATGATTGCGCATCGGTTATTTTCAAATGAATTTAGCAACGTGGATGACCCACTTAAATATTATATTTTATTTCTTTGGAGTTGATCTTTGAAACTCACATTAAAATTTTATTCAAGAGTAAGTAATAACAGGATTTAACTTGATTCTGTTTAACCATTTAGCAGTCATAAAGATGAAAGCGCCGTCTTTGATCCCAATTAACTGTACATCAGCATCGGATTGTGAAGATATTAGAATGGTTTGCAGAAATAACACTTGCGCTTGTTCCAGGTAAGGGGAAATTTATTTTACCTTTTCTTCTTTTGATTTCAATATTCAATAACATTCTTAATCAGCAAAAATCTCATCATATGGCATGGAGACTGCGCGTGGCTATGTGACTGATCAACTGTACAATCGCAGATGGTTGTCAATAAGAAATACTTCGGAGTGGTCAAAATTCTTAACAGACTACCTCATTTGAGAGCTTCATTTTTTCGTGTCACAATGGCATCACATTTTGGATATTGGAATTGTGTAAATTATTTCAGTGAATGCGGTATTTTTCAAATATATCGAATATTATTAACAATATATGGTTTATAAATTCAAGTAATATTATATTGAACAGTAAAAGACAGCTGTTTATTACTCCTAGATTTCACGATCACTCAGGATACCGATGTGTTGCCAATATAACGAAGATATACAACTGGTTGAGGAAAACTATTAGCAATGAATCAGGTACAAAATTTTGTATTTATCAATACTCGGCCACCTAGGTCTACTGTCTGGGCTCTACCAGCTTTAATTTACTATTAGAAACTTATTCTCGGTACAATAAATACTCTACTTCATTTTTGAATGCCTTAGCAAAGCTATTATAGAGTAAAAATTATACATACCTACGTACAACCCAAACCATGAAATTTGGGTGATTATTTCGGGGGTGAAAATGCAAAATATCTATTATCAGGTACATAAGGAAATCACGTGAAAGTTTTTCAACATATACCACCCCTAAATTGATAAATTCAAGTCTACTTCTATATATACATATGTTCCCAATTGGGGCATGAAGTCAGAATAGGGGGCACTCGCAACTGTCAATTAATCTACACTAATGAAAATTATCTATGTACCTACTTACTCAATGCTGAATTTTCATTACCAGAATCCGTATCACAGCCTATTGCGTTCACCGAAAAACAGACGGAACCGTTTACGATTTTGATCCCCAGTTGGAGTAGTAAGTCTCATTCTGTTGATTAATAGTAAATTCTTGGCAAACTATGCATTTCAGGTACCTGCATCCACATGGTAGGTATATTCTAATCAATCGTTAAAATACCTGATAAGAAGAATGTTCAAATTTCCGTTTTGACATTGTAACAAGCAAATTATAAATCCACATTTTTTCCTCATGACATCAAAAAATCTCAGATCAACTATCATTTAAGGGTCCAAGTCCAACTCTACGCACCACAATGGCTATTTGATCAACTGAACATTTTGGAAGCAGCAAACGTTGTGAACAGGCCTTCATCAGCACCAGGGACTGAAAGCTAGCTAATAGCCAATAGCTAATAGCTGATAGCTTTTAACATTTTCCTCTAAGCTGATAGCTAGCTAAAAGTTATTGAAAATCTGCACATTAAGCAATAGCCAGCTAATAGCCGACATTTGAATGGCTTTTTGGGCTTTTTTTGACGTTATCAATACTGTCTTTGGAAAGGTACTTAAAATCAGGTGAGATAAGCCGAGGGAAAACCATCGCGTTCAAATTTCAAAATGTCAAAATATGGGTGTGTGTATGGTCAATCTAATCGAAAATTCTCTCTCTCTCGGAGAAAATTTAAACTACCAGTGTTGTCAAGTTACAAACTTGAAATAGAGAACTAACACTGAACCCGGTTTGCCGAGCTTGTGGTCAAAACAGGATACTTAGATGGAAAATAAATACCGAGAATTAAAAAAAAAAAACACTACAAAACAGGAACGTTAAATTTCAGGGCTCACACTCAAACTAAGCAGCTAAATCGCACATTTTGGGTGAATATAAACTGCACAACTTCTTGCATTGGCGTTTTTTTTGAAAATAGAGTGACCGACTATATCTATGCTGAAATTTCACTAGAGTGCTTCTTGATACGAGCTCTCGTATTAGAAACGTATTTAAACAAGTTTCAACAGATCTTTCATTAATACAGCAATTCAATTACATTCGATTATATTCGCCCCAACCAATATTCGATAGACTTTCAACTAAATATTTTGTGTATGTCCAGAGGATTTCTCACACCAACATCAAAGCAATACTGATCCACGGAGCTACGTAGTTCCCTCGTAAAAGAAATGGGAGCAATATTCGATTACCGTTTGAACTCCTGATGGGATGTGGAATGAAATGTAAAAAACGTTCGGGAAGCTACACAAAAACACGCCCAATAACAAACACATAATATAAGGAAGTTGAGTAATCAAAATCGATCTACCGAGAGTGAATCAAAAACCAATAACTCGGGATTCAATCCGATCTGCTGCTAAAGCCTTAGATCCGTCAAATATTCTAACTAGAATGTCTCCATTGGCCTACTACGTTTATGCAGGGCAACATTGTCGACAAAATCATCAAAATTTTGAATCATTTTCTCTATCAGTTGTTACCAAACTAATAATTATTGTATACTTCTTATTGTTCATGCAACAGAATACGGCGGATCGGAGACTGTTGGATTAGGTGTTATACCTCCAGTACTGTGGCCCGTAAGTTTCTGTATTATTCTGATGTTCATAATTTATTCAGCAATAATTTTCAATTATATTTGAATTTACTGGTGTCATTTATTCGAATGAGTATGTCTTTATTTATAGATAAATTTATGTTCACTTTGAAATTTTCAAGATTATCTGAAGAATAAAATTTTTTAACACATGGACCGCCTGGTCTGTTGAATTATTCATGCTCGTCCTCATAGTAAATCCAATTTTATGTAAAAATTAAAGACTTATTTATCTTTAATCTGCTACATTGGTCTTAAGGAACATCAATTTTCATTACTGCCCGACGCGACTGATTTTGATATCTACTTCATTGTCATCAAGAAACTGCGGTCTAGAACATTTCAAATCTTCAAACTACACTGTATTGTATTCTTCGTCAGTACTCAAAAATCCATTACTACACCAATGTCCGAACAAAAAGAAAAAATTGAAACACCAAGACTACACGTTACCTTTATTCGATTTAAAAAAAAAAATTACTGTGTATAATCCACACGTTAATATAACAGGCGTTAACTTACAAATTTAACCATTAAAAACTAGTTTGTACTATTGTCTCAGTCTTTACTGTTGATATAGCATTGAAAAACTTATAAATAGTTATGGTATTAAATATAACCGAGCGGTTGGTTAAACAAATTTCTAAAACTTCAAGGAATTTCATGAGCAAAATTCAGTCGAACGCATTCGATCAATACTTATACGTTCATCATTGAACGAGCTTTTACAACAATGAACTTCTCTCCTTGAGTATCTCGCCAATAGTGATGGACGTAGATGAAAATGGGGGCGAGGGAGGGGGCGGAAATCGAAAACATGATATTTTTCAGCCAACCACTTACATAGTATATGAGACTATACTACACGACATATCAAATGTCACTGAGGAAATATTGCCGGGGAAAACGATCAATACTATCTTTTTTTTTTTTTTTTTCCAAACCACTGAAAAAAAATATCGACACTATGAATGTCTTTTTTTCTACTCACATGGATGAACTGATATATGAAAAATCCGAACATCGCCCATCACTATTCGCCAGGAAAATACCACGTAATAATGCCTCTAAGGGGTTTAACGTCTCTTCTAAACTGGAGAGCGTTAGAAGTATTGTTTTTGGTATATGCAACAATAAAAACCAACATAGATTAGCTTATCGTTACAAAACGTCGAATAACACTAGGGTAGATGTAATTTTGAAGACACTCAACCAGTTGAGGTAGTATAGGTCAGCAATAAACTTTGAAATTAAAAGAATAAAGGAATACACACAAATAAGTTATAATGTACATCTTAACAATACAGACAGGCACAGAGGATGGTCTTTTTCATTTCCGTTGAAGGGATGAAGCTGACATTACAAATGACAGGTCAACATTGTACAGGGCTACACATAGCAGTTATATCCGTTATTTACTTCGTTCACGTGTGACACGAGCTCGATAATTTGTACTGTAGAAAACTAACATAGGACAGAATGTACCTATTTTCATACCGGGAACTAATAATAATAATAGTAATTGTAATAATAGTAATTGTAATAATAATATGTAATGTAATGTACCTAAAAAGTAGGTAATCAAAATGATTGGTAACGAAAAGCGGAGGAAAACTGGAAAATACGGATAGGTAGACAATTATTCCTTAAAAATACACTGATGAGACATCGAAATGTTTTGCGAGTTACGATACAATATAACACCAAGAAACTGAAACTAAACTACGCCATGATAATGAAAAATTCAAAACAGCACTTGAGTTGTTAGGTTCTTCATTGTCAGCAATTCTATTACAATGTAAATTTTGAATAAAGGAATACAACTGACCAAAAAGTAGAAAATAAGAACTGTTGAAGAGAAAACCTCTTGTTGTTTGACTAAAATATCTACTCATCTTAAGACTCCCCGAAAACACACTCGGTACAGGTGATATTAATATAATCATAGACTCATCTTCCACTAATATTATGATGTCCAGATAAGCAAGATATAAGTGATAAGATGTATACAACCTATCAGTAGTAAGTTTAATATTTGATGATACTAGTTAGCATGCTGATGTGATTATAGCTTTTGGCCTTTATAATTTATTATTCAAATTATATCAAATTCAACATTAATCTCAACCAAATTACTAGAAGTGCGTTGTAATAATGATAAAACACTGCAGATTTCCTGATAGGTATGTCTTATGATCTCTTATCAAGGTTTCCATGGTAAGTATCATGAATGGTATTGGTACGAAATTATCATTAGCTTATACTTAAAACCATTCATTTATTCGTTTCCCATTCATCCGGCCCATCTCTGCTCACATGTCCACAGATTACAGAAAATGAGATTCAAAGTAATTATTAACGGATCACGGGAAGTCGTATTTGAATCTAGCAAACTTGTGACCGAGAACGAGGCAGCAGAGCCTGTGTTCGCTTAATGACAACTCTCAAAACTTAAAAAATTCCCAGCACAATTTCACCGAATAATTCCTGATTTACCAAAAATCCCGAACAAGCCCAGAAAAATACGACCGAAAAGCCCTCACCCCGTTCAGCAAGCCTCGGTTCAAATCAAAGATCATCGATTTTAAGTAGGATCCAGTCAGTGATTTCTCGATTACAAGATTCATATTGGTGCCACCCGTGTTGGTAATTTACTCTTCCAAATTAACAATTGTTGCTTTACACAGGGTTGCCAACTAGTCGCCTTTGGAGTGGCAAACATGTTTCTTACAGAACTTGGCCGCTCACCACTACGGGTATGTCTAAGGATGCCTTTACACATGTAGACCTCAATAAACACAGTTAATTTCAAAGTCTTACTTTCCGCTGCTTTCATCTTGATATGTCGTACAGGTGGCTCAACATTGCTATTATCAAACATTTCTCGTGACTTTTCAGAAATTTTGTCCACATTTTTCAAGTTGAACATTGAATACTAATGAGAATTATAAGCGCAAAAAAATAAAAAGGTCTTTCGCATTATTTTATGCAAGAGGTTGCTAATCCCCTTTTCACTAGTTGGCAAGTATGCACTTATACTTCTTTCCACTGAACACTGTGGCTCAGTGATCAGAGAAATAACTCAGCTGTTCCGTAGGTCAGAAATAGATATGCACATTGAATGAATAAAAACATGGAAGTGGAAACTTTGATAAGAGCTGATAGTACCCCCATCAAAAACTTTCCTGGTAATAGTTCGAACGCTCAGGGATGCACTCATGGCATATAACGTAATATTGTACAAACGGAATTTTAGCCCAGTTGCCCATATTGATACTGCAATGCCTTATATCATAATTCCAAACTGAGGTTATAAAAAGAACTTGAAGACTAGAAACTGGTTCAGATATAATCCGAGTAAAAACAGCTTTCGCCAATAGCGATGAAATATGCATCATTTTACACGTAAAGGGCCCATGAACGTTTTCAGTTCCTGACACACGGCCGATTTTGCGTTCTAATACCGAATTTTGCGACAGCTAAATTTCAATGCAGTTCGAAGCTGCATTTTTTAAAACTAAAATTCATCGGAAATACCGCTTTCCATTGTCGATATATGACGTCATCAAGCATTTTGAAGTTACACGGCTCCGAATGTGCTCCAAATGAACGTTATTTTATCCAGTATGTGAAGCAGGTTTTTCCTCCATTTCGACCAAATTGACCTTTCAAGCGTCGAATGATACATATAACATACAACATGCGAAGAGTATCATGTAAAACAGATTTCCATTTTGAATCACATTTTTCGAATTCACACTAGCACTCTAACGAGTACCGACTATTTATTCTCTGGAATAGAACATCATTTAGATCTATGTCCCATTATGCACATTCGATATAAACCTGTATAACAACCACGAAACTGCATTAGTTTGAACTTTCAAGGATTTATAGCATATGATACACGATTTCTTTCGAGCGATATTTCCGTAACTCACTTAGTCTTCCATTCTACACCGAAAACCCCGGCGATGTCAAGTAACTTCACTACACAGAACCAAATCCGTCACAGTAAGCATTTATGAGGAAAACGGAACCTGCAGCCGAATTTCCTTCCACTTATTTTCCCCTCAGTTTCCAAAAACAATAATATATTAACAATTCAAGACTATCAAATAATAGTAATTTTTCTAGCATTCGAGTTCCGATATACATTGAGAACCGAAAAAATTTCGCGTTACCGCATACGACTTGCGTGTTATATAAATTAAAACCGTACACCAGGAACGATAGAAAATGCGTAAAAATAAATTATTAATACAGCAAATTACGATTTTCTATCCTTCAATCCTTCGCTTCACAGCAATATTCAAAGGCGTGATCCATCTGCTCCACCGGATTAGATTGCAGCAACAATTATGTTCAAAATGTGTACCTACTTATTCATCGGGTGTTCGAACAGAACCAGAACTGTAGCAACAAACGAGACTTACACTCATACAAATCAATTTCCTGACCATAAGCGACCACGTCAGTGGCGGATCTAGAAATTTTCCAAGGGAGGTGTTTTGAAAATAAAACTTTTTCCACCTCCACCCCCTAATAAACCGAGATGGATATCTCAGTTGATTCTTGATATATTTTGAAGTCCACACAGGACTACAGCACTGCAGGTGTACACGTTCACTACATTTTTCTATGTATAATAATGTGCTTTCGCAATGTTTTTTTTTCTTCTTTGACCCGAAGGGGTGTCCGAACCCCCCCCCCCCCCCCACCATAGATCCGCCACTGGACCACGTACTGGTTGACTTATCACTCAATTTTACATTTGTTGAACTTATCAGTATGCGTAGCCCCCTAACAACCAAGAAAGAAAACAGAAAAAATGTTGTTACTTTCAAATTTTTGATACTAAACTAGAGCCCTACGTACCAAAGTATAATGGGCCGCCATTTTGGCTCACGCCGCGCCCGTCGATACCGAATTGACTACGCGGTACGCTCCGCATAGTCGGATTCAGCATCCACGAGCACGGTGTGCATCAAAATGGCGACCGATTATACTCTCCTGTGTGCAGGGCTTTAACTACACAGCCATCAGAAACGTTCCGAAGAAGGATCTGAAGATACGTTTTCAGTTGGCCCTTTTTCGAGGGCACTGTAAAATGAATATGATCACAAAATGAGGCAACGATATTTGGCGGTGTTGAAGGAATTTCCTATGTGTCATGACACAACTTTATCCAGTCTTTTTTACCTTAATTTTAAACCTAGTATTAGTAAGTGAACTGTGAGTGAAGATTGAAATCGAACTGTAATGTGTAGCATTGCTACACCACTTTAGCAGTAGACGCGACATTGGCTACGCATTAGTTGCCACTACTGAATTTTTGAATCGAATTTTGATAATAAGCCTAACAACCGCCACTCGAGTGTTACCTCGCTCTGGTTCCAGTTGAAAATCAAGTCAATTTTATCATCTTACGTATACTTCGGAATACAAAATGGAGGGGGGCGGAGGGTTTTCCACATCACAAATCAGAACATGCATTGTCGCTGCTACAACTAACCAGTCGACACTCGAGTCATTAGTATTCGCTATAAAATCTTCACACGATGTGCAGACGTCAACGGGTGAACATTACACATCATTGCAGGTACATAAATTATTCGTCCGTTTAAATATAATAAATTAAATACCAGCTCGAGCTATATGACCAGATCCATTTTTACACAAATCTATTCACATATACTTGTAAATTTAACATTTTAAAATTATATACATCACACTGAGGCTGTTCATACTCCGACAGTGAAATGGGGCCTTTATTAATAAATAAAAACAAAAAAAGAAAACAAAAATTAAATACACTAATAATAACATTATTATACTTGTGTAGATACTCCAAAAAACATGTATTTCATACTCTCCCAATTTTGTAGCGAAATCTCCCAAAATTTTTGCTATCGAACTGTCGTAACTTGTTTAATTGTTCTATTCTCCCAAGCGTAAAAAACGTAAAATAAAAATAATATTGTTAAAAAAAAAAAAAAAAAACGGTAAATGCGCTGTGGATCCTTCACGGTTGAGCAACAGGAAATCCGAGTAAAATATTTTAAATGTTAAGTTGTAAACATAAAAATGCAGAATACATACGGTAACATAAATTTCCAATTTACGTTAACAGGAAATAATCGTACATCCGAAATCATCAAACAATCATTATTTCTTAGGAATTATTGAAAAAGAAATTTAAAAATTCACGTTGGCATAAAAGTATGAAAAATAAATAATTCTCGTTGTTTTGAATCAATCGCATCAAGAAATAAATAATACAATTAAATTGTTGTAAAATGAAAGTTATAATGTGAATCTTTCAAAACTCCGCGACTGCTCGCAGTCAACCCAGAAAAATAAACTAAACAAAAAGTTCGAAACAAAAATTATAATCAACAAACTCGACTTTAAAATCAGACTCCGAAAAATTAAAAAATTTCCAAGCATCGACGCTCTTCGACTCGCGGTCGGCGCGGCTTTACGTGGACCAAAATTCGCAATTTCCCAAAAATTCACCATTTTTGTCGACACAGCCTCATTTCTCTACGGGCGTAGGAGTAGCCAAAGTGTTTACCGGAGTGGTTTTTTTGCAAAAAACCATTTCTGCTGCGTTCTTCAAGCGTTCGATTCACGTTTCTCGCCGGCGCCCTCGGACAGCGAGAGTCCAGCAACTCCACTTGTGAGCTGCTTCTCGGAATGTTCGCGTTCCCTGGCCTGGTCGTCCAGGATGATCACGTTGTTTTTGTTGAACCGATGAGGGCACTCGGCGATAAGATGGTCTTCCGACTTACAATGATGGCACCGCTTCGGCATCGGCCCCAGTTTGCATTTGGCGGCCACGTGATTACCGTACTCACCGCAGTTATAACACCTGAACAAAACGAAAAATTACAGATTAACAAGAACAGCTCTCTTAAATCGTGAATAGTACTTTGTGCTTCAAATTCATTATCTGGCCTGCGCTGAGCCTAATCCGCTGCAAAAATGACTCCAGCAGAAACTTTAAATGCAATGAAGCAATATCAAGGTGTCTACAAGAATGGAAAAATATAAATTACTGACTTTTTCCAAACTTTTTTTTCTCTTCTTTAAACCTTTACAGTATAGACAGTATATATTTATGTTTATACTACTAGACGCTATGGTTAAAATTAACTGAAATTTGAAGTTGATATTATTCAATGCAGTTTTTATTTGTAGAATACGACTCTAGGGAATGCTGAAGTAAAATTAAACGACGAAAAAAATTTTCCGTGAGTTCATTCTGTTTTTTTTTTTCCAAACTTCTTAAAAATATTGTTGAATTTCCTGACTATTTACAAACTTCCTGACTTACTTTTCAAATTCCTGACTTTTTCCAAACGTTCCAAACCTGTAGACACCTTGAATATCCATCCGCATACCGTACTACATTCGAGTGTTGTTTACCTCTTCTTGCATTTATGTACATTATGTAGATGAATACATCCCTAATTGCCCCAGGAACTAAGCAGTAAGAACTGGGAGGAGGAGAAAATCGCAATTTACCCAACACTTTACCGTTAGATCAGGGCCATAGTGAGGGGGACATTGTCCCCTCCAGTGATTTAAAACGTCAGCTTTCGCGGTAAATTCTAACAACCGGTCGGCAGAATAGGAAAAGTGAGGACGTTTCCCTACAAAACAAAAACAAAAAAACATGCCAGCTACGGCCCTGTGTCAAATGAGTGCCATCAGCACCAACTGCACATATTTTCCTACTACACAATCGTGAAAACTAAATTTACGCATTTTCCTTGCAGAACCACCATCTCGAAACCAGACAGACAAGTCAATTTTCTGCAACGCTTTACAACCTCCTCTTGAGTGATACCTCGCCGTGGTGAGGAGGCTTAAGCGTAAAAACTAGAAAAAATGATAAAAAGACTCTCTATGAAGTTATATTACATCGTGAAGATCGCGACCAACAGCACCTAGGAGAAGGCAAACTCCGACAGATAAACCTTGTTGAAAGCAATGAAGAACTATACAACTATGTCTTTTTCCAGAAATGTAGCTTTTCCAAATATTAATTACTGATGAAGGCGTTCCAACAGATCAATATAATTTTTTCCGGACGCAAAAAGCTCCCCATCCGGATGTCCGGGAAGGAGCTACTTGGGGGAGGATCATCATCGGAAAGTTTTGAAACGAAATGCGCAATTAAAATAGGAAATTGGCATGTAAGAAGCTTGAATGGAGATGGAAGATTAGAGAATCTTAAGAGAGAAATAAAGAGGCTTAACCTAAAAATAGTTGGAATGAAAGAAGTAAGGTGAAAAGAGGAGAATGAATCTCGAGTTGGTGAAGGAAAAGAAGGTAATATAGCTGGGGATTTTGGATTAGGAAAGAGAAATGAAAAGGGACAGAGTTTGATACATAGTTTTGGGCAAAGTATAACTTAGTTATAGGCAATACTCAATTTGCTGGGTTAGTATGAAAATGTGCTATCTGAAAAAAAAAATTAATATTTACAGGACATGGGTTCAAAAGTTCTGAAGCAACCACGACGAATCTGTTAAAAATGGATTAAGAAATGGATGTGACTAAAAATAGTATAACAATGCCTTAACATTCAACTGGAATACATCTAAGAAATGAAAACATTTCACTTTCTTTTCTTTTTGAAAAAATAGGTAATAAAAAAGAGAGGAGAGTGTATATAGCACCATTTCACACTACAAGAATGATAGAATTCAAGGTGTTATATACATCTATTTTACACTACTCTCATGAGCGTAACTGGAACTTTTTCCAGGAGGGGGCAAAAAGGTAGAATTTGAGCAGGTGCAAGGTGCTGCTTTGCTATCAGTGTGGCGTGAGTCACACAGTTTCGTTATCCAGCCGTCTAGGCCTCTAGGCACATCATTCACGTATTTTCTGCGACTTTTATTCAGTTGGCTTTAAATATTCGAAAATACCAGTTTTGTGAGCACTGGAACATAATTTTTTCAAAATCCTGGAGGGGGGGGGGCAATTGCCCCTCGCTGGCTACGCCCATGACTACTCTTCTTCAGATTAGAAGGAAAATCATGTTAACACTCCTTTTTCTTCCCTCTGCGTTTATAACCTATTCAACTTCATTTAAATAATGAGTAGTGAATTAGTCAATATTGAAAAAAAGGAAAAGGAAAATACAAAACTTTATTTTTTGCTTTTTAATAAATTAAAATTCGCTGATAATAACAGGAAATTTGAATTCCCGAAGTAGACAAGTGTTGCCATCTCTCACCAAACTCTGTGAGATCTCACAAGTTTTTGAAAAATCACAGAATTTTCTACGAACCCACGAGTTTTTCTTATACCCCTTCACTTATCTTACTTTGGTAATTCTGTTTAAATAATCTCGAAAAACCCTAGTTTTTCCAGAAATGGTCTGAAAATAGCAAATTTTCAATCTTTTTCTTTCATGATAGTGTTATATGTTACCTATGTTTACACTGGGTGTGCTATCGCTACATGCAAGAGTCCAAAATAATTGTTGACTTTTACTGATAATTAATGAACAAGCTAAGTTTAATGATATTAATGGGGTAAAAATGTCGAAAAATGATTTTCACTTTGAACTTCAAGAAAACCCAATACAGGCGGAAGCTAACAAATATTCAACAGTTAATGCTTTCACTGAAAAATTAGGTTGAACAAAAAAAACCTGATTAAAATTAAACCTTTTTTCAACCACACCATTATTAAGTATTTCTAGTTGGAGTGATCGAAACGGACACATAAAGTGCAAACTCCGATGTACATATTTATTCCTATGATACAACCAAATGTCATTGTACCTTCCACCCATTAAAGGAAAATATTTTTTGATTTTATAATTTTGTAAGCGTCTACGAAAAATGTCTGCGATCTCGCGAATTTTTTTCGTGAAATCTCAAGGATTTCCATGAAAGGGATCTGGCAACACTGTAAATGAAAAATCCAACAGAAAATTATTAAATCTCACTTTTTAACTTCTTATTTTATATTTTCGATGATTTTATTCATACATTTGTTAACGCACATTACACACAGATTGAAATAAAATCGAACATAGGTATACTCGTATCACCTTCTCTTCCTGTAACATTCTGTAAATAGAACCTTTTCAAACTGATGAATTTTGTTAGTACAAATAATGTATTTAACCACTTTTGTTTTTTGAGTTTCCTGTTGAACTGAGGCAATCTTTTATCATTCACTGTGTGGTATCAGTAGATAATAAAATTCCCCATCCGAAGATACCAAAAGGTAACTTTGTGAAAAAAATGCAGACAGCACCTTTTGACACTAACCCAACGAATTTAAAAATCATTATAGAAGATGTTATACATGGAGGAGTCCAGGTAACGAAGGTAGATATCAAATTGATTATATTATTACAAAACAATGTTTTAGGAATCAAATATTGGACTGTAAAACTTATCCGGGAGCCGATATTGACAGTGATCGTAACTTGGTAGTGATGAAATGTAGGCTAAAATTTAAAGAAATTTGGTAGAAAAGAAGAGGTAAAAAGATGGAATTTGAAAAAGCTGGAAAATATTAATACCAGAGAGAAATATCAAGAGGATATTGTATTAATTAGAACTAGAGGTTGAAAAAACACCGGAAATTAGCAGTGTGGAGGAAGAGTGGGGTATAATAAAGGAGGGAAGATTAAAGTCAGCAGAAGTACATAAATCTAGGTAAAACTAAAAGAGACGAAAAGAAACCATGGATGAAGGAGGAAATCCTCAGGAAGATGGACGAACAAAGAAAATATAAGAATGCAAACGATAGGGAAGGTAGATTAGCTTATGCAGCTGGCATAACCAAATTTCAGTTTCAACAGCCTCTCAACAAAATTTTTCAAAAGGTTCAAATTCCACCAAAATTGGTTTCAGGCGAAAAACGTGAGTATTACCGTGCGTATAGAAAAATGTTTTAAACAAAATACATTCTCCTTTAACGTCTGTGGTACACATTTAGCCCTTACAAATTAACCCATTGGTGCAAAAATACAGTGTAATACGAAACTGTGAGGGAAGCACGGAATTTTTGGGCTCTTATTTTTCTTTTTCTTTATTAACCTTACTTAGTGACGCCCAAACAAGGCTCAAATTCACTTTTGAAGCGGTAGTTGGTCTCAAGAGTGGACGAAGGAAGAAAAGCGGTAGTTGGTCTCAAGAGTGGACGAAGAAAGAAAAATGGTAGTTGGTCTCAGGAGTGAAAGAAGGAAGAAAACGATATGAATGGGCTGAAGAAAAAAAAATGAAAAGAAGAACTAAATTATGAAAACTTTAGGGATACATGTGTGCTGAACTCTAATGGAAAACCATATGTGATAATCAAGACTTGCCTGTTGTTGCTAGAGTCAATAAGCAAAAAGTCGATATTATTTAAGAAGTGGGTAATTCTCAGAATTGGGGCATATTTCACTCACAATAAAAATCAGTTTTGGAAAGCATCTTTCTTGCAATTTTTTTGGGCAGTTTGGTAATAAACATAACTCTGATACTATTTCTAGCCTACGGCTCAATTAATGCCGAAAAGGGGCGGGGGCAGAGCGTTTCTAAAAATCTATAGACACTACGAAAGAATTTCCATCGTAGCGGCAACCACAACATTAGAATTTCCATCGCAGTAGCATCTCTTGTGTGAATATTTCTTTGGCAGTGCAGTAGTGGAATGATGATGATCCAGGCAACCAGTTTTCCTGTATAATGTGTGAAAAATCATGTACATGGTCTTCAGAAAGTCAATTGGCAAGGTAAGTGAGCTACAAGTACACTTAGGATATGGATGTATAAATATGTACATTAGGGTGGCCCTTAAAAATAAAATTTCGAAAATTTCACCTCCCACCCCCTAGAACTGTTACTTCATATGAAAAATGGTCTCCTAAAAATTTCAACTGGATTAATTAATTTTAAAGCGGCCCGAATGAGAGATTTCATTAAAATGGAGGTTGCGCGGTCAAGCGTGCTAATACTCATACGCTACAGAGCCGGGTGAAGAACGATGCTTTGCACGGTAAGCATATATGCTTGTAATTTTATAAATAACTTCTTTTGAAGGAAAAAAAGAAAAGAAAAGAAAAAACAGAGTGTCTAACAGTCATTTAAGTGATTTAACATCATTTATTTTGGAAGCAGGTCCTTAAAACATTTAAAAATCAGCAAATTATACCTTGGTTTATCTATGGCGTGTATTCCAGAAGTTTCAAAAGATGTTCACGAATCACAAAATTCTGAGTTAAATGAGCAGCGCTTCATTTTGTTTATTTCGCATATTTGGGCATTCGCGGCATATTTTACACCAATTCTGCATATTTTTCAAAAAACTTTCCCCGAAAAGTGACATTTCTAGTTTTTTACTCAAAAATACCTACTAAAAATAATTCCCAACTCAAAAAAAAAAATTGAAAAGACTTAATGATTAATGAATCGGAGAAAATATTTTAGAAAAATACATAATGTTCTTTTGCATGTGAGATACTTACCCTTTCTCTTACCCTCATCACATTCATCAGTCATTAAGAAATTATGAATAGGGGCAATATCACCTAGGTGCATCTCCTATTAAAAAGAAGATGGGGCTTCTTAGGTAAATACTTGGCTAGATCATTTTGAAATTAGATAAACATTGTCTCAGTATATTATCCAACTTAATTTTTTCATTAAAATGATATCCATATTAATAGTTTATTATTTTAGCGCTTTCATAGCAAATTGGGGGGAGGTCATTTAAAGGTCGTTTATTTTCGAAATTCGATTTGTTTTAAAAAGTATAAACAAATAACATTAAACATTCATTAAATTTTTTTAATTCATACATATTCGGAATAAAAACAAACATTAAACATTCGTAACATTTTATTATTTCAATCATATTAAACTAAGTGTTGATTTTTCAGAATTTGAGTACTGTACTCTGTATTCCGTCATATTAAAAATTGTTTTTGTTCTTCGTTTTTGCTTATTTTTAAATTTTTGACGGTGAGGGACAATTCACAATTTCATTTGCTCCCTTAGCTCGTAATTCACAGTTTAAACAATAAATAAAAACCCAACCCACAAATAATTAACATAATTAAATCAGTAAACTAGAATACACTGAGTAGAACAGAAGAAAAAAAATTAATATTCATTTTTCAAGTCAAAAATGCGAAAACTGAATTTTAGTCAACAAAATTATACGGCATATCTCAGGGACCGTTGATGCCCGAGTTTTTTCGCGGGTCTAAACGGACATGCAAGCCTTCATTTTAATGAAATCTCTTATTCGGGCCACCTTAAAAGTGATCAATTGAGCTGAAATTCTTAAGGGAATGTTTTTTCATATGAAGGAACAATTCTGGGGGGGATGGGAGAGCGAAATATCAAAAATATATTTTTCGTCATCAATAACAGAGGGCAGCCCTATTGTACATTCTTACGTAGTGGATATCTAGTTCCATGGTAGTGGTTAGAAATATTAGCATTGCCACTACGAAAGAAAACTAAAGATGATCCACTACGTAAGAAAAATAGTAGATAAATTGAATTTAAGTCTTCAAGTATAATTTTATGAGCAGTTTTTAATATTTCAATGTCAATATACGTAATAATTTCAGTATAATCCTTCTTTTTTCCAGGATTTAGCAGCATTCCAGCAAGATGTGATAAGCCACTACGAAATACCTCAAAAATTGTAAATAAGCGCGTTATCAGATATTTTCATTGAACAACTAGATAGTAACACTGAGATCCAAGATCTGAGATACGCATGGTATCCTAACTGCAGCACCACAGCGTTGCAGCCAGTTGGCAGCATTCGAGATTCAATCTGTGAGCCAGAGAGCGCAACTGAAAAATAGCCACTACGATGGAACCTCAAATGCAGAACCTCCCTTTTACCTCAGGCCTCGGGCACGTGATATAATCTGAGTTGTTGTTTTGGCTGTCAAAATCTATTCTCCCTCATACTAGTGAATTTCCACCTAGTTTTCGCCGAGGAAAACATTTCATTACATCATTTCAACAAACTTGAAATTTGAAAATGTGAGCCATAACAGCCACTACGGTAGAATATTCTGAGGGTTTATTTGATTTTGCGGTGTGTCTAGGGGTGGGGGCAGGTATGCCAATGTCAGGAAAAGTTGAGGAGGTAATATTCCATACATTCACTATAAAACTGATTGAAATTTTGAATATGTAGTCTCAAAAAGTTTGATGAACTGAAATATGCCCCAATTCTGAGAATTACCAAAATCTGAAAGAAGTGTGAGGATACTTTCAGAGAAAGATAAAAAAAGGAAAAAATGGAGAGTATCATGTATCCAGTTTCCAACTTATTCTTTCTGTTCATAAGCTAAAATTCTAGGAAAACCGGAAACGCTAACCAAAAACAATCTAAATAAGGAATTTGCATGTCCAATAATTCAAGATTTTTCAGTAAATTAAATTCGGTCACTTTTTGCTCGACAGTTTTGGTTGGCAAGACGACCTCTCCCCATTATTTAAAATATGTTTCAAAAGTCAAGTTTAGCGTGTTTTCTTCCTCTAGATGTTGAATTTTTGGTTGGAAAAACTCCTAATAATGTAGGACTTTCCAAGTAATGTTACATTGATTTACTTGTTTTCAGTATTGCTGAAATTTCAGTTTTCAGATGGAAAAATCACCCTTCTACGAGAACTTAAAACAGGATGTCCAGTTCTGGAAAAGTCAGGACAGTCTGGAGAAGTCAGGGAATTTTGAAATTCAGTAAAAGTCAGGGATTTTAAGAAATATTTCGGGGAAAAGCATAATGCATATAAGAGAGTTTTCAAAAGTGTATGTGTTGTCCTTTGAAAGGGCTGAAGCAAATGAATGAAGTTTTTTTGATTCTTACATCTTAATTTGTTTTTGTTTTTATTCTTCGTAACAAAGATGCAAAAAATTGAATATTGGTCACATTTTTCGCACGCCCTGTAACTTCAATTAACCACCTTTTGCACCGCTTTGAAACGTGTCTGGAAAAATTAGGGAAAAGTCAGAGAATTTCATTTAAGAAAAAAACTGGGCACCCTGTAAAATTTCTGAAGGGTTGGTAAATTTAGCAGCTATAGTAGGTTAGAATCAAAACCAACACGTGCCAAAAAAAAAGAGCAAGGTTAGGGCACCAGCTGATAAAGCAAAAAAAAGTACTACAAGGCGGTCATAACGAGAAACTCTTAGATACAAGGTATTCGTCGTAGAATCATCTGTGATATATACTGTGAAAATCAAAACTGACACTGGCCAAGGCCAAGTGTCAGTTTTGATTCTCATCGTCACAGTATATATCACAGATGATTCCACAAAGAATACCAAGCTTCTCGTTATGACCATCTTGTAGTACTTTTTTTACTTCATCAGCTAGCGCTCAAACTTTTTTTTTGTGCAAGTGTCGGTTTTGATTCTAATATCTTCATTTGTGGAGAAAATTTTGTTTTGTTTAATCCAGCGTAGTGTGGTAAATTTTTGTTCTAAAACGCATTCCATTACTACAGTTTTCTTTACGTTTCACATCGACTCTAACCAATTTTTACGATGCAATGGCCAAGTGAGAATCGGAAGTAACACTTGCCAAATGTCCCCTTGAAGTTAAGCGACTGCAACTATTCTCGCACAGTCGTTTTCACGGCCGTTGGATTTCTCACAAATACTTTATACATGCCACACATTCACGGCGCAGCAAGAGATATTTCGGCATTGCGTACAGAGTTTTTGCCTATTTGCGCACTTGAAGTAAAATGGCAAGTGTCGGTTTTGATTCTACCCTCTTAAGTTGGCCAAATAGAAAATGTGTATACTTTTTTTGCCCTTACAATAATTGGTTTTACATTTGAGTTTCCACTTGGAAAGCCACGCCTCCCCATAATTTGAAATTTGAGAAGAGCAGGTATTTTCAAGATTGATAAGGAACATTCAAATGTAAGCCTTTTTTTAAATTTTTATTTGTTTTACTTTTTGCTTTACTACAATTTTTACATTTGAGTTTTTAGTTGACTGAACTCCTCCTCATAATTTGAAAGTTTTCAAGAGTTGGTAAATTTAGCAGCTGCAACTGGCAAAATTGAAAAAGTACAAACATTTTTTGTATTTAACGAATATTTTGAAATTTAGTTTTCAGTTGGGAAACCCACCTCTCCCTGCAACTCATATTTTAAAATATTTCACGTGTTGAATTTAACTTTTGTTTTACTCGACGATCTTGAAGTTCAGGTTTTTAGTAGGAAAAACTCCCCTTCCTCCCCACCAATGATTTCAATTGTAGAAAAGCTAACAAGGATCACAGAAATAGAATATTACATTGAATTTTTTATTCCGTCTGGTTGTAGTTTTTTGCAAAGTATGAAAAATACTGATGAAATGTGGAAAAATCGTTTGAAAAACTGCTTTAAAATAGCTTAGATTTTTTCAACACTTTAAAAATCCGTAGATCTGAAGATAAATCCTCAAGGTTGGTAACCCTGGCAATGGCACGGGTGGTCAAATGGGCCCAGAATTAACTGCAGTGAATACATAGGTCGTTGGCCGAAGCAGATGAGCGCGGAAAAGGGCCTCCACCATCCGTCTTACCACCTTTCAGGATGAATAACCGCGCTTTTTGTTGCATCATAAATGTTCGATTGATGTATAAAGTATAAACTCGGGGTCAACCTGATGGAAAAATAGAGTTATTGATTCGAATTTTATCCATATTCTTGAATTCTACGGAGATGGAACATTTTAATAAATTATCGTATTTACAAATGGTACTCTTTTTTTCCCCTAATTTTGCTCTTAACCCGAGCCCTAGAATCCGCCCTTTCGAGTATTAACTCAGAGACATCGGGGAAGCTGGTAGAGCTGCCTTTAGCCCTCTTCCCTTGTTGTCGAAAAACCGGCTAGGTCGAAATGTAATGAGTTGCTACGTGGGCTCGAACCCGGGACCTCCGGATTCTGAGAGAAGCGTGCTATCCACTCGGCCAACCAAACCCCTGCAGATAATGTTATGTTCCAGTTTGTCTAAATTTGTACTCATAATTTGCGTATTTCCTGCTGTTTACTTCACTCAGTTCCTGGAATTTGTACAGAAAAGTGTGAAGATTGCACGCTCGTATTTTTGTTTTGGCATCCATATTCAGATAATACGGTAAATGTTGGAAAATAAGGAACTTAGATAATATGGAATGGTTCTGGGGACTTCGTACAGCATTGTATTGTTCGTGAATTTATCTACTGTTCTGCAAGTGGATAGTATTTTGTTATTGAGAAGGGGGTGAAATTTCACTGGGTAGAAAAATGTGTGATGTTTTTTTCGTCATAAATCAAGTATTGGGTTGGGGGCAGTAGTAAGTGCTTATGTATGACTGGGAAAAAGGTGGGGGTGGGGAGGAGTACACGTGTTTACTGTTCCTCCTAACATTATTCAAATTAAAATAATCCGCGCCATAGTAACAGTAAAATGAAATGAAAAAATTTAAATAAAAAATCGTCCCTTCAAACTACACTATATGCTACTGTCTTAGCACATGATTAACTTTGGTCGATTATTAAAGATATTTATTATGTACTGTGAAAATAGCACGTTGTGATTCTAGGATTAAAACTTTAAGATAAAAGACTATTTGAAACTTCTTATGACTCTTCCAGACTTGCTTAAGAATCTTTTAGATTTTTTCGAACCTGACTGCAGCGTTGCCAACCCTAGTGATATAACATTAAGTCTAGTATTTTTTCCACATTTAAAAAAGTCTAGTGATGTTTTTGTGAATTTTTTCTTGTTTCGGTGATTTTAGTGAGTTTCGTAGTTGTCTGCTTAAATTTTTCAATTTTCTTGGTTTTTATGAGTATTTTAAGGTCGGATAACAAGGGGGCGAATTTTTATTGGAGAAAATGCGGATTTTTAACGTTTTCAATCTGGCAGTACTGGTTATGTCGTTATCAGCAGTATTCCCAAGACTCCCATTACTATTAAAAAATAAATTCGCAATAAATATCACTAATAATAATAAATCATATCAAATAATAATAACAATAATTCAATCCCTATCGACCTCATATATTTATTAATATTATATAAATAAAAAACAGATGTAGATCGGAATCATTTATTTCAGAATTTTTGATAGGAAAAAGATGTCTGTAAGATACGGAGTATAAATACCACTAAAGCTCTCATGTATTTTAAAGTATGTGTGACTTGTCAAGAAAAAAGGGAAAGTACGCAAAGAAATGATTTTGAAGAACTCGATCAGTTGTAATTTGGATTATAAAATTTGAAAAAAATGGCCTTTTCACAAGCAATTTAATCGAAGATTGATTGAAAAACAAATCGACAAACAGGCAGAACAAGATTGTACTCTTTTTAGAGGGAAATAGTCTTTCAGACCGCTAAAAAATGATGCCCTATTTTTTCAAAATTGGCAAACACACTTTTTTTTCCTATAATTGCTTCTCTTTTTTGACTAAATGGACTCGTACACTTTGATAATCAAAAATCGCTATATAGTACGTAAACTGTATAGGTCACACTGTATACGAGTACAATTTTTATAAAACTCACTAAAACGCGAGTTTTTTTCCACCTAAACAAGGGTTTTTCAATTCATGGGTTGGCAACGCTGCCTGACCGAGACTTCTGAAGACTTGTTTCATACTCCGTAAAATTCTTCCCAAGTTCTTAAGAATTTGCAGACTTGTCAACACCTGTTTTAGATTCCTTTTCAGTTGTCTTGCTGACGTATTTTAGACTGTGAGACTTTTCCACTGCTGAACTATTTTTGTAGTATTTTCAACTCAGATATTTCAAATTCTGAAGGACGAACAGTTGGTCCCCATTACTCTTTCTGATGTGCATCCGCGCGTCATGGAGACTGTGGGAAAAGAGTGGATTTGAAGCGCCCTTCGAAACGTAATTTGATTAGTTGAGAAGCGATATTCCAAAACGGTCCATGTCTATTTTTTTCGAAACTCGTTTTACAGCGTTATCTGGTAGAAAATATATGTACACGTATTCCTACACTGTCAACCTATCAATATTCAGATAGGTGTTCTCTCTTGGTGCAGCGTATGGATGCACGCATGCCAAAGTGGCTCCCCAGACACTGTACCTCTGGACCCGGAAATTACCTTTTCGAGTACCGAAGCCAAGGTTGCAAAAAAAAGTTTTTTATAGAACCGACAAAACAAACTTTTTTGTTGTTGTTTAGAACTGTTTTTTTCTTCTTTTTTTTTTAAACATTGAAAATGTCTGTTCGAAATAGAGTGTTTAAAACAGAAAAAGGAAAAATAACTAGAAATTGGTTGCATAGTAAACACTGCGCTCCCTTCATAAATCAAGTTTGCAAGAATATGGTGGTGCATTATATCCGTTAGCAAAGTCATAGTGTTCTACGTATGACTTTGGCTGCCACTACATACAACATACTGAGTGGAAGTGCCAATATTACGAATTCATAACCAGAGTTTGAAAGCTGAAGGTCTTAAGCCGAAAGCTGGAGAATTTTGATGATAAAAAACCAAAAGTCAAAAGTTGAAAAGTATTTTTTGATGAGAAGTAAAAAGTTAAAAGTTCTATTTATTTAGCTTTTCCTTTCATTTTCGCCCTTTCCCTTTTCAACTCCCGTTTTCCTCTGTCTAAAGGCTAAAGCGACATCAAGGTCTATTCTCAACAAACTAATAAACAATGCCTCATAATTTTTTTTTTTTGAATGAAAAGTCAAATGTTGAAATTTTTAAGTCAACATCAAAAGTTGAAACATTTTGATACTGAGATGCCAAAAGTCGAAAGCTGGAAAATATTTCAGTGAAAAATTGAAAGCTAAAGTCAGAAGTGAAAGCTTCATGTTACGGCTTTCCACCATTGTTCACAACACTTTCCTTTCATTTTTGTAAATAAATATTATTTTTTATTCTCTTTTTCTCCCATTTTTGCTAAAATAAAGATGAAAAATGGAAGCGGAAATGATTGGTTGATATAAGAAATAAATGAGAGGGGGAAAAACATTTAAAACGTTTTTTTTTTGTTTCAAGCAAATGTTTGTTAATTTTGGTGGTTTGAAAGAAGTTTAAAACACTATTGTGTTAAATATTGCAACCCTGATTGAAGCTGATCCGAGTCTCCATTTCGCCTTTCCGCTTCGAATTCGCCGCGCTGTCCTCTCAGTGTTACTATGGGGCACCCTACTGACCGAGGCAATGCTCGCCCAGCATTAACCTGGAATTCGGGTCTTCCTTCCTTCACCCCTCACCTCTACGTCTAGGTACGTGTGGTGACGCAGGAAGGTCCTGTTTCGTCCGATAATTTCTTTCTTTTTTTGATTCGTTTTACCAGCAAATCGTTTTCTACAATGGCGTCAATTACTTTTTCCTTCAAAAAGGAATTCATTTTTTCTACAAAATTATCAGATGCTGATTTGACTTTATCAAAATCTCGCGAGAAAGATGTTACTTAATATGTGCGTATTTCATTTTCTGCTCATCTGATTTCTTTCTAATAAGATCAATCGGCGCCGCCCCGTCATGCACTTCATCTTTACCGACTTTTCGAAGGAAAGGGAGGTATTTTTGCTTGATTTTTTTTTCAACAAACCGGTCAAAATCGCGGTGGCGCATCAAGCATTTGCCTGGTTTGCCATACGTCCCATCCGCCCCCGATCATAAAATACAAGTTTTCTCAACAAAATCGTGTTCAATTCATCTTTTTGCCGTAATACGAACCTAAGATATTCAGGCTTAAAACATCAGCATAGAAAATTCGCTCATTTTTACAAAAAATTATCATACCCCATTGCATCGGACAGAATTTTCTTTTGGAAGGGAAGATCAACAAAAAGTTGTTCCAATAGATGCTTGCATCACGTGAAAAAAGTTATCGAAACAACTAGGATGTCAAAAAGTGACTTTTGGTTACATCCTCCATGTCCAGTTGCTTACGATAATCAATTTTGCTAAGTGACGTAGCAAATAGTTTGTCATAAAATGAAACTGTTTACTGGCCGTTTCTGACTCAAAAGTACAGCTGTAAGACATACGAGAATCAGTTTACCGGTTACAGTTGCATACACATATAATTCGTAGCAATATTCAGCCAACTAAACCGGCAAATACACGAACTCTTCCCGTTGAAATATGAGAACCACTGGAACAGATAACCGGAGGGTGCGTTACACTGAATCGATCTAAATACAATGAACCGCCCAAATTCTATCCCTCGCAAATGCAACATTTTCCCTAACCATACACGTGTATCAAATGCAATTCGGGGTTGCCAAACGTAAACTTGATTCAAGAAACATGGTCTCCGAATAAGGGGGTTCCATCGAGCTTGCTGCACTTATTTCTCATTCAACAAAAACGCAAAATGCACGTGAATACGCCGGCCTCAACTCGTTCTATTTTTACGTTCGGTCATTTTGTTTACAAAGAAAATGCAGTACCTCGTACTACATGCGTACGCGTCTATCCAAATAGGGCGAATACAATGTTCTCTCGTTCATATTAAAAGCGTGCCATCTGCATAATGTACTATTTCTTAAACAGCATGAGAATAGAAAATAATTTTATTTACCGTGAAAGTTAAATCGGAGTAAGGACATACGCGACACACAACGTAGAAGCTACAAAAAACTGGCAGGGTGTCCCACAAAACACGAAAAATTTCAAAAAACAGAATACAATACACCTGAAGTGTGGTCAAAATTAACAGGGTGTCTATAAAATTTGAATATTAAAAATATTGGACTTTCACTGGACTTTTTTCGGGCTTTTTATACGCGCAAAAATTGAGTCTGCAAAACACAAAGTGATCCAAGTTGAGTTTTTGACCACACTACATTATTATTATTATTATTATTATTTTATTCATTTTTCAATTTTTATTGAACCTATATCAAGATTATTGAATTTTTATGGGACTCATTGGACCATTTTTCAAATACTGGACTTACTAGCCCCGGTAGCCACCTTAATTAATTGACCGTAGGACTTTACACCATAATATTCGTACACCAAGCGATTCCGAAAATCAATGTCCTGCTGATCGCCTATCAGACTGGCTATCCCCACTCGGGATGAAGGCACAAAGGTTAAAGTAGTTCCAAAGCCCAATTCAAATTTATCATGTCTCAAGTGTGGCACAATGGCATATACTTAATGAACTACCGAAGATAGGAATAATAAGAGCGGAGAAAACACTAAAAAAAAATGTATTCGAATCACAGTAATAAATACTATCGAATATAATATAGGCAAACTAATTGACAAAAAACATTCTTTAATAACACAGGACTTCGCTGGAAACTGTACTCGGGGTTTTCCTGAATAATATCACAAAAATCCCGACCCCACCCCTTTATGCCAAATTTCTTGTGTATGTGTGTGTGTTGAGGGGGGGGGGGGAGGTGCTTCCAATTTTTTCTTAAAAAATCTCGAAAACTATAATCGATATGTTGAAAAATGTTTCAAATAAAATTTGTTCTGCACTAGATATCCTACAAAAACGTTCATTTGCAATTATTTTGTACCTGCTCCCTAACCTGCGTAAGCGGGTGTTGAAACTGACCAGGTCTCAGACTACACTTTAATGTAGGCCTCACGGGCAGGGGTCTGGTCGGCCGAGTGGATAGCGCACCGGTCTCAGAATCCGGAGGTCCCAGGTTCGAGCACACGTAGCAACTCGCTACATTTCGACCTAGGCCGGGTTTTCGGCAAGAAGTGAAGAGGACTAAGAAAGCCCTAACAGCCTCCCCGACGTCTCTGAGGTAATGCTTGAAAGGGCGGATTCCAGGGCTCGAGTTGAGAGCAAAATTAGAAAAGAGGCCTCGCGGGGAGAAACATCGCTTTCTAACCTATTCTATGATTTCAGGGTGATCACTGATCACTCGAAATGTCAGAACAGCGTGTTCATTCTTGTTCAAAAATGATTTTTCCTGACTTTTCCAAGTTTTCCAGGCCAAGTTTTCCAGCTTTCCGAACCCTTCAAATACAAATTACACATGCAAGAATGGGGATCAAATTTTTTCGAACATCGTGAGCGGCTAATATTGTCCATCACTCCACAAACTGTTTTAGCATTTTATATGCCTTTACAACTGGGCATACTTGAGTGAAACCGTAACGAAAAACCTAACGAAAATTTAGTCCAGAGTCGTGGGCGGGGGTGACACATGTTTGCCGCCATGTCTTCGCTAGTATACCGAAACTGTTTAAAAAATTCTTCGACTGCTTTGTGGCGTCCTCTAAGCTGATTTTGAGATGTCTGATTCACATCAGGGTGATGGCATATAAAATGTGTCTCCTTACCTGTGCTTTTCCTTTTCCCCCTCCTTCGATCCACCTTCCAAGGGCACTCCGGCGGGTTTTTTACTACAGTGTGCTTATGAAGCTGTGGCAGAGGGGGTGTAAAAATTTAATGATGGAAATGAAAACGCGCTGTATGGGGTGCAGCAGCGTGGTGCGATGTCAACTAACGACTTTATAGATTTTTTTTCGTGTGATTCAATGCGGACCGTGAAGGGGGGAGGGGGTGACAGAATGATATCCGAAAACTGGTTTATAGGTTTCTGAGGTCGCTGCATTCGATTTTAGGGGTAATTTTTGGATACCGCCCTCCTGGTGCGACCAATTAGGTAGCAAGAATGTAGGACAAACAACGGTTGAATCGGAATTCACCCTTTCTAATTAAAGCCACCGAATAGGGTAGAAATACAGTTTTATTTATTCAAAGTGTTTCTAATAGAAAATAACGTCGTAAAAATTTCTCAACTGAAAAAGCACAGGAGCTTAAATTTGGTCCAGATTAAAAATTGGAAGCGATATTCGAAATCAGCGACACAAAATCACCCCTATTTTGATACTTCGGGCAATTTTTCGCGAGAGAAGCTGAATTCGTATTATGACAATGCTCTGGAATTTGAAATCAGCGACTCAGAGCTTGGTTGGCTATCCTGTCCAAAAAATTGACTTTAGAATCTCGTAAAGAATTTGGAACTTGAGGAAAAGTAATTGGAATTAGCCCCTCCCACGTGGAGCCTGACTCGTTTAGGGGGAGGGAAAAATAACTATTAAAATGAATTCTGGAACCTAGGTGAAATAGCTGCAGCATATTTAACGAGAAATGCTATGAAAGTAAAAAGGTAGAAAATTATGGCACCATGGGAGGCAGAAGGGGCTTCAATTCAAGAATATCGACAGATACAATATAAGGTCATACATTTGAAAACAATAGACTCTTTCGTAACGCGATAATAATTATTATGCGATTTTTAGATTTTTTCAAATTTTGTGGATTAGTTACTCTTCTCCCAAAATCTCGGAAGTCCCTTTAATTCACCCTTATCTACATCTGCGATAGAGAGAGGAGCTGAAGAAAAACCCGATGGCAGGATGTTCCAGAAGATGAATTCATTGGTTTTCAAATTTTCGTTTCATTACGATTTTCTCAAAAAAATTTTACACTGCAAAGAGAAGCTAAACTGAATATTTTTTCATTTTCGCGTCTTTTCACGCCAATTTTCAGATTCCCGCGAATAGGATGAGATGAAAACACGAAACAGCTGACATTGGGAGAAGTGTATAATGTTCCCAATATGCACATTAGACAAGTGCTCAGGGCGGCAGATTTTTGTACAAAAACAGCGGGAAAAAGGAACACCAACACACTCTGTACTACTGCGATAGGAGAGTGGGTTGTATTACCCGTGTCCTCCTCAATAAGAAAATTGCCTGAGCGAAGTGAAGAAAAAATTTTTTTATAAGAAATAGGGTAAAATCTGTTTGAAATACTACAGAATTTCGCAGTCGATTTTTTTACAAAATTCCCTGACTTTTCCAGGTTTCCTAGAGAATGGACACCCTGCAGAAAAAAAGGAAGTAAAAATGACCTTATTAAATGACCAGAACTGAAGACCATTTGCAATTTTCCCTTTTTTTTTTAATGCTCTTCTCTTCACACACTACTCGTCATCATATATTTTCAACCCTCCAACTCACCAGCCAGAGTTCTGTTAGAAGTTTTTACTGCACTCAGCCAGAAAACTGAATTTCAATTTTATTAATAATGCAAAGCAAAAGCACGAAATAAAGGAACAAAATGATTTTCTTCATGATCAGCAGAATTTTCAGAATTTGAAGGTGAAACTTCCCACAAAATGACTTTCTCCCAACTTCAGAACTGTGGCACCTGGGGGATAGGGCGAGGGTCAAAATGAGATCAAATGCAATATGTATATTCTTCGATTTTCATGGTTGCCGAATTTGTTTGCGATACTATTTTCACCTTCAAATCAGAATTGTAGCACCTGGAAGCCGATGAGGACTGGAAAATGAACTCTCGAGAAATGTAACATAGATATCAAATGGCACCACATTTATTCTTGAAGATGAAATTTTGGCACCAAAAGGCGGGCATAAAATATTGGGATATTAACCTCATCTAGGTAGCGCTAGTATCGTGGTATGGTGACAATGAACTTTGGAAACTCAGGTCAACATCCCAATACAGAGAGCCCCTTTCGCAATGACCCCTTCCACCTAGTAAGTAGGCAACCTACCCCACTAGTATATTAAAAATTGGAAAATTTGTCGATTTTTTAATCAAAATACTTTTTAATAGAAAAAATAAATAAAATAAACAAAGAAACAAACGTTCTTAGATTCAAATGAACAGTTTCAAAATTGACCGACCGTCAAATTATTGGGAGTGTTTCTTCACCCCCCCCCCCGCCGCAAATGCAGATTGGAACCGTATCCCCCAATACTCACATCTGCGCACATGAGCATGCTCTAGTCTGGGAGGGTAAGCTGGAAGGATGTTAGGAATACTTGAGAGGAACACACAACTTCCTTTACAGATTAAGGGGGTCGTTATTTACTCTTGGTGATCTTTTTATCAGAATTTCCTCGGATTCGTCTCCTAAATTGGTTCCAATAAAATAAATAAATAAATAATAAACCTACAAAGTTTCTGGTCGATTGGATTAGGGAAATCCGTGCCACAAGCTCCCTTTCATTCTTATGGAAAGAACAAATACGGAGTTTTGACTTTTGTTCCAGACTGAATTTCCCTCCTATATTCACCAGGACCAAAGCCCGTAAATTAAACAATAGAACATTTGCTATCAGATTCAGCTTGTGACTTTGGAAAATAAGTCTTTTGCTTTCAACTTTTAGATTTTAATGAAATGTTCAACGTTCTCAAATTACAGACTCTAGGTCAAACAGAGAATCTAGTAAAAATAGAATAATCACTGAAATTCGAAATTCAATTTTTGCTACCGATTCTCAGATTCTTGGAATGTCTTCCACATTTCAGCTTTGTTTTTACCTTTCAAATAACTTTCGATACTCAGCTTGAAACCTTCGGCCTTTGACTGACTATTCTCTGACGGGAGTCCAGGGTACTCCATTTTCAGAAACGAAATTTGACTTTCAGTTTGGGGTAGTGGAGAAGAAAAATTCGCCGACAATATTTTTTGAAAAGTAAAAATTGGACAAAATTCTTAAAAAATAAAAAATTTGCCGATTTTTTAAGTATATTTTTTAATTGAAAAAAATAATAATAATAATAAACAAACATTCATAAAAAATGAAAAATTCAAATAAACACTTTCAAAATTTGCCGACTGCCAAATTATTTGGGGGTGTTTCAACCCCCACACCTCATATAGTTTCGCCCCTGAGTAATTTTCTCGTATCTGGATCAGAATTGCTCAATATAGAGTTCAAGATATCCCCACAAGGAATCGTTACCAAAACCGAATATAGCGACCTTTCAAACCAATAAATTACACTACACAACAAACTGAGATTTTTTGGAAACCGCATGAAGGAAAATAGATGATTCTTAATGTATTTTTCACGCTGAATTCAAATATGATATTAAAAATGCTGAGTTAGCTAATCATTTTTTACGTTTGCTGGGAAATTTAATAGTGTATTATGAGAAATTGTTCTATTTTATGTGGCGACACTGATGTTGTATGTATTGAACTGATATTACCGATAAGCTTCGTCTTCGACGGTACTGAATAGAAAACTTCCGTGTTGTTCTCTGTCCCTCTGTGTTCCGTAAGTATTATACCAATTCAACAACGAGCGTTGTGATTATCGTGAATACTCGGGTATTGAACACATCATATTCATCAAATTTATTGTCGGAACACATTTATCTAGTTCACTTACATTTCGTAAAAGAACCAATAAACTGTAATACCGGAATGAAAAGGCGTTATTTTTTCACTGAAGAGATCGCCTTCCTCAAAATTGTTGTTCCATCACTTCATCGTTAATGATAAAATCTTAGAATCAGTTGAAACTGTTTAGATCGTTCCGATATCAAAACGTCAAAACACGTTCACACGCATCACTGTGTTGGCGAGTTTGTTTTGTGATACATGCAGTGTGGCCACATTCACTAATATTTCTAACACAAGAGGGAAATTACGGGAAATAATTCAGAATGAATTTACGAGAAAAGGAGAGCTAATTAAGAAAAACAAAAAGCGGCATTGAATTCAGCGTGAAAAATACTTCTAGAATCGGCTACTCTCGTTCTTGCGGTTTTTTGGCTGTTGGGTAGTGTTATAGGATACCCATATTAAACTTTACAAAATACTGGAACCCCCTCCCCTCACTACAAGGACCTCAAATTCAAATATGGGGTAAATGATGAATAAGCTCCATAAACGATATGACCCTGTGAAATGGTAAAGTAGCTGAAGAAGATTATTATTATCTTCATAAGTTCTGTGAATCTGTGTTAAAAAGTAATATTCTTAACAGGGATATCTTGAACTCCATTTTGAGCAGTTCTGAAAATTGCTACTGACCTTTTTAGCGGGAAATTTAATGTACAATCTATTGCAAATAAATAAATAAAGTAGCTTAAGAGGGCTAATTTCACGGGAAATTGAAGAAATGTGAAAATTTTCTGATATAGGTAATTTGTACTAAAATTGATTTTATGAACACCCTATGTTGAACCAATTCCGATCATTTTTTTTTTTTTTGTAATTATTTTCCCAATAGTACCACAAGTATTCAAAACTGAGCCTGACTATTTAGAGGACTTCGAGATGTCCGCTGAAAGCGATAACTGAATTTCTATGCCCTCATTCATCTTTTTTTTATGAGGGGTGGGAGGTACTACAGGAGGTAGGCGGATACATATATCTCTAGTAACATTCTTACATTCGCAAATTTTTGCTCTTTGCCCATTGCTTCTTATTCATATCATCTGTTGATTCTCTTATATTTTCCAAGTAGTTTGACCAAAATTGGTTTCAGTTTGTAAGGCTTTTCTCAACCTGTTTAGGTCTTGTTCAAGACTTCGTTAAGACTTTTTCGAGTTCTTCCTGTCATATCTCTAAGATACCAAGAGTAGAGATTCTTCCAGCCTTATTCAAGACTACTTTTTAAAGCTGTAGCAGACTCTTTGAAGATTATTCCAAGCTCAACTGAGATATTATGAGAGTCGTCCAGGCTTGCTCAGGACTTTTTAGAACTCACCAAGACTCTTGTGACTTTTTCAAACCGCTTAAGATTCATCTAGACATTAAAAAGGGTCTGAAAGTATTTAAAAAAATATATACCTATTAAATCGGTTTGAGACAGCTTAAGCCTAGAATTTACAACCCGTATAACTGATAGGCAATCAAAGTTGATAATGAACAATTGCCTATGGTATGGTTGACAGGAGCAAATTTTCGCAGAATTTGTTTTTTCAATTCCACTGTCATTTGAGTACGAATAATTCCGATTAGAAGAGAAATGGTGAACACAGCAGGCAACTCCGATCTCTGTAACCCTACTCCACCTCTTCCCAATCCCTTTCAATTCATATACATCAGCATTTACTACTGCTTCCCTCCACAATAGTTGATTCATGACAATCATCACATTTTTCCATCCAGTGAGAATTCACCACCCCCCACCCCGGTCATAATATTATAAGATCCCGCGTACTAGTACAGTAAAACAGTAGATGCACATATACAAATAATGTAATCATGTACCTTAAAAAAACACAAATTATGAGTAATAATTCTAAAGAACTGAAACATAACATTCATCGGGAAAACATACGAGTAAACCCGAACTGGAGCATTACAAATTCTCTTCCATTTTCCTAGAGTTGGAAAATATGATTTTCTGGACTATTCACGTTAATCATCTCTCGAGTGTAGAATTTTGACTATGTGAGCTAAAGGAAATACGTGGACCTAAGGAGGGGGGGAGAGAAGAGACCTGAAACAGTTTGGACGAGTTTTAAAAGCTCCAAAGGATCTTACAACGTCCTAAACAAGTCTCGAAAGATACTCCACTAGTCTGAACAAGCCTTGACGAAGTTTTGAAAATTCTCAAACAAATCTAGAAGCCTTTTACCTCGAAAAGGTCGAAAAATCTTCCAATGAGTGTTTCGAAGATTTTTAACAAATCTTCAGGATTTTTACGCCGAGTTAAATCCCATAATAGGTAAACGGGAAAAATATCAGGAACGCTGAGCAGGCGAGGGAGGGAGGGGCACTGGAAACTAAGGAGCACTCTATAGTGACAGTCATCATTCATTTTCTAAGTTTTCAGTAATTCACTATTTTTCGTTCTTTGGAATATCTGCATACGATTGAGACCGCTACAGCCAGGTAGAACGTGTTACAATCACTAAGAATTTTTGAGTATAACCTGCATGGGAGGAGAGGCCCAGAACAATTCTTTTTGCCGAGGGCCCCAACATAATCTAACTCGACACTGGAAAATATCACTCAATTTCCTAAATCATAAGCACACTTTACCACAGGGAACCGAAAATACTCATTGGACCAATGGCCAAATTTCAACAGAGGCTCCGAGCACTCTCAACATCGAAGTTGAAGTGAAAAAGCTGAATCATTTTTCCAACCGTAGCATCCGTTAATTCAGCTTTCTAACCTCAACTTTCAGAGGCCCTGCATAGCCGTCCACATGATACAAAACAAAGATCAAGAGAGCATCTCTTACCTTATCCTGAACCCAGCGAACCATCCTGGACTCAGTGAAAGGAAGACAAATCACGTTTAAGCATGTTTCAGTCAGATATTCCCACTGTATATACATCAGGATACCTCGTACAATTAGAATCGATCAGGAAAAATTAACTCATAGACAGCCTTCCAAGTCGAAGCTGGTATAACAGAATCTCAAATGCCATCGCCCCGTAGATTAGGCTTTTCACGGAGCTACATCGACTCGAAAACCCTCGCCTTTATTATAAAAGTTTCGATACTAATTTCGGAATAAATTATTTACGAAAATAAAAGCGCGAAATTAAGAAAGGGGAGAAAACAGGATGAAAAAGAAAGATGCGGAGGAAACGACAGCGAGTTTCTTTTCTCAAAACTCAATATAGCGTCTTTTGTGATAAAAATTTCTTTATGCGAAAGCATCCTTCATTCTTAATAACTCCGATTAACAACGAAATTCGGTGTAGACGTAAACTTCTGGAAAACACAAAACGGACCTTATTCTATTCGACAACAGCTGACTGAAACTAAATAGAACTAGTGTACCTATCCACGGAGGGGGCAAGGTTTGGCATGATCGACTTTTCACGACTTTCATACGAAATTAGGGGGGGGGAACTCTTCTCTCCGCTTCTTCCTTGGAGTACTGGGGACCTTTTTCCCACAAAATGAACTTTTGGGGAACTTGGGGAACCGGTAGACACTCTGCATCAAGTCAATTTTGATCATCAAGAGTAGGTAGCCGATTTTGATGCTTTTGTTAGAAAGTTCGCTGTATTTTCATGCACATATCCAAACACGAAGTTCATATTTTTTTGGAAAAGTCCTCCCTCATGTGCCCAATGGATATGCAGTAACCGCACCTGAATTTACAGATTTTTCAAACTATTCACTTATTATAGCAATTTTCATCACTTTTGAAAGAACATTTATAATTGGATCATTCCTTATCAGATCAGCTATTCGTGGCTCTTGTCCCCTCGATTTTAACTAAACTCGTAAGGAAGGCTTTATTGTACCCTAGCTGAGCAGTATGCTAGTGAAACCGTTTGGCAAAATATTCATTCGGTCTTAAATTTTCGAAGTTTTTCAAAAATGATTACCTTCAAAATACGCGACGGATTTTTCGTTACCTATATTTGTCAGAATCTTGATATAAGGATCTGAGAAAGTCTGAATGCAAAGATCTAAAAGCCAAATGTCCAAAACCATATTTTCTAGTTAATTTTTTTCCTCTTACCGTGAATAAAAGTAGTATTTCTCTTTTAAACAAACATTACTCATGTCGCATTCGATAGGAAGCAATTGCGTATACACAGGGAGGATAACAGAAGCAACTGCACCTCTTAGAAATGATTCAAAAATAGGCAACCAGTAGAGCCGACTTGGAAGAGTCTCAAGGAATTTAGTCCCAGCAAGCAAGTCTGTAGGGGTCTTGAATGGCTGAAGTATTAAATACTCGTAATCCTGAAAGTTTTAAACGAATCTCGACGAATCTTAGCCGGTCTTTAACCAGTCTAGAGAAATCTACAGTCAAGTAAGAGAGTCTTGAATAAGTCCTCAAAAGTTTTAAACGGGTCTTGAAAAGTACTAATGAAATTAAGAAGAGTCATAAAGAGTCCAAATGAGTCTTAAGCTTTTTTAGCAAGGCTTCAAAAAATTTAGAAAAAGCCTTGAAAGTCTTAAACGAGTCTCTATGTCCGCAACAAGTTCTGAAAAACTTTCAGAAATAACCCAATTTCGGAGGGGTCATAAAAACTCTCAAGTGAATGTTGAAAAGTGAGCTAATTTTAACTATAGACACAGAATTCGTAACATATTTAAATGAAGTTTCAAAGAGTCTTTATAGTCTTGTTGGTCGTAATGCCTCTTGATGAAGTCTAACGGTGTATTAACGAGTTTAGTCACGATGGAATCTTGATGACCTTTACTAACTTTCACGAGTCTCGACATGTCTAAAAAGAAGCTTGAAAGAATTGTAAGGAGTCTTAACGAGTCTTAAAGAGTCAGATAAAGAACCTGGTACACGGGAGAAGATATCTTGCATCCTGTTAGAGGTCTCATTAGAACTCAAAAAAATGCCAGAAGACTGTTGAAATTCAGTAAAACTGATTAAGATTTGTTAAGACACAGTTCTACAAGTCTGTTTAGATGGCTTCAAATAACCCTGCATACACAAAATAATCTTATTTAAAATTCGTAAAAACTAATCACGAGCAACAACCAACAAGACTATGAAGACTAGTCGAGACTCGTAAGACTCGTCATAATCCTGTAGCCTGAATGTCTACTGAAGTCGAAAATTAAAAACAGGGAGGAGATAGAAGGCTTTGTTTTTACAGACTTTTTTTTCGCGACTACCCCTTCTCAATATCTACTACAAAAAAATTCGTCATTTCTACTTTAGTTTAAGAAAAATGCACTCTTTTGAATTTTCGTGGGAATTTTCCTAAGAATAAGGAACTTTTCAAGTACTGGGAGACTTCTTTCTCAAAATAGAGAAATTTCCGGCGACTGGTAGACATACTGTACAGAACAATCAAGAATCGTCAGATCGTCTAAGCTCCACAAAGTTCCAGTTAGGGCTCATTGAGACTAGATCATAATTCATGAGACTCAGTTGAGACTCACTGTAACTTCTCAAATCTCTACAGAACTTGTAGCGCGTTATCACCATAAAAAAAAAAAAGTTCCAGTTGGCGTGTTCAGAAGTATATTTACACTGAATTTTGAAAGAGCGAGCGGAAAAATGTATCGAACTGAAAATTAGCGAGAGTGAGAGACGACTCCAAAAGACGACTCCAGAAAAAAAACTGCAAAAGACGACTGATCCGCGAACATCGAGTCACTGCCTAGCCGGACAACGAGGTTTTAAAAATACGAGGGTGGAAGAATAGCCTGAGGAAAAGAAAGGAAAAAGGAAAAGATTCCTGGAAAAGAAAGAAAGAAGCGATTCGGTGTAGAGATGTTGTACAGGTAAAAGGCATAGGTGTTCGTAGGAAAACTGGCTTGGCAAGACAGGTAACAAATATACAATAAAAAAACTATTTACAAAAGAATTCGCGAACCTTAAAAAAGTCGATCGCGGTGGAGAGCACCGCAAATCCATTGAAGACTTAATAAAACTCGATTCTGTATAATAAACAGAATATTATTTCTCAAAATCGATTTCCACAGTAAATGACGACTGTATACCGGCGAGTTACCAGAGAATTTGTGAGAAAGCCACGATAATTTCTACATTGACCACAAAAGCATTCGTAGATGCACGTGTTTTCCAGCAACCAGCATGGAGCATGTAACCTTTGTGAAGAACTTATTACGCAAAACCGAACACAGTTCTGAAATCTCAAAACCAAGCTTGTGAACTGTCACGAGCAGACGTTCATTTTATATGGTCATATTCGAACATGCAATTATACCTGCGACTGCACAATCGATATCAGAAATATTAGACGCATGGGTATCCACAAAAACAGATAAAACGGCGAATAATTTTATTGAAAAGACAGGGAGGATACAAAGGATTAAGACTACATAATTTCTTAAATGGAAATAGCAGGTATGTCCCTGTCAGACTAGGGGTTCAGAAACACCTACTGACCGGTAAGTAAAAGAAGATAAAAATTCTTATGCAACTGACAAGGAAGATTCTGGCAACCAAATAACGATTCGGTTTGTTGCGATTGAGAACGTGGGAAAGGCAGGGAGGACAGTGACAACTAAGGGACAGTTCAGCCTCACGCAACTAAAGTAGGGTTTTTTTTCCAGTTTTTTCATATTTTTCCAAATTTTTGTATGATACACTGCAGACTTATAATGACGTTCATTTCTCTCAAAATGGCCCGGAACGTTGAGAATTCGGTTCTACACAACCTATTTACGGACAAGTAACGCATGACTGATAACATCTGGCGGATTCTTTCAGTACCAGAAGACAAGACCTGTGACTGATAAGGAAAATAACGTCCATAGTTTCTCTTTTTCACATTTTAATTTTTTTTTTGCTTTTTAACCGTGACCATGACAGACCAGTGCCAACCAGCCAGAAATTACAGAGACTGCTTCTTACGACTCCTGAACGCGTACTCCCAAAACCTTTCGAAATAAACAGAAAAGATAGCTTTCTTATACACCAGTCAACAATTTCATGTCATAATCATCCAAACAGTATTACAGCCTCCCTCTAATTTACTAGCCTCTGGAATGTACAGCTTCTTTATCTGCAATATAACCCAAATGGACACTCCAAATCGTTTCGCAACGGCGAATTACCAAGCATCTCACATTTAATTATCGGATTCCATTTCGTAATCCCACCCTTTACATCTACCCCTCAATTTTTCAATCACCAATACACGCGAATACCAGTCAGCGTACCTTTCATGCCCCCTACACCGAATCCCTTTCTCTTTTGTTTTACACAACGCGTATTGGAGCGCCTTACAGCCACTTCCGGGGCTCGAATTTTCAAACGAAAACCAATTTTTGATACTTTTCCAGATTCTCTCAAGCAATATAACTGTATTTCATTCCACGCACAAGTCACTTCTGTAATAATATTTCATCGACAGGGCCGACAAGAGTACTTGCTATTGTAGAAGCCAGCAGCCACCCTAACAGCACGTTTCTTTTGTCAGATGGCGACTACAATATTTCGATCTTTCTACCTGTTTCGAAAAAAGGAGAGCAGATGCAGTTCCAGCAAATGCGAAAGACCTTCTTCCAACGTTGCCGGCTTCAACTCCATACTGTCGTCAGTTTTCTAGCTTTCCCATACAATACAATTCACTGTATACATACAAAAACCTTCTATTCGCTTTTCTTTTGTATGTGTATTTTGCTTATGTAATGAAACTCTGTATGTACTCGGTTACGTCGCACACTTAGGAGGATAATTTATTTCAATATAAAATGAATGTACATGTACGAATAACAATGCCTACCTTATTTTACGAGTTCGTTTCCGACCAACCGCTCTTTGGCTGCCGATACAGAATGCCCCACTGGGGCCAGTAACTATGGTAGCTTCGAAGCCTTTTGACGTTTCTTCGCATTCGAATTCGACTTCTTCGTTTTCGCCCAACGATCGAAAACCTTCCATGTGTATTACATGCTGAAATAAGACAATATAACCAACGGGATGAGAATTGTACTCCTCGAGCTCCGGTTCACAGTACTACAGGAAGGGAGAACCGTTTTCCAATTTTTTTTTTTTTTTTTCCTTCAAATATATTATCCGCCATCTCGCGTTTAAAATCGTATTTCGCGATCTCGGCAAGTAATCTCCATCAATAATTCCAAAGTCGAGAATTCGGAAAACCCAGAGGGAAAACCAAAACCAGAGGTGTAAATGGCCGTTAACAGTATCCATGGTTCAAAACAAAAACAATCGGTCTTCAGCACTGAAAATGGTCATCCTTGAAGAAACGCTCAATGAAGAAGGCCCACTGAAACCAATGCTTCATGAATTCAGAGTTCTCATATAAGGTAGATTTATACACACATGCATAGTTTCGAGAAAGATTCCCTTTGTTCAGTGAAATTAGAAGAATAGCGTAGTACTAGATTCGGTATTAGAATTCTTCAATGGGGTGAATCTCATGCTGTTAACCCCTAAAAAGTGATGAATAATACTCACTTACGAGCGAATCGAGCAACCTTTTCTCCAACTTTTAGGTGAATTTTTACCAACAAAAAAATATTTCGGGTTGACATAGAAAGGGGACTGTTCCTCAAATCCATCCCCCAAAAACCACCTATGCACAGCATGCACGTTATAAATAAAAATATAATAGGTTCATCACAGGTTTTTTCAAAAATAAATGAAAATAAAGTTGAGTAACTATATTGGTGTACTTTCAAGAGAATTATTCTACTTATTATTTTGTTGATCAATGAGAAAATGACACCCAAGAAACACTTCACGAGGCAGTCAGCAAGTTGCTTACCTACTTCATAGTGAAGCGCATCAAAAACAATTTCTGTCAATCGCCGTGAAAGAAATTAGTTCCTACAGCGTATAATGCTGATACCGTAGGAAATTTCATTAACTTTAAAAGACATGAATACATGAGAATTACATCAGTACCACAAAATTTGTCCTTGAAACAACAAAAAACCATCATTAATCATTCAGAAGCGTTCAGCTCAAGACATCTCAAACAATTCATCACTTTTATCAGCACAGGGTAGCCACTTTCTGGAAAACCGGAAAAACCAGGAAAAATCAGGGAATTTTGTCAGTCTGAAGCAGTCAGGGAATTTCTATAATTTTGATCAAAATCAGAAAACTTTTTGAGAATAATGAGAATTATACACGATTTTCATAGTAGTCAATGAATATCTTTGATCTCAAATAGGAAGTATCCTCAAAGCTGTATACAACACTAGCTAAAAATATGTCAGGGAAAATTTGGAAAATTGGTTTGAAAAATCAGGAAAAACCAGTGAATTAAGTATATAGAATCTTGTAAACTATCATTAGCCTATAAAATACCACCTATTCAGACTGTAATCCCAAGGTACAGCCATACTGTTGACATTAGGTTTCCCATTAATAAAATAAAGTTTTAAAAAAGAAAGAAAGACAGAATGAACGTTCAGTGGAGTATAGCAGGACCGACGCGAGGAAGACAACCCCTCCCCATCCGTGAAATTACACCCAAATTCGAAAAATTCTGACAATCAGTCGAGAAACTTAAATCGGCGCTGATGATTTTTTGGTGTCAAGAAAAATTAATTACATTCTAAAGGCCGAGAAAATCAGGAAATTCTGAAACCCATTCAGAAAAATTAATTTTCTCTCTGTTTTCGACGGTGACGTGCACAAACCTCGTAAGTAAAATTTCCGCCACATTTAGCTTTTATTCGAAAAAAGTGGAGTAAGGAAGATTTTTTTTTACATTTACAGCAATAACTAATGAAGTGAATTTCTGTACGTGCATCTAAAAAGGTCCTACTTTGTCAGTATGGAGTTATGCATGGTGCGTTATACTAGACAAAATTTCCGATCGAATAAGACCCTGCGGAACTTCCCAAGTTCAAAATTGGCCGAGATATTCGCTTCCAAAATCAAAATGTCAAAAAACATAGTTTTGAGAAGAACGCGTTTAAAGTTTTGTTACAATTTTCAAGTGAAAAATGTAAAAAATATCAGTGAATTTTGAACTTTGAAGGTTCCGCGGGGTCTCATTCGGTCATATGCGGTTTGCATCATTCGAAAGAGTACGGTTCACTCTATCAGAAACGCTAAAAATCCAAAAATTCATATTTTTGACCCAACATCCGAAAAATCGCTGTATCTCCGTAAATAAAATCGACAAAGTGGGACCTTTTAAATGCACGTACACATTTTTTAGAAGTCTTTTTTTTATTATTATTTCACGAAAAATTATTTTTAATCATACGAGGTCTGTTCACGTTAGCGTCGTTTTGCTATCAATCAAAATTTGAAAATTTTTAGTTGAGATTTCTTGTGTCAAACCCCACCCCCACCCAATAACATGTTCTTCAGACCAGCCTTGAATTATACCGAAGCAATCTTTTGTCCCTTGGGTTTCTACGTTATGTACAGATTGTTGGATAAATAAGGGGGCAGGAGAGGGGTATGTACACCCCCAGTACAATTTCAGAACTTTTAAACGAAAATTTCAGACCCGAGACCTTTTTTATTTTACTCAACAAGTCAAAAGTTGGATGAAATTTTGATCTGAGACGGTTGTCCAGCTGAAATTTGGGCAAAATGTTACTCAAGACTTTTTGTTCTGTTTTCGTGCTTGTCAAGTCGAAACTTGGGCAATATTTTCAACCTAGACTCTTGTAATATCAAAATCTGATCGAAATTTTGAATCGAGACGTACGACCAAAGATCTTTTCTTCGTTCTTGGTCAGTCAGCATTTGGGTAAAATATTGATTAGAAACTTGTTTCTTTTATTTATTGTTTGCCTATACAGAATGGAAACTTTGACCAAAGACCTTTTTTTATTTTCAGCAATTCAGAATTTGGACAAATTTTGCAAATCAAAATTCGGGCATAATTTTACCAATTTCGACCCCAAACATTCTTTTTCTTTGCCTTTTTCCTGGTCAATTGAAAATTTGAGAGCAAAACACTAAATTTTGACTGGCAACTTATTCCTTCTTTTTCAACTCAGTAAGTCAAAATCTGAGCAAAAATAAATTTCTAACTGATATTTTTCTTTCTGTTGAGTTTGCCGAAATTCAGGAATATTTTTGATTCTTGCCTCGAAAAATTTCAACTAGGAACTTTTTTGTTTTTTCCAACCAATCAAGACAAAGTTAGGGCGAAATCTTGATTTCTGACTCGAACATTTTTTTTTACTTGGCGAATCAAAATTTCAACAAAATTTCGACGTTGAACACAAAACTGTTTTTGGCTTGGTAAAACAAAATTTAGGCAAGACTTTGACTCAAAACTTTTTTTGCCTGTTGAAATTCGGACAAAATTTCGAAAAGATTCCAACTTGAAACATTATTGTTTTTCTTAACTCTTAAGTCAAAATTTAGGTAAGATTTTGATCTTTGATTGGAACATTTCTTTTTGACAAATCAAATTTTCTATTTTTTTACCGAAACCGTTTCTATTTGAGCAAAATTTTCAGTTGTAACCTGGGAACCTCTTATTTTGTTTGGCAAGTCAAAATTTCGGCAAAACTTTTGACTTCAACCACAGACCTTTTTTGTTCCGTACGTCAAAATTTGGGCTAAATTTTGACTTTTAACCACAGACTCATTTTTTGCCGGTAAATCAGAATTTCAGCGAAACTTCCACCAGAAAATTTTTTGCTAATGAAGTCAAAATTTGGACGAAGTTTTGACTTACGCCCGAAGCCATTTTTTTTTCGGAATGTAGTAAAACATTTAGCAAAAGTTTGATCGGAAGTCATTTTGTTTCTCTCTTGTCTAGTCAACATTTTGGCGACATTTCTTAGATCCATATAACAGTTTCTTTAGATACCATGTCCCTCCTCCAACCGGTAATATGAACATTCTCATTGCCTATACTCACATGCGCAAATAGGGAGGGAGCTTGGAGCTTACCTTTCCAAAATCCTCTGAAAGACCTTTCAGAAAACTAAAAAATTACACTCGCATGAGCGAAAGAATTTCTCAGTATTACTGTGATACTTGCCAACCTGATATGAACCCCCTCCCTAATCCAGCTCGACCATTTGCACGTATATTTCTACTTCAATTAGACCTGATAAAAGAATATATGCTTTATCCTTTCCCTTATAAAGCAGTCTATCATTATCATGCTGACGAACTAAGTCTAATTAGAGAACTGAAAACACAAAGTATACGGAATTTGTTGGCCTATAGTGTGAATTCTGAGAAAGGGACGTATGCAATTTTACGTATTTAAATATACACAACTTCGAAATTTTCTAATTAATTATCCACCTGACGCAGATGGATGAAATTTGTCTGAAAGTTCAAAGGTTCATAAACCTTAATTTAAAAATATTACTCAGATAACAAAGACCTTATTTTTGATCTAATTGGTATTCGAATTTTTAATATTAATTTCCAATTTAAAATTCGGACATGAAACACATTGAAAATAAGTTCTTTATTACCTGAGCAATATTTTTAAATTAAAGTTTCGTGGTCCCTGAATCTATACGCCAAATGTCATTCGCCTACGTCCGATAACTAATTAATCAGAAAATTTTGAAGCTTCGTACAGTATAATAGGTAAAATAGCAGACGTCCCATTTTCAACTAGTTTTTACTTCATCTGCTGAGTGGAGACTCTCAACTTGGACAGGCCACTATTTTACAAAGCACGGCATTTGTTGAAGTTTTCTTACCGAGCGGTAATTCCTCAAAATTGATGACTTTTTTTTTCTTTTTTTCCCCAACTTATATTACTGTCTATTAATAATGTTCACCAAGGCAAACGATGACGTCAAAAAGAACGACTTTACATTCGGTTTATCAACGATAACAGAACTATTAAAGAAACTTCTCTCGAAATTGTGCAACTTGACTATCGATATAGGAAAAAGGATTTTTTGCATTTGGATCAATTCTAGGAGTGATAACGTCCACCACGGACGTTATTGAAAAGACATTCGAAAATAAGAAATAAAAAACATCCAGCAACTGTTAGCATTTGTGTAAGTCTGGCGCCAAGGCCTACATATTGCATTTTCCATAAACTGAATAAAACGCTAATGCCAAATTACAGATATTTACTGTCTGGACTACCGTAGGAGTATCCCGGTAAAAATTATCAGAGTTAATTGATCATTAGCATGAAAATCCTATGACGAAATTACGGAACATAACAAACAGCTCAGGGTACAAAGATCAATGAGGTGAAATCGAAATACAGGGTGGCGCAAAAGTCGCTTAACCCGGTAAGAATGGCATTTTATATGAATGTACAAACAGCGCTGTCTACGGAAAGTGCTTCATTCAGCAGCCTAATTATCCTTTATAAGTTAGAAACTGTTGGCCACCAAATGATAAATAACGTCTTAAACATCTTAATCTTCATCAAAAATGTTTTTATCACAATGTGCAACATGAATCGAAAATTAACTACGGAGCAGCGAGTTTTTCTTATCGAAAAGTCGTGGTATCACCATAAAAATTCGAAATTGGTGTTGAATGATTTTGAACAACAATTTCTTGGTGTCGCGCGACCCAGGCGAGAAACAATTTACCATTTGTGCAAACGATTTCGCGCTACTGGAAGTGCATTTTTTCATTTTTCATTTTTCGGGTTAAGCGACTTTTGTGCCACCCTGTACATAGTGACTCATCAACCAAAGGCTATAAATTAACTCTTCATCTTTTAAGATACGACATCACGATGCATCTCTATTTATGAATCTCGATGCAAGACTGACATGTACATAACTAGGGTGTCTACTACTAGAATTCAGTTTTGGAATTCCGGGACTTTGTAAGACACTTCCCGGAAAGCTTTGGGTCCAAAAAAATACCATGTTCTGCTCAATAATACACAACAGTGTTACCTGTTTTCTTCTACTGTATAGTCCTATTACCCTTCAAATATACGCACGCACTTTGAATTTCAATAATTTAATGCAATAATTCAGTGAAGAACTTTAATTTCATTTAAACATACAGGTGATCCCCATCACCCACCTCACTCGCCGGACCTGGCCCCGTGCGACGTCTACCTATATCCCACCACGAAAAAGAACCTGAAAGGACGTCGACCCGAGTCACAGAGTCGGGCTTTAGGAGCTGTGGAGGCAATTTTCAAGAAGCTGTGTTCCAACACATGTCCCAGAAGTGGCAGGGCAGGAGGGCCAAGTGTATTCGACTCGGAGGGGAGTATATTGAACGGGAAACCGAACTGGATTTATGAATTTGAATAAAAAAAATTATAAAGGTCGTCCGAGTCTTTATTGAACACCCCTCATATTTTCTCAGTCACTAATTGATTAATCGATCAGTTCATTATCAAAATTTCAACTGCAGGGTCACCTTACTCTTACTCATGTGAGGGCACACATTGTCGTCATCAGAGATGAGCACGTTTGCACAAAATTCGTTTGCATCGTTCAATGTTCAAAGTTCGCAAACAGTTCGTTCGCACTGTCAGAAGTTTGAAAAAAAAAATCCGTTCGAGTTCACCTAAGTCAACTTTTGAAAAATTATTGTTCCGAATTCTTAGAAATTCACGTTGGCCGGCGACATCTCCAGTCGTAATCGATCTGGACTATGCATAAAGCAGTCTCCATGTATCGGGGAAACAGTCCAAGCTTTGGGAAGAAATAGTGTCAAATATTTGGAAAAAAATTCCAGGACCTTGGTCAATAGTTAAATGAATTCCCGGACTTTTCCGGGGTTTCTGGTATTTTCGGGAACGGTAGACACCCTGATAACACATTGCAGTATCGAGAAAAATGAAATATAAAATGGCTACTAGAACGAAGGAACGGATGTTACTGCTAATCATGCAAAATGAAAAGCTGCTCTGTAAGTAAATTCTGAAACTTGTCCGAACATGTGGACCATCGACCTTTGAGTAAGACTCGCGAAAGAAAATAGCAGGATGACTCAAACCGAGCAAAACAAGACTTCACGCACTATCAGCAATGTACCATCAACACTGAATTTGTAAGAGCAAAATGAGACGAATACTCAGGGAGCAAGGATGCGTTTGAAAAAACGAAGTACAAAATAGTAGCAGGAAGTAAGTTTTCTTTTTCATGGAGGAACCGGGCTTCCCAATGTTTAGCTTCACCTAAATCTGATCCACTGCTCCATAGCATAACAGGTATGCATACAGTCATTGCAATCTGAGTATATGTATAATTCAGCATCCATCGAGAAATGATATGAGTCGCATCAAAACAAATGAGGCGACTCCATCCGCATAACGAGTAACTGTTGGTAATCTGTTACTGGATACCAACATGGCCGAATGAATACAAGAAACCAAAATTTTGAATTATGTAATCTGGAAGCTGAATCAACATACAATTTACGTAAACATAATTTTCTATAATTCAAGGTATGACATAAAATGAAATTGTATGCGATATTCAAACTTGAGCAAGGAAGAAGAGCTATCAATGGAAAGTATCTCCCAGTCATGCCATAATTCTTCCATAACAGCCAATGGCCGCAGTCGTGCATTTCATTTACGATCGGAAGGAGGGGTACAATTGTTTTCGTGTTCAATAACTAAATGTTTTGTAATCTATCCTACGGGATCAGAACACTCCATTTTTTTTAGAAAATAACTGACAATTTTTCACGGTCAAATTTTCCGGGAGTGAGGTGGGGGCAAACCCGTCTCAAATATTCCCACTATAACCGCCGTTGACACCAGCTATAATGTTCAATTAGAATAGACTGCAGTTCATTAATTTACATAATTCAACTTCACTTACTTGGTGAACGAATACTTCTTGCCCGCCATCATCGGGCGTAATGAAACCCCATCCTTTAACTACGTTGAACCATTTGCATTTTCCTTTACGCCTTCTCGGCTCTCGAGAATCTCCTTCTTCGAGTTCCGTACTTGGAGAACCTGCAAAAGATTCCGCACGAATAAGTTTTCAGTTAGAAAATGTGAAACGTACATTTTTACAGAATCACGGCCGGTTCAGAGGGGGTAATTCCCTCTACACCTGTTGACAGAAATCATCCTAAGAACAGAAAAAAAATCTTGCTTCGCTCGTGTATGATCGTTTTTATCACTGAGGTTAATACCATTAAATCTACTCTCTTAAGAATTCTGGTATCAGGCCTCCACATAGTCCTTATTTTGCTAAGTTCTTCGGACAACCTTCGTAATCTACTCCATTGTTTCTTTCTCATAACAGAAGATCTATCCAAAATGTCAGCTTCCTAGTCCTGAAGTTTAGAATTTGTTTTCTTTTAATAAACGTGTATTATCTCACGAGTATGCAACTCAGTGAACATAGTCGTCAAAATGACGAGAAAATTGTGATTAAAAAAAAGGCCAGTGCGTATTCTATCCCCCGCTCAACCGCGATCTAACAAAATGGCGAAAGAGTACTTGAAAAAACTGTTAGAATATTACGACTCCTTTAAGGGCCAGTATTTGGTTAAAATGCGAATCCGCCAATCCGGTATTAGGATTCGCATTTTAACCACCGGTTAATTTTGAACCAAGTTTTATAATACTGGCCCTACGCGAATGTTAGTTGATGGCTAAGACCAAATGAGTTGTACAAAAGTCTCAACAAGCTTTGCATAAATCTTAAAAAGTTTTGAAAAGTTTTATCCAAATTCGGAAGAACGTCAAAAAGTCAGAGTCTTAAGAACTCAATCAAGTCTGGGAAATTAACGCATCCACAAGGTCACGACTTTCCCATTTACCACCATTTTTTCGGTAATAGAGTTTTAGTGGTCTCGGATAACTGAGTGGCATTTCGCTTCGTTCACATTCTAATCAAATCGGAACATAATTTAGGTAAACGCCATTCACGGGTGAAAATTTTCAATGCAACTTTCATGAGAAAAATGCTCCCAATTAATAGCAGTCATTCTTCTGTGGGCCAGTGTCTCGGATTATTCGTCCTGGGTGTTCATTACGGTGCTTCATAATAATAATTTCTTGTTTCATGTCCAATAAAAGATAATGAAATGTTTAAGAAATGTTAATTTTCATCAGGATATAAAAATTAATCGTAGAGTTCACCTGATTTCCTGTTTAAAATGTCTTGGTTTTAATTAGGACTATGGCACATCAATCACAAAAATTGACCTAATTCACTACAGATCTGGTTTTATAGGATGATATGCTTCCCCCCTCCGTTGATGGCAAAAATAAAAAATTGTTACGGAAATTTTCCGAGAAGCTGAAAATATTTTGCTCACTTGGCTTGCAAATGAGTGTTTTTCATTACTTATAAGGGCTGACATCATGAAATCCGCCCCCACATCAGAAGAATTCTGGTATCGAGCCTGATTAAGTATCAACATCATCATTTGAGATAGAACGTAAATTTAATTCTTGTTTTGTGACAAAAGAGTTCTAAGTCGAACTTATACTCATTCTAGGATAAAAATCACCCCTCCAATAAAATTAAAACACACTTTTCCACTTGCAAATTACAAATTTAAACTTATTAGATAGAAACTTATAACAAAATTTATTATTCAGGAAGCTTGCAACCACCATTACAATCAAAACCTTTTAGAACTTCCTCCTGAAATATTTCTGAGTGGTGACTTTGTCGCACTTAATGAGCGATGTTTCGAAATTTTAATGCGCTGTTTGGTGCTCGTGCCAGTCGTACACCCCGCCAATCCTTTCTATTTTCCGCTTAGCGCAGCACGTGGATGAACACGAGTTAAAAGCGGTTGCGCCATGTAACATAGAAAGACCGAAACCGAACTTCCTCGTTCGAAACATTCTCTTCGCGCCGAATTCATGCTCATCGCAATTACCGTCCGCCATTTTACTACACAAGTATAACACAACTGCACTCCCCCTTATTCGTCATGTGAGTTAATTCAACTCGCATACACTTACGTACACAACACCGGTATCTGCGTGTTACACCGCGACAAGTAACGCACATTGCATACGTGCCGCCGTAATCGTGAGGAAGCGTACGCTACAAAATGCAAATGGCGATTACAGACGAGGTAACCGGCGTCTCTCTTTCGCTGTCGCAGTTTTTCCCTCTTTTTACATCACACTTCCTAGAATATCAATTACCTATATATTTTTCAAGTCTGGTTTGAAATTGATGAAAGTTGAATCGATGCCGGCAATGGCAAGAATAATTTAAGGAAAACGGGTTTTTTACAACGTGAAATCGAAAATCGTCTTAAGGAAAATCAAAATCGAATTATTTATAGATACAAATTAAAGAAATCTTGTTAATAGATTCGCAGCCAATTAATTGTATCTATGTAGATTCGGAATGAATAAAGGACTCTTCTGTTGGCCATGTGTACGGTATTCTAGGAACACATCATTATCATCATTATCACCGCATTCCGAGTCCGCGTGCGTGAGTAATATGGTGCCGAAGGCGGCGAATTTTTCTGATCTATCACAAGGTGTATGGGAGTATTTATAAGGAACGAGTCATTCATTTTATGAATAAAACACTTTTCCGCGCGCTTTTTTTGCGCGCGAATAAACCACATATACACGCTCATCTTTCGATAAGCCACCGGGAGTATATTATTATATTTGTTACGGTACCTGAGAATGAAAAGGTAGTATGTCCGTAAACACACTTTGCGAGATTATCGCACTTAAAGTTTATGTAAAACCTCTTAATAACGGACACCAAGGAACCAAAGTAAATGTCCGCCTAATGGGAGTGTCCACTATAAGAGTATGAATGAAAAATCTGTCCGCTGGATGGAGGTTTTCATTTTTTTTTTTCCCCAATTTACCAAAAAAAATCTACAAATTCGCATACATAATCATCTAAATTATTACATAATTATTTTAAAAAAAGTTGTAATAGAGGTCTGTTATAGAGATGATGAAGCAAAAGCAGCCAACTCAAAATGGAGTCGAAGTTTTAAGAGCTGTTGAAAGGCTTCGGAATCTCCACGTTAGGCAGAAAATTGCATTAGGTCTCGAATGCTCTGAATTGCTGTCGAGTAATTTGTTACACTATGGATGGGACACTACCTTCTGATTCCTCTTCCTTCTCAGCATCTTCATTATCAGTCACATCCTCAGAAACTTCGACAGGAATAAAATTGGCTATATCATCGCTGGTATCCTCCGTACTTAAATTAACATCAATTTCTTCGTAATCAAGAGCCTGCATATATGCAGGTAATCTGGGTCCATGAAAATTGACCGCAGAATATTGGCCGCGAATAATTGGACGCAGATGAAAATTGACCGCGAGTGTACACAAACCCATTGGGTTACCCCATCGTCAGTTATGCGATCTTTATAAAATAGGAAACCATCATGCACTAATTTCAAGGCATTTTTTTTAGAACGAACAAATTCAAGAGGCATTATAAACAAAGAAATACTAACTACAAATATAAATGATTCGCGATTGACCTGTATACGAAATGCTATAAGATATTGCAAAAGAAATGATAGATACAACCAATTCTCTGCTAATAGTGTAGGCCAGTATCTCGGATTCTCATATCCGTATTCCAAACTATTTTACCTATTCGCCGCGGTGAATTTGTCAGCCTGCAGTCAATTTTCCTTTGCGGTCAATTATTCGCGACCAGTTTTCTTACTGTCAATTGATCGCGGTCAATTTTCGTGCTCCCGGTAATCTTGCTATCAACGAGGGGATGGATGGATAACCATTGCCATCCTGCTGTTCTGGAATACTTTCATCGACAAAATGGTCAAAATTAAAGCCAGCTTTCCGAAAGCATTTGCTCACACTCACATATGATTCTTTGATTTTTCTGACAGCTGCCTCCACCCACATAATCGCATCTAGGACAGTTACTGTGTTGGCTAACTCATCAGCAGAATTACATTCATCAATTTCCAGGAGAATGCGAGTTAGTAACATTCGACGATAATGCACTTTGAAATTCTGAATTATGCCCTGATTCAGGCGTTGACAATGTGTTGTGGTATTGGATGGGAAGAAAATTATTTTCACGCTTTTCAACTGCAGCTCAGTATGATGTGAGGTCGCATTGTCCATAAAAAGAATGACCTATCTTTTTTGCTTCGTCACTCTTATCAGTCAGGTGAAATTGGGAAAATTCAACAAGTCAAAAAAGTTTTTTTTTTGCTTTGATTGGGAATTTTGAATTGAATCAGTTGGGACTGTCACACTCCCCCCCCCCCATCAGGAAAAACTCTTCGGTAAATCCCTGTATATACATGCTGTGATATTTTCTTTTTGGGCTCCCATCGGTAGTGTTGCACTTAATTAATTAATTTCCCATAGTACACGATTTTGTATGCGAAAAATATGCGGAACCCGTCGGAAGCTAAAAATTGCAATTTTTGACATACTATCTTGTCATTCAGGTAACATTCTCGGAATTATCACCGTTGTCTTCATTCGTGCGTTTAGAACAGCCCAGTGAAGGGAGAAGGATGCGAGTAAATGACAGAATTTTCAACTGGTTGCGTACTATATAGAATGCAAAACTGTCGTAACTTTTTGCTTCGCTTGGTCTGATGTCAAAATTGAAAATAGACGACTCACTTTGAAGTCACACATTCTTCGAACGAAAGTTCTACGTTATTAAGTGCTATCATAATAGAGCAGTGGACTACAAAGTCTGAGCACTCGGCACATGCGTCACCTCACAAATGAAGTGTTATCATGAGAAAAGTGGTTTCGATAACGATATGCTCATCATTCATAGCCATTTTAGCCATACAATTAAAAGTAAAAGAAATTGAAATTAGACATTTTCAGAATATTACGAATATTATAAATTCGACCAAGTTCTACGATATTACCTGTATGAAAAGAAATCTACTGTATAAGGATACCGTCTGGAACAACTGATTCATTCAAACCCATTTGATTATAATGTTCTAGGACTCTTAATACGTATTCGTACAAGTCTGTAAATCACTAAAGTGGGGAGTGGGGCTCTCATCCATTTACTTCTTCCGTATTTCTGATTTTTAAGCATACAAGTGAATCCAACTTTCGTACAAAACGTCACATTTCTTTCACGGCGTATTGGTGATTTTTTTGCGAAACATGACTGAACTCATTACATTTTCGTGTTACAACAGGGTGTCTACCAGTATCATATAATGAAAATTCATGGCTATTTCGTGATTTTTCGTGACCTTTACTTCATTTTTTCGTGACCTTTGAAATATAATTTCGTACCCCCCCCCCCTCCCCACCCATGAATTAGACAGAAAACCTGAAAGTGACAAACATGAGAAACTATGTAGAACTAACAGTAAGTTAGCACAGTTAGATGCCAATAATAAAAGAATAAAGAAAGTAGGAGATGCCTTTGTTTGTCCACTGACACAATTGAATAATGCACGCTATTTAAAATCAGTCATTAAAATTAGATTTAAAATAGTAACTTTTTTATTATTTTGCGAGTATTTTGTAGAAATTCGTGACTTTTCGTGTTTTTTATGACCAATGACCATATAAAAATTTGTGGCTTTTTCGGGATTTTCGTGGCTGGTCAGACACCCTGTACAAGACTCTGAAGACACACAATTTCAATATCAGTTCTCTTTACTTCCACAGCTATGATGTCCGAAAGAGGACCATCATTATCAAAACTTAATTTCGTTCATTGTTTGAAAACCGAAAACTTGTCCATTTTCCTAGAATTTCCTGATGTGATGACGTCACAGGTGAATCGGCCTTACATGTATGGAGAACCAAGAGTGAACTGAACATACTAAGTCACATACATATAGGTATGATTGTTCAAAAATTTGTTCAATTCTAGATCATAAGAAAAGTTTTTCATTTCATAAAAATTACCTATCTCTATTCATTTTTAAGGTTCAAAGAGACCCAATTTTGATACTATAAAATTGCGCTGGAAATGCTGTAATTTGCAATATCCTGAAACGTGGATATTAATCTGGAATATTCATGAATAAAAATATAAAATTCGCCTAAATCAAATTTTAATTCAAAACAGGATGTCAAGAAAACTTAATTTTCTGGAATGGCTACTTCAACATCTCTAAACTTTGCGCAGACAAGAAGTGTTGCTGGAATGGGGGGGAGAGAATGGATGAATTGTACCTTTATCCCCTTACCCCTCAAAAAATCGGTGGGGAACAAAGTATTATTTGTGCTCTTAAAAATAAAAAATTAAAATTAAAAACAATTCAGCAAGTTGATAAAAAGATGTCTCAAGAGATTTCAGAGACGAGATTTAGGAATCTTTAGTTTTCTGCTAATTTCTGCCCAAAATCAGTTTTAAAAAAATCGTTCACTCCGCTTCAAATTTTTTCCACGTGAAATTGAAGCAGTCGGAGTACTGCACCCCCTCGCCGCTATTTGCCGGATCCACCATTAATATAAAAACGCAAAAATGGAAGAGAAACGTATTGTCTTAGCTCCGCATTTTAATTCGATCTGTGGGGCAGTAACAGAGGTCTGTTTTTTTCGCAAGCAAATTAAATTTGTCTTATATCACAAATACTCCGTGGTGCCTCCATAGCATGCCACAGTTGCCACACTCGTAGTTACTAGCCATTCCTCAGCTACATTAGTCTTCACCACTACCAACACATATACATCATTTAGCAAGAACAAATAAAGAGTATTGTAATTTTGTGTACATTGTAATCGAATAACAAGTTCATATACATAGGGTACTCGAAACCAGCACTGAATGTCGACAAATTTTGTTATTCAAGGAATACAGTAAACAAAGGAGTTAATTAGCCTTGGTGAAAGAGAAGAACAGCTGCTTTCTGTACGTGAAAATTCTGTTCGGTTATCAAAGTTTGTTTGTCATCAACGATCTAGAATACAAAAACTTATAGACGTCAATACATCCCATACGGCGAAGTAAACCTCATTCCACTTACCTACTCTTACTCTTATTTTGAAACCGAGCCCAACAAACATACTCACACCATAATCTCGTTTGTTTTCTTGAAATATAAAAACGTGGATTTCATTTAAATTCAAATCAATTTCTCTTACGAAAACATGATTTTCATACGCGAGAGGACAACTATAATCACAGTCAATACAGCCTAGACACAGTAATTCCTGTGTTTTCTTCATAATAAATTCTGACTTGCTCTAAGCCCTGGTAAACTCAACGAGACACTTCCAGGTTCATCCTAAACTACGTAGAAGTCTTTAAAACTCTATAAGGATTGTTTACAGCGGAGTAAGACTATTCAGACTCGTCCAAAACTCTCCCAGACATTTCAGCCTCTTCTGAACAAGTTTCAGACCTTTTAAGGTTGTTTCAGGTTGTTTACAACTTTTCAAATTTATATAAGACTCTTGAAAACGTTTCCAGGCTAGTTTTGAACTGTTTAAGACCCTTCAAAACTTCATTACGACCACGGAGAATTTTCGACAGGAACGGATTTTGACCCAATGGCATTCCTGTCTGTCTAGGAAGATCTAAGCATCTCAAATTTTCCTCCATGTTGGTATTTTTTTGTTGAACAGTTGGGATACGGCGAGGGAGCTATTTCGGTGTCTCATCTGACCTGGTAAAATGCAGACGGTAAACGGTTTCTTCCCTCGTTCCCTATAGTATGTATATCAATATTCAACGATTAATCAATCTTCAAAATCTGAAAGGGTCTAAAAAGCTTGTGGAATTTGAAGTAAAATGAAGTTCATTCCTTTTTGCTTATAGCAATCCAACATTGTAATTCGAAAATTAATTTCTTAATTAGAAATTTAGACTGGGTAAGAATTTTATAGTTCCTATTTCTCTCCCTCACCTTTTTTGAATGCTCGACTCATTTCTCAGAAGTGTAAACCATTTTTTGTAACTTACTACTGATCATTTTCCTAATGACGTTGAAAGGGAAAAATATGTACCTCCCGAAGTGTGCTATCGAATTGAATAGATTCTGGAGTAGGCGACAACTTTTGGAGAATTTTCAACGTTCACCACAATACTATAACAATTTTTTCCTTCAAGGAGAAAAGGGAAGAAGTTCTTGAGACTAGCTTCAATCTTTATCTTTAAAACTTCCTGATCGTCTCATCATTACTTGAAACTCTTCAAGGCCTTACAAACTTGTTTAGGATGCGTAAAACTGTTCCAGACTTATTTTACGACTTTTCATGAGTCTTGCAGGAGCTTTTTAATACATAATCAAGACCTTTTAGAACTTTTAAAGCTTTTTAAGACTCACATAAGATCGTAAGATTCCTTAAAATTAACTAAGATTCTTCAATGGTCATCAAAGACTTTCCCGTAGTTTGTTCCAAGGCTTTTGTTCAAGACTAACAACTTACAATTAGTTTTAAGATACCGAGAAACGTTTTATTTAAATTTCGTTTTAAAGAATTGCTTTGCAATCAAACTATTAGAAGTGACAAGTAGAATGAACAGTGCAAAAAGAAGGAATACCACGTTGTGTCAGGCAAAGAAAAAATTTACTGCTATTTCAAGTTAGGAGGGGTCAACCAACAGAGTTTGAGGGGGGCTTCTTCATTGGACCAAAGGGATCACGACACCCCTGAGATCGCGAATTTTTTCATGATCTATTTTCTCTCCAAAAATGATCTTTTAATTTAAACCCGAGTCCTTTTCAATTTTTCAACTGACATATATCACTACAGACCCGAAACGTCGAAGAACAGGCAAATGAGAGCACTTCCCCTCCTTCTGGAGCCAACAGCGTCCCTAGCAGAAAGACCAAGACCTTTTTCAATTTTCGTGTTTTTTTTTCCAAGTATGAAATTTGCAATTTTGCTCCAAGTTACCCCACCTGGAAAAGTGCCCTCCCCCGGAAAAATGGTCATACTACGGGCGAATCACTGAATTCATGATATTGCCCATCCCCGCCTCAATCCACGAAAGCTGACTAAATATTATTCCTTGATTTGATTTGGAATTTGGTGCAACCATTCTATACTTTGGTCGGGCAAGACCACGATGCTTCAAATTTTCATTCACGCTCCAAATTTCAATTCGAATCACAAAATCTCAAATCAGAGCAAGTTCAATCCAAATCATAATCCGAAGTGTCGCGTCCATAATGGTCTCCTTGACAGTAAGACTCAACTTCGCATCAGTCGGAATGCTACTCGTCAATCGCAGTTAACTCGGAAACGAGGACAGTCTCTTCCAACTCGCCACTGCGAATTACGAACCTTCTAGCCACGTGCATGCGTAATTTCATTCATCCGCCGACGGAAATTTCGACATACTCGATAGAAAATTTCGCCTCTTTTGTTGTACAACACGAAGCTCGTGAAATTTTCGAATTCGTGCACGCGGTGAAGAGGAAAAACCGGAAATTCGAGATTCTCTAGCTTTATCACAAAATGCCCGCGCGCGCGATACAGCATTGATAACGCGAACACCGCCGAAAGCTGCGGCGGCGAGCCGAAGAGGTGTAAACGCGGAGAAGGGATACGCTCTTCAAAGACTTGGTGCTCGGGGAATTCGGTGGCGTAGTAGGGAGGCGTCCTAAAAACAGTTTCGGTCGGTTCGGACGAAGTGAGGAACAACAGAACGCATCGAATCAATGCACATGCAACTGCAATACACGTATACAGTTTACTACACACAGCACTACACAATATATTCGTTTGTAGGACGCTTTTACACGTCCACAGTATTCATTGGTGCTGCAGTGCTCGACCGCGTGTCCTGTACCCAACGCTTGGCAACGTTGTTCGAAAAGCCGAGCGCACGTATTGCATCCCAGATTCAACTTATTATTCTTCAGATGGCGGCAAATAATGCGTAAAACGACACGCGAATTAACAAACAGCCTTCGTGTTTCCTCTCGAACCAGAAATTCAGAAATTTCTTTCGTTATACTTGGTCTTGGAATTGTAACTTGTCCGCGGATAATTCGGGTTGGGCATCCGCTTGGAGCGCTAGTATTGAAAAATACATGTTATGAAGCTACTTGAGGGATACGGGCAAGATAAGTGTATGTAAAAACGCGTGAATGCAAAGCACTTGCTATTCTCATGCTCAGAAAATCGTTTTTATTCGACTGAAAATTATTATTATCATTATTATTATTATTAGCTGGGTTATCTTATTTTATTTCATTTTTCTCGTTTTGGAATACAAGTAAAGAATAATTGAGGACAATTCTAGCAGAACGAGCGCCGTATATCAATTTTCTCTTGGCAAGCTTGTGTTCAAACTTTTGAAACGAAATAATTACCAATAGTGTAAGCAGCGGTGGATTTGCTAATGCGGGAAGTGGGCGGTTGCGAAGCGAAACAGGAGAAACGGAAGAACGAAAATGAAGAGAAAGGGGGAAACATTTTTAAAAGGTAGATTTTCGAGAGAAAAAAAAATCAACTACAAATAAAAAGAAAAGAAAATCACAGGAACTATAAGAAATTAATGCGTTTTCAAACTTCAAAAAAGAATGGAAAGGAGAGAGGGCATTTAATAACACTTCATCGAACGTTGACCAAGTGGATTTATTATTTTAGAGACGGGAGTTCAGGGATTGGGGAAGGGGCGTCAAGGGCTTCAAACTCACAAGATAAAAGGCTGGATAGTACAACTGCCCATGGCGACAAATGAGCTGAATGCGGCCTTGAGATTAAAGTATAATAATAATAATAATAATAATAATAATAGCATTTATTTGGTTGCCTTTTTCATATTGTTACAACTCATGACACTCTGCCTCACGAGCAGTGGAGGACTCTCCCTCCAACCTTACACTTTTCTTCCCAACCAGCCCACTTTTGGGCATATGCCTCCCCTCTTTTCCTCCAGTCTTTTTTGTCGAGGGTATACCTTCTCCAGGTGGGGCCTAGCTCTCTTCTTAACTCATCTCGCCAGCGGGTATAGGGTCTGCCCCTCTCCCTTTCTTGATCGTATGGGGTCCACCCTTCTTTCCCACCTATTTTCTTTTTGCCTGATGATGTGTCCCGCGTAGTTCCATTTCAGGCCCTTTACCACCGCTCCTAGATCTTTTAACTTCGTTTTCTGTTTTATGGCCTCAATTTTGATTTTGTCTTTTTTCCTCACACCTAACATACTCCTTTCCATGGCTCTTTGGTTTGTCCTTAGCCCACTAACGTTTGCCTTGGTCAGTGCCCATGTTTGAGCCCCATAAGCCATGGCTGGTTGTATGCAGCTTCTCCATACTTCAGCTTTAGTACCTATAGGGAGTTTACTTTTGAAGATATTTTTTAACTTCCAGTAGCAATTCCATCCTCCTCTTATCCTGTTTGATAGTTCCTTCTCTCTTGCACACTAAAATGAACTGATTTGTCCGAGGTATTTTACTTCCTTTTCCCATTTGATGCTTATGCCATCTATCGTCACTTTCACCTCCTCTGCGTTTGATAGGAGTTTTGTTTTGTTTGTATTCACTTTTAGCCCGGATTTTTTACATGTTTTTATGAATTTTTCTGCTCTTTCTTCTAGTTCTGCTAGCTCGCTTGTCACTAGAACTATGTCGTCTGCAAAACGGAGGTTACTGAGGTACTCGCCGTCTATTTTCATTCCTCTTCCTTCCCAGTCGAACAACCTCATCGCCTCTTCCAAGGCGCAGTTGAACAGGTTGGGTGACAATGGGTCCCCCTGTCTCACTCCCCTCCCAATCTTGAAGTTTTCTCCTTTTGCATCGGTTTTTACATAGGCATTCGCCCGTCATATACATTTTTGATTATTCTAATTATCTTTTAGTGACAACCTTGGTTTTTTAATGCCGTCCATTGAAAATCGTGATTTATTGAGTCGAAAGCTTTCGAAAAATCGATAAACAATAGGTAAATTTTAAAGTTATATTCTTTTGCCTTTTCTATTATTTGGTTAATCACAAAAATCTGGTCGATTGTCGAGTGGTTTTTCCTGAAGCCTGCCTGCTCCTTTGCTTGCTGCGAGTCGGATAGAGGGTATATTCTGGCCTTGATAATTTTCATAAAAACTTTGCTTAGATTGGAGGTGAGGCTGATCGGCCTATAATTTTTAATATCGTCTTTTTCCCCTTTTTTATACAGCAAACTAATTTCGGCCTTAATAAACATTGGTTATTATGAGAAAGATACAGCGTCATCTACTCAATTCATATTCTTCGTTGACAATTACATCAAGATATTGACCTGAAAAAATTAAACGAAAAAAATTCCTCGGAGCTCGTTTTCGCATCAGTGAGGAATAGCAGCACGCACGTTCTATCAACTATCTGTATTCAACCCAATTCTCCTTCAGTCTCTCCTGTTTCATTCTATTTTATTCTATTTTGTCGATGGCTTAAATATATAACTAACGAAATATTTCAATATTCTTCGTATTTACTGATTTGACAATTGACGCGTATTTGTAAGTACGGTATCAAGAAGTCCGACAACGGAGCAGCAAACATCACGAAAAATAGAAAAAAGTTATGTTAATTAGTATAAGATAGGCGACTGGAGAATCCGAAAATCGAAATTTCGGTAAAAACGAGTTCTGTCCTGTCAGAAAAGTCCTGAATTATTAAAACTGAATACTGAAATCGTTGACAGCGGCAAACCAAGTCTCTCAGACACACGTATCCCTCAAGTAGCTGTTATCACACGCGTTGATTCGTTGCAATACTAGCGCTGCTCGGAGTCTTGTCAAGTTTTCTCAAACTGTTGGTTCTCTATTCAAATTTCAGTACAACTCGTTTTAAGCCCCGGAATCACAAGTACCAGTTCGGTACTTTTACATGAAAAAATGAAATTTGGCAATCATCCAATTGAAAATGATAGAATGATGCGATACAACAAAATAAAATTCGGACAAAAATTTTTTACGGGTAGTATACCCTACCGCTAAGGAAACAATGAATCAAAATCTTTTCCGAAAGATCATAGTAAGTGAACAGAATCAGTTTCTTCTTTGAAACTGTAGATGCCTTCCTGTCTTGGCGGTCTGCCCCCCCCCCGGTCGCCCAAGAAAATGAAAACATAATCCAGTAAGTACTGATACGTTTCAAAAAGTTTATTTTTTTAATGTGAATTTTTCCACATTATGTAACGCACAAGGTGGAAAATTCAGCCTAGTGCCCGTGCTCAGGTGGTCAGGTGCGAAGTGCAATTGGATTTTCGCCGGCCCTGGTAGTGATGTATAGTAACCGGTGTTGTTCCGTCAAATAACTCAAGTTATTTTACCGTACGTAAAATTACACAGGTTAAACAGTTTTTTGACATTACTTATTTGACGTCAAAAAATTATTGAAAGAGAAAAGTGAAAACCGAGAAAACTGAGTAATTATTCCTCATGTATTATAGAATGTTCATTATCATTTCGTTTGGAATCAGAAATCACTACTGAATCACTTCATCACCAAAGTAACAACGCTTCACGATGTCGATTATGTGAGTTATCAATTATCATACAGAATAAATATCAGCAAATTATACATTGAAAGAGAGAACAAAGAATTTAGGATTGGAAAATTCTATTATAATGACCAGGGCTGCAATTTTTATGCGAATGAATATTTCCATCTATAGCGTATATTTCCAGAAGTGTTTAAAAATCTTCACAAATCGCAGAATTCTGAGTCAAATGAGCAGTGGCGGATTTAGCAGTAGGCGGAGTAGGCGGCCGCCTGGGGGCGGCAAATTTTGGGGGCGGAATCGAGCGTGGTAAAATCTTTTTGCCTCACAAAAAAGAGTACTCTCCCTTTTTCTGAAAAATGATGTAAGATATTCTTTTTTTATTAAGTATATTTTATTTTTTGGCAATTTAGCTTAAGTCTATAAGGAAAATACTCTTTTACGAGCAAATGAAACCAACAAGTAGTAACATATGCTTGTCATTGTTACTTCGTGGAGAGAAAGTATTGAAAAAGTGAGCGAAAAATTTTTTACTTTTTTTTTTCCCCCAAAAAAATATCTGGTCAGCCTGATTAGCAAGGGCAGCAGTTTTCTGTCCGCCTATGTGGGCTCAAGTGATGAATCCGCCACTGCAAATGAGCAGAAATATGTATTTCGAAAATGTTTTTGGAATTTTTCAATTTTATCTTTAGCGTGCGGCTCCCAGATAATTGCGCTAAATTCAAAAATTGATATTACCAAAGCAAAAAATAACAGTTCCTTATTTTCATATTTGTGTTCGGATAAGGATAATTTACTATCCAGTAGTACACTCAGGTCCCTTACTTCCTGAACACTTGGCAATCTATAACCTCCTATTGTATAAGGGTGTAGTAAGGGCTCCTTTATACGACTAAAAGTAATGCTTTGATAATCCCCTCGGTACTGATGCGATGCCCAAAAGGGTAGTTTCCGGTGCCGGGGGTGCGGTGTCTCAGGGGCCACTTTGACATGCGTGCATCGCCATACGTCCCACCACACCAATGCTTTGATAATCGCTCCAACAAACAACAGAATTTAGATCTGCCTGAAGCTCAATAAAGTCTGAGAGGGAAGTTTTTTTCTAATATTTTCATGTCATCTGCACATAGGAGTAATTTGGGTTTCTCTGTTTCAAAAGTAACATCATTTACAATATGAAGTTTCAAAAGATCTTCACGAATCACAGAATTCTGAGTCAAATAAGCAGCACTATTTTGCATATTTTGCACCAATTCTGCTGATTTTTAAATATTTTTTTCCAAAAAGAGGGTTTTCTAATTCTTTACTCAAAAATACTAAAAATAATTCCAGACTCAAAAAAAAAAAAATAGTGTCCAACTTGGTTTTTCCTTTTAAATGATACCCATATCGTATTTGCATTTTAGCGCATTCATAGCAAATGAGGGGCGGGGTCATTTAAAGCTCATTTAATTTCAATATTCGATTTTGTTAGACGCCTGTGAAGCTTTCAAGAGCTAATAATCACTTCATCTGATAATAAAACATTCAGTTTCAATGATGAAAATTATCTGACGTTTTTTGACAGTTATTTGACAATAGAATCTTTTGACTGTTATTTTACGTTATTTGACATGTAATGTCGAAAAAGTTATTTGGCGCGTCAAGTAACAACACTGATAGTAACCGATAGTACATACTTTTGGTGATAGTTTGATACGACTATCAATAGGTAGTGATGACGAGATTATAAGTCTTAACGACCGATTTGATGCAGCTCTCCATTTCTCCCTATCTTATACAAGTTCTTTCATTTCGTAATAACACTTACATTTGACATCTTTGGTTATCTGCTGAACATACTAGAATCTTTGCCGACCCCTACCCAATTCTTTCCATCCACTCTTCCTTTTAGGAGCAGTGATATTCCTGGGTGTCTCAAATTATGCCCTATCAGTTTATCTCTCCTTCTCTTCAAACAATTCCAAATATCCATTTTACCTCCTACTCTGTGAAGTACTACCACATTTCTTACCTAATCCGTCCATTTAATCATAAGATAGCACCACATCTTAAAAGCTTCGATCCTCCTCTTCTTTGGTCTAATCTTTTCCAGTCCAATATTTATATTTAAGCTATCATGTTCACATCGATTACGTACCATTACTTCAGTTTTATTTTTATTTATTCTCATACGATATTCTATACTCAAAATCTCCTCCACTCCATTTAAAATGTTTTCCAAATCAATACTCCTTTCAGCTAATAAGACAATCATCTGCCAACCAGAAAATCTTTACTCACTGTCCATATATAATGACACCTGCTTCAAATTTTTCGTTTTTTTTTCTTTTATGGCCCCCTCATGTACAGATTAAATAATACTGGAGATAAGGAGCACCCCTCCCTTACACCTTTTTTATATTAGGCACTTTTTTCTAAATCCAAACTGATCATCTAATTCTGCATCTATTCTATTCTCAATTCTCCTGTAAATTATCGCCGTTAATATTTTTGACGCATGCGAAAGAAGGATAATTGTTCGATAATTTGCACACCTATCCGCTTCTGCTTTTTTTGGTATAGTTACAATAGCACTCTTTTTCAAAGTCCTCAGGCGTTTCCCCTTTATCATAAATATAACATACTAATTTGTACAATTTATGAAGTACATATTCTCATAAGTTCTGTAATAATTCAGCTGGTATCTCATCCTCCTCCTGGAGCTTTCCGTTTCTTTAAATCTCTCAATGCCTCGTCAAATTCACCTCTTAAGATTGAGCCTCCCCACTCATCTTCTTCCACATCTTCATCCCTTTCCATTCTTATCTCTTCATACCCATTATTACTATATAATCCTTCTTCATTATCTACCCACCTTTTCACTTTTCCTTCAGCTGTGTAAATAGGCTCTCCCTCCTTATTTATCATATTATTTGCTTCTAGAGAGAGATGAAGTAAATTCTTTAGTACCCATGGATATGGTATCAGTGTTGTCAGCAAAAATCTATCAAAAAGTGACTCTTGTTGGAAGTGGCAATTAGGTGATTTTGCAGTTTAGAGAACGAAGGTAGGGATTGGGAGCATAAAACTGGGGATACATAGCCAGAAGGTTTACTGACTGTATTCTTCCATAGGCGCCATCAAGGACGGGCCAGTGGGGGGAATTGGCCCTAACTGAGATTTTTAATTGTTTTTTACCCTAAAGTACCGTAGACAAAATAATTAATTTTCAACCTGGCCACATCTGAAAAGAGAAGACCGTTCTCAGAAAAAATCTCGGTGGTGTCCACGTATCCTTCTATCCTATATAGCAATTCAGTGATCAAGTTTCTGAGTAATGTAGTATCAAGGCTAGACCCTTCTCTCCATAACACACATGATTTTCGTATCATTTATAGAGACAACTTAATCAAATTTGTCTAACTATATGATCAAGCTCTTCAAAATCGAAAATCTGTTACAACCTTATAATGTAAAACGAATACGTCCATCTTAATTTTCTCAACGTGATGGTTATGAAAGACTATACACTTAGCGAATCGGTTTTCTTATCACGTTTTCCCTTCATCCTTTGCGCCAAAAGCGTACGTAGTCAGAAAAGGTCATTGTCCAGCATCGAGGGGATCGAAAAATTGAATTAAACGACAGTGAATGTATACGAGAAGAGAGTAACGAGTTTTTTTTTTTTTCTTTACCGATGGAAAGAATGGATTACAATGGGCAGATAGAATTGAAAAAAGGGGGAGGAAAAAGTAGTTTTGAATGAAGGAAAAATGATAATGAAATTCGTGCGGCAGAATTTGCGTGGAGTTAAGACAGTCCGCAATACTCGCTTTCGGATTCGTAGGTTTGTACACAAACAATACGAATAATTCGTTATAACGTAAAACGAGTTAACCTGGGCTCGAATCAAGTATCCCTGTTCCAAAATAAGTTTACAAATCCTGTACACCTCGGTCAAAATCGCGTTAATTTTTCGAACATTCCGGATACTCGCATTAATTATTGTAATTACGCCACAAAACCACACTAGGAAGACGAATTTTTAGTAATGTATGAGGATTCATAATTCATGTCCTACGAGAATACAGTGCTGTTTATTTTGACTAAATTTTCCAAGCATATATAAAATTACCAACCACGTGCGTAGCTAGACCACCCATTGTTTGTGGCATATTTAGTTTTAATCGCAGATGAAAAATTCATTTGAACGAGTGTTTTTTCTTTTGACTGTGGAGTACAGAGTCGACCCTCAATGAACACTCAATAAATTAAGGTCTAGGGAATAAAATGTTGATTTACAGAATCTGAAATTTTATTTTTTCTTTGAGCTTTTGGAGGGAGGCGGGGGTGTCTTTATAACCTTCCTCTATATTAACGCCACTGTTGATAGTAAATAATACAGAAGTAACGAGTATCTCAAATCTTTGATACAGAAACCAAGTACCCACATATTTCTGAAAACGTTCGAAATTTCTGACTTACCGTTCCGACATTCGTCACACTTTCTGAACCACAAAAATGATTTGGAAATCGAAAGCACCCCGGAACCGAAACTAATGGTAATGATTTTTCTTCGAAAACACTATTCATGTGAAACCCGATGCGGTATGTTCGCATTCAGCGTATGCGCGTGTGTAAGTGTGATGAGGACAGAAACGCTCGCTTCACTCGTATACAATGGTAAACAGGATTTAAGAGGCCGCCAACTGGGGACATAGGTTATGACTCAGAGGTTCATGATGTATCTCTCCCATACTACTTATTCTTGCGAGAAGGCGCGAAGAAAATTTGAGTGAAAACGCGATTTACATACTATTTTATTTGCTAAGTTTACACGCGGTCACCGGTACGGGTGTATATTTAATTTTAGAATTTAGATACAAGCGCAGCGAAGCCCTTCCAGCAAGACTCGTGCACCCATCTAGTCTACGGTGTCTTGTTTTTACAGCTCCGAAAGAAAAAGTAATGTTTCCTGCTTTATTTTCATTATAAATCACTCGCGACACGTTAATTCGAAGCACCGGAACGTATAATGACAAATTATTTGACTCGTCTTGGTTCTTCCTCGATATACTTCATTCGCGATGCATTCCGGTTCATCTCGATTAAAAAAATTTACAGCGTGTAAATAAGAATTTGAAATCGTTAGGGCGCCAAATTTCGGTACAGAGGGTTTGATGACGGTGTTAATCAACATACTGATAGTCCGGAAGGAGTAAAATGATGTCACAAAATTAGTTTCTTCAGCTTTCCTCGAGACCACGCATTTTGCCCGAAAAAATACTACCGTTGGCATATTTTACGTGAAGTTCTACACAAAAATGATCTTTCATTTTTTTTTTCGAATCTACCCCCAAAACGTCCTAAAAGTAGGGGTTAAGGTAACTCTCTTCGACAACGCAGAATTTGTTAAGTTTTTACAATTTTATCGAACAGGGAAGAGAACGAGTGCCAATCACCATCGAACTTGTTTCTGTACCTTAAAACCCTCCCCGGAAAATTTTCATACCCCCACCCATAGGATATCATTCTTCAAGCTTTCATAAATGAGTTTAATGAAATCGATACATCACAAGGCAGCTGAATTCAATTGAGACAACCAGTTCCTATGATGAAAACTGGAGCATTTAATGGGAGGACTGAAGGTCAAAAAATGCATAAAAATACAAAGAATAAATATAATAGCACGTGATTAGAAAAATTTTACACGCAACAGAAATGAACACAAAATAAATTGAAAATAAAAACTTCTTATATTAGATTCACGCACCATAAGGGTATGACAGAATTCAACAAGAAATGTAATTTTTGGACGCGATGAACCTACGAATTCCCATGTCGCCCAGTGGATGAATCTAGTCCTGTAAATGTGAGAAATCAAACATCTCGTTTGAACCTGCTGACTGCTAGTTGTTCCTTGTTATGCGTTTTACAAGTTGGTTAAGAGAATCCCCCCCCCCCACTGTCGCTTCTTTGTTGGAAAAAACTCGAGGGCTCTGTGCAAACAGCTAGCCAGGTACAGTTACCAGACTGGGTAGGATAGGCAGAAAATCAGTCAGATAGACAGTGAAATGTACAGACAAGGAAACAGTAAACGAGGAGGGGATCACCGAGTAGTATAAGTGGTAGTGGTTCTGGTGGTGGTGGTGGTAGTGCTGGTGGAAACCGCAGTATTATCTTACATCAGTGACAGTGATAACGGTGGTATAACAACAGGTACCACAGCGGTATCCATTCTATCGAATGGTAAGCACTATCTGGTGCTGCTGCTACATGCAGCAGAGTGAATACTGCCGGTGTCTGGAGTTCTGCATGCCCCCTTCTATGAAGCAAGGGGTATGCAAGCACGCCTTGAGCTTACAAATATGACAAAAGCCTGTGTCAGTACTAACGGCTGCTAAGCAAATTACTGTTGGTCAGAAACGAACAAGAGGACAATTAACGCTGACCACAGAATTCTTTGTTTTGTAAATCAGTTTGAGCCCAATAAGTCTTTTATTGTTAATATTTCTCGTTGCAAAAAAGTCGTGCTTTTTATTCCTGTTTTATAATCATATTATTATTTCGTTGAATAAGATTTTTAGTTGCATGTTTAATTTCTTTTTCTCCTGTACATTTTCTTTTCGTGTTTATTTCCATAAAATTCCCGTATTTATCAGTCTTTTTTCGCGTGCATTCATTTATTTTTCACACACCAAAAAATGGAATCCAAAATACAATATAGTTCATTTTCGACCGTAATTTTGATGAAAATACTCCAGTACTGAGGAGGAAGGGGTGAACATTAAAAATTCTACCAGCACAGTAAGGATATCATCCTTCAGCTTCCAAGAGCTGATTCATCAATTTTCGAAGTTCGGTTCAACCAAGCAATACTGAAATTTAGAAACATGTGGGATAGGGGATTTAGTGATTTCAAACTCAACAAATGCAATATGGAAATTACTTTCCAGGTTTTAAGGCTCACTCACTTCATTTCCTACAAGTACAATATGCACATCATTTTCAGGTTTTCAGGTTCATTCGCTCCATTTTAACCTATACAAGACGAGCTACCTGTGGTAGGGTTCATACGATTTCAAATTGAGGAAGTTGGAGACGTGAAAACTTACCCGAGCTTTTGCTCTGAAAGAATGCATTCAGTCAGTTATTGTTCTTCAAGTCTCGCAGCGCAATGAACTATTTTTCTTTACGACCCCGCCTAATAATCCGAGACTGAGTCTTTCAGGTGGAGGAGGGAAAAGGTGCTATATGATCTCAGCGTTCCATCAATCTATTCTGAAATTGCCTCTATATTGAAGTGATTGTCCAACTTTCATATTTTTCCTTGCCTGCTTCTTCATTAATTTTCTACCCGCATTAAAACTAACAGGATGTCCAGTTTTTTCCTAAAATGAGATTCCCTGACTTTTCTCCAACTTTCCCAACGCTCCAAAAGATGGCTAAACGAAGTTAAGGCGTGCGAAAAGAAGTACGCAATATTTAAATTTTTGCAACTATATTACTATATTACAAAAAACAAAAACAAAACTAAAATACAGAAATCAAAAATCTATTTAATTTGCTTCATTTTGGCTTCAACCATTTCAAAGGAAAACACATGAAGGTACACTTTTGGAGCTCTCTTATATACATTACGCTTTTTTCAGAAATATTTCCTGAAATCCCTGACTTTTCCCTGACTGTTCCAGAATCTCAAAATTCCCTGACTTTTCCAAAATTGGGCACCCTGACTAATGTGAGCAAATTTTGAGCCTAATCGGATATGATTACACGTGCTTGATCGCTTCCTCCTATGAGAATATACACGGGATTAAACAATTTTATTTCAAATTTCCTTCATCTCTACCCCTATCATAGTTCAAAATATGATCAAATTCTATTTTTACAACTTATTATGACGATCTTTAAGAATAAAATACTAGACCATAACGATTGAAGTTCAGGGTGGCCCGAATTCAACAACCTTGAAAATCTACAAATCTAGAACCATGTCAAAAAAATTGATAGCCAATTTTCTTTTGGTGCTTTTTTTCGAATTTGACATCGGGTTTTGGGTTCCATCCTTCGGAGTTACACCAAAGTAATACGGCCATATTTTGGCTATTTTTGGAGATAGCTGATTCATAGTTTCTCAAGGACGCTGGATTCAATTTTCACGCTACTTTGTTAATCCGAGCTCCCCCATGCTCTCCCCTCGATAGACATAAGTAGTTGGAAACCAAATTTCGGCAATTTTTCCGACATAATGCTTGATTTATCTAAGTGTTTTCCCAAAAGGAGAGGACGTATCGGATCCAAAATACAATATTAAAATTAAATCTAGCAAATTTGGAAACCTATTATGTTCAAAAATGGTAAAGATTTGGCTCAACTCCCCATCGGGTACCGTCTTGGGTGGTCAGACACAAAAAATATCGAATTCGAACGAAGCGACCTTGAAAAACTATGGAAAAAATGTGAACAATTTTCCAGGTCTTTTTTTAAAAACCATTGTGCACGGGGGGGGGGGCACTCTCAACAACGATTATGGCCCAATATTATATTCTCGAAAGTCATATTAAGCTATATAAATAGATCGAGCACGTAAAATGACAAAATCCTGTATATTTTCCATTGAAAAGAAGAGGGACGACTAAGCTCGGGTTAATATTATCTCATCGAGACACATTATTTTCAGATGGAGGAGAACCAATTGCGTTAGAACTTTAGAAAAAAAAGAAGAAGAAAATCAGCAAAATAAAAACCATTTCGTGGAAGACAGAAAATCTTTTATGTGTAGGGAGGTCGGAAGTTCATTTAATTCTCCATTTAATCAGAGGTGGAGATCAAAGTCTTTAACTTAATAGGTACCACTAATTTTGAAGACCGACTGAACCGAATCTGACAGCCAGACGCAGTGGTGGATCTAGAAATTTTCTAAGGAGGGTGTTTTGAAAATCAAACTTTTTCCACCTCCGCCTCCTAAAAAACCGAGATGGATGTCATTTTAAAAAACAGTTTCTTAAGACAAGTTCCATAATGTGAATAAATCGTTTCAAAACGAACATTGTAGACTGCAATGCTGCATATAGTTAAAAACAGGAGAAAAACTCAAAACTTAGGCGGTTTTTCTTCTTCTTCGGCCTGAAAGGCGGTGTCCGAACCCCCAAAACATCCCCCATAGATCCACCACTGGTCAGACGGGGACTATCTTGTGATATTCAGTATCTCAATAATGAGTAATGCTAAGTTAACGAACTTTTTTTTCAATTTTTCTTCTTTATGTGGAAGATTGAAAATATACGTAAACAGGTATTTAGCCTGCTATGCTCTCTCTTCTAGAGACAGGATAAGTTAAGAATATGAAATTCTCTGGACGGGACATCAAAACAAATTCTGCCTCTGTCCCTAATGAACGAAGTAATTTCTATGAAATGAGGAAATAACTCGAATTACGATGATATCGTGGCACAAAAATATGCAACAACCAAACCACAACACTCCGAATCAGAGATACGGTAGAAGAGAACATAACATGTTAACTGACTCGAGACGCATGGAAGACAAGATAAGTACCAGTCACCGACCAAAAAATCTCTCTGATGAGGGTTTAGACAACTCCGAATCCAATAAACAAAAAAGTTTCCATTTCCAACCCCTAAATAAAAGAGAGAAAGTCAATATTTTCCATTAAAGTTTTGCACACCTTACCAGTTTTAGATTAAAAGACAACTTTCTGTACGAGTCTCAGTGATTGATTCAACAGGAAAGCAAACTTACATTTGCTAACATAGCCTCTGTCCAGAAACGCCCCTCTAGTTCTACAATCACAACCATTAAAAACAAATGGTCCATATTCGTACAAAGCCGAATTAACATGTTATGACTGTTTTCTCGGAAAGCTGTACTAAAACTGAGGAATCCTTTATTCACACAAAAGACTCCAAAAATCATACTCGCTTCGATTTTTTTTTAATATACTTCTAGGATCCAAACCAAATCAACAATTCTTGGGATAAGGGCGGCAGAACTGCACAACTGCATTTGTTTTCTTTAAACCTTGCGCATCCTTTACGGCGATTGCTGCCTCGACCTTTGGCCTCTGACCAGCCACAGCCTAGCTCAAATAGAAAAAAAAAAATCTTATTCACTTTACCCCAATGTGAACCATTAATGAGTAGACTTTAAGATTCAATAAGTTTCAGAAAAGACTATTGATGGAGGAGGAAATATTAGGAACCACCGTTTTTATTTTGTGTCTGCGATGAGAAGAGCTGTGTTATTTTTCAATATGTAGTCCAAATTAGGAAAGTACACACGGTGCTCCACTTGACTTTCCCAATTTTGTCCTCAATTGTAAGACTAATAAAGGATTAATTAAGCCCCATTAAACCTCTTTACAACTCTGTTAAAACTTATTCAGACGACTCGATATCCTCGGGACTTGGATTGAATTTAAAATTAAATTAGTCAAGACGTTATGCAGACGCATGAAGACACATGAAGACTGATTAAGATGCCATTACACTCGTCAAGTCACAATGAGACTCTGTTAAGACTCAGTAAAAACACTTCTCAATTTCTTGAAACTTGATTCATGACCGAAACTCATCCAGCTTCAAGCTGAAAAAAATCTGTAAGAATTTAGTTTCAAGATTTGTCACCTAACTTCTTATATCCTCAGCCTCCCCGCATCCAGTCTACGCTCCTCTTTCTCATCCACCTTGACATCATCCTACATCTCCTGTAATCCCCAAATTATATGGTACATAGGAGGCTTGCAGAAGAGTTAATTCAGACCTTCTTAAAACGCATAAAGGATCCGGCTGGGATACCTTAAAATACATCAAAACTCATTACGATTCTGGTACGACACGTTCAGACTAGTCCAAGAGCTGCCAAGACGCATTTTAACTCGTTTAGATTCTCGCAAGACTTTATGATACGTTAAGACTTTCTAAAACTAGTTTAAATTTCCTTAAGGCTCATTGAAGCTCATGCTGAGACTGTCAATATTCACAATGTCTCAGTTAATGCTTCTTTTACCCTACAGTTTAAAAATTTGTTTTTCTACCTAACCAAGAAAGGAGCCCGAGAAATTTTGGCTTTTAGCCTAATTTTATTCCAAAAGCGGGGATCGGGAGGCTAGGATATAAGTTAAGTGAGAAAAATCTTCCTATTATTCAAAATCTCTTTTCGCTGACTTTGTCACAGTACCAAAGGCCAGCGTAATCTTGATTCTTAGCTTTCGAATCGTATCTGTCTGGCTCATTTTTCTTCCAAGAGAGGAAAGTTGACACCTAGGTTTTATATTCATAATTTCACAACATGATTAACTCTACCTGTGGTATGTTTTCGGAATTCGGCAAGTTCACCAATTTTAGTAAAATTCAAGTCGTGGAAGTATGATGACGACTACTCCCATTACTCCTACGTTTCCTGCGTTTTTCTTCCACCTTTATTGCCGACTCATTTCGTATTTCCATCGGCCTACGTCTCTCAGGATCTAATGATTTCTTTTTTAAACTACCCCGAGCAATTAAAAGTGAGAACCGAGCTTCCCTATCCTCGAGAGAGAGTCAGCTGGAAGCGAAAACACGTACTTATTCGAAATGAAACAGTTGATTTTCATTTTAATTACTGTACAGTTTGCATTACAAAAGGTCAGTGTACACGACTCCAAGTCCGGTATCCCATAAAATAGCCATAAACCTGACGTTTTAATTGTTCAATTGAAAAAAATAATAATAATAATAAATTACGTTCGATTATTGTGACTATATATACTTCAATAAACATTTCTTAATCCTGTCATACGATATGTTATTTCAAAAATACTACAGCTTACAAAATTTTAATAGGAGCACCTGGTACCAAGATACCCGCACATCTTCTGTGCAGAATATTCCGTTGAAAAAATGTAAAGATCGCAGATAAGGCGCTGAGTTCAGTGTCATTGGTAGAGCTCCAATAAAAATATCAGCAAATTTCGTTTTTCTATGCGAAGGAAATTAAAAAACTGCATTCGCCAATACTCATTACTTTACAACTTGTTAAAATTCTAATTTTCAAACTATTTTTACATATTTTTGAATAATTATTTTGATTTAGCTACATGTACTCAGTTTACAGATGATATCGTGTTGGCTTCGGATGCAGGTCCTCGAAGCAACATACGCCGTACAACAATGTCCCGCATTATTTAAAATTCGAGTTCGACGTTTCGTTCACCTAATAGGAAGTGTAATCTGGCCCAATACTTTATCATAACAGTTATATTACTAATTGTACGCTCTTCTTCATTACCAATGCTTTTATACTAAATACCAATGAAAGTAAATCAACTCAGGTTTCTCAAGTTCTGCCAGGTAATTTTCCAAATCTGTATGACTTGAAGCTTGGGTCATCTGTTGATCCCTGAGGGGAGTCACTGTAAGGGTAAGTAATGTCACCAAATACACTATCGCATTATTTACATTTCAAGTTCGACGCTAAGTTTACTTAATAGGAAGTCCAATATTTACTCATAACGGTTACAGGGTTAATTGCATGCTTTTTTTCATTACCATTGCTCAGACTGAACACCTAAGCCACTGAATGAGGTCAGTATCTCGAAGTCTGCCAGATCATTTCCATATCGGTATGGCCGGAAACTGAAAAATAATGTCATCCACTGACACAGAGGGGGTCTGAGTAAGAGTTGGTAACATCATCAAATAAAGTATCGACACAATCGATATAAAATACTAGCTTTCGGAGATGACCATACTTTTATCAACTCGGAGAATACGCGGACCTGTTTTACTGTTTCAAACACTCAACACCGTAGTGACAGGAAGGCGTCCTCCCCTCATGATATGGGAAGAGTCGGCACTCAACAAATTCTAATAGTAAGGGAACAACGTTGAAATGGGAAACTGATGATTATTTTCAAGGTTTCACCCTCAAATTGGGGTCTACACTCCTCCTGCCCAAAAAATGTGCTAACTGTGTGTATGGCCCTGAGTGTACTGCTTCGCACTGTCACCCTCCGACTCTCAAACTTGTAGACGAATCAGTTTACTCCAAATCGCGCCCCACTTTCCCAAGGTGCACCAGGACTCTAGAGGAAATAAATGCAGAGTGGGGATCCACTTTTTTTTCTTAGTTGAAATAGGAAATTAGTAAATGTAGTGGCTAAAAATAGCAGAACATCTAAATTTGAACGTAAAGGTAGGTGACGTATTCAGTGCTATCAAACTAAAAGACTGAAAAAAATACTGTCACCAATATAAAGAATTGTAGCAAGCACTATTAGATATTACAAATTAAAAGTAACAAATCTTTGGAAAATAATGTAGGTAACAGTCCAATAACTATAGGAAAACTTCAAGTGATTGTCAATACTTCTTCATGAAACCAAACATTATTTCTCTGATGAATGTTTATTAGAATAGGTCAAACGATCTTTTTTCTTATTAATAACTTTATTGAGATTATCGACATATTTCTTCACAACTGTTTCCTCTTCTTGCGTTTTATTGCAAGAGTTCATCATTGCTTGAGCTACCTGAATCTCAGCCATGTCATTCTTGCGCACCCCTTCCTTCTGTCATTCATTAACTGTTTCAAAAAGTTTCCCAGAAACTGCTTTTTTTAGGGCTTCCTCTTTCTTTCTTCTGGGTATTTCTTTATCCTCAATTTCATGGAATACTTGAATAGTTTTTATTTGGAGAACTTCCTTCTCAGCTTCTTCTCAGATTTTACTCTTTCTTCTACCTTTTTCTTTACAGTTCGCTCTTCTTTCATTTGAACGCTGTTTTAAGCAAAACGGACTTGGGCGAGAAAATCTGTTTTTTGAGAAAACGTAACATCAAAAGCCAATGAATAATGCCAGTTTACGGACATAACGTTTACTGATAAGCTTTTTCCAACGTGGGTACACATTTTTTGTACCGGAGGCTCAATTTTGAAAAATTCTACTTTTTACGCTCTTTCCAACGATATTAATATAGATAACACATTTAGCCAACAAATGTCGCTTGATTCCTTTTTGCTTAACAGCGTCCATTTAAGCTCGTGCATCAGAAAGAATGCGAGCTAAAATCTGAAAATCTTCCCTCAATGTCATCACTTTCACGAACCAAAGATAAAGCTGCATTAACGACGCCCTGTATTTGGATATTTGATATCATTATAAAATTGTCTCCAATAACTGTCAATCCTCATTGAACCATCAAACGCATAAATTCCTTTTTCATGTTACAACGTGAGCCATTCATCTCGCAATAATTCAACGTCTACTTTGTTGGCGTTGATAATATGAGTTGTGGAAAAATTTGCCACGTTCCCTTATTTTCGAAGTCCATCATGAAAATAGAAAAAGTAAGCACTTCATGCTATTAATTTCCGATTTTTTGTAATTAAGAGTTCAAAGGACACACTAAGGAATATTTTTCGAATAATTAACAGACGACTGAAATATAGCTGTTTATCGAGTGCAGATCCTGGGAACTGGAAATGGAATTCAGTTGTGGAACTGACTGTACCTCAGTTCTATCATTATGTATTTTGATTTCAGTAAGTTAGGTAGCCTATTTAAGAGTTGCACAACACATGGCGATGATGAAATTCAATATACGGGGGAAAAAATTTGACCTGTATTCGGTCTAACCAATATTTGGCTCAATTTTATTTTATTTTTTGACCAGTGATGGGCTAATGTTTTCTTTCTCTCATCAGTCTGCCGAATGAAATGACGTCTCACGAAGAAAATTCCAACTCATTTCCATGATTTCTGCATTTTACTTTGATTACAATAAATTGAATTTCACTTTCTTCTTTTCATTCTGTCAATTTCAGATATTCTTTTTAAATTATTCCTAACATTGGTCGATCAATAATTGGCAAATCTTAACATGTTTTCAAAAAATCACAGAAAGTAGTACTTGAGCTTGACACTAGCGCGTGTAAGTGTAACTCACTCTTGATGGCATACACTACCATATGCTGCAGACCAGTAATTGACAATCGTTGCCAAATTTTGATTTTTGGACCCTTCGGATACCAGTTAATTAATCCGAGAGAGGGGGTTACCGCAACGCCATCTTGTCATATGTTGTAGAGGAAGAATGAAAGTATCCATCGATTCCAAAATTAACTCCCTCATGTAATTAGAACTCAAGATATAACCGTTCAAAAAATCTGACCAATAAGTGGCACTTTGCCTCATCACTCTAAATTTCAAGCATTCGTTCTTTTTCCAAGCAGTGCCATTAGAGTGAGCTCCTATCAAACGTACAGAAGAGGTTCCAGTGGGCTATGAACAACAAGAATTTTTCAAAGATCAGCACAGGCCCGTTGTCAGCCTTGCATTTCAGTCAGGGCGAACGAAATTGGAGGTAGGGCAATATTTCAACATTTCCTTATATATTATCATTGATCTTCGGAGGCATCGAAGCTTCAAAGCTGTGAGGCATGAAGTTAGTGCTGAGCGTTAGCTCAGCGTTCCAAACGGGTCTTTTTTTGGCCAGCCAGGGCAAACAGGTTGGTCAACCAGGGCAATGCCCTGATTGCTCTGGCTTAGCTGCGACCCTGGGTCAGCAACAGGTACACCGTTTATGCCATCGAGGGTATTCCTTCCAGGAGTTTGGAAGCAAACCCAAATGGAACATTCTAGTGACGTGAATCAACAGAGCATTCATCCACCGAGGCTTCAGTGAATTCCATTCAAAATGTACCCTGCGCCCCGCGACGCCTGATCAAGTCACATAGAAACGCCGAACGCGGTGTATCATCACAAAGCATTACGAAACCGCGAAATTAACCGCATTTGGCTGGCACTCGTAAGCATATTCTCGTAATTGTACAGGTATCTTTGTGTGCGCTCGATTCATTAACGAGATTATCATTTCGCGAACCATCATCAGCATGTCGCGCGGGAAGCACGGGTGATGGTTTGCAAGAATGACGTTATGTAAAAACGACTAACAAGGACGACAAATCGAAGAACGGCGGAAAGGAACCGTGTACATAGCGTTGGGAGGGGGAGGGGGCAAAAAAAGGAAAACACGTTTTTATGAGATGAATATTAGTAACCGGCGTGACACGTGTTCATGCGGGATATTGTGTGTGTATGTGTAGTTTCACGCTTAAGAAAAGAAGAAAAAACAAAAAAAAAGGGGGAAAAGAGACAAAACAAGGTACATATAAATAAAAATGAAAAGGTACAGATGAATACGGCGAAAGCGAAGAATCGTGCGCAATATCTTGCAGAGGAACGGCCTTCTTCTTTAGAAGATGATATTTTTTCGAAATATAAAAACGCCCGGGGCTTCAGCTTAACGCGGTACATGTCGAACCGTGGAATCGGGTTTCTTTTCTGGCGACCGCACTCATACACAATCCCCGGAACACAAGGAAGAGGCAACTTCATACACACGGTAAACTCGATTGCACGTTTTTACGATTTGCCAAGAAAATTGTCAGTCATTACTCAAACGTGTTACACGACAACGGGAGCGAAAACCGTGAAATAACGAAGGCAAATACGTCACCGTCCCCTCACCAACCTTGGAGGAAGAGTCCAGCGCCAAAATCTAGGCTACAGGCGACATTAGATAGAGGTGATAAGCTATAAACTAATGACCTTGACTTATAGGGCTAAGGTATAAAGCTAAGAGCTGAAATCAGTGAATGCGGCTAGCTAACGACAAATACTTAAGGAAAAATTCAAACAGCTAATGGCTAATAGCTAAAAACTAAAGGATACTACTTCGCTGTGAAGTGCGATACACACAAAACCAAACGAGCGAAAACAGACCAGGTTCAGAAGATCAGAAATTCAGGGTTCAGGAATGACGAAACGCCAATTGCAACAGAGACGGATTAGCTTTCCATTAGCGATTCAGGAAGAATTAACGGATTCGCTAATGTTTATATCCTTCTTCAATAGCTAAGCTAACAGCAATTGCAGCATACCAGTGTGCTACTGGAGAGGAGCACTTCCAGGGAAGGCAAGATGATAGTGGCCGACGACTTCGAGCCAAGTCAGGGAAGTGGTTCGCCGGCCGCACAGACGTGAAAGGAGCGCTGCTGGGCCGAGTTTGCGATGAGCAACCGCCCTGTGGTGCCGATGAACAACAGCGCCGCCTACACCCACTTTCATCAAGGGTATGGGTCGAACATCGACGTAATGTTTGCCTCAGAATGCCTAGCCCAACAGATCCAGGGTTGGGCGGTACTGGAGGAGGAGGCGGGAAGCGACCACAGCTACATCACTTTTGCTGTGTCAAGGGAGAGAGTGGTCGCACTCCAAGGAAGCTGGGAAGACGAGCGACTAGCAAGTTGGACAAGGACAATCTGGAAGCAGCCTTGCTAGCGAGCAGCTGCAGAAGGGAAGAGGCGGAAGATAGCGAGAACGCAGAAGAGGCGGCGGAGAAGCTACATCGAAGACTAGCTGCCGTCTGCGACGCCGCGATGCCCCGCCGTGGTCCGCCGAGGAAGAACGGAGAGACATATTGGCGGACGGCGGACATTGCCCATCGAAAGTCCGAGACCAACCAGTTGCGCAGAAGATAACAGCGTACACGTGGCCGAGAGGAGGCGCAACTGGAGGCCGAGGAATACTAGGGCGCTCGGAAAAGCCTGAAGACTGCAATCCGACACAGCAAGCTGAGATGCTGGAGAGAGCTGTGCAGCCAGGTGGAGGATGACCCCTTTGGAAAACCCTACCGAATAGTGATGAATAAGGTCGGAAGCCCTCCCATAACCGAGCGTATAGGGTCGGGCACTGTGGAACAGATAGTGGACCATCTATTTCCACAGCGCCCAGCACCAATGGACACACCTCCAGAAGTATACGCCGTACCACCACTGATGGCAGCGGAAATTGACGCGGCAGTAGATAGAATATGTACAAAAACGAAGAAGGCGCCGGGACCAGATGGGATAGCGAATAGTGTGTGGTATGTCATCCACCAGGCCGACCCGAGAATACTGGCTGCAGTCTTCAATGCAGCGTTAAGCGGGGCAGTATTCATAGCCCGCCTGGTGCTGTTGCCGAAGCCAGGGAAGCCAGTCGGCGGGCTAGCGTCATACCGGCTGTTATGTTTGCTGGACACAGTTGGGAAGATTTTCGAGAGGATCATCTCAAACAGGCTGGAGAAACACATCCGGGGGAGGCGCGCGTTGAGCGCCAACCAGTATGGGTTCCAAGCTGGAAGATCGACGATTGATGCCGCCGGGAAGCTGAAGAAGCTGGCACAGTTAGCGATTCAAAAGCTCCAATTCGGTGCAGCCGTCAGCCTCGACAAACAGAATACGTTCAATACGATGCCATGGACGCGCATATTGGAGGCGCTGGAGAACGCATCAATCCCCGCGTACTTACGCGAAATTATCCAGGACTACTTCCGTGATCGAATAATTCTCGCGGAAACTGTTACGGGTGTGGTGCAGCGGGAGATGTCGTGCGGGGTTCCCAGAGATCAGTTCTTGGTCCACTCCTGTGGAACATTGCGTTTGACGGCATCCTGCGAGCAGAAGTACCACTAGGGATGAACATCATCTGCTACGCCGATGACACTCTGGTGGTCGCAGTTGAAGACGACGTAGCCACGCTTGAAATCAAGATGAACGCGGGACTGCAGGCAATGACCCGTTGGATCGGCCGGGTTGTGCCTAGCAGCCGAGAAGACAAGCGGTGTAGTTTACACGCCGTCGACGGTACCACCCTGCTTCCTTTCGCTTAAAGGGAGCGGAGATTGCGGCCTGTACAGCCCTGAAGAACCTTGGGCTGTGGTTTGACGGGAAGCTGTCATTTAAAGAGCACGCGAAGAGGACAGCGCAGAAAGTGGAGAAAGTCGTAGCCGGATTAAGCCGGCTCATGTCGAACCTAGGAGGGCCGACAGAGCGAACGTCGCCATGTCGGTCATCCTATATGGGGCGCCAATCTGGTCAGACGCCATCGGTACCAGGGAGTACAGGAGAACCGATCTAGTGAGGGTCCAACAAAAGGCTGTACTGAGATGTGTCAGTGCCTATCGCGCTATCTCCACAGAGGCAGTTTGCGTGCTAGCAGGTATACCGCCAGTGGAGTTACTAGGGGATAAGCGGAAGAGGGTACACAGCGGCTCTCCCGCAGTACCAAAGGAGAGTGGACCCGATTGCTAGTACGCGACTTCAACGCGTGGTTGGGCAGACGCCATGGCCAGCTGGACTTCTACCTCACGCAGGTGATGAGCGGCCATGGAGTGTTCAACAAGTATCTGCACCGGATGGGCATAGTAGAAAGCCCGCGGTGCTCGTACTGCGCTGCAGGAGGGCGAGATGATGATACCTGGCACACCCTGTTCGAGTGTCCGGCATTCGACCAAGAAAGGGAAGAAGCGGCGGTCGCCTTTCAAAATGCGGGCGTTGAGCTGCTTACACCGGAGAACCTGGTCCTGAAGAGCAGAGCGGGATGGGACCAGGCAGCTGCCTTTGTTAAGAAGACGTTGGACAGCAAGATGGAGCTGGAATGGCAGAGACAAAAACAGCGGACACAGCACCCTGTACCGGCACTTGCTATCCCACAAACATCGATGATGACGACGACGATGTCGCAGCTGCCATCAACCGACGAAGTAGACGATCCGGCGCAACTCGACAGCGATGAGACAGAAGAATAAGATGCCGTAGATTCGCCACCGTGAAGAGGCGACAGGAGAAATGGGGGTAGCCGGAGCTACCCCAAAGTGATCCTCCTATTTTGACGCAGGCCCATTCGGGGCGTTTCCGAAGGGGGTATGGTGTCCCGGGGCCAATTTGGCATGCGTGCATCGCCATACGCCCCTCTACCATCGAATACCGTTGTGCTAGAGTGCGCGCTTAAGCACAGAGCGGCAAAATTTTGAGGGCGGCAAAATTCAGGGAGAAAATGGAAAACGAATAAGATGGGGATAAAATTTGTTTCACGTATATTTTTGGGACGGCAAAAAGAAAATCAGCACACGGCGGCCAAACAGGTAAATCCAGTCTTGGCTAACAGCTAGCTGCTCTTGACCAAAATAGCTCGGCTAATGGCTAAGCTTATCACCTCTGACACTAGGGCTCTTTTCACACGTTGCTATAAGAAACCGTTCCACGCACTTCGAAACGGATATCCGGTATGTTGGACGCCACCTCGAATTTCATCCAATGTCGGAAACGGATTCGAACCGAAAAATACATCGAAGGGTATGCAATGTAATGAAAGCGTTCAGACATAAACTCCGATTCGACATCGGATGAGAGCCGGATAAGGGCCGAGGCCGGTTTCAAGGTAACGTGTGGAAGGATTGGAATCTTCACCTAGGTTCTCGAAGAAAACCTAACAGCAGTCTGAGCTAGCCACAGTGTTTACACTCTACATACACAGTATGGCAACGAAATTCCCGAACTCAGAACAAAACAAGAGTACTATCAGAGATCAAAAACTTTATTGAGCTTAGGATTCTACATGAAACCCTTCTCTAGCAATACACTCTTGGAAGTGCTGGTATAACGAATCAAATGCCTTAAAGAACTGCTCAACTGGTATCCTCTTCAGATGCTCGGTACAAGCGGCTTGAATGGCTGGAGTATCATCAAAGAAGGTTCCTTCCATTTTTAACTTAAGCTTGGGAAATCAAAAAAAGTCAGCTGGAGCCAGATGCGACGAATAGGGGGGTGGTTGACGACGGTGGTCTGATTTTTGGCAAATAAAACTTCAGAAGGCAGTATCATGCAGCAACGTCCAGTTGCCTGGATCCTTGTACTTGGGCTGGACCCACCAAATTCGACACAACAGACGCTTCATAACTTCGAGGTAAAAGATGGTACTACTGTTTGCCCCCGGGGCACGAATTCATGATGAATCAAGCCTCGTTTTCGTCTGTGTTTTGAGCTGACAGCCGGCCACTTCTCTCATTGTCTTCAAGCGACTCCTTGCCATCCTTGAGACGCTTCCACCAGGTGCAAGCGGTAGTATGAGATGGAAGGAACTTCGTTCCCAAAACCTTTTTGAAACATTGAAAACGTTTCGGCGAAATTTTTCTCAAGTCTAATACAAAATTTTACCGCATTTCTTTGTTCATTTTTTTAATGCTCCTACACGATCACAAAACACACTTTACAAAAATACGTCATAACTCTGTAAAAAAAATTCTTAAGAAGCTCATGCTAACACTTGTGGCTCATGAATTTGAAGGTTTAGCCATCAAATAATAATATCAGGTTAATACGTGATTCAGTTTCATTAACTGACTAATTCTATTGGTAAATTAATTTTATTGATGGATAAATTTTAGTAGCGGACTAATGCCATTAGTGATCAATTTCAATAAAAAATCTATCTCATTGGGTGAATCAATTTTAAAATCCAATCAATTTTAATGTCAGGTCTGTTTTTGTAAATTTGTGTTCCCCTTTACCATCAGGGTGGCGAATTACATAAAGAGTATAAAAAACAATTCGAAGATGAATGCGATGCGATCTGAAAAAAAGGTACACACAAAGTCAGCAAACATGAAATTCGAGATAGTAAGTTATGAAGAAGCTGAAAATCGAATGAACATTTCAAAAAAAAAAAAAAAAAAAGGATAAAAAATGGCCGAGTTACAGTGTTTCAAAAGTTGGTTGTACAAAAAACATAGTTAAACGACTTCAAAGTTAGTGAACCTGTTTTTTTGGGGAAAAATTATTCGGAACGTCATAAGTGATGATGACATTAGCGAAAGAAGCGTTCTAGAAGTACTTTTTGCCGCCCGACACGATGCCGCGGTTCACTTAGCTTCTTTCTTCCACTTTTGACAGCGCTGCACGTGAACTACGCCTAGTTTTGTATAAAAAATAATATTATGCTTGAAATCCAAAATTTTAATTTCAAATTGAAAAATGAAAGGTTATACAAAGAACAACTTTGAATAGATAACAAACGATTAGGTGATAACGTGACTGGTATCATAAACGCGACGCGCAGTATCAAACAGACACGCCTATCACATTTCCGACTTAGTATACCTTTTTCTTACAATTCACATTTTGCGTCATACTGCAGCTTAGAAGCGTTCCCATTCTCTATCATTTCTGTCGCATGTTCTCGAACTGTACTCCTATCGATTCCCGTCAAAAATGGAAAACGGTAATGTTGACATTTTTTTTTTTTTTTTGCACTACAATAAATTGAAGTTTGCCGACTTTGTGTACCTTTTCTCACATCGTATCACAAATATGTATTAGATAATAAGAGTGGATCAATTTCGTAATCAAATTTTCAGAGAAAATATACTCTTCTCCAACTTTGAAGCCTTACACCACTTTCAATTTGGAAAATATGACATACATGTATCAGAAATTTTCCGTTTACCACGACAAGTTCTGTGTCCTTCAAAACTGGTAAACCCTATATGAATGGTCCCAAATCATGAGAATTAGTTTTCAACTCATTCTACTCATCAGACTCTTCCAACTGAATGTAAATTCTTCAAGCATTAAGAATACACGTTTACATAAAGTTCAATTTTTTCTTCCAGGGAGGCGAGTCCCTTAGTAAAAAAATGTCCACAAGTTCAAATTACTTTTGAACCGCTCATTTTCTGATATTGATTTTGACTTGGAGAGCTTCGCTACCAGCTCGTTCTGAGACCCCCTCCCCCAGCACTACGTATTTCTCTGTCAATCTGTTTCTGTGAACCTGATGCTTTTATTTGTTGGATTGTCAAGATTAACTCATTGAATGACTAGCCAACTGTCCATCTATCTCAGATCGCGAATTTTTTCGGCGATGGTGGTTCGGACTTTTCTACGGAGTGACTTTCAGACACAGAGGGGAGCACGAAGCGCCGATCGACAAATGGAATGGTCAGAATACACCAAATGAAAGATCTAGAGAAGACAGAGAGAGAAAGGAGTCCACAGACAGAAAACAGATAGACAGACATATTATACTTAAATACTAACTTAGAAAACCCAAAGAGATCTTGGTTTTAAAGCCGTTTGGTACAGAACCAAAATCATGTTATTCGTAAAATACTATGAGCAAGAAAGATCTTGGCTTTCGAATCCTGTATATCGATTCTTAAGTCGGTGTTTTTGTCTACCCGACTACCTATTAATTTATCTCTCAGTTTGTCTGCCAATCGGACTACATGTCTGTCCATCTACCTGGTAGATACCTAACTGGCTGTTTATTTCTTTTCATGCCTGTCTTCTGACTAACTAGTTTTCGGTCAATATTCCTGCAATTTCTTGTACACCAGATGTCCCAGATTTTATTCCCGCAAAGGAGACGCAGGTTTTAGCACACAGAGAAGAATCAACGAATATCAAACATCGAATCCACTTCAATTCATTAGGTTTTTCCATTGAAAAACGTTTTGTTTTCTTCTTCAGGTACTCCTCCTGAAAGAAGGGTCACGGCTACAGGTTGATCGAATCTTCGAGTATGAACATAATGAAATATCAAAAAGGTCGAGCGCATTTCAAAAGTCCGGCACGTCTTAAACGAGTCCTAAGAGCAGCTGAATGAGTTTCACAAGCTTCCGAATATATTTCAAGAGTTTGATGAGAACGAGGTCCGAGGGCAGAAAACTGAGCTCTAGCAGAGTCGGAATAGGTCATACCGTTTAACTGAATCTGAATGAGTCTCGCATCAAAACCTTAAGGACACTTAACGCAGTTTTAGTTGATCTAACTGTTCGTTTTCAGTACAGTCCACAGGAGTCTTAGCCGACGCTGAAGGTGTTTTCAAGAAGTCAAATGAGTCTTCTCATCAGAGTCTGAAAATCTTTAAAACAATTTTAATGTGTTTAAATAAGTCTTCAAATAGTCAGAATGAGTTTTAACACAGCCCGAACAAATCGTGGTCTTCACAAAGTCTGATTGAGTCTTGAAAGCTGCAGTCCAATGAAACAGAAAATTAAATAAGTCTAACCTAACAGAACCTAAGCAAGTTTCAAGAGTTTTATTAATCTTAAATAATTCAAAGGTTATATAAATTAACCTGAACAAGTCGTAAGTAAACCTTAACCTGTGATCAGATAATCAAAATTATCTCAACATAATTCGTATGAGGTACAACAGCAATCAGCTGATCTGACAAGTTTGAAAATTCTTGTATTTATCATAGATAAATCATTCATTTATGTCCAGCAAGCTGAAAACTTGATCTCCTCCGCTTCCTCCACAAGAAAATCATCAAGCCGAACCCATTCCTACGATTATTTTTCGTAACATCGTGCCCCGTGGTTTCACCAACACGTAAAATTTTCAAATTCAACCGTAGGTGGCACTGAATCCGATTCAGGCGGACGGAGCTTACAAAAGATTTGTCAGATTTACAAAATAGCAGAAATTGCGTTCTTCGTAGTACCTCGCACAAGGGAGCGTCAGAACCTTTTCGCAAGAATCACAAAAGAAAAGCTCGCCTACCATAATAACGATCACTCATCATAAAACACACGGTGTCCAACAAATTGACGGCGATTTCATCAGTGGTTAGTGTTGAACTTGAAGAATAAAAATTATTGCCTGTTATCTAAATTGAGCTGGGTACAAGACTTTCAAGTTTGGAAATTGAGGATTTTCATCGAATCTCGTTTCAAAATTTTGATTGTTAAAATACTTCGAAGCGCCAATACCAGCAGTACGTTGGAAACACAACAATGATGTAAATTCGAGTGGGCAGAAAAATATGGAATCCGAATTTGAAAAGGTAATAAGGTGGAAAAAATGAATGCTGTATCAAGCAGATGTACCCCTTAGAGTGACCCTTACTTACGATTATATGAATTATAAACAGAATCCCCCCCCCCAGATCTGTTTCAATGAAATAAAAAAATCCTGCAAAGTTTCACGTTGATCGAATGAGGGGAAGACTTGCCTTAAGCCCTCACCATTTCTCATAGAAAAATACACAGTTTCGACATTTTCAACAAATTTCCTTTTTCTCAGTCCCCAGTTGCGTTAAGAATTCATTGCCTGGCATTCCGAAAGTTCATTCGGTATGGATCAAAAGTAAAATAGTTCGATTTCCAATGTAGGTTAATGACCTCGGAGGATTGGCCTCAAAGGGGGGGGGGGAATTGTGAAAAATTGAGATACGAGATAGGGGTTGATTCACGGGTTTTCAAGGTCGCTGAATTTAATTCTGGGGGTAATTTTTACATTAGATCCTTTAAGGAGTGAGGATAAAATATTAATAATCTTCTTAAGAAGGTATTCGATCTATAAGTTTTCAATATCACTAAATTAAATTCCGGTGGTACTTTTTACGTTCAATCTCATAGAGTACCATTGCAAGCGCGGAGTCAAAAATTTGTAATTTTTCCAACAACGTACTCGATTAGCTGATTTCTAAGTTTCCAAACATGGCTTTCCGAATTTCTGTAAGATTACCACAACCTGCAAATCGATTACCTCTACTCCCTCCAGTGGAATACTGAGCGTCAAATGTAAAAATTACTCTGCGTACTTTTTTATAAAAAGGGGTAAAAATTACTCTAATGCCCATATGAGGAGTTATCTGACAAAAGGGCGTCCGTTCCATAAGAAATACATTGAACGGACGCCCTTTTGACAGATAACTCCTCATACTTTATTTGTTTTTGAATCAAATCTTGAACCTTCTACCAGCTCCCTACTTATTCAAAAATACCACATTATCATAAAATCTGAAGTTCGATTTTGAAAACGCAATAGGAATAGGGGAGATGAAGATATTGTCACGAAAAAGAACTAATTTTTATATTTTTACAAAGTTTTGCGCTGTTTAAAGAACACGCAAGTTTCTAAAACAGGGTGTTTACTGGAAGGGTGTTTACTGGATTTGGGAAACAAAATATCATGACTTTCCATGACATTTTTTCATGACAATCAGGGGATATAAAACGAAAGTGGGGGGGGGGACAAATTCGGCGCTTTGCGCCTCACCGGGGGCTCAATATAGAACGCGCTGAACTTCCATAATAAACACTCACTCAATATTTTTTTCTCATTAAATTAATAAAACTGATCTTTTTTGGTAATGGAAATCTTGTGAACTATGACATGATGAAATATATGACTTTTTCGAGTTTTGGTTATCATGACTTTTCATGACTTCCATGACAATTTTTTGAAATCATGGCTTTTCAGGCCAGTAAACACCCTGTACAATTATGGAATTTCAGCAAGAAAACTGAAGACTCGAACTTTAATGGAAAAATAAAATAAAAAAATACGGATGTGATTACTCAACACAATACTTATCTTTCCCCTGATAGCGTTTTCAATTCTAAAATTTTTAAATTCGGCGCGAAAAATCCCATCCAAATGTGCTTTTCATAACTGAAGCGGTTATAGAAGCATAGAAAAATTATGCTACAAAATTCAATACTCAATTTCGACGACTCAATTTCAGGCTTCCGTGGCCCCTTTAAATACCAAAGATAAGCAATAAGACGCATTCCCAGTTTTCCTGAATTTCCGAAGGATTACCTACTGCAACTCATAGGTAAGTACTGGGTATAAATTTTTAAGGTGAATTTGATATTGAAAACTATGAAAATATTGACGAATTCCTGGCATAGCGAACGAAAAGTTTGGTAATAAAAATTTGTATCTAGGACTTTTCCGTCAGTAGCTGTAAATAATACTTGGAAAAAGCAAAACTAACTTCGAACATATTTTATTGCCTATATTTGGCATTACAGGAGCACGAGAGCCTGAAACTGAGGTGCCAAAATCGTCAGTCAAAGTTTTCTGTTCCAATTTTTCCACGCTTTCGATGCCTACAATTTTCGGCAGTAGGTAGTATGGACGATATTTTTTACATTTTCATCGTACTGATGACAGCAGCCCTGTGAAACATTCTATCAAATTTCTGAAACGAGATACCGATGAGAATTTTTTACTTTCAAACATCGTCTGGTAACATTTTCAATTTAGATACTAGATCATACATTCGTGCAATATTTTTACTCATCTAGTTCAATACTACTTGATAGTGAAATATTGAAGTCGATTTATTGGGCACCCTGTACACGAAATCACGGTTGAATGAACACCTACACGACAAGATTTGTCGAGTTTCCAAAAGACAAGCGCTTTCAAGTTTTCTCTATAAAGTCGTAAACAAGCGCCTCTTCCGATGACAACCCTCATTCATATAAGCTCCCAAGTGATGAGCCGATTTTCAGAGCACAGGCCAAAGCCTCCCTCCCACCCTTCTGAAGAAATATAATCCAATAGCGTTGGGTCTGCGAGATGAAAAAAAACAATATTCTCCTATACTTACAAGAAAAATAAAGAAATGCTGACGTGGGCATAAACTTTTTCAATTCTTCTTCTGTACGATCATGAATTCATCACAATCGTACTATAAGAATCTTACCCAATTGGCATCAGCTCGTTTTAAGCAGCTGTGTGACCATTTTTTACACCAAACGAGATCAATTACCCCGATAGTGAGACTTTCAAAACTGACGTCACAAAGTGATAATATGATCTCAAAATCAAATCCTACAATTATTTCCTACACTCGTAATTAAAAACGTCTTCATTCGCTTTCCCTAATTAAATGTATCGCTACCTTCGAGCCCCTATTTCCATCGTTAATTATGAGGGTCGACTGTATGATTTTCTCTCTCTCTCTCTCTCTTTTTTTTTTTCTTCCGTCGATGTTATTACGAACAGAAATTTGATTTCCACCAGCCTAGATACGAAGCAATGGCGGTTCTCCACTGACCAATTTGTTTGGGAAATTAAAGCGGATTATATTCGAAACATCTGTCAATGGTCCGAGCACCTGGCTCGACATGTGCGAGTACCCGAGGAAACGGAGTTCCCTGATAGCACGTTCCTCGTTGTTGGATGTTTACGAGTCGAAATGGAAAATTTCTTATATGTTTGGAAGAAGGATGATAATCGATTTTCTTCGAGAAATTTTCGCTCGAAATAATATTATAGAGTAACCCCACCCCGTCACGGCTCGGGTTTCCTGTTTATCTGCGGGACAAGTAATTCATTCCGTCGGAGTTGCTCCGATTTCGCTGATACCAGAATGATATTCTCGCGGACAGCGAATACGAGGCCGGAGTTGACAGACAGCATCCGCGTGACCGAAATTAAGGGGTTTTATGTGCTCTGTGCTCAAATTCAGCGCGAAATGCATAAATTTATAACATCGAAGTAGAGATGGGAAGTTCGACGACTGACCACCAAAATTACGACGAAGAAAGGAAAATTAGGAAGAGAAGAAAACCGTCACGTCTCGACACTGATCGACTTGTTCCACAGGTACACGTAGTATTTTTGGGAGTACCAGCCAAAAGGGACCGACGTTACCAGCAGTCGAGACTTCAGAATATTTTTATATTTTTTTTAGAATACCGAATGCGGCCGTTTTTAAACAAGGTAGCCGTAGAAAGTAAACTCAAAATGTGCAGGATATCAGTACACGATAGATTAGAGTTGATTGGTCTTATCGTCAAAGAAATTCAACATTATACTCAGTGGTTGGGTTAAGATACAACTGGAACCGATGGGGTAGAATCAGAAAGGCTTCTTGCTAATGAACTTTCGTAAATTACTTTCAGAGAAAAATTGGTACTTCTGTTAACCATGCTTGAAAATAATTTCATTCGCACCTTACAAACCGGATTGTAAGGTATACGAAATTCTCTGAAAAATAGTCTTCTCTGTGTTCTGCACTCTTACACACATACTGATATGATTACAGGCCTCGTTTACTGTAACCTCTCCTATTGAGACGGGAGAAAACGGGGCAAATTCTGCAGGCCTACTTGTAACCCGAAAATAACTAATAAACAAAGTCCTGTTGCCCGGTGATTAAGCGCTTGAATTTGTCATTAACTGTGAATGAGATGTTCTGAAGTGCACCACCCTTGAGTTTACATAACCACCACTTGTTAGGCCTCTAGTTCTTCTCTTCATGACATTTGTTGAAGAGACGTTGGTTGTGCCCCTTCCAGTTCTGCAACTGAAACCCCAAACCTTAGCCAGGACTCCGGAACCAGTTACCAATACTCCGAATTCTGTCCGTATAAGAAAGGTGGCCCGAAAGGATATGCTCTCATTCACGGCATTCGCCGAGTAGGTACTCTCAGAACATTCGAGGTGAATGGAGAATTGGTACCTCCAGAGGCGTTTCAATGGAGATGAAATCCCTCCCTGAAGGTTGAAAACTGGTTTCAGTCGGAGAATCAGTGACTCTCAGTTAAACAATTCTAGAAAATTTGAGACTTTCCAAGTTAAATTAGTAGAACACCTCAATAATTTCTTCACAAGCGAAGTAGAAAGCTACATAGGTGAAAACATTTTGCTTCCCTTGCAATCTCGAGTACTTACCATCACGAAATAAAAAATTAAAAAGAACATGAACCTAATGATATATGTTCGCTTATCGACCGACATAGTTATCAAAACGCACAACAGGTTTTCTAACTCAACTCGCTCATCAACAGAACACAAACCTACAACAATATTTCATATACTAAGTTTTTAATTCAAAAAAGGTTCTCTTTTCCACCCTCCTTCCCTCTATTTACACAATACGCATCTACAAATATGTAATATCCATATTTCTTTCAAGGTGTTTAACAAATTTAAAAATTAAAAATATTGAACTTTTACTGGACTTTCACTGGACCCTTTACGGGCTTTTTATATGCGCAAAAATTGAGTTTGCAAGACACATAGTGATCGAAGTTGAGTTTTCGACAACACTACATGATTACTATTCCTCATTTTTCAATTTTTATTATTAAACTTTTATTATTTTTCAAATATTGGAGACTTTTATTACACTTATTGGCCCGGTAGGCACCCTGTCTTTTCAAATATAAGTTCATTACCACTCCCTCACCACATCCGAGAAATATGACTTTTCTAAAGCTATTATGCGGAAAAGCGTATCGATTCTCAGACGAAACGAGGAGCCTGCTAAAAATAAGGAAAACCAGAAAATGAACGGAAAAAAGGAATCAAAAAATCACACAATAAAGAACATCATGAAAGAAACCATTAAAATAACAAAACACAAATAAATATAAAAGGAAGAGAACGAGAATCCTAAATCCAGCATCGGTTTTGAAAAGTCTTCAGTAATTTAGAAATGTCTATAGAAGAGACTTGAAGAGTCTTCAACAAGACTAACTGAGTCTTAGAAAATATTGTATAAGTTGGTTTGAAAAAGTCATGTATTAGTCTGAAGAAGCCTAAAGGGTCTTCAATATGTTTTAATAAGTTTCAAGTAATGTGAACAATCTTACTCAAATTTCAAATAGTGTTAGTAAGTTCTAAGGCAGTCTTAAAGAACTATGCACACACGAAAACATTCTGATAAAATATGTTTTTCAAGTGAAATTCGCAACAAGTTCATGAATTGTAGTACATTTGGAAGTGTCTTTAACTAGCTTTGAAATCTTCAAATGTACCTAAGGTATTCAAAGAAGTCTAGAAGGGTGTTACAGAAATCTTCGACAAGTTTAGAAGAATCTTCCAGAAGGTAATGAAAAGTCTCAAGTTTAAAAAAAAACCTTTGAGTTTTGAAGATTTTTAAAAAGTTTTGAACAGGTCTGTATCTGACAGAGCCATCAGAAGTCCCAGTTTCTTCAAGCTGACAAGTCGAAAAAATTCGTGTAGGCCTGGAATATTTGGAAAATCTTGAACAAGTTCGGATGAATTTTAAATAAGACTTACAAATCTCAAACAAGTTTCATAGGTCTTTAACGAGTCTCTTGAAGCCTTAAACGGGTTCCACAAAAATTTAGCGAGTCTCAATGAAATCTGGAAAATTCTTAGGTAAGTCGGGAAGAGTTTTAAACAAGCACTGAAAAATTTAAGCAAAGGTAAAACAAATCTACAAAAGTTTCAAAGGCTCATACAGCACTGCAGTAAAGGAAAATTTTAATAATTTGCCTTAGTCGCATCTTTTCTGTATGTATCTGTCACAGAATGGATGCATCACCTTGCTTTGGGGCACCCTAAAGTGTACACATTTACTATCACTTTTTTCGATTTTTATCATCTTTAGTTTCACCAGCTGCTAAGAGGCGATTAGAGCAGATGCGTCAAATGTGGCCTCCTAGAGGTCCTATCACGGCCACTTTCAAAATCAATGTGCGGTAAGAACCATGAAGAAGAGCGAATACCATGTCGGTGGAAAATCAAAGACATACCAACAATTCAGCAGTATTCCCCTTTGACTATATATAACTATATGGACTGATCAAGACGACACTACTACAAGGAAATCTTGCACACGGCCCTGTTTCAACATCTTTTGTGCTATAATGATTAGAGAAGACCTTGTTGTGATTTCTGGTTATCAGTTTGTTCTGTATCCTAGATCCTAACGTTGCAATGTTGAAAAGATGCGATTTATTTGCTAAAAATCAGTCCACTTTTGAGCCTATACATCAACCAATGTATTTTTCAATTATATATACCGTATTTCTCTATTGATACAGCCAAATATTTTTGCACAAAAGGAAGAATGAGAAGAAAAACGGAGAAAACAAGGCAAATCAATACGTCTTTTATTCCATAGCCTGCTTCAGCGTTTGTTTTACAGGAACAATTCAACTGCTCCCAAATTAAAGTTGGAAAAGTCTGTAACAAAAGCAGCCGTAAAATTGTATCAAAGCACAAGTTTTCTTCACAAAACAAGAGTTCCTCACGAATGTTGTTTTAGCATTAAACGCCACAACTATCGTTTCGAACTCAGTAATTGCTGTCAATGGGAAACAACTAATCAAAAAGAGACTAAGAATATTCATCATTAACATCAAAAACAATCCTTATGGTGACAGGAATTATTTGAATCCGCAGATCTTTGTATACGTACATTACATAAATTACAGGTTATCACCTGTTATCATTCGCTTAATCATTATAGCACAAAAGATGTTGAAACAACATTTTATCAACTTGATCAGTCCATATAGTTATATATAGTCAAAGGTATTCCCTTTTTTTACTTGCACAGGATCTTTCAAGCAGGTTAATTGTCAAGTAGTCATATGTTGCACATCTGCCCTATTGCCTCTTAGCAGCTGGTGAGATTAAATATGAAAACTTGGTTCTACAGCATCAACATCCTGCATACCACATGGCTATATACTTCGAATAGCATTATAGTCGCATACAAAAAAGTATACACATGGTTGTAGATACTTTTTTCTGGCATTTGCTGAGGAAACAAAGGATAAAGCATAAAAGGCTCTATAATGTTGATTTCATGTTTGACTATAGGTACCTCTATCTACCGTCGCAGGCTCCAGCATCGGGCATCAGAGCGGACCCGTACCCGGTGCCCCTGTCGGGCGGCACACCGATGTTGACTGGCGGTAATCAGGGAGAACCCGTAGCCGCCAGTCGAAGAGTCTGGACGAGGGCGACCCCAGACTGATGAAGAGCCCGGAAGAGGGTGGGCCCATCGTCAACGAACATCGTTAAGCGGCATTCCACCGAAACTGTAGCAGCAGCAGAAGAGACAATAACCGTAGCGGGTGAGAAAGGTTGATGAAGCTTGATGGAGAAAGGAGAAGCCGAGTGACACCTCGGCACCTGTGAGCGTCCCTTCCCGTCCCGAGGAACGTCATTGGTAGGAGACCCTGGAATCTGATACTTGACTCACCTGCTCAACCCATGTTGAGGAAGCGACAAAGAACTTGAGGCCGAAGTCTTGTGGTAACCGGTTAACAATGAAGGCGGTCCCCTCTACTTGGAGCGACTCTTCCGTCTTGGGTGTGTTGCCGAAGCGACGGGCAGGGAAGGAAGATGGAAGCCAATAGGGATATGTCATGAAATTGAAGGAGACAACAGACAATCTCAAGCTGACTGAGACACTGACTGACTGGTCGACAGATGACAGACAGTATAGTTATAGTTTAGCTTAAGATTGTACATTTTCATTTGTGTATATATTTCGCATGTATGATGTAATTTTAAAAATGTGAGTTCCCCTCCCTACCCCGCGCTAAAAAGACTCGAAGGTATGTAAGGTAGCGTAGGGGAGACACCCTAATTTTCATTTTCATGTTTATCGACCAATACAAGGAGCTACCGTAGAAAGTTCCGGACTGGCCGCCGGATGGGACCTTGGCCCCTCGCGAGATTAAAAAAAAGGTACCTCTATCTCGTACATAGAGCTATTCTGAATTAATTATCCGCTGACAATACATATTACATGGACCACGCAGTCAATTAACACGAGAAGTTGAACGTAAACACATCAAAGGTGGGATTTTGGTATAATATTCATTTATTAGTTTTACAGAAAAGGGCCATCTTATCGTTTATTGTTTTTGAGATAACCGAACTTTCATTATTTAGCCAAAATCGCCATATACTACCAAATACGGTTTGAGACAGTCTTCATCCATCAACTTATACATGGGTTTGAGATTCTAGACTTGATATTGACAGTTCACAGCCTTAGGAAAGAAAATCAACATTTTCGGAGGCTCAAGTCCATATTATCTATTTTGTTTTTGTTCTAAGATTTTCAACCAACCGAAGCCATTTTTAGACTAAAATTCGTTTCGGACTTGACATAATGGCAATCATGTAATTCTGTTTCATTTCTTTCTCTTAAATGTGCACCAGTCCCACTGTAACAATACAATCAATACACAATATAGGTATAATAATGTTGAAAGGTGTCATATTAGGTCAGGATAGAGCAGTACCCAAGCATTACACTCCAATCTCATTTTATACAAAAATTACAAAGGCGGATATTAAGACCTAAAACATTACCGAGAAATATCATTGCATCGGCCCAACTTTTCACTTTCATTATCCCTTCACCATGTCTCATGTTCCTTCAGATTCCTTTCCAACCACTACACCGGTCCTAATTCCGGAAAAGTGGTGGAGGAAATCGAATAAATTGAACCGAATCGCTGCTGAAAAAGTTCCCAGCAACTAATACGACCAATTCACCGGCGTATATCCTAATGTCCGACAAAATAGATTTCAATCGGATTATTCTCCTCAGTTTCCTTAATCCAGAAGTGTATTAATTACGTTCTGCTGAATACAATAACACTAAAATGAGTATTCTCACTTCAGTAACCGATCAATGAACCACAAAGTCAGAAAGCTATAAGTGATTCTTATGTCAGATCAGCAACTGCTCCATCATTTCCAAAATGAAGTCGGGGCTAATCTGACAACAGAAAACCAGTAACTTGAAAGTACCTCTAGCCATCTTTTGTCTCAAAATCAGCGACTATGATGTAGTTTGGAGTGGTGAAAAATAGGCTCTATGTACATGCGGAAGTTCGTCTGTTGTAAGCGAAATCGCACGACGGGCATAAAAGGTTTCCTATATACGCAGACCCACATCAAATTGAACCTCTTTGATTGCGTACGAATCTTTGAAAATTTAGCAGCCGCTCGATCTCGCCGAAACTGACCGAAAATTGAAAGTAAATTGTTTCGGGGATTTTTTTTTTCGAATACCACGCTCGCCACGCACTAATGCGAAATTTCGCCTCACCAATAATTAGTTGGGTGTTGTAAATTTGGTAAGACGCTAGAGGTAATCGAATTATCTTATTAGGAAGAAAGGTTTTGAAAAGTGAAGAACATTGCTCAGTTATAATTAAACGGCGGCGTCGAGAGCCAGGCTCATTTTTTCAAGATCTATTTTCCTTTTTTCTTTACAATACGTGCATAATGTACGTACCTATTATATGAATTCATTCGGTCGCGTGCTTCGTTTCTTTCGACTTCCAGACTAACGTTGCGCGAAATTGGCAAAGAAACAGGGTGGCACATAAGTCCTAGAGTATTCCTGTTATATAATATGTATAATATACTACGAATCCCTCCACGAAAGGGTAGTTTCCGGAGTCGGGGGTGCGGTGTCTTAGGGGCCACTTTGGTATGCGTGCATCGCCATACGTCCCACCACACCATGGTATACTACGAGCTAATTTCTTGCACATAAATGTTCAAAGATGAGCGACTCCAACTCGTGCTTTCAACGAGGAATAGGCTTTCACCGAAAATGTCTCAGTGCAAGTCGGTAATCGGCAAGAATAAATCGGACAGATCAACTACTTTTCAAAATGTAAACTGACTTGAGGAACACCCTGTGTCAGCGTGAAATGAGAAATCGAATAGAGAGCCCCGGAGGTCGAACAGACCAAATATTCCCGAATTTAGGGTGAATATTCTCCGAAAGTCGGCGAGTTCATTGAGGTCTATTTTCTTCCAATATAATCGTTCCATCATTCAAGGTCGCGGGCGAATTTATGAAATTCCTGAAGTAACATGTGGACAACGGTTCTAGAAATGTACCGGCCAATAAAACGCGAAAATGTAATCTACCCGCGAAAACGAGAAGAATGTTGATCTATGTTTTACCATCCGGGCGAGAAAGAAAGAAAAAAAAAAGAAAGACGCGGGAACCGGTTTACGAAACAGAACTGAGGATTTTGTTTCCGATCTCATCGCTAGAAGGATATCTCGGCGTCGGGTTAAGCCGCAGGCACACCCTTCTGAGAGATGAGGATCTCTCTGCCTATAACTGTCGACAAGATCTGCCTACAGCTAATTCAAAATTTCAACGAACTTCGATTCTTTGGTAGCCCATTTTCGTTTGTGGACAAAATTGCTAAGTTTGTTACAAAACGGAAAAAACATACGGGTAGCGATAAGAGACTCCAAATTCCTAGCCTTCAAAACGTCTTGAAGCCTACCCAGAGAATTTCACCTAGTTCCGAATTCCCTCCATCGTCAGCGAGCAAGCACACGCACTAGGTCCCTTTATATTTTTTAAAATAATAAACGACCGAATACTCCAAGCTCCCCTTACGTTGAGAATAATACTCCTTCGAGGAACTAAGTCCTCACACCTCAGTAAATAGGTTTTGAAAAACGGACGCGGGCTGAAATGTTTCTGGTTTGCTTCGTTCGTTAATTTCTATAGCCTCCCCATCATTTCCGCCCTCCCTATGCAATGTAAAAATATTCTGGGGAAGAGGTTTTCAATACATCATGAGAGGCCAAGCCTCCCCTCCTCATTTCTAAGTTTAGAATAATATCTAACGTACTCATAAATTAGTGTCCATTTTAGAGGGTGAGTGAACTTGGTAATATTCCATTTGTAGGGTGGACCAATTCACTTTTTCTCCTTCTGTAGTCCAGAGCGTTTTCGGCTGTTATGCCATCATCAGTGGAGTACCCTAAATGAAACTTGTCTCTTGTGGTCTGTAGTCCAGGTCGAGAGTAGTACTGTATGGTGAACCTGTTTAGTCGTGGGCTCCTATTGGTTGTCTGTGATTATGCAGTCTGTCCAATCAGTGAATGTTATGGTTATGTGCTCCTATTAGTTGTCTGTGATTGAGCAGTCTGTCCAATCCGTGGGTGCTATGTTATTAGTTGGATTAAGTTCACGCTTTGGACGTTGGTTGTTGTGTTTATTAGGTTTGTTTTGTTTTGTTTTTGCCTTTATTATTTCAAGTTGTTCTGTTAATTTTCTTCTCCTTGTGCTGTTTTCTATATCTAGGATTTTGTACTTTTCTGTCAATTTGTCATTGTTATGTCCCTGGTCATTGCAGTGTTTTCCAAAAACTGACCACAAGAGACACGCCTCATTTAGGGTACTCCACTGATGATGGCACAACAGCCGAAAGCGCTCTGGACTACTGAAGAAGAAAAAGTGAATTGGCACACCCTACATTCTACTCGTAGATCATAACTTCAGAAAAGTTATATAAAATATTTAACCACTTCTTCTTGAGTTCCTCTCGTAGACAGCAATTTTTTAGTAGGTGGGAGGAGGGGTGTTGTACAGAGCAGATAAGCATATTGAAATATAAAATCTGTCAGTTGGAAACTACCAAAGAGAGAGAGAAAAAAAGTTCCTACTTCTATAATTTACATTTTTGCCCACTGACTACTAGAATTTATCAGATGTCGATTTCGAATATTAGTGTCATCCCCTCCCCAAAGGAAGTTTGAAAACTCGGCATTCGGTTATTTCTAGTTGCTAGCTGGTAGAATTGAGAAAGTGGTGACTTTTTCTTCTTCAGGTTTCAAAAAGAAATTTACGTTTTAGCAGCCAATTCTGTTGTCTATAGCCTTTCCTAAAAAAAAAAAAATAAAATAAAAACTTGCTAGTAAGCTACTGGTATGCCTCCTGCTTCCCTGGTTACAATATGACATCGGAAATCGAGTACCCACACGCATAAGAGCAAATAACCAACCTGGAGTGGAAAAATTCATCGTGGAGGAGCTGATCAGTATCAAAATAATGTTTCAAGTTCTTTCGCTCGTACAATTTTTCTGATTTTCGTTTTCTTGAAAGAAGGGAACTTTCAGTGAATTACGGAGCAGGGATAAGCTCCCCTCTATTTTCGCTGATGACTCATCGGCAAGAGATTCCTTATGATCTGTCAAGACGAAATGGAATAAGAGAAATTGAGAGATAGATGGAATGAATGCAAGAAGGCGCCGACGTCGCCAGACTGTAATTAAAGTAATGCACGGAAGACGTTTTACAAATTACACGGTTAACATAAATCTGGCAGTTACGTAAAAATACCTCCACAATTCAAGGAGCCGTAACAGTACTTGGTCACAAATCAGAGTTTAGTTACGAATACGCAATTCCGGACTTTTAAAAGATACTGGAAACTTCTTGATCTCAGCCACGAATTAGTGCCGGAAATGATTAATTTCTCATATTTTCGTGATGATTTATAAAGTCACAAATTGTCGTTAATCGGATTACAAGAATTGGGAGAGTCTACTCGGTTCAGAATTTTCAGTTTCGGTTTCCACATGATAATTCATGCGCGGGTTTCCGCGACCGCCTCCCCCTCACGGTTTCCCCAGCAACCCAGGACGTTTTACAAGACAGGAAACTGTTTACGACATTACAAATTCTGCATCAAATTCAAACAGTAGGGCTGATTATTTTATACGCGATCTTAGATACAAATACAAGTTGCAAAGTAAGAAGAAACAACATCAACCGGAACTGAAGATCCGGTAGAAAATTTTGCGCTACATCGCATCGGGGGCATATCGACGGTACAGCAGGAAAATGTTGAAATCTTCAGCTGGCAGCACTGTCATGCATACCGAATACGAAAAAGTAATATTATTTCAACTTCTTCCAGAGACGTATAGACTCGTATACACCAAAGCTGCCTGGTGTGAGGTCTAGGACAGATCCACATTTTGCTCCCCGTGCTATTCAATTATTCTTCATCAAATATTACTTCTTTTTATAATGTATTTATGCAATTAAATCATTACGTTGATCAGGCTGAATGAGATCTTGTATAACAGAAATAAATTTTTACAACTTTGGAAGACTAATTACGTCTATGTATGCCTTATTTGTCGTTGATCACAAATCTATAGCAAGAAGATTCGTACGCGTGTTTCTTTCAATATCTCATTAACCCATAGCTATTGAATTGTTGAAGTTACAGCCAGCGGTGGTGGTAGGTATCCGGTGGGGGCAAATAAAAATGAAGATGAAAAAACAAAAAAAGGGAAGTTCAATCTATCGAAATGTATAATATTTTGAGACAAAACAGGCCCTTATAAGGAAAAGTGCCACTTATTCGTCAATTGCCAATGGTCAAAATTTTGAAGCTATAAATCTAATCCGCTTGAGGGCGTGAGTTAAATTTTTTATCAATGTTCGGCAGACATACAGTATTTGAGGATCTGTTTTCGAAGTGATTTTAATGATTCACGTTGAATCTATGAGTTGTGGAAAATGTTGCTTGTTTTCGGCGTGATAGATGACGTTTCCTTATTTTCGAAGTCCATTGTCAAAACAGAAAAAATAAGTACTTCATGCCATTAATTTTGAACTTTTTTGGAATTGAGGACCTGACTTCCAAAACGCGCTTAGTCCAAAACACAAAAGTTTGAGAAACTAAAAAAAATTAACTAAAGTCTATTTCATTATCATACTGTATCAGTACTTTGAACGCATATAACTCGTCTCCTAATAGAAATAGAAATTCAAAGTGAACGCTGAATGTGTATTTTCTTCTTCTCCACCAGATAGTGTGATAATCTCAATTTCCGTAATTTAGGACTACGCGCGTTTTGGAAGTCAGGTCCTCAACTGTGAGTCCAAAGGATATACTAAAGAACATTTTTCAAATAATTAACAGACGACAGTATATAGCTGATTGTACCCCTATCATTATGTTTTTTGATTTCAGAAAGTTAGGTAGCCCCTTCAACAGTTACAGAATATATAGCATTGATGAAATTCAATACACGGGAGAAAATAATCTGAGTAATATTTTGTCCGACCAGCTTTGGCTCCTAATTTTTTTCGACGAATGATTGGCTAGTGTTTCCTTTTTCTTGTTATCAGTATGCCTAATGAAATGACGAGGAATCTTTTTGGCATTTCTATGATTTTTGTATTTTACTTTGATTCATTCTGTCAATTTTAGATTGTTTTTTTCAGATTGTGTCTAACATTCGTCGACCAATAATTGGCAAATTTCAACATATTTTAAAAAACTTACAAAAAATAACAATTTAGTTTGACGTCGGCACGCGTAAGTGAAACTCATTCCTGATGGCATACCTACCATTTTATTCTTTTATTTTATTATTAGGCTTACAAACTCAGTGTCTCATATCTGTAAATTACATTTAGTACCGATAGGTGGGTGAATCTACGCCGCCACAGACTCAGCACTCAAATAGCCCATTTCTGGACATGATCCTTACTCAGTTCAGACTATTTTCTCCTGTTTTTGGCTATGGAAAACCAGTTTAAGCCGGCCACCTGACCGATCTCGTCTGCCGATCGCGTCACTGGCCTCCCCCGTTTGCATTTTCTCTGAGGAGTCCAAAACGTTACCCTTTTATTCCATTTCCAGTCGGATTCTCAGGCAAGATGGCCCGCATATTTAAATTTAAATGTTTTTATAACACTCCCCGCAGATTTTGCCTTAGACTTGCCAAAAATGTCCACCATTCGAACATGGTCCTTCTTTCTAACGTTTAGAATGCTTTTAAGCATTGCGTTTTGAGTCGTTTGTATTTTTTGTGCTTGTAAAAAAAATACACTACCATATGCTGTGATTAAAAATGGAAAATCCTGCAGACCAATAATTGGCAACAGTGGCAAAATTTTAGTTTTTGAACCCTTCGTAAGATGCCTGCAGATTAATCCTGGGAGGTGATAGTAGCGCCATCTTGTCATATGTTATAGAGAAAGGATGAAGTATCCATCGATTCCAAAATCAATTCCTCCATGTAATTAGAGCGGGAGATATTACATTATTAAAAGTTTTACTTTTTATTCATGTTGCCTCCCTAACAATATGAAATTTTACGCATCAGTATCCTCCTAAAATTTAAGCAGAGAGCGGCTGCTTTCTCTGCTCCTCACCCATTTATGGTTACAGTAACGGTCTTTCGTAATTCTGGCCATAAATGATTCGAGTAATAACAGCATAGATGTTTGAATAGATATAGCGCTATTTTATTCATTTTAGCTTGAAAAATTTCTGAATCCATTAGTACTGAACATAGAATACAGATTTTAAGGTCCAGTTTTAGCTATCTGTAAAGTGTGAAGTAAATTTTCAATTAATGCGCACTTTCAAAGTCATTTTTAGTACTACATTTTGAGGAACACCAGCTTTGCAACAAAGGCTGTAGTTCTTGCACTAAGGTCTTCAAGTAGGGGGTCTGGTTGACAAGAGTGGATAGCGCGCTGATCTCGGAATCCGGGGTCCCGAGTTCGTTCCCACGTAGCAATTCGCTGCATTTCGACTTAGGCCGGTTTTTCGGCAAGAAGAAAAGAAGGCTAAGACAGCCCTAACAGTCTCCCCGACGTCTCTGAGGTAATGCTCGAATGGGCGGATTCCAGGACTCGGATTGAGAGCAAAAATTACCAAAGAGAATAAATGTAAAAAATGATGGTCTTCAAGCAGAAATTTACGCAGATCATTTTTACATTGGGATGTTTTCTGACTAGAAACCATAATTTTCAAGCATAAATTCAAAAGAACCAAAATTTAAGGTATTTCAATCCCTTTTTCCGCCATTTCATTTTCCTCGCTATTAATTTTCACGAGGCTCTGCTTCTGGAATTGAAAAGGGACTCAAGTGAGCACTAGTGCCAACGAATCTGTTCACAAAAGGAAAATTCTGAATAATGATGGCAAGTCAGCAAATTCTCTCGGACTTTTGAAACATATGTTCGAGAAATTTGGAGCCATTGCCCATAGAAAGGTATAGAGAAAGCTAGACCATACTGTGAAAAACACGATAAAACGAGAAAATTAAAAGCTAAACAAGAAACTGATTTCGTTATAAACTGTATGAGATCGCAAGTTGAAAGAATCCTCTCATACCCAGTACTTACTAAAAACTCGAAATCAGATAATTAATTCACTACTAATTACTATTCTTTTAATTCCATAGTGTGGATGACAGATGTGTTCCGTGACGCATGCCGGATACGACTCGTCATGTGTTCAAAGTTCAAATCATCAAAAATCCCAACACACTCTCAGTTTAAGAGCATTTGCTCGCCAGTGATGAACGATCGAGTATCTGCCATTATCAATTCCGATGACTAACAATACATTTTGTGTACGAGACGACTTGTACTACCGAAAAAAACGACTTTTTGATACTTCATAAATGCACATATTGCGCACCATTTTGAACAAGGTTTTTATTATTTCGTAGCCAGTTTCTCGGCCAGCCCGAACTGAAAACAGTCATATGATGCGCTGCCAAAATAGAAAGTAGTGAATGACCCAGCACTAGCATTCGAAAATCGGAAAAAAATTATTATCTCGATGTTTCATATCAGCCAATATCGCTTAAAATTCTCAATTATTATGTACAATACCTACACGTACTGCACACCGGTACGTAAGCACCGTGTAAATCTGGTCGGTATGATATGGGGTTGGCGTCTCCAGGTGAACTTACTACAGTCTACCAGAAACTAAACATTTTCTAACCAGATGGGTTTTAAAAAAAAAAAAGTGATCTAGCAATTACTTGTAGATAATCCAGGGGGCTACCTTACGAGCTTCTGATTAGATGACAAAGCAGCCGGGTAGCATTCATCGAGTACGAGTCAGTCAACGACCCTCGTTATTAAAGTAAATCCAGCTATCTTCACGTCTTCACCCTAACTCTTTCAACCTCTTTGCCATGTATCAAAGAGGAGACAGGTAGCGGGAAACCAAATAAACTTTCGGCAAGGTCCTAAATACGAGTTTTAGACAACTTGTTTAATTCTCCCCCATGACAAACTTCGACCTTCAAACCGTTCGAATAGTTCAAGTTTCCAATATTGGAAGAAATTATTCGAAAATTTTCTCATCGCACATTCGAAATCGAAACCAGCCGAATAGTTTTTCCTACATAGAGCCATCAACTTTTCGAAGTTCTATCAACTTAAAATGCTTAGAGAGAATAGATCTACCTACACGCTATTAATTAACTCTACCGTTAGATTCTCACAGCCGGCGTCTGATACTCGCGAACGTATTGAAATTGAGAGACATGTTCGAGTATTTCGCAAGTTTTTTCTTTCAATTTCCATATTTCTAGGCCTCTTGGCAAGTCAAGAGACAGAGCGGAAGACACTGCATCTTCCGTTTATTTTGCTTATTCCCTGGCACGATTTCAAAGTACAGAAAAATGCATTATGGTCGGCGTGTAAATAGAGCACGTCTGGAAACCGAATCATATACGTATACATAGTCAACATAAGGAAAAAACGTCGAGAAAATCGATCCTGTAAAGCGTATTAGCCGATTAGCTCCTAGAATTGATGGAACTGAAATCTGCTTCACTGTTCTGACATCTCAAGGCAACCGATTTTCAGCTCCACCGCTTCACTGGTCCATCGTTTGCAGTCGAACGAACGAATTTGTTTTGTCATCTCTTTTATCCATCTCGACCACACTACACAATATTACAGCCGGGGACGTGTTCGGTGAAAAACAAATAGGATGATCCGCTAACTCAGCTCAAATAAGTCACGATTTACAGAATAGGTGAAACTGAGCACGAAGAACATGAAATGGAGAATGATTAACGAAAACTGAGAAACAGAAATTCTTGGGAGACGACTCAAAGATGCCCAGAAATTCGAATCACCGCTCTCCTCACACAAGTCGTACATTATGTTGGAAATTGTCACACATGTGTCGTGGACAGTATCATCCGTGCGCAGTTTCCTGTTATTTCCAGTTCTAATAAACCTATTCCGAGAATGAACGCCCACCTATCGTTGGAATATCTCGTCCTATACACCAAGTCGGTACATGTGTGCGTGTGCCACCGAATTGTGTAAAGCTGGGAATATAAAATTTTATTGTACTATGAAATATATATATTGACGGTATTATATCACAACGTAACGATATAAACGTGAGGATTCCGTTATTGTCAAATCCTCTCTTTGAATTTCCTCTTAGCCGAAAATCGGGCCGTTTTAATGAATCAGCCTGTTAGGTCGACTACACCGACCTGGTACACAATCAGGCTTTAAAAAGCAGAAATACAACGCGCCAATTTGAAACGACACTTCCAGCTTCCAAATGTGGGGCAAATAAAACCGAAATTCATTGTGCGAGTAAAAACCAGGCTGACATTGTCTTCCAGTCGGAAATTTAAAAAAATTAATCAACGAATCGACTATCCAAGGCTTAGGAGGGTGAGGGGGCAACCCTGCGGCTCGCAAGATCAATTATATCGGTTCGCAGCCGAACTGACAAAAACAGCTGCCGATCGCCTTTGACGATGCAGTGTATAGACTGGGACAAGTGATAAGAACTACGAACATAGATGAATTCAGGGGGAGACTAGCAGGCTTCCCCGAAAGGTCGACGAAGACCCTCCTCTTCTGGAAAATTCTAAAATGTATAAAACATTCAACAGAGGGGGCTAAATATCGACTTATTAGTAATGAATAGAGAGAAATAGCCCCCCCCCTCCCCCGGTACACTGAAACCAAAAGCCGCCCATAATCGTGACACACTCATTGGAAGCAAGAAATGAACTATCAAAGGCAGATCGAAAGGGTTAAGAAGTAATCGAGCACGGTGAGAATGATAAAACTTTGAACACACCACAAACAGTTTTCTCTACTGAGAAGTCCTGAAATTATTATATTATTTTTCATAGTCTAATTACCGTATAGTCGAGAAAAGTCACGCAGAAGGAAGAGGAATGCAACTGACCCCGGAATCCGTAGCACGAGAACTGTAACACCATTTTTTAAACGTATACCCTCTTCCTTACTTCCTGAGTCAGATACCAAAATGACTTCGGGAGGTTACGTTCAACTAATTTTACATGTAAAATGGGGTTTTCATAAAATGTAATGAAATAGTAGATTACACAACGGCAGCGGAAAGTATGCGATTACCGAGTGCAAAATTTGCGGCACGAGGCGAAGCCGAGTGACGTAATTGCACGAAGTAATCGCGTTACTTTCAAATGCCGTTGTGTATACTGTTTTAATTTTAGAAGATAGGAAAATAATGAATAATCTCTATTTTTTGCTTTAAGAAAGAGCCTTGTTGGTGGATGGTGAATTAGACCGATTTATGCTGATGGCTAAACAAAAGATGGGCATTTTTGCTAACAGTAACTCAATGTCTTGACGTCACGCGTGCCTAGGAATTAACTGGCCGGGATTTTTTGTTTTCCGCACTTGAACGTTTTTACTTTCCGCACCTCAATAGTTTTGTTTTCCGCGCCTAGGAATTAACTGGTCGGGATTTTTTGTTTTCCGCACTTGAACGTTTTTACTTTCCGCACCTCAATAGTTTTGTTTTCCGCGCATTACGACTATCATCATGATAAAACACTGTTTTCCAACCCGAAAATAGGGCGGTATGGTACTATTTTCCTATCGTCTAAAATTAAAGGCTATTTACTCATTCATTTCAGAATTCCTCCTTGTTACCAAATGTTTTATCCTTCCCCCTTCACGAAAAGAAACTGAATAACTGGGAAGTACACCAACAGTTGCATTAAAAATGGTTTTATGGTAAAAATTACTCAGAAAACGTTTCTTTCCAAAAGGCGTTATCTCCATTCTTGACTTTTTTGAGGTGAGCACTGATTCTCAAATAGAATGTTGGCCCACACCAAGCGGTAGCACTGGCTGCGCAAAACTGTTTGTGCTATAATGTTGCGGTTGGCAACTCTGCTGTGAAAATGTTCTTTTCCAAAAGGTGTTAACTCCACTGATAAGATTGAACGAAGCAAGGGATTTTTCGGACAGAATTTTCATTTACGATGTCCACTTTCCTAACTTTTGGTAGAATAAATGACCTTTTTCTTCGAGATTGCTCACTTTGCCTGTCTGTATCTTGAGGTCTGTCAATCCGAAACTTTTTCTGCGAGGTCAACCTCATTTCGCACGTGTTCGAGAAGCACTATACCAACTTTCGCAGCTCTACCTCCTCTCAATGTTGAGACAAACGGTTTTCTGTGTTTTCTCACAAAACAGAGATAACCCATTTTGGAAAGAAACTGGAAAGTCTCTGACATTCAGTGATTTCACGTACTTTTCAACAAAAAATGGTGAGTAGATTCCAGTGACAACAACTGTAGTTCCATCAATATTCCGTAGATATTTGGTGGAGCGAATGGCGATGCACGCATGTCAAATTGACTCCCCAGACACCGCATCCCTGTCCCCGGAAACTACTCTTGCGAGTATCGCATATCAGTGACCAGAGGGACAATATTGAGTAGAATAACAGTAATTGTTACCAGAATCTGGTAGAATTAACGTCAAAGACTTACACTAATTCTAGTAATCTCCCCATAAAATTTCTTTCAGCTTTTTCAGGCAAATAATGTTGCCTGAATGTTCGTTAGTCAGCTGTATACGAAGACCACTTATCCCTCCCATGGAAAGACCCAGGAAAACAGAAAGTGTCATTTTTGCTCCTTAGATAGATGTCTTTCGCTAACCTACTCCGGTCTATGAAAACTTACGAATTCTATAATATTACCGACTATGAGTTCAAAAAAATAAATTGATTATGAATCTCGATGCATGAGAAAACTCAGAGCTCGAGTATGTCGGCTCGACAAAGATCGACAAGTATGAAAAGCTGTAACCAAACCTAAATTTGAGAAGAGAGATATTGTAGACCACTTGCACGAGATACTGTCTTCTTAACCCCCAACTCGAGAGACGAACACCAAGATAAAGAATCTGAGGAATCGAAACACATCAGTTTATTGCTGGCATTTGAAACATGGAAGAAGTAACTTTTCTGATATTTCACATTTATAGCGAAAATAGATCTTCTCCCCAATTTTGCAGTCAGTTTTTATCAACTCAAACAACCTTCTTCCAATTATTCCCAACTGGACGATATGATTGGAGGGAACTTCCACAGTCACTGAAGCCCTCAGTAGTCCTCCCAGAGTACACTAACTATTTCTGGCCTCACACATTCAGGTAAGACCAACACTTCGTGACATACACGCTATCAGACGTTTTCGAGGAGAGAGGTCAGAACCTTTTGCTAAAAGAAACAATGTGCATTTCATGGTAAGATAATGCACCAGGCCTATCTTGTCCCGGCATCAGCCAAATTTAACGATCACGACCCAACATCAATCACTGACACTCACTTCCCCTTGTCAGGCATTACTGACTGTTAATCAGGCTTCCTGTCTTCCTGTTCAACAGTCTGATTCAAATATCCTGAAGTTATTTTTACGGCTATACTCTCAATTATGGGCTGGTTGAGTGATCTTATCGATGCACTGCAAAGATGTATGTATACAAACTAAAGCTACCATTTCGATAGTTCGTTGAAAAAAGGTTTCTTCAGCATTTCATACATCCAGACATAATCTAGAATTTCGACTCTTGAGTCCGCTACCATTTTATCTCTTAATTCTGGTGGTGTAAGGCTATTAAAGCGCCGCAACGGTGAACACAAGAAAATGCCTTGCGATACCTTTCAGCCCCAATATTCTGACGCAGGCCCATTCGAGGGGTTTCCGGGATGGGTGCGGTGTCCCGGGGCCGATTTTGCATGCGTGTATCGCCACACGTCCCTCTATTATCGAATATCGAATACGCTCAACTGGAAACTAAAGGTCTTCCATAACACTATTTCATCGACTGTTTACCTGAATTTGTGGACTAAGGAAGTGAACCGAAGAGCACCCCTCCTCCTCTTCGGACACTCCTATTCAGCAGTTTTCTGATCAGAAGATCAAAACTAGGCTATTTGACTAAGGAGCTCTCCTCAGAAATTAGGATTTTGGTTTCACAGTGGTGAAAGAAGCGTGGAGGCAATAAGGCCGTATGTTCCAGCTTCTTGAATATTGAAAAAAAATTAGGAAACATGGGGCTGAATTAATTTAGGAAAAAAGCGATAGCTGAGTTCGGAGGAAGATTTATCATAACAAGGGAGAAAATGTCGGTTCTCGCAGACAAGAAAATCCAGCATTTCGGTCAATTTCCCGGCTGCTGTCATCCATCAAGCTTGCCCGTTCTTTCATTCCTTCTATTCTCTGTTGGTCCTATAAATTGTAATTTTTTATCATTTTTGCAGAGGCGTAGAACGTGTAAGGGCAGTAGAGACAACTGCCTCCATTACCTGAACCAGAAGAAAATGAGAAAATGCGTTTACGAAGAGTGTGATGGCTTAAAGAAGTAAACAGGAAATCAAAACTGCTGCAATATGCCCCCCTTCCCCTGTTGATTTCTGATACAGTTTCTTATGCTTAGAAGAAGTAACGATTAGATCACGTAGTTCTTCTAAAAGGCTAAATTGAGAAATGAAACTATAAACTCAAAAGTTTCAGGAACTTTTATCTCAATTCACAGTTTTCATAGTCCAAAAATGAACTGTGTTTCAGGATCCAAACTCTTCAACACCAGCTGACTAGGCTTATGTGCCATGCTCTGAAGATTAGCTCACCGATCATTTCTGTCTGAAAGGTTTACCGTACCATAGTCAACCTGCCGAAGCTACTCCAACGTAATTTTTTCAAATTGACAACGCATCCATGTAACCGCCTGTATAATATTACCTTTCCGTGTATTTACATATTTACTTCCGTTTGCCAGCGAGTTTTCCTTCGGTTGCATTTGGGCTGCATCTCACGTTCGCGGTATTCCGGCGAGCGTCCAACTACAGACAGCCGGTGTTTTCGTGTTTTCGTTTTCAACCAGTTACGAAGTTGAATTCATGAAAGACTTATAATATGAATGAAGAGATAAAGCACGGTTTTGATAATAGGTGAAGATTACATCATCATTCAAAGAAAATCATACACAGTGAACTGTTTAGCATCGCCTCAGCTCGTTCGATTTCAGTCGTCTTCGACTGGAAAATTGTTTCTGTACGGTCGCGTTTCAAATTTCTGAATTTTTATCAATTCGAAGTCAGGATAATCGAGGCCGCCGTCTGGGCCTCACCATTCTCTATTTTATCGCCACTGACGAATGGAAAAAATAAACAGCACCGACCGAGCATCTTCTGTCTGAATCCATGTCTAATTCAGTAGTTTCGGTTTCAGCATGCAGCACAAACAGAGTACGAAGTTCACTTAGATAAGATGGATATACCTACATTGTCCTATAGGTGTTATTTTCCGAATACCATACGAGCGTTTTAATTAAGAAAATTTTCAAGGTCGCGTTATCAAAGTGTTCGGACGTGCTTCTCCCTATCACTGACAGTGCACAAATGTAACACGTATCTACACATGAGTTCGTTTCCGAATACCAACGTATAGTGAATAATATTCTGATGTAACTAAACAGCATCCGGTGGGAAACAACATCCGGGGGGCCCTCGATCACTGAAATGGGTAACTCGAAATGCGAGTCTGCTGCATTTGAATCGAGATGTCAGAATATTTCGTATAATAAATGTGCACGATAAACGACCCGTGGATTTCTGAGTGCTGTCAGTTTTGTGATAAATCACAAAATCGTCAGTACCACGACTTACCACATTGATCCCGATGAAAGTCCAGTTAGAATTGTGCAAGCACAAGACGATGAAGCAGTTTCGATTCAGAGATCCTCGAGGGTAAATGGGGCACTCCACAATGGCCCGAGACATAAAAAACGCGAGAGTATACCCTTGCGAGCATCACGTTCTTTGTACCAGTCTGCGAGCACTACGCTCTGCTAGTGCATCATCTTGCAGATGAGTCAGCAACCACAAGAGAGCATTTTCATGTCTGCTTCGCGGACTGCGCCGACATGAGAATGTCGTTGTCCGCTACGCTCCGCAGAGCACATTGCGCTCCATATTCTTTGTCGCATTCATTTTTTGGACGCTACGTTCGCTGGACGATGACATTCTCATGTCGGCGCAGACCGCGATGCAGACATGAAAATGCTCTCTTGTGGTTGCAGACTCGTCTGCAAGATGGTATACTAGCAGAGCGTAGTGCTCGCAGGCTGGTACAAGGAACGCGATACTCGCAAGGGAATACAGACTGATACAAGGAGTGTGGTACTCGCAGGTGAATGAAGTGTTGAGTGAGTCAGTGAGTCCAGTCTAGTCAAGTCAGTCCATCAGTCACTCAGTCAGTCAGTAGTTTTATTACTATTATTTTCCGTAACGCTCTTTTCGTCATGCTCCAAAGTAAAGCTTTTCTCCGTTGGGTGCCCAAAGTAAGGACATAAAAATGTCCAAATGATTTCCATGAAAATGATAATTCCTTTTAGTTACTCCTTTTCGTTCTTCCACAAATGTAACGCGTAAAAGTAACGTTTTACCGGTTTGTGTGCCAAAGTAAAGACATGAAAATGTCAAACTAAGGGTGAATTGAAAAACGGTGGCACTGCCATCAACTGTGGGCATTTCCCTGCCCTCTTAATTGGCTCTTATCGACCTTCCTCGGGACTTCATACCTCACCTATATCACACAATTAAAAGGCTTATAAAGGGCTGTATCACTGCTCTCGACTCAAGTTTACCTCCAACGCGGAGTGAGGAAGAGTCACCGTTGGGTCATAGAAACGAGATAATAAAAACTTGAAGATAACACGAGAAAATCATGGACCTGAAAAGAAACGGACACTTAATAATGACGTAAAATAGAGTTTAGGTCTCTTCGCAACTCATTTATCTAGATTCCGATAATACGCATTCAAATTCTATCATGAATCATCACAGCTCACTCAAATTCTTTCAAATTCTGATTTTGATTTAGCGAAGACTAATTCAGTCTTCATTAAAACTCATCCGACACTTTCAAAACTCATTCTGACACAGAAACTCATTGCAGACTTTGTGAGGCTAAAAAACTCATTCACACTCATTAAGCCTCGTTCACACTAGCGTTTAATTCGCAGCGAATGAGCGTGCAACGAGTGTGTGAACGGCAAAAAAGCTTTTAGTGGAGCGAATAAAGTTGAACAGTCTTCACTTTATTCGCTATACGCTGCACGCTCATTCGCAGCAAATTGAAAGCTAGTGTGAACGAGGCATAAAGGCTGGGGTTCTAACTCAGCCAAGACTCAGTGCGAATTCCTTATAAATCGTTAGAACTAATTACATTTCTTTGTAACCCATTTAAACTCTGCTACAACTCATGCAAGTTCAATCAAACTCGATGAAAACTCATTCAACTTTTGTAAGGACTGTTTCAGACCAAATTCGTTACCATCACCGCCCTCCATTAGAATCATGGTCTATTCAGGAAACATCCATACAAAATTGCTCGTATTCATAGAAGTAATCATACAGCATCGACATCCCTACTTACAACTGCAAGAAATTTGCATAAGGCCACATTTGAATGCTATCTAGTCAAATATGATACCACGCTGTGAACCTTACATGGCTTCAGAAGTCAAAGGCAAGTCTGTACGCATCCAACTGTATATAATATGGAATCCAAGTATCAGACTACCCCGCCAGCAATGCCATATTTTACTTGTTACAGTCGAGGAAACAAATTAGAATCTACCTATGCGCTTAGAAAATTTTGGCTTCCGGCAAAAACAGTCCAGTTTGGAAGACAATACAGAGGATGGCCAGTGATTAAAAATAAATGTTCGCCTGTAATCTAATCATCTGAGACTGTCAAGATAGAAACGGAAACCGCTTTTTCCTTATTTGAAAGTAGTGATAAAAAAGGCTCACACGTTATCACATTGCAGAGCAGATGATTCGAATGTCAGATTTTCTACGTCGTAGGCTTCATTCCAATGATAGTGAGAATCCATAAAATACTGCCACGATGAATAACACGAATGAAGACTATGTTCAAACGGAGAGCCTAAGCTGTAAACTCCCAAGGCTTATGAGTTAAAGGTCTTCTTGGTCCATCGATATTTTTATTTAGCACAACTCGCGATAGTTCTGCTGGCAGGAGCGGATCAGCGGATACACGGAGAGGGCCATAAGAGGACAACTGCCTCATTCACAGAGTAACATTTGAATTGAAAGTGCGGCCAAAAAAGTTGACTACTGAGAGAATCCATCGGATTGAAACAATATTCAGCAGATTGCATTTTAGTATCGAAAAGTCTTCATCAGTCTCAAAGAATTTCAATCAAGTGTCGCAATGTCATAGCACGAATTTAATATTCAATAAACATTGAACCAGTCAGAAAGTCTTCAAATAAATACCTTAAAAATTTTGAACAAGTTTGGGATCGTTTCAGAGAATTTTACATGAGAATTAATAAAAAGTCCCAAGTAGCCTTGAGGAGTCATAAGCAAGTACAAGACTTGATACAAGCTTTCGAACAAGGGGTCTGATCGGGCAAGTGGATAGCGCGTTGGTCTTGGAATCCGAAGGTCCCGGGTTCGAGCCCACGTAGCAACTCGTCAGATTTCGACCTAGGCCGATTTTTCGGCCAGAAGGGAAGAGGGCTAAGACAGCCCTAAAAGCCTCCCTGACGTCTCTGAATTAATGCTCGAAAGGGCGGATTCCAGGGCTCGGGTTGAGAGCAAATTCGAAAAAGGAAGTCAACGTGGGTTACAGAATCTTGTACGAGTCTCAAGTTCGTATAGTTGAAGGGGAGGAGGGGGTAAGGATATTACCCCCTCCTGGGCTGACGGGCTGAACTTCCAGGAAAATTCTATTTTCCAATTTATAGCGCAAAAAATCAAAGCAGATCAGTAATTTTTACATTCTTTTTTCTCATTTTGTTTTACTGAAATTGGAGACTGAAATTGTAACCTTAGATTATCAGCTTGAGGGAATTGAAGCATTTGATTGATTAGAAACCCTTGGGATCAAAGTACGCGCCAGGGCCGTATTTCCTTAGAAGGCAACGAAGCCGGTGCTTCGAGCGACAAATTTTTCGAAAATATTAATAATACAGTTTTTTTGTGCGTGGAACACAGCAGGGCAGAAAATTCTTAGCGTAGGACGGCTAGGTCCCGTAATCCGGCATTGAGTATACCTCTGACATAGGTGCTCTTCCTCCCTGATGCTTAGAAAAGCATGTTGTGTTAGAAATGTGTTAACTTCAGAGAATGCGCACAGCTGACAGAAATGAGATCCTGCGGGGGTCATCTCATTTACCCCACCCACCAAATTTCAGCTCTTACTCATAAGGCAAGAAAAAGAAAGAAAACCTAAAATTAATGTAGGTACACGGTTTTTGCAACTAGCCCATTGGTTGATGACTTCTTGTATTCAAAATCAACAGTACTAAAAATTCAGAGCTGAAAACTTTTTCCATCCGACACCCCCTTGGCATAATAGTCGTGCAAGCAGAAAAAAGTTTTCAGCACTGAAGTTTTTAGTACTGTCCTTTCTGAATTAAGTCATCAACCACTGGACTAGTTCCAAAAGTCGGGTACGACCATTAATTCTAATAATTTTTGTTTTTCTCCTTTTTGGACTTTCACTCGAGTGAAGGGACTGAAATTTGGTATGTAGGGTATAAATGACCTCGAAAGACCTCATTTTCATCAACTGCGGGGATTCTCTGATATTACACATATCCAACGCATGATATGAGTTTCTAGGCATCAGGTAGGAGAGCATCTCTTTCAGGGGAGTAATTTGACTCCAAGGTTTACAAATCCGTCAAATATGGGGATTTATCTGAGTTGGCAATGTAAAACTAAAACTTACCTTGGACTACAAGTTGTCCGTGAAAAACGGTCACAACGAAGCTGTAAGGATCTAAGAAGCATTGCAGTGTCGTAAAGTCTTGATCAAGTCTTGGGAGTTTTAATCAAGTTATCAAGTTTGGTCGCAAGGAGGGGGCATTTACATCAGGGTAGTAATTTCACCCCAAGATTTACAAATCCGTCAAATGCGGGGATTCCTCTGAGTTGACAATCTAAGGTCAACTCATCTTAAGTTGACCCTCAACTTGGACTCCAAGTTGTCTCCGGGAAAAAGGTCACAACAGAGTTGTGAGGAACCTATGAAGCACTGTAGCGTGGTAAAGTCTTGATCAAATCGTGGGAATTTTAATCAAGTTATCAAGTTTGGTTGCAAGGAAGGGGGCACCTACGTCAGGAAAGTAATTTCACCCCAAGATTTACGAATCCGTCAAATTCGGAAATTCCTCCGAGTTGACAATCTGAATCTGAAATTAATTTGTCCTAAGCTGCTCCACCAAGCTGCCCCTTAGAAAAAGGTCACAACGGAGCTGTAAAGAATCTATGAAGCATTGTAGTGTCGTAAAGTTTTGATCAAACCTTACGAGTTATAATCAAGTTGTCATGCTTGACCGCAAGGAAGGGGGCATTTACTTCAGGGGAGTATCTAACGCCAAAGTTTACAAGTCTGTCAAATGTGGGGATTCCTCCGAGTTGACAATCTAAGGTCAACTCGTCTTAAGCTACCCCTCAACTTGGACTACAAGCTGTTCCCTAGAAAAAGGTCACAGCGGAGCTGTAAGGAATCTATGAAGCATTGCAGTATCGTAAAGTCTTGATCAAGTCTTGGCAGTTTTAATCAAGTTCGTGTGAGTCATACACAGTCATTTGCGAGTTTTGAAAAACCTTAGCGACACTTGAATGAGTATCGAAGAGCGTTAAAGAATCCTGAGCATATCTAAGAGAGTCTTGAAGATTCTCCAACGAGCAATTAGAGTTAGGTAGTCCTAATGGGAACGATCCTCCGTCTGATCTGACGACTCTGTAAGGGAGATGGGCTGCATGCTTATTCTATAATGGGTGTTCAAGGCCTGTTGGGCTAATTACCCGAGATTAGTGTCGGACTGTAAAGTCACAGTCCGGCTAGTCTGGTCAAACTGGTGTACTGCCAACAGAGAACGGATGCGTGCGGGCTCATTTTACGTTGGGCTAGTATCAAGCTGGTCCCTTGGTACTGGGGTGAACGGCCATGTTTTGCTAGTAGACACTGTAGGCCGGTGGTGCTACAGTCGATGCTTTCAGAGACATTGCCAAGAGATGTTGTTTCTCAAGAGGCAACAATAAATGACAGTTCAGCACCTGGTACTGGTTATTGAGGCTGTAGTGGCAGTGGTCAATTTGTGTACCCTGGAATAGGTGTTACCGAGAGGATGACTGAAGTGGAACTGAAACCCGGATTGCGTCTGTCTTTTGAGAGACACGGTTTAAGAGGCTTAGACCTGACTTAACTTAGCATTAGCCGGTCGACGGAAAGAAACTTGCTAAAGACTTTACAGACACTTCCAGGCTTAATCAAGACTCTTCAAGACTTAGATCATGACTTTTTGGGTTTCCTCGAGACTCTTTTAAAGTTTTCAAACCCCGTCTAAGACCTTCGAAAACTTATTTCTTTAAAACTCTGTAAGACTCTTCAGACATTTCAGAAGCTTATAAGCCGCATGACCGTAGGGAAATAAATTTTTCAAAAAGACGATAGTCAAAAATTTTCCAACAGTTAAGTAAAAAAATAGCAAACAAATAAAGCTCTTAAGATGCATGAATTTGCCAATGAAGCATTTTAAATTGCCAATTTGCCGACTCTGAATGACAATGGGGGGGGGCACCTTAATGCCCCTTGGCTACTACGCGCCTGTTTACTCGCTACGACTCTTGAAAGCACATTCAAGGAATTTGAACCCTTTCAAATTTGTTTAGGGATTCCTTAAATCTATTTGAAACTCTCTAGCAGGCTCGTTTAAAAAGTGAAATTCTCCTCAAGTATGGTTGAAATCAGAACAGGAAAAAGGCAAAATAACCATAACAGGACAAGAATGAGTATGTCCAAACTGCAGACACGTACACAAAGGAGAACTGATGTGGAAAACTAATTTTTAACCTTAGACCAAGCCGAAAGACTGTTAAAATAGTCCTAAAGAAGTTTTAAAATACGAATATCTTGAATCACAACAGTTCTAGAAGGTCTGTGAACAGACAGAAATGGAAGTGTCATGAAGAGTCTTAAAGACGTTTGATCAATTTCGGTAAGTCATAAAATGTCTCAAACAGTCTACGAGAGATTTCAGCGAGTTTTCACGAGTTCGGAAAAGGCTTAAAGAATCTAAAATACTCTCAATTAATCGTAAAAGAGTAAGAAAATATCTTAAACACGTTGGGCAGGTCTTAAAAAGTTTTAAACAAGTCGTCTTAAACAAGCCTTGATAGGTCTCGTTAGAATAAAGAGTTTTGGTAAATCTCAAAGAAGTTTAGGAGATTTTTAAACGTATCTTGAAAAGTACTGGTGTACCGTGAACAAACCCAGAAATTTCCTAAAGAGTAGAAAAAAAAAGTGTAAAAGTGTTTAACGTGAAAATGTTTTAAGGATTGTCGCAACGCCCTAAATTTAATTAACTGGAAAAATGAATGACTCAAACTTTAGCAGGTATTTTCATAGCACCAATCGTTCAATGCTGCAAGTATTTCTCACTTATCTACACACAAAATTACCATTTCGAGGGCATAAAATGATTCGAACACTACGGATGGTGATGGGGGTATTAGACTTGTGCTCTTTTTCTAATTTGCTCTCAACCCAAGCCCTAGAATCCGCCCTTTCGAGCATTACTTCAGAAACGTCGGGGAGGCTCTTAGGGCTGTCTTAGCCCTTTTCCCTTCTAGCCAAAAAACCGGCCTAGGTCGAAATCTAGCATAGGGGTAGCAGAAGGCGCAGAACTAATAACTTTTTATTTATTCTGAAGTGCCTCTCCCAGGATTGCTCACTAGATCCGCCACTGTTTGCTAGGCAGCTGGAGAGTGTCAACGAAAGGCATTGATCGATCTGTTTTCTGTGCGTCATACCTGAAAGAGTTAAATCAGTGGAAGAAGGCAATGGAGATGGTGGAGGCAATTTCACGCACTTTCGCATACCGGAAAACAGCTTGAAGGCGGTCGTGAAGGGGGATATGATTTCTCGTTTCTACGTTCCATGCCACGAGTTGTTAACTCGGCGAAAAGTTCGAAAAATACAAAATTTAAGAAAAACACTGTTTCGACAAGGTTTTCGCCGCATTTCGAACGTAGCCGGAACTCGATTCGTCTGAATTGTTCACACCCTTCCAGTTCAGAAATTGATGTGCCTCCCGACAAGCGATGTGAGCTTCGGTGAAATCGTGAAGTCGATCGCCATCGGCTTTCCAGCTCTTTGCAAGCCGCATTCGCGTGCCGCATGGGTGTCGGCACACGTAAGGTGTTCGCCAAAAGAAAATGAGTGTCAAGGTCGCAAGTCGCGGGAAAACGAACTGCTTCCGTAAACACGGTAATCGTGCGTGATAATGGAGGTGTAATTTTTCAGCAAACTCGGGAGTGTTAACGTCGTCGAGCCGGGTAGCCGACGTGCTGAAACTTGAAAGACGGATACTGTTACAGCCGGGCACGCTCGTTTTGCCGATAAGGTCGAGTGCAGATTTCTTTCGCGGGCTCGCGAGCCAGCAGTCGAGAGCTGGAGACAGTCTGGATGTCTGGAATGACTTCGCATCGGCAGCCGATAACTGTATCAAGCGCGCTTTCTACAGACATACATCAAATTGAAGGAACCAGTTTCTTTCTTTTTTTTTCGTTCCTTCTTCGTTTTCTTCTTTTTCTACACAAACACCCCACGTGGGCTCATTTGAATACGAATAGAATTTATTACATTTGTTCGCCGCGACTTACATCGCAAGTCCGGCGATTGTAGCGAAAAAGAAAAAAATTCTTTAGGAGTATACGTCTATTATATTCGCGTTTGAATGAAATTTTGAGCACATTTTTCCTGTGCACACACGGAGTCGTTCGGGGAACACGCGACTTCGATTTAAATTGTCCGTATAGATTGGACAGGTGCTTGGATTGCGTATTGGCTGACGTGTTTAGATGCGAGGGTGTGCGAGATTATACTCGGATATAATGGTTCTTTTTTTTTCTGCTATTTACATCAGTCCGAGTAGGTTGGTCATTCAAGAATACATACGTAATATAAACGAATGAATAATTGGAAGTTGAGCACCGCGATTTCTCGATCGGAGTGTCTTTCAGGCGACTGGCCATGCTAATGATAGCTGGACGCATGTCGAGTAGTCTACAGACTACAGTAGAGATACGTATCACCAGCACCACTAATCGCGAGAACCTCAGTTCTGATAATTTGATGATTCACTTAGAAGTACAATCCCCCAAATGGCTCAATGGAGAAATTTCAGGAATCTATAAACTGAGATAACCCCGAGTTTCGTAATGATTTCACGAATTCAGGGGTTCCCAACAAAAAATTTTTAAGGACCCCTGAAAAAATCGATATAATTTCAAGGGCCCCTTACGTATATAATGTATTAAAATATACTTCAAATTTGCTAAAACTGTCAAATTCCTGACAAACGAAACATTTTCGGATCAGCACGCGGACCCATGGGCATCGCTGAGGGAGAGTAGACGGGTAATACTTACCTCCAATTTTTCTTGGGGCAGAAATGATCAAAATTACCCCCCTCCCCTATTCAAAGGCCAATAATTATATTGATACTTGTAGTTATAAAAAATTGTAAACGAATTAGTGCCATGTGATACCGCAATTAGTAGTACCGTAACATACACATAACTCGCAAAACACATACACAGAGTGTCTACCAAAATCGAAATCTGAAAATAAATTACCTCCCCCCGCCCCCATTTGCTATGAATGCGCTAAAGTAATAAACCAAAGCTAAATATACTTCTTCGACTACAATACTACGTTTTCATAGGGGGAAAAAACTAATTTTATTACATAAGGTAGACGAGCCCAATAAAGCCCGGATCTCCAATATAAGGCCCAATGTACCAATTTTAACTGCTATGCTTTAGACTGCATTAAAACGTACATCAGCAAAGATGTTCCTTCATGATATGGCAACACTGTCCAATTGTTTTTATCAAGAAATTAGTCCACTGGTGCGAGATATGCCGGCTGATGATTTTCCAATAAGGTAAACAGTGCTCCGATACGTTTTTTGTGTAATTTGGAGGATTTACGAGTATTATGTTGGTTAAATGGAATTTATCCAGAAATCAAACATTGGATAGTTGTTGTAGTGGTAGTTGGTTAACTATCGACGCCAGAAAAGTGAAATTTGAGCAATTTGGAACCGAGGTATGCGATACTTACGAAAAATAGTGTCAAGTTACGCAACCTAATAAGGCGGCCCAACCTGGTAAGATCAATTGATTATCATTTCAGTTATAACTTACTCATAAATTCCTATTGGAACCATGCCTAACTTTATATTTACCGAATTTCACGTCAGGCGTATTAGGTGTTAGGCTGGGTCTTATTGAGAAGGTTGGGAAAGTCATGCGTCAAAATCTGGCAAACATGGTATGATAATATACCCACTGGCAAGTGGACCAAAAAACTACTTCCCACAGTAAGTACGAAGTCAATGGAGTGGACTTTTACCGAGCCCGGATTCTGACTGGTAATGGCTGCTTCAAGGCATACCTCTTCAGAATGACGAGATGTGTGTCTGACAGATGCGGATGTGGCGGTCTGCAGACTGCGGAACACATCCGCTGTTTGCCGATGGTCGACCTGCGCAGCTGGACCTCTTGAGGTCTAGCTGCAGGGCTTACATCCGTGACTGCGTGAAGCCACCCACTGTGGGCAGCCGAAGCGGAAGAAGCAGCTACTGGGACACAAGTAGACTATTTTGATAAGGAATTTCAATCACAACAGGTAACTGATTTGAATATACATAAAAGGTGAAAAAAAAAAAAAAAATTTAAAATTAAAAATTAAATACCGCGCATTAAATACCACGCTCTTGGTGACTAGCTGTGTAGAAGTCCACCCCTCTGATAACATTGTGCTTCACAACCAATGACTGAGGGGGTATGGGATGCACACATTAATGTAGACGAACAACCCACTGCAGAAGACAAGTGGAACAGTCCACAGGGATTCTGGTTAGACTGCTGTGGCAGGCACTCAATGCCATCGCTGCAGTTGTTCCTACTGGGATCTGGCCATGGCTGAACAAGCAGAAAGAAGCCCAACTCTACAGGTAAACAGAACACCCTACTGTAGTTAATTATACGGACTTACATGTAGATATACGACAGACATATCACTTCCCCCTCAGGACCACTTCCTGCTGTGGAAGGGGTGATAATGTATTATTAAAAATGCAAGCTCCTCAGCAGAACCCTGCTACTATAGCGGGGGGAGCAGGGGCGGCCCCGTGGTTTGGTCTTTTGATCAACCCGGGCAAACAAAAAAATTTATTAAAAAAAAAAGCTTATAGGCCCAGCCTTCTTTGGTGCGCTAACCTTATCAAGTTTTAAAAAAGGGGTATTTTTATTAGAAGATCTGAGGAACGTGGAGCAGTATAGAAAAATTTCAAGCTAGCCAATTTTTAAATATTTCAGTCGACGACTATAACACAAGAAAGGAAAAACGTGTAATCACACGAAAGTCTAGAGAGCCAAGACCTTAAATTAGGGCCTTATTGAGCTCACCTACCTTAATACGCGCAAGGTGATCGCGTCTCACACGACTCACATGAGCATGGCACACATGCGAAGACTCTTGTAAGCTGACATTTCGATTTATCGTCATTATCAGGGCTGCAATGTCTATGCACAAAAAATAGCGAAATATGCGCATGCACTGAATTCAGTCTAAATAATATGCCGAAAATATGCGTCAAAACTGTAAAATATGCATAAATATGCAAATACAATAATATGGGTAAATCATTTCAAAGGAAAAATTAAGTTGGATACACTTTTATCATATTTTAAAATGATCCAGCAAAGTATCTCCTTAAGAGTCCAATCTTCTTTCAATAGGAGATGCACCTAGGATTCGTAATTTCTTGATGATTGATGAATGTGATGCGGGCAAGAGAAAGGTTATCTCACGTGCAAAAGAACATATTTTTCTAAAAGTTTTTCTACTGATTCATTAACCACTAAGTTTTCTCATTTTTTTGGAGTCGGACATCATTCTCAGAACTAAAAAAATTGAAAAATAAGCAAAATTGGTGCAAAATATGCAGGATGAAGTGTTGCTCATTTGACTCAGAATTCTGTGATTCGTGTAGATCTTTTGAAACGTATACCTATACGTCATAAAAATATGCATTGGCATAGTTCCAAGGTATAATTTGCTAATTCCTAAATTTAAATTACCATGATTGAAATTAAATGACTTAAATGACTGTTAGACACTTTGATACAACATACTACATCCCTCCCCCACAGAAATCCACCAAGGTCGATGAATGTAAGTCAAGACTACTGAAAAAATTACCCCCCCCCAAAAAAAAAAAAAAATTTCCAGCGACGCCTCTGCGCAGACCCCTAAGTCATCTTCCGCGGACCCCCCTAATTCATTCCCTCAAAAATGTTAGATATCATAAAAGCTACCGGGTGTCTGTAGTTTCTTTTTCTTTCTTTCTTTAGTTAATGGATGCGAAGTCACGCTTCAAGATACATACACAGATACGGTCTCTACAAAAAAATACGAAGGCATATTGAACAGTCATAGAAAAGATTTCGAAAAGAACACTGGTGCTTCAAGCAATCCTAGGACAATAATACTAAAAATGACTCGTTGAGACACCCATTTCAAACAGGGATGAGCAAGATCATATCAGCTGAGATCCCTAAAAGAGTATTTTAGTTTCGTGACCTAAGTGGCACTGATTTTCTCTGATTTATAAAATGATTCAAGATCAAGACGTTCACATAAATTGGACAAAATTTGGTGAGTCTTGACAAGTTCTGAGGGCAGCCGAAGTAGTCTTAACAGAGTTTGGATATGTCTTGACAAGTCCTAAGACAGAGTGTCTACAAGGTCAGGTTGATTTACAGCAGTGACTTAGATTTTCCTCATGGTGAAAGAAGTAAAAATAATAGATTCATAGCAGACAAACGTGGCTATTGAGAAGAAGCAGATTTATTGGCTTCTAGGCCTAGATTTTAACTCCGGACTTCATTTTCTTCCTTCGGCGAGCAAAAGCACGGGTTTATAGAATACATACAGAAACTTACACATTTAGTGTATTTCCTTTGACAAAAGGAGACGAGCTACAGAGATCTTGACTATTAAATCCTGGATGCACCCTAGCTCCCAGTTCAGTTTTCCTACTGAGAGCGAAGGAGATGGAAGCCAGATTTTCAGTACAAACACATAATTTTCACGGTTATAGATGTCATACCCCTGTGGTATTCATTTCAATTCTATTTTGTAACCCATCTCAAATATACAATTTCTTCTTGTCCTCAATTATGATAGCATAACTTGAGAAGACGTCACGCACACTTCTACCATCCTTCCTTCAAATCATCACCAAAACTGTATGAATCTGAGCCACCCTATATCGATCTCCCCATCTCACTTATGACGATTATCAAAACAGAAACACAGGCGCTAATCTTTTTGTCGCACTCGGTTCAAAAAAAAATCACGTTTGCTAGTACTAAGAACTCTTCCGCTCCGAAAAATATGTTCGACAATTTATGTGGAACAAAATGCCAGCTAACAATTTCATTATCCGATATAAAGATCTAGTAGCATATCGAAGTCGTCTTCCACAAGGAAAAAAGTTTTGTGACCGCTTAGAAAATTTCGAGGTTGACAACGCTAGCTTTACCGGCGACATTTTTAGCCCCCCTCCCCATATCAGACAACATAACATTCTCAAGAATCCATAAGATACTAATTTTAGTTTTTCAAAATACAGTTTTTATTATACTTTCAAAACCCGTCGGTCCCTCCAAGTATAGATGAGAAACACCACAAAGAAAAAATCAACACGAAAATGATTTTGTATACAGTTTCCTTCGATTTTACAACACCGTACGAGAGAAAGAGCATGTTATTTCTTTTCTGAATCGTATAACTGTATAACTTCGTAGAACTTCACAGACTTCATTTTTGATATAGTATCTCGGAATTTGTACCAAAAAAAAAAAAATCGAAGTATTTCCAGCAGTAAAGTCCGTAGGATATTCATACGCTTTTAGACGGGTACGTTGGCATTGAAAACGAAGGTAAATTTTCCGAATTCACGAGACGGGAATTTCTAATTCAACTTACATTTAACATACAAGACCAACTGCGAAAAATGCTCTCAGCTGAACTGAAAAATTTACAGGGTAAATGTTGGAAACGAATGAGAGAAAATTGTCGCGAACACGCGGAAAAGGCGAACAGCTTTTAGTTACTCAGAAATTGGTTAGGTAAATAAGTACAGCGTACAAATATTAAAAATTTCTCGTTTGCTTTTTCTTCCCCAGCTACGCAGGTACAAAGAGAGAAAAACCAGAGGCGCTTCAAAATTCCTCAATACAGGGCAGAAGTGATCAATTTGCCTTCAGGCCCTTTATCCGACACGTCGGTATGACGTCGTTTCGACATCAGCGGACACGAAGAGAGCGGGGTCGATAACGCTTCCGACTTTCTCAATTTTCGTAACTATTTAAAGGAATCCGCCGAAAATTCCAAAAATCTGCTAATAAATGTGCTCGTTCACGAATTATAAATCGTGGAGTATGCAAAGGTGTTCCTGCAGCCATTTTCACGACTACCCTGATGCCAGAACAGCATTACTGTATTGAATTAACTGAATCAAGTTCACGGGCTGCATAAGAAGGAAACAACAGTTTATTACAGGTTAACTGGGCCAGTATTTCTAATATGCAGTCCAGATTTTCTAGACATAAATTGGAGAATTCATATACAGCATCATGAGTAGAATATTTCAAAAAGAACACGGGGTTAAAAATTATTATGAATGGTTTCTTTTATGAACTCGGAGCTACGCCAATACAATATACAGTAAGTGGACCGTTTAAATCGATCTTCAGTGTTCAGAACACAAATTAACTGTTAGCTATGGAAGGACAAGTACAGCAACCTAACTCATGAACGCAGATAACAATGAACATATGTTCCGTTCAATCTGTAAGTGAGGTATCACACGAAAGCAATCACTGAAACACAATCCTCTAGTCTACACACACGAAAAACTGAAATAAAAATTATAAGTAAGTCCTGAAATTTAATAATTCGAGTAGGTATGGTGTGTGATGGGACGTATGGCGATGCACGCATGCCAAAGTGGCCCCTGAAACACCTCATCCCCGGCCCCGGAAACTACCCTTTCAAGTATCGCATCAGTGGCCAGAAATTCGTGTAGGTAGGAACAAGATAAGAGAGTTTTTTCTAAAAAGGAGACATCTTCAGGGCAAATATAGATTTAAAAGACTGAGATTTCTTATTTCTTCAAACGTATATTTGGAATATAACATTGTATGGATGTGAGACCTGGACAATAGGAACACAAGAAAGAAAAAGGATAGAAGCTTTTAAAATGTGGTGTTATCGGAGAATGTTGAAAGTCAAATGGACAGAAAAGATTGGGAATGAGGAAGAATTGAAACGAATAAGGAGAAGAGAAATTTGGAGTACAATCGTAAAGAGAAGAGTTAAAATGACAAATCATAATATAAGACATCCAAGGATATTGTTATTACTTCTCGAGGGTATGATTGAGGGAAAGAACTGGAAAAGAAGACAAAGAATGAGCTATGAAGAGGAGATAATGAAGGATACAAAGTGTAAATCCTTTTCAGAAATGAAAAGATTAGCACAGGGGAGAAAAAAGTGGAGAGACGCAACATACTAGTCGAACTGCTAAGGACTATAACACCAACAACTGTTTTAAGGACAAATTTTGATAATTTTTACTCTATTCCAGTGGAAATTACTATAATTTTATTAAAATTCAATAGTAGGGTATTACAATAATTTTTACTTAATAGAATTTCAGTAATTTTTATTGAAAATTAGTAAATATTACTAAATATATTAATTGCTGATCTTCAAAGAATTACTAGAATTTATAACAATTTTTGTCATAATTTTTTCTCAGGGTATGACATCTTCAGTGTAACCTAAATTGCTGAATTAATAATTTACCCAACAGTACAATTTTTTTTTTTTCTTCAATAATTGTGCGAATTTAAACTGAGCACAAAAAGGTGCCATCAAAGTGAATGTTAACGCAATGTGTACAACTATGTTGCTGTTTCATGATAAATATATAGTAACGAAAGTGATTCATATGAAACACTTATACGTGCACAACTTGACTGAATGAAATTAGTGGCCGATACGAAAATATTAAACTCACTTTTCACTTTAAATTTCGGCTAAAACAAATTATTTACTTGGTATTCTTGATGAGTATTACACATCATGACATGAGTACGAGGATTTGCCTTCCATAGATGTCTGAATTACTCACAGAATATTTCACAAAGTTGTACAATCACATCAGAACGTCATACAGGTCCGTACTGGAAATGATGAGAGAGTTGATATTTTGTTGGAATTAGTAAATCAAATAAAGCGAGTATCACGATAATACGGATAGTAATTTCCAGTAGAGCTCGAAACAGAGCAAGGACAGGAGAACTGATCATGAATGAAAGTCCATTACATGTATGATTCGAACAGCACGCTTTCAATTTCAAATGAATCAAACTTCGAGATAAGGACTAAAGAACGTACAGGAAATATTGGCTCCTTTCCAAGGTGATAAGTGGCTTCATTTATAACGCCAAGTGCATGGGCCGAAAGCTTCTCGAACGATTTTTCACACCAGCAACTATTCAACTATTGATTACGCAGGGTTGCCGGGGGTGGTGGCACATTTGAGCCAGGCTGGCACATTCTATTTTGGTGGCTCATTGTGTGGCACATTAAAATCGTATGGCACATTGTGGCACATTTTCTGTTGATAATCGTTCTTTGGGAAAATACGCAATTTTCTTCATAGAATTGAAAATAATAATTCACACATGGAAAAGTTCCTTCTAGTTGTCTGCACTGTAATACACAGGAACGGTTTCGCTGCGAGGCTGCAAACTTTGTTATTAATCACTGATTATGACAAGTGATGTTAGAGTATCGAAAAAATTTGGTATTGATAATTTTGTGAAAGGTATCAATAGTATCGATACCGGTATCCATACTTGGGAGCACTCTAAGATACAATTTATATTCTTTTTCATTGCTTTTTCTCAATTTAAAAGTTAGAACTCTAAATAAAAAAGAAATCATTTCAGAGAGAGTTACATTTGAACTTGAAAGTTGTAAGAGAAAAAGAGAAAATTAATTATAGCCATCAATGTGTTCTAACAATGTAATGTACCATACACGCTCCAGAGGTGCTTAGCTTAGCCATTAGCTTTAGTTTTTAGCCGTTAGCCGACCTTTATTTGCTTGATATAAGCTAGTTGTTAGCTAGCTTTTCAGCAGTAAATTAGTATTAGCTTTGTTAGTCAATCAAAATCAGCTAAAGCTAGAAAAGAAAGAAAAGGGGGGAAGACAAAAAAAATGAAATTCAATTAAAAGAGACCTTATTAGAAGTGAACTTATAGGCCTTTGTAGTGTTTACATTTATTATCAGCAGTGAAGTGACTACCTGTTTACTCTACCATATTTATTTAACTGTATTTTGTTTTCATTTGCATTTTGCTCCCAACGGTATTAAACCAACTCTTAACAACAACATACCTAATTCATATCTTTATGCAAATGGCGAATTATTTTCGCTTAATAATGGTCAATGAAGCCATTTTTGAGTACAATTTTCAAATATGTGTGTAATAATACCTATATTGATTTTTTAGCTTTAGCCATTAGTAAGCCAATAAAATTGGATTAGCTACTAGTTTTACTTATAGCTATTTCGAGGTCTGATTGGCCGAGTGGACAGGGCGTTGGTCTCGGAATCCGGAGGTCTTGGGTTCGAGTCCACGTAGCAACTCGCTACATTTCGACCTAGGCCAGTTCTTCGGCAAGAAGAGAAGAGTGCTAAGACAGCCCTAACAGCCTCCTCGACGTCTCTGAGGTAATGCTCGAAAGGGCGGATTCCAGGGCTCGGGTTGAGAAGAAAAATTGGAAAGTAGTTGTAGCTATTCGATTCCACGGACTTAGTTTTTAGCCAATACGATTAACTAAGCACCTTTGGCACGCTCTAGGCTCTATTCGGCTCTATTACTCTGTATTCTACAAAATGACAGGTGGCACTAAGCGGCACATTTTTGTTCTCTGACAAGCAAATTTTTCAGGCTTTCCACCGGCAACACTGGATTAGTTTTGCTCGATCAAAAACATCGAGTAGAGAACTTTTATAAATGAAGTATAGGTCTTCAATATTAGATACACTACCTCTCTTCTAGGTCTAAGAAAATCCGATCATCTCTTAAGGATTGAGGGGTGTGAACTTTTTTTAAAAGCAGAATACGTAATATTTCCAAGTGCATTATAAATTCTTTATATCATGATCCATTACATATATTCCGATAACAGTTCAGGTCGAATAGATTTAACACAAATAAGGTATAAAAAGTGTTTCAGATAGCAAACATATTATGCGGGTATTGAAAAGTATGTGACATTTTCAATAAACTGACCGTCACATAAGAGATTAAATACAAATCAGTTCTAATTTAATACCTGAACTGACAAGAAGCTTAATTTTGTCCAAACCAATTTCGACGATATAGTATAGAAATTTGTTTCCTCTTATTCCTGCTTAACTATCACCTGGCTATCTGACGGATTGGAGCTGGAGTAGCAGTTAATGGGGGTGGAATGTCTGTCCACTGGTAGTCCTCTCTTGAGTGCTCACAATGGGCGCACTGTAAAGGTTAAAGTTTTCAGGCTAGTAGTAGGTCAAATGGTTTCTTTTACTTTAGTCTTCCTAAGCACTCAGCGTGTCTTCAGTCGGATGCTGATGCAGTTTATTTTCGTGTTGGCCGACGAACCTCGGTATTTCTTCCTTGATAAGACTTGGATACCGTGGTGTACGACCTTATTGGTAATGTACCAAGGAGCATTGTTGATCATGTAAAACACACCGTTCTATTGCTGTAGTATGAAAATTATTTGAGAAAGTGCAACTGAAACTCTTAAACACCAAAACAGAAACTGCGAAGATAGTACCTTCATACCAGTTCATTTCACAGTTAATCAAGAGCATCGCGTTGCAAAATAAACTGAAAAAGGGGCTCGAAAAGAAAGGATCGGTCAGTCGTTTTTCCGATGTCACTTTAACATGTGATAAGGTTTGGCACTTAAATGAAGACTGCCTCACTACTACGAACTCTTCAAGTCTTACCCGGAGGATAGGTTTTTCCGAGTGTAAGTCAAAGAGGAATTATCTCGCTTGATACAGGACCAAAGCGAGGGTTACTCGAGGAAGCATGACAGAGCCACTCCCGTATTCAATCTATACGGCTGACCTACAGACCAATGAAAAAGTAATGGTTATGATACCGCAGCATTGCTCTCCCACGCTATTCCGCATACAGTCAACAAAAATCTTCAATATACAGAAAACAATATCAGTAACTACACCAAGGGGGTGGAAACTGAAATTAATGAAGCGATGCGAAATGTCAACAGCACACCTGTAAATATGAATGGTAAATTCATTCCACAACAAAACGCTGCAAAAGTATCTTGGACTGAATCTAGATAGGCGCCCAACCTGGAAAAATATACACGTAGATACGAAAGGAGAAGCATTGAAGCTCTGAACTAATCGCATACACTGGCTGTTGGGTCCCTGTCAATATGAAACGAACTCCTGGTCCATAAATCAATCCTGAAACCAGTTTGGCTCTAGGCTAAAGAGATAAAATTTCCTGAAAATCCAGCGGCAATTGTACAAAATGCTTCATACTTTTTGTATTTCCCACTTTATACACTTTTCAATCAAGATTCAGTCACTTATTCTACTTCTGCAAATAACCATTATTTTTTCACAACAGCTGGAGGGTCAGATAATTTTCTGAGGGCCTCTTGGTTACGCCCCTGCCAACAGTGAAGCAAAGAAAAGAAGAAAAACGAGCCAGCAGATGTACAATCAAAACGGTACAAGGAGTAAAGCTGTTCTAATAACGAGCCGAGATCAGCAAATTAGCATACAAAATGAAGACAAGAAAGCGACAAAAGAAGGAATAACATGAAAGCCAGTTACTGACAAAGGCTTCATTAAGATAGCACGTCATCATGATAACTAATATAAAAATAAACATCAGTTCTGAGGAGGGATCAAAAATCTCTTTCGGTTAAAACCAACCAAATTTTGTAAAACATACATATTGCATCTCAAAATGTGGTACAATTTGAGACGAGGAAAAGGAGGCAAAGATAACATCAATATTACTGATAAAGGTTTAAAAGAGGAAGGTTAGAATTTTTCAAATGAATTGTGTAATCATAATAATAAAGAAACTTTCTTGTCAGAAATGTTACAAAATTTGCCAGCTAACTAGCAGAAGAAGTTCGTTAATTTTTTTGAGTGGGAGGAGGCAGCACAGACATACATCCCCGCATTTTAAGGAGGATATACAACGTGTGCCCAGTTACACGACATTAATGCTATGAAGACAATTTTCTAGACAAAAAATTCAAGTATGAAAAGAACAGTTCAAGATTATCTATTCCACATTAATCAAATGATTAGTAAGTCTTCTCAGGAAGCCATTTTTTGTGTGGTTGGGTACAAGAAACTTGAAATGAATTCCACTTCATATAAAAATGCACTATACAAAATCTAACTCAACAAAATGAAAATGTCAAACATGAAGATCTTTGTATTTCTCTCAGACTACAATCCATCCAATGTCCATCAGAAACAAAAGAAAGTAACAGTGGACATTTGAAGTCTCCATCAGCTCCAGATTTGCTGGAGGCATGATTTTTCAAACGATAAGGACGAAATTTTCAAACAACGGCTGCTACAAAACTACATGCAGGAATCACAGATTTTGCAGATGAAATGCATTTTTGCTATAGTTCAGCGTACAGAGATTTCGTTACTGGGAATTTACAAAACCAGGATAGGACATTTTTGCCTGTATTTCATACTCGAGGAATCGAAAACCAAGTACACCGAAATCAAGTACAAATGCCAACATAGTACTTATTAATAAACTAAAGAAGATACACAGAAATTAGACTACCAAAAACAGGTAAAATTATGATTTGATTGTCTCAACCTAATTTCTCCGGTACGCAGAATTGGTTGCTATTCGAGGTTATATTTAAGAAATGAAAAATTGAACTAGCTTACCGCAAAAATAGTCTTTATTATATACGAAACTGTAATGAAGAGATCTTCTACTTCTGACTCATTCTTCTTTTCAAAATTAACAAATATTAGACTGACACACTAAAAGTGAATCAAGTCACTATACGCTATTGCTAACAACTGTAGTTTTAAAATGGAGATATTAGTGAAATGTTCATTAATAGTAAATAAAATGCCCAGTAAGTAAAAATCACCACAAATAGAAAACTTAAAATCAGTGAAATGGGAATGTGAAATAATATGATGCAATAATTCACTTTCAGGTTCCGATTTGTAACTCTGGAACAGGTTTGAGAACGTTTGTTCACTTTGAGTCACACTCAGTTATCTTCTGCAACTTGCAAGTTACTGGTTATCACAAATTTGTATAAATAATACGAATTTGCAGAGGTGGATCCACAACGCAATCCTAGGAGACGCAGATCAAAATGCGTATGAACTGAATGATTCATTCCGCTCTTCCTCGCCTAAATATTCGGTTCATTTTTCTATCCTCAAAAATGAAACTGAGGAAAGAGGTGAGCCGATTTGCGCTATTTTCTTCCTGATGTTGAAAATGAAAATACTTTCCCAGTCTGCCATCAAATAATTTCAACTGATTGTATTTCCGACTGAGCAACAATTTTTTGAATATTTTAATACATTCAGTCGTTTTCTTTCAGAAGAGGAAGATCGAGGTATAAGAGGAGTTGTCTTCAGGGACCTTTTCAGGGCTCATACAAGAAACTTTCAGACTCTTCCAGACTTATCTGAGATTCTTCAAGGCTCTTCCACAGTTGTTCAAAACTAGCTCAGACCGTTCAAGATTCGATCAAAACTTCTCAAGTGGGATTCATCAAGACTGTAAGATTTTCCCATAATTTTTTGATAATTTTTATTGAAATTTCCCCCACAGAGAAGGGGCATTGGCTCCGATGTCCTCATCATGTATCCGTGCCTAATTTGAAATAACTTAACTTCAGAAAAATCAATGAGGCTGAAGACAGCGATTTTCTTCAAAATTTTCCTAAATGTAAAATAATGACTTGGAAAACTGACCCATCACTTACCAGTTGGTGGTAGTTCTAAACCAAGTAAGATGGAGTTGCTATTGGATTTCCAAATTTTTCCATTTCAAAAATAATGTGGCGAACGCTCAGTGCCGGCAGGAAAAGGAAAAAAATATTTTCAATCATTCATTTTGGTATTTTTCCGAACATTAATTTTAGTCTATTTTTATAGTTTTTACAAGAAGAAAAAGCGAAAAAAAACACACTATTTTCATATTTTTTATTAATGGTCGTTATCTTGAATCCTAGAGTTTAGTTTCTTTTCTTTACATGGACAGAAGGTATCCTACTTCTTGGGTGCCTTGGCTGCTCAACATAATGAGTCATCTAGTTCTCAATATGCACTAATGAAGCGCTAGGGTGTCAGTGTTTTCATTTTATTTTTCGGTTATGTTCCATTGAGAATACACAATACACATATAATTTAGGTAATTTTTTACGAGTTTCTTCGATTGTGCATAGTTAAATTTGTTATTTTGTACTTCAAATAGGAACCCAGAGTCGATGATTTTCTCGAGGAGCCGAAGATGGAGCCCGTGAAAAAATCACATTCTGGAGTCAGAGTACAAAAAATCATTTTCTAAACCGAGAGCTGGAGCCGGAAAAGATTATTTCCTGAAATCAAAGCCCAAGCCTGAGAAAAGAAAAGTACTTTCCAAAACCAGAGTCCGAAACAGAAAAAAATTATTCTCTAAAACCATAGTCGGAGCCTATTTTAGAATTTCACTCAAACCGGATCGAAACCAATTTCCAACTTTGGCTCTGGCCGTTTCGTCAACCTTCCTACTCTTCTCATAACTAGAGCCGGAGCAAAAGCCACACGCGGGGCGCGACCATGAAGAATTTTTAGTCAAGAGCTGGAGCTCCAGCTCGATAAATATTACTTGCCGGGCCGAGACCGAGGCCAATTTCAGGGAATTTTTGAGCTAGAGCAAAATTTAATCGTAGCCGGAGCTAGGTCAAAGCGGTCCGATATTGAGGCCAGCTCTGGGTCCATGAGGGATCATTTTGGTTTCCTGATTATTTAACTAGTTGATGTAAAAGAATTCCGAATTTGTCTTATAAGCCATTAGGACAGCCTGTACCAAGAGACATGAAAATTAAGTGAAAAAATATGCCAAGCGAATCAGTTCCTGGTCACTTAGCTTGTTACCTCATTTGATTTTTAATTTCAATATTACTTATTAATACCTCAATACTAAACTGAAATGGTCTGACTTTAATTATTCAATTCTTTTGATATCTGTTACGCAAAAACCCTGCTGAAGCGAGCGAGTAGCTCACTGATTATTTCACTTATGTTTTACTGCCTCTTCAGGTCTCGACTCCCGAGTCTTAATCTCCAAAGGGTTAAGCAGAAACGCTATAACCGTGCTTAAAATCAGGTGCCAGTTAGTTAACTTGCATTTCTGGAAATGGACAATAAATGAAACAGTGACCTAGGCAAGTGTACCTTACAACATTTACTTCCAACGGTTTCAAAACATTAAAATGAACTAATGACAGCAAGAATCCTATCATCAAACTGCAAGTCTTTGTTTGACTACAGGCTCAAGCACAGGAAACAGTAAATATGTAATTTTCATGTACCAAAAGCAAGTTCATGATACCAGAAATAGAAGAAAATTCTATTACCAAGAATACTAATATGACCATTAGATACAAAAGTATTCTTGAAACATTGAAACAATTTCTCGCAGTCATTTACTTCAAGATGAATAGATGATGTTCCATGTTCAGAATCATTATACCTGATTGATTCTGCAATGAACACTGAAACCTGGTAAAAAGGGGTAATATTCCATACCTGAATAGGTAAAAACATTCGCCGAGAGTTACCACGTATTATTCTCAAACAGTTTACTGTCATTTGCACCAGGCATGTTCTGTATTACTCGATATACCAGAACGGAGAAACGATCTCATAATATAATATGACACACAGAAGTAGAATCACGTTCGTCCACAGAGCTCAAACTGAAGTACACCGGCCTGACAAGGGTTCCAATGGACAGCCGTATTCCAAGAGAAAAACTACAAAACTCAGTTAGAACTATGATTATTGTATTCCTGTGATTCTGATAAGATAAATTACTGATAAGCTTCGTCTGGGAATAACACGAAAATAGAGTTAACTGCTATTCTTCATAACTTGATACAATAAAACGAAAACCACGGTTTCATTATAGAGCTACCAATTACTCCCTCAACAATATAAGATCACATTCACTGATCCACTGGAGCTGTAGTTCTGATCTGTTTCCATTGTTCTATACTCAAGTACATGTTTCAAACTGTTATGTTCCCGGGTTCCCGCGAATTCTAATCCGAAAAAAATATAATTCGAAGTCGCAAATCTCAAAATCTCACTACTGCGAACATGCGAACATAGTGAGCCACATGTACTCCAAAAATCGCTGTCCTTTCACGCCATAAACGAACATAGCTTCGTCAGCACTTCTGTGATATCTTTATTCACCAGTGCACCGGCACCGGTGCACACTTCGTCGTACTGATAAAACGAAAACGATCGAACGTGTGTACTCACCATTTTTCCGTTCCGCGTTCATATTTCGCTAATGTGATAAATTCGTCTAAAATACTCGTGCTGCGTGTGCTTTTACAACGTAAAACGCGCAAGAATTCCCGCCATCAACCGAACACACGAAAAATGACGCCAACGAACACGTGTTCTCACTGAACTAGTACGTAAATATTCGTCAAATTTACAAAATTATCTACGTTAATACTTATAATTTTTCAACTTTTAAACACGGCGACGCATTTTTGTCTCGATGGACGCTGGCGAGTATATCGGTTGGAGCGCGGCAAAAAATTCAAACAATTTTCACGCCGCACTACGACGAACTAGCATGAAGCATGTATTTTCGGGGAGCGAAAAATATGTAATACTTCTTAAAAATGGCGGTTCGAAAAACGCATCGACGTATAACTGTGACGCGGAATAGAACTGGGCGCGTGTAGTAAAGCCATGCAACTCGTACTGTGTTATCTAAAAAACAAAAACGGGAAGGGCGAAGAAAGCCAGGCCGATTCACGTGTTCGTGTGTGCCGCTGTATAACGCGAGTATATTCCCCTGCGCTGTGTTTAGTGTACATTTCATTTATTATTTTTTCCTCTCTTCGCAAGGAGGGAAAGGCACACTGCGCACCTCGCGGCGCCAACCGTGTTACCGTAATATAGGGGACCGAACTTACGCGCGCGCATGTGCAAGCACTCGCGGTGCAACGTTACATTGCCGTGCGGACACCGCTTAAGTCGCCCCACCACCGGTAGATTCGAAAATGCTACGGCATCTAACTAAAGAATGCAACGGGCTCTAGGGCCGGTTTAAACAGCCGAAGTGGAAGCGAACACTTTTCCGACAATTGCCATCTGTCCGAACTGCGGAGTCAAACCCTTCGGCAAATTTCGTCGCGTTTATCGCCCAAATTCACGGGTTACCGTTCGGCGTAGTTAATAGGTCTGTTTGCCCGCTTTCAGTTTTTTAAAATTCTGACAAATCTGACGTCAGTTTGGTCAGAATAGCAGTCTCACTCTGTGACTGGAAAAACTTTGAATTGTGTTCGCACGTTTTTCTGAAACTTCAGAATTAAGAATAATTAATTTTCTACGCATTCAGTTTTCAGTCACTCTGGACTTGCTGAATAATCTGAAAAACGAATGAATTTCTTCATTTCACAGTCATCTGGTTATTTTGTTCTTACAAATCCAAAAAATTATTTCTTATCGAGGGTGACTCTGGTACAATGTGTTTGGGGAACATTAAACTGCACGAAAAGTAAAAGGCGTTTGAACGAAAAGTAGAAGCACGAAAAAGTAATTCAAACTAACGAAATTGTCAGTAGAGTTAACGAAAACCACCTTGCACGAAATGTTTAATGTTTTTGAACGAAAAAGATGAACTATGACGAATTGTACGATAGACACGATGCCAGACAAACAGAGAAATTGACAAGAAAGCGAGACGTGAAGCATCAGGGTGGCTGAAACGACCTCTCCTGTTTGATCTAAGAAGCAATTCAAACTGTAAACTACTTACTTTTAACTAGGCCAGTTTTCCAAATTTCAGTTTATATACAGTGGAATGAAAGGAATTGGCAAATTCAAAGCCTCTATCTAGATGGCAGTGCAAATCCAAAATTTCTAGAAAGCTGTCACCTGCTTGTTTGACCTTTCCCTTGCAAGAACGCAGAAGTGCAAATAGGGCTCAGACCGAGGGGGGGAGGGGACTTAAGCCGCCTTATTATGAAGCAACACCATTCGCCGCATCACTTTCTTTAATAATTTTTTAGTGTGGGGGGGCTATTTAGAAGTTTGGGGGACAAAGTCCCCCAAGCTCCCTATTTGCGCCTATGGCAAGGAGCATCAGTTATTCATCTCCCTCTGTAATCTGATATGATTTCTCAATTCCGAATTGCAAAGATCAACATTAGACTGACCGAACTCCCTCGATTAAAAAGGCTCATTGTCACTGCCATGCCATTTCACGCAATAGAATGAAAGAATAATTTTTCCTGATTTTTCCGTTCGTAATTCTAATATTTCGTGATCCTTTTATTTTCTGGTTCCAAAGGTTTTTTTTTTAATGTTCATGGATTATTTTTTCTGTTCCCTTTATTTTATTCGTGAAATGATTATTAACCGCGCAATGTTTTTCTTTTTTCGTGATTTCTGACTTTCCTACTCGTGCTAAAAAGTCACACCCAATATGTTTATGATTTTGAAAATTAAAATTCAGTTATTCAGCTGTCAAGTTAGATCTCTACTCAGTAGTGTATTTAACATCGTGATTTTTGCGGTGTATTGCTTCATTATGATTTCTGGAAATCAGTTAATGAACGCTGCAGCTATGACCATAACTCAGAATGCCCCGGATTTAGGATTCGGTCACAGCAGCAGCGAAGATAAAGCAGAAATAGAACACTTTCGAGAAAGTACCTACGAGTTCAATGGAAAATTATTTTGAAACTATCCTTCTGCAGAAGGATACTGCTGAGTCGCCACTTTTACATTCATCGGGATCTATTCTTCAAACTTGCAAAAAAGATGATGAAGTACAACCCAAGCAAAAGTTCTGCGACCTGATAAGACATATTATAGGCATCTTCCTATGGTTTGCTTACCACGAAGCTTGCTCCTTCAGGAATATTGACCTCCCATTTAAAATACATTGAGTACTTTTGTACTGCATTTTCAGAGGATTCGTACACTAGCGAACCTAGTATCGTACACTTCAACTTATGAGTTATCCAGAAAAGTTAGAAAACTATTTCCACGCAGCAAAAAACTCGCAGACAAGAATTTCCTGTTTTTTCCAGTTATCAGAATTAAGAAAACTCGATTATTCAGTAAATTGAAAACGAGCAACCAGACTTATTATTCTTCTTTGGCCTATAAATAGGATGCAGCCCCGAAATCAAATTGCGGTTGCAAACAGAGGCGTCGCTGGATTATTATTATTTTTTTGGGGTGGGGGGGGGTAAATTTTTTAGTAGTGTTGACCTACATTCATCGGCGTTGGTGGATTTTTTTGGGGGAAGAGTGTAGTATGTTGTATCCAAGTGTCTAACAGTCATATAAATCATTCATTTTCAGTCATGGTCATTTAAAAATTTAAGAATCGGCAAATTATACCTTGAAAGAGAAAACGAAGAATTTCGAATTGGAAAATTCTATTATAATGACCAGAGCTGCTATTTTTACACGAATGCATATTTTTATCTATGGTGTATAATAGGTGTAAGTTTCAAAAGATCTTCACGAATTACAGAATTCTGAGTCAAGTGAGCAACACTTTATCCTCGATTTCGCATATTTTGGCGTTTACGGCATATTTTGCATCAGTTCTGCTTATTTTTCCATTTTTCTCCCAAAAAGTTATTTGTTTAGTTCTAAGAATTATGTCCGACTCAAAAAAAGAAAATTGAGAAGACTTAATGGTTAATGAATCAGTAGAAAAGCTTTCAAAAAAGGATGTTTTTTTGCACATGAGATAAACTTTCTCTTGCCGGCTGCCGGCATCACATTCATCAATCATAAAAAAATTACGCATAGGTGCATTATCTCCTGGGTGCATCTACTATTAAAAGAAAGATTGAACTCTTAAGGAGATGCTTTGCTGGATCATTTTAAAATATGATAAAATTATTTTTCCTTTGAAATCATTTGCATATTTATGCATATTTTACAATTTTGGCGCACATTTTCAGCACATGATTTAGACAGAATTCAGTGCATAAAATATGCGCATATTTCGCTATTTTTTGTGCATACAAATTGCAGCCCTGATAATGACGATAAATCGAAATATCAGCTTACAAGAATCTTCGCATGTATGACATGCTCAATGTGGGTCGTGTGAGACGTGATCACCATACGCGTATTAAAGTAGGTGAGCTCAATAATGCCCTAATTTAAGGTCTTGGCTCTCCAGACTTTCATGTAAGTGATTTCATGTTTTTCCTTTTTTGTGGTTATAGTCGTCGATTTAAACATTTGCTAGCTTGAAATTTTTCTACACTGCTCCACGTTCCTCAGATCTTCTAATAAAAATATCCCTTTTTCAAAATTTGATAAGGTCAGCGCACCAAAGAAGGCTGGGCCTATAACCTAATAAGACCCAACCTAATACCTAATAAGCTTGATCTGAAATTCGGTAAATAAAAAGCTAAACATGGTTCAAATAGAAATTTATGAGTAAGTTATAAATGAAATGATAATCAATTGATCTTACCAGGTTGGGCCTTATTAGGTTACATAACACTATTTTTCGTGAGTATCGCATACCTCGATTTCAAATTACTCAAATTTCACTTTTCTGGCGTCGCTCGTTAACCAACTACCACTACAACAACTATCCAATGCTTGATTTCTGGATAAGTTCCATTTAACTAACATAATACTCGTGAATCCTCTAAGTTACACAAAAAACGTATCGGAGCACTTTTTACCTTATTGGAAAATCATCAACCGGCACATCTCGCACCAGTGGACTAATATCTTGATAAAAACAATTGAACAGTGTTGCCATGAACAATTTTGATGTACATTTTAATGCAGTCTAAAGCATAGCACTCAAGATCGGTACATTGGGCGTTATTGGGCTCATCTATACCTTATGCCATAAAATTAGTTTTTTCCCTCATGAAAACATAGTATTATAGACGAAAGGAGGGGGAGGGGGTATATCGCAAACAGGCTAAGATCTAAAAATGCTGACTGCTGTATGCCGTACACTGCACAATGTCGAGCAAGTTACTGAAAAACTAATTTGGACCATGGATCGATGATTAAAAAAATATTTGAATCACTGCAGATCACAAAGAGTTGATGAGAAAATGATTTCCTTTTTTGGTGAATTACAATACATTTCAGGGACAAAGTGACATTCACAACTCACCGATTTCCCTACGAGAAGGAACCTCAAGTCTAACGTTGTTTTATACCCGTCCAAATTCAAAAAATGCGAGAATGATCCGAAAATTTCAACTTTGGATCAAAGAACGATGATTCGGATTATAAGTCTTATTGAATAATAAAAAGTTTGGAAGAGCTTTTTAAAAAACGTTTATTTGTTTCAAACTAGAATGGAAGAAATTCTATTTGTCATCATCCAGTTTCGAAAAGCTTTACATAGGTCTGAGAGACTCTTAAATGAACGTCTAATACGAGTCTTCGGAGGCTAAAAAGGTTCTGAAAAGTATTGACCCTGTTTCCAAGAACCATAATGAGCCTGGGAATGTTAAAACAAGTGGTAAACGAGTTTTAAATAGTTTTAGCAAATTTTGAATGAGTAAGTTTGGTAAAGATTTGGAGCGTGTATAAAAATTATGGGAGAGCCTAAAAGATTCTCGCATGAGCATTGAAGATTGAAAAGTCTTAGTAGTCTTAAGAACTACTGCCTTCCTCCACGAGAGAAAAAACTGGATAGTAGATATTGTGGTGAAATTTGCTTACTTAAGATTTCACTGGGTTGAAAAAAATTGACTCACTCTGACTATAGAAGCCATTTTTCTTTTCACCGTCAACAAGAAAAATCAGAGGGACAAATCGTTCAAAACTACATAGTTTCGTCCCTGCAAATGCAGATTGGAACTTTTATCCCCCCAGCACTCACATTTGCGCACATGAGCATACCCTAGTCTTGGAGGGTAAGCTGGAAGGATGTTAGGAACACTTAAGAGGAACACACAACTTCCTTACACATTAAGGTAGTCGTTATTTACTCTTGGTCATATTTTTTTCTGCATTTCCTCTGATTCGTATCCTAAATTGGTTCCAATAAAATACAATGAAAAGACCCACGAAGTTTTAGGTCTATTGGATGAGAGGAATTCGTGCCACAAGCTCCCTTTCTTTCTTATGGGAAAAACACATGGAGTTTTGACTTTTGTTCCAGACTAAATTTCACTCCTATATTCACCAGGACCAAAGCCCGTAAATTAAACAATAGATCATTTGCTATCGGATTCAGCTTGTGACATTGGAAAATGAGTCTTTTGCTTTCAACTTTTAGATTTTAATAAAATGTTCAAGTTTCTCAAATTTCAGGCTTTAGGTCAAACAGAGAATCTAGTAAAAACAGAATAGTCATTGAAATTCGAAATTCAACGTTTGCTACCGACTTTCAGATTTTCGAAATGTCTTCCACATTTCAGCTTAGTTTCAACCTTTCAGATAATGTTCGAAACTCAGCTTGAAACCTTCGGCTTTTGACTGACTAATCTCTGACAGAAGTCCAGGGTACTCCATTTTCAGAAACGAAATTTGACTTTCAATTTGGGGAGGTGGAGAAGAAAAATTTGCCGGCAAATATTTTTTGAAAACTAAAAATCCGCCGACAAAATTTTCAAAACATTAAAAATTTGCCAATTTTTTAATCGAAATATTTTTTAATTAAAAAAAAAAATAAACAAACAAGCATTTATACAAAATGAAAAATTCAAATAAACAGTTTCAAAATTTGCCGACTGTCAAGTAATTGGGCGGGAGGTGTTTCAACCCCCACACCCCCTATAGTTTCGCCCCTGTCTGTGAAAGATCAACGTGTAAAATTAAAGATAGTAATTTTTCACTGAATGACGAAATTTGGATTTGGGAGCCCTCAGTGGATCGAATGTGAGATGTCGAAAGGAACCACAATTTGAAACAGAAAAAAGGGCTTAGAAATGCGCATCTTTGAAGACAAACTAACATTGATTTTTGGGCTGATTTCAAATCGATACTTCTGATATTCCCCCTTATCTACCGGCCCTTCATAAATAGCCTATAACGTAACAACAATTTATCATGAGACTGTTCAGTGTGTGAAGAAGGAGATTCGACTTGCATTATATGCAATTTAAAGGTCAGATATTCAGAGCCAGCACAAAAAATTGATATAGAAACTGTTTTCTTTTATTATAGATGCGTTATGTTTGAATTTTTTATCCATATAAATACGTAATCAATGTGAAAAGAATTTAATTGAATTTAAAGCACGTACAGATTCAGAAGCAGCGTGAAAAACTAATCCAAAGTAGCAAATTTACCAATAAAAATTAGTTCATATAAATGTTTTTCAAAATAGTCTGAATTTCAAAAATTTCCCAAAAATTCAACTTTGAATCTTAGAATGACTTCTTTGAGCATATTGATAATTCCATTTGCCTTTAGCAAATGTTGTCAGTAATCGTCTCATCTTCTTCGATGAAGATGTTTTTGGGTAACGAAGATTTTTCTGAAATTCGTATAGGTATACCTATTAATTCCGAGTTATATTTCAAGGCCCCTGTGACGTGGATTAGTACTAATGGAAAAATTGTAAATTATTAGCGTACCCACATGCAAGAAGCAGAAAATTTAGGGAGTATGCCGATTAAATTTCGAAAATCCTTAAGGTAAGTATTGAACAGCATTCACACAGATTTGAAAATTGTGAAAATTAGTCTTGGAGACCAACTTCCCGTTTCATTGGTGTTAATAAGGTCAGAGATATAGGGGTTATATCCGCCCCCGTTCCTGAAAAAGCATTGAAAAATTCCCAATTTCTCCAGTCCACATGGTTGACAGTTGAAAAACCATTCGCTCGCCAATAATACCTACGTCTATCTATTCGTCATATTTCTTCGATTTATCTGTGGCTCAAATGAGCTATGACAAATTTAGTAAAATAAAATGAAGTCAAAATGCGAAATTTTTTGAGGGGATGGTTAACTCAGCACATCTATCCAAACTTAAAAGATTTAAAAAATGCAAATATCACGATTTAGGCGATTTTTTTTATTTTCATGAACCAACATCGAATATTTTGTTGTGAGTATAGGATTCTGACACACCGCATAGCACGAAAATTACAACCGATGATATCTTAAATTTTTCAAAACTGTGTGCTTAACCATTAGGATGAAGGTGTCCACAGTTGTCCCTCTCCTACGTATCCGCCTCCTCCTTCTTTTGAGAGGAGAAGAAATTACTCGTATTTTTTGTAGAAAAAAAAACTAGACTTCGCCTCTTAATGATTATTTTGTTTGTTCGGTGTCACTCAACTCTGCTTTCATGTTTTGGTCTCGAGAAACGGAAAACAATATTATCTTCAACAATGACAAAAAACAACCATTAAATGAGGAAGCTGCGTGTAAACACAAACCTGCACACTTAAAATATTGGACTCAAAACTAACTTTTGCCTTAGTCGGGTACTTTATTTTATAACAATTTTAGATTCAGATTCAGACAACATAAGGCTAAGAAGACTATAGCCTAAGGCGCAAGAAAACCCAATAACTTAAAACGTTTTGAAAAACAGATTTTTTTCTCCCTTGCTTCACTCGCATTTGCATACGTGTCTATCGTTCATTTTTTTCTTATTTCACTCAACCTCTACATTTACCAATAGCCAAAACATTTTTCGACTCACTGCGCAAAAAATCTTGATCCGATCCCGAACGATTTCCCATTTAGTAGTGAAAAAATATTATGTCTCTTTTAAAGTTGAACAGTATAGTATAATAAAGTACGAGGGAAAATTATTGGAAAATATTCGCCCTCTTTTTGCCATTTCGTTAAAAAGCTGATTTGTATGTTATTAAGTGGCCTACCCTCATAAAATGTGGCTATTGTACTTTTTTTTAATAAGTACCAAAAATAAATAAAAAATCTTCCAGCTTCGTCGGTAAAAAAAAAATGTAACTTTGAACTTTCGTCAAATTTATTTTTCACCAAACGAATAATATAATTTAGGAAAAAGGAAACATTTTCCTGCTTAATGTCGACGCAAAAAAAAACAAACAAATGAACAGGATGTTTTGAAAAAGAAGTAAAAAGTACAGATAAGTCCACAAGAAAGTCAACTTCTACTTTGTACGAATTCTACCTACTTCAACACTAGACCTCATTTGGAAGCTTTTTAGAGATCAGAGAGCTCCTTGAAGTTTCGTGTTGGGTTTTTCGCGTACCAGGGCTGCCAGGGGATGGAAATTAAATAATAAGCATTCTTTCAAACATATTATTACGAAATAAAATATGTATAAATTAGGAAAGGTGCGTATTTATAAGAGTTCGGTGTCTACAACTCCGAAAATAGTTTTTCTAAGAAAGAGTCAACGACATGGAGGCTCTCATTATTCCTCATCAAGAATCTCCTATAATTACTTCTTTACACCTCATTTTGCAATTTGTAGGCTGACACTTTTTATTCAACGTTTGTCTCGATACGGTCGACAGTGTTTCACTGAAATATTGATGCCATCGTGTTGCGAGGGAGTTGTGGTTTAAATATAGCAAATTCTAGATACTTGTGCAATCATTATCATCAGTAGGACGTAGGTGTTTGGTGTCGAACTTGAAGACAAGGACCTCTGAAACAATTAGGGATTGAAGAAATATGCCAATCGTCAGTATTATTTGATTAACGAAGAAGAATAAAGATGAAAATCTCTCGATTATTCAATTTACAAACTGTAGACGACCTATAAGTTTCTGGTGACTCCTGCCCTCCCCTATTGCTATATGGGAATCAGGGCGGAGTGGCCAAGCACAAATTGTGGCCTAACCATTCCAAAGTGCGCTGATGGACAAATTAAGTAATTTGTATGATTAGCGCATCCAGACAGTATGAAATAAACATGGTGGTTTACTTATGTTACCTACAAATATATCAATATTGTTTTTCCGTGGTGCTGCTCTAGAGTATTTTTATACTTATTTTTTGAAACGTGTGTAAAATGATAAAAGAAGAATGAAAAACATAACTTATATAAAATAAAATCATAACTTTGCAATGTTACAGCTCATAATGTACATAAGTCCCAATCAAGCTTGCTGGGACATTTATTTTAAAACTGTTATTTACTTAAGACTCTTTTAAACTGAGTTTAGACTTTTTGAAATTCATCCTGACGAACTTCATACAGAATCTCTTGGGCTTTTTCTAACATTTTTGAGACCTTATAAGACGCTTTCAGGCATAGTTTCGAGGCACCTGATGTGGGCTCGTTTCAGGTCTCTTCAAAATTTATCCAGATGGGCTTAAAACACTTTGAGAGTTAATAAGTGGTTTTCAAACTTGCTGAAGATTTTTCAGTACTCGAACATGATTAAGACTCTATGCTTTATTGTAACTTCTGAGACTTTCCTAGCTTTGTTCAAGGCGCTTCAACACTCATCAGCCGAGTTTAATACTCTTTGAGATTCTTTTAAGCTATTTATTTATAACTCTTTCACATAAGTTTCGATATCTAGACCAGTCTTTAAAAGTTTTGAGTTGATCTAAAGAAGTCTTTAAAAAATCTTAGCGAGTCTCAAAAGGTCTCGTAAGAGTCTGGGAGAATTTGAAAAGTCTCTGTAGAGCCTGGAATACTCTATAACGAATCTGAAAAAACTTTAACGGTAAACTTAAACAATCTTGGAATAATCTTGAAGAGTCTAAGATATGTATGGAAGAATTTTGAAGAAGTTTTACGATACCCCACTCCTCCTCCCACCAGCTAGGAAAAAGTTGAAAATTACCAATTTACACAATTCAAATTATTGAAAAACATCAAAAACTTTCACTCACTCCGTTGGCGAATGTATATGTATCAACGATAGCCTTCCTCAACTTAAGTGTAAAATCATAATGTATCCCTCCCCTCACCCTTGTTTACGTATTTTTGAACTTTTGGATGCTAGGTATTAGGCAGTAAAGGTTGCTCCGTCCAAAGTTACTCTTTCTGCCAATGTCGAATATTAATGAAGCTCTACAACTTTTACGATAATTTATTTTCAGAAAAAATGACATTGGAAAGAGTTATAGACAAAAACCACTTTTCTTTGGCCTATTTGCCCCCCCCCCAAATTGGGGAAGCACCAGGCTGAGGGTGTGAGACTTAACAGTATGTTACTTCACACTACATGCTGATCATAAATACCAAATTTCATCTTGTTAAATCTTTTTCCTGCATTAAAATTTAATATTAATATGTGGTGATGTGGGGTCATATATGACCCTACCTGGTCTTTAACAGCCTATTTTCTTGGGGTCGTATGTGACCCCACCTGGTCATTTACATCCTCCTGAAGTTTGGGATCGTATACAACCCCATCTAGTCGTCTAAGTCCGTCATTTTGGAGGATGGAAAATATTCATCTTTGTTACGTTTTGTGAATGATATAAGAACTGGTCAACGGATTTACTGAATGCTGACGTAAAACTCAAAATTTGCAGAATCACGAAATGGTTGGGGTGGGAGGTCGAGTGGGATTGATGGAGCGTGAAATTCGCAAATTATAACAACGGCTCTGCAGAAGTTTTTGAAAACATCTTGGCTGGTGTTGGACTTATGCTTATCGGTCTGTAGTTAGGTATCTACTTTATGTTTGTCGTCTTTTGTTGTATTATTATTATTATTATTAATTATTATTATTATATCTGTTTTTTTTTCAATCTGCGATTATTTTCTGTTTTATCAATATCTTATTGGAGAGGTCTGTGACTGTTTCTATTAGTTTTTCGCCCCCGTATTTTATCTCCTCGTTCGTTATTCGATCAGCTCCCCCCGCTTTCCTCACTTTTAACTTCTTTATTACTTTCTCTGTCTCCTGATATAAGATCCTTGGTAATTATTCGTCTTGCTCTTCATTTTTTTTTGTTTACTTTCCTCTCTCCCAATTTTTGATGTAGCTTTTCATAAAAGTTCGTGGCATGGGCATTTATCAATGTCCTGTAATATATCTTATTTCCCTGCTCATCCGTAAGATGAGTGATCCATTGCTTTCCTAGCCTTGCCTTCTCATTTATCATCTTTGTACTTTTACTAGTTTTTAAAATCTCCCAGATAATTTCATGATTTTTTGACTTATTATATTTCCTTGTATGGTTTTTATCCTTTTACAGTTGAGATTTAGTTCTAATTATTTTTTTCCTCTTTTTATTATATATTCTCTTTAATTTCCCTCTTTTATCATTTTTTGAATATCCTCCGTGAGCCCTTCTCTGATTTTCTGTTTCTTGTCCACATTTTCCCTGTTTACGCTAGTTGTTGCTTCATTTATATATTTATTATTGCCTTGTTCAGGGTTTCACAATCTTTGGTTATTTTGGTATGCTTACTTCCAGTAGTTCTTCCATTTTAAAATTGTATTTCTGTTCAACTCTCTCCCCTTATATAGTTATTTTCACTTTTCCCCCTATCTCCATCCCTTTGGAAGATTAGATAAAGAAATATGTAATTAGAAGAAGAACAAACTCATGCAAAAACTTTTGGGACTTAAAAGATGTTTACAAAAGCAAAATTCCATTAAAATGCAAAATCCAAACCTTGGAAACATGCACAATTCCAGTACTCACACGTTGGGTAGAACCCTGAGCCGTAATTGATAAGCAACTTTGAAAAATTGGAGACACTCAAACTGTCATGGAAAGAGCAATCTTAGGAGTTAGAAAAATAGGAAGAGTAAGTAATATTGAAGTCAGGAAAAGAATCAATGCAAAAGAGTGTCGATACGCTGCCAAAAAACTGAGAATGGGATATGCAGGTCATGTAGTCAAAGGAGGGGAGGACAGTTGGAAAACAAGAATTCTGGAGTGGACACCAAAGAAGGCAGTAAAAGGGTAGGAAGACCGAAAACAAGGTGAGAGGATAAAATTAAAAGTTATGGTGGAATAGCACGGAATAGAGACGACAGGACAAGGAACGCTGGACTAGTGTAAGGGAGGCCTATGCGCAAAGTTGGGCCCACCAGAGTGAAAAAGTGTACTGTTTGTAGCTTTCTTATAAATCTTGTTTTTGTGTTAATTGTCGAAGAATACTATAAAACATTATGATATGATGTGTAAAATAAAGGCTGTTTTGTCTAATCATTCAGTCATTCTTTACTCCCCATCCCTTCGGTTGTACATGAAAAATGACGAGAGTAAGGAGTATACAAATTAAATATGCTGTAATTACTTTCCTATAAACTGGGTGATACCTTGCTGTGGTGAGGAGGCTTAAGCATAAAAAATAAAAAAATAAAAAAAGACTCTCTATGAGGTTTGTTAAAATCGCGACCAACGCACCTAAGAGAAGGCAAACTCCGACAGATAAACCCTGTTGAAAGCAATGAAAAACTACAACAGTATCTCTTTCCAGGAAATGTAGCTTTTACAAATATTAATTACTGATGATGGCGTTCCAATAGGTAAATAATTTTTTTCGGACGTAAAAAGCTCCCAAGTCCGGGAGGGAGCTACTTGAGGGAGCGTCATCATCGGAAAGTTTTAAAAAGAAAGGCTCAATTAAAATAGGAACTTGGAATGTAAGAAGCATCAATGGAGTTGAAAGATTAGAGAATCTTAAGAGAGAAATGAAGAAGCTCAACCCAAGAATAGTTGGAATAAGTGAAGTAAGGGAGAAAGAGGAGAATGATTTTTGGTCAGGAGACTTTGGAATAATAAATATGTACAGAGGTAATAAAAGAGAAAGCAGGCGTCGGAATTGTTATGAATAAACAAATAGGTAATACAGTTATATATTATAAACAAAACAGAGTGAAAGGTTAATCTTGATGAAAATCAATACCAAACCAGTACTTCCAACAATAATAAAAGTGTATCTATGCCTACTAATACTCACGAGGACGAAGAAATTGAGGAGGTATATGAAGAATTAGGACTTATGAAGCATGTTAGAGGCGAAGAGAATCTTATTATTATGGGTTTGGAATGCTAGAGTTGGTGAGAGAAAAGAAGGTAATATAGTTGGGGATTTTGGATTATAGGAATGAGAAATGAAAGAGAGCGTTTGATACAGTTTTGTGCGAACTATAACTTAGTTATAGGAAATACTCAATTTAAAAATCACGATAGAAGAAAGTATACATGGAAGAGTTCAGGTAACGAAGGTAGATATCAAATTGATCATAGGTATTATTACAAAATAACGTTTTAGGGATCAAATATTAGACTGTAAAACTTATTCGGGAAACCATATTGACAGTGATCATAACTTGGTAATAATGAAATGCAGGCTTAAATTGAAGAAACTTGGTAGAAAAGAAGAGGCAAACAGATGGAATTTGAAAAAGTTGGAAAATATTAATGCTATAGAGAGAAATATCAAAAGGATATTGTGTTAGAATTAGAGGCTGAAAAAACACAGGAAATTAACAGTGTGGAGGATGAGTGGGGTAAAATAAAGGCGGGAATATTAAAGTCAGTAGAAGAAAATCTAGGTAAAACGAAGAGAGAAGAAAAGAAACCATGGATGAAGGAGGAAATCCTCAGAAAGATGGATGAACGAAGAAAATATAAGAATGCACACGATAGGGCAGGTAGATTATAGCTTATCAAAAGTTGAGAATAAAATAAAGAGAGAGTGTAAAAAGGCAAAGGAGGAATGGATGAAGGAAAAAAGTGATAAGATAGAAGAGTTTACGGATAAAGGACGAATGGACTTGGCCTATAGAAAAGTAAAAATGGAGTTTGGGGAAAGAAGGAAGAAAGCAAGTAATATAACAAATAAGGAGGGACAGCCTATTTACACAGCTGAAGGAAAAGTGAAAAGGTGGGTAGAGTATGTAGAAGGACTATACAGTAATAATGGGGATGAAGAGATAAGAATGGAGAGGAAGGAAGATGTAAAAGAAGATGAGAGGGGAGACTCAATTTTAAGAGGTGAATTCGACAAAGCATTGATAGATTTAAAGAAAGGGAAAGCTCTTGGAGTGGATGAGATACCAGCTGAATTACTACAGAATTTAGGAGAATATGTACTTCATAAATTGTACAAATTAGTAGGTTATATTTATGATAAAGGGGAAATGTCCGAGGACTTTAAAAAGTGTGCTATTGTAACTATACGGGGGAAAAAACAGGAGCAGATAGGTGTGAAAATTATCAAACAATTAGTCTTCTTTCGCAGGTGTCAAAAGAATTAACTAGAATAATTTCCAGGAGAATTGAGAATAGAATAGATGCAGAATTAGGAGATGATCAGTTTGGATTTAGAAAAAGTAGAGGTACTAGGGAAGCAGTGTTAGCTTTGAGATTAATTGTAGATGGAAGACTCAAAAAGAGGCAGGATACATACATGGCATTTGTTGATATGGAAAAAGCTTTTAACAATGTTAAATGAAATAAAATGTTTGATATTCTGAAAAAGATAGGAAAAAAATTTAAAGAAAGACAAGTTATTTTAAACTTATATAAAGGACAGAAAGCCACATTAAGAATAGAAGGAGAAAAAGGAGAGGCTAATGTAGAAAAAGGTTTAAGGCAGAGGTGCTCCTTATCTCCAGTATTATTTAATCTGTGCATAGAGTGGGCCATAAAAGAAAGAAAAAAAAACTTTGAAGGAGGTGTCACTATACATGGAAAGCGAGTAAAGATGCTCAAGTTTGCAGATGATATTGTCTTATTAGCTGAAAGGAGTACTGATTTGGAAAACATTTTAAATGGAATGGAGGAGATTTTGAGTATAGAATATCATATGAGAATAAATAAAAATAAGACTAAAGTAATGTTATGTAATAAATGTGAACATAATAGCTTAAATATAAATATTGGATAGGAAAATATTGAGGAAGTAAGCAAATTTTGTTATTTAGGGAGTAAAATAACGAATAATGGAAGGAATAAAAGGGATATTAGTTGTAGAATAACACAAGCCAAATTAGCGTTTTATCGAAAAAGTAATCTTTTCAAATCAAAAATTAATCTGGAAATCAAAAATATTTTCTTGAAAACTTATGTTTGAAGTGTAGAGCCTTGTATGGATGTAAAACTTGGACCATAGGAAAACCGGAGAAGAGAAGGATCAAAGCTTTTGAGATGTGGTGTTATAGGCGGATACTTAGCATCAAATGGACGGATAAAGTAAAAAATGAGGAAGTATAGTGGATGCCGACTATAACGAGGCCGGTTAAGCCAAGAAACCGGCTTATACGAGCAAAAACCTTTGTCCCTTGAAACAAACCTATATGAGGAGTTATCTGTCAAAAGGGCGTCCGTTCCACAAGAAATACATTGAACGGACGCCCTTTTGACAGATAACTCCTCATATACTCTATGTATTTCTGATCTGGTTTTAGCGAGTATGCAGATAACGAGATTCCGGTTAGTATGAGCATGCTCGCCGCTATTTTATATCAATTTTTTGCGTCTAACGAGGTGAATAGTCGTAATGAGGAAGATGTAAATTGTCTTATTGATTTAGAACGTAGATTGGAAAAAGAATTTCTAGAAAAAATCTTTATAAATTGTAAACAAACGACGCTTTCTTTCTAACGTTTGAACAATATTGTAAAAAAACGACACTTTTTTTTCAAAAGTTTGAGCAATTAGTAAAGTCCGGTCCAGTTAAGAAACATAATTTTTTCACGGTGCTGCTAACGTGCTCTTGAACTCTTCCTGCCCCTCCGACTTCAAAATGCCCTTTATCGACGGGTATTGCGGGTTGCAAATGATGTTTCTTAACTGGATCAGATTTTACATACATATTAGTTAAAGTGTTTAACACATAAGTGCTTTATACACGTATAAAATTTTTTCGCAAGTAACGAGTTTCTCGGTACAACCGGGTGTACTGAGTACCTTAACTTGTTATACCCGGTCGTGTACTGGTAATACGAGATTCCGGCTATAGCGAGAAAAACTATCAGTCCCTTGAATCTCGTTATAGCCGACATTCACTGTACTTAACAGAGTAGATCGTAAAATAGATATTTGGATTTGTCTGAAGAGAAAAAGTGATAAACTAATAGGCCATAATTTGAGGCACCCAGGAATAGTATATCACTGCTGCTGTGCTAGAAGGAAGAGTGGAAGGAAAGAATTTGGTAGGTCGGCAAAGATTCCAGTATGTTCAGCAGATAATCAAGGATGTCAAATGTAAGTATTATTACGAAATGAAAGAATTTGCACAAGATAGGGAGAAAGAGCAGCATCAATTGAAAGTGAAGGTAACAAAAGTAAATATTTTCCAAAAAAATCATGTAAAAGTCTCGTATCTGAAATCTCTCGAGGTGCCTATTCATAAACTATAGCTGAATACAGGGCCGTACCGACGGGGAGGGGGGATGGCCAAAAAAAACACGAAAAAACAATGGCTTGAGGCGAAGAAGAGGGCGAGTCTGTGACTGAGCCCGCCTTCCCCACCAAGAAAAAATCCTCCGTTGGCCAAAAATACACAAAAAACAATGGGTTGAGACGGAGAGGAGGGCGGATCTGTGACTGAGTCCCCCCACCAAGAAAAAAATTTATCTTAATCGCAATCCCCCCTTTACTTAAATTCTGGATACGGCCCTGGCTGAATAATTAAAACTTTTTCCTTTTTTTCCGATGGAGGATATCTTTCGTTTCTACGCCACTAAATCATTCGTTCTTATGGCCTGAACAACAATAAGTCGATGAAGTGCATTTTACTGAGCCCACCAACAACCGCAGTGAAATCTGTCGCTCCTGATTCAATCGATATCGAATACTTTAAAACCTAGAGGTATTACTCCCGTGATGTAGTTATAGTAGTTACAAGTTACTTCATGGTGATTAAGATTAAATAACCAAACGGAAATATTGGTTTATTGACCTGAAATACGTATCTACAGAAAGAAGAGCAGCGCTACTTCATTACAATCTACAATCGTAAGTAGATCGCATTCTATTCATAAGGACCGCATCTCTATAATGCCAACGTTAATACACGAAGACGAAACAGATCATTGGATTCGGGCTTACTACGACGCAATGACGTCATTGTAGTAGGGATACACTGGAATACCTGATAGTACAACGGAATAATTTGGTGAATGGAATTGAAAACCCCTTTTACACGAATGACGTGACGTGTTTAAAAAACTCGGTATCCGCGATCGCTGTTCGTATCGGCTGGCAATGGAGTTGCGTCGATAAAAAAGATGGTCGTTGTGGTTACATAAAGATGATCTGTTCACAGAAATCGTCGAAAATTAGAACAAATTCTGGTTGTTTCAACATACGTACTAGGAAAATCAGATTTATAATTGAACCAGTCGACACTCAGTTTTCGAAAGAAAAAAAATGAATTTAATTGGAAAAATTACAACTGCCTACGTAGAAGAGGACATCTTCATGCAGCTAATCAAATGTATAATTCGATATGAGCATTGGATCCCGCGATTCCGTTCTCCAAATTCGACCAACTGAAAACCAGTTTATATCTGACAAACCGACTCATTCAGTCTAACATCTATTCCTGCGATCTATTCCTGCATTTTACGACTATTGACATCCAGATTCCCTCGTTATCGGCTTCAGAATCTTACCTACTTCTTATTATACGTATTTTTATATCTCGCCTTCTGTACCTCCTTTACCGAATCTTTTACAAGTCTCAAGCAGTGCCGTGTTCTTAACGGAATTCTTTTATAAGATTTTTCTCTTTTTTCGGATGTAGCCCATTTTGCTTCGACTGGTTGTAAATAATTCTCTTTATTGTACGTTTTTATTTTCACCGAATGGATCAATGGTGTATCATTTTGTATAGCCTGCTCAGCAAACTGCGTTGAAAAGGGAAAAATAAAAACTGATTTTTCTTTGCTAACCGAAATCCAGGAAAACTTGGAAATGAAAAAACGGTCTTCATTTTTTCTTTCTCTCTTACTTCCTTTTCATCTCTCTCGCTTCCGCCTTTTTGCTTCCTTTCTTTGCATACGAAAATAGAAAACTTTTTCATAAAATCGTGGAAGTATACTTTCTTTTGATCGCAAACTAGGACACGGAGGAAGAATATGAAGTTGATCTAGAACTCAATCAGGTATAGAAGCTTAGTAGAAAAGGGGGATTAAATTTTCGAAAATTGTATTTTTTGGCAAAGTCGACGATTTATTCAGCATTTTGATTAGTTTTATTAGTCCGGGCTCAGGATTTCATGAAAAACCATGTTTTTTTTGTTGTTTCTTAAATGTACATGTCATTTACCGTTTCACATGATTCTGAGTAAAATGATGCCAATAGATAGGTATGTTAGCGTATATTTTCGTATTCTTTTGGATAAAATTCTTCATGTTGCATGTTTGACCTTTTTTGGCTCATATTTACGACATATCTTGCCATTTTCTCCGCTTTAGTTTAAGTTCTGAGTAATTCTGATTTCCTTATTTTTAAATTTCAAAAATTCCTCAAAAAATTTTTCATTAAGAAAGCAACGTTGTCTCTCACGTTCTACAACTTCGTTTGATAATAGAAATTTTCATTATTAATATTGACGCTACTATTTATGACCATAGAAAAAGTTAAATCTAAAATGATCCATTAATACCTGGACCTTTCGAAGCCCTGCAAAGAGATGAACCTATTGTTTTTTTAAAGCACATATTGTTGCAAATTTTCAATATTTAGCGCATACTTTCAGCATATTTTACCGTTTTAGAGCACAAAAATCCAAGGCCCATTTATGACAATGTTTTCTGGTATTTATAAATTTTACGATACCTTTACACGCTTTTTCATGTTTTTGAAGCTTTAACGCGCGCTCCAGCCAGAAATGTATCGATACCCCCCCCCCCCCCCCCGTAAGAATTTTTTACTCAGCAGTTGGGAAATTTACCATTTCAGTCAGGCGGAGTTTAAAAAAAAAGTTTTTTTGTTTTTTTTTTTGCTTTGATACTTGGAAACTGAGTTTGAATTGAGAATCTGGGAAAATCCAACAAGTTAAAGGTTTTCATTTGCTTTGACATTCGGGAATTTCAATTTGAGTCAGTTGGAAAAATCCGACAAGTCAAAAGGCTTTTTTTTTTGCTTTGATACTTGGAAATCTTGAGTTGAGTCAGTTTGGACTTTCACAATTCCCCCTCCCCTCTCCCGAGGAAAAACTTTTTCGGTGCATCTCTGGCTCTAGCGGGTTGAAAATGAAGGGAACGGTAGTCATGTTTGGTATTACTGGAAAGAGGAAGATTCAGGAAATATTTTGATTTACAAATGAGTACACTCGCATGCGACCGAGAACAGTTACGAGCATCTGAAAAAAGTGTATAAAATTATACCACGATGGAGGAACTTTACACATTCGCAGGCCCTGATTTAAGGGGGTCCTTGGGGTCCTAGGGACCCGGGCCTCCACATTTTTTTCTACAGTGTTCCACAAAGACGTACATGAGCTGTGTGGGACGATTGTAAATAATTGTAGTGCGTAGTACGATATACAAAACTAGTACCACGTGCATCCCTGCGGGTTCAGTACTTTTTTCTTCTCATTTGTTGAATTTATGAATCAGTATGTGCAAGGCGAAGAAATGTACGTACGACTTGAATCTTTGGGTTCCGGCAGGACCCCTGAAGTAGATATGACAGCGCAAGAAAAATTCAGAATTAAGGCTTCATCCAGGCTGTTGACCACTTCAATACGTCTTTGAGTCAGAAAATCGAGGCCTATAACACCATTTACTATAAGTTTGTTTTTTTATCCGAACTGAGTTCTTGCCAGCCAGACACTTGGTGAGAAAAAGGAAGAAAGTTGGTGAATTCTTATCCAGAAGATATGGATGAAGGCTTGCTGAATGAGTTGCTTTAATTTGATGAGTTTATCAAGAATTATGGAAAAGAAAATATAATTGCTTACATTTGAATTTCTCAAATCTTCTAGAAACAGGGACGTACCGATAAGGACAGGGGGGAAACTCACCCCCCCCTGTAGGAATTTTTCACTCAGCTGTTGGGAAAATTTACTATTTCAATCAGGCGAGTTGGGAAAATTCATTTTTTTTGCTTTGATACTTTGGAATTTGGGAATTGAGTTGAGAAGTTGGGAAAACCCAACAAAGTATAGTCAAAAAGTTTTTCTTTTTCTGCATTGATACTTGGGAATTCTGAGTTCAGTCGGTTGGGACTTTCACAATTTTTACACCCCCCCCCCTTCCCCGGAAAAACTCTTCGGTACGTCCCTGTCTAGAAATCATTTGTTTCTGAATCAGTTGACTGGGAAATTGTTTGTGTACGTATCAGAGACTACGACTACGACAGCATTAAAAAAAATTGATGAGGCTTTCAGTTGCTTTTCAGAAGATTAAAAAAGTATGCACTTGCGGCCTTCTTTTCAAGTTTTTCGAAACTTTCACATAAAATTTAGAAAAATTCTGGTGTGCTAGAGAAATTAATATAGTCACTAGTTCCATGCATTTTTAAGAAATTGTTTTGCAATGTTTGAACAAAATCGGGAAAGGATGAGCCATATTTAAAAAAAAAAAAATTAAAAAAAAATACGTTAAAAAAAATACGTGTCTCCTACAGAGACACGTAGTGTAACATTTTATATGCTTTCGTATTCTAATAAAAAAAAAATTCCAAGAAAATTTCTACTAACACGGCTGCAGACTGTAGTCGCGCAGGGCGCAGCAAATGTCAACCATTGAATTCGTGTCGGGGAGCGCTACGGTTTCTCGTTGAAGTATACTCGTGGCTGGAAGGAAATGGAAATGTCAACTACTGAACTGAATTGTCACCACGAAGAGCTAAGGGACTGTGAGTTGAACTGAGCTGGAAAAGAGAAGAGAAAAGAAGAACTGTAGTCGCGCAGAGCGCAGCAAAGATCAAGATCAATTATCACATGGCTAAAGTTACTGTTTTTGCTAAAGTATACCCACGGCTGGAAGAAACCGTGGAATTCGTGTCGGGGTAGCGTTACGGGGGGAGGGGTGCGTTACGGTTTTCGCTCAAGTATATACAGTAGTAAAAGCATATAAAATGCTAAAATAAATTTCCATGGAAATGTCAGCCACTGAATTCGTGTCGGGGGAGCGTTACGGGTTTTCATTACGATTTTCGCTCAAGTATACCTAGTAGTAAAAGCATATAAAATGTTAAAACGGTTTGCGACATTGAATTCAGCGTTAAAAATTCTTCCAAATTCGTATATTTTTGTTTTTGAGTAAAAAAAAACAAAAAAAAACGAAATTTTGCAGAACAGTGTTATTACAATTTTTTATAAATGGTCTTGAAGTTAAGAGCTTTATTTCTCCTGTGAGACGTCTAAAAAAACGAATTTTGCCAGGGTGTAGAGAGCGCAGCTAAGAAGGCGTCGCCCCCTGCCCTCCCACTCGTTACAGACCCGCGGTAAAATGTCTGCTTTCTTGGAATTAATAACACAACCTTCCGGTTTCAGAATTTGGCTTTAGAGCCTGGATGGCGCGAGCTGTTCGGCTTATGTTCAATTTATTCGATACTAATGCCGGTTTCAGAATTTGACTTTAGAGCCTGGATGGCGCGAGCTGTTCAGCTTATGTTCAATCTATTCGATACTAAACTGGTTTCTTCATTGTGTCGTTAACGAAAGGGATCCCGTGCGATATATTCAAGTTGCACTGCCGCGCAGAATAAAATGTATTCGAACATTGGAATTCGGACATAACTAACCGGTTAATCGTCGTGCAACTTCTAGCGACATTAATAAACGTCATCCACAGGTCCAATAAGGCCGTATCAGCAAAATTAACCGAAAGTTCGCGCAGACTGTTGGTACCTAGTAATTCTCACGACCGTTTTCTAGATCAGATTTATCTAACTCCGGATATACAACGACGAGCATGAGTTCTTTCATTTAATTTGAGATTTGAATATCATTTGAATGAGATAGATCGATTTGGATTGGACATAAAAGAGAGCATTCACTACGAGCGAGGAAGGAATTGAAGGCCCAAAGTTTTCGGATGTGGAACTAATATAGCCTAATTATTGTTGAAACTTGGCTTGAAGGAAAAATACAGATTTTATGTAAAACAAGTGATACACGGCGTTCATAAATGATTATAGTAAACGATTTTGCTCGAGGATACACTTTTCGAGAAGTATCATACAGCCAATTAAAAAAAAATTGAAATGGTAACTTTGTAATGAGCTGCATAAAAAGTGCCTTTGGTATACAGTCGAGTGAGAGAATGTGGTGCAGAAAGTTAAAAAAAGCGTTCAAGACGGGGAACGCAGATTGTATTTTTTGTTCTGCTGTTATTGGAGAATAAATTAAAAATGTGAAGTGAGAATGGAAACCTACGCTGCTTCTTCAATTTGCGAAACAACCATAATGTGTATAAACAATTTTTATTATTGAGTCTTGAATAGAGAATGTCAAGTGGTGTTACAGCAATTCTCTATTTTGCCAATATAACTGTAGCATGATAATTCGATGGGCCAATTTTTTGGTTTAAGAGTCTCGAGCGGAAAGCTTGGGGACTCGAAGAAACGTTGGTTTTCGAACATCATAGTGCATGCGATCGGACATTTTCGACATTTATTTTGAATCCGAACTGCATGCTGGTGACGTTATCGGAATGGAAAACGAATTCTCGATGCACCTTAGAACATAGGCGTATTGTGGATAGACTTCTAGCCTGTGCGAACTGGCCCATCGCCGAGTCGCTCGTACAGTGCTACAGAGATATCAAAATTACATTCAAAATTATGCTTGGACAGGTAATGCCTATTCATTTCACTGCATAGGTAGCCAGCTTAAAAATTTCCCCGGTGATAAGTACGACGCTCGCTTTGATAAGGAAGCAACAGCCTCCGAAGGGAGCACACGGTCTTACCTGAAATCACCATCGACAGGCTTTCTCCTGAAAGAATTGGCTGTGCTGGAGACTACGTTTTTCGACATAATGCTATCAAAAGTCGACGTCTCTTTCCATCTCTCAGGCTGTTACTATTCTGCAGATGGTACGGGGTGGAGGGATGAAATGACAAGTATAGACGAGTCGGCGGAGTAATACAGATAACGAAACGATGCCCTAAGTTGAAAATTGCAGCACGGTTCATTTCGTTTCTTGAGCTACTGCAGTATCAATTTACCGTTATGAACCTCGCTACAGATTTTCGCCTACGTGAAAGGCTTCGTACATCGTGTCACGCCTTTTGGAAGTTATATTCGTTTATTTTGTTCTCAAAATTCGAAATTCGACGGCATTTTCCATTGCCAGAAGTGTCTTATTGCCATAAGTGACAGAACTGAAACGCCACAGTCTTATTTTTGGATCCATTCGCTGAGCCAACCACATGGTGAGATGAGAAGGCATGCTATAAGCCTTGTCCAGCAGTGACTTTTTCGGTTTCTTTTGGTTCATCAATGAAGATCTGGGTCTCCACAAAATGTTCACCGTGTCGAGAAATCGTGTTTCCAGTTCCAGGATGTCCGAGTCCAGACTGATCTATGGCGCGATTCGATCGAGACCATGCTGCCACGACGCAAGATCACGAGGCCGATGCCACGAGATCATCATCGAATTCGCTGCCAATGGCTCTAGGACCTACTCAATATCGGCTAAGCATTACGTTTTATTTGTTCATTTTTATGTCAGATTGCTTATCATGTTTTCGAATCAAGTGGGCAAAATTGAGTTTTCTCTGGGAACATCTTTCCTAGGAGGAACCAACCCAAAATTTATTGGAATTTTCGTTTTAGTAGGGTGAGCAGCTTTTAGTAATTTGGGTAATGAGTCTTCCATGTGATAGAAACGTGCTGTAGGCGATTCACATTCGCCTCAAATTGGAGTTTTGGAACAAGTTACTGTGCTATGTTATTTTTCAGTTCGTTCCTGCAATTATTCATCTAACGTCGAGTTGCTGGAAGATTTGTAGCAGTGGCGCCACTTCGCAGATCTAGATCCATCATCTCGCTTCGCAGATCATACGTACTTTAACGTTCCAGCTTATCCAGCATCGGGTACACGTAACTCCAATTTGAGTCCTTTTGGTATTTTAGCTGAAATGCTAGGTAAAGTACCTTGTTTTGGTTTTTCATCATCGACCCGTGGTAGTGCGATTCGCGAGTGCTAGTTTTAAGATTCGTGCTTACCATAGGGAGCCGACGCCCTTTCAAACCCGCGTATATGATCCAGAAAGGGCGCGGAATAGAAATTTCCTTTACTTTCGATCTTGGTGCTATCAAAATTCTGGGGCTAAAATCATTCCGTTTTATTTTTTGTTTATCCCCCCCCCTTTTTGTTTTCAATTCAAAATTCAGTAGAAAGCCTACGTGAATTTCACGTGGAGGCTCAGCATCCTTGTTACTGTATGTTCTGGGGGGTGATTCAAAATTTAAGGTCCTGTGAGACCATACAAAATCAGATCGAGACGAAGGAATCGTCACCAAATGCGTGATCGTCGAAAGCGATCGTTCCGAGGAACTCAGTCACTCCTCGGGCTCTTAATTCGATATTTCTAGCCCATATATCTAAATTTGAATGTCTCCCTGGGAGAAGGGGTCTCCCTGTGGAGTTCTATTTCGGTCTTCCATTTCCTAGTCTATATACTTTTGGACAGTTTTAATTTTCCAGCTATTGCGCTGATGTTTGTTTTATATTCTAAATCTTAGGGGAGAGAGGACCCTTCGTTCACATTGTTACCACTCGATGCAGTTTGTTTGTAATGTTTATTTATTTATTATTGATTTCGAGCCCATATTGGAGAGCATATATATAAAATTTTTGATCGCGTACGAACAGACGTATCCCGAAGTAAGAGCCACTGGCTCCATGTTTATTTACAAAACCTTGGAGCATCTCCATTGAACCGTATTTTATTTTTATTAATTTCCTTGTATGAATTTTCAATTTTATTTCTCATTTATTATTATTTTATTTTCAATTTAGAATACACGTAATTCTTGTGCTGTTTGACATGATTCTCATAATTTCAGTGAAGTGAATTTGGAACAACTTTATCTTTTTGTTTATTTTATCGGAAATGCGTGGACGTACCACCATGCAAAGTGTTTGATTTATGGTACGTGGCATCCCTGGACTGGTTTCTAAATTAATTTTCCCTTTGGTGGACCTCTTTTCATTCAGGGACATGAAGAGTGGGTTCCCAAGTACTCACGTACATTCTGATGGCTCTGGTTTTTCAGCATTATTTCATTAATGGAGTACGCTGGGTACAGGGGTCATCGTGGACTCGCCCAGACTCCCGTGGGGCTTGGTGGTAGTCTGTGGTTAAACACCTATGAGTATGGTGATAGTAGGCTGAACGTTCGTTATTACGAGTTATTAGCCCCTTCAGTCGGCAATCTACTATCGGCAAATTTCCTACAGGTGAGATCCCTGGGAGAGGCTTGTTTCTTCTTGGGCTCTTATTCCGAAATTTGGGCGGGACATCTGGCTTTTGGGAAATTTTGCTACATAACTAATTGCAAAAATAATCCTTGGGGGAAAGTTTTATTTATACAGCCCTTCAACTTGCATGATAGGCAATTTGAATACACAGTTAATTTTGATAATTTGTGGTGTTGAAAACATCTGATGAAGCTCCGCGATTACGGCAAAGCGACCTCAACACGGAAAATTGGAAAAGTAAGAATTTTGTACCTATACGAACGGAAACCAACGACATTTATTCTAACGAGGAAACCTTCCCTTTTTTGGCAAGGGGGGCTGGATGATGAACGCATTGATATTGGTTTTGGTATCAAATAGCAGCATTGCCTAGGAAAAATAGTGCCTATACGGTGAAATCCCAAGACCAGGGACGTACCGAAGAGTTTTCTTTGGGGGGGGGGGGAGGTGAGAGTCCCAACTTATTCAACTCAAAATTCCCTAGTATCAAAGCAAAAAAAAAATTTAGAAATTTTCCTAACTTTTTAACTCAAAATTAGTATTAAATAATCAAAGCCAAAAAAACCACAAAAAACTTTCGACTTGTTGGATTTTCCTAACTCAATCAAAATTTCCCACCTTCGTCTGACTGAAATGGTGAATATTTCCCCAACCGCTGAGTAAAAAGTTTCCTCCAGGGGGGAAGCTCCCCCCACTCCCCTATCGGCACATCCTTGCTCAAGACGAATCAACTTGAAAGCAACAGATACAGATACAGCGTGAATCAAGGTTATTATGACTAGGGGGGAGGGCGTCCACTTCAAGCGCAACTTGCCACCATTTCCCCCTCTTGTCGCGTATGCAGTTCACTCCATAATAAAACAATTATTATAATAATTAAATTTTGAGGCACGATTTTTTTAAAACACTAACTATATTTCAAGGGAATAATGGAGAAATACAGTATGTTGAGGGCACCAGTTACAAGTGGGCATCGAAAAAAGTTAATCCCCCAAAAGGCTCTGTGTTGATAGAACTTTAGTGACGTCAGTGAAGTTTTTGTTCCTACCGACATAGACCAACCTTCGCATTATGATAAATAACCTCGATGGCGAACGAGCAACACAAGCTTAAATAGACTTGTATGGGGGGGGGGGGAGCTGACGAAAAAAGGATTAATAAGAGTTCGGATGGGGCTAAAAAGTTTTATTTCAAGATAAAAGTGTGTGCGAAGTTTTGTTGAAAAATATTAAAACTTTTTCGTGGCTCAACACGACTGAGGTTTCAAATGGAGCATTATATGTAATATGATATTTGATCGTATTTTCATCTAAATATTTATCAATTGGCAAAATTAGCTTTATCTACATCATGGGGTAATATTTTTTGGTCGCTGAATTCGTTTCTGATGTCTTCTGAACTGTAACCCCTACTCTAATATTACCACAGGGGGCTATGACTGTTCAAGATGGTCACGTAGAAAATAGCTTCCATCATATCATTTTCGGTTTGTTTTGGGCCGCATATTTCATTTTTGATGTTTCTATCCTAGTCCAGGCCCCTGCGGCAGACCAGGGTGGTTTGGCCTAGTAACAGTGTGCAATAAAAATGGGGGGAAATAGGAATTTTGCTGATTTATAAATATTTAGGTCAAGTGCGATGTTGTGCTATAGGGTCCGAGGTTACGCTCGAAAAACATAAAAAATGAAATAAGTCATCCAAAAACAAACGAATGTTGTGATGACCTTTGTACAGTGGCGTAGCTAGGAGTTTCCCAAGGGGGGGGGGCACAATAAGGTTTTCAAGGGAGGAAAAGTCGAAAATTGCGGTATTTTTTAAAAATCACCGATATTAGAGGACTATGTAAAAATATTGGGATGGGGACGGCACGTGCCTCCCGTGCCCCTCGACGCTACGCCACTGCCTTTGTATGTTACTGTACTAGTTTCAGCAAGTCACCGCTCCCTGTGGAAACATTATGGTGGGGGTTATTCAAAATAACATTAAAAACGAATCTAGCGACCCTCCCCTAAGGATATGAATAAAGCTAATTTTAATCATTTATAAATATTTATATGAGAATAACTACGTGGCTATCGAAATACCAATTTAATTACATGTAAACCTCCATTTGAAATTTCATTCTTTTCAACTTTTTTCTTGTCTGCTTTCGTTCTACTCTAGTGAATAATCAACCCTACTTTAATCTACGGTTTACAGTTCTAAACTGGTCATTATACGTAAAATATGTGAGTGTGAGGGATTGTGATTGCGTTGGAGGTGAGGGCGGGTGTTGAATGGAATGGGGTTGTGCCTAGGTCGAATAGGGTGCTGGCATGTGCGGGCGTGTGTGTTGAGTGGATGTGGTGTGTGGATGCAAGAAATTTTTTCTATTGTAGTTCCTCGTACTGTACTTTAGTTTTCCCCCTGCCAGTAATTGGCCTTCTCGGCTGTTAGTAGAGGGAGTAAATATATTCATATTCATATTCATAATATTCATATTATTATTATTATTATTATTATTATTTCTTAATGTAGAGATTCATTACTTTCGTATCAGTTAACACCGATAGATACGCAGGGGGCGAAGGAGGATTGAGAATAAGTTCATAGATATCTAATTACAAGTGTTTTCTTCCAGATTACATATTACAATTATTGATAAATTAAATTGAAAAAAATCCCCGAAATAGGGCGTGTGAAAGCTGGAACGGATCAGAAATTACTTCCTGGGTAGGCCGAAGCGGGCCACAAGAATCTTCAGGTGGGCCGTATGCTCATATTTTCTTTCGACTTTCTGGCCCTTGAGGAATGGGGGGGGGGGCTATTCCAGTATTTGAATCGTTATATGTTCGACTACATCCAGCAAAAAGAATCTGAACGTTCTTACTGGTGTACTGCTACCATCTCGAGAAAGAGTTGTTCACCTGATTTAAAAAAGTTAACAGCGTACCCAGATTGAAAATTTCTAATAATATGGATATGAAAATGTTTTTTCTTCTTTAAATTCTTTTTAATCAAATGCATTTCACAAATTTAATTTTTTCTGAATTTGCATCTTGCATTAAGGTTTAAGGTTCAGGTATTCAAATTGGGCTTGGATTCAAGTTTTTGTGGCGAGTGGACTAGACTTGGGCAGGTGGATTTTCAGAGTGGGCCCGGCCCACTCAGCCCCTCTCTGGTTAAGCTGTTGAATGGAAAGGGGCTTTCGAGATTCTTAGAGAAGCGTAAATGACACACAAAATTTGAAAAAAATCTGAGGTCCTAAGGGTCAAAAGTAGGGTGACTTGATATGGAATGACTTTGGTAAATGCGTACAGAAAATCCGAACATTTTATGCCCAAGTGGACCTCATATCCTACATCTGGAACGACTAATAAATTCCTGTAAGATTCTATAATATATATATCCGGACATCTAACCATGCTGCTTACTGCAACTGGACGCTGTTAAGCAAAAACTGACCAAACGACAAAATCTGTTTTTTGAGAAAATGTAATATGAAAAGCCAATGAATAATGCCGGTTTATGAACATAGCGTTTACTGATAAGCTTTTTGCAAAGTTGATACACATTTTTGTTCCGGGAACCCAAGTTTGAAGGATTCCACTTTTCACCCTCGTTCCAACGATACTATAATAACGCATTTTGCCAACAAATGTCGCTTGGTCAGTTTTTGCTTAACAGCGTCCCACTACACAGGGGCGGAGTGGGATCAAAAAGGCTAACTGAGAAAATCAGTTTTTGCAAGTCATAACTGTAACAACTGCAGGCTAATACTCTTTCCCTTTTAACAGAAAGACACATTGAAAACACAGACAAATTTTTCGTTAGGGTTAATTTGCATTTTTTTCCCCTTCAAGTACATGTAGAATAACTTATAGTCGGTAAGGGAGTGTTGGGAGGATCAAGGCACTACAATTTTCAATTTTTCCCCTCGAAAACTAATGACGGTAGGTAAAATTTTATTGACTCTGCATGAATGTCATGGCCGAGAAAAATAATTTCTGTGTTTCCTGAGTAAAGGCTTAGATACCAAAAAATGAATTTTTTTTGTAATTCCTTTTCTGTGCTTTGCAGATGATTGGGAGTCGAACTCCAAAGTATTTTCTCATAAAAAGGGAAATGGTTAATTTTATCCAATCGAGCTCAAATTTTCGGGATTTTTATCTAATGTCCATTAAGTGAAACGATAATCAGTTTGGTACCACTAACCTTGAACCTAGACTTTGAAAGTTCAAAAACTAGGTGGCTACACTCCCATCACGATCGCTGATAACAGGTTCGTGAGTAGTGCGACACCGAAATAGCATTATGCCAGCTGAGACGTCGCATTTTTGTAAAGTGTTTTTCTCCATTAAAAATGTATGTAGCGCTATGAAACGTTGATATGAACAATAAAGAAGGTTGCCAGAGTTCAAGAACACGTTTGCTCTAGACTTTTCAAAATGACATCATCTGGTTTCACAAACTCATTAAATAGAATTCAACTTTTCTGCATTTAAATATGTTGTTATTATACTTTCTGGACCACATTAGGGCACTTTAGGGGTCTGGTTGGCCGAGTGGATAGTGCGTTGGTCTCGGAATCCGGAGGTTCCGAGTTCGAGCCCACGTAGTAACTCGCCAGATTTCGACCCAGGCCGGTTTTTCGGTCAGAAGAGAAGAGGGCTAAGACAGCCCTAACAGCCTCCCGTAATGCTCGAAAGAGTGGATTCCAGGGTAGAAAAAGAAAGGGTACTTTGAGATAGCCAGGCCATATTTATGCCTGGTCACCGGTAGCTTCGGACAAGATCCGGAAAACGGCTCGGGTAATTTCGTCTCTTAATACAGTCAAATTACTGTTAAAATTTTAATCCCTACTTTCAATTTCGGGAGAGCTTTAAAAATTAAAATTCGACTAGTGGTGGAGAAAATTAACATTTCTTAGAAAATTCAGTAACGTATCGAAATAGGGATTTTCTTGTCGTTTATTTCAAAAATGTTACCTATTTTTTACCTGGCCACCTGGCCCAGATATGCATTCTATAATTTGAATTTCACTCCTAAAATAAGCAAAATTTACGTGATTCTTGAAAAATTGAACTCAGTGTCAAAAAAGGAATTTTTAGGGTACCTGATGACTTCGAATAAGCTCAAGTTTTTAATATCGACGATTATTGTGGCACCCCAAGAATCCTAAGATCCCGACGTGGACAAATTATGGATATCACAAACTTTAAAGATTTTTGAAGTCGAACATGCGCGAAATTCTAGATCCGATTCGAGTTTAAAAGACTCCATGAATCGAAGTGGACCAGTACTGATTAATGTTTACAAATCGAGCTGACTGTTGAACAGGAGAGTTTTTATGATTAATGAGTTTTCTGAATGTTGCCATAAAACTCAAATTTGGAAATGTTACAGATCACTGATTCACTTTCATTATTACAAGAATCCGAGTCTGTCGAGGAAAATTCAAATTGTCAAAAAAAACACGAATTTTTAGAGGCAGCACGTGATTTTACAGAAATTGAATGAACAATCGAAATAAAGGTTGTTCCTTTTATTTTGTAGGCGAGTAATTAAAAATTTAATAATGGCTCTTAGAGCTCCGATTGAACTTTATTTTTAGGTCAAATGCCAATTTCTGTGTGTAATGTTGGATGAATAAGCCATTAGAGCTTGTATCAATCATTAGACAACATTTGAAGTCTAGAAATTGATAAAAATTGATTGGCATTAAAAAGTAAACTAAACTATTAAACTAGGAGCTTCGCCGTAATTATTAATTTTATGTATATAATTTTTTTTTTCTTCAAAATAAATAAGAAATCTCAAATTTGATAGGTTTTTATTACTATTTTTGGAGACTTTAATGTACTCTCCCATCGATCATCATTTTTGGAGAATTTTGGAATTTTTCCTTCAGTTTGGATTCTGGTAATCCAATGGTTAAGAAATTTTGAAACTTGAAAGAATAAACCAAATTTGTCCACCTTGGGTTCTCATTTGGATCCAAAACATTTAACTCGAGCTAATGATGAAATTTTCAATTTGAGCGACCTTCCCCCCCCCCCCCAATATCGATAGTTAATTCAGTTTCCGAAAAGTCAATTTTGATCGCTTCGAGAGTCCTGTTTTGACTTTTGAAGCCTGAAACTGGAACCAAAGGAAAACTGATGAAATTTTCGAATTGAAAGAGCCATAAAATCTATAATTTGATACTCAACTCGATTTTCCAAGACAAGTCAACTTGGATTATTCCAAGAATCAGTTATGACTTTTAGGCTACAAATGCTGTTCGATTAGAGGAAACTAATGAAGTTTTCGGATTCGGCAACACGAGAAATTACTTCTATTTTGATACATTATTTGGTTTTGAGCACTTTAGGTCTTAAATTTGGAGTCTGGAACAACTTAAAGAAAATTCTGATAAAATTTTTTAAATCTGCGACGCAAAAACCCCTTTTTTGTTGATCTTTCTATGAGACATTTGACGTTAGTGGTAAGTTCTAGTGCCGCTTTGGAGAGAGAAAATTTTTTGCCGAAAAAAAACAAGACCTTGTGCTATCAGAGGTGCCGAATGAAGGACAAAGAATGCCATTTTTTCTTTGTTTTCACGTTCTCGAAAGAAACACTCAGGAATAATCTTATCTCCATGAATTCTTTGGGGAGTGATAAATATTTCAAGGCTAAAAGCCGATCGCTGGATGTACAAAATAGACTACTGGTACCTCAAATCAGGAAGAAAAGTGGCCGATAGGAAACTAGATGGAAGTAAGATGACACCGAAAACTTTTTGAGCAATAGGTTATTTCATAGAGTGGCTGATTACAGGTTAGAATGGACAAGGCTGTGGGAGGCTTCTGCTCAATTTTATGGGCCTAATGTATGATATTAAATATATGAGTACGTATTGTATAAATTAATAGCAAATTGCATTAATAAAGCTTTTTCAATAATGATGGTGTGATGATGAAATTTATTGAACGGAAGGAAAATGAGTGTTCAAATAAAATCAAAAGAACGAAAAAAAATCTACAAAGTTGTAGGTTGATCGGATTAGGGGAATGCGTGCCATAAGTTCCCTTTCATTCTACTGGGAAAAACACATGGAGTTTTGACTTTTGTTCCAGACTAAATTTCCATATATTCACGAAGACCAAAAGCCCGTAAATCAAACAATAGAACATTTGCAATCGGATTCAGTTTGTGACATTGGAAAATAAGTTAGTCTTTTGCTTTCAACTTTTAGATTTGAATAAGACGTTCAACTTTCTCAAATTTCAGGCTCTAGGTCAAACAGAGAATCTAGTAAATAGTCATTGAAATTCGAAATTCAACGTTTGCTACCGACTTTCAGGTTTTCGAAATATCTTCTACATTTCAGCTTTGTTTCAACCTTTCAGATAACGTTCGATACTCAGTTTGAAACCTTCGGCTTTTGACTGACTGGTCCCTGACAGGAGTCCAGGGTACTCCATTTTCAGAAACGAAATTTGACTTTCAGTTTGGGGAGGTGGAGAAGAAAAATTTGCCAATTTCTTAATCGAAATATTTTTCAATTGGAAAAAAACAAAACAAACGAACATTTATAAAAAATGAAAAATTCAAATGAACAGTTTCAAAATTTGCAGACTGCCAAATTATTGGGGGGAGGTGTGTGTGTGTGTTTCTACCCCCTAACCCCCCTATAGTTTCGTCCCTGGTTTGTGATACAGACGTCCTTTCATACATTTGGAAAAGAGTTTACATATGATTGATGTTAGACTAATTGGTCTATAGTTCCCTCTATTTGTTTCTTCTCCCCTTTTTTAAACATCAATATAATTGCCGTCACTTTCCATTGCTTTGGTACCTCTTCTTCTATGACTTGGTTAATACTTCAGTGAGAGGTTGGGTTAATTCTATAGTAAAGTCCTTTAGTAGTTTGTTTTCGATCAGATACAATCCCTCTATTTTGCCTGTTTTTATTTTATTCATTACCGTTTTCCACTTCTTTTCCTAGAATTCTTGGGACCCCCTCTCTGTTTGTTTCATTTCCTCTCTTCTGTTTTTGATTTGGGTTCTCCCTCCTGCTTCTTTCCACGGTTTTATACAGTTGCTTATAGAATTTTTTGGCTATATCTCCTTTCCTTGTTTGTCTATCATAGATGTGATCGGATTTCTTTTTTTTTTCAATTCTCCCTTCATTTTCTTTGTTGACTCGCCCTCCTCAATTACATGACGGATTTTTTCTTGCTTGTAGTTGTTTAAATCTTTCTTAATTTCCATTTTAACTTTTCTTTTTAGTATCAAGAGTTTGATTTTTTTCCCTAATGGTTACGTTTTCCCTCGTTGACCATTCATTTCTTTTTCTTATTAATTCTTTCGTTTCTTTTGTTAATTTGTCGTCTGTTTTAATTTTGGTTCTTTGTGTACCAAATTTTCGGGGTATTGAGGTAATTGCCTCTTCAGTTTGGTTGTATAGCTCTTGCGTCGACAGTTGCCCTTTATTATTGAGTATTTGCTCAATTTTAATTTTCATTTCTAGTCTGGGTTCTGTCATTTTTTTGGGATTTTTATTACTCCTATGCATATTTGATGGTGTGAAAAGAATTCGAATCTTGAACAATACGGAGATCATTTTTGTTGGAGGAGATCCATGTCCATTTCAATTTCTTGTCTTTCTCAAAGGAAAGTGTTTGCTATTTTAAATTGAAACGGTCTATAATTCTTTTTATTTTTATTTCAATGTTTGGAAGAACCCACCGGCCGGCCTAATTTTGACTATTTGGGCCCACCGGGCCATTCTCCGTGGTGCCGGTGGGTATGTCCAACCTTTATCATTGGGCATTTGCTCGCTGGCCTGTATACTCCGCATCTGAGTTTATGAGTTTATCGCCGTAAAAAAGCCACCGGAAAAATTCTGCGCATTCTACTCCGCCGCTTTGTAAAGGAAAGATTCTATTCAAATATCATCCCCATTGGATGCCTCCTGACGCGTTCATCCATTTTTGGAAACCCTGCTTGACCTTCAAAACTCAACAGTCTGTTTGACATCAGCAACTGATAGTTACCTCAGAAATCATACCATCAGTTCGCAAATATAAGTGGAATCGACGTGACTTACGATGGCCACATTTTCAATTTTTTACGGTCTTCTTCAACCGAAGATTATGTTACACCTCGCGACTATATAACTAAATAATATTATTTTACTGGCAGTACTTCATCACGAAGTGCAAAATGTCTCCCGCTCAACTTCCCTGTTCCCTCTCCCATGTCACCGGCACTCTCCGACTTGGCGAATCGTTGTGCAAAATTTGCACTTGTGACGTTAATGTAAAGATAGACGGCGGTGAATAGTCGCGAATAACGCGCAGTGTGAAGTGTGCGAAACTTATTCAAAACAAGAGTAGTGGTTAATGCGCAGTGGGGGAGAACGAGTTAATTATTCGCGTTCATTATTGGTCAACTCGTTCGCCAATCGCGGTTTCTCGTCTTCCGCCAAGTAATTCGCGAATTAGAAAAGGCTTATCAAAGTTGCACGGTGCAAGCGGAACGCAGCATGGGGCGCTAATTCGCCGCGTGCACGTTTTTGCAGGTATCTTATTACGTCGACACTCTGGCCGCTAACTGAATTGCGAATTCTCTTTTATGACTACCAGGGCTGGATTTTTTAGTAGGTCGACGAGGCAGCTGCTTACAGCGACAAAATTTTGGGGGCGGAAAATTTGAACGAAAAAATAAAGTTGACAAAAAAGTGGTCACCGGGTGACCTAAGCGAAAAAAAAGTAATCGTGGAATTTTCGAAACATTTTCTGGATACCTAATAATTTCTTTATAACCTTCAATTTCGAAACACCGATTTCCCCTCTATAACGCTAAAAAACATGGATGCGGGACGGCAAAAATAAATTTGTCTAGAGTTGGCAAAATGCTAAATTTGGCCTTAATGACCACTCGATTGGTGTTCGACTTCAGAGGTCCCCGCTCGCCAGTGTCTCTTTATCTTTTGTGTACAAATTCGGTACAATATTAAACCATTACCGAAACGGGCCCATATAGCCAGCCATTTGCGGTAGAGGGTGCTTACTGTTTACCAAGGGGGGGGGTTGAGGACACACATAGTATATAATGTGAAAATTCCTGCGAGGCAGTGGTGTAGCCAGGAAGGGGCGAAGGGGCGAATGCCCCACTAAGGTATTTGAAATTTAATGCAAAAATGAGCAATTTTTAGCCTTTAAAACACGTTTTTTTCGAAAAATTTTCGCTCGAGCAGTAATTTTACCTTCATTTTTATAAAATAATCCTCTAATATCGGCGATCTTTAAAATTACCTCAATTTTCGACTTCTTCTCCCGTGAAAATCTTACTTTGCCCCCCCCCCCCTTGGGTAAATCCTGGCTACGCCACTGTTGTCGGTTTTTATGACCAGTGTCGAAGGAAACTGAAACCCGAATGGACGACAAAGTTTTGACAAAGTTTTCTCGCAAATGTATCGCGAGTGTATGCAGCAGCTCGGGTTTCGGGTCTCGGGTAACTTAGCCATAAAAATCCCATTCCCAATCCAAGAGTCCCAAATTAGTTAACCAAGGTGTCGATATAAATTTCATAAAATGTTTCTGTGATATTAATTCTCTTCGTCCCTTCTTTCTTTTTCGTTCAGCGTAATGATGATTTTTTTAAATAGTGGTATCTTTGCCTAGGGGGCTCAAGATACCTTTAGAGGGGCCTCAGCTCCCGCTTGCTCCCCCCATGGACATGGGGCTGTACCGAAAGCTCCAGGGGCTCCGAGTAGGCATAAAATTAGATAGGAATTCTTATCTGGTAGAGAAGCGGAAGTGAACATCAGAGCGCAGGGACGTACCGAAGAGTTTTTCCTGGGGGGAGGGGGGCAAAAATTGTGAAAGTCTCAACTGACTCAACTCAAAATTCCCAAGTATCAAAGCAAAAAAAAAAACTTTTGACTTGTTGATTTTTCCCAACTTCTCAACTCAATTCCCAAATGTCAAAGCAAGCAAAAAAAAAACAAACAAAAACAACAACTTTTGATTGACTTATTGGATATCTCCAACTGATGCTGACTCAACCGAAAATCCCTAAATATCAAAGCAAAAAAACCTTTTGACTTGTTGGATTTTCCCAGCTTTTCAACTCAATTTTCAAGCGTCAAAGCAAGCCAAAAAAAAATTTAAAAATACCTCCCTTTTCTCCAAAAAGTTGGTAAAAAGGACTTTTGACTTGTCGGATTTTTCCAACTCCGCCTAACTGAAATGGTAAATTTTCCCAACTGCTGAGTAAAAAATTCCTACGGGAGGAGGAGTTGCCTCCTACCCCATTATCGGTACGTCCCTGTCAGAGCGTCGCGAACTCGTCATTATTAATATTCGTATTATTGAATTTGATAGATTTATGTTCCAAATTATATCATTATGTATCATTACGATTAAGTAATTAATTTAACAACCGGTTGGCGTTTCATTCAGGAAATTATACGGAAAAGTCGGAGCAGTGGGAAACGCAATTCCAGGACCAAAGGAGAGTTTTTTTCTCACTTTTTGCATAAGAACTATAACAATGATGTTTTAAGGAATGACCATAACTATTTTTTTTTTTTGGGGGGGGGGGGAGGGAAGCCGATTTTTTCGTGATTAGTTTTCTAACAGAGTCCTCTTGGTATTTTTTTGGCGAACAGTTTATCACTACATGAATATATTATGTGATCCGATCTAAGAAAACCCGGCTTATGGTGAAAACTCTTAAGCCAAGGTATCTCAAATCGGGCAGCGTATAATATGAAACCTAATCTAAGACAATGGGTTTTCTCAAATCGGGTCACATACGTATAATCATATCCTACTTATTTAAACAATCAAAATTTTTTAGATTAATTTTTTAATTGCAGTTATATAATGATTTTGGAGTATAAATACGATTTTTTTGTAAGTAAACAAATCAATGTTCTTATTGTACAGTATATCACGCGGACATATAGGTCCGATTAGGATATATTGGGGGGGTGAGTATCGAGACGTCGGAAGTGGTTTTTTTTTTTCATTATTTTTTCGTTGAGATGTTCTGTTAATTCTAATTATCGGAATTTTTTTATTCGTTTCCATTTTTTTTTAAATTGTTAAGTGACATGCCCATAAAATTTGTTGTACTTTTCCAGTTTTTGAAAATTTGAGAGGACATCGCCCCTCAAAAAAGCTAAGCGCCATCACATGTATGTACAGCTTGTACACTTCCTGTGCTGAGTTTTAGTACAGTGATAACCGAATTTACTGATACGATAATCGGTAGCCATGTTAGTGTACGCTCCGCATACTCGTATTCATGCGTCAAACTGTGTTAATCAGACGTGGATATACACGTGGGAAGCAATGACGAGCCTGCTAAAGTCTTTTGAAGAATTTCAAGAAATCCTAAACATGTGTGTATGAGTCTCGAAAGTCGTTAATGAGTCTTCAAATGTCGTAGCGAGTTCTAAACAAGTCTAGAACTGTTCTGAAAAAATGCTTCGAAGATCTTAACCGAGTCTTAAAAAGTTTTCAAGCATAGGTGGCGAAACGGGGGAGGAAAGCTGTGCCTCCTTGAGATTATTCTTCTTTTTTCTCTTTTCGTTTGTATTGTAGGGGAGAGTTGCCCAAGTCGGACCACTTTTTCTTTGGAGGCTTCTAACTCAGCCGTCGTTGCACGGAATTTGAAGTGTGCTATATCACTGGAAAGGGCATACATCTGGCTACCTTCGATAAACATTTGAAAACGCCATGATTATTAGGACGCTGTGGAGACAAGTTTTAAGAAAAAGTTCCAGAGGTGGTCCAATTTGAGAGCCGTGCCTTAAGTTGGACCAGGCATAAAAAAAGGATGAAAAAGTGTGTAAATGCTGAAAAATTGTATTTAAAAATATGTAGAGTCAATGAAATTAGGCTATAAGTCAAAAATAAACATTAATGGTAATGGTTTGAAAAATATGAGCAGATACAGTGCCCTAATATATGTTATAATCGCAGATGTCAAGCAGCGGGAAAGCAATCTGCCGGTTCTGACGTGAGGTCGTTCCTAAATTAACACCAGAGACATGCTTTACAACAGAGGAGACAGGAATCCATTCCAAATCGGGTTTATCAAGAAAGTGGAAAATCCCGTATTTTTTGTGTCGTAAAAATTCAAAATAAGCCGAGCCCTTCTCGTTGTTCATTTCTCGTAAACAACCAATATAATGCTTAGTAGGCATTTTGCCTTCCTGTAAAGAGAATTCCGTTATGTAGTAACCCCCTACAAAAAGTTCGAATTTCTCTTGCTCAATGTCTGAAAACGTTTCCTCATCAGGTGAGTCCGATGCTAGATTAAGAGGAGCAATCTCTTCATCCGAGCTGGATGAATCGTCACTTGAAGGTAGCTTGCGCGGTCGACCTCTTTTTCTCTTAGGCTGAACAGCGGACTTGACAGATTCACTAGTACTTGGGCGAGCATCATCACCAATGTCCAAACATAAACGTTTGCTTGCCAAAGTGGATCTAGAAAAAAAAAATTGAAATTCATCTACTCGACAAATGCTACAGGTAAAAAAAATGATACCTACTTCTTGGGAGCTGATTCTCCGACTCCAGATGCTTTCATAGTTTTTCTGACAGAGGTTGTTTCTGAGATGCGGCCGGACCATTTTTTTTTCGAGCTTCTCTTTCTCTGTAAACTAGAAGATAGGCCTAAATAAGAAATTTGAACCTAAATAGTTTTGAGCACAGAAAATGGATACTCACGCTTTTGTACGCTCAGTTTCTTCCAATTTGTTTTTATAGGGACTCGACGTCAATTCCTCGGCTTCTTGAAGTGGACGTCCTCGCTTTTTCTTACCACTGGAAGTAGTTGGCACTGTGGGTACGGGCGAGATTTGTTGGATTATGTCTTTCACCGATGATGATGTCGGTTGTGGATCTGGCTCCACATCTGCTGCGGCTACATTTACTGCATCCTCATTCACTTTTTCGACATTCACGATTTCAAAATCATCCTCATCATTTTCGGCCTCAGGATCAACATTCATCGCATCCGCAGCAGCATATGCATGTTCTGAGAAACGTAGCATATCAATTGGCCAAATACCAGAACCGCGAAATGCACTCTCAGCATTGCCGAGAGTCGCCGCTTTATAATAGGCCTCTTTGAATAGAGTCGGAATTTGGTAAATGGATATGGTTTTACCAGGATTTTCAATTAACCATCCTTTCTCAGCACTGGCGAGGTATCCTTGAAAAGGACCAAAAAAGGCAACATCCAACGGTTGAAATTGATGGGTGGTGTGACTTGGTAACTGGAGCATAACAATACCATTCTCACGACAAAATTTTATTGCTTGCAGATTTTTTGAGTGGGTTGTATGACCGTCAAGAAGAAGAAGAACTGGGCGCTCTGTACTGCAATTAATATGATTCTGAAAATGATGCAACCATTCCAGAAAAATTTCTTTGTTGATATAGCCAGTATCTGAAATGCGAACAATACTCCCTCGAGGCTTTCCAATTTCCAGTGCTGAAGGTACCTCTTTCTGGCTCTTATTGCTCATTTTGAAAATGAGCATCGGGGTACATAATTACCAGTCACGTTGACACAACAAACTGCTGTTGAATTTGTTCCTCTCTCCGCACTTTTCACACCACCGACCTGTCGTTTTCCTTTCTGTTCTACAATTTTCCGCACTGTTTTTTGAACAGTCGAAATCCCGGTCTCATCGACATTAAATACCTGCTCAAGTCCTAAATGAAATCTATTGACAAGCTCGGTCAACTTCTCAAAGAATCCCTCGACTCGTTTTCTCGAAAATCCTTTTATTCTGGCCATTGACGTCAGCTCTGGAGTTCGGAGACTCAGTTCAGGGAACCGTCGCAAGAAGTTATAGTACCACTTCTTCCCTGCACATTCATTAAACGGATGCTGTCCTGGCTGTATGTGTTCGGCAATATCGAAGGCTAATTCTCTGATTTCAGTCGGTGTTAGTCCGAACATTCGTTCTTCCATCAACAATATATGATTCTTCAGCTCTTCTTCAACTTCTGCAAGTAATGTCGGCGGCCGACCAAAACTTTTCTTATCATTACTGCGAGCATTTTGCTTGTGATAATGCCGTAACAGAGTCGCCTTAGGAACGCCATACGATCTTGCTACTTTATTCACACCTTCCTGTCGATCCAATGCCGCTAAGGCCTGTTCCAAGTCCGCGTCATCCCACTGGCCGTATTTCGTGCGATCTGGTGCCTGAATCAAAACAATAGAGATGAAATATCATTACTAATATCACTGTAAAAAGGTTTACAAAGATATAAAAGTTTATTTTCCTTAAGTCACTGCTTCTACGGCTGTTGAAATATCAAAACTGAAAAATGTTATCCTAAGTTGGACCGGTTCAACTTGCGATACTTCCTTGTTTTCATTTCTTATTGTTCAAAATGCAGAATTACCGAGCTACACATTTTTTATTGCATTAGTCAGTGGCCTTGTATGTGACAGAATGCAAATAATGTAAAAATAATGCGATTTTGAGGTGGTCCAACTTAAGAAACAAAATTCGGTCCAATTAACGCAACCACGACTTTTTCGCACAAACATGGCCGTGCAAAGAGATGTATGCAGTTAATGTTTTATCTCTTTGTACAAAAAGATGGCTGAAACAATGACTAAATCAACAATGTACTGAGATATACTTAGGTTCCAATATTGATTCTCAGAGGTCCAATATCTTGTGTTTCAACCGTTATCTACACTCTCAGAACAACGACAAAAATGTGTAAACTAATAAAATATTAAAACATGCAACGCAGGCTACTGAATTATTAGGCTTAACCTTTACCATGCCTACCTGGTTTTAAGGTGGATTTGGGGATGATGCCCCCCCCCTTGACTGTCAATAATAAAATTTCTTCATTGAAATTCCTCGAAAAATTGAAATTTTACTCGCTTCTCTCACAAATGAGCGTTTTCTATCACTTTTAAGGGTTAACACCAAGAAATTCACTCCTATAGAAGAATTCTGATGCCTGGCCTGATCCTTTCAGACCGAGAAAGATTCAGGGTGTGTTTTTAAAACACCGGCGTGAATGTGCTAGAAGTTCTTTTCATACACAAAAATACTATTTTTCTAATAGTTCTACAGTGAATGGGGCAAAGTTTAAAACAGCAGGCTCGTAACTCCGTCTTAAAGACGAGAACTTTTATTTGTGCTTCTTGACTCAAATGTTTAATTTTTGTACCTCTCTAGAAAAGCCGTCCGACGCCACTGACTATTATGTAAGTTAGTTATTATGTTCCTTTTCCTTCAAATGGAGAGGAAGTTCGGGCCCGGAACAAAAACTTCCTTTTTTCCACAGACACCGCGCCCCATGCCGACAACCCGGAACTACCATCTCTAGCATATCATCAGGTTAGCGGGACAAAAACTTAGTGCCCCTGTTTTCTTTTTTTCTTCATTGTTTTCCGATAGTTCGCCTTCAAACTTTGCAAAAGGCCTTTGGGCTCCTCAAAAAATCTTTCAGAGCACTTGGGGCCTCCTAGAAAACCTTGGGACCCTTTGTTCCCCCTCTCGTCGGGCCTTTTTTCCTTTCATTTTTATTCCTCTTACTTTAATTCTGTCTCTCGTTTTTTCTCTCTCCGATTTTGGAAAAATTTTCTAAATTTTCAAGGTGTCTTTAGCAATTGGTACAAAACCTGCTACCGTGGCCTCTGTGTCCGACAGAGACTTTTTGGAAGGGTAGATCAATGAAATCTTGTTCTAATAGATACTCAGAAGCGCACACACGGATTGAGGAGGTTCGTATGGGGAGGGGGGAGACTGACGAGTATATGATGCTGAAAATGCTTTTGCTTTTATTACTTTTAATTTTTTTTGGGAGGGCTTTCCGAGGATGTGAGAAGCTAAGCCTCCAAGCTCCCTTGGTCCCTTCTTATCTGCGCCTATGTAGATGCTCCTATCATGAGGAAAAGCTTTGAAGTAAAACTAAAACTGCGAAGTTTTCTAGAGTGTCCTATATGAATCCACACAACTTGGTACTTTTCGTCGACTTCCACAGCCATCTGAATTTACTACCTACGTGCCCCGAAATGTGAATATCTTGACCTTTTTATCTGGCATTTGAAAACGAATCTATATAGCCGTATTTTTCTACTCTACTTTGCATCAGTTCATATATAAATATGATTCGTACTCCTGTACCGGAAGTTCTAATTACAACGTATTGTTATCTGCGTTTATAATTTGCTCTGATTGACCTCTGAAATTCTGTGGTACACTAGTGAATATTCACGTAATTAGTTTATACGTACACAACAATTATACGATCGTCGATTTTGAAATATCGCTTGATGAATGGAAGACAGTATGGTTGTAAAATTCTATGTGACCGCTTATTTTGTGTTTTAAAATTTCGCACACAGTGGTTTTGAAATATTGCAACATTTTTTGGCGCGCAATAGATTTCCGATTCAGATCGGGTCAACGACATATCAACGACCGGTGTATCTTGAAAAAAAAAGTGAGGAGGTACACAAGAATATGCCTAAATAGATCATTGTTTAAAGAGTTTATTGAAACTGGTTTCAAAGGGTGGATTTCGTACAGACTTTTTTATTCGGTTATTTCTTCTCTCAGCTACATGCCGGGTTGCGTAACATAGCGCGTGCCAACTTGAATTTACTGGGGAGAATAAATCGGGCGTGGATTTTTTCTTCGTTTATTTAAAATGGGGTAAGACGAGAAGGCTGCCTGTTAAAATGTATCGTAAATTGAAAATTTCTTGTTATCGAACATCTGCTTCAACTCATTGCCTAAGTTTGGCCAGTACGACGTTGTCATGAGCAAAGAAATTGTAAATTCAATCATCAATGTAAGTTTCGTACATAGGAATTTGGGTACAATCCAAATTCGTCGCGTAAAATAGACTACAGGTATCGAATACATTATTTCAGTTAGTTGCTAAAAAGTCCACCACATGTCAGCCACTACCTGGACTGGCCATAGTTAACTGCTCAGTGCATACTGAATGCTATTGTTGGATTTGATATCTGGCTTGATTCGGTCACTGTGGACAGTGGGCAGATTTACTGCTGTGCTAAAGCATGCTGAAGCACGAAGAGAAAAAATTTTGAGGGTGGCAAAATTGAGGGGAAAATGGAAAACGGGACAAAATTCGAAAAGAGTTGTATATTTTTAGTGCGGCAAAAAGAATTAGCGCACAGCGGCAAGTCAGGTAACTCGGGCTTTGATTGTAGATGATACATTTCGTTTCCAAGCCGCGAATACTCATACTCTTACCTACTTAGCAGAATCTTCTTAGAAACAGTTTTGGAAAACATACAAAGGGAAAGTGCCACTTGTCGGTCAAGTACCTAATGTCGGCCGCTATGTTCTTAAGTTCAATAACATCCTGTAGGAGCGCTATGAACATTTCTTTTTTCACAGAAATGTATTTTGTAGACTCAGAGCTATAATTCTATACTTTTGTGACAGTTAAGACATGATTAGATACAACTCCGTGCTGATGTGAGTTTGAAATTGGACGCTGTTAAGCGTAACAGAACCAACAATAAAATATGTTTTTTGAGAACAGGTGATTCGAAGTTCAAGAGCCATGTAGAAACTGTACGACATAGCGTTTACTGATAAACTTTTTTCAACGTGAGTACACATTTTTGAATTGGGGGCCCAATTTTGAAAAATTCTACTTTTTACGCTCTTCTTAACGATACTATAATATTCATTTTGTCAACATTTTTCAACATTTGGAAAAAGGTATTTGAAAAAATCGAAATGGTACACTGAAAGAAAAATTTTGGTTTTCATTTGAACAATTCACAAATGTACAGAGAATGATTCCACTTTTCAGTAACCATTCCATTGTTTAGTAACCTTTCCATCATTTTGGTAATGAATTAAAAGCTGTTTAGTAATGAATACTAAATACAAGGAAATTTACTTATTCCATTGTAAAATTTGAATGGTTACAATCAAATGAGGAAAGACTAATATGATTTTTAAAAACCATCACTATATATGTTAGAGGAATCGTTACAATATGACGGTTTTGAACTGCCAATGTTTCTAATAACAAATCATTACAATAGTGTTTAGGAACCATTACCCAAACCACAAAGCAATCTGTACGATTATTGCATCATCCCATTCTTTTTTAAACGTTTTCTTTCAGTTAATTTGCATCAGTTTGAATGCGTTTTTGTTATACATATAGTGACAGTGAGTTAATGAAGTTTTAATAATATCTTGTTTATCTAAGTTTTGAAGATGGAAGTTGCAACAGGAAATGGTAAGTAAGTATATTACGTATGAAGTAATACCATACATCAGATAGCTAATATTATGCACGAATGCTTGTTGCTAATAATTGCAATTCATGTTTATATTATAGTTGCATACGATATCATTAATGTAAATGGGAGACTGTTCCTTTCTGAGGGGAGGGAATCGGTTAAGGAATATTTACCAACAACATCAGATGGTAATGTATTCTTCTCTTTACCAAAAAAAACAAATTTTAAGTGCACATCATAGAAAACCTTAGTGCATGTTTTAATGTCTCGAGAACGAGACTACGCACTCGAAAAAGTTGACAAAGATGGCTGCATTGCAGAATTTCGGTGAGTCAAATTTTAGTTGATAGTTTGTAACTCTTTACGATCACTCGAATCTAAATTATATTTTAAAAACAGTGTTACTCCCGAACGATTTGTGAAATTTAGCGGATGAAATCGTAGAAGCACTTCCATCTGAACTAAAAGGAACATATTATGTTCCATATCAGGACAAAAAAAGACCCGCGCAGGGTAAATTATACGACCACTATATATACTTGAAGTCGGAGTTGATCAAAGATGGAATTATGATCCCCCCTAAAAAAAAGAAGGCGATTTTGGACTGCAGTAGTGAACAAAGTGCTGTTGAAAATGTTGAAGGTATACATGATTAAATTCAAATCTTTGGATATGAATGTGACTATAACAAAACGAAATCAAAATTGATACCTATAGAAAGTTGATTATAGTAACGTAATACTTGTGTTTACTTCATACTTGTTTTGGTTTACATCTATTTCGTTTTGTAGTATCACACAAAACAACTTTGTCATAACTCAATATACTAATGACTGCAACTTATAGATCCGAATAATGGTTCAGACGACGAAAATTGGCTGAGAGAAAATATTAGCCGGAAGAGCTGGTAATAGAATACTGGAAAAAAAAACGTTTAAATCTAGACGGGAAAAATTAACAGACCGACTAAATATTTCAACTCCGGCCGACTACATTTCTATGTATAAATGCTTACAAATGCAAATTGCTAAAAAATTGGTACTTCAAAACAAACATCTCATTTATTCCATCTATCCTTTGCTTTACCCAGCTTAATATTGCACGATTTTTTACTATGCTTTTCTCTATATACTTACAACAATTGCATGGAAAAAATATAATTTTTTTTCTTCAAAATGTGCAAATTTAAATACTATTAGTGATATCAACTTTTTTTCCAGATATCAATCGACTTTGAATCACTTCACCCAAATAAAACTGAAGAATTTTTGAAGCGGTGGGAAGACCATTTACAATCATCATTAATAGCTTCAATAGGCGGAAAAAAATCTATATTCAACGCAGTGGATGAAGATTCTGTCACTGCATTTCATATGATTGGTTCAAAAAGTTCAGGTATTATTCACAAAATATGAATGAAAATATCACTTCCGATCGCTTTCAGTTATACTATAGATTTCTTCCTTGTTTAGATTTGAAGGATGGAATAATTTTGTATTTCTTGCCTCATTTAATGAAACCTGCGCCAGTGAAAAGAAACCATAAAGGATCTACTATTCGACCTAGCTCAACAGAAATACGTCAATCTTTCGTTCTTCTTGTAGAGGTAAATATTTGCTTCAAATAGACCCTGCGCCAATAGCCAATTCCACAGCGGCGTTAAGCGTTTCAAATTTCATTTAAATTAAATTTTACAAATACTTAAGGCTGATTTTCAAATTTACTCAAATTCAGACTCACCCTTCCACTCAAGACTCATGATACTTGAAACAAATTTTTCAATTCACTCAGACTCATTGACACCCCTCAGTGGGATTGTGAAATTTGAAGTTTTGTAAATACTACTTAAACGTAATTTTCAAATACACTTACTTAGACTCACCCTTCGACTCATTCAGATATACTGAACGCTTTGTTATCATTTGCATAAGTACACAGCTCCGCTCCCCAACATAAATTTTGACCTATTTTTTAAAAAATATAAAAAAATTATTAATTTACTTCAAGTGTCCCCAAAACTCAAAACTGATTAAAAATACAACTGGCGACGGCGGCGTTGCTTGTAAAAAAAAATTCGACGGCGGCGGCGTGAATCGACGCGATGCAAAATATTGGCGGTGGTCAACATTGTTAAAAAAAAAACTTCGGCGGCAGCGCAGGGGTCTACCTTCAGATGTCTTCCCCATCAGTATTTGCACTTGAGATCAATTATTTCTATGTATTAATGTAACAAAATATTTTCAGAATGAAAGTGATGTTAGAATTGCTTTAGAATCGCAGTTGTCTCAACCAAATTTGATATTCGTCGGTATTTGGAAAAAATTATCAGCTTTCTACGTTGGATTTTATAGTCTCTGTACAAAGTCGATACACCATAGAATCACTGAAACTTGCTTTCCAGTTAATTTTTGCACTCGACTTGAAATACCCACCATTATCAAAACGTTTGGCGTCTGCTGCAGGTGGCAGCTTTTAACATCACGTGTCAGATGAGAGGATTCCCCCACAGGTTACTACTTTGATAGGTCAGTTGAAGATTCCATTAATAAACGCTGCTTAAGTATACAAAATTTGTGTGATGTAAATTTTGTTTTAAAAGGATAGCTATTAGATTCGTTCTTTTTTTTATACAATTTATTTTAAGATTTTAAAATTTGACCAAAACCGAATTTTTAAAATTTATATTTCACTTTATGTTTTACTTTAGGTTGGTCATTTGTTGATACAGTTTTTTTTCAGATTTTAAAATTTGACAAAACCACAAATTTTTAAAATTTATATATTCACTTTATATATTTTATTGAGTACCTACTATTTTGTTCCATACAAAATGCGTTGTTTCGCTTGTGACAGCGTATTTGATTCGAACAGAAGTTTGCTTTCTCATATCAGCCAATACCATCCTAACCTGTGTCTTATTCTTGCACTGAAAACGATTGTTTACGTAAATTTCAATTGCTCAACTCATTCCGTAGCATCGCATGTCTAAACATTTATCAGAACTTGATTCCTCTTTGCAGCTGAATACCTCATCCGAATTTGATACCTCCTCTGAAGAAGTCGTGGATAATCTAATCATCCTAACTTTGAAAATATTTCTCACAATCTCCCTCACCCCGAACTGTTATTTCACCTGAACCAGTTTGCTCAACCTCTGAAAATATTTCCTCTCACAATTCTCAATCTGCAGTTAACCAATCTCAGCAAATTGGTATTTCACCTGAACTTGATTTTTTTAGCAAAAAATTTCACAGTTATGCAGACATTCCTCGATCAAGAATAACATCTATTGTTCAAGATTTTCAAAATTTTTCGGCTTTAAAAGTTGTACCCATTGAAAATTTTTTTTAAGTCATTTCAAAAATAATAAAGATAAAAAAAGTTTAAAAACATTTTGACACCCTCAAAAAACCTTTTTTTAACTTGAAAGGAACATCTCAGCTTAAAACTTTGAAAAATGGGAACGTATATACCCCCACAAAAGTCCTTTTTTGGCGGAGGAAAAAAGGAAACCTAAAAAAGGGGGGTAACCCCTTTGACACATGTAAAAAGCACCGCCCAATTTATTTATTGAGGAATGGTTAAAAAAATTTTTTTTAAAAATGTCTTTTGGAAAAAACAATGTCGTATTAAAAGTCTTTAATGGAAGAAATGAATCTATATAAATTTTGTGCAGGGTTTTCTTTGGCGTCAAAAAATTTTACTCGAAAAAAAAAAATAAAAAAATTTTTCCATTTTTTATACTTTGACGATACGAAATAACAACCCCTATTAAAACTTTTAAAACTTTTTGGAAAAATTTTTAAAAGGGGGCCCTTTGGAATCCTATTTTGGGCCCTAGTTTTTAATTAAATAAAAACCTTGGAAAAGGTATAAAAAAATTTTTTTTTCAAAGAAAATGTTTTTTAGACTAAACTAAATTCATATTTTTTTCAAAAAACATGTTAGTACCCTCCTCATTGGTTTGAATTAGCTGTTGGGAAAAGAACCAAAATAAAAATTTTTTTAGAAAAATGTTCAATTCAAGGGGAAAAAGAAACTGTAACATACTTTTATGTAAACTTTTTTTTCAACTGAGTACACATTTTTAATTTGGGGGCCCAAAAAAATTTATTTTTTCCTCTTTTAACGTTTTATAAATTTCATTTTAACTTTTTTTAACATTTGGAAGAGGATTTGAAAAAATCGAAATGGTAATGAAAGAAAAATTTTGTTTTCTTTAAACAACCCCAAAATTTTCAGAGAATATTCCCTTTTTCAATAACCATTCCTTTGTTTGAAATTTTCCATCTTTTTAAAATTAAAACTGTTTTTGTACTTCAAAAAAATTTAAAGAAAATTTTAAAGGGCTTAAAAAGAAAAAATTGAAAAAAAAAAAATTTTGGGAACGAAAAGAGGGAAGAAGAAAAAAATTTAAAAGGGGGGGGAAAAACCCCAACCCAAAGAAGAGAAGAAAATTTTTTTTAAAAAAAAGGGGTAAGGTTTTTTAAATTTTTTTTTAAAAATTTTGGGCGGGTTTAAGAAAAAGGGTTTTTTAAGGGGGAAGTGAAGGAAAGGGAAAGGAAAAAGAAAGTTGAAGAATAAAAGTAGAAAAGAGATGGGAAAATTGAACATTTTTTAAAGGGGAAGAAAAAATTTTTGGGGGGTTTTTTTGAGGGGAGGGAATGGGTTAAGGAATATTTACCAACAACTCAGATGGGAAATGTATTTTCTCTCTTACCAAAAAAAAAAAATTTTAAGGCACTCATGAAAACCTTAGTGCTGTTTAATGTCTCGAGAACGAGACTACGCACTCAAAAAATTTGAAAAGAGGGCTGCATTGCAGAATTTCGGTAAATCAAATTTTAGTTGATAGTTTGTAACTCTTTACGATCACTCGAATCTAAATTAATATTTTAAAAACAGTGTTACTCCCGAACGATTTGTGAAATTAGCGGATGAAATCGTAGAAGCACTTCCATCTGAACTAAAAGGAACATATTATGTTCCATATCAGGACAAAAAAAGACCCGCGCAGGGTAAATTATACGACCACTATATTATACTTGAAGTCGGAGTTGATCAAAGATGGAATTATGATCCCCCTAAAAAAAAGAAGGCGATTTTGGACTGCAGTAGTGAACAAAGTGCTGTTGAAAAATGTTGAAGGTATACATGATTAAATTCAAATCTTTGGATATGAATGTGACTATAACAAAACGAAATCAAAATTGAAACCTATAGAAAGTTGAATATAGTAACGTAACACTTGTATCTTACTTCATACTTGTTTTGGTTTACATCTATTTCGTTTTTGTAGTATCACACAAACAAACTTTGTCATAACTCAATATACTAATGACTGCAACTTATAGATCCGAATAATGGTTCAGACGACGAAAATTGGCTGAGAGAAAATATTGAGCCGGAAGAGCTGGTAATAGAATACTGGAAAAAAACGTTTAAATCTAGACGGGAAAAATTAACAGACCGACTAAATATTTCAACTCCGGCCGACTACATTTCTATGTATAAATGCTTACAAATGCAAATTGCTAAAAAATTGGTACTTCAAAACAAACATCTCATTTATTCCATCTATCCTTTGCTTTACCCAGCTTATATTGCACGATTTTTTACTATGCTTTTCTCTATATACTTACAACAATTGCATGGAAAAAATATAATTTTTTTTCTTCAAAATGTGCAAATTTAAATACTATTAGTGATATCAACTTTTTTTCCAGATATCAATCGACTTTGAATCACTTCACCCAAATAAAACTGAAGAATTTTTGAAGCGGTGGGAAGACCATTTACAATCATCATTAATAGCTTCAATAGGCGGAAAAAAAATCTATATTCAACGCAGTGGATGAAGATTCTGTCACTGCATTTCATATGATTGGTTCAAAAAGTTCAGGTATTATTCACAAAATATGAATGAAAATATCACTTCCGATCGCTTTCAGTTATACTATAGATTTCTTCCCTTGTTTAGATTTGAAGGATGGAATAATTTTGTATTTCTTGCCTCATTTAATGAAACCTGCGCCAGTGAAAAGAAACCATAAAGGATCTACTATTCGACCTAGCTCAACAGAAATACGTCAATCTTTCGTTCTTCTTGTAGAGGTAAATATTTTGCTTCAAATAGACCCCCTGCGCCAATAGCCAATTCCACAGCGGCGTTAAGCGTTTTCAAATTTCATTTAAAATTAAATTTTACAAATACTTAAGGCTGATTTTCAAATTTACTCAAATTCAGACTCACCCTTCCACTCAAGACTCATGATACTTGAAACAAATTTTTCAATTCACTCAGACTCATTGACACCCTCAGTGGGATTGTGAATTTGAAGTTTTGTAAATACCTACTTAAACGTAATTTTCAAATACACTTACTTAGACTCACCCTTCGACTCATTCAGATATACTGAACGCTTTGTTATCATTTGCATAAGTACTCAGCTCCGCTCCCCAACATAAATTTTGACCTATTTTTTAAAAAATATAAAAAATTATTAATTTACTTCAAGTGTCCCCAAAACTCAAAACTGATTAAAAATACAACTGGCGACGGCGGCGTTGCTTGTAAAAAAAATTCGACGGCGGCGGCGTGAATCGACGCGATGCAAAATATTGGCGGTGGTCAACATTGTTAAAAAAAAAACTTCGGCGGCAGCGCAGGGGTCTACCTTCAGATTGTCTTCCCCATCAGTATTTGCACTTGAGATCAATTATTTCTATGTATTAATGTAACAAAATATATTTCAGAATGAAAGTGATGTTAGAATTGCTTTAGAATCGCAGTTGTCTCAACCAAATTTGATATTCGTCGGTACTTTGGAAAAATTATCAGCTTTCTACGTTGGATTTTATAGTACTCTGTACAAAGTCGATACACCACTAGAATCACTGAAACTTGCTTTCCAGTTAATTTTTGCACTCGACTTGAAATACCCACCATTATCAGAAAACGTTTGGGTCTGCTGCAGGTGGCAGCTTTTAACATCACGTCGTCAGATGAGAGGATTCCCACACAGGTTACTACTTTGATAGGTCAGTTGAAGATTCCATTAATAAACGCTGCTTAAGTATACAAAATTTGTGTGATGTAAATTTTGTTTTAAAAGGATAGCTATTAGATTCGTTCTTTTTTTTATACAATTTATTTTAAGATTTTAAAATTTGACAAAACCGAATTTTTAAAATTTATATTTCACTTTATGTTTTACTTTAGGTTGGTCATTTGTTGATACAGTTTTTTTTCAGATTTTAAAATTTGACAAAACCACAAATTTTTAAAATTTATATACTTCACTTTATATATTTTACTTGAGTACCTACCTATTTGTTCCATACAAAATGCGTTGTTTCGCTTGTGACAGCGTATTTGATTCGAACAGAAGTTTGCTTTCTCATATCAGCCAATTGTTTACGTAAACACTGAAAACGATTGTTTACGTAAATTTCAATTGCTCAACTCATTCCGTAAGCATCGCATGTCTAAACATTTATCAGAACTTGATTCCTCTTTGCAGCTGAATACCTCATCCGAATTTGATACCTCCTCTGAAGAAGTCGTGGATAATCCTAATCATCCTAACTTTGAAAATATTTCTCACAATCTCCCTCACCCCGAAACCTGTTATTTCACCTGAACCAGTTTGCTCAACCTCTGAAAATATTTCCTCTCACAATTCTCAATCTGCAGTTAACCAATCTCAGCAAATTGGTATTTCACCTGAACTTGATTTATTAGCAAAATTGCACAGTTATGCAGACATTCCTCGATCAAGAATAACATCTATTGTTCAAGATTTTCAAAATTTTTCGGCTTTAAAAGTTGTACCCATTGAAAATTTTGTTTTAAGTCATTTCAAAAATAATAATGATCAAGAAAAAGTTGAAAAACATTTTGACACCCTCAAAAGGCCTTTTATTGAACTTGAAAGTGAACATCGTCAGCTTAAAGCATTTGAAAAACTGGGAACGTATATACCACCACAACAGGTCCTTTTAGGCGAGAGAGAAGAAAGGAAACATAAAAAAGGGGGGATAACCGCTTTGACACATGTAAAAAGCACCGCCGAATTTATTTCATTGAGGAATGTGTTAAAAAAATTTTTTGAAACAAATGATCTTTTGGAAAAAACAATGTCGTATTACAAGTCTTTAATGGAAGAAATAGAATCTATATCAAATTTTGTGCAGGGTTCTCTTTGGCGTCAAAAAATGTTACTCGAAAAAAAAGATAAAATAATACTTCCACTCTTCTTATACTTCGACGACTACGAAAATAACAACCCATTAGGGTCTCATGCAGGCGTGCAAAAATGTGGTGCAGTATACGTTTCCATCCCATGCATACCTCCTGAAATTTCATCAAAAGTAGTATCGACTTTTCTTTTTGTTTTGTTTAATACACTTGATCGTAAGGTATTTAAAAATGAGCGAGTGTTTAAAAAAGTGAAGGAAGAGCTAACTTTTTGGAGAAAACAGGTCTTGACATCATGGAACAAAAAATTCATTTTAAGTTGGCCCTAATTTTGGGCGATAATGCAGGTTTGCATAGCATCTTGGGCTTCACAGAAAGTTTCAACGGCAATTATCCATGTCGCTTTTGTTTCCTGAATTCGAATCAATTTCAACATAATTTCAAGGAAGACCCCAAATTTTTGCGTACCACAGAAAATTATTCAGAGCATGTGGCTAGTAAATTGTATGGAGTTGTCGAGGACTGTGTGTTTCATGATATGGATTTTCACGTAACTGTAAACATTAACGTTGACGCAATGCACGATGTGTTGGAAGGTGTTTGTCAATATGATTTAGCGAAAATGTTATCGTATTTTATTTCTAAAAAGTTATTCTCATTAAGTCAGTTAAATGATAGAATTAAAGGTTTTCATTATAATACCTCCGATAATAGAATTCCAGAGATTACGGGAATACATCTGAAAAAAAAATTGAAAATGTCCAGTGCTGAGATGTTAACGTTTGTGAAAAATTTAGGAATGATGCTTGGTGATCTCATTCCTGCTGAAGATCTATTCTCAGCGCACTGGGAAATTTATAAAAATTTGAAAAAAATCGTGGACATTATTCGTTGTTCTGTGTTTCATCAAAATTCAACTCAATATTTGGAAATAATTATAGAGGAATATTTGGCTAACTTGAAAGATGTTTTTCCAGAACATAATCTCAAACCAAAGCATCATTACTTCACTCATTATCCGCGGATAATGCGTCTAGTAGGTCCGCTTTGGAAGACATCGTCGATGAGGTATGAAAGCAAACATAGAATTGGAAAAATAACATCACGTGCAGCTGTGTGTCGCATTAATGTATGCCGCACAATTGCTATTAAAAATCAACTTCAGTTAAACTATCATCTAATGAGTAAAAATTTGAAAGTTAATGTTTGGGAAGGGGGGCCTATTCTGATTAAAACTGTAGAAGAAATATTTGATGGAAGAATAAATTCTATACTATCTTCGAATGTGTCTCAAATTTCAACTATGAATTGGATTAAATACTTTGGGAAAAAGGTACTGGTTGATGAAAGTGTTGTCATTTTTTCTACTGATGATGGTCCTAGCTTTTTTGTTATAAAACTTATATTTATCAACGATTGTGGAATATCTTTTGTTCTCAATGAATTATGCAACGTCTGTTTTGATGATCACCATCAAGCATACCGAATTTTTGATGATTATGACGATGTCGATTTTTATACTGTAAAAAGTGTTTTATTGATGAACAATCTTGACTTTTTGTTTTCTTCTAAGCATGGTAAATTTATTGCTATGTCATAAGATTGTTTGTATCAAATTGAAATATAATAATCATAATGTTATTTTGTATCGCCTCAATTTTTATGAGTTTTCGTAATGGAAATCTACCGAATAAGGGAGAAATATCATTACCAAACTGCAGTGAATATTACTAAAAAATATTGTGAACAGTTGAAATAGTATTTAAAGAAAGTTACTTTGTAGAAACGGAATGGTTTAATGAAAGCGATGGAATGGTTTAATGAGAGCAATGGAATGGTTACCACACATCTTTGGAATGGTTACGTTACATGTAAAATAGTAGTTCCTCTTTTGCTAAACAATGGTTAACATGTCAATAATAAATGGTTTATACAGCTCGTAGGAAATGAATATTTTACATTGGAGAAATCTTTAACTGAAGAAATGGTAATCATTACTTTCTTATAGGGTAATGTTTCTAAAACATTAATTCAACCATTTCAATCCTGTTTTGGTAACCATTCTAAAAATCTAGTCATATCACAACTTTACTAAACTTTTTTGTAATGATTCCTATTTTTTTTAAAAACCATTCCAAATTTTTTCTTTCAGTGTAAGTACGTAACACATTTTCTCGTTAATGTTAACAGGTATATGTTATGCTAGAGGTCCAAAGAACCTATTTTCAGGGTGTTTTGAGAATTTCAGTTCGAGCTGGTGATTTGCAGATGGGTAATTCTCCGAAAAATGGACAATTCATGTAAATAGGCTGTAACTCTGCCACTTATTATCAGAATGCTATGCGCAATATATCAAAATTGAGGAAATGAACTCTTCTGATGGAGACAGTGGTAAAAGCTCTCCCTAGTTCAGCAGAACATCATTAGAAAATCGAAAATGCACCTGAAATGTCCATCAGCGTGGGTGTCAACCTGGCCTAGTTACGTTTTTTTTTTGCTTGCTGGAAGGGTTTAATACATCATTTTCAGGAACTACTGTTTCCCATTGTTGAAGAGGTAAGTTGAGGCACCACGGTATAGGTCTTACAATCTTTTTCTAACCAAGTTAAGTAACCTTTAGAATACCTCAAAGTTGTGTCTAGGAAGAGATATGTCCTTCAACGTGGATAATTTTCAAACCTCTCTGTAGGGTTCCACTATAAGCATAAACTTCTCTCAAATGCTCATATAACTTCCTCATAACTTCCTCTAGAAGGCTGTGTAAGAACTTCTGTGAAATAATGATAATTTGTATGCTAAAATACTCATTTATTGCTGAGATCCTGGTTTCTAAAAAAAAAGTGTCCTTCATCGTGGACATCAACAGCCATATTGAATTTATAGCTCCGAATTTGTAAAAACAAAATAATATAACTAATGTTGGCCACATTACATTCAGCAACATGTATCAAATATTTTCCGCATATTTACCCAATGGGAAAAGGGAAAAGGCGATTTTGTCCTTAAACGTGGACATAAAATATTATTCAACGTGGCTATTCACGTATTTCTTGTATCCACGCTGAAGGACGTGAATCTTTCGACACTTAGAAGCAGTCTGTAGAAACAGCCTTTAAATCTTCTTCGTGCAGAGACTACTTACCTAGATGCATTTTTGGTACTTCATAAAACCGTGATCCGTGAGATTGTAACCCACGGTGTCGCTGTGTGATCGTACAGCCTCATCTTATCACACTATGTAAACTTGAAAAATTTGTCTTTCAACGTGGACAACAATTTTTTTTTACAACCCTCCAAAATCAAATTTAAGCCCGGCCGGTACCGGAATATGATTCCTCAATACCCCTAGTATCGATTTCAACGAAAAAAATTTGAAAAGTGAACCTCATTTTTTTTGGTTTTTGTCCACGTTGAATTGTCCATTTTTCGGAGAATCACCCAGGAAGTGGAAGGGTGACAGGCCCGTAGCGCAAGGCCTTCGTCTCGTAGGGCAAGCGAAACTCCTGGTAGTGCAAACATTTTTTCCTCATATGGGGGGTGGGGGGTTGGCGACGTCAATTTTTTCTTTTGTAAAACTATTTATATTTTTATAAGAGGCTAGAATTTAAGAAATGATTAGTCAGTTTTATGAAATATTTATATCAGTTTTGCTCAAGGTATTAAACAGGGTGTCTCTTTTGCAATGACCCCTCTTCCACCTGGTGAGTATGCAACCAACTTCTGTTTGGTTACCACAACTGTCATCTTGCACCTTAGTCCCATCGGCATGCGTCACAGTTCGATGAATACGGCCAAAATGCTACGAAAACCGAATTTAGCGACCTTTGGAATTATAGTTCTATTGGATATCCATGTTGAACTTAGCAAAATACTAGAACTCTCTCCCCTCATTATATGGGTCTCAATTTCAAATATGGGGTAAATAGACGAAAGGAGGGAGGTGAATAAACCTCCTAAGCGATATAACTCTGTGAAGCGGTAAAGTACAGCTGAAGAAGATGATTATTATCTTCATAAGGTCTGTGCATCTGTGTTAGAAAGTAATAATTCTTAACAGGTATATCTTGAACTCCATTTTGAGCAGTTCTAATCCAGATAGAAGAAAATTGCCAATGACCCTTTTCTATGGGAAATTTAATGTACAATCTATTGCAAATAAAAAAAAAATAGATTAAGGGGCAAATTTCACGGACAATTGAAAAAATATGAAAATCTTCTGATATAATTTGTACTAAAACTGGTTTTATGAACATCCTGTTGAACCGCGACCATTTTCATTTCTGTGGGTACCACAACTTTTTTTGTCTGTCTCCAGTCGTGAGAAGAAAAAGAAATTTCAAAGATAGAAAACTTCAAAATTTGACCATAACTCAGCCCTTTCAAAAGTAAATAAATAAAATAAATAAATAAACCTTTATTGATTAGAGGTACATTACAGAACGGGAATGTGTGTCTCCCACGCGCTTCGCCCTCGTTCCGGATGTACCCTCGGCCCATGGAGGGCAAAGGTACCCCTCACCCTCTCCCATTTCTTTCGATCTTGGGCAATCTGGTGAAAAAGTTTATTTTTGATATAACCATCGATCTTGTCCCTTCATCTAGTTTTTTGTTTTCCTCTGCTTCTTGTTTTATGACATAGGAACCAGAAGGTGGCTTGGTAGGACAATCTATCTTGAGGTAGTCTCGCAACGTGCCCCGCCCATCCCCGTTTTAGGTTTCTAATTAGTTGTACACAATTTTTCACGTTGGGAAGTTTTTTTCGGGTTATACTTTCAGATTGATTTTATCATTTTTTATTTTTATGCCCATCAGAATGGAGCGCATCATTGAATTTTGAGCTGTTTCAATCTTTTTGAGTAGTCTGACAGTAGTGGACCAGGTTGGGGAGCCGTATGTGAGAACTGGTGCAACACACATGTTAAAGATTTCACCTTTATGATAATTTTTGAAATTACCTTTCAAAATTTTTTCCATGCCAGAGTAATTCTGCGGTCTCTTTCTTTTTTGGTTCTTTTTTCTAATAAGATTAGGTGTGATAAAATACTTTGTTTCTGGGACTACCTCAAGCTCGTTATTACCGACCAAGTTTTTTTTTTTTTTTTGGGGGGGGGGGAGGCGTTGTTATAATTGTGGATTTTTTAATGTTAATTGTTAGCCCTGCTAACTTTCCGCTTCAGTTCTTGAATCATTTCTCCCAGCTCAACCAGTGATTCTGATATAAGAACTATATCGTCTGCAAACCTCAGGTTCGAAACTCTGATTCCGTTGATATTTAAGCATTTGTTTTTCCATCCTAGCTGTCTAAAAACTTCCTCTAAGGCCATGCTAAAAAGACTAGGTGACCGCGGGTCCCCTTGATGAACCCCCTTTCTTATTCCAGAGTATTCTCCCGTTTTGTCTGTAATAACACGACTTTCCGGACCCGAATACATTTCTTCTATTATTTTGGTAATTTGGTAAGGGACTCACTGATTTTTTGGTGCTCGTATCATGTACTTGATTCAAAGAATCAAACGCCTTATTGTAGTCGATGAATGCCAAGTTTATATTCAGATTATATTCCAGGGATTTTTCTGAAATTTATTAGTTTATAGTGTGAAGATGATCTAGTATAGAGTAGTTCTTCCTAAATCTTGCCTGGTTTGTGGGTTGTTGAAGTTCCAAGAGTATAGGTCCTTGTAGAAGTCAGATGCTATTTTGTTTATTTCGTACCGATCATAGGCTTTATTTCCTTTATCCGAAATAATATGAAATTATAAGCAATACATTCAATTTTCAATGCCTGGATTATAATACGGTATACTTTTCTCTATACATCTCGGCCAAAAGTATTGCCGAATCCTGGATGATAATTTTTTTCGAAAGTCATGTTCCCCATATTAACGGAACTTTACCCTGAACAGTATTATAAGCGTTCTTTTCCGCACTACTATGTAGTACCAGATCTCTTTATTTTCGAAACTTCAAATTTTTACGGTTCTGTGAGTTTCTCGAAAGTGGACCGGTCTATGTTCGGTATTCCTCAGAATGAATTCTTCACCAATTATAACTAGAATTACGATAGTGAGCCCATATGTGGTAGTACTATGCCAACTGACTCGTATGTCATGTTCATCAACCAGGAATTTCACCAATCTACGTTCAATACACCGGTCTCGAATGAGGAGAATTCGAGGTTAAATCCCCATTTTTTGCAGTTAAAGATTATGTTACAAAATCATCTTATATGTTTCGGTCAAAGGTTACCATAGTACTAAAAAAAATAAACAGTTATTCCCACTACCTGAGAGGTGAGGAACCCAGCTTCAAAAAATTGCTTCGAAGTTGGTACTTTCCCTCAAATCCTTTTTCAAAAGGGATTTTACATTTCGAATTTGCATCATTTTTTTTTTTGTGAGATTTCGTCCATTTTGGCATTTTATACTCGTAATACTCCAAATCCGGCCGAGTAATATAGTCGATTTTTCATTAATTGCTTTCAACTCCCTTAGGTGGCACTCTTAGGGCCGCTTTGGTAGCACTTGAAGAGATCGAATTTCAGAAATACTCTCAAAATACAATTTAGCAATTTTGAAAACCAAGAAATGGAATATCGTCTCCAACAGTAAAAATTTTGACTGCAATCTTTAGTTTCCCAAGGGGTTGGATCCAGAAAATAATCTCAAATCCGATCCCATCACGAATTTTATTTCCCCCACCCCCTTCAACTCGTTTTTGAACTCCCTGAACCACTGATCGATATCATGGAGACAAACCATTTTATATTCATTTACTATCAAATAAATTATTGAATGATTTAACCCCATTGTCTCCATTGGTGGCTGTGATGAAAATGTCTCTTGTTAAAACAATGAAAAAACGTTGTATTCTCTCATGTGTAGAAAGGAAGAGATTCTAGCGACATTTATTCGCATTTTCTGATCAAGCTAAAATCTTCAGGAAATTGTATTTCGAACGAAAGGAACCAGAATCGCTCAACGTAGCTCAGAATTTAAAAATCGTAAACTAAAAGGCATCCTAATTAATTTTAAGAAGGCGTTCGACTCAAGTGTCATGAAAAAATATGGGAAGCTATAGAAAATCAGGGAGTAGAAAAAGAGTACATTGTGGTGTTAAAAAACATATATGCTAACTCTACGGTATGCATCAAATTCGAAACCAAAAGGAAAGAGTTCTAAATAAAGTGGAGAATCAAACAGGGGAGCCCACTGTCACCGAACCTCTTTAACAGTGCACTGGAGGAGCTATTCAAGAAACTAGAGTGGGAGGGGAGGGGAATAAAAGTCAACGGAAAATGGCTAGAGTAGCGAGTAGTAAGATGACGCACTTAGAGTATTTTGTCTTCTACTGAGCTCATTTTTCATCCGAATTCAAGTATAATGTTTTTACCACAAACTTACATCTTTTGGATATTGTTTGGTATTTTTTTTGTTGAAAATTTTGGGGTAATCTATGATCACCATATGAAACTGCTAAAAAAGTTCCAAGTTTAGTCATCTTGCCCCCAGTGGGTGAGTAAGATGACTATTGCATCAAGGCGAGATGATTACACATGACAAACAATTTTTAACTTTTAAAAAATACCATTTTATTTGATCATTTTTCATTTTGAAACACAAAATTCACATGTAAATTTTCCAGTAATAAATGTTTACAAAGCTTTTAAGTAAAATCGACGATTTTTCAAGTTTGGTTAAACAAAAAATGATCAAAATCGGCTCATCTTTTTGCTGCGTCTCGAATGGAGTGCTCCTGTGATACTAAAACTTGCTTTTTGAACATCTTTCTGTGCCATGCATTTTCTATCGCTTTTTCGTTGGTAATTTCTAAAAAAAACATAATAAAAGTCACCTTGCCACTATTTTTCAGCCTGAATGTTCACAATTTTTACGCAACTTTCTTACCATCATATTTATGAAATTATTACCGTAAACGATACTTACCGAACTATGTTTATGGACCGTAAAACACAGATAGTGTAAATTTGAAATTTTGAAACACATTCCTCATTTAGTAGTCTCGAAAAATTACATTTTTTTTCTCAGTAAAACAGATAAATCGAGTTTGAGCAAAAAATTCGTGGCCGAATATTACTGAACTTTGTGGTTTGTGTTTTTGTTGAATAAACGACGTGCAGCAAGTCAGTGTTGCCAACATACAACAGGAACGTACAAAAAGACGCGATAGTCTTCTTACGACCCTGCGTCATCTTGCCACCCGCTACTCTAAATCATTCACGATTTGCGGATGATATTACTAATTAGTAAAAGTATGGACGAACTAAGAACAATGGTAAAAGAACTCCTAGAAGAATTTTTTTTAAATAATTATTTATGATTATTTCTTTTTTTTCCCCTTCTCTTCTTAATTTTGTAATAATTTCTTATGGTATTAATCTCCCCTTCCCTGTAACTGGTCACCTGGCTGTTGGAAAGGGGAGTAAAATATACACGTTATTATTATTAAAACGGGTAGAACAAGTAACATACCAAAAACGAAAATTATGTCAAACATAGAAGCAATTAAGATAAGAGAGAAAGAAATAGAATCTGTTCAGGAATATGAGTATTTAGGCCAAATAATGTCTTTCAATAAGAGGGGGGGGGGATGAAGAAATAAAAGCCAGAATAGAGAATATGTGGAAGGCATACTGGGACCAAAAAACCATAATGAAGGGCAAAATGGGACTAGGAATCAAGATTAAAATTCTAGAAAGTTGTATAACCCCCGCACTAACGTACGGGTGCCAGACGTGGTCACTCACAAAAGATAGCGTCAATAAACTCTACACAACCCAGAACAGCATGCTGAGAAGTATCCTCAATATAAAATCAAAATACCGAATAGCATTATCGGAAATAAGAAGGCGAACAAAAACAAAAGACATCAGGTATATAATTAAGAAAAATAAATTCAGGTATGCGGGCTATTTAGCGAGAGGAAAGGAAAGCTGGCATAAAAATATGATAGAGTGGACGCCTTGGGACTTCAAAAGAACCAAAGGTAGACTGGCGACTAGATGGAGGGACGAAATATCAAGAGTAGTGGATACCCCATGGCACCGTATGGTCCAAAATTGTTCGACATGGAGGCGGATAACGGAGGTTATGCCTTAAGTTGGGCAGACTAGTGGCGTCTTACCTACTAGTCAAAGCTGTAATAATAAATAAATAAATAATAAACTAAAAGGCATCCTAATGCACTTGCTAATTGATATGCTAATAGTCATCCATAGGTGAATTCAGTACATTACTCCAGTTACCCACACACGTTATTAATTTTTTGCCACCCAAGTTTTCGGATATTCATATTATACTTATGTACCTGTCATTATGGATGTTGAAAACTCCTTACATGTGTTGATATGCAAATCTTCTAACATTGTACTATATGCTGCCTATGTCACATAATAAAGGTAGTTTTATCGAATGAAAAAACTGAGTATTCAAATTGCTAAGGAGGTACGTTCTTGTTAGTTCGTAACAAACTAGCCTGATACCCAAAACGGTCAAAATTCTGAGCTATTCGTAATACTGATGAATTTATGTTATCTTTTATAAGGTCTACAAAGCATATTCGATACACTTCCCAACTTGACGTATCAGTGCAGGTGATAACTACTAGGGCAGGATTTAGGGGTATACTTATGGGGCACAAGGCCCAAGGGCCCTCATTAACAGGGGTTCTCTTTTCCAATTTTATTCTCAACCCGAGCCCTGGAATCCGCCCTTTCGAGCACTACCTCAGAGACGTCGGGGACGCTATTAGGGCTGTCTTAGCCCTCTTCGCTTCTTGTCGAAAAACCGACCTAGGTCGAAATGTAGCGAGCCGCCAAGTGGACTAGAACCCGGGACTTCCAGATTCCGAGACCAGCGCGCTATCCACTCAGCCAACCAGACCCACCAACCAAAATAAATTAATAAGGAGAATAAAAATTGATAAATTGAAACAAATTGTTTGCCGATCACCAGTCATTACCCATATGTACAAAGAATCCCGAATGTGAAAACAATATTACAGTCCCCTCTCCCCCGGTAAATTGCAAGTCCTAAAAAATTGCCATTAGTTACCATTGGCAACAAATAAAATCATTAAAAATCAAATTCATAATTTAAAGAAAAAATAGGGTATACACATATTATTTTAGCCTTGACGTTTGAATTTTTCTTCTGCGGGCGCAGTGGGGGGGGGGGGAGCTTCACCAAGCTTGGATCCCGGAATTCAAAAATTTTGAATTCAGTTTTGATGACTACTATGGCAATGTATGTACTTTAAATGAATAAAGAAGAAGGAAACAGAAGAAAAACTAATTAGGACACTGTCCTAATCACATGTTAGGAAAAATGAATGAAGATAATTTATTATAACGTTTGGGGCTTTAAAGATTTGCAGTTTCTATAATGGTTTTAATTAATGATACCAAGTAACTGGATAAAATAATGAATAAAAGAATATAAGAGGGAGAAGAACTTGAGAAATATTCTTTTTTTGTGTTCGAGAAAAATAAAGGAAGATGGCTGGGATTATTCATAGTATATCTGAAATGAAATACTTTTTAGAAATTGTTAGATATTCGACTGCGAACACTCGGTTAGAAGTATAGATAGTTATGCTCGTAATTGAACTATCCATAAAAATCACACCTGACGAATGAATGCTATGGAGCATCAGCGAATACCAAGTGTACGTTAATGAACTGAAAATAATACTAATGTTTCCATGTACAATTTATTGTACGCACTTGATACCTACATTCTGCGTAATTTATGCATGATATCCTTGAATTTCTAGTTAAAATGTCTTTGTTTTTTAGTGTCATCAAAAATACTGACTTGTACATGTTTTGTTTTCAGTTGCAATCGTTTTCAATGGGCTTCAGCAATATCTCACATTATCAATATTTGAATTTAAGTGCCAAAATCAGATTCGAAGCAAGAAATAATAAAACTGTTCTATGTTTTCAAGAACATGATTCCAGCATACCTAGGTATACTTATTTATTATTATTATTTTTTTATTAAAAAATTTTTTTTGGTCTTTCAGCAGATGGAATTCTATGTGATGAATAATAATAACGTGCATCATCAGAAAAGCGAAGCAGACCAACTCATTGAAATAAAAATTATTTAACGAAAGAATTTTCAATCAAAAAAACAAAATTTTAAAAAAATTAAGGAAACTACTCTCATTAAATTGTTCTTTCTTCTATTCTTTTTTCTTCTTTCCTTCTTTACAACGTGAATATCTTCTTATGACCTGAGAAATACAATTTTGATGAGAAGAACGGTATTTTAAGACATTACAGTATTGTCTGCAAATTAGTACCTACTTTATTTTACTCATAGGGGCAACCAAGAATTACCTCTGCGAGGGGCTGAACTAAAAAAAAAGGACGGAGTAAATTTTATACGAAAAAGTAAAATACTTGACTTGTAATTTTTAGCTTAAAATTCCACAGAAGTTTTATTCGATACCGAAACGAAATAAACACGTTAAATTACTTCGCTTAGTCACTAAGATTTTTCAAGCGAAGCTCAGGGCTTGGGGGGCGTTTTCAAAGGGCTTTAACAACATCTCACATTGTCAATATTTGGATTTAAGTAACCGCATCAGATTTATAACATGAAAAAATAAAATTGTTCCAGGTTTTCAAGAACATGATTCTAAAATACCTACGTATATATTTTTTTCAGTCTACCTGCCGATGGAATCCTATGGGATAAATGGACGCTGTTAAAAGCGTAAAGGAACATTTGTAAACAAAATGAGTTATTAGTATCGTTGGGCAGAGCGTGAAAAGGAGAATTTTTCAAAATTGGACCCCGATTCAAAAATGTATACTCACGTTGAAACAAGCTTCTCAGTAAACACTATATGTCATCTAGTTTCTATATGGCTTTTGAACTTCGATGAATTACGTGTTCTCAAAAAGCAGATTTTGCTAGTTGGTTCCCTTGCGCTTAACAGCGTCCAAATAATAATAACGTTTATCATCAGAAAAGCGAAGTAGACCAACTCACTGAAATAAAAATTATTTAACGAAAGAATTTTCAATAAAGAAAACAAAATTTAAAAAAAAAATTAGGAAAACTTCTCTTACTAAACTGTTCTTTTTTTTAAAAATAGGTACCTATTCTTTTTTCTTTTTTTCTTCTTTATAACATGAATATCTTTTTATGACATGAGAAAAATAATTTTAATGAGAAGAACGGTACCTATTTTGAGACTTTTAGAGTATCGTCTGCTAATAAGTACTTTATTTTATTTGTATGTTCATTCATAGTGTCGTTAAAAATGCTGATTGGCACATGAAGCCCTCAAAATCTCATTATTTTTTTATTATTTATTTATTTTCAACTTACAAACTATCCCATATATGAAAAATATTTTGTAACAATGCTGTGTTTTTAGTTGCAGTCGTTTTTAGAGGTCTTCAGCAACATCTCACATTATCAATATTTGGTTTTAAGTATCAAAATCATTTTCATAGCATGAAAAAACAAAATTGTTCTACGTTTTCAAGAACATAATTCCTATCTACCTAGCTATACTATTTTTTATTTCTTCAGTCTGCTAGCAGATGGAATCCAGGGAGGAATGATAACGTTCACCATCAGAAAAGCGAAAAGATCAATTGATTGAAGCAAAAATTATTTAACAAAAAATTTTCAATCAAAAAAGTGAAAATAATGAATTAAAAAAAAGAAGGAAAATTTCTAATAAATAATTGTTCTTTCTTTTGCCTATTCTTTTATCTATTTTTCTTTTTTTCTTCTTTACAACATGAATGTCTTTTCATGACCTGAGAAAGACAATTTTCATGAGAGGAACGGTATTTTAAAACTTTAGAGTATTGTCTGCAAATAAGTACTTTATTTTATTTGTATATTCATTCAAGACGAATCTTTCTCAGGGCCGTCGCTGCTACATGACGGGTAGAAGAGAGGTCTCAAATCGTTTTCAGAAACAGCATTTCGAAACATATGTTTACCACACGTTCAAGATGAAAAAAATAAGGACACTTCTGTGTCAATGAAATTCATGAGATTTCACTCGGCAATTTTGCTATTCATGCCACCACTCTCCTTTCCCCCTAAAAGTTCTACAAGAGTCTTAATACGTGTATTGGTTATTTTCGTCTTTATGTTAGTGAAACTACGAAAACTTTTTCAACTTAGAGTTTTATTATCTAAATCCGAAGCTAGCCAGTGCGACAATTCTTTTATGGAGACGAATTTCATGATATTGACCTTTGCAGGTGATTTTTTAAAAAAACTCATTTGAGAGCGGAGCGAGCAAAGTTTTTCAATTTTTCCGAACATTAAAAGAAAATGTACAATACAGCTACACTATGTAAGATGAGACTGGTTCATCTTGATGGCTGGTTCAGGCATGTCAGGCGACGCATCCACCATTATGATTATATTATCGCTTACACAATGTATTTTATTCAGATTACTCGAATGTATTTTGTGGATGTTTGTGTCGTTTCCTGAAAGAGTACGTGTTTTACCTGCGATATTATACATATTGGTAAGAGCGATCGAACATGGTTGAGTTTTGCGGGATTTCGTTTCTTGTCTTGCGAGAGAATCACTTCTATGTAACGATTCAAGTCGGTACCCTTTACACTGTCTTTTTTTCGCGTTTTGTTGTACATATTTTCATATTATTTCATCTTCAATTACAGTTCTTACTGCATCGTTCGGGCGATTTCTTTCGAAGCCAGAGTTCAAGTCTTATAATCGTTACATTCGCGAATTCGAGATAACCACAAAGGCAAGGTTCCGGCTTGTCCTGGAGGTGGTGGACCAGAAAACAAATGCGATAAGAGTGAAGACGATACAAATCTTGGGCTCTTAGGAGCGGTAGCAGACTATGGTTTCGGCATCGACGAAAATACTCGGAATTGAAGCAGTTTGGGAGGATTGGAGTGAGTCGTTCATCGATCCATTCGGCGAAAAGATAGCTGGCAGGAGATAAGTTTTGCTTTTAATTACCTATCGTTATTTTAGGGGTTCGTTTACGGAATATGCCATGAAAAAACTTAATTCCGGATGCCGACCCCGATTTGTCTGATATGTCTACAGTCGTTCATTGTTCTGGGGCTACCCCCTATACGTGATAAGTTGAACCGTAGAAAGGTTACAACTCAGAAAACTTCATTGCGGGAATTAGGTAGTTTGGAAAATATGGTTAAAAAGAATAATAATTTGAAAAGGTAGCTCAACTCCTAATTTGAAGCAGAATAACAGTAATTAATATGTACAACAGGAACAGTTCTGGGAAAAGGGTGGACCCTATACGCAGAAGGATCACAAGGCGTGCCAGATTTGTGAGAAGTTGGGTAAATATGGAAGATTTCATACGGAAATGCTCTGTAAAAACAAAGAATACTAAGATCGCTAATAAAATACAGATGAGTTAGAGAAAATCATGAATGACGAACCGGAATCAAAAAACTAGTTCTCCATCCACTCATTGAGCTTAAAGTAAAAATAGAAAAGAATGACGCGACAGGTTTATATGACTCCAGAGCAAATATAAGTATATGATTAATGAAGAATATTTAAAGAAAATCGGTAAGAATAACCAAATGAAAAGATCGTTTATGATCAAAACAATGAGTGAAGTGGACAAAATGCAAGAAATATTATTCTTAAAAATGAAAATTTTTAATGTGTATTGAAAAATGGGTGCGATTTTTTGTTTGTTCAAGGGAATAATTTAAATATGATATGTTCTTATCGGTCTAGATTCAGTCATCGCTTTTTGGTTATGTCAGGATCATGAATTGAAAATATCTCAGATAGAGGAAAAGAGGAGAAAAGTAAGAATAAAAATCAGGTGGTGAATGAGGAGATTCAAGTTAATTGGAATGAGTTTATTCCAATAGAGGAATTCGATGCGAAGACTGGTCATCTGAATAATGATACTTTTGTACCTTCAAAAATTGTTTGTTAGAAAGGGAAGAGTACAATCTACTCCTGTACGCCTACTCCGATCCGACTCCACTGCGGTTCTTACACTGCTGTCTCACCGTATGTGGTGTGCAGGACAAGGGCGCCCGCAGAATTTTTTGATGAGGTAGCAAGAGAAAATGCTGACGACCATAATTTAACTCTGATTTTTGTATTTGAATTGAGATTAGTGAATAGTTAGTGCTAATTACTCAATTTTTCGAGACGAATTCGAGTCCGTTGTCAAATTTGAGCTACACTCATTTTTTGACCCATTCCGACCACATTTTCGAGCCTATCTCGGGAACGGAGGGTCACCGCCAAATTTGCAAACTTCATGGGTCTGGTACACGAGATCACAAGGATCGTGACTTCGTGGGTCCGGTACACAAGACCACGGGGATCGTGAATTCGTGGATCCAGTACATGAGATCATGAGGGTCGTGACTTCGTGGGTCCGGTACACTAGATCACAAGGCAAGGGTTATGACTTTCTGGGCCCAGTACACGAGATCACGAGGGTAGTGCCTTCGTGGGTCCGGTACATGAGACCATGGGGGTTGTGACTTCATGGGTCTGGTACATGAGATCACGAGGGTCGTGACTTCGTGGGTTCGGTATACGAGATCACGGGGGTCGTGACTTTGTGGGTCCGGTACACGAGATCATGACCCGAATCTGGCGTGACTGCATCATGTATCGATGGTACTGCGCCGAGATCACGGGGGTTGTGACTTCGTGGGTCTGGAACACGAGATCACAAGTGTCGTGATTTTGTGGGTGGTCCGGATACGAATTACTCAATTTTTCGTGACGAATTCGAATCCGTTGTCAAATTTGAGGTAGACCACATTTTCGAATTTATCTCGGGAACGAAGCCTCACCGCCAAATCCGAACACCGAATTCGAACTCAGCGTGAAAAATTGAGTCAAAAACAGTCTTTAGTTCAAAATTTTTGATTTTTCGAATTTTGAAAAGTTCTTCATACTATACATCATAATTAAGTATCTTTTTTGGGACGATTATTGAACGAATTAATTACATGAATCACGAATAATAGGTATCCCTAATGATGCACAAAAACATAAAAATAAACAAAAAACAAATAAATATAAAAAGCTTATGAGGTAGTGGTCGCTACCTCCGCTACCCTCTGCGGGCGCCCATGGTGCAGGAACATGGAACAGTGTGACTTTTTTTTCTCTCGTTTGTTTGTCTTACATAAACAGGCATAAAAGTATACAAAGAACTGAAACGGTTGAAGGTACATTTGAAGTCAAAGGTTGGATCAAATATCTGTTTTCCTGTATTCTAAATCAAAGACCATGTTTTGCCTTTAAACATTATACCTACATAGGTACCAACTTCACTGGTGTTCAGCAACTGAACTCTGCCAAAACTGAACCAACTAGTCAGATACTTTTTGGCAGTGAGTTCCAGAGCCCATGAAGGTTTATTAAAATCATTATTGCCTTCATTTGAGAGGTACGAATTCACTATCAATGACCAAGCACAGCCAAATATAGCCGCCTTTTGTTTCGTCTAGATACTTTTAATGCGAATGGCACGTGTAATAAATATTTATAAATTTCAACATTCCGAAAATATTTTATTTCTGCTGTAGGTATTATACCGTTTTGAGCGTCAAGCTTGATCCTTGATCCACGTAAAATATCGAACCGAAAACATTCAAGAGCGTTCTTTGATACTATAGACAGTTTACAACGTTAAACCAGTTTTAATTAACATAATTAGTTTGTTTCTGGAAGATGAAAGGTGATTCGTTTGTGCATTTTAGGGTTCGTTTATAAAATAATGGCGGTATTTGCTCGTAATTATAAGAGAGAGAGAAAGATGGAAAGAGCGAGAGAAGAGAGAGAACTTTCACACGTTCTTATAATACATTTCCTCGTGTGGAACGTTGCAGCTCAGAAATGATTTAATCCATATACCCCGAGGAACGGAAGTTTTATCGACTTATTCGTGAATTCTGTCGAATGTAATGGGTTAGGTATATTGAAGGCTTTGTTGTTCATACGTAGAGGCAATTCCAAGTTAATATTATGAAATTTGTACTCCTAGAAGTATGCGTACATGAAGAAATGAGTTCAAAAATTCTCATCGGAGCGATTCGCATATTCGAACTCCGCTAGAAGCGCTGTAATCGCTGAACGAAAATATGAATTATGTAACTTATATCGTAGCCCCTGAGACACCGTATCCCTGGCCCCGGAAATTACCCTTCGAGTGAGGAGCAACAAAATCCCAACAAATCCATTGTAAAACGTAAAACTATTTCGTCTTCAGATTCCCATTTATTATTGGTCGGGAAGGTGATACAAACATCTTCCTTTTTTCTAAAACAAAAATTGGCGTATGCCAACACTGTACAGTTCTAGTAGAGTGCATCCAGAAGAGGACCCGATCTGCGAATTTTTCAGAAAAAGTGCTCAAATGTGACATGATAATTTCAGCACTTTTTTGTACAATTTGTGACAATTAATTCCACAAATCAGAGACGAGAACGGGTTTTTGTCAGTCTGCTGCCACCAGTGTCACAACTGGGCAGTTTTTAATACCATTTGTGACAAAAATGTGCTCATTTGTGACAGAAATGTGCTCATTTGTGTCAATTAAAAAAATGTCACGTTTAAGCAGTTTTTTGCTTACTGGGCAGTTTTTAATGCCACTTGTGACAGAAATGTGCTCATTTGTGCCATTTTAATAAGTGTCACATTTACGCAGTTTTTTGCTCGCCTCTGCAGGCGCTGGTTATAGCCCCCGCTGCACCCTCAATTGTGAGCATTGCATAGGTATATTACATATATTACAGAAATATATTTCTGCCATAAGAATAAATAAATACACGATACCGCAAAGCGAGTGTGGTAGGAGCGCGATAACAATGTAAATAATGTAGTCAATATTTACAAAAAGCACGTAGAAAATGTATATTTTACATACATACAACAAAATAATAATTATAGATAGGTACTAAAAATAAAGTACAGGACTAAAAACAACCCCTGACTAAGTTGTTCAACTTAATTGGACGCTATATTCAGCGTCAAGGAACCAACCAACATTTGTAAACAAAATGAGTTATTAGTATGTTTGGAAAGAGCGTAAAAAGTAGAATTTTTCAAAATTGGGCTGCCGATTCAAAAATGTGTACTCACATTGAAAAATGCTTATCAGTAAACGCTATGTCATATAGTTTCTACCAAAATATTGAGTTCTTATTTATATGCACTTTTGGTTTTGGTTGATGTTGGAGCGCTCCTTCTCAGAATACAAACTGCCAGCAATTCCAAAATGCACGGATATTATTCTCTCAGCGCAGTGCAATCACAAAATACAGGTATCATGCAGCTATGTTGATTCCAGCTTATCTATCAGGTGAACAAGCGTAGATACTTATAAAGGATGTTATTCTACAGAAAAATTCCGCCAGCAAAGATCATCCGGAGGAAGATTATTATATACTTATCCTGTGTATTTTTTCCTCTTTCAGCCTGTTCTGTTATTTGGAGAGCTTCATCGTCTATATACGATCGAGTATATTTTGAAATCACTTGTGAACAGCGTGAGGAACATACACGCGCTGTTTACCAGTGATTTTGAAATATATACTCGTATATATACTAAGAAGCTCAAAATAACAGATCAGACTGAAAGAGGAAAAATACACAGGATAATAATTATAATTAGGTAACTTACTCGTTTTCATTGTAGCCATGTATTTCATTCGCACACGTGGTGGTCAAGGAGCACAGCAACACACGAACGAAATATATTTAAATATAAAATCATAAATTATAAGTAGTCGTCAAATTTCAAATTAAAACACAGAAATGAGAGCACAATCCCAGTTAGTACAAGACAATATATGTTCAAAGTTGAATTTAAGTATAACGATTAATTATTTAATTTCTAGGTTCTCTCAAATTGCCACAAATAAGCAGTTTTCTGCTTAAATATGACAACATAAACTGTCACACATAAGCATATTTGTGACACTTTAATGTCACGGAGGCCGTGTGACATATTTCCAGTGATAAAAGGGGCGGATCTAAATATTTACCACACTTTTACCACAAATTTGCGAAATTTACAGACTTGAGCACTTTTTTTTGCCACAGATAGTGTCACAAGCTTAAAAACGCAGATCGGGGAGCAACTAAATCCCAACAAATCCATTCTGAAACATACAACTATTTCGTCTTCCGATTCCCATTTATTATTGGTCGGGAAGGTGATACATCTTCTTTTTTTCTAAAACAAAAATTGGCGTATGCCAACACTGTACGAGTGTAGTACAGTGCATCCAGAAGAGGAGCAACGAAATCAAATCCATTTGAAAACATTGTCTCGATTCCATTTATTATGGTCGGGAAGGTGTACATTTCTTTTTTTCTAACAAATTGGGTATGCAACCTGTACGAGTGTAGTACAGTGCATCCAGAAGAGGAGCAACGAAATCCCAACAAATCCATTGTAAAACGTAAAACTATTTCGTCTTCAGATTCCCATTTATTATTGGTCGGGAAGGTGATACATCTTCTTTTTTCTAAAACAAAAATTGGCGTATGCCAACACTGTACGAGTGTAGTACAGTGCATCCAGAAGAGGAGCAACGAAATCCCAACAAATCCATTGTAAAACGTAAAACTATTTCGTCTTCAGATTCCCATTTATTATTGGTCGGGAAGGTGATATATCTTCCTTTTTTCTAAAACAAAAATTGGCGTATGCCAACACTGTACGATTCTAGTACAGTGCATCCAGAAGAGGAGCAACTAAATCCCAACAAATCCACTGTAAAATGTAAAACTATTTCGTCTTCAGGTTCCCATTTATTATCGGTCGGGAGGGTGATACCTCTTCCTTTTTTCTAAAACAGAGTACACCGATTGTTTTGTGAAAACGGATGTCATAAAAATCCGTATTTGCCGAGAATTGCGTTTTTTCCACTAAACTCTCTTTGTCAGACCTTTTTTGTTTCTTGTTTTTGTTTTTTTGCTTTTAAGACTACTGGGCTGGCATTCCACTAAAAAAGTACGACGAGGTACGCGCGCACACCCATAAGAACGATCGTACAAGTGCGATCGTTCGTCGTGCACTTTTGTTAGTGGAATACCCCAGTCCTGATGAGACTATTGTGAGTAGTTACAGTTAGTACATTTTTTAGTACCCTAGTACATACCCTACTCCATTCTACACGACGAATGATCAATCAAAATTCGTCCCCGTTTTCCTGTAGGTCATCTATGTATGCTGACTGCCGACCGTCCTATTCATTTTTTTTTGTTTTCCCCAAAATGGTAGCACTGGATTAAAATTTTAGAATATTTCAAATTTTCAATTTTTTGTTGCGTTCGTGGCGTTCGTGCTCCTGTACATTATTAATTTTCTATGGTTGATGGGTGCTCTGTGTTCCGTAAAAAATTGACATTTTTAGCATGTGAAGCACACTGATGTACTTACTTCATCAGTTTATACTGGATCATTCTGATCCTAATCATTCCTGTAATGTATATAGGCTCTATATATTGTTCACTACATTCATCGCTACTGAGCATGTATGACGCTCCAGTAAATGCGCTCAATTTTCAGGAGCATAGTTCGCTTCATTTGGCCGTGTTGAAGAATAATGTTTCGATGATCAAAAATTTACTGACTTGCCTTCAAAATAGGATTAATGTGAATATTGAAGGAAAATTTGGAAAACTCCTGTTCATTTAGCAGTAGAAAATGGTCATAGAGAAGTAGTTGAAGAGCTACTCAAAGCTTCAGGAATTTTAGTTAATGAAAAAGATACTTGTGGTTGTACTCTTCTTTTTGCGGCATCAGTAAATGGTCGTGACAAGGTAGTCAATAAACTACTCGAAGCTCCAGGAATTTTAGTTAATGAAAAAGATGCTTATGGTTATACTCCTCTTCATATGGCATCAGTAAATGATGGTTACATGGTAGTCAATGAGCTACTCAAAGCTCCAGGACTTTTAGTTAATGAAAAAGATGCTGATGGTTATACTCCTCTCTATGTGGCATCAGAAAATGGTCATGACAAGATAATCAACCAACTACTGAATGCCCAGGGATTCAAGTAAATGAAAAAGATAGTAATGAGCACACCCCTTGTACAAGTTTTTGGATACAATTAAAATAAAATAATGTCTTATTTGATTAATAAACAGTATCTGTATTATAGTTTATGTTCTGTTATATATTTTTGTTTAGCGCTGAAAGAATAATAACAACTATAAATCAATAATAAATTAGTGTATAATAATAAGTTAGAAAACTTATGATTTTAAATTTTGTATTATTGAATCTTCTTCTTCTAATTATATATAAAAACGTTTGTTTGTCTGTTTGTGTTTGTTCGAGGTTGGCTGGTGAACTACAAGAGTTGAGGGGTTCGTACTTTCTGGATATGTTCATATGAACCCAGAATATAGGTTTTAGGCTGCATAAAATTTCAGTACCCTAATTAGGAGGGAAGCCACAAAATTCTACCTCCCTGGGCCCTCAATGTTTTTTTAACTTGGATTTTTCGGAATTGTTTTACATTGTACTTCTTCACATAATGTCAAAATTTGGTGGCTGTAACTGTCTTTCTTCAGAAATTATTAGGGGGTTGAAAATCTGCAATTTCCTAAATGAGCTCAAAATGCCTTATTATTGTATTTAGGGGAGAGTTGCCAATATTTGGTCTGGTGGGACGTATGGCGATGCACGCATGCCAAAGTGGCCCCTGAGACACCGCATCCCCGGCACCGGAAACTACCCTTTCGGGCATTGCATCAGTACCGAGGGGAGAGTGGCCAATATTGGACCAGCATCAAAGTTGGACCACCATTAGTTTCTCGCGGTTGCCTCTAGGTAGCGCGCCCATTCCAATGGCATGGTATGTCTATGAGTGTAGCGACTTAGTTCGCAGAGAAAAATCGCAGCGATAACGAGTTCGTGTTATTGTTCGGCAGTTCTTTTTAAAAAAACATGGATTTTTCGCCAATTTCCGAACGATGGCTAATCAAAGCAAAGTAATTAAACAAACTAATGTTCTACATCAGTAAACTATAGGTTTAATCGAAGCTTTTATTTTGCCGAATGAGATTTGCTGTAACGTTCGAATGTTGCTGTATATAGGCGACTATGATAGTATGAAAAATGGGAAGTTGCTTAAATTGGATTAAATTTTGTTTCCTATATTGAACCACCTGGAAATCTTATTCTGAAACTGTTTTCCGCATTCACGTACTGTATATGTAATGGTTGAGCAAAAAGTAAAAGTCACTTAGCGAGAAGGATTTACATTTGAGATAAAACTTACATAGAAATGAAGTGTCTCTTAAATTGGACTGGTTAAACTTTGGATTCTTCCGTTTGTGTCGGACTTCGACGTCCAAATTGAGAAACTAGGTGGTCCAACTTAAGAGACCATGGTCCAACTTAGACGCCAGTTTCCTGAATTAAACCACTTACAGATTTTGGTCTTCAAACTTATCTCCCCGCGCACCTAATTCTCGTCTGGCCTCCAAATTTTGATGAAATGTAACCAAATAATGACTTATGATAACATATTCAAATTTGAATTTTAGTCAAATGCAACCAAGAACGGTAAGTTCAAAGTGAAAACGGTCCAATTTAGGCAGCTCTCCTCTACATCTGATTTGACGCGATCATAAGATACTTGCGTATTGTTTCGTACTCATTTATGTACCATATGGCCCATTTTAAACCACTTATCATCTCCAAAAGCCCTATATTTCAGTTTAAAAAAAAATAAGTTCAGCAGTTCTTTTAATTGTCCAATTGAATTTTTGAAAACACGAACACATAGCATATGCTTATAACTTTGGTATAAATCCACCATCAGTGTACCAAAAAAAAAAAAAAAATCGTTCCGCTTAGCGCTCCGTTCAACTGAATGCCGTTCATTGCCGTTCCCGTTCATAAACGTGAAATTTTGTTGAAATACATGGGTAGCAAAAAGGGCCCCCTTACAAATTTTTTAAAATCTTGTTGCCTTTGACCACACCTCTCGATTGACAATTTGGAGAGCACTCACAAAACATATCACAAACCACTACCGTTTTGAGACTTTTGGCCACTCACATTTTTTTGTGAGTTTTCAACATCTCATCATTTTAATAGAGTGTGCGAATTGATCACTCAGCATTAGTGTGATTACTGAGTGATGTTCACAAATGCACTCACAGTTGGCCTCATTATCAATCGGGTTGTGCGATAAGAAATTCTCAAAAATGATACGAAGTTTATCTTTTGAAAAATCTGTAGGTATATATGTATATCGTGGTAAGTTTTTATTCTATAGTTGTCATATTCGTCAAATTTTAATTCGTTTGACGAAACTATTTTTTCTGATCTTTTCTTTCTTCTGTTGATGCGTTTAACAGGCAGTTCATCTTCTACAATGGCGTCGATTCCTTTTTCTTTCGTAATGTACATAATTCATTTGTTTTTTTTAACAGAACTATCGACCGCTGACTTGACTTATCACTACAAGAAAGATATTTCTTTATATATTATATGTGCGTATTTCACTTTTTTTGCTCATTTCATTTCTATTTGAGAATCGGCGCTGCCGCGACACGTGCTTCATTTTATTATTTTTTTCATTGTTGAATTTTCTTTCAACCAACCAACGCCGCAACTCCAAAATCGCGGCGGGTCACTAGGCCTTTGCCCGGCTTGCCATACGTCCCATCCGCCCTTGGCGCGTTGTAACTTCTCGTTCCGCTCTAGGCACCCCTAATACAGTTCTGTCTGTAAGTGAAATGAACATTACGAATTCTCCTGTTACAAGAATCCAAAAACAAGTAAGCTCCATCTCATTGTCAGTAGAAATATTGAAAACAGAAATCTCTAATGCCGGCTACACACTTATCATGAAACGCCATGAAACGACCGTGAAATATGAAAAAGGGAAAGTGTGTAGAGTATGTGTGGTGCGTTTCACAGAGCATCTTTTTCACATTTCATATTTCACGTCGTTTCGCTGAAGGTATAGCGGTTTTTTGATGAAATATCAAAGGTTTTTCATCAGGTGTTGTCTAGACATCAGCACCGAACACACTTTTCATGAAATGCCGCCGGATTTCAACTTAGATTGTCGCGAAATTCGGGCTATCTGGCCCGGTTAGTCCGCAGAGAAAGCTGGTCACCTGTTGGGCAGCGGGACCCGGCGGTCACAGATTGTAGGCCAAGAGAGGGCGCAGCAACACTTTTGACTGGAATTGGTTTCGGGAGGAAGCGGAGTCAGAGCAGATGCGAGGGGGTGTCACCCCGCCCCCCAGTCATTTTTCATTCGGCAATTTTGGCAAAATTTGGGAAATTTATATTTCTTTTAGCCACTGATTCAACAATTTATCCAACAAGTCAAAAGTTTTTTTTGTTTTTTTTTGTATTGTGCTTTGATACTTGGGAATTTTGATTGAGAAAGTAGGAGAAGTTGGGAAAATCCGACAAGTCTAATTTTTTTTTCTTTGATACTTGGGAATTTCGAGTGGAATCAGCTGGGACTTTCACACTTTCCCATCCCCTCAGGAAAAATTCTTCGACACGTCCCTAAGCGGAGCATGGGAGGAATGCAGATGATATCTTAGTTTCCTGAGGGTGCATATTAATTAGGCCGGGTGATTACCTATGGAGGCATTCGGACAGTTTAGTTTGCAAACTGAAAAAATACTTACCATTGGGGAACCCACTTCCAAAGTGACCTAACTGCAACATTATGATTTCATGAGTTTTTGTTTTCAACGTGCTGTCTTACCGCGCTAGGGGCATACTTTGCAAAACAAAAACGACAAATTTTTCTTGAAGGTTGAACTTATTGATACCTACCTTAAAAAATCCGTTACCTACTTTACTGTTTTGCTTGTTTTTCTCAAAACTAAAATTTTGCAGTTAGGTCACTTTGGAAGTGGGCTCCTCAACTGTAAAAAAGTGTTTTTTTTTCCTTTAACTTTTATTCAGTGTCTTATGCTTGTATATAACCGCATACTCGACATTGCCAATCGACTTGCCCGGTAACTGGTTCACAATAAAGCGGGAGGTTAGATACAAAACTGCGTTGTTCCACCCCTGCACTGGGTGTTGGAAATGTGATGAGAATAATGGTCGAAGAATTAAGGGAAACAAAATGCCGCCGATTTACACACAAAAAAAACAAAAAAAAAAACTACATTAGCTAAAAGGGCGAACTGGCTTCTAGGACGACAAGTGTGTCATTTCAAGATGATTGTCATGTGCTCAATTTGATGTGCTAAATCCTGAAGTGAACACTTGTGTATCGTTATTTTTTGGCGTTTATAATTTCTTGTACTATGGAGTAGAGTGAAGACTAATTAACGGATTTGGTACGCGAGGTGAGAGATCGTCCTGTCCTATTGGATCCTCACCATCCTGAGAAGAAGTCCCGTACAAAGAAACTTCTTGGGTTTCACTTGTATCCTTTTTTGTGAGGATGCAGTTATGATTGCCGCAACAATAACAGCATCTTCGTCATAACTCATCCTCAAACGAAAATAATACCACCAAACACGACAACTTAATCTAGCCTCAAAAGGAGCACTACATCGACAGGGGCGAAACTATAGGGGGTATGGGGGTCCAATAATTTGGCAGTCGGCAATTTTTGAAACTGTTCATTTGAATTTTTCATTTTGTATGAATGTTTGCCTGCTTATTATTATTTTCTTTTCAATTAAAAAATATTCTGATGAAAAATCGACAAATTTTAAATTTTTTTAAAATTTTGTCGTTCGTCGAATTTTTAGTTTTCAAAAAATATTTGTCGGCAAATGTTTTTCTCCACCTCCACAAACTGTAAGTCAAATTTCGTTTCTGAAAATGGAGTACCCTGGACTCGTGTCAGAGACTAGTCAAAAGCCGAAGGTTTCAAGCTGAGTATCGAAAGTTTTCTGAAAGGTTAAAACAAAGCTGAAATGTGGAAAACATTTCGAAAATCTGAAAGTCTGTAGCAAACGTTGAATTTCGAATTTCAATGACCATTCTGTTCAGGCTCTGTTTGACCCATAGCCTGAAATTTGAGAAAGTTGAACATTTTATTAAAATCTAAAAGTTGAAAGCAAAAGACTTATTTTCCAATGTCGGTCGCAAGCTGAATCCGATAGCAAATGTTCTATTGTTTAATTCACGGGTTTTAGTCTGGAGAATACCTATAGGAGGAAAATTTAGTCTGGAACAAAAGTCAAAACTCCATGTGTTTTTTCCATACTTATCCGATCGCAGGTAGACTTTGGAGCTCAAGTTTACGGACTAGCTCCACTAAAAACCCTCGAACGCTCGACACAATCCAAAACTCAGCCCTTCGAATAGTATTAGGAGCCCTCCGCAATAGTCCACCCATCAGTCTTTGTGCGGAAATGGCCGAACCTCCCCTACCCTACCGCAGAATGATCCTCTACTCCAAATACCATCTCAAAATATCCCAAAATCCCAACTCACCACTTTCCACAGACGTGGTTAATGATCCACCTCAATCAAAACACGATTTCCCCTAATCCGATCGACCTGAAACTTTGTAGGATTATTTTATTTTATTGGAACCAATTTAGGATACGAATCAGAGGAAACTCAGAAAAAAAAAGATCACCAAGAGTAAATAAGGACCACCTTAAGGATAAAGGAAGTTGTGTGTTTCTCTCAAGTATTCCTAACATCCTTCTAGCTTACCCTCTCAGACTAGGGTATGCTCATGTGTGAGAAACTGAGTGCTTGGGGGATAAGGTTCCAATCCGCATTTGCAGGGATGAAACTATGGGGGTTGAAACACCCCCAATAATTTGGCAGTTGGCAAATTTTGAAACTGTTCATTTGAATTTTACCTGTTCTAAGAACGTTTGTTTGTTTTTTTTTTTCGATTAAAAAATATTTTGATTGAAAAATCGACGAATTTTCAAATTTAAAAAAGATTTTGTCGGCGAATTTTAGTTTTCAATGTTTGTCGGCAAAATTTTTCTTCTCCCCCCCCCCCCTCAACTGAAAGTCAAGTTTCGCCTCTGTACATCGAGCACGACGAAATCTTTTTCACAGTCCCGGGTTTTTTCGTCTCTTTTTCGTGAAACACCTTGAAACGCAACATGAAATTGGAAATGTGATAAGTGTGTAGCCGGCATAAAGGTTGTAAACAGTCCGTAATGTTGGGAGAAACCGTTTCACAGTCAACACAGGAAAATGTATAAAAAATGGTTGTTGTGGAATACTAATTAAGTTTTTATCGGAAGTACCCGCCTGCACAGTCTACCCGCTGCGCATGGTGTACTCGCAGTCGAGCACCCGAGCACAGTCACCAGAGTTAGGTTAAAACCGGCGGCAACAAGTAGCCGTTTTCCTGTTGCGGTGTTGGTAACACTTACCTCCCCTTGGCTAACTAGTCGCGTGTATATCCTGGGATTCCTCGACAGGAAGCTCTCGTCTTCTCCCAACGTGTCCTATTTCATGTTTACGAGTGCGACGTATTTCATACATATTTTTTCTACCGACGTTCTCATGTTCGCGCTTCAGTTATTAGATTTTCGTGTACTCTCGGGTTGTGATTGTGTTATCAGTGGAAATAGTGGTGTCCGAATGGTATGTACTTTTATTATTATTTTTTATTTAAAGGCAGAAAGGGGTTGTTAATAGGTACTGTCTAATCAAAATTTGAATTTGATTAGGTAGATATCATTTCGTGAAGATGCTCTTGATACTTATAATTTTAAGAACTAGGAATTTGCATTCGCAGTGGCGACGCATGGTCATAACATGAGGAGGTTCACTACATATTATGTAATATGGAAGCTCAGCTGTATTTGCTACAACCTGTACTCGTTCGGGTACCCTACTTATCAGTTCGCCATTGAATATCCCTCACCGCTGCTGTCTGATCTGCTTTGAATAAATTCAACTTTTTTTAGAATACATGTAGACGTGATAAAGAAATTGACAATACATAAAATGAAGATTTCATGGAAATTAAATTTCCTCCGACTTTGATATTGTTAATTGCCAAAAAACAAAAATGAAATCGTCCATAAAACAAAATAAGATGACGGCTAATTTAATCGCAATTTAGAGAACTTACATATTCAGTAAGTAGTCCTAATCAATTAGAAGTTAATAAAGTTCAACTAGTATATCAAAGATGAAAGTTTTGGCTGGCTTTTCAACTTCAAACAAACCAAAACTTAGATATGTAGAAAATTGATTGAGCTAGTCATCAACCCGTTTGCGAATCGATTAAGAAATTATAAAAGGATTTCAGTTAATAAAAAGGAGATCAAAATTTGAGCTGGCTCTTGCAATTATTGTAAACGGACGCTCATGTCATGATGTTTAGTATAAAAAATCCATACGCTTTTCTTTCTTATTCGCAAACAGGTTGATGACACTTGTTCATTAGTTTGGTGATTCCTGCACTATTCCTTTCTCGATCAATAGCATAGTAAGCGTAGATAGCCTCTTTTTATCCATTGTACTTTTGAGAAAAGTTTTTATCCTTCTTAAAGTGGGAAAGTCTCTCTCGGCTTCAACAATTGATAAGAGAATGATGATGAGGTTATCAGTCTTACGACCGGTTTGATGCAGCTTTCCACTTCTCCTTATCTTGTACGAGTTCTTTCATTTCCAAATAACACTTACATTAGACATCCTCGATTATCTGTTGAACATACGGGAAACTTTACCTACAGAGGCGTCGTACTCAACATGATTGGGGGGCCCAATCCACTGGAGAAAATTTAGCTTGAATCATTACTGAGGTAGATAAAAAAGGATATTCCTTTATTATTACTGAATGTAAAAATATTGAGAGGGGGGCACGTGCTCCCGACGCTACGCCACTATTTACCTACCTGCCCAATTCTTTTCTTCCACCCTTCCTTCTAGCAGCAGTGACATTATTCCTGGGTGCCTCAAATTATGTCCTATTAGTTTATCTCTTCTTCTCTTCAGACAATTCCAAATATCCATTTTACCTCCTGTCCTGTTAAAAAAGTATTTCCTCATTTCTTATCTTATCCGTCCATTTGATACTAGGTATCCGCCTACAGCACCGCATCTCAAAAGCTTCGATCCGTCTCTTCTCTGGTTTTTCTATGGTCCAAGTTTCACATCCATACAAAGCTACACTCCAAACGTAAGTTTCCAAAAATAATTTTTTGATTTCCAGATTTATTTTTGATTTGAAAAGATTACTTTTTCGATAAAATGCTGGATAAGGGAATAGTTACAATCAAATTCAGAAGTTTTGTAACTTCACCGGAGGGGTCGTGCAAGTTATTTTCTATGAAGAATTGAACGAGGTCGATCCTTGCACCTGGATCATCTTCAGGGATCAAAACTGTGCCAGTATAGCCATTTGTGCTGAAAAAGGCATGTAAGCTACAAGTATATTTTTCATGAATTGAGATAATAACAGATCATAACACAGTAATGTGAAAGTAAAGATATGCTCATACCTACAAGTACTTAAATCCAGTTTTATAGTCAGTTAATTAATTAATTTTGGAGCTTATCGTAATAAAGTCAACAGGTCTTAATATTTCGACGTTCGTGTAAAAATAGGATTGCCAGATTCGGAGTACAAAAATACTTACAACAGCCTTAAACAATGTAAAATGGGAGGAGGTGGCCGTACATATTCTTTACGCTTTTTTTCATATGCACTTGTTCTTCGATAAAAATTGCTTGTATTCGAGTTAAGTATTCTTTTCGATAAAAAGTGCTCGTTTTCCAGCTGTTGAGTCTTTTTTTTCTTTGTTTCTGATAAAAAATGTTTTGTTCGTGGAGTGTTTTTTAAGAGCTCAGAAAATTTCGTATCCCCGCCCCAAGTCAGGAAGCTGCCATTTCATCCAGGTTTAATAATAGGTATAGTCTTTATGCTTCAAGAAAGAGTAAACAGAGAACACTATTGTTGAAATTAAGTAGTAAGATCACTTCTTAACTTGGACAGTTTGATAAGCAGTAGGTCTCAAATTCTCGTAGATAGTATTGCCGCTCTCAAAGATGTGAAAATTTAATGAACCAATATTACCCATTAGTTTCTACTAGTAATTTTCAAACTAATTGGATATTTTAATTGTTTAAACTCAATGCAGGAAGTATAGAAATTTAGTATTCAAATGTTCAATTTTCATAGTCAACAGAGACTTCATATCAATGTTTTCTTGGTGTTGTTTATTTACATCTCGCTAGTGGCCAATATAATATATCCACCTATTATTTACCGACCACCAATTCATTATGCATCCAAGTTATCTAGCAATCATTTATCGAATTACTGCCGGTGGATAAAGAGGCCCGATGAAGAAAGCTTTGGCTTGCCCCTTGATTTTGAATTAGTCACGTACCTTCATGTTTATTGAAAACATATTTTATTTACGAAAAATGAAAATAAAAATGCTGAAAATTAGAACGAGTCAACGAGAATGAAAGAACAACGAACAGAATAAAATCACCGATCAATAGAAAATAAATAAAATGATAATTTATGTGATTTGATTCTTACTATCGATTTCGATTTCCTCATTGGCATTGCTAATCAGGTTATCATAATCTAGGGGCGGAAATAGAGCGAAAACTTGGGGGAGGGCTGAAGCCCCAGTGCTTAAAATAACGTTATCAAAAATTCAAAAATCTAGCCCTCCTCCAACAAAATAAAAAAATAACTAAAAACTATATTTTTTCTCTGTAATACTTCCTTTGTAAGAAATAGAAAAAAATTTAAAAAAAAGTCTTACTATATTAAGATTAATTGAAAAAATAAAATTTAAGGGGGCTGATTTTGAAACCGAGGGGGGATTAGCCCTCCCTGGCCCCCTCCTATTTCAGCCCCTGAATAATCATCACACAGCTGCGTTTGCAAGCAGAGGTGATAAACTTAGCTATTAGCCTTAGCTTTAAGGCATTAGCCGAGCAATTTTGATCACGATCAGCTAGCTGTTAGCTATTGAAGAATGATGTAAACATTAGCGAATCCGTTAGTTTCTACTGAATCGCTAATGAAAAGCTAATCCGCAGGGACGTACCGATAGGGGACCCCCCCCCGTGCCTGTAGGAATTTTTCACTCAACAGTTTTTTTTTTTTTTTTACTTTGATACTTGGTAATTGAGTTGAGAAGTTGAGAAAATCTAACCAGTTAAAAGAAAGATTTTTCTTCTTTTGCACTGATATTTGGGAATTTTGAGTTGAGTCAGTTAAAAAAATTCAACAGATCAAAAGTTTTTGTTTTTTTTTTTGCTTTCATATTTGGGAATTCTTAGTTGAGTCATTTGGGATTTGACTTTCACAATTTTTGCCTCCTCCCCCCAGAAAGAACTATTCGGTACATCCCTGCTAATCCGACTCGGTCGCAGTTGGCGTTTCGTCCTTCCTGCATTCTGAACATCTAAACATCTGAACCTGATTCATTTTTGCTCGTTTGATTTCGCGCTTAGACAATGGAGAATGGACTGGTAATAGTGATAAGAATTACAAAGGTTTAAATGGAGCATCGTTGAATGTAAACAAAAGCAATTTGCCCTGTTCGTAGTTATATCTATATAGTACCTGCATAGTTATAGGGTACGTTTGATTTCTTCAAGGCAAATTGCCTTTGTTTACATTCAACTTTTCTCGACTATTACACTTCGCGGCAAAGGAATTAACCTTTAGTTTTAAGCTTTTAGTCATTAGATGTTTGAATTAGTCGTTAGCTAGCCATCCACTGGCTTCAACTGTTCGCTTTATCCCTTAGCTTTATCAGTCAAGGTCATTAGTTTTTGGCTTGAGCTTTAGTATTTCTGAATGGCTTATCACCTGTGTTGCAGATTGTGCTGTCCTGGAGCGCTAATGTCGAATTTTGCGATAGCGTTCCGAAATAGAAATCTTTGTCACAAGTTCACAGTTGTTCTTATTCACTTTAGATAACATTTGTAACCGAAATTAGGAAAGATGATCAAAATTCGTACAGTTCTCTACAGTCGCTAAAAATGTGTACAGATTCTGTACGGCTCGCTTAAAATTGTCAAATTTCTGTACGCGTACCGAAAAACCTGTACATCTGGCAACCCTGATAGGGTTCTCGAACAATAGCGGAAAAGTAACCAGCAGTATTTCGAGAAAAAGTTACGAGTAGTGTTTTTTTGTACATCTCCCTTCACCCAATCAAAAAAAGACTTTGCTGGAATGAACAAAATTTAGCTCTGAACGACATCGACCTGTCGTGCGGAAATTCGGAGATTCGAAGGTGGTGTCTTCTAAAATTAAGCTAATCGATCGTCCAGTTCGAAGCGGATCTCAACTCGGACGGATTGTTCCATGACGAAAATTGGATTTGTAAGCTACAAGCAGGCCCGCAGTCGGAGGGGTGCTAGGGGGTGCTGAGCACCCTCTAGTGCTTGCCAGAGCCCCCTGGCAAAATTTCGTGAATAAAAATAAGGAATTTCTATATTTTTCTCGCCAATTTTGTTCAAAACTTGTCTTTCTACTACATTTGAATATAAACTTTGCAACACTGATTTTGCTTAGAAACATAGACGAATCGTGTGTTTGTCGTTCTTTAGGGTCACAAGAAAAGGAGCCGAGTGTCCATCCAGCAGTTTCAGACACACAGGCCTTTTTCTTGCGTCACATTACAATTCACAAACACAGGGGTAAGCTCGCGATCCAGTTCACATTGAATATCGATGGCTAAACGCCTGAATGGCTGTTTGAGAACTAATAACTTGATAAGTCCAGAGAAATATAATTTTTTGCTTCCAAAATTTCGAAAATTTGATCGCTGTAAAAGTGTTAATCTTTTTTCGCGCGATACATTCAATTTTTTTTCAATGGGTTGTCGGGAAGTTGAATCACCAGCTTTGATTATGAATTTTGAGACCAAATTCAATGTCTTATTATAATACTGTAAATTTGCTATTCCCTCCCCCCCAGAATATTTGGTTTATATCAGTGGTGTAGCCAGGATTTTCCCCCGGGGGGGGGGGGCGAAGTAAGATTCTCAAGGGAGAGAAAGTTGAAAATTGAGGTATTTACTAAAAATCGCCGATATTAGAGGACCATTATATGAAAATGAAGATAAAATTACTACTTGAGCGAAAATTTTTCGAAAAAACGTGTTTTAAAGGCGAAAAATTACTCATTTTTGCATATTTTACATTCAATTTCAGGTGCCTTGGGGGCATTCACCCCCTTTGTCCTCGCCCCTTAGCTACACCACTGCCTCGTAAAAATCTTCACATCATATACTATGTGTATCCTTCAGGCCCCCCCCCCCCCCCGGTGAACAGTCAACACCCCTACCGCAAATGGCTGGCTACCGGCCTGGCTACAAGTATATTTTTCATAAATTGCAATAATAACAAATAACATTTATGTGAAAATGAAAATATGTGAATACTTACAAGTAAATCCAATTTTATGGTCAGTTAATTAATGAATCTTGGAGTTTATCATAATAAAGTTAACTGATCATACTATTTCGACGTTCGCGTAAAAACAGAATTCTCGAAAAATAGCGAAAAAGTAACCAGAAGTGTTTTTTTTTGCACCGCTTAAGGACTAACCACGACAATGGACTGAAACCCTTGGTAACCAAAACTTTACGCCATCCCTTCTAGAAATAAGAAGTCACTAACAGCAAATTGACTTCTTAACATACATGTACTTCCAATTCTTCTGTTATAAATAATACCACCTTATTGGGAAAAAACAACTTGAAACAAAATTTTTTTTTAAATATAACAAGCATTGAGACAAGATGATAACATCAACGACAATGAACTCCTCCCAATACTTTTTCTATTCAAAAGATGGCGATTGTCCTGTCTGATGAATTTAATCGGGGGAATTTGTTGCGGATGTTAGTAAGAATCCTTACGCTCTCTTTCAGCGAGGAATGAAGACAGAAACTCAGTTTTGGTCTCAAAAGAAAGAAAATTTAGTTCTATTAATGCTCCACATAATCACCATCCCTATCAATATATTTTTGCCAACGTTCAGGTAGTTTTTCCAAACATTCTTTTCAGAAATTTCTCCCAACTTGTTTCATCCATTCCTTGACTGCTGCCTTCACCTCATCATCCATTGTGAAACTTTTCCCTGCAGGAATTTCTTTAGGCTACCGAAAATTTGATAATCGCAGGGACTCAGGTCTGGGGAGTATGCCGGGTGCGGATGCACTTCTCAGCAGAGTGACGACCCTAGATTTATAACTATTAACAGGTTGGTTCACTCAGGTATGCAATCTGCAACAATTCTTCCCGTTTCACCCCCGCGCCGAAATCCACTTCATAAGAAAGTAATGGGAAAATTGAATTTTTGATGTAGAGGGCCTGTATTCCCGTAAGCGGTCTGTATGAGTTTCATCGCAGTGACGTCATTGGTGTTTTTGCGCCTTGCTCAGTGGACCAACCTGTTATAGTTCTAGTAATCTTGAGGGTGACCGGGTGACCAGATGTTGGTAAAGTGAAGTCGCCATTTTCAACATGCAGTGTAGCCCAACGTTGCCCGAAATTTTCAGGGCCCTTAGTTGCATATTACTAAGGGCCTTTTCTATGAGTTTGATGCCGCTAAGGTCCCTTTTCTTGCGACAAGTCACATTTTGAAAATGAAGTTCGAGGAGAAAAAATGAATAATTTATATTTTGTGTATGTACGCCAAAGTAGAAGTCGCCCAATTTGCGGCTAGTCACCTGAGTAGATTTTTCGTCGCAAATGGGTTTCCCAATGTCATCCAATTGGCGATTTATCGCCCAATTTGATAACCCTGCTTCTCAGCGCAAAGTCTTCAGCATTGATGTGGTTAGTGCGGCAGTGTGCGCACGCGCATTGTCGTGAAGGAGTACGGGCGTCGCTGACAATCTTCCTTTTCTGCGGTTTCTCACATCTGTGTAAAGTTGCATACTCCCCAGACCTGAGTCCCTGCTTTTATCAAATTTTCGGTAGCCTAAAGAAATTCTTGCAGGGAAAACGTTTCACAATGGATTATACCTAAATTTTACTAGTTTCAAAACTTTTTTCTGAGGGAGAGGTAGAAACTGGGGGAGGGAGGGTTAAAGGAAGGGGGAAATGAGGGGAATGACAATCACGAAGAAGAATGTTATTTTTTCAATTTTCTTCCGTGGTGAAGGAGTGGATGGTGTATTGGCCTGCGATTGTCACCGTGGTGGCCCGGTAAACTGATTTTCTCGATGACCTGTCTGATCCCACTCCGTCCGTGTCTAAAAGAGGGTTTTTCGGTTTTGTTTCATGTGGAAGAGGTTGCCGCTTTGCCGGTTGAATGCATTTATAATATTATTTGAACGCTCGATGGACTTTAAAAATTTAATACACGTAATGGGGAAACTGAATAGCAACATTCGGTTGAAAAATGACTGCACATCGTTATACTGGATGACGAAGAGTTGTACTGTATCAGGTGTGCGCGAGTTGTAAATCGTGTTAAACGAGATTACGATACACAGGATCTTGTTGAGATCGATAAACTTGAAGATTACCTTTCTAATTAGAATTCGCGGAATAATTAGACGGTGGAGTAGGCAGAGGAAGGATGCTGTGAACTGAACGTGATCTCGCGAGCAGTCGCACAGCGATCTCGGTTTCGTCAGATCATCACCAGGCAATTCATCGTTTTCTCGGATCTACCAAAAAACAGAGAGCCGCGGCTCCCTGACCCTCGCCAACTCTGGTGATCCAATTGATTGTCAAAAGAACGTTATTCGAAGAACAAAAAAAAAAGGATCTGTAAGACTGAAGGCCCCTTGAATTTCAACGTACATGCAGTTTTAGTTCATTGAACGATCACGTTTCTTAGGAGGATTCTTTTCAGCTTCTGCTCTCAATTCCTTTATCTAAATATAATAGATTTTCCGCGACCGTTTTATTGCTTGTCTTGTAGTCACTTTTAAGTCATCCGATTGTAGACATTATTAGTAATAAACCAGTCGCCGAGGTAATAAAACTGTCACTTTTTTTCTCCTACTTTCACGTTGTTTTGTACGAACGTCGCTTCTAAAACGTTTTCATTGTGTGTTCGGAAAATTCAAGAATTTCGATTCAGTCGACAAAACGAGTTTTTGTCCCATTTTTGCCTCTCTGGGTTCCTTTTCAACAGAATAATCATAGTTTCCGAAACGGTTCTAAATTTTTTTTCTGTATTTTTTAGACAACATTGGACGGTACATCTCAATTAGAAAATTTTATTTGGTCCCGGTAGGCTCGGTGTATCGATACCTGGCGTTCGATGTCTTGGAGCGTGTAGAAGCGCTCCAGTGAGATATGAAATTGAATATTTAAAATGTCCGGAGGATCATAGTAACATGTTCGCTCGTCAATAAAAAAATATTTTGACCTTGTTTAACGCATCACGTTCCATACCAAATTTAAAATGATTCTAAAAATTGGAAGTGTAACGCTCTCAAAGGAGCAGTTGGAAGAAATTATTGCAAGAGATTAAATACATAGAAATACCTGTTACGAGGAGGAAAGTTACATAATTATAAGTTCCCGTCTTTGTATATAATGTTCGTCTCCATTTCTACGTGTGGAATGCGGTGCTTCTCTGAATGCTGAACACAGCCCACGTGATGGTACTCAGCTCGATGATTCCTCCGGAATGCATAAATCGTGTAACTGATCGGTGCCCTCAAAGCTCAAACTTTTTCAGTGTTTTTCAGTGTGGTAGTAGTGGCTACATATAGGGACAAATGAAGACAGCGGAACTGGCGGCACTTCCGGTCTACCCTTCGCCCCCTCCCCGCCGCCGCAAAACAGATATTTGGCGAGAAAAAGAGGAGCGCTTTTTCCAAAAGTAGGTGCATGTTTCTAAATTGTTTAGGAAGCATAAAAGCTGTCCACATACCTCAATTTTGATTTTTTACCTCCGACTTTTGACCAAAGATGTTCAACGTTTACACAGATGAATCTTAGAAATTTCATTTTCAAAATTAAAATATTCGCAAAGCTCTTAAGTGAAAGAAAATTCCAAAAACTGTACTTACTGTATTTTGGAATTGAAATTCGTAATAAATGAATTTACTGCGTTGTGGCATGGCAAGATACATCACAAAAAATTGTGATCATGAAGAGCTAAATCATACGGATTGGCTTCGTGTCGGGGGGGGGGGGGCGTTACGGTTTTTGAGCATGTCGAGGGGAGCGTATCGGTTTTCGCTCTAGTATACCCATGACTGGATGAAAAATAAATTTCCATGGAAATGTTAACCACTGAATTCGTTTCGGGGGAGCGTTATGGGGCGAACGTTACGGGCGCTGAAGTAACGTTTCTAGCATTTTGTATGCTTTTACTTCTAGGTATACTTGAGCGAAAACCGTGAAGCCCTCCCTCCCCCCGTAACGCTTCTGTTACTATGACGTCATACTACTGAGTATACTTGAGCGAAAATCATGTTTATACATTTCCATGGAAATTTATTTCTTCCAGCCAGGGACTACAGCGAAAACCGTAACGCCTTCCACGACACGTTCCCCCGACCCGAAGCCAGCGTCCTTTTGAGCATTATCTCAGAGACGTCGGGGTTTTAGCATTTTATATGCTTTTACTACTGGGTATACTTGAGCTTACTACCGGGTACTGGGTGTATTTGAGCGAAAACCGTAACGTAACGCTCCCCCGACACGAATTCAGTGGTTGATATTTCCGTGGAAATTTATTTGAAATATTTTTTATGTGCCAAAGCAAAGACATGGAAATGTCAATACTGTATTTCGTATTCGATGATAGTAGGGCGTATGGTGGTACACGCGCGCCAAATTGACCCCCGGACGCGGTGGAAGAAAGTTGTTAGACAAACTGATTTTTCGCCATTTTGTCAGACGAGCCTTTCATTTTTTTTTCTTCTGACGTCATGAGTTTTGTGATCTTCAGAGTTCTGTCATTTTGTCTTTTCGTGCTTTTGTTTTGTTTTGACAAAATTAATTTGTCGTTTTGTCTTCCTTTCAGTCATGTCGCTTAGCATAACCTATTGTCAATGGTAGTGTCGCTTAGCGTAAGCTATCATCAATTAATATGTAGTTTATCATAGTTCATCATAAAATCGTTGATGAAATGTTATATCTAGGGATTCCAAAAATATGTTTTAAAAAGGGGTAAAATATGCGCCTATAATAATATGCTTTTATTTTCGTCAAATGCTAAAATATTGCCTGAAAATCCTGAAACATGCCAAGATAGTCCCCGTTCACGTTCTTTGCTGTTTGTGAACGAGTGAACGGCGTTCACATCCTTTCTAATTTTCGTGATATTCTTTATTTTAGTCTTGATTTCACAACTCGCCCATCCCTGCTAATACGAAAAGTTATTCCTAGAACCAAGTTCCAGCCAGCTTTAAGAAGCTAGTCTATTTTGCAGTTATAAAGACAACAGTTATCAGAAGATAGCATTTCTGATGTCTTATGTTATGCTCTTGCTTCAGTTAATCTAAAATATTAAAATTTTTGTAATTCTTTTTTATTCAGTCACTTCAATATTTTGAGGTGAATCACATACACGGAACTAGATAATTATATTCGGAGGGGGGGGGGGAATAATTTTGCATGTGGGGGCTCAGCTCCCTGAATACTTCTTCTCGAGTTCCAACAAGAAAGAATCATCATTTTTTGGCTGTTATTCATATGTTCGCCCATAATATTTCCCTTACATTACTCTTAGTAGAAATTGTCTACAGCAACACTGCAAAATTTTTTTTAAATTGCGACAACAAAACTAAACCAAACAAAACAGATAGAATTACAGTAGGCTAATGCATGAAGGGGGAAGTACTGCACCATTAGAATATTATAATTAGAAACAGGGAAAAATCAGTAAAGAGTAAACGTCAACGTCAGTAGCTGAGTAGCCTCTTGCATCTCGCCCTCATTTCTTCAGAAAGGAAAGCAATCTTGTTCACTTTCGTTTACTCGTTCACGTTTGTCAGAAATTTCGTTCACGTTCACTCTTAAAAATATGGTTCTCGTTCACGTTTGTCAAAAATGTGAACAAGTTTGCGAACTGAGCGGGTTTACAAGCTGAATGAGTTTACAAACTGAACGAGTTTACAAACTGAACGAGTTTACAAACTGAACGAGTTTACAAACTGAACGAGTTCACAAACTGAACAAGTTCACAAACTGAACAAGAGTTTATGAACTGAACAAGAGTTTATGAACTGAACAAGAGTTCACGAACTGAACAAGAGTTCACGAACTGAACAAGAGTTGAGAGTTCACAAACTGAACAAGAGTTCACAAACTGAACGAGTTTACAAACTGAATGACGTTCACAAGTGAATGTACCCACCTCTGCTTATCCCCAAGCACTCAATTTCTCGCACATGAGCATACCCTAGTCTGGGAGGGTAAGCTAGAAAGATTGTAGGAATACTGGAGAGGAACCTACAACTTCCTTTACCCTTAAGGTGGTCGTTATTTACTCTTGGTGATCTTTTTTTCTGAGTTTCCTCTGATTAGTCTCCTAAATTGGTTCCAATAAAATAAAATAAAATAAAATTTAAAAAACCTACAAAGTTTCAGGTTGATTGGATTACGGGAAATCCATGCCACAAGCTCCCTTTCATTTATTATTATTATTATTATTATTATTTTATTCGTTTATTTAGGAACCACTTGCTGCACCAAGGGCTATACAGCTCGGCTGGTGGGGATGGTTAAATTAATGGAAAGAGGTCTGTGTTGTAGAGGAAGGAGATTAGTTTATATGTTGTCATTGGGTTGTTTTGGAGCATGCTTTTTGTTGTTGGTGGTAGTTGATGTTCTTGGTGGTGAGAGTTAAGTGAAGGGCAGTGAAGTATATGTTCAACAGTGAGTTCATTTGAGGAGCATTTAGGGCATTGCGGAGGAATATGTATGGATTGAGGAGGTGCAGGTGAGTGAGGCGAGTATGTCTGATTCTAAGTCGTGCTATTACTATATCTTCGCATCGTAATTTCCGGTTGGAGGTGACCCAGGGGATCGGTTTCTTTTTTATTGCACGGAGTTTGTTGTTGGATTCTTTATGCCAAGATTGGTGCCAAGAGGAAAGGATTTTTGATCAGTAGGTGATTGCAAGGTCTTCGGAGGTTTTAACCGGATGTTGCTGTTCGAGCGGTTTCATCGACTAAGTCAGCTTGTGCAATGCTGATATGGCACTACCTATTTTCCTAATAATATGTTAAGTACGTGGATTATGAGTTATATGCGTTGTACTAATGGATGTGTAGAGAATATTGTGTTGATTGATTGGAGGCCCGATAGTGAGATGGTGGCAATAATTGCTTTATTGGTTAAGTATATTAGGTAAAGGGTTTCAAAACCTGGCTCCAAATATCTCGTATGTGTCAGTGATGAGTACTAGTTGTCAGTGGCGTGCATTCCAGGTAGGCGAGGTAAGCGCCGCTTACCCTGAAAAATTCCGAGAAAATAAGTTTTCGTATAATATATCAATTTGTTATAAATAAAAGATATGAAACATTGGGTAAAGGAAGAAGAGACCGTACTGCCGCTTATTACATTTATAAATTCACATTTAACAAATGGCGCCATCTGTTGGTTGTTGAGGACACAGTTGGAACAGAAGTGCTCACTGTTCGGCAATCAGTATTTGTATTTATTCGTATCAGGGCAGCGATCCGAAAATTTCTTATTTATCATATTACACGTAAACTTAGACACAACTTACGCTCCGCCTCTGTATTGATGACGACACAAAAACTCACTAGCATGTTTAACGTGACGAAAACTGTGCGTTTTGTACGCGATTTTAATATCGCTTATGGCTTGGCTAGTCGAATGTCAAAGTTGGCTGTGAACTGTGGTCAATGTTCTATGCATAAATGCTCCGATTTTTTTGTTGTCCACAAAATGCGTATTCTGGATCTTATTGAAAAACCATTGCCGCGATTTATTTTTAATGAACAATTAGAATTATTTTGTTAATGGTGGTAAACCGATACCAGAATTAGAATTTTCGAAAACTGAGTAAAAGAAAGGTGGTTCGATTTTTACTGGACATTTCCACGTATCGCAATATAAAAACATTTTGTAGTTAACCGGTTGTAAAGATGGTGGAAAACAGTTTTGTTGGCCATGTCTATTCAGGGGCATACCGATAGGGGGCAACTCCCCCACCACCGTAGGAATTATTCACTTAGCAGTTGGGAAAATTCACAATTTCAATCAGGCGGAATTGGGAAAATCCAACAAGTCAAAGTCTTTTTTGCTTTGATGTTTGGGAATTTTGAGTTGAGTCGGTCCGAAAAATCCAACAAGTCAATAGGTTTTTTTTTGCTTTGATAAATCTGAATGATTTCATCAATGCCGTTTTGTAGTAGCATGTTTTATATTTTTATTCTGATTTTTACTTCACCTCTATGCTCATCGCTTACCTCCTAGGAAAACTCACCGCACGCCACTGCTAGTTGTATTTTGCACATACGAGGTGTTAAACGCGCCACCGACGATTAGTCGATCGTTGATCCAACTTCTGATTCACCGAAACAGATGAGGGAATGTTTGGGCCGCACCCTGTACTGAGGGAAGCCTCTTCAAGTTGTCCAAAAAATGAGTAAGCCTGGCGGCAGTTCGACTTTCTGTACATCAATCCACGAAGACGGACTCGTATATTTTTATTACATTAATTCGTATCGCGTGTAAAGCACAGATGACGCAATGAAAATTATTCGCGAACTGGATAGCAGATACCACCTTGAAACCGGTTTGGGCGAACGAATTCCTCGAACACGAATCCACGCACGCCTCCAAGCATCGGAGTTTTTCAAATTTCCCGAGTCAGCCGGGGCCATCAGCCGGGTACATTCGAAAAGCGAGAAAAACGGGAGCAAGACGAATTCGAAATACGTGGTAATTTTACGAAAGAGCGAATTATGAAAAGTAAACGCGAAAATTATAATTACGTATTCGATTAGGATATTTGGCAGGTACGGCACCGCGATTTGAATTTTTAGAATCGTGAGAAGCAAAACTTATTCGATGATTACGAGTTATTATTTCTGGCTAGTTATTAACAGCTGCGGGTTCGCGAGACGATCTGGTTTTTCGGCACGCATATTCGACAGACGATTAGGTACTTTTTTTCGTGGCATTGGTGACCTTTTTCAACTCGGCTTCACCTATCCAACCTCTGGGTGGAGAAGGCGAAATTCGGCATTCGGCGCTTTCACGTTTCAAGGGAATAAGAGAGCCGAGCCGAGTACCAAGCACGATGTCGGAACTGTTCGGTGAAATTAGTTGAAATTGAAATTATTTTCGATAGATAGCTGTTTCACGCGCAAAAAATATTGTACGCCACGCCAAACACTGTTTACTTGAAGGAAAACGACATGGTTCCTACTGCGTGTTCGATGGATCAGTCCGAAAACGAGCGGAGAACAGATGGCCTTTCCCTTTGGACCTATTTTCTACTAAATGGTCCGCGCATCCTCATCATCAAACCAAAAATGTGATGTTCATCAGCACGTCCTTGGAAATCGATTTTTGGTACTGGGACAAGGCCGTAGCCAAGGGAGAGCACAAGGAAGCTTGATCCAATCATCTTTCAGAGTGGTAAATTGGCAATTTCAAGTCCAGACCTTTTTTTTTTTTTGCTATGGAAAATTTTTGATTTTTTTGCTTGAACAGTTGAAAAAGTTTGATTCGTGCCTTCTCAGTGAACTTGCTTCGCCATGACCCTGAGTGAGGAATCGTCTGGATATTAGTTATTAAATACGAGAGAAGAACTAGGAGTGCAGTATTTGTCTTAATGATAATATAATTTTTGACACCACGTTGAGCCTCCTAATATTCTGAACATGAGCGGTCCCTTGGTCAATGTAAATTTCTCATTCATAACTCCTCAACCGCAAACACTAAAGAACTAGTGATAAACTAAAAAAATGACAACACTGACAATGCGAAAAAAATGACAACACCGACAACACTGAAAAAGGTGACAACATCGCCTTTTCTAATGACACACCGACAACACTAAAAAAATGACAACTGACGTCTTTTTCAATGTTGTCAGTGTTGTCATTTTTTTTGTGTTTTTGGTGTGTCATTAGAAAAAGCGATGTTGTCACCTTTTGTGTTGCATTTTTTAGTTTGTCCCGGGGTAATAGAAATAGCAATTACAAACGGACTACAATTTTCTAAGAATCTTACTCGAATTCTAACATCTTTTGAGACTCTACATGAATCGCTTTAAGTTATACTTCGTCGAATTTTCGAATTCATTGTGTTTTTGGTTCTAAATTAAAATAAGCGATGTTTGTCCACCTTTACTTGGTTGTACAAATTTTTCGTATTCGGTTTAATATGAAATAGCATTTCCAGAACACTAAATTGTTATAACTTCGAATTTACCGCAATTTCCTAAACAAATTTTTGAAACTAATTGATAAGCTTATCCTCAATAATAATTTCAATTTGTTTTTGTGTCTTAGATTATTTCATTTCGATGTTTTACGTATGCCCTGTCTGTTTCACTATCATAAATGATTTTCATTCACGGAAATCATCAACGATTGTTCTCAAATGTTTCTGATAAAATTCCTTGGAAATTATCAAAGATTTTCCCCGCTGAATTTTTTTGATAAAAATCTTTGGAAATCATCGTAATCTAATCCCGAAAATTTCCGATGAAAATCTCTGAAAACATCGGAACATTTTTCTGAAGAAATCCTTCAACAATTGTCAGAGATTCTTCACGATGATTCCTGATAAAGTCCTTTGGCATTATTGGAGATTTTCCCCATAAAATTTTCGACAAAATTTTCCTGAAATCATCGCAGATTTTTCTCGCTGATGTCCGATGAAATTCTTTGAAAATGATTCTTAATATTTTACATAAAATTCCTCGGAAATTATCTTCGGAAATCAGAGGAATCTTCTCGAAGATTTCTGATGAAATTTTTTGGAAATCATCAAAGATTTTCCTCGAAGATTATTTCATAGTTTTCCACCTCATGTAAGGACCACCATCATTCAAACGAAAATAGAAGGCCCTGCTGTTATAAAAAATTTTAATTGATTTTAAAACGATTCCAGATGATTATTTGAAATTACGAATACAAACAGAAAAATGTGGATTTTCGGGGGAAGGGGTTACATATCTCAGACAGTTTTAAGCGAAGTACAGTCCAGGGCACATGAGGATAAAAAAGAAGAACTGAAATAATTGTTTGATAACAAGCTGGAGTTTCATAAAAATGATTTTAAATGATTTTAAGAAATCGGAGTAGAACTGCTTTTGTAGAGAGGATTATGCTCTCTATCCCCTCCCCCTCCAAAAAATGAAATTGTATTTCGTCAAAAATATTAAAAAATATTTACTTATCACGTTTAGAAAAAAAAATCTTCCAAAAATACTTCTCCTTAAATTTTATGTAAGAGATGCTACATTACATTTTTCCGTTAACTATCCCATAGCTCTCAGAATAGGCGGTTGGGAATGATTCCTTTCGCTGATGAACATAACCACAATTCTCATCACAGTGATCTATTTTAACTAAAAAATTTAATCGAAATGAATTTTTGAAAGTATGAATTTCAAAATTGAACTGCATAAACGGGTAGTGAATTCTTCTAATATTCAATTAATTTGATCATTGCAACTTTTATAATTTAGATTAAAAAATTCCATTTCTGATCCAACATTTTTTAAAATGTAACACCTTTTGGCACAATTCAAGCAAAATTTGTTAACACAGTTTCAGCTCGAATTGCAACTTAGGGGGTGGCATTTCCCGCCCCTCGTGGTGTTCTCCCGTTTAGGGGCAGCACCATTCGAAATAATGTCAGTACAATTCGGCACAATTCGAGCACAATTCATTAACACAGTTTCAGCTCTGAAATTGCAACTTAGGCCTGGGGTGGCATTTCCCCTGCCCCTCGTGGTGGTTCTCCCGTTTAGGGGGCAGCACAATTCGAAATGATGTCAGCACAATTCGGCACAATTCGAGCACATTTCGCTAACCCAGTTTCAGCCTTCGAATTGCTACTTGAGGGGCAGGCATTTCTCCAGCCCCCCATGATGGTTCTGCTTGTAGGGGACAGCACAATTCGAAATAATGTCAGCACAGTTCGTACAATTCGAGCACAATTCGTTAACACAATTTCAGCTCTGAAATCGCAACTTGGGGGCAGGCATTTCTCCAGCCTCCCATGGTGGTTCTCTCATGTAGGGGGCAGCATAATTCGAAATAATGTCGGCAGAATTCGAGCACAATTCGTTTACACAGTTTCAACCCTTAAATCCAAATTGGGGGCTGACGAAATGGACCTGTATCCAGCACCCAGTGAAGTCAAAAGGATAGAGCTCAATAAAATTCTCACTTTGACTATAAAAGTGAGGCTACTGACCTGATCCTTAATAGCAACCTAAGGAACAATGCAATGGACTACAAAGTCTGAGTACTCGGCGCATACAGCGCCACCTCACACAAATGAATGAATGAAATTCGCTCTAAAGATTAGTGCTCATCTCATGGAAGAAATGGGTTGAAAGAAGAAAATGTTCAAGAATATTGAAAAATATGGGTATCATTTCTTAAGTTTCTATGATCCTTAGATTCGTTTTTTATATTACTGTGACTTTTAAGCACTTATAGAAAAAGGAAGCTCAAAACTGGGTCGAGCTGTCACTAGCAAGTTTTGTTGGGGAAGAAAGAAGGAGGGAGTGAGTTACAGATAGGAAAAATGCCGACTACAGTATACAAATTTCTGTTGAATACTAAAAGGAGGTTCTCCCTTGCCCAGTCTATCAGAATTATGCGAGATCACCACGTTGCGGTGGTCCTGAGTTTTGCCCTTACTAGAAAATGAAGAAGCTGCTTATGGAAGGAGAGGAGGGGAAGTGTTAAGAATTCCATATTACTAGGAGCTGTATATTTCCTTCAAAAATGTATTGAGCCTGTGTTTTTTTTATTGACATAGTCGTAAAAACTGGCAAAAATGAGTGATTTTTGTAATTTTTGAGTCTGTTTTCCCCCAGCTTTTCTGAACTGACTGACCTTATCGTATCCTTGACTCACTCCACATCTTTGATTGCGGGGCAGCATCGACTTACGCAGTTACGTTAAACGATTCCCCAGCAATAAAAACCGAAGACTCACGAGATACTGATATTGGTACTTATATTATCTTCACACTTATCACATATGTATATGAACAAAAAGTGGCTGTTGTTACCAGTGTTTAAAAAAAGTCGGCTTGTCTCTTATCGCTTTTTACTCATATCTTTAATTTTCATTGATAATTGTGGAGATTTGGTACGAATTTACCTCCCCCGAGATTTTTTTCATTTTTGGGGTGGGGTATTGCCTGGATCTTCGCCATGAGAGAAGGATAGAGGGTGTCTCGTCCCAATCATCTTTCAAAGTTGGCAAATTGGCAGTTTCAGGCTCTTAGTTGCCCAATGCACATATCTTGAGGGTTTTTTTATTTTTGCTCTACCATTGAAAAAGTTTTGATTTTTTCTCTTTAACATTTGGGAAACTTTTGATGTTTACATCATCAATAAACTTCCTTCCCTGTTGCCCTGGATGATGCTCCCGTCCAGAAAATGATAAATGTGATAGAAACATGGTCGCATTTAGTAACACTATTTTGGGTCTTCGCGATCAGGATATCCCGAGAAATAATTTCTGTTTTACTGAAAAAAGGGCGGCTCCCGCCTTTCTTAAAGTAAATATATGTGGTTATCATTTCCAATGATTTAAATTAGATTCAATTTAATTCACTAGATGATAAATTTCGTATTATCATGACATTTATTTTGCTTTGAAAATGATTTCAATGTCGTTTTATTTTCCAGGATTTTCGATAACGCTATGCAGACGAAAAATATTAATCAGCAGTACTCAGTGGCTACTGTCAGTTCGGTAAGTGAAACCATTATTACGTAATATTTGTAACTTTTTTAACCTTATTGCCGAGTCGAAAAAAAAAAACTATATTAATTTAGTTTTTAGTAATTTTTTCATAAATATACAATATCATAAATTTATCCGCCACTGACCCATTGCATAGGTTTTCTTCGTTTCGTGAGGAAATCCAATTACTGCAAGAGGGTACCTATATAAAGATTATTAACATTTTTGTAAATGTAAACCGAATGGTGTATAGTTAGTCTATATTATTATATACACTGTAATTTAGTAAAAAATATTTATTACTGGAATGTCAGTTTTGAGATTACGCGTACACGCCTCCCTGTTACCAAAAGGGTTACTTACCACATCGCCAAGTTGAATTCTGTTCGTATGAAATGCGCACAGGTACCAGGTAGACGTTTTTCGAGAAAAGGTCGAAGTTTTTAATCAAACATGTAAACTGTTAACGTATTACCCGGTAAAATGAGAATTACAAGGTTGAGTGTTATGTATTTTAATGATTTAATAAAAAGTTTCAATCGTGAGATCAAAACAGAGCCGAAAGGTATGTTAATGGTTGGTGTGGTGTGAGAGACGACGCTGCTGAATTGTTGCTAGCACGTCCACTGAGGAATCAAAAAATTAATTTCAAAATTAGGAAACGTATCCGTCGAAAGCGAACCTAAGGGGACGATCCCCAAAGGCTTGAGACTTGGCTTCAGTTGAAAATTTAGGGATTCTCAATTGGAAAATTTGAGACGATTATCTCCTTACTGAGCAGCGTGGCCTCCGCAATGACCTACGAAGCCCAGATGTAGGCCCTCACTAAGACAAATATGGAGAAGTTAAGGGTCTCTCAAAGGACGATGGAAAGAAGCATGCTGAATGTCAAAATCAGGGACAAAATTCCAAACAGCAAAATTAGAGCTAAAACGAAAATTCAAAATATTGGGCACTTCGTCAAGAAACTAAAATGGAAGTATGCGGGACACATTGGGCGGCAAGGGGTAAAATGATGGGGAAATAATGTAGAAGACTGGGTCCCTTACAATAAAGATAAAGAGGAAGGCCATTAACCCGCTGGACTGACGAAATTGCAAAGGAACTGGTTCAAAGATGGAGGAGGCATACAACTGACCGTAGAAGATGGAGGGAGGAGAGGGAGGCATTTGCTCAAAAATGGGCGATGTGTGGTGAAACAGATGGAGAGACGTGACCCGTCAAGTTGGGCGCACTATGTCCAAGAGTGTATTATAACACATCAATAAATAAATATGTAAATAAACCTTTATTGATTAGAGATACATCGCAGAACGGGAATGTGTATGTCTCCCACGTGCTTCACCCTCGTTCCGAATGTATCCCCGGCCCATGGATGGCAAAGGTACCCCTCACCCTCTCCCATTCCATCCAATCTTGGGCAATCCGGTGAAAAAGTTAATATCGATCTCGTCCCTACATCTAGTTTTTTGTTTTCCTCTGCTTCTTGTTTTATGACTTAGGAACCAGAAGGTGGCTTGGTAAGACAATCTATCTTGAGGTAGTCTCGCAACGTGCCCTGCCTATCTCCATTTTAGGTTTCTAATTAGTTGTACACAATTTTTTACGTTGGGAAGTTTTCTTCGGGTCATTTTCAGATTGATTTTGTCCTTCATTTTTATTCCTTTTGTAGGGTGTGCCAATTCACTTTTCCTTCTTCTGTATTCCAGAGCGCTTTCGGCTGTTATGCCATCATCAGTGGAGTATTCCTAGAATGGAGCGCATAATTGAATTCTGGGCTGTTTCAATCTTTTTGAGTAGCTTGACAGTAGGGGACCAGTTTGGAGAGCCATATGTGAGAACTGGTGCAACACTCATGTTAAAGATATCACCTTTTTGAATATTTTTGACATTACCTGTGAATATGTGTTTTAGTGACCAAAATTCTTTCCATGCCAGAGTAATTCTGCGGTCTATTTCTTTTTCGGTTCTTTTTTCTAATGAGATTAATTGTCCTAAATACGTTGTTTCTAAGACTACCTCAAGCGCTTTATTACCTACCAAGTTTGTTTTTTTTTTTTGGGGGGGGGGGTTGTTATAATTTTGTATTTTTCAATGTTAATTGTTAGCCCTGCTAACTTTCCGCTTTCGTTCAGTTCTTGAGTCATTTCTCTCAGCTCAACCAGTGATTATGATATAAGAACTGCATATATCGTCTACGAACCGCAGGTTCGAAACTTTGTTTCCGTTGATATTTAAGCCTTTGTTTTTCCATTTTAGCTGTCTAAAAACTTCCTCTAAGGCCATGTTAAAAAGACTAGGTGACCGCGGGTCCCCTTGACGAACCGCCTTTCTTATTGCAAAGTATTCTGCCGTTTTGTATGTAATGACACGACTTTCCGGGCCCGAATGCGTTTCTTCTATTATTTGATAAGGGACTCTCTGATTTTTTAGTGCTCGTGTCATGTACCTACTGTTGGTTCAAAGAATCAAACGCCTTGTAGTAGTCGATGAATGCCAAGTTTATATTCAGATCGTATTCCAGGGACTTTTCTAAAATTTGGTTTATAGTGTGAAGATGATCTAGTGTAGAGTAGTTCTTCCTAAATCCTGCCTGGTTTGGGGGTTGTTGAAGTTCCAAGCTCCGTAAATAATGTGTTCGTTCTTTATTCCACCGCTACCTGGCGCTTTATTTTTTTTAACCATGGCTCTTATTTCCGAAGTTAGAAATAAAGGTTTCGGTTCGCATATCTCAGTGGGTGAGCTGGTCCGAAATTTACTGTCATTTTTTGTTTCACAAAAGTATAGGTCCTTGTAGAAGTCAGATGCTATTTTGTTTAATTCGTACCGATCATAGGCTCTATTTCCTTTATTGTCTGGTAGATACGTGGTTAGTTGTGACCCAAGAGTCATGTTCCTATTTAGTTCTTTCATACTTTTCGTGTCCTCTAAGGTTAAGCTAATCAGGTCTGACCTCTAGCGATCCTTCTTCTCTCTGTGCATAGCTTTTATTTTTTTTGATACCATATTTAGCTCAACCTTATCTTTGGAGTTTCTATTTTTTTGTGTGTGTAGAAGTTTCCTTCTGGCTATCCAAAGGTTTTTCAGGTTTTCCTTTTGCGAGGATGTGGCTGGCTCTCGTTCCGTTCCATTTTCGGTGACCTTGAACTATCTTGTATAGCCTTACATAAGCTCTCGTAGTGATCTTCGACGCTTGATAAGTTCAGGTTATTCACCTTCTCCAAGGCTTCGGTAATTTAACTTGTAGCTTTCTACGCCATTAATACCAAGAGTTTTATATTGTTTTCTTGCTATAGTATGACGTGTTCAATCTTAAGACAATGGAAATGAGCCTATGGTCGGTGACATATTTACACTTAACTGAAACATCAAAATTTATCATGTTTTTATTGTTCCGAGGTGCAAGGACAAAATCGATTTGGTTTGTATGCTTTGGATTGGGACTGATCCAAGTCCACCGTTTTTTCTCTTAAAATAGCCATTGACTACTTTTAGATCGTGTTCCTGGTAGAACTCGATAAGTCTTCTACCTATATCATTTCGTTTTCCACAGTTGTATATCCCTGGCAAGAGTTTTTCCTCTTCCCTGCTTTTGCCAATTTGGCTGTTGAAATCGCCCATAATTACAGTTTTTGTTTTAAAATTTTGTTTAACATTTTGAAGGGTTTCATTCAGAAGTTTGTGAAAGTTATCGATTCCCTCTTCTGTGGATGCAGAGGTAGGGGCATACAGGGGCGGCAACTTAGATTTTTCCCATGTGTAACATAACAAAAAAAAAATCAGTAATAAATTAGAAAGTATTAATTTAATGTTTTTTTTTTGCTTTTTGAAAATCTTATGTGTAGCAAAATCTTCCTATGTGTAGCATCTGCTACATACGCTACACAGAAGTTGCCGCCCCTGGGGGCATAGACCTGGATCAAAATCAAAGTATTGTTTTGAATTTTTATTTTTAGAATAGCAATTCTATCCGATATCCCCTTTATTTCCAGAATATTGTTTTTTAGTTTTGGGTTGATTTAAAACCGCACCCCCTTTAATCCTAAGTTATTTCCAAAATGATAAAATGTAAAGTTGGTTTTCATTTAATATAGCTCTTCGTCTTTTCTTCTAACTTCTGAAATTCCCAAAATATCTAGTTTCTCTTCTGTCATGGCTTCTATTAAGGCTTTCAAATTTTCTGGGGTTTTTGGAGTTTTAACAATCAATATTCCTACTGAAATATCTAACGTTTTGTTTTTCTTTTTACCTAGTTGGTTTTTTATTTACCGGAAGAATTGATTTTTTTATTTTAATGTGATTTTTGTTTACAAAGTTTTCGAGAATTTCTAGGTTCAGGGGGGGGGGATTGCGAGTGGGTGATGATAACACATCAATATGCTGTAAATAATAATTTGCTGTAAATAATAATTTCTTCTGACTATCAGAACATCTTCAAGGAAATGGTCTCTAGCAGAACTTCATAACTCTCCCACACGCCGCCTACTATGTTTCAACAGTGGCGTAACCAGGGGCGGGCCCAGGTGGGCCAGGCCCGTCCAAAAAATTCCTCGGCTCGCCCATTAAATAAAAAATAAAAAAAATAAAAATAAATCCTTTAAAAAAAATTAAATTTTTTCTCAAAAAAAAAGTACCGTAAATTGGGATGACTTTGCCGATGGGAGGTGACTTTGCCGATCAATCATTTTTGACCATATTACTGGCTCTGTGTCGTATGCCTAATACTTCTAAGGGCATAGATCAATGAAGGAACATAGATACAACACTTCGAAAACCAGTGAGACGTACTGTCTTCACAGTATCACTAAGATTATTTTAAGAGAAGGTTCACTCATCCACATGGCGCAAACAACATATGTGACGTCAAGGAGTACAGCTTTCTTTTATCTTTACTCATAATTGATGCCCTCAACATATTTTTCTATTATTTTTACGACACACAATATTCAATTGGCTACCGTAAAAAAAAAACCTCTACCGCAAAAATTCAATTTTCCCATTACTTTTTTATGAAGTGAATTCCGGCGCGAGTGAGATGGGAAGAATTGTTGCTGGCTGCCTACCCGAATGAGTGAACCTACTCTTAAAATAATCTTGCAGTATCACAGGCCGAAATAGGTGGCAAAGGTAGGCTGTTTTTCAAGCACAGAAAAAGTTCCGAAAAAGTAACCTGATAAATTGGGAAGTTAACCAAAAGTACCTGTGTTGGTAGCCCTGCTTCTAAATCGAGGGGATAATTTCACTCGTTCATATAGAAAACTTTTAAAAGGAGTGATTTTTGAACGCCTTTAGCGTGTTATAAGAATCGTTTTTGAAAGATTTCGACAAAGTCATCCCGATTTACGGTAGATAAAACACCGTATTTGTGTAACGCAAGTCACGTCACGAACGCCCGCATAATTACATTTTATTGAACAGCAGTATTCATTTAAGTTTGAGATTGTTAAAAATTTTACATGCCGATGTCATTTTTCAACACCTCCCCTGCTCCCTCAGTTCCGGAGCCGCATTCAAAAAATTGATTTGGTCTTTAGCAATTTGACCCAACTCTGTGTTGGCCCTTCCGTGCCCATGCAAAAAAAAAAGCGAGGTACGTTACTGTGTTTCAAGGTCGCTGTTGGGGAGGAAAGGGACTTCACGGATAATTTCACAGTGACCATTCAGAGTAGAACTTTTTCACGGAAATTTTCGTAAAATTCGAAAAATGTTGCGTTTGTAACTACTTTTTGAGGGTCAACACAATGAAATCCAATCATATAAAGGAAATCTGATATCCGGCCCGCAGTATATCTTTTGGTTCTGGAAGTACAACAGTTCCTGCTGATATTCAGCATACTTGCATCCTATTATTAGTTTTGAAAATTCTGGAAAAGCGAGATTAAGGCCTATTTCATGTACGCAGAATTAGAGCACAGAAAACATACAACGCTCTCTGAGCACTGTACCGCCCGGAATACCTCTACAGTTTTATTTATTAGTCTTCGTTTTCGTTTCGTTATCTGTTACTCCTTTCTAATGCAAATTACATATAATATTCTTAAAAAATAAAATGTCTATTTTCTCTGACCGGATGTGTGATTGAATGCGACCCGTCCATGCCATAAATTGATGTGTAATACAAAAGGCGACAACAAATATAAACAATTAATAAATCCGAGTTCATGTATTTCATGTACAATATTCTGTTGTCCAGCCAGTTCTTTTTCATTTGTTTCTTCTTTTTGCTTTGCAGTCAGAAACCCGGGAAACAATATCGGATTCGCGGGATTCCGATCAAGCAATTTGTTCGCGTCCAGGTAAGCAACGCTATCTATAATAAAAAATCGAATATTCACTACCTATGAAAACACATGTTTGGTCACCTTGAAGACTTTATTCACGTTCTGGTCGCTCGACTCGCACACATTCTGTTGGATAAAAAAACCTAACGGGTAACCGATCCTCTCTCGAATCTGTGTACGTGCGGTGTGCGTGGTGCACGGCGCACAGGTAAACCAGTTGCACTGTGCGTCTTCAAGCGTAACTTCTATCTGCTTTAGTTGGTTTCGCGAATGACTCACGATTTAGTGATTGTTTGTTTTAACGTTTATTTGATCCGGTACGAGGACGTTAATCAAAAAGTAGTAAGTGCATATAGTTTGGTGCCATTCATAATGGTGTGACAGAAAAGAAGCCTATGCCGCTGCGAGTTTAGTTTCGAGTAAGTACATCGTCATTTTTGATGGAGCTTATTTGAAATGCGTTCTCGGTGAAGAATATTCTGATACATGTAAATTAGTATTCTGGTCGAATGGTTATTACCTAGTACAGACAATGGTCGCGATTAAATGGTCTACTGTTGATATAGTAAAGCGGAATTCCGGTAAGGCGCTTTTGAGCATATCCTCCGCGCTTGATTTCTCAGAGTGATCATTCTCATCGATAATCGACAGATTCTGAGAGGTAGCCGAGTTCTCTATAATTTTGGCTGGCCCGTTTTTTTTTCTACCACTTTTCTGCATGCAGGCTGCTCAGATACTTTTTATAGAAAAGAGAACCACAGGTCGTTTAAAAAGTGTGCTGGCAAACTCGCATCTCGCTTCACTCGATGCTCTGTCCAGAAGTATTTCTGCCGTATATGTTATAAATGACTCGGGCGTGCTCTTCCCCTTTTCCTTTTTTCTCTTCCTAGGTCGAGTCAAGTATTGTTAAGACGAAAGTTGGGCTGGAAAAATGTTTACGCTTAAATTTCATTTATGCTTTAATCATTTTTGCGGTAATCTTGAAATAGATATTTCAGCAGCTGGTTTCTATTCCATCTTTGTACAGATCATACATGACAAGAAAGACATTACTAATAGATAAATGAATTTACTGATAGACCAGTATCTGATTGGCGGCCCCACGGTGGCTTAATGTGGTTTGGCAAACTCTTTGACTATACAGATAAAACTATGGCATATCTACTGCATAGTCAAGGCCCTCCACATAATTTTTATATGTAATTATAATTATTGCTGACTGTAGAGCGAGTGTCTATATTGCTTGATTAGCAAATTTTGGCCTTCGCCGTCAGTCATAATTATGGTTATCTTTTATATCAGCTTCAGCATAACAAAAGAGTATTTATTGACATCATTGAGGAAAAGATAAGAGTTCTCTTTTTTCATTATTAAAAGAGTATTTTCCTCTAAAAAGAGTATGATCTGGTTAGCCTGTCTGCATGCGGCATAGAGAGGTGAATTTTTGGTGACTCTTTATCTGTTTTCAAGCATAAGTGATATATCGCAAGATTTTGAACGGCACATGATCCCTCTACTAGCCCGACCCGTGGGTGGATTTGTCTACCTTTCTACCTGCACCTATCCACCCTCAGTTCTAAAATGTGTTGGCTAAATGTAGAAGAAAATATGTCCCTTGCATAGATATTATTCTCAGTTTATAAAAAATTCTGTACTCAGAACGGTTATTTAAAAAATACATATATAGGGCAGATGCGCAAAACAAAGCCAGCTGGCCCCTGAGCAGTTTTCCTGTTGCCTTTTTCCAAATGAATGCAGTAGAACTATCATGAGGAAGAGGGAACACGGAGTTGGTAGAAAATCAAGAGCATGGTAATACTTGGATTTTTGTAATGCCTTAATTTTCAAAGTGGCCACATGTGGACCTTGGTCACATTTGTTACATCTGCCATAGATATCAACAATAGAAATTATGATTATTGGATGACAAGTTTGAGCGCTTGTCTAATATGCTGTAATGCAGAAATGTTATCATCTACCCTTTGGTCTTCCATTCAAAGGAATTTGGAATTATAAAATAGTTGTAGAATATAGGATACATATCCAGGTACCTTCTTAAAATATGCACTGCCTTCCTGCGTTGCAAGGTTACCGTATCACTTAATATCTGTTAGTTAAAATTTTCCATTAATTAGCAAAAGTTAGGTTATGAGAATTAGGTGTCCTTTTTTTCTAATTTGCTCTCAACCCGAGCCCTGGAATCCGCCCTTTCGAGCATTACCTCAGAGACGTCGGGGAGGCTGCTAGGGCTATCTTACTTAGCCCGCTTCACTTCTTGCCGAAAAACCGGCCTAGGTCGAACATCTGGCGAGTTGCTATGTGGGATCGAACCCGGGAACTCCGCCGGATTTCGAGACCAACGCGCTATCCACTCGGCCAACCAGGTAGGCCGCGCTAAAAAAAAAAAGAAGTACTTGTGGAAAGACAATTTGCGAGCAAGGCGAGTGAAACATTCCGGAATTTTCCAGAAATTTACGTTGAAAAATCGTATTTTTGTTGGTTGAAAAAGAGGTTTTGAATCCTCTCTTTGGGCGCAAGTCCGGTGTAGATGCAACAGCTGTAGGATCATAGTCAAGTCATTGATCAATATATTCCGACCGTTAAATGTGTATTTGAAATTGAAACAGTTTATGCACTCCTGAAGTTTTCTTTCCTATGCTAATCTTTTTATTTTGTGTCTGTACTTTGAAGCAATTAGCGCACTCCTAAAGCTTTCTCGCTCATGTTAATCTTTTTATTTTTAACGGTTTTTGAACTCTTAAAGTTTTTTTTTTTGGCTACTGGCCCATGCGTATTTCTTTCTTCTTCATATCTGACCATTCAAACAGCTTGTTCACTCTTTAAGTATCTAGGTCCACGCTCATTTTTTTCTTTGTGTCTGAACCAGGGCTAAGTGAGCATCCTGAACTTTTGCTGATCACAGTAAGTTGGGGGAAAATGAGATGTCTAAAGTTTTCACTGGATGAATGTTAAGTATAATTTTTATCAACACCTCTGGCAAGGCGTTGCTCAGATATTCTCTTAGTTCGAGCAAAGAATAACTTCATCTTCATGAGCCAATGTTCACTCACATTCCTGACACGACAAGCTATTGAAATCAAACTTTAATCTGACATCTGAGTTTCGGACTGCTTTCCATTTCTGCTTTCATGAGAATATTTTGAAGAATGAGTGATAATGTGCACGTTCTACATAACGTTGATCGTACTGAAAGATAATTTTAATTCGTGAAGACAGGTACTTTTACAGCACGTCGTATTTCTTTAACTTGTCTTACAGTTTATTACGAAAGTTGAGAAATGCGTGTAATTTGATGAATGTAGGTATTCTTGTTTTATTCGTTTGTTCTTGAAGAAGTAGGTAGATATGTTGTTTTTTGTGTGAGCTCTATTGACATTTTCCGGACGAAACAAGAAGATTTCAGCGGGGGACAAGTCTCCTTTCCAGGAGGAAAACATAATATTCTTGGCTAAATAATATTTTTTGAAGATCCAGGCAAGCAAATGGGTCACTTGCCCTCTTCTTGAGACAGCTCTTGTACATTGATGTGTGCTATTAACAGCAAAGTTGCTGATTTAGTAACTTTGGTGCTAACTTTAGCAACTGTCCTGAATTGTTGCTCCCTTTTTTAGGAAAACTATTGTAAATAATTTTCAAATTAGTTCCTAAGTTAGCTACTTTTAAGAAAGAAAAAAAAACTTGGATACTTTTAGCAACTTTGATCATTTTCGCAAATTTTGAAAGATTAAAATACCTAACAGTATTTTAACAACTTTTTTCCTTGTTCTTAACTATTTTGTAAGTATCGAATTGGCAACACTTATTGAAATCTGTTTTTGACAACGTAAATCATTGGCCGGTTGTTTTTTTCGGATACTTTTTTTTTTTTTTTTGAATGTATAGGTGGTTGTTTTTAAAGTTGGTATAATTTCTGCCACATTTTTAATCACAAAAGGTCACTGAGGATGTATCTTAATGTACTGGTGGAATGTACTTAGAATCATATAAAATAATCTCAGACTTCAGGTGGCCTGGTATTTAGTTACCAGCAATTTTGAACTTTCACAGTGTCAAGATTTTCAAACTTGAGTAAATGCCCTTGTCATAGCATCATAGGAATTCTCATGCAATCACTGTCCTAGAGTCCTGGATAGGTAGGTATCTCATATTAGAAGAAAATTTGATCAGCATCAAGTACATTAGATGTGTAATCGGATATAAGTATCAAAATTAATTTCTGAGGGGTGATGGGCGGAAACTATATGTTAGAGGAAAAATACCACAACTGCCTGCAAACCTTTAATTGTTATATACTAATGGATATGGCGAACTAAATAAGGCATATGTGTTTGCTTCCTTCAACTACACAGCTATTTGAACTGCACTGTACACTGGCTACTTCAGTGTTGTTGGTATAGGTAAATTTGACGAACCTGCGAGTTTAGTTTATCTTAACTCGCAGCTTGTTACCCATTTACTAGTTAGTACATCAGAGATGATGCAAACACGTACCTATAGATACTCTCAGGATGTGGCCAAAGGTTGTCACGTGTCAGAACACAATACCTATTGAAACATATGCTCGTGCGCTCTGTATTTCCTGCTTTCTTTGGTAACTGATGAGCCTGGCAGCTCTTGCGCCATTACATTCTTGTCAGTCTTCATTTCATCAGAGGCTATGTACTTTACTCTTCTGTGGGACCTGTAGGTATGTGTAGAGTGTTGTAATAGTCAGAAGGAAAATCATGGGAGACAACAAACTTGGTGTGTGGTGGGACGTATGGCGATGCACGCATGCCAAAGTGGCCCCTATGACACCGCACCCCTGCCACAGGAACTACCCTTTCGAGTATTGCGTCAGTGACCGGAGGGACGCCTTGGGGCCGGGCCCGAGCCCCCATTTCTACGTGCTGGAACGGTGCGCGCGTCCTACCAGGTCCACCATGGGGTTCCCTACAGACCGAGGCCCGCATTCCTTGAGCGCTTGCCTGGAAATTTCAGGTCCCCCACGGCCGGACGCGCTGCCTCTCTTCACTCACCCCTCACCTCCTCGTCTTGGTCCGTGTGTCGACGCAGGCAGGTGGTGACGACGGGTGAGCCCTGCCGGTGGGTCCGCAGTGCAGCTGCAGCAGCTCTTCCTAGGATGGTACAGAGTTCTCCTCCTGTTCGATGGTGTGGGCCGAGCTTGGTAACTCGCCGGCCCACTGTCTCGACCACTCCGTCTGCATCTTCTTCTTCATCATCTCCGGAACCAGGCTGTCCGGCGCGAGACGGCTGATCACGCCGTCGTCTTTATCGCTTCTTCCGCCGGGATTGATCGCTGTTGTGGCCGTCCCGCGCGGACAACAAACTTGTAAGATTTTTAAATCGATTAAACGGTATACATTTTGAAGTAACAGATTTCTTTGTAAAGCTGTACACATGTTTGGATAAATTAAACCCAATTTTACTGATTATTTAGGAGTGCTATTCAAATTTTTCGACGTCTATTACGAAATGTAGAAAATTGAGACGTGTTCTGCTGGTTTGAAGGTTGATACGTTTAAATTAGATTCCGCGATATTCAATTGATGAGTTTCTCCAGCTTGACGGATATAAAAAAAAAAATTACTCGCAGTTTTCATTTCCTACAGACTTAGTAAACTTTACCACCAAACTGACGATTTCAAATGGAGCACTTCCTCTGGAAAGTAATTTTGGTATCAGGTTATAAAGTTCAGAACTGGAACTGTATCTTGCTGGTATCGATCAACGCTCTGTTGATATATGGTATAGATCATGCTTGGGTGCCCATCTGACGTTTTAACTTGCATGAAACATGAAACTGAATATTTTCTCTAGGTTGTAGGTATATTGATACCCAAGTAAACAGTTGCTTAAAGATTTGCATGATAGAGCATAATGTCTCTATGAGTTTTTTTATTCAAGCTGTAACAGATGCGGTGAAAATCTGAATAGAAGGAAGTTTTGTTGACAGTCTTGGAAACGTTTTTTGTCTTCCAGTTGTCTTTAAACTCAGTGGAAATGTACCTAATAATATTTAATATGCACATCAGCGGTCATTCATAGGTATACCTACAAAACATTGAAAGTTATTAAAACGTATTTTCCTTGTGAGCAATACATTGATTGGAATATTTCGAAGAAACTTCCGAATTATTAAGTAGTTTTCCATTTGAAAATTTACCTGGCTTGTTTAATAAATAGCACTAGGTACAGTTTTTGAATAATTGAAAATGATAATTTAAAGCTGTCATGCCAATATCTTTCACTGTCTTAGTTGTGTTCAAATAGGTGTGCACATATATCTTAACGACTCCTTCGAATAATTAAGCAATTTTAGACCTAATAAGAACGTGGAAATTTCTTGAAAGAAATCAATTTTGAAATTCAGAGCGGAGATTCCTTCATCGTGGAGCGGCTCAAGCGTTATGAACTTGATATAGGAATTCGTATTAAAAATCTTAGAAATGTACATAGCATAGCAGCTACCTTTACTCCAAAGTCGTATAGGTATATGAGTTTACTTTTTATAATTCACATGCGAGGTTTAGGAAATGATATGAAGAGAAAAACAAGCTGGCACCGTTGTACGTAACATTCCGCACTAATTGTAAATCCGCTACTAAAGCCTATCGAGCGTGTACCCGACGAACCATTGCACCTAATTATTTGTTATTTCCTTGTGAATTTTTCACATTGTCGATCCTCAAAAATGTAAGGCCAGTTTCGCATAAAATTGACCTGAAATGCCCTACAGTCGACGATAATCAGCACTATTGTCGCGAACCACCTATATTTGACGAAGTACAGGAGAATAACCGACTGTATAAGAAATAGGTACCCGTATTATTATTTGACCCTGTCGATTAGTTGAAGGGTTTGGTTGGCACCTTTGTGTAATCGTTAAAACCATCGTTCAGTTTCTCGGGTATGAGTGATTAACACTAGTTGTTTCCTGTTTCACCCAAAAGGTCATCACGCTGTCTTTCGTTTAAGTCGCGAATAGGGTCAGTAATGTCCTAATGTATTTGATCCCTACGCATCCATAGTTTGGAAAAAACATTGCATTGGCTTCACTGCGGTCTTTATTACCTATCGGCGTTGGATTTGTTCACAAATTGGTGTCGATGCTGAGTACCTAATCAAATCATTCGTTGTCATTCCCACAGTCATTAATTCGGCCGAACGAAAAGGTATTTAATTGCATTAACGATCGAAGTAATTAAAGCTTACGCCGACACGTTCATGATTTTTTAAATAATTCTTGTCTGTTCATTGTTCCGTTAGCACCTAGAGAATGTTTGATCTTGTTCTCGATGGTCATCGAAGGTGCAAGCACCTTAACTTTGTTGTAGGTTTGAGATAGGTACTTACTATTTTGCGAATTTTACGATAGATGTGTTGGGTTATGAATAATCATATCTAAAAAAATATTGTAGCAAACGTAATTGCCATTATGGTTCTTGTTGTTCATTAAAGTACGAATGAGTATTGATACGGCATGTAGTGCAATTCATGAAAAGCTGATTGGACGTGCATGATATTGTGATTCTTCAGTTTGTTTTTGGTGCCGATTTTCATCTAAATCAGATATTAGTAGGTCAGGCGTTGGAAGAATAAATATAGTGGTGTCTGGAAATGTTCTCTTCTTCAAGGGTTTGAAACTGTTGAGTTTAACTGGTACGCTAAAGAATTACACCTGAGATTGAAATCATCATCAGAGTGCATTACGTCATTGTAAAATCTATTCAGAAAGTTGTTTCTTTGGCTCCCTTAGGCAGGTACTTGGCTACATGACTGAGCAAAATGTGTAGATGCAATTGCACAGTGGAGATTAGTAGTCTATGGATACATATGTATTTACATTTTCATCGACTGTCTTATATGTAGAAACCGTACTTCTGTGAAGGAGTGATAACCGTGCTCTGGCGCTACTGATTATAATTTAGTCGCCATGTTATGTTTGTAGTTCGAATTCAAAGAAATCTATTTCCTCAGGCCTCGAATTTTGAAATTTTCCTTCAAACATATCTGAATCGTGTGTATTTCGTTTGTACAGGCAGTTTCCTCGTTTGAAGCACTCGTACATGAGTCATTAGCTCATCTATAGCATAGGTTCTATCTGGGAGTTAAGGAAACAAGGGTAAAGGGTTATTTTCCTGAATGCAATTTTCCGACAGACTGTTCTCCCGACAAATCTTTTTCCCGACACCTTAAATCCCGACACTCAGAAAGTTTTATTTCAATGTTATATATAGTAGGTACGTTGTCACGATTTTTCACACGCCTTCCAAGGCTTTTAAATTCAGCCAAGCAGGTTTCGGTGTTTCCCTGCTCCTTATGTAGTTCTAGGATTGCAGCATACAGGTCAGAGTGATGTTTCGCTACAATCGCTCTGAACCTGTTGTACCAACCCTCACTAACATTGTTAGTTCTGTGAGAGTTTGACAATATCGCGTCACGTTGATTCTACATATATTTCCGGTTTGTACCTGGGTGGCACAGCTTATCATCGACCTATGACGGGTGTACCGCAGATGTAATTGGTATCGAAGTAGTTGTACAAAGGAAGAATTTCCATTGGTGCATCGTCGAGCACAACTTCTGCCACTGGGACGTAAGCAAGAGCTGATACTATGTGGATGTATGTCTTGATACTCCTGTCGTCCTCATCATTGTATCTGCTGTAATCCTAGCGCCTGCACGTGCCTGTAAACGCTCTGGCCGAGGTGGAAGAAGCAACATTTAACGCGTACTTCTAGGTAAATTTCTTGAGCAGCATTAATGATGCCTAGCTCGAAGTCTGTCATTGGCGTCAAGGGGGTGCAGGAATGAACACGCTATCGCGCCACTGCATTTTTGACACTTTCCAATACCGTGGCATACCGTGGTTTCTATTCCAATAATTGTAAAAAGCTGTGTCAAATGGTGGGACTAACTTTAAAAGTGCCGTCCAGAAACCATACTGAACTTTCACAAAGCATCTCAACATTCTCCCTCGTCGCGAATGCGATTACTCTGTCTACATTGGGTGTACCACGATTGTCTGCTGGTACAAATGGCTTCTCTTGCAGTGTTTGCTGATACTGTAGTGGTAGATCTTGTAGTTCAGCGATAGTTTTCGGATTTGGTGGTAAATTTTTACGTCAAGTGCGCCGCATTGTCCTACGAATGGACTCTCTTTCGGGAAGTTGAATCAGCATATTTGAGGGAACTCCGAGTAGTTCATTACGGATCAGCTGACGTGGTGGCTGCTCAGGGTGTTCTTCAGCCTTGCGCTTGATCGGTTCCATCAATATTTCGGCTTTCACAGTCTCTCGGTTCGGTGGGTGTGTATGTGTACCTGTGCTTCGACGTGTCTGGTCCAGTCATAACATTGACAGGATCTCCAGTTCTTTGTTCTGCAGGCTTAACTGTCACAGCTCGCGCAAAACACTCATCAGATCGGACTTGTTGGCAGTCCCAGTAGGTCCGCGCGTTCTGCTCCCGGGATTTCAAATAGATGAAGCCGTCTACGAAGAGTTTCTTTCTCAACTTTTAAAAAGTTCCAATAGCTTTATGGAGGGTACCTTACTTTAAAATAATTACCATGGCACCGAAGATTGAACTGACAATTCTGACCTACCCTGATGAAATTGGAACTCTGTGTACAAACGAGATACAGTTCTGTCGGAAAATTGCAGTCGGGAAAAAGGGCTGTCGAGAAACTTTGATGGTTGGTAACAAATTTTGTCGGGAAATTGCATTCGGGAAAAAGGTTTCGAGAAATTGCAGTCAGGAAATTTAATGGTCGGGAAAAGATTTTGTCGGGAAATTGCATTCAGGAAAAAGGACCCGAATCGAAACTAGAGCCCTCATAATTAGAATTTTGATCCCGAACTAGTGTCATTTGGTTATGCTTTGTTTGTGCAGTGTGCACATTTGTACAGCGTATGCCTTCATTTGTGCTCTAAATCGAATCAATTCGGGGGCTGGGAAAACGAGAGCCTCCTCGTGATTGGAATTTTGACTCCGAACTAGTGACCTTCGTTTGTTCACGTGTGGACAGCATGTTCCCTCGTTTGTACATGACTCCCTTCTGTTATCGTAGTGGGTGTTACCAGAGCCCCTGGAAACACCCGAGTACTGACATTTGCCCTTTTGAGTCGCTTGGTGCCCGAAGATTCAGAAGTCACTACGCGGAACGTGCCGCCAACATATTGTGAATCATCGGGAACCAAGCGACTCAAAATGGCGAATGTCAATACTCGGGTTTTTCCAGGTGCTCTAGTATTATGAGAGGCTGTGGGAATGGAGCCCTTGAAATTTGATTTAGCATTTCGAACTAGTGCCATTCGTTTTGACATCATTTGTACGCATTTGTATAGTATATTTCATCGTTTGTACGTCAACTCCCTGTACAGTAATCACCGTGGCGGGGAGGGGGTAGTTTTGAGGCTGGGGAAATGTAGTCTCTCGAAATAGGAATTTTGATCCCGTACTTGGACTAATCTAATCGTTTGTACGTGTATGTAGACTATATTTGTCGTGTGTACTCCAACCCCGGTTTTGTACACGTTTGTACAACATATTCCATCGTTTGTACGTCAACTCCCTGTACAGAAACCACCGACTGGGTAGTTTGAGGGCTGAGGAAGTGCAGCCCCCGCCCCAAATAATTATTATCCCAGACAAGTGCCTATTGTTTGTACATCGTTTTTACACGTTTGTGCAGCAAACCTGTACTATTATTTTTTGAAAATTTGGATGGATTTAACATATAAAATCTTTTCCGAAATTTTATATGCCTCTCCTAAGCCGTAGATAAGCAGGGATTGGTGAACAAGCGAGGCGATTGTACAAAAGAAATATAGGTGAATCACGTACGTTTCAATAAAAAATTCAAAATTCGGCGGGGCTGGGGAAATACACCTTATATTCTGTCAGCTTTGGCGAATCGCATGTTGACTTAGGTCATGGATGTGCTTGGTTAATTATCCTCGATGTTTTCATTCAACTGTACTGTGTGTACTGAAACCATTCTATATCAGTCTCTATTCATGTAATACTACGTCGCATCTATTCAAGTTTTGAGACGACCCGCGGCGATTTTATGTACTAAAAATGCATTTTACCGGTAACTGTGTAAACCGTTATGATTGCGAAGATTAATGATCGGTGGGATTAATACAATAAGGTGTCGATTTTTATTGATTATAACTCCACGTGATGTGTGCTCGTGTAAAATTCGCTCAGTCCGTTGTATCAGTTCTACTTTCATTAAGCCGTTCGGCCTGAGCGTGTTCATATATTTCGTTTGTCTTCAGGGAATAAAAACGGATGTATCATTCACTGGCGTAGGAAGGTTTCAGTACTGAGGAGGAGGAGGAGGGAAGGGGGTTAGTGGTCACTACAGCACTTATTCCGTCATCTTATTGCTGTAATTAACGCGCTAAAATACATTCTAAAATACTACTTTTTTGACAACGCTGTGGGGTGGGGTTCTAACCCCCCCGTTTCTTCTCCAGTGGTATAATTGAAATGTGAAAAGGGCCCCGAGTATGTAATCGTTTGATGCGTGAACGGGGGCAAAGCTTCCGGGCGAGAGGTAGAGGAAGCCTCTCCCTGTCAAGTTGGCTAGTTGGGGAAACTTGAGTAAATCCGTCTTCAAAAGCGCAAAAAATACCTCAAATGTTGTCTGTCTGTACAACTCAAACCATCATTTCGGAAATTCTTTTGCCCTCCCATCTGAATGCAATAGTTGCTTCTTTTCGCCCCTGTGTGTGAAATGTGACATTTTTCAGCTTTAGGAAGCCAATATCAATGGAACTGCATGTGTATAAGATTATTCGACTCAGAGGATTACCTACTGACTATAAGATGGGAGCAGGAAAATTGACCGTGAATGACTGACCGCAAACAATTGATTGCAAGAAAATAGGTCGCGAGTAATTGATCGCAAAGGAAAATTGACCGCAGCTAAATTCACCGCGGCGAATTTTATAACTTTACACCGCATAAAATGAAAATGAAAAGGTAAAATAGCTTGAATTACAGATAAACCGCGTTAAAAATTCATAAAGCCCCTTGAATTTGTTCGCTCTGTAAAAAAAAACCTTGGAATTTAGTGCATGATGGTTTCCTATTTTATAAAGATCGCATAACTGACGATGGGGTAACCCAGTGGGTTTGTGATCGCCACCATTGGGAGAAAGGTTACTGTCGATGTCAAGTACACACGGAGAATGATGAAATGGTACGTACTGTAAATAAGCACAATCATATTGCAAAGGCAGCAAACGTTGAGGCCGAAAATTGAAAAATAAGATTCACGAGACAGCAGTCAATAGTACTCAGGGTCCATCAAATGTACTGGCTCAATGTTTGTCTCAAGCGTCTCAGTCAGCTGTTACTATTTGAAGAGGACCATAAATCACAGACGCCGAACAATTACGAAGTATCCAATCATGCCTGCGCATCGCGAAGACCTCGTTTCCCCTGCGGATCTAACCACCTCGTGGTGTCTTCTGGATAACGCTAATAGGCTTACAGAAGAAAAATCGGATGTCACCCGCGGTCAATGATCATGGACCCCTGTGACATTTTGGTTATAGGCGCTTTTAGTACACCTGCGGCATGGACAGCCCGACATACCTATTTAGGTTCAGTTCAGGTACGACGATGTCAGATCTCATTATTGTTGAATGCTTGGATGAAGCAGCCGTAGCTATGTTATACTTATACTTGTTCAAGTTTCATTTATTGTATCTGTTTTCACCGATGTCGCAGTATAATCTCATTAGCTATTTACACCTGTGAAAAATATGGTTATAATGTTGGTCTAAATATCTAGAAGTTACGAGGCTCTTGTTGTGAATTGATTTTCATGAAATGGACTCATTGCACTCTTCTAATTCTAGTTCCTCTAAAATTGAACAGTGAAATAGTATCTGTATCTATGCCATAGTGTAGATACTATGTTTTGTATTGGATTCGTCCTACTTTTATTGAATCAGAAGGGTACAGTACTCATCATTCTTTTACTTAAAATCGCAGTGTTCAGTGTAATATGGTAGTTCTTGACTTTCAGCAATGTTGTATTATTTTTCCAAAATGTTTTTCTCTCAGCATGGCAATTGCTGAATGATGTAGCGTTTGGTGTTTTCGCGAGACTGTTTTGAAAACGCCGTGGGAACAACTAGCAAAATATGCGATAATAATATCCACTTCCTTCATCATCAGTTTGCCGATGCTAATCTATCTGCGATTACCTTTGGTCATACGAGTGGAAGGGCTGTAGTCTGTGATTAATGATAGGTATAGAGCTGTAGGTACTGTGATCGTTGTTATCACTAACTGTTGTACTGGTCGATTGCCTTCACAGTTGTTCTCCGACGATCGGTAAAATAGACATGAACGATCGGTACATATATACTGCTCGAATTACAAGCTGGGCACTGTCGGTTCAGCTTCAGCATCCGGAGGCGATGCTTTTCGCGTGTCCTCACGAAGAGGTCGCGACTCGAGCTGTCAGACGAGGTTGAGACCTGTGGCTGCTACGGACCATTAGTATTTTTGTAACTATCTCACTATCTATCAGTTTATCTCGTGATCTCGAAACTAAAGCGGCTCGACGAACGTCTAATTGAAATATCCGTGTAAACTGCTTGAAAATTGTCTTCATTATTTCGCTAACCAATCGGAAATCGCCATCGCGGACGCGTGCGATTTGTTTTGTCTCACTCGCGATACGATGGAAAACTGGTTAACTAGCCGGTGCTTAACGTAGCGAAGTGAGATGCGCATAAACCGGCTCTTCACCAATAAATAGATCAATTTGAGAAGGTAATCGCAGCAATCCAGTTTTTTACGCGTTTATATATGTAGTTTTTTACTGGTGATATGTTTATTAATCCGAACCCATGCCAGTGAGATTATAAAATTTTGTAGATGTCGTATATTTCTGCTTGTTCGTGATGGGAAGAGAACATTTTATCTTGGGACCAAATAGACAATATAAATTTACAGCGTTATGCGGGTTTGATCACCTCAGGTGAGGCTTTGTTGGGCTCGCGTTCTACATTGCCAGTAAATGATCTCAATTTGAAACTGGGTGTAACACTGAATGGCAAGTGAGACTGAGACAACCTCATCTTGAATCCGATGCAAGAAGTAGTGCACCTTAGGAAATCGCAGCGGGTAAAGAAGGCAGTCTGGAATGAATGTGGAAATTAATGATGACGAACGTCAAAATATTCGAGCCGTGTCCGATTCGTAGGCTTAAACCTCAACTGCTAGTACGTATAGTATACTGTGCCCTAGTTTTAGAAAAGATTTAGCAGGTGGTTCGAGTGGCTCAGCTTTTAGATCCTCGTTCCGGATCCTCGCTTTGACGAGTGCTTACAGTGAATGGGGATTTGAAAAAGGTGAAGCGTAAAAACCTTATCCAGTTGGAGGAGGACGGTTATTCGTTATTCTCGTCAAACTTCCACTTTCATCCGACGCAACCAACGGTTTTATTTTCATCGATCGTACATTATTTCTGAAAACTGAGAAAGGCTGGCGCCGTGTAGTGATTTTATTGCAGCGTCTTTCCTCATTTCAAATATACTTAGACATGCTTTCGTATTAATTAGCGACTGCGTGCGAGGTCAGTGGAAAAAGACGTGTGTTTCCTCCCATTTCCTTTTGATAAGTTCGAGATAATTATTTGTGTAGGTCGGTGACAGTTAGCTGCGATGTGCGTCTCCGCGCTCATGAGGAATCGCGGAACAGACTTAACACTCGACTGAGTTTAAATAATGTCGCACCCTTCATGCTCGCCTGTATATCAGTCAGAGCGTATTTCAATCTTCGATGCTGCCACGATACCAGCTACTTTTTGCGAGTTACTACTTGCGATTGTTGCTTGAAGAAATTAACGAAATTGTCTCGTCAGGTGCCTAGATGAGCACATTCTTGCGAAAAGTTCTTGGTGGAGTGTATGGCGATGCACGCATGCCAAAGTGACTTCCTGAATATCGCACTCCTGACCCCGGAAACAACCCTTTCGAGTATTGGCATGACGCCGTCCCGAGAGGTTCGCTAGTGTCGTACACAAGAAGGTGATCGAATGTATCGCTGTATATTTGGCAATAATCCATGAAATTGAGAAAATCTCAAGAAATTCTCATTTTCAAGAAAAATTGTAGAGAAGAAAATGTGTTTCTCTTCAAATTTTCTATCATATGAGATTAATTTCTAGCCAATACGTTTCAAAAAATGATCATTTCCGGACTTCGAAAAACTTTCATCAGAAAGCATTGTTATCCTTATCACTATTCATTCTCTAGTCGCTGTTTTTTGTTTGAGAAATAGGTAGTTCTGTGTAGTACTCTTTCCTAAAACATCGGTGAAAATAAGATGATTGAGCTGATTGATATGTATAAGTTTGCATTGAGCGACATATCTGAAACGAAATCAGGCACTAACGTGATCATGCTTCTGGTTTATTTCGACTTATGCCAGATTGGCAATGAATTTTCATCTTTGTCAACTTCATCAGTCATTTCTGTATTGATCTAAAGATGATTTCATCAATATAATTACAAGTTGACACTCATATTTTAGTTTAATTAACACTTACTTGTGTAATCTTATCCTTGTACTTTGTGTTTTTCAATTACCTTTGTTTTGTTTCTCAATCCAAAAGCTTTTTATTTGTTAACTTGTTGAAAATTAGTCTTATGAAATCCTGCTCATACATTTGTACCTTTTGAAAAACTGAACGTAGAATAGAGAATACAGAAGAGGGGACAGGCTCTATCATGTGTTGATATGTTATATTCTAGAAAAAGTTTAATACATTACACTGTTATTAAAAAAATAAATGCTGAGTACTTGCCTACACATATACCTAATCGCTTAAGGGGAACCAGAGGGGTCCATTTTCGCTCACACTATGGTGAAAAAACTAGCACGGGCAATTTTGGGCGTAGATCAACCAAGTAACAACGTTTTTCTGTTTTCAGTGTTAGTAAGGAGTCTTGATGAAATATCGACCAATCTTAATTGAGTCTTAAAGAGTTCTGAGCAATTCTTAATGTGTCCTAAGATGTATCAACCCTCAACTGAATTTTAATGAGTCTTAACAGTGTCTCAGGGACTCTCATATGTATGTAGTTACTAGTTTTTATACATGCTTAACTAGTATTGCTTTAATGCTTCTAACATATTCTGGAAAAATTGCATTGAGTATTGAAGAGTCTGTGTAACATTTCAAAGGATATTAAAGAATCTTCATAGAGTTTTCTACCTAATTTTCTTAATGGAATTTCAAGGTTTTGTGAGAACTTATTAAGTTCTCTGTAGACTATATTCCTGGAAGAAGTCGATATTTAATTACATTAGGAGTCTATGAAGACTGGTTATCGGGCTATCAAAACTTGTTAAGACCCTTTGACGTACGCATTAAGAGCTTCAAAAGCCTTGTTAATATTCTTTGAGTCACGATATGAAACCGCAGTCTGACAGTCTCATCGAGTCTCAAGTTGTTAGCGAGCTTAGCCAACAAAAATTTCTTGATATCTGATGAAGTTTACTCCAGATAAAAAGTAGGTACTGGTGATCAACGGAGGTAGTTATACCCCTAGCTCCCCTCTGTAGCTATGGCCGTGGAATCTAGTGCAGTGATCTCTTACGTCAAGTAACAATTTAATGCTCTGTGTGGATCTGTTTGAACCTGTACTGTAACGGAAATGTTCGACACCGAGGATTAAATCTCGATCCTCTCTTCGGTACCCCGATACTGAGGACACAACCGCAATCTGTCTTCCGGAAACTGACTGTGAACCTCGTACTTCCTATGTGTAATCACCCCTGTTGCGTGAACGGACTGTTGACGATCGCGAGTTCTCTCAACGTTTTTCTATACCACAAGATTGGAAAACGGTCGCCGAGTCGAGTCAAGTATTCCGCTCACCCCATCTCGCCGTTTCCGACTGGTAGTTCATCTAAAACCGGAAACTGCATAAATAATACGATGTTGAAAAACGACCAACAGGTGTCCGACTAGTTGAGCCATTGTACAGGTTACATCGAGTACCTGTTACCTAAGTAGTAGTCTCCCTTTTTAATTTCCACCCACCGTAGCGTGACCAGAATACAGATGGCTTGTGTATGTAAGTCAACTGTTTAGGATCGAGTTGAAAAAAGTTGAGAAAAAAAAGTTTAAATAACCGTTCGGTCGAAATTGTCGACTATGAATTAATTTTGCAGTTGTGAATATCAATCGGTGGTATGTGGTTCGGGTTCTAGCTTGTGGAGGTGTAAAAACTCTCACATGACCAGGAGAGTGAAATATTTGAAAACTGTATTCGTCCGGCTTCCAGAGGTGTTCACAGGTAGGATATAAACCAATTTACTCTGACGTCACTAGGCTTGTTCTCCGAACCAAAAGTTCTGTGGTATCAGGTGCTATAATGAAAAAAGTGCTTTCGATAATGATTCTCATTTTTTAGTCATTTTAGCTCAGAATTGAGAATAAAGCGAACTGGGGTTGAAATTGCGTATTTCTAGAAGTTTTTCATGACACGAAGATTTCATAAATATAACCTGTACATAGAAACTTTTATCATGTAAGGAACATGATTTGAACAGTTGAATCATTCATACCCATCTGATTGTAAATATTGTTGAAGCTTCAGAGATCTTTGAAAACTGTACAAATGTTTTTACTAACTTGCGTATCTTTGAAATGGGTCTCTCATCCCTTATTTGTTTTTGTATTTCTGATTTTCGAGTAGGTAATTATTAACCTTTAATACAAAAGATCCTTTTTTTCAAGATATATGTATTTCTTTTGATAAGTAATATTCTCATGAAACGTGGCTGAATGCATTACATTTTCATGTTATAAAGTTTTTAAAAATAACGTAGTTTTAATCTTAATTTGCTTTTTACTTCTACAGTTAGTGTCTGGAAGAGGGTTTTATTGTTACTAGTAACGTATATAATTTTTTCATTGTTGGGAAACCAAAGGCTTGTTTGACACTTTCCTGGGATGATGTCATGGGTGAGCAAATTATTGAAGTTCGAACAGATATCATTCGTGCTTGTGTTAGAGAAAAGTTGATTTTTCGACAGAGATGAGAAAAATCTGGTATAGTTCTTGGTCTCTCGTCTTTCCACTTTTTCCCCCTCCTGTGCTAATCTTTTCATTTCTGAGAAATATCTGCTGTTTGTATCCTTCATTATCTGCTCGTTATAGCTCATTCTGTCCCTTCCTTTCCAGTTCATTCCTTCAGTCATTCCCTCTAATAGTAATAACAATATCCCTGGATGCCGTGTGTTATGACCTATCATTCTATAACTCCTCTCTTTACAATGATATTCCAGATATCTCTTTTCATTCCTATTCGCCTCAATACTTCCTCATTTCTGAACTGTTCTGTCCATTTGGTTCTCAACATTCTCCGATAACACCACATTTCATAAGTTTCTATCCTTTTTCTTTCTTGGGTTCCTATTGTCCAAGTCTCACATCCCTATAATGCTGTACTTCAAATATATATACGTTTGAAGAAATCTCAGTCTTACTTTTAAATCTATATTTACTCTGTTTCTCCTAGTTGAAAAAAAAAACCTCTGAGCATGTTTCATTATACTCTTTATTTTTGTTTTACTTGTTCCATCTTGTGTTATCAGACTACCTGAGTACCGTGAATCTGGGTGACTTTTGCCGAATTTCATATTTGACCATATATATTACTGGCTCTGTGACGAATACAACTGTATCACTCACATTTCTGAGGGTATATCTAGATGAAGAGACGTAGATACAACACTTCAAAATAACAGTGAGACGTATCACAGGCTGAAATAGATGGCAAAGGTGGTAGGCTGTTTTTCAAGCACAGAAAAAGTTCCGAAATAGTACCCTGTTGAATAAGGTCTGTGGAATCCAATCATGTACTCACAGAAAAATTGTTGTGGTGTCATTTTAAAGCCTGAACTCTCAGCTGTCCTAAGGATGTATAGGTGTAGGCATTTTCCAGTCTGCTATCACAAGGCATAAGCGGAAAACTGTCTTGGGGTGACTTTGCTGCATGCGAATTTCTGTTATCAGTTCGCGCGCTTTCGCTGCATTCACGAGGTTGTTTTGAGTTTTGAATTTACCTAGATGTCATTCGACGTTGTTTTGAGATACCAAGAACATGAATAAAAAGACAAGTAGTGTGGCAGGTAAAACGTGAAGATCGCAGGTCAGCTAAATTGTTATTGTATCAAGGCACCCATTCCTTTCCTCTTTCCCTTTTCATTCCGCATGCAGACGAAAATCTGCATGTGGAATGACATCACATTTTCACCTCCTTTCCCTTCTTCCTCCTTATTGCTAATATTTCTTTCGTTTCCCCCGGGTCCTCCGCCCGATAATATTCTCCGGATAATGTCTGTCTTATTGGCTTCCCTCGGTGCCGTCTGCACTGGTGGCTTTTTTGGATTTTTTGGACGTAATTTTTCTTGCTGGATATCATTACTGATTCTCTTTTTTATTTGAACTTCTGTGCTTTTGTTTTATGTTTCGGATTTTCGTTCTGGACTGCCATCTTTCGCGGGTCTGTGCGTTTTCCGCCCCCGGAACCTCGGATATTTTTCTGTTCGAGTTTTCGCTCAATCTCCGCCATCCGCCATGCGGTTTTATTTTTCGTTTTGTTGTTTAATTTGCGGAATTAAAGATGTTACTATGCTAAATTAAGTTCTTTTTTGTGGGGGATGGGGGTATGGGCATTTGTAGCAGAATGTGAGACTGTAAGTTTTCCGTTTTTATTTTCGTTCCGGAACTTGGAACGACTTAACATGTGATCTGGGTAACCACTTTCCTCTCCCTGGCAATACCACTCCGGAGAAGTCTCATGTGAGCTAGTCGTGGTGCTTTCTCAAGCTTTCTGGGCTTTTGTCGGTCGACCACTTGCGTCGATCTTTCGAAATAAGCACGTCCTTCGGTCGTAATGCGGGAAGATGCGACCGGAGACAAATGTCGGCATTTCTTTGTGACACCCTGTCTCTGGGTCATGCGATGTCGCACCTATTTTGTTTAAGTATTGGGATTTAAACTTGGAGTTTCAAGTGTTGACAGCCCTGTATATGTGTGAGTAATTACCTATGATTTGCCGTAAGCGTGTAGCAAACTTCAACTATCATTAAGTCGATTAGAAATCCACGTCCAAAGAAAATTTTTCCTAAATTTAACTGCATCATCATCAAAAAATTAAATTATAATCAGTTCTACTGGGAGAAAAGGTTTTACTCGTTTTTTTACCCTCCTGAAGAAATTAGTTTTTCTATTTGAAAGTACCATAGGCGCAAATGTAAGACACTGTGCGACAAAAAAACAAAAACAAAACGCAAGTAAATTGTTAAATTATATTATTAAAAAAATACGAATTCCATCTGGAGGGGGGGAATGCTAATTTCTTGTTGGGGGCTCAGGCCCCCCTGTCCCCCTTATTTCCGCCTATCATGATCACTCACTCATTTTCACCGGCTAACACCCGCGCAGGTAATTTTGCAGCGCACTCTAGTGCAGGTTTAAATCCAAATATCCGTGAAACACTTGAAGAGTGTCTAACAGAAAATTCGAAATGGTGATATGACCAGAGCCGAAGCTTCAACCACGTACAAGATACCTACCAGTTAAAACAATTTGATATCCGTTGGAATCTGGAAGGACGTGCAATATCAAAATAGAAAAAACGAATTTCACTATCCTCTGAAAGATGGTTTTGATTACGTGAAATTTGTTACCATCAAGAGCTTTACCTGAGCCCATTGAATCCCGAGGAATATTCATCTTCCCCAAAGACGTAATTTAACTTGAATTGCAATTTTTCTTTCGTTTTCATGGCCTCCCGTAATAAATTTTGAACATTTTCTATGCATTTCTTATGTACCGGCCATGTCACCCCGTGCGCAGGTAACTTGGCCGATTCATCTTCAGGTTTTTCTGGGAGGGGGGAGAGGGAGAGGGAAATTTTGATTCACCTAGCTAATCCTATTCCCAAAGCTTCAACCAATCCGGAACAGTTTTTAGATATTCTGTATCTCCAACAGTTTGAAAACCCCAACATTTTTGGCGAAGTCACCACGGTTTACAATATTTAAATTCCTTGACCTTTATTTTTTCACCTTCTATTTCCATATTTATTGGATTTTGTTTCCATCTATACTATCATCTCTTTTGGTTTTATTCGGACCCAACAACGTAATGGCTGACATCTGGCGGAAGTTTTCAACAACATCTAGTTCTTTTGTGTTTTTATCAACGTTAGGATAAAATCGTACATTTTTTCCTAACGTTGATAAAAAATTCAATAGAAAGTCGTAAAACGATATCAGTGCGCCACCACCCTGCTAGGTTCGAATTTTATTCATCTTCATTTTATATTTCATTTTCAACTTTTCATCCAACTTTTTCAATGTTTCCTTTAATTCTTCTTTACTTCTTTCCACTATTGAAATGTCATCTATAAACCTTATCATTCTATCTCCCCTGTAACTGATTGCGCATCGGGACCGTCAACTGGGGTAATATCGGCTACCTGACTTATTGTAGGAGCGTTAGCATCGTAATCAGTAAACAAATCATGAGTGGCCAATGTGTCCCATATTACTCCAGTTGACGGTAGGTAAAAGTTTCAGTAGGGCTAAAACCAAAACTCACTTCTTGTGGTGACGTGGTAGAAGAGCCTGGTATTCAGCAGTTCACTTCCAGGCCGTACAGGTGTAATGGTACTCGATTGTTGGAAACATTCTTTCAACATAGGGCAAGTACATATATGAACTCATCTTCCCGCATCCGTGCTACAGCCAGTGTTAATAATGTTAATGTCTTTCACCCTAAAATATTAGTACCTTGATTCTCAGTCGTGTTTCAAGTACATCCATTTGTATTTCTCTGTCTTTCAAAATATTCATTCCGAGAGCGCTTCAATTCATTTATTTTCCATTTCTGTGTTTTAATTTTGAGAAGTTTTTATGTAGTAAACAGGAAGTGGTAGCTTAATTTACCTACACCGGAACATTGCTTTTATCATAAAAAATTCGTTCTCGCTGCTATACTTCAATCAATCGAGTAATAAAGCAAGCTTGAATCACATCTCGAAAAAAGTGGTTTTGGGAATCCACCTGTTTTGTTAAATCCAGCGTGACATAATCATCGATGTTTTTCTCTGCTCCAAAGATACCGGGGTATTTACTTACTGAAACGATGTTGCCCAGGTGGGAATCGTAAATGGAAAATTTCTTTGAAATTTTCATTCATCCTTGTTCTGTAATGATTCAGTGATTATCACACGACCTTCTGTGTTCTGTTTACAATCCTAGACCAGTATTCCCCCTTGTATTCCTTCCAAGATGTATACAAAATACCGAAATGAATTTTTTGTCAGCTATGTTAACAACTAAGCAATCCTAAATCGTAGGTGGGGATCTTAAACAAATGGATGACGCAAAATTAAGTTCCAGAATTTCCTGTTTATTATTCGAAATCGTGGGCTTTCGAAGTAAAGGTCGGCGAATGGCCAAGAAATGTACCATTTTATTGAACGTGGAATTTGCACGAATTGCGCATACCTTATTACTATGTTACTACAGTAACCAAGTTCAACGCCGGCGGCTGGAATCGTGTTAAATGGGAGGTAAAAGATTCACCGACGCGATGGCTTTAATTTGTGGTTAATTCGACCAGGAAAAGAGTGCTGGCCTATCTGCGGTACCATGGATGGGCATAGCCGTGTCTCGGGTCTGAGCAATTACCTATGATAAAATATAGAGTCAGTTCGTGTGAACAACAGAGCACAAAGCCACAAAACGCACGCGATTTGTAGAAAAATGTTAAGTGTCTTTCATTCCCGTGGTGTTAAAAACATGTAGAAGTCAGGCACATACATTCAAAGTCAGGTCCTAAATGAAGAACTATTAAGAACCAAAATGATTACAATTTCAGATATGAGGGGAATGAGTGTAGGTATCAATTTCCTAAATAAGAAGAGAAGATATCCCCTTTACAGCAAAAGTAAAATTGTACAGGTTGTGAAAGACATTTCAGACTGGAGCACTAAAAAGACTCTTTATCAAAATTTATTTGACTTGGAACTTAATCTTCAAGTTTGAGTTCCATGATTTTCTAAAAGTTGGAGAAGATCAAGAGCTTTTTTGGGAAGCTTCAGTTGAATTAAAGATTTCACTGAAATATTTTAAAACGGAACGGCGTATTCATTCGTCATAATTTTTGGATTTCTATGAGGTCTTGTTGGCATTCTCGAAGTCTCAGACTTTGCGGTGCTTCATTCAATTTACTCGGGTCATTCGTAGAGAAAAGATTATTGCAAATGGAACTGGTGATCTTCGCTCTCAGTCCCTGGATCTTATAGCTTTTGGATCCATTTCTCGTGGAAGATGACGAAAGTTTATTTTGTGAAAAAAGGGCGAGTGAATATATGTGATGTTGGTTCTAGGATCCGGAATGATTTCTGAATTGATTCCTGTGTGAAGAGAGGAGGGTGACGTAGACAGAGACAGGTTCTTATGTAGTGGAACGTGTAGGTTGGGCGAGACTATGTACATAGTATAGAGCTGGAATCTGAGCCATATTCATGAGGGCGGGGAAATGGCCTGTGAGGCCACGGACGTACTGAAGAGTTTTTCTGAGGGGAGGGGGGCAAGAATCAACTCAACATTCCCAAGGATCAGTTATTAAAAATTTTTTGTATTGGCAAAAAAAACCTTTTGATTTGTTGGATTTTTCCAACTTTTGCAACTTTCGATCCGTCTACTAAGATTTCTCAACTCGTCCCTGACTGAAATGGTAAATTTTCCCAACTGCCGAGTGAAAAATTCCTACAGGGAGTAGGTCTCCCATCCCCCCTCCATTGGTACGTCCCTATGTAAGGCAGATCTTGGGCAGCAGGCATACCAGGCAGACTCATCAATATTAGTAGAGAGGTGTACCGAACGGAGAGTTTTCAGATTAAAATTTCCTCCTTGAGGGTACGAGAAAGAGTTTTTACGCAAGTTTTCCTCAATGTTAAAATTGTGTTAACCGCTGCGTTCGCGAATGGTTTTTTCCTGTTTTTTCATTAATTAGCTTTTCATTTAGAAATTCTCGAGTATGCCTTTAAATATTAGTCAGCCGAATGAAATCGATGAAGACCCGACTTTTATTGTAATACTACAAAAATATCAAAATTTATTTAAGACTGCTCAATACTAAGCCATGACTCTGTTAACTCTCGAGGCTTATTAAGATTGATTGAGGCTTCGGGACTCTCGAAGGCTATTTATTATCTATGAGTCTCTTCAAACTCGTTTAAACCTGGTGGAGATTCATTAACATTATGTTATTGAAACATTTTAAGACTCATTAATGCTTTGTTAAGACTGATCAAAGCTCTTAAACAAGTAACCTTGTTACATGATGAGGGTCGGCGAAAAGGCACGCATATTGACTCTCGACAGTCTTGAACAATCGATACTTTTGTTTTATATGAAAATTAATACATACTTACGTACATAATTATCAACCTGATATCAATCTGTCATGTTACCAATAAAAACTCGGTCCTCCTTAGCTCATTCCATTGCTAGTATTGGTAGCGAAACGTATACGATACTCAAATTAAAATGAAGAAGAAAAAAGACGAGAAAAAAAATTAAATAATTCGACCTGATCATTCCTTGATAAAGAAAATTTACATGAAAGTTTCTGTTAACAACACGGCTGCAGACTGCAGTCGCGCAGCAACAATAAGCCAGCTAAGATCAAGATCAATGAGCACATGGATGGAAGATTAAAAAAATATTTCCGTGGAAATGTCACCTTTGAACTGAATTGTGACCATAGAGAGCTATATCATACGGATTGGCTTCTCTATGATTTGTGAACTGAGCTGGAGAAGACAGAGAAAAAACAAGCGACCTCGCGAATTGCGAGGTAGGTGGTAACAGAGTGTTCGCCGAGTTGCATTCGTAAATTGTAACCGTAACGGAGAGGATACATTCATAATAGTGAACGGCAGCAGTTGATGGAGAAGGCAATTGAGCTAAAACTGAACCATGAGCTGTAAACAATTCAGTCGTATTTAAAGAAACGATGAGGATGAAAATTCGATTGCAATGGGTTTGGCTAGTCGTAGCCGACCCTAAAAAAGGTGGTTCAGGGATTCGGTATTGCATTTTGTCAGGTCAGTGTGATTTGGAGGCAAGTCCAATTTTTCTCGAAAATGAGATTTTGGTATTATTGGAAAATGGAAAGGTAATTTCATGCTACATTGAATGAAACACTTTTTTAAATTGAATTTTTTTTTTTTTTTTTTTTTTCAGTATCTTGTTGATCAATTCCAGTTTTGTCAGTAATACCCGTGATGTGAAACCTTCTTTTCCCTCAGTAGCAAAACTAGTTATTTTGGATTTTCCTCCAAATTGCACTGACCCGACTGATTTATAGAAGTAAGGTAAAGTGCCTTTTATTGGTTAGGTTTTTTGGACGATTATATCTCGAGCTCTAATTACATGGGGAGTTGATTTTGGAATTGATGGATACTTTTATCCGTCTTCTACAACGTATGACATCGAAAAATATTCCTTATTATGTCCTTTGAACTCACAATGCAAAAAATCTGAAATTAATAGCACGAAGTACTTACTTTTCGATTCTGATTATAAACTTCGAAAATGCAAGAATGTTATCTCGCCGAAAACAGGCCAAATTCTCCACTGCTATTTACCTTCAATGCGAATCATCAAAATCACTTCGAACTCAGATCTTACTGAAATACTGTGTGTCTGCCGGATACTGATAAAAAATATAACTCTCACGCCCTCTAGTAGGCTAGATTTATAGCTTCAAAATTTTGACCGTTAATTGGCACTTGTAGCGCTTTACCTTATAGATACTGTGACAAAGATTTCGGTGGCAAACTTTTAAAATGAGGTTTTGATGAAGAAGAAAGAACACCGCGCTATGTAATCATATTTGCTCGGAGAGGGAAGTAGCTTACAGCAAGATAACAATTTCAACTTCCTTTCCGTCAGTAAGCAAAGGAAAGGTTCTTCGCTTTGTATTTTACGCTATTTTGAAAATTAATCTTTCCAGGTGGCACATATTGTGAACGAGGTGGGTGGTGCCTCGGGCCTGTGTTTGCCTTCCTCTCTTGGTGCCGTAGGCGTGCTACACTATGAACGAACAGGCAAACAGAAATACTGGGTCAGTGACTCAGTTTCAGTATCAGTATCTGTACCCCAGCTCCCACAATGTACCATCAGGATCGGAAACTGAAAACGTTGGAAATCATTGATTTCTGCTAAATAGAAATGAGCTCAGTGGTACAGTTTCCGTGTACCAACGACGAGTGAATTTTGTCATTTTTTGGGAGAGCGTCGGTGTAAATACGATTTGTACGTATTCACTTTATGTGTACATTCGATTTTAATCGGTTCCCACGGTGGCCTGTATGAACGCCCGGTATAAACATAATTCTTAATTAACCGAAATAAGACGACACTAAACGAGACATAAATGGAAACTTCTGTTTTTAGACCAAGAATACGTTCCAAACCAGATTCATGCAAGTATTTATTACACGTATACTGTCAGCTGTAAACGGTTATCTCTGTATTCGATTGCCGAAAGCCTTTGCAGTCATTTTAATAGATCTTAAAATGACAGGACGATTTTGTTTCAATAAAACACGTTCGGATAATTACACCGTTGCGTTGACCAGCGACGCATGTGCCTGACGAAACCAGTTCGCATGACATGTCTTCTACTTTTCGATCGACTGGGCACCTTCCGGCTACAGGCTACACCTACACTGAGGTGTGCACTTCATTCGATTGATTTTAGTTTATAACCAGTAGTAACAGTCACTTGATAGAAATTTGTTCCGTATTTTCGCAGCGTGATTTTCGTATATTCGATGTGTTATAATGTACCCAGAACCTACAGCGCTCTGCGGGGATTGAAATACGTAAGATGAAAGTGTCTGTATTCTAACTGGAAAGGAGAGGGGCGAATTGTGCGGGTCCTGAATTTTGCAACGTGCGAGTTGGATTAGGTTTCTGATATACTTGCTGTTCAGTGTATACACATCGGAATACTTTCATTGTGGGCAGTCCGCGAACTCGGATTGACTCGGAAGATTTTAAATACTGAGGGGCTAAAGTATAAGAGAACGCTAATGTTGCCGACTCTAAAACGGCAGGAGGACACCGAACAAGGACCAGCGTTCTTAGAAGTCGAAGTTGAGACGAGGATTTAGAAATTAAAGGATGGCAAGGCAGTTGGACACGACAATACATGTAAATAGGTACGTATAACGATCACATGAAATATGGATAGGACAAACTTATCAAAATTTTCACGCTTCGCCACAGCGAAATCCTAGCGAAAACTTTTTTCCCGAAGTTTGAGTTCCCGAACCCTTTTTCCCGAAATCCTATTTCCCGGAAGGTCAACTTCCCGAGGCCTTGTAGTGTTTTAAATTTGTAGGTGCTCGTACACTGAGCGAAAGAATATTATTCGAATTGGCGGATACAAAAAGCATTTCTTACAGCTTCCATGGTAATAGTAAATTTACAGATGGGGAGGGTTCGTGACGCTCCGAGAATCGTCACTGTTAAACAAATAATCATGGCGAAGATCATTGGCAAAAATTGTTAACCGATATGCACACTTTCTGATAGGAATTGCAAAAAGAGCAGGCCGACACGCTGATAGGAATTGCAAAAAGAGCAGGCCGACACGGAGGTCAGTCTGGCCGAGCTATCATTGGGAAGAAAAGTGTGAAGGCAAGCCCAAAGAAGAAGTGGTTAGAATTACAAACGCGTATTCGATTAATCGCCCTAGAGTATGAGGAGTACAAGAGAGAAGGTCGTATTCTCGATTACCTGTGTAACATCAGATATAACGTTAACATAAGTTAAGAAGAGATGTAACATTGGTTAAAAATTTGTATGTTGGCCGACGTAAATCTTTTTTAAGCAATCCGAACTTATGTACTTTCTCCCCAAAAAAATCGGGAACATGGGATTCGGGAAATTGAAATTCGAGAAACAGGTTTTCAGGAAATTGGGCCTCAGGAAATTGTTCTTTCGGGAAATGGGTGCGTTTTCTTTAACGTCACAAACACGCTTATCACGCTTCCCGTGACGTCACGGAGTGAGTTACTGTTAGCATAAATACCCGTCTTCGTTCCAACGAACGTATCGATTCCCATAAGAAAAACACACGGAGCAAAGATCATTATGTTATTATCTGAGAATAAGAAATTTGTTAGAAGCCAAGGGTACATATTTTTGATCCAGAAGGTTCTGAGCATTTGCTAATAAACTTCTGGTTTCTAACAAATTTCTTATTCTCAGGTAGTAACTAGTAACATAATGATCTTTGCTCCGTGTGTTTTTCTTACGGGAGTTGATACGTTCGTTGGAACAAAGACGGGTATTTTTGCTGACAGTAACCATGCAGTAATTCACTCCATGACGTCACTGGAAAATGCGCCCATTGGCTTTTCGGAAAATTGGGTGGGAACCCCAAGTTGTTTAGAGAAGGAGGAAGAGGGGACGAGGTTTTCTCCGTGTTTCTGAGAATATCGGGTGTTTTCTTCGTTTCAATCGCTTCAGTTGAGTTTTCATTTCCTCTATGAAGTTTAAAATCTTACAAGTAGGGGGTCTGGTTGCGCATTTGTCTCGGAATCTGGAGGTCTCAGGTTCGAGCCCACGTAGCAACTCGTCAGATTTCAACCTAGGCCGGTCTTTAGCCAGAAAGGGAAGAGGGTTAAGACAGCCCTTCAGCCCCCGACGTTCCTGAGGTAATGCTTGAAAGGGCGGATTCCAGGGCTCGGGTTGAGAGCAAATATTCTACCAGCTCAAGAAGTAAGGTTAGATGTTTTTTATCCGAAGCTGACCTTTCGGAACGTGTAATACACATGTATGTATGTAGGTTACAAATCGTCGGCCAAAGGGAATATTAAAAAATCGAGTGCCAAATAAACGGAGTACCAGCATTCACACCAGTTATGAAACGTTCTTGTCCGTAAATTACGTATTAGATAGAGGCGGACACCGAAGCTCGTATTTCGAGAAACTGGCCAGAACAATGACTTTTCTGGAGTACATAGGACTGCAGCGATTTTCGCAGTCGACGTTCCAGTCTAAGCGAATTAGATAATAAAAAGAAAGTTGAGTATTTGAAACACACGTCAGAAGAAAGGCGTCTATGTGTAATTATTAGCGTGAGACACTTCTTTCTTATACATATTGTTTTCGTCTCAAACTTTTCTCATATATGAGGTTGCTAACTACGTATTTTTCACTCGAGGTGTTATTCTAAACCACGTCTTCGTCTTCCATTTTATATAAAAGATCTCTCGGTTGAAGGTTGGAACGTAATCTGGTTAATTAGAAGCGGACGGTATTAGTATTCTGCGGCGGCGTTATCTTTCACCTCTCCCACTTACGATTATATCTTCCATTCTTATATTTTGTGCAGAAGAGGTACAAGAACTCGGTACTCATACAAAGGTATACCTAAGGATTCAGCAGCCCATGACATGTAACTTCCTGTAATTTTCTTGTACCCCGATCGCATATAATGTTTGTAAAAAGTCGATTGCGCGGGCTCATTCTGCGTTTTTGTTTTAACCCGTGCGCAATACCGGTTTAAAACGCGTATCTAATCCTTCTAGTTACTCGTCGGCTTTTCTTCTTTTCAGTCTGGCTCGGTCTTCGTTTTTCACGTATTTTTCCTTTTGTTCTCGCGATCGACGCGGTTTTTTGGTCGTGGAGTGACGGACTGACTACGGTGTCCTGACGTGGTCCGCGTGCCATCGATGACAGATAATTGGTGCGAACGTGAGACACTATTGTAGAAGGTACACGCTTGTATTGCCGCTAGTTCGAACGCACGAGAATTCGCGTACGATGGAATTTCCCGATGGCGACCACTGTTCGTCAAGTAAAACGTTTGGGAAGACGAAGCGCTTCCAACAGCAAGTTGGTTCCGGCTCCATGCTGGAACGCGATACCACAGTTTGGAGGTTAGTGTGTGCTCATCTGTTCTCGCCTCTCATTCTGTTCATCGCGCTTTGAAATCGAGTCCGCACGAGAAAGTCTCTCCGCCGAGTATTCACGTGCTGGGTTGTTGCTACAGTTTTTGCAGTGATGGAGCCGTTCGATGGCACATGTCTCACTCCGAAGTCCGTTATACCTTGCCTGTGTAAGAAAATAGTACTCGGTATTATCTTTGAAGCTGATAGTTACTACATAACTATAGATGAGAGAGATGAAACTAGTACCTGCTACCTATTGGTAGTGCCGATATATGTTGATACGGATTTGGAGTGAATAGTGATATTGAAATCCATGACTTGTTCCGCAGTTTTTTTTTGTGTCATCCGCATTGAAGTGGCCATCCTTCAATCCTATACTTTCTGTGATCTTATAGGTAGTAGTATTCGTAGGTATACCACAAACCTTCTAGCTTAAAGGTCTACCGCGTATTCTATGGGTACCATTGGCGTTATCTATATACAAAGGAACAGTATACCTATGCATAAATGAATTAATATATTGTAATACCAACATTAATGCTTCTGTGGAGTATGTTGATACTGTATTTATATGAAACTGTGTAGGTAAGTACATTAATGGAGTCACAAGTAGTGATGAGATGAAATCCCATCCATGTGTTCCCCAGTTTCTGTGTATCAGCCAGTGAAGTGACTGAAGTCTACGTTCAAGTTTGCAGATCATGTACTGTATACTATATAATGACTCTACTCTTGGGATCTAGATGAAAGAGGAATCAGTCGAGTATGTGAAATTGCGGGGATTATACATCAGTAACACCGAAGTGTGCACACTCAGTATAACATTACCTTTACCATTGGTATCTATTCAAAAGTCAGATTTCTGATATCTACATAATTAACAAAGTTGACCTTCAAAAAAGTTAATGATTGACAATAATCACCAAGCCTTATTAACGTTTGTTGATTTTCATCTCTATAAGAATATCAATAGTAATCAATGACTTCATAATCATTAGTGATCATTCTAACCCTTGAGATAATTAGCTGAGTTGATAGTCAACAAATTGCAACGCTGTTTAATATGATACATCACCAAAAATCAGTGTCAGTTGGAGGCCTTCAAGGAATCGCGTGTGCGATGTAACTGATTATATAGTAACACACCTGTCCTTCTAGAAAGTATGTTGATACTGCACTCATATGAAACAATATATGTACATCAATGAATTGGATTAGTGACAAAATGAAATTCCTTCCATATGTTCCTCTTTTTTCCTGTATCAACCACATTGAAAAGCGGCTAATCTACCTTCCAAGAGTGTGGATCACTTCCTCTACACCAATGACTGAATTGCCAATAGTACCTATATTGAGAGAGGAATTAATGGAGTGTGTGATCCTGTGATGTAGGGGGTTAACAGCAGTAACGGTTAGATTAATGTGTATGAAACCATATATCTGAATAGGTATAGATAGTGATCAGATGAAATCACCGATAGGTTCTTATGTTTTCCTGTATCAGTCACCTTGAAGGGATCAGTTTACCTTTTAAGATATTTGCTGGAAGATGCGGTACCATTGATTGTACTCCTAATATCCCGATATCAAGACGAAGGAACGGCGTGGGTGAAGTAGGGAATATCTCAATAGTGATGCACAGCTTATGCAGCTTGTCTGGTTCATGAACGTAGAACGTAAATGACATATTGTGTTTGAGTTGGCAGCAAAGCTTGTATATGGTACTCAAATACACTACCTATATTACAACTTTTGTAACTTTTGAATTTCTTTATTCAAGTCAGTATGTATGTGATACTACGCTCCACAAACATCAACTTTTTTGCAATATTATTTTGTGTTTATGTACCTAAATGTAAGGTACATTTGAAACCCCACCAGACTTGTGGCGCATCAAATAGCCAACATTTTTTCTACCCCTGTATCATTATTTATGTATATTCTAGTCTGAGAAACGTTCTCGCAGTTTTGATTTCTGGGGATTCACATCCAAAATGATTGACAGCATTGTAAAGTGGTTGTCCCAAAAGTAATACACAGTTAGCTCAACTCGAAAATTATTTATTGAAGATACAAATGATTATAAGTCTTTAATATAATCTTCTTCCATCGTTGGAAATGCCCCCTCCCTACTCGAAGAGGTCTTTATAGCTTGGGGAAGAGATCGAAGTCAGGTGGGCTCAGATCAGGACTACAAGCCGGGCGGTGGAGCCGTTCCAAGACGTATTTTTCGAGACCGGCGCACATTAATGTGTAAAATCAAAACATACCATTTTGCAACATTCCTGGATGCAGTTTATGGATTTTTAGGTGCAAGACATTATGTTGAAAGTTCTTATGTGCCACCTCTGTATTGTTCTACTTCCACAGGCTTCTTTTAACGCGGTATGAATTTCGGGCACTTTTTATGCATGTTGCTCTATTGCTGAAATCTGACCCCAGGGACTGTTCTCATTGTCTTTTCGAATTTTTCGTATTTTCCCGTGGAACAAATCCCGTTACCATACGTGTTCCTAAGACTTCAGTTCATTGATGCTTCGACCAACTGTCTACGTTGCTTACAATTCCCACTAGAGCGCTATGCATTACTTTTGAGACAATCCTTGAAAGTTTTTGTATGCTGGAATAAACCGCTACATCAGCTGCATCAGATTCCAAGACGCAGGTATTGCTGTTGAAATGACGGCACTATCTACTTATCTGGACATCCAAATTGGTAATTGTGGCAATTGTTTCTTCATTTACAAAGAAGATTTGCTGACCAGTGCTGTAGGCGAACACGTTTTATTCGCTTCTTATATGATCTGATGATACATCATGTTCCACTGTTTAAAATCTGTCGCAGGAAAACAGTCAAGCTGGTGCTTCGTTTATTACTGGCATCAAATTACTATAGAGGATAATGCGAACGCCTGCAATTATTGGCTACCTGATATTCTACTACGGTTGAAAGAAGACACTAATTATTTTGGCCTGTATAATTATTTTTCATTGATTATTGGTTCACCTGTACCCATAAGAAACTGGCTGTACCTTTTGTAGTCAGTGCCATCCACGTTTCTACAGGCATCCCAAAAAAGAAAGACCTGACGTTAGCAAACCGAGTGAACGATCTGGGGGCTTGCGGAGAGAGATTGCTTCCTCCTGAACACTGACGATGACGTATTAATTTTTTTTGGCGATGTCAACTAGGTACTTCTCGTTTGGGATGGACTGTTGTAGCTTAACAGCACTGTTGCCGAGTTGTCTGGCAGATTTTTCTGCGGGGATGAATGCATCTACCTTGGATGATTCGAAGATGGATGTGCGGGATGCTATGTAATCTTTGACCCATATTAGATTTTGGCTGTGTAGTAAATAGAAGCCGCGTGTCATCAATCATCAAGAGTTTAGAAATGATTCTTCTGAAAGGGGGTGGGGCTTTTTGTCTTAATGACCATTCGACTCAGGAATCTGTACCACGATAAATTTACCTGGAGAGAGAAAGATGATAATGTCATTTACGATTTCTGTGTCAGGATGTCCCTTCTCCCTCTCAAAGTTGACACCTATGTGTGCGGATATGCCCGAGATGCGATTGAAATTCCAGTTGAAGATTTCATAAACTTCAAGGACTGGAGATATTTGAACTGAATAGAAACGGTTTCCAATGGGTCTAGAATCACTGGACTTGACCCATGGTGGTGGCATTGAGAATATGAGGTATGAGAAATTTCGTGGCACAGTTCATGGAGACAAATACATTCCCTTTGTTAACCGGTATTTACTTCGGTGATAAGTGGCTACACTCAATCCCTGCATTCCTGACATTGTTCTCGCTTTTTATTATCGAAAAGCTCCGGTGAAATCCTCATCCGCGGAAATGAATTCATCTTGCGGCATTTCAGTGTTGATGAAATTGTATCCGGGTTGAAATCGTTTTGGTGGCTTTACCGTTAAACGAGGAAATACTGTAAAACCGAAACTCAGCGTAGCAGCGAATAAACATTAAAAAGAAATGTTTTAAATATTTCGCATTAGGCCGAGAATTCCTGCTTGTATCGGGATGACCGCCGCTGGAAACTAATAATTTTCATACGTATACGTCGTACTGGTACTTGTCAGAAATTAAGAAAGAGGTTTCCGACCAAAACGATTCACGTGTACGAAGTGTAAGTGATCTTTTGAAAGAAGCTGGACGACTTGTAGGTTGTGCAGCTGTATTATAATACCCCGTGTCCGATGATTTGATCGCCTTCATCTCCAGTTTGTGTGCGGAGATCTGTCGAGATAAAATTCATGTTAATAAAATTACGAACGAGATTATCAACATAATTATGATTTATAGAACGGCTCTGGTGCATGGTAGACTTGTCACGCGGCAGCAGTTAGTCGATTTTTATATTGAAAGCATCTAGATGTTCTACCTGATCTCGTAGACAAATACATTTTTTGGAAATAGAGCTTTCAAGATACGTAGACATATATTATCTTCACCTTGCGGTCATTTTAAGGTTAAAATTGTTTTGTGAAAACTGCCTGATGGAATCCCGAAGTAAAAGTGTGAATTGAACTGGAGAACACAGTGTCATTAAAAATCATTCAGTTATTGTTCCGGAGAAGACAAGCCCAATGCGCAAAATCCCGCCAGTTACCCGGGTAACTAAAGGGGAACCGAGGGTAACTGACGGGTTTCTGGGTAATTTGAGGTTTCCGCGGGTAACTAGACGGTAACTGATTGTGTAAGCACCGGCCTGATGCACAAAATTTTACAAGTTAACCGGGGAACTAAAGGGGAACAAGGGTAATCTGAGGGTAACCGAGGGTAACAAATGGGTAACTTTTCCGCCGCGTAGGTATAACTAGATGGTCTCTAACTGCGTCATATCCCGCCAGTTACCCGGGTAACTAAAGGGGAACAAAGGTAATCTGAGGGTAATTCGATTCCGCGGATAACTGATTGCGCATCAGGAGGAAGGAAGAACAATACATGCAGAGAGAAGAGAGGAAAGGTACAAGGACACAGTCAATGAACTCTATCGCATTTAACATGCAATAATGTTGATGTTTTAAGATAAATCTATAATTTATCAATTAACTAACTATTTTTTATTATTCAATGTGATTATTTTCGGCTAAATGGTTATGTTTTATTAATCGATTATTTACGACTGATTTAAAAAAGTCAGCTAAAACGGAAAACCGAACGAAAGACAAAAAGTTGAGACGACACTATAAGGCAGAAAAATGAACAGCAGAAAATAACCAACAGAAGAAGAGTAAAAACTTACTGAAAAATGAGAACAAACTGATGATTCCTATGAGATGCTAAGTCTTTATTGAACCTGAATAAGTTTTAAAATTATAAGTTCTAGTGACAATTAAAGTCAACTGTGTCCCAGCACAAGTTTAACTGAATTTAAATAAGGTACAGCGGAGCAATTCCTGGAATGTAAAAATGCGGGACAAAACCTAGACTGTCTTATAACTCTGCCATATTTGCGTTGTATTTTGTGACTACTGGCTCACAGTGTGTAGAACTACCCAAAGAACGACCGTAAAAAAATCCAGCACAAAAATGGAATCAGTGTTGAAAAAAAAATTCTCAACTTCACCAAAAAATCTCGCATTGATAATGTACAGTAATTAGAGCATTTAATAAAATAAAAATGAATAAGGATACGAGATTTCTAAAAGAAGATTTGAAAATAGGCTGTTGAGGACTACCAAAATCAACCGAGGGGAAAATTTTGGATGGCTTAGAGGCCTTGGAATTGGGGGCCAAACGCAAGGGGTAAATACTGGTCGAGATTTTTCGAGTGATAAGGAGGGAAATTACACAGGAGAAAACTGTTGTGTTATTAATTTACATTCTCCGTAATACTATTCAACTATTGTAAGCGAGATTTCGTGAAATTAACGTACTGTTTCTTAATAAAAATTTTTCGCATTTTTTCACAGACTTTTTTTTTTTTCGGTGTCAATTTGGGTAAGCTTTAAATGTTTTCTAGTACTTTTTGAGTCGCTGAATATGATTTTGAGGTCAGAATTGTAATACGAGTAAAAATGAATGAGAAAAAGGACCGTTCACTTTTTGCCCCTTAGCGTCCATTAAATGGCTGAAACCTGGGGGCAATTCCTGGACAGAAACTTCCTTACGAATCTTCTTTATTCTTTCATTATGACATCTTCACCCTTAGCATCATGAAGCGCAAGATTTAGGCCATCGATCTGTGAATTCCACTCAGTCATATGTCTAATATGTCAATGTTTTTCCCCCACAAATGTTCTTTTTGACCAGGAATTGCCCCGCTGTACCTTAGAATTTGTAAAGGAATAGGCATAGAGTTGGAGGCAAAAATAAAAACAGAAACCTTCCTCCCCCCGCACAAAGAAAGAAAAATAAGTAGAAAAAACAATAAAAAAACAGTAAGTGAAAGAAAATTACGTAAAAAAACAAACAAACTGGAAAATGAAAATGTATGGTACGAGAAGGAAGAAAAACAATAAGGGCTGACTTCCAAAATGCCCTTAGTCCAAAACACAGTAGTTCGGGTAATTAATAAAAATGCAACCAAGGTCCTATTTACTATCATAGTCATATCAGTGCTTTGAACACATATAACTCGCCTCCTATAGAGATAGAAATTCGTGGTGAACGCTGGAATGTGTATTTTCTTCGACCCCACCAGATAGCTCTAAAATCTCAATTTCGGTAATTTTGGACTAAGCGCGTTTTGGAAGTCAGGTCCTCATTATTAAAATAAATAAATAAATACAAGCTAACGATAGAAAACTGTACAAAAGGAAGAAAGAAAATGACGGAAGAAAGGCGAAATCTTACATCATTTCTGCTCAGAATTATTTTGAAGGACCTTACTTATTAAATCTCTCCCTCGGCACTGATGCGATGCCCGAAAGGGTAGTTTCCAGTGCTGGGGGTGCGGTATCTTAGGGGCCACTTTGGCATGCGTGCATCGCCATACGTCCCACCACACCACTTATTAAATCTGAGCTCCTCGACTCTTTACTGTGTAGTTTCAGTGGAAACTAGTGGAACAATATCCGATTTGTCCCACACATCAGTCAGAAACAACGGATGATACAATACGGAGCGCTTTTCCAAAACGCAGTAAGTTCGTATTTCTAAATGATTCTAGAAGCATAAAAACTGTCTACAGACCTCAATTTTTATTTTGTTCTCTTCGATTTCCTGACAGAAATGAAGAGCAGATAATGAAGGATACAAGGTGTAAATCAGTCTCAGAAATGAGAAGATTAGCACAGGAGAGAAAAAAGTGGTGAGATGCAACCTACTTATCGGGAGTAGGGATGGGCGGTGGGAATATTCTCGGGGGGAAAATGAGAAGGAAAGACATTTTTGAGGGGGGGGGATGTTATTTTTTTCAGGTAACATTGGGATTTTATTGTAGACCAGCTTGCCGGCACCATCAGTCAGTACTCAGTAGCACTGAAACAGCGAACAGTATCAACTAATCATAAACCGTCTTAGATTTTATCAATTAATGTATGTATTCTCAATGTTCCCAATTCTCCCACCCAAAATTCCCAGGGAGGGAATCTATTTGGGAATAAAAATAAATTCTCGGTTTTTGCCCATCCCTAGTTGGGAGGCTAAAGAATATAACAACAACAATAATAGGAAAAGAAAGAACAGTAGTTATCAATAGTGTTCATGTTGGAGTGTGAGTGAACTTAGTAATATTCTGTTGGTTAGTTTCTGTTGTCCATAGCGGTTTCCGGTCTCCTTTGAAAGTGGCGTAACAGCCGAAAGCGCTATGGACAACAGAAACAAAAAAGTGAATTGGCACACTCTAAAAACAGAAAGTTATCAATAGAACAGAAGAATTGACAATCATAATTAATGAAGCTGAAGAAACTCAGTGATAGATGTGTAAAAAAAGATCTGAAATTAAACAAAAGGAAGAAAAGATAGTGGATCACTTTTTCAAGATGATCGTGCACAGATACTCGTATGTATATTGAGCTGCAGGGATGTGGAGGTTCTAAACAACATAAATTTGAAGTTTGCTCATATCCTGCGGAAATTGAAATTTTGCTCAATTTGCTAAAGAGTTATCATTCATGCGAAATAGAGTGCAATCGCTAGAATTCGGATCACAAAAATCTGGAAATTCGAATATGTTTTGGTACGTGTAGTAACTGTATCCTTACTTTCAGAATCTAGCATAACTGATTTTATGACCATGTGGAATTTATTGGTAACATTCGACCTGATCACAGAATTGATCCGAAATTAGGTTATCTTGTCATAATGTTGTAAGTTAGGTAAATTTATAATATTTTCCCGCTGTGTATTAAAAGCCTGATCCCCTTCCTTTTCGTCAGAAAAGAAAATTTCAGCTGATGAGACAAAACGACATGGTTGGTTAGGGTACCATTTAATCGCCCATCAGGAAAAAGACTAATTCGCAGGAAGAAAAAAATTCAGCTCGTATGAAGAATATTTTGCCCACAAATTGTACAAAGTCCCATCATTATCAGAAAATCACATCACATTAAAAGACTGGCACGGCTGAAATGATAAATTCACGGTATAATTATCACGGCATAAATGAACCTAAAAATAGTAAACATGGTGCCCGAATATAATCAAAACCTGAATATACTGCTGTTTGACTTTCAAAAAGCTTTTGATGCGATCTGGTGCTCAGCATTATGGGATGAGGCTCTATGGAAACAAGGTGTTCTGAGGAAGTTGATAAGAATAATAGAAGAAATGTATAGAAATTCAAAGAGGACAGACAGTACTTCGAAATCAAAAGAAGTGTAAAACAGGGAGACCCTCTGTTCCAAAATCTTCTCAACTACCTACTGGAGGAAATTTTCCATAACCTAAACGTGGTGGGAGGCGGGGGGTTGAACATAGACGGGGTCTGGCTCAACAACTTGAGGTTCGCGAATGACTTCGCCTTTATAGCGTATGACAGAGAGGAACTCCTATTAATGGCCAAAGAACTGGATCAAACTGGCTACATCGAACTGGATTGTGCATACGCTTCCTAATGCGCAATCAGTTACCCTCTAGTTACCCGCGGAAAAGTTACCCATTTGCAACCCTCGGTTATCCTCAGATTAGCTAGAAACCCATCAGTTACCCTTGGTTCCCCCGCAGTTACCCGGGTAACTAGCGGGATTTTGCGCGTCGGGTTGAAATGACGGGCTCATGAGCATATTATGACTTATACATCGATAAAACAGTTGTACGCGTATTCACGCGCAAATTCATTTTATTTCATATTCTCCAGGATTATGTATTCGCAAATAATTTGATGTGCAAATTCTTTCTTTCTGATAGACGATTATATATTCCCCAATTAGTTATTACGTCCTGTTATGTCGGATTATGTTAATTACGTCTCACAGTGTCTTCTCTTATGTCTTTGGGGATTGAGCTACGAACTCCCCTAGTAATTACAACAACCAAAAAGTTATTTCGATCCAAAACACCTTCGCCCTCTCTCTTCTTCCCATGAAATAAACCATTGCCACCGTTCTGTCTATAGGAGCGAGGCGGTGTATGGGCTGTGTAAAAACTTTATAAATCTTCGAAGTGAGTACTTTTAGCAAATTCGGCCATTTAGTTGTCGGTTTTTTTTGACCTATTTTTTCCCCTCATACTCTTGTAAGGCCCCTGCCTACCTCTTGTATAACTGTTGTGAATTAGTGAAATGATAGTGCTGGAATATTTATGATTACGTTCGCCCACTTCTGCTCATCAAACGTATGATGACTAGATGATTGTTTATTGGAAAAAAGTTATTGACATCCATTTAATCGTATTAGCCTGTCATTTCACGTAATTTTTTTCGAGACTGACACCTATATGACCTACAGATACGGCCGTGTATTATGTACCTGTAAGACATGTTATTTGTGGGTATATTACATTAGCATGCACTTTGAGTGTATACTCGTATGTAATTCTTGCGAGCAAGTCGGTCATTCACATTAGGTGATCGAACGCAATATTTACTCTACATCAACTACCCGCATATATTTCTCCAATGACGCCGATTCGAATAATTAGCTGCGAATTACTTCTGTGTATGTATTCCCACGTCTGGGCTGCAACTATTCACACTTATCGATAACAACCTTAAATAGCATCCGATAAGTTCATTGTTCCTGGTGCTCGCAGGATCAAAATAAAATATTATACTTACGCCAATGTTTTGATACGCACATTCAAGCCAAAAGCGCAATATTATTGTAAACACACCCACCTGCAAAACTGTTTTTCATATTTTCCTCAATGTGACAATTTATTCGGCTTACCAGCGTACTAACGAGAACGAATTTTTCTGTTTGTTCGCAGAAGTGGACGGAAACGGCGATAAGGTAACATCCACTGGTGGCTCGTACAAGCTGACACCACCGCCGTACAGAATGCCACCTCAGCCTCTGTATAGCGAGCCGGCCAGTATACCGGGCTCGGCGACTCCGTCGATCCAGCAAATGCATACGCATTCTAATAAGTTTCCGGTGAGTAACCCCATACCCACTCTCTGTCTGCGGATTCTTTGGTTGAAATGACCAGGCTGAAACTTGATTTTACGATAACCTTTTGTAAACGACTCGGTCAGGCGTTCACTTTTGGGGTTCTGCTTGACAAACGCTCCGGCCGTCTTGGTGTAGCCTGGATGGCCGTGGAACCGGACCGTAACCGCTTCGCCGGCCCAGTCTTGATTACGCGAAACATCGTACGCTGTTTATGAAATGTAATCACAGAATTAATGGTCTTGTTGCAGATTGAGCGAGAGGTGATATTGAGTAATTACGATAAGAATTCGAAAATACCAATCTTGAATGAATACCATCGAAAGCATAAGGGTGCAACAGTAGCGCCGGACGCGCCCAACATACAAGTGGCCTGGACAGAAGACAGAACAAACCGCACAGTAAGGATTTTCTGGTTTATTTAGTAGCATATTTGTGCTTATACCGCAATAATGCGTTTATCGAAATCCTTCCCGTCCGAAAACCATCGCCGGCATAGAACAGTGTGCAAAAAAAAAGCCTAAAATCAATCTCTATTTTCTATTTTGGCATTCTTTTGTCAACATCTCGCGATGCTGGTTATGATGTTTTGCCGGGAAGTATCGAAATCAGCTGTTCAAGAGTTTATCTGCTGCAGCAAGTTCAAACTAATATTAAATTAAAGTTCTCTCGCGGTCATGAGGCTGGCCTAAGTTCAAAAAATGTATTTATGCGCACATTCAGCGCATTGGATGAATTTGCGTCTTTCAGAGTTCATTTTTTTCCTTGTTACTAAGTCAGCTGAACACCTCAGTAAATGGTGAACTTAGTGACCGGCAGATCCAGCATTTAAGACTTTATGCTTGTAAGAATGGTGCTGCCGGTATTCTTATAACAAATACATCAATTTGAAATTCTGGAAGAACACTCCTGAACGCGGATTGTTGACTAAAACTGCTGGTCTACAGTTTAGTTCCTTCAAAACATCAGCCTGAATTTGCAGCGCACCTGTCGCCTGGTCGCACTTTAGGTTCGGCAAACAGAATCTCAGGACCGGCGAATGCAGTTTCAAAGCCAGCTAAACATTTATATTATGGATAAGACCTCCCCCTCACCCATTCAAAAGAAAAATCATTTTGCAATGGTAATATTATCTAACCAACTGCATTCCAGTCGACACCATCACAGTTTCAAAAATACAGCGATTCAATAAACAATACAGCTTCCTGATTGGTCGAACATCCCGACTGTACTACAAGCCACAGGTTCAAACATGATTGTGTTTCTTGTCACTCGGTATGTAAATACCAAAAACTACATCTCTCCTCTGGAAGAGTCAGTGAGCTAAGATCCAGGGTCCAAGAACCAAATTTCCTGGGGTACTTGCTAATTTGACAAAAACAAAGAAAGAAGAATTACATGTGTGCTCTGAATCACCTATATAACATTTTGACCATCTTCTGTCTCACTTCCCCTTATTTGATAAGAACCTGAGCTATGAGTCTATGTTTCGTTTTTCGTATTTAAGTTCTGTCTTGGGCAAGAAAATAAAGACATTCTCAAGACCTAATTAATTTTAATACAGTTTGAAAAAGTCTGCCAGTCTTACGAGTCTTAATGAAACGTCTAAAAGTCTTAACAAAGCTCTTTGCTATTTGTAGCAGAAAGTCCAGGACTTCTTGAGTCATAATCAGTGTTGACTGAATCTCGACTAGTTTTCAGAAGGTCATAAAAAGTCTTGAGCTAGGTTCATATTACGCTGACGTTTTGTAACACGATATATCCGATGCGCAAAATCCCACCAGTTACCGGGGTAACTAAAGGGGAACAAGGGTAATCCGAGGGTCACATATGGGTAACTTTTCCGCCGTGAGTAACTAGACTGTAAGAGGGTAAATAATGGTGTAGTATCCCGCCAGTTACCCGGGTAACTAAAGGGGAACAAAGGTGATCTGAGGATAACCCGAGGGTAACAAATGAATAACTTTTCTGCGGGTAACTGGGTAACTAGAGGGTAACTGATTGCGCATCGGGCATGACAAAAACAGAATCATCTATTTTAATTTGACTGTTCATATTGCGCTGATATGTTGTCAGGTGATGCAATATGACATCCTATGTGTTACAACTCGTGTTATCACACATCTGATGAAAATCCAAACTGATTTTCATATCGGTATCTGGTATGACGAGTGATTATTTGTGTTCAGGATTACCACTGTCCTAAATACGGTATATCTAGCTTACAGTTTTTTGTGTTTGTTGAAAAATTTATGTTTTGGAGAAAGATAGCTTTGGAACATTATTCATTAATGTTCTAGAAGAATCATAGCTCAGATAATAATGAATCTAATCAGTTTTAACAAATCCCGAAGAGCCTTAATAGCCAACCTTAAAGAGTCTCAACGGTATCTTAAAACTTAAAGGAGCCTTTTATTAGCATTAATGATCAATATAAAGTTTGTTTTTCTACAACGAGGCGAAACCAATCTGACTGGAGCCTGAACAATCCTTAATAAGTTAAAACGTACCTAAACAGTGACTAAGCAAGTCTAAACGAGGTTTAATGAGCTTCAAACAGGAGCGGATGTAGAAAATAATTTCAGGGTGGTCCGAATGAAAAATGTTATAAACCAAACATAATAGCTCTAAGTTACTATAGACAGATTTAGATATTTCGGGGTGGAGAGATTGGGGGGGGGGTGTCCAACTGGTTTCCAACGAGTTTTTTGAAATCTTGACAATTCTTAACTTAGTTCCAATGAGTCAAAATAAAATTTTGATAAGTCTGAAGAGGTCATGATGAGAGGAAATTAGTCACAACTAGTCTAAACAGTCCTAATCAGTCTTTACCAGTCTTGTATAGTACTTTATGGGAATTTCGAGCCTCTGAACAGTCTTGAGGTTTTGAAAAATTTCAACATAATGTCAAAACGTATCATAATCGCAATACTGATCTTCTTCTACAATCCTGTGATGTTATTTTATTCAGAGAGCTCACACGATATAGCCTGTAATAGAGTTGTAAAAACCTCCAATATTTTTGAAAACATCCTTTGTCTTTATGAGACTATATTTCAGTCTCTATGCTCACTTATCCTCGATCATGTTTCTCTCGTCACTCGAGGTGCTTGGGCCGACGGGGAAGTTGGGCCAATGCGGACCAGTGAGCGAAGACCAGTAATTAAGTATAATTTGAAGTGCCTTCCTACCTGTAAAAGAACAATAAATTCAGAAACAATGGTAAACAGCTAAGGCCAACGTTGCCCGGATTTTTCATCGTCTGATCTTTTTTATATTTGATTTTTTGGGGGATTTTCAAGCGCAAAATTGTAGTTTTTACGAAGGTTTTTTTTTTTGTTTCCCCAAGGTCTTGGATTTTTTTCTCAATAGCCCTGCTCCAGTTGTATAACTCTTGGGTAGCTGAAATCACTAAATTTAACATTCCTATAAGCTTAAATACTATCCTTCTTGAAATCAGTTTTGTATTTCTATTGCAGTACAGTGAAGTTCGAAATTCTCCTAATTCAAACCTTCCAGATGGTATTAATGTTGATTACCACCGCACTTACAAGGTTAGTACTTACTTATACATGCATCTATATCTTCACTTTGTCTATTATTTTTGCATCGTTTCTTACAAGTAACTCCTCTGATCAGTTGCAATTAGGCTTAGTATAACTTCTCCACTGTTCATGATTTACAATGATTATTTTCTAACGATTGTATGCCAGTGACTGAATAGAAGCTACATGGCTCTCTCTAGAGACCTATTTACACAATGTTTCGAGTGTTCAGAGAAATTGCGCTTAAATGAAATTACGAGTTTATCACTACTTCAGCCTTTTCAACCGAACATCATTCAGAATGACTAGCTTTCTGTGCTAAATTTTATGGTTTAACAACAAGCAACTCAAATTCAACTTCTTTCCACCACAGGCTCAGCCCTTATCGCTACTCGAAACCACGAATGGAACCGAACCATCGCCGATTGTAAATCAAGATGACTCAAATGGCTTCGGCTCAGCTAGGTAGGATATTGGGCAGTTTCCATTATTTCTGACTTTTCACATTACAAGGTCGCGAGCGATTCGAATATATAACGTTATTTCTGGTTTCGCAGTCACGCGAAACCGACTGGCAGATCGCATTCGACACCGGAGACGGAGGCGACGACGCCGAAACCATTTTCCTCGCGAACGTATCACACCATAAAAGATATGATATCCAGCCGGTTCAACAAAAGTAAAACGGATCAGATTCCAGAAACGGGTTTGAATAACAGCGAGAGCAACGAGACCCCAAAAGGCGCCGACAACAATCTCAGTCCGCACAGCCAGTTGGTGCAGCGCGGGGTCTATCTAGCCAATTCGCAACCGGGTAACCGGAATACGACGGCGACGACTGGCTACGGTAACAATGGAATCGATATCGCGAAACGGAATCAAGAAGTCAGAGATCAAATCATCGGCCAGTACCGAGAGCGGGCCGTTGACGTCGCCCATACGGCCGGCGTTTCTCAACAGGCCGACAGCAGCTCGCCCTGCGATGGAATCGCAAATGGCCGGCACGTTTATGAGTTGGGCCCGAGGCCGGCGTCTACATCGAAGCACACGATGCTGGACGGGGAGACGCCCAATCGTTACCGCGATCACCAGGGCGCCAGAGGTAATCCACGGTTCGAGCATACACAGGGAAATGTATTGAGGAATGTGAAACGGTTTCAAGACGGTGGCGATGGAATGGTCAGACTGAATGATGGCTGCGACTCAACGACGGGTAAGATTTCTTAATTCTTTTCGATATGAGGTTAATGCTTATTGATCTGGAATTTTAAGAGATTTCTAAGATGCGGTTAGAATCCGTCTACTGTGCATACTTTTTCAAACAGTTCTTTTTCTGTGTGGTATCGATTCATCTATGGCTATGTTTGTTCACATCAGTTGGAGTTCTTATTTTGTCTCGCCGCACTCACTGCCCCTGTATCTCCATGGAGCCTCTTTAACTCGAATAGCACCATCTAAGATAACTATTAACAGTATAACCAAACTCGAAGTTTGTTAGCTCGCTGGCGTCCAAAATCGGTCCCGAAATCTATCACGCAAATCTCAAGTCCATCGTTGTATTTTTTTGTGAACGCTATTGATGTTGACCGATTCTTGTTTAGCTCCCTCGCCGATGTACTCCAGACAACCAACTCCAAATCACGGGCAGCGTATCTATGATCATCATAACCACGAAAGACTGGCTCCGAATAGGACTTACACGATGCAAACGTCGAGCGCAGATCCGCCAAAACGAGAGGCACCCGTTAGCAGTGCGTCGATGCCAAGACCCGATGAAAATGGAGACCGTCGACCACCTAGTAGCCAATTACCCAACGACACTAAATACGTGACGAACGCCATGGAACGATGCAGCATATCTAGAGCGCGGAGCAATGACCATCTGTTGGAGACGACCAACGGAAAAAGTCCATACGCTCGCAAGGATCTGCCACTGAAACAGAAGTCGAAATCTTTTGAGAATCTAGGAAACGACGAAGACGAGGTGGGTTGTGTATATTATGGTTTTTAAAGGATGCGTGTATTACGATCGGTTGCCGCGGGCAACGATGGTCGATTTGCATGGGACCAAACTATAAGATAGCCTTCGGTGTGCAAAAACCGCACTATGTCAGTTTCAACTATGCTGCAGCGTTGGTGTTGAGGAACGTGCTGAGATGCAGTGATAAGGCGTTTATGGCTCAATTAACGACGATTTAGTGCTGTCATAGATTGCAATACAGCACGTTGCTGTGTGTTGAAATCGTTAAGGTATATTAAATAAAGAGTTAACGAGACTTGATGTTTGCATGAAAGCTTTAAATATCCTTTAGTTATTATACAGCTTCGAGAAAATTACCGTATTGGTTCCTTCAAAATGATGAATAACAGTATAGGTACAGTAAAATGATCTACAGAATGGACGCTGTTGAGCAAAACGGACTTGAGCAACATTTATTGACAAAATGTGTTGTTAGTATTGTTGGAAAGATCGTAAAAAGTGGAATTTTTCAAAATTGGGCTCCCGATACAAAAATGTGTACCCACGTTGAAAAGAGCTTATCAGTAAACGCTGCCCGATGTGCAATCAGTTACCCTTTAGTTACCTAGTTACCTGCGGAAAAGTTACCCATTTGTTACCTATGGTTACCTTCAGAGATTACCCTAGTTCCCCTTTAGTTACCTCGGTAACTGGTGGGAATTTGCGCATCGGGTATGTCATATAGTTTCTAATATGGCTATTAAATTTCGAATCACGTGTTCTCAAAACCAGATTTTGTCACTGGAGTCTGTTTTGCTTAATAGTGTCCATATGTTCTTCTTTTTTCTTCTCAGTTCTTTAATACACATCCTGGGTATGATTAGTTTGGTTGCTTTCGAACCAGGGCTGGTATTCCACTAATAAAGTGCGACGAGGTACGCGCGCACTCCCATAAATACACTTTTGTTAGTGGAATACCAGCCCTGACCTCACTAATCCTGTCCAGTTTCTAATAAAGTAGTCCCTTTTTTAACTTCTGCATAGCTTCATACTTCAACAGTTTCAACTTTCAAATGTTATAACATCATTGACCCATTTTACTTCCTTTCAGCGACGCTGAGAGCCATTTCGGGCCCCGGGGTAAACTGTTATAGGGGCCTCTCATCCTTTACTTTATAGTCATACTGGATAAAATACTTTCAGGGAGAGAGGATTCATCGTTCGGACCCAGGGGAAGTTCCCTCCTGCCCTCCTTCTCGGCACCACTGCTTCCTTTTTCATCAATTTATGTTATTACACATTTATTATAGGAGGACAAAATGGAAGTGAAATCAGGCGGACCTCTGACCGGTATGAGCTCCGATTATGAAAAGCATCGTTGCGGCGGCCAATCTGATTCTGGTCGTGGCAGTACTGTGTACAGCAGTGGAAAATTGAAGCATACTGCAGACACTAGTCCAGAATCTTCCGAACCACACAGAGTCACAAGTAATAATGATATTTTTTTATCTGTCTTCTCAATTAACTAGATGTGTCAATGTCACAGTTATGTTGAAAACTACCTACTTGCAAACTCGAGCATGAATTTTTGTCATAATCGAGGTTTCATGTTTAGTGTTTATGCGTTTTGCAGCAAGTAAAGATAATCAGTGGGTTGACATGGTTGAGAACGAGTTGAAACACATACTGGAGCCGAAGTCGAACACCAGTATTGCAAATTCCACGCTCAGTGATAGTTCTGCATCGCCACCCTTACCGCCGGTGTCGCCAGATGTCTCTTCTGATGAAATGGCCCCGGTGTATAAACATAAAAAGTAGGTGGAAAAGGTTCATTGTTTACGAGTATGCATTGACGCACAATTTAATTAATAGCACTAATCGGCTGCAGTGGAAAAAGTCAGTAGACTGGCAGTTTTCCTGTACCAAATGATTAGAACACTTGTAGAAGAACTGTAGGGGTAGGTACATAGAGTATACAGGCGGTTACGAGTTAAGGATTGACAGTTGATACGACACAGCAGTGATTCATAATAATTCAATGAATTATTTTCTATAATTGTTTAAATTATTATTTTTACTCTGAAGTAAAGTACCTAAAGCTCCAGCACATTTTAGGATCTTTTCATAAGGTATACTTGCAACGTCGCAAGTCGCAAGCATCGCAACAGCGAACTTTTCTTTTTTCTTAGGTTTTACAATTTTCTCACCATGAAAAACAGATTTTTAATTGAGCCGAAACTAAGCCAATATTGTATAGCTTATGCTGTCTTAAGCTACGACAAATTTCTCCGAAATAGCCTACAGCTTAATTTAAGAGAAATCATCGACTTTTCAAGTTTTCAGCTTATGGCTTATAACTTTCGGCTGGCTTTCCATCTCTGCAAGAAACAGGTCTCGCACGATAATGCGTGGAAGTTCATAGTATAACCAGAGCCTGACAAGTAGGTCAAGTAAATGAAGCGCCATTGCTACGCGTACGCGAATTTTCCAGATAACTCGTGAACAGTTGATTTTGATGCAAAAATGTTGAGAATAAAATTTTAGTTGTCTTGTAATTTTCCATCGAATGACACCAGTTACAAATTTTATTCAGAATGAGGAAAATATTCAAAATTTTGAAAATATTCTCAAAAAAGTAGAAATTTTTGTAAAATATTCTCCAATTATCCCCTAAAAATAATGCAAATATGCGAAAATATGCATTTTATATCAAAATATGCAAAAATATGCACAAACACATATGACTCATTTTACTGGGAATTTAATGATTCGCAAAAATATCATCGATACCTATTCTATAACAGAAAAAAAAATGTCAAAGCATATTTTTCCTTGCCTTAATTATGATAACTATCATTTTATTGTCTGATTGACTCTATCTGATCAGATTCATGTATTGTTTCTCTCCACGTCGGCTAATATATAATAAGAAATATATCAAGTTTTCTGTAGGTACTTTAGAGATGCCGAATAAATGAAACAGACCTAACTGAACCTTAAAACGGGGTTACTTCATGACAATTTTTCTATTGAAATGCAATTATTTTAAAACTGTACGAAGGAAAGTAGCCTTCAAGTAGATACATGAAATATTGTTAAATCCTTGAATCATACAGGAACATCGTGTCTGCGTTCAAGATCCTGACAGTTTGCAATTTGATTAGATTATTACCTAGCTTGTCATCTCTGTTCTAGTATGTTCTCAAACGAGGCTGTATGTAGTGGTTATATAAATATGGTTGGCTGAGTGGATAGCGCGCTGGACTCGGAATCCGGAGGTGCCGGGTTTGAGCCCACCTAGCAACTCGCTGCATTTCGACCTAGGCCGATTTTTCGGCCAGATGAGAAGAGGGCTAAGCCAGCCCTAACAGCTTCCCCGACGTCTCTGAAATAATGCTCGAAAGGGCGGATTCCAGGGCTCTGGTTGAGAGTAAATTAGAAAAGAAGCTTCTAAACCGAATTAATGAGGCTTTTTTCCATGTTATTATTATTATTAATATTATTATTATATTATTATTATTACTATTTTTTTTTTTTGTTTTAGCTTGGGATACAGTAGTAAAATGGAAACGCCATATAGGTCCTCAGTTCCTTCTAGTCATAATAGAAATCAATGGTCGAGGACCAATACGAAAGAAAAAATACACCAGCGATTGGCAGTCAGCATGAAACGACCTGAGATTTCTAGTAAAATGCCTTCAAGTAAGAAACCTTTGTTTTTAACTCGCCCTATGTCCTATGTGTTCCTCTGTTTATGTAGAAGTATTTCATTTTTTGATTCTGTCTTTCATGTAATCATGTTTTGTATTTTAGCCGTTGCCAGCAGCAGTATAGATCTAGACTCGATGCTAGATGAAGAAAATAATACCAGTGACGATGATATTAGTATAAGTGACACGAGAGCTATTAGAAAACAGTTGGAAGGACTTGAAACTATGTACTCCGAGGTGAGTAAAACCATTTTGAATAAACTGTTCCTGATCAGAGTATGTGACTCTACAAAATGCCGGTGTCATAACGCATTATAAAATTAGAAAAGGAATAGGGGTTTTGGTTTGTTGGAAAGAGCGAGTGTAGGAAGATCATGTTGTGTATGTCGTGTTGGTACTGTTTTTCCTACAGCTCCATCCCATGGCATTTCAACAATAAGTAAGAGTCTTGAGGAAATATTTCAAGTTTAGTGGCTCAGTTAAAGTATTGTAGTGTCTGATGCAGAATGGTTGTTTTGGTGATTGGGAGGGGGAGGGTCCAATTTCTGTGATTTAGATTTTGAAAACACGTTTATTTTATATGTACCTACGTATTTCTCTCATAATTTCCCTTATAATCTGAATTAATTTCAATTTATATTGTATAGGTGATGAAACTCCTGGGTGTTCGGAAGTCAGCTTTGAACAGATACCAAAACTCTGATTCTAGAATGAATAAGAGGAGATTGTACGGCAGTGTTTCATCGTTACCATCGTCCGTCAGCAGTCGTCCCGTTCGTGACAGACATCGTAGACCCGACGATAGGAAGAAATTCGTGCGTGATATAAAAGTAAACTTTGTTTCGAGAACAGTTTCATTAACTCCTTGATTCTGTTATAAAATTGCAAATGAAACTCATTGTTTTGGTTTCACGCTTCAGGGTATCAACAAACGATTTCAAAGGCTCGAATCACACGTGGTAACATTGGCTCGTAGTGTGGCCCATCTTTCTTCAGAAATGCGAACACAACACCTCATGATCCAGGTTATTATAGTAATATTTATGTAGGAATATGAAATGCTATGCTGTATTACTTACTACACCTACTGTCTTGATCCACGTGAATTCTGTTAACCAATATTCTAATGTTTATAGGAAATGGAAGTGATTAGAGGAGAGCTGACGAATCTGCGGAATCAAACGAACATGCTGACTGTACGATCGCAATCGATGCCCAGGTTTCATCATTTCCCCAACACCGAGCAAGTGAACTCGAGTCCTGATAAAATGAAAAAGCTGACGAAGTTCTTCGGTGACGAACCACCTTTGTTAAGGCTGTTTTTAAAGAAACTTGGTTATGAAGTAAGTTATTATTGTCCTTTACATGCGTGAACCTGTGAGTTAACTCCTAACAGCAGTTAGGATTACAAAATTAAGAGAAGTATGGTGGTTATGTCTCGGAGGTTAAATGAGTTCGAATTTTCATTATCTTTAACTCTGGGAAGGTTTTTAATGGAAACTAAAAAATTATTTGCATAGGGTATCTTCAAAACAACAGCAGATTTTTGAATTGATTCATTTCAAGTTTGGATTTTTTTTTTTTTTGGGGGGGGGAGGAGGGATTATTGAGAAGTTGGCTCGTGTATATCAATACTAGTTGCACTTGCGTAAGTGGGAATTAGTTGCCTGGGTAGTATTGAATTTTTTTTCTTCTATAGATCCTCTTTTGTCATCTACTTGAAATTCCAAGTAGGTATAGAAATATGTTATCACCCAGCTTTTGGTTATATTCACTAGCTAGAATTGGGTTCGACTGCCAAGTGTCTAACACTCCTGCATCTCCTGCAAAACTCCTGCATTTGCTCAAATGCTCCTGCATTTCACAAAATCTCCTGCAAACCTCCTGCATTTCACTCAAACCTCCTGCAAAAATCGTACTTTACTGCACCATGAAATATGTATTACAAACTTGCAATTTTCACAGAGAATGAAAAAAAGTGAATTAAAATTTTTCTTTTCTCATGAAAAAAATGTTGTTTGCACCACCAGTTGTTTGCATAAACTGATCAATCCGCAATGTGCCATTACTAGCGCTAGCATTAACATGTTTTTGAACTAGGTGGCAGGTATGTTGCGCTGCCTAACGCGTATCGTTGTAGGAGTGCTGATACGTTGACTGGTACTGTGCAAATATTGCGTCTATGTCAATTCTGTATCTAACGTAAGTGGAAAAATTGACTCACTTTTAGCAAATGAGTTTAAAAAAAGATAAGATTGCCTACTGTATTACATATGGTCTTGGGCCTTACTTCAGACAGATCTTACTAGACGAAGTTCAAAACGCAGACACTATCTCAATAAAGTTTGCCAAAGCCCAAATGGATATGATCGTACATTATTGGATTCTAGTAAACAGGAGGTATCAACTCGTTATTTAGCTTCCATTTTCCCAGAACGATGTACTTCTGATGGACTGTTCAAAGCAATTACAAATGCATCAAAAGATTTGAAGTTGAATTTATCTAACGTTTTGCAAGTGGCGATGGATGCTCCAACGTTAATTTGAAATTATTACATTCAGATCTGTTGAAATACATGGAAGAGAATGGTATGAACAAAATGTTGATTGGGTACCTGTACTTGCATATCGTCCATAACGAGTATAAAACTGCTCACGATAGCAGCAACTGGAATATTCATCGGTTGTTACGAAGTCTGTATTACCTCTTCAAAGACTTCCCTACTAGACGCGCGGATTTAAATATTATTCCAAATCTTCGTTATTTACATTAAAATGTTTCTGTTCGATGGCTGGAAAATGGAAAGGTATTACAGAGAGCATTGAATATACTACCTCATGTCAAGAAGTATGTTGAGGGCGTCAAAAATAAACCTCCTAAAACACACAATTACACTTATGTGACTGAAGCTTTGAAGAAGGAGTTTTTGGAAGCAAAATTACATTTTATGTCTTCAGTGTGTGATGACTTGTACCATTTTTGATATAATACCAGAGCGATGAGCCAATTGATACCCTTTCTTTATGAAGATCTTAGAACTGTTCTTCGAAACATCGGTACCAGATTTCTCTCCAAAGTCACATATAGTTTTGAAGATACAGTAAAAGTCGCTTATTATAATGACGTTGGGCAAAGAGGATTTTATGACATAAAGCGGCGTATTCCACAAAACGACAGAAAAATTCTGAACATGATTTTATGATGTCAAAAATTCTTATATCTGATTTTCCCATTTTTTTTTGCTAACTCCTCGGCTTTTTCGCGCATTAAAGGACCATTAACATCAGCTTCACGAACATGATTGAACCACTGTAACAAAGCCTCTTCGACATCATTTTTCTGTTCTTTTTCGCTGCTGTTTCATTCTTGGCAATTGCTTCTGGATGCTATCTCGTTTCTTCAGCAACTTCGACAAAAAGGGTGTGAAATACGGAGCTTGATGGCCGCTTCACTCTGCGTCACTGTTTTAGGCAATGCATCATATTCGCGTAAAATTTCAGCTTTCTCGGCGACACTAAGATCACGACGATATTTATTGCTTGTAGATTTAGTCGACATAGTTACACGGTTGCTCACAGTTTTGTAACAAGACACAGACTGACCAGCGAGAAGCAAAGAAATGATAACATGTGAAGAAAAAGTGCCAAGTAACTCATGTTTTTTCATGAAAATTATAGTCGTACTTCATTACAATAAGCGACTTGCCCATTCCAATAACCGGCAGATTTACAATGTATTTGTATACGGGAGGACGGGACTTGCTCATTTTTATGACATTAAGCGACTTATGCACTATCAGACATTATAATAAGCGACTTTTACTGTACTAAAAAGAACCTTTTACCACCAGAGAAGGTTAACGTCGGATTGGAGCCAAAACAATTGTATCCAAATTTTCTCCGTTGAAGAAAATGAAATTTCTTGATGAATGTCGCGCTTTCTTAAAGCATTGTACGATAAACTTTTGAGGAAGTCTGCAAAATTATTTTCATTTGTACTTCATTAATTTTATTCTCAAAATTAAAAGTATCATTTTTTTAGTCTTTTCAATTTTGAAACCATTTTAATACAGATTTTTTTTTTTTGGGGGGGGGGGGGTGTTTCTAGTTGTTTGAACTGCTGAAAAACCTCCTGCAAAATCTCCTGCAAAATCTCCTGCAAAACTCCTGCATTTCGCTTTCCAAAATTTGTTAGACACCCTGGACTGCTTTTAAATAAACAGTAATATCTTACTGTAAGTTTCGGAAAAAAGTAAAGTAGACTTGATTCTGTAGCTAAATCCCCGAGAAACCACAAAAACCCACCGAAATTTTGAGTTGGGGAAATGCCGGTAACTAACGGTCGTCAAGGGAGCTAATAATTCCCGGGTTGAAACGCCGAGAATCGACAACCAGCTACCACCATAATTATTAGGTGTTTAATTACAGACCTCCCTAAGCTCCCCAGGGGTCTGGGCGAGTCCCCGATGACCCCTGTCCCCAATGTACTTCATTAGCGAAGTAATGCTGAAGACCTGAGCCATCAGAATGGACGTAAGTACTTGGGAACCCACTCTTCATGTCCCTGAATGAAAAGAGGTTCACCAAAGGAAAAATAAATTTTGAAAAAAGTCCAGGGATGCGACGTACCATAAATCAAACACTTTGCATGGTGGTACGTCCATGCATTTTCGATAAAATAAACAGAAAAGGTAAAGTTGTTCCAAATTCACCTCACTGAAATTATGCGATCATGTCAAACAGCACTCGAACACGTGTATTGTAAATTGAGAAAATAAAATTCAAATAAAAAATTCATAAAAGAAAATATTAATAAAATTAGAATACGGTTCGATGGAGACACTCGGCAGCTTTGTAAATAAACATGGAGCCAGTGGCTCTTACTTTGCGATACTTCCATTCGTACGCGATCAAAAATAGATGCCCTCAGATATGGGCTCAAAATTAAGAATAAATATTATAAACGACTGCATTTGAGTGATAACAATGAGTAAGTAGGGTCCTCTCTCCCCTAAAATTTGGAATGATTCAACAAACAAACTCAGCATCTCAATGGCTGGAAAATGAAATTGGCCAAAGATATGACTATGAAAATACGAAAACCGAAGTACAAATCCCAAGGGAGTCCCTTTCTCCCTAGGAGATATTCAAATTTTGAGGTTGGACCTTACTGATCTCGGATTAAAACCTCGAGGAACTTCAGAACTTCCTGGAACGATCGTTTTCCGGACTGAACATATTGGTCTCACAGGACCTAAAATTTTGAATTGTCCCCCGAACGATGAGTAACCAGGATACTGAGCCTCTGCGTGATATTCACGTAGACTATTCACTAAATTTGGATTTGAAACAAAACAGTGGGGGGGGGGAATAAATAAAAATAAATGAAATGAAACGGATTGCTTTAGCCCCAGAATTTTGATAAACCAAGATCAAAAGTTAAGGGAATTTCTATTCCACGCCATACACGCGGGTTGAAAGGGCGTCGGTCCCCTAATAAGCACGAATCTTAAGGCTAGCACTCACGAATCTCACTACCACAGGTCGATAATAAAAAACCGAAAGCAAAGTATAAAGCATTTCTGCTAAAATACCAAAATGACTCAAACTGGAGTTACGTAACCCAATGCTAGATAAACTGGAACGTTTCCGTGCGTGTGGTCTGCATCTCGCGGTGATGGATCTAGATCTGCGAAGTGGCGCCACTGCTACAAATCTTCCAGCAACTCGACGATAGATGATAAGGTGCAGGAACGAACTGAAAAATAACATAGCACAGTAACTTGTCCCAAAACTCTAATTTGAAGCGAACTAATCGCCTACAGCACGTTTCTGTCAGACGTAGAAGACTCATTACCCGAGTTACTAAGCTGCTCACCCTACTAAAACGAAAATTCCAATAAATTTTGGGTGGATTCCTCCTAGGAAATATGTTACTAGGAGCAAACTCAATTTCGCCCTCCTTGATTCGAAAACATAATACGAAATGCTGAACCAAAATGAGGGAAGCTGGGCTTACAATGCAAACACTCATAATAATCGAAAATTATCAGACTAAGGTACGCAATCTGACATAAACATGAACAAATAAAACGTAACGCTTAGCCGATACTGGAAGGTTCTGGAGCCATTGGCAGCGAATTCGATTGTGGTCTCGTAACACTAGCCTCATGGTCTTGCCTCGTGGCGGCAATGGTCTGGATCGAAGCGCGCCATAGATCGGTCTGGACTCGGATCCTGGAACTGGAAACGACCTCTCAATACGGCGAACACTTTGTGGAGACCTAGATCTTCTTGATTGATCGAAAAGAAACCAAAAATTGGTCATTGCTGGACATGGCTTATTACATGCCTTCTCATCTCACCATGCGGTTGGCTCAGCGAACGGATCCAAAAAATGAGACTGTGGCGTTTCAGTTCTGTCACTTTACGGCGATAAAAAATGCTTCTAGCGATCGAAAATTCCGTCGAATTTCGAATTTTGAGAACAAAATAAACAAACGTAACTTCAAAAATGAGTGACACATTCTCAAACTGAATTAGTAAACACGGTATACATATATACGAGATTGTCACGAATGCGGAAATGTGCAGCGAGATCCATAACGATAAATTGATACTGATAGTAGCTCAAGAACCGAAATGAACCGCGCTGCAATCTTCAGCTCAGTGCATCGTTTCGTTATCTGCAGGCGCGTAACCAGGGAGGGGCCAGCCCCACCTAAAAATCTTGGCCCCCCTGTGGCCCTCCGCTGAATTTGAAAATTTTGTAAAATTTATAGTATTAGATAAAATAAAGCGAAAGTTTTTAAAACTGGGAACCCCTTCAAAAATTCGTGGCCCTTTCTGGCCCCCCCGTTAAAAAATCCTAGTTACGCCGCTGGTTATCTGTATTACTCCGCCGACTAGTCTACTGACTTATCATTCCATCCCTCCACCCCGTACCATCCGCGGAATAGCAACGGTCCGAGAGATGGAAAGAGACGTCGACTTTTGATAGCATTATGTCGAAAAACATAGTCCCCAGCACAGCCAATTCTTTCAGGAGAAAGCCCGTGCGGATGGTGATTACAAGTAAGACTGTGTGCTCGCCCCGGGCGAGCGTCGTACTTAACTTACCACCGGGGAAATCTTTAAGCTGCTACCTATGCCGTGAAATGGATAGGCATTACCTGTCCAAGCTTAATTTTGAATATAATTTTGGTATAGCTCTGTACGGGCGTTCGGTGATTGATCCGGTTCGTACAGGCTTGAGGTCTATCCACAATACGCTATGTTTTAATGTGTATCGAGAAATCGTTTCCATTCCAAAAACGTCACCATATAGTTCGGATTCAAAATAAACGTCGAAAATGTCCGACTGCATGTATTGTGATATACGAATACAATCGTTCATTCAGGTCCCAGAGCTCCCAACTCGAGACTCTTCATTGAAAATAATTAGCCTATTAAATTATCATGCTACAATTCTAATTGGGGTACACGTCAACTTGTATATCTGCGTGTTGGTTTTCTATATCTACTACCTTGCTGGTACCGAATCTTTAGAACCACCTCCTGTAACCTAGCTCAACTCATAACACTGTTTCGTATGTTTTAGAAATACGCGAATGTTTTCGAGAAAGAGCGAATCGGTCTCGTGGAATTGCCGTACATGTCTGAAGAACGTCTTCAAAAGTTGGGCATACCGATGGGGCCGCGACTGCGTATCATTCAAGAAGCGCAGCTCGGCTTCCCTGGCGCCCACGAAAACACTCTGTGTATCGTATAGCCTTTTTTGTCTTCCTCAGTTCTACACCAAAGAGATTACTCACTTGTAGTGCTGATCGCATATATCCTTATATTCTGTATACTTGTTGTTACAAGGAAAATAATAAAATACCTTGTTAGTGATAATGATGACAAAATTTGTATCGAAAATCAAAATTATCTACCGCACCGTTGAAAATACAAGGCTGAATATAGTAATCAAAAAGTTGTACTTAAGTATAAGTTATGTAAACGCTTAAGTGTAATTCTGTAATATATGTATATGTGAATTGAGATGTTATTAAAAGATTGAATTAATTAATTGGGGCCCTAACAAACTTATTAATTTTTAGTTAATTTTTCACTGTCTCACAAAACAAAACTGGCGGGATGTATCATTTCTTCTTCCTTGAATTAAGAGCTTTTTGCTCTCTTGATTTGGCTTTAGGTACACCCAGTACTCCTTCGCGCTTTTTTTTTTTGAACAACGGCGAGGATGTTATCTGCGATTCATCAGGTGTGGGCGTTCAGGATCCAAGCGTATTAGGAGTTTCATCTGGCTTTGGACGATCCGTTATGAAGCTGCAAAGGAAGTTTTCGGCGGGAAAAATGTCAGGATTATGTAGAGGAAAATTCCAGAATTTTTGAATCCTGATAAGATAAAGGAATGTATGAAAGCTTCGCAAAATGTTTTCGATATTTGTAAATACTAGCCGTTTGTTCGGGATGCGTTAGTCACCAGGCATCCATAGATATTTGAAGATGGGGATATCAAGGGGTTTGCGTTTTATTACGGCATTGTGATGGTAACGTTAAGATTTCCACACCGTGCCGATGCACGTTATTGACACTAGGGGTTGTAAGTTGGTATTTGTGATTATCATATATTAGTGAAATAGGGCTTTTAGGAGACGCAAATGAGCGGGTCACAATTGCTCGAAAACTTCTTCGAATAACTCCCAAATCATCTACCCACTTTTATGAGCTGAGCCAAGAGTGCCGACTGAAGCTCCATTTGTGATGTTCCGCATAAAATTCACTGGAGGAAAAATCATAACTGCAGGAAGATGAGTTTCATTAGAGCACATTATACAGCAGGTTGTAATTAGTGTGCCAAATTCTGCGGAAACTATATATCTGTGAGTGTCATGACTTTCTGCGGAGTCGGTCTTGTCTAAATTGTAAATCCTGGGGTCGTCCGCTAAACTCGGATGCTTCTTCAACATTGGTGCCATATTTTCAAAAACCAATACAAGCATTATGTTCATTGAATGAAGTAGTTTTGGAGGAGCTACTATATGGTTTCAGTTTTCTTATACTAATTTCCGGATGTCTTATTCTAAATTGCAACAACATGCTGTGTCGCCCTATGCTTATTACCTTCTCTCTTGATCCACGTGAATTCTGTTAACCAATATCTGTTTACAGGAAATGAAAGTGTATCTTAGAGTAGAGTTGATGAACCTGCAGAATCAAACGAACATAGTCACGGTACAAGCACAATCGATGCCCATGTTTTCATCATTTCCTCAACACAGAGCAAGTGAACTCGAGCCCTGATAAAATGAGAAGTCGACGAAGTTTTTCCCTGACGAACAACCTCTGTAAGGCTATTTTTAAAGAAACTTGGTTATGAAGTAAGTTATTTTTTTGTCCTCGTTATGCGTGAATCTGTAAACTAACTGCTAATGATGGTAGACACTGAGGCCTTTTTCTTGTGTCGCGTTTCATGTTTTTACTTTCGCCACGGCTTTTGTTCTAAAAAACATCTTACAGTACGAGCAGCGATTCGTTATACCCACAGAGGGGTAAGAAAACTGGGGGAAAAAATTCGATGATGAATTCTGTACACATGAGATCCAGCGTAAAAATGGGTAAGGTGAGATCACATTTTTGGTAGAGATTTACTGACCAAGTAGAGATCCTGCTGCGTTGCCAATAATGCAGGGTGAATAATCATGCTTGAATGTACGGTTTTGTATTCATCGTCCTGCCTGGCTGAATTCTGGGTCGGAAGATGGAAGATGTGTGAGTTTTTTGTCGCCTGAATTCCGGTCAATGATCTTTTCAAAATTAAAGTCCTTCTTAATTTATCATTCGCGGTTAGACGGAGGCGTATTTTTTCTGTTTAAAGTCTAGTTAAAACGTGACGAAAATTTTGATCTAATCTGAACTCTAATCAGATGCTTATTTATTTAGGAGCTAAAATTACTAAAATGCCATATAATGTAAATCGAAGTGTCAAAAAACGGTGAAAACTCTCCACTTCCGATTCTACCGAAATCAAATCCGAGTACGAACGCAAATAATTAGGAGAACCATGAAGTATAAGGGATAAGTTAGACTTAGGAGAAAAATTTGAAGAAACCTTAGAAAAAATCGAACCGGAACGAGAGGTATTTTTACAGAAGTTAAAAACTTATGAATTTGATATAAACCAAATTATAAATGAGGGACCGAAAAAATCAACTTCAATATTCTAAAAATTAACCTCGTTCATGTCTGATATGATCAATTCCGATTTATACGATAGTAGGTATAACTTTGTAGGAAAAATTTATTAAAACAGAAACCACCTAAAATAAAATAAAGGATATCCCTTTTCTGTCAATAAAAAAATAAAATTTTCTTATGCGAAAAAATTTGTCATTTGACTCGATAATTAAAAAAAAAAAAGTATCCATGACAACCCCCCCCCCCCCCCGAAAAAGTGGAAGAAATCAGCGAGTAAAAAAATTGTGCGCTCTCGCTTCAACTGCTTAACTTTAACCTTTATTAAGTACTTAATTTCAAATGTTATCATTTTTGTATTTTTAAATAATTTTTAATAATTTTCTTTTAATAAATAAACTTTTGAACCTCTACGTATGTACAGTTGTTTTTGTTGAAACAACCCGAAAAAAATTTTTTACTGCCCATTAAGGTCACTGAAAAGAGCAGAATATTCAGAATAAAAAATCATATTTCAAATTTGATTACGAACCCACCAAAATTCAAGTCCCTTAAGCACGACTACTACTATAATTTAGAGGTCGGACTTGGACAAATTCAAGTCACAAAGGAAAGAATTGAGGTATCGAAAGAAAAGTCAAAAAGGATTATGATACAATGCACTAAAAACCAAAGCTCACAAAATAAGGGAAAAAGTTGTAATCCAAAATAAAGTAAATCAAAAAGGATTAAGAAAAAAAAAATCTCGCCGAAATCTTAAAAAAAAATAGAAATTAGGTTTAGATTTTCTTTTCTTTTCTTTTTTCCTGTGGGGGGGGGGGATTAAAATGAAATACAATCTATCCCTACTTCGCCAACAAAGAAGGAAAACTGTTTTTTGATTTGAAGAAATGTGTCCATTTAGATGAGACCAGGGACAATTTTGGTATCAATATTGTATCAGACTTCACATATGAAAAAAGCTGATTTTTAGAGCCCATCATTTAACTCAAAAAGTTAGTGGCACGTTGTAGGTTTCTTTTTAAGGAGCTGAAATATATTTGCTGCCACACCAGACCATTACTCATTAAAGATGCCTGTCCATCTCAGCTGGATCCATCTCGATTTTGCAATAAAAAATGGGACACAGAGGGAAATATCGTGATACACCCTAATGTTGTAGGTATTGATAGTTTGGTTTTCTTAAATCAAGTTGATTTCGTTCATTTTACATTGAAATTTGAATTTCGGGAACTAAACTGTGATAGGATCACAAAATCTTATTGAGCTTAACGGAATTGTCGACCCGAAAATGGTCTTCTGATTTTTTTTTGACGAAGTCAAATAGGTCGCTGATCTCGAATATTGCTCCAGATTTTTGATTTGCCCTCCTGCAGAGCCCCAAATTCGAAAAAAAGAAGGTAATACTGACTTGAATGGTAAGTGCCATGCTGCATTGAAGCGGCGGTGGTTATTTGCTGGAATCTCAGAATTTATAGGATATGAATCAAGTTTTGGGCGAAAGGGTCCAAGAGATACTTTTGTTCATTGAATGACGTTATCTTCTTTCTATTCCCTGGATTATGTGACACAAATTCATCCTTGGAGATTTCAACGTTCATAGGCTCATCAAGAGAAAGTTTACCTTGCACCTCGATCAAAGACTTTAGGAGCGTTTGACTTTCTTCGAAAATTTTCGAAAAGCAATCTGTTATTTCGGCAGAGAGAGAGAAAGAGAGAGAGAGAGAGAGAGAGAGAGAGAGAGAGAGAGAGAGAAAATACGCATATGTGTGCTTTTTTGTCGCCTGTAGAATTGCCGACAAAGTACTAAAAAATGTCAATGAAATGCCGACGAGTAGAAAATGTGTGCGCCTCGCGACGTCCCTGTCAAGAACTCTCCACGTCCCGATAAAAAATTTGTCACTTCTCTTGACCCTTACATCCACCGAAAAATTCCCTCTTGTAACCCGGGTTACAAGAGAATTACAACCGGACGATTTTTCATCGAAGTAAGCTGAAAGTTTCATGACAAATTCAGCTTTTATACTATAAATGAAAATTCTAACTCTTAAAGTGTGGTCAAATGTCAGAAAAGCGTTTAAAAATTAACGCAACCATACGACATCACAACAGCACCAAAATTACCGTTAGCTTAAAATGTTCGTCAAACAGTCCACAAAGCGTGTCCAAATTCGAGTTAGACTGAAAAATGAATTCGGTGACAGTAGAAACCATTTAATTTCTCCTTTTGAAGATCGTTTTTTAAAAATATCATAATGTTTCCAGCCCCCCCCCCAAATTGGGCACTGGATTGTGAACCCAGAAAAGGCGGCACAAATTCTGAAACTTTGGAGCACAATTAGCACAAATTACGATAAAATTTGCGCCGCTAATTCCAACCCTGTACCTTCATTGGGGGGGGGCAACATTTCCTTGCCCCCCAACTTTTCATTAAGATGCAGCCCCACGGGAGGCGGCACTATAGTGAAACGTTCTTCCAAATAAACTCGAAATAAAGTCGGAAATTGTTATTGCTTTATTTGGCAACGAGAAAAATTATACTGAACGGAGCTTTCATAAAGATACATTCAACGTCAACATTATTTCCGAAATTTACTAAGCGGATTGATAAATCAATCACAATTCAGTAGCCAATAATTACTGAATAATATTTGGGTTTTGAGATTGTATTTCTACAGGCACAAATCAACATTTCTCTGGCCCCCAAACTTTTCATTAAAATGTAGCCCCACGGGAGGTGGCACAAATTCTGGGACTTCGGAGCACAATCAGCACAAATTACGATAAAATTTGTGCCGTTAATTCCAACCCCCTACCCCACTCCTCGGCATGCCTAAGTGGTTAACTATTAGATGAAATCAGAATTAGAATGAAAATATTAAACTAAAGGGAGACCAAACACAAGCGATAGAGAATGAAATTAACGTTTGTACCTACGTTTACCGTACATGTTGGTTTTCTCAGTCTACCTACCCTGCCAGCACATTGTATCTCTAAATCACCTCTTGTAACTCAGCTCAGCTCATAACACAGTTTTTAGGGTATTTGCCCGCGCGCAGCGCTGCAAGCACCTTATTGCAATTGCTTTTTCATTTTTTTCTTTAAATAAGAGTGAATTGTTTACAGATCATAGTTCAGTTTTAGTTCAGTTTCAGATTTGGCATTTCGCATTTTTTTTTTGGCTTTGTTTTATTAATTCGCGTTTGGACACTCCTGTAGATGCGCTAGAGTGTCGTGGACGAAAAGCAGGTGATCAGGGTATCACAAAAACATGTACAAGTAAAGTAAAGTCTAGCATCTTCAATACTGCTTTTTATGGGAAACTGGAGAGAACTAAACTGTTAGCCCTTATCATTTCCTTTCAGATGAGTTCAACTTCAGTTTTTTTGCAGAACATTTTTGTCACTTTTCTTGTTATGATTATCCTCTCCGTTACCATTTAGGAATGCAACATGGAAAGATGAAAATAAAAGATTCTCATTTTCATTCTGGCGTTCGTGCTTCGTGGCGTACATTTTTTTTATTGTATAGACGTTTTGGTACTGTGTCTGAATATTAGCTTCATTCAAAGCTTTAACATTAACATTTCAGATTTGGTTGTGTTTTATCAATACCAGTGTAGGAAGTTAGTGCATCAACACCAGGGATGCGGAGAAGCCGGAAGTTTTTGCAGTTTTAGGATAATTTTGAGAATCCAGAAGTTGGAAGCAGAAAGTTTAGTTTTTCAGCTTCAGCAAACACCCTCTTATTACCTCGCTATCTGCGAGGTAGCTTGTTTATGTTGCAGAAATACTACGCGAATGTCTTCGAGAAAGGGTGAACCGGTCTCGCGGAGTTGCCGCACAGTGTAAAGAACGTCTTCAGAAGTTGGACATACTGATGGTACCGCGACTACATATCATTCAAGTAGTACAGCTCAGCTTTCCCGGCCTCTACAAAAGCACTCTGTGCATCCTTGTTTTCTTCAGTTTTACCTTAATGAGATAATTCACTTGTAGCGCTGATCGCATATATCTTTATATTCATTATGTTTGTTGTTATTAGGTATGAGGAAAATAATCAAATAACTTAGATAGAGGTAATGATGACAAAATTTATATTGAAAATTAAAATAATCTACTGAAATACAAGGTTGTGTATGTAGTAATCAAAAAATGGTACTTAAATATAAGTTCCTAGCGGAAACGGGGTCGAATGTTTATAATTCTGTAATACCTAGGTACTTTAAAATTAGGCGATTGGCTCCACTATAGGTATGCAAGCAGAGATGTCCTCTATTCAACGATTTTCTGCAGCCGTCCATGGTACACACAACATGTACCTAGTTGTATTATGAACCATAATTAGAAGTTTTCTGAAGCATATACGCAGCAAAAACGAAGAATTTCCTCAAGCCTATACCTATAAACCTTTTTTTCATGAAGGTTCATATTTTCATTTAAGCCTCCAACGAACTTTTTTTTAGAAGCAAAAATAATGTAAATTGGGGTCCATAATACAACAGCTTTTCAATAAGAACTAAAGTAGGTAATCTTTACCGGATAGTCTTTTCACAAATTACTTTCTACACAGTGTAGGTACACATATACATTAATTCAGTACCTGCAGGTAATCCCTGTTAGTTCGAAAACTAACTACAAAAGTTGTTTTGATTCAGGTGTTCAGTAGGAACTTCCCAGTTTGTCGTCTGCACCTCTGATAAAAGAGCGCGCTGCAGAGGATGAAACAAGACATGAAGAGAACATTTGAAACGGTGACAACGACGATTGGTATATTACAAGGTCTGTCAGTAGCTATGTAGTAGGATACAAATATGCCATACACCGTCCCAGTAAGCATTGTCATCAATTCCGCTATAATTAATATGGCTGAGCAAAATCTGGGAAGGGGGATCTGTAATGCTCGTACTAACATGTAGGCGTAAACCGGAACATGAGATACTGAAATGATAAGTACGATCCACAAGCCGATTGATGGATAGTATGGGTACAAGAACCAGGAGCCTAGCAAGGCTATCAAATGATGAGTCCAATAATAAGTGGTCACCGGACGTTTTTGTAGTGATAGTAAGACAGTATCCCCGAGTTCGAGTATCTTCAGGAACGGAAACATAACCAACCAAAAGGCACATGTATCGTCGTTAATGAAAGATCTGTAATACAAAATCCAGGTGTTGTGAAAAATTCACGAGTTTGCATTGAATATCGATCAACATGCAAAAGATGAAGTATCTAGCTCTATAGGTATATATAGGTACGTTTAACTCACCTATCAACGCATATGGATACATAAAAAGCTTGTTGGTGAAGTATGAAGAATATGTGCGGTGCAATTTGTATCACAGTTATTGCATTTAATGTTAACATTAGGGCGTACCAACAGACGGAAATTGCTGGCAGTTTGAATTCAGTCCTATTTTTCATTAGCCGTGGAATGAGGAAAGTAAGAAGTACGTATATCACCCCAGCGATGTAACTAATAAATTCATATTCGTACACTATGAGGTCCAATTCGTATTGTAACTGAAACCATTTGGATTTAAATCTCAATTGGGTCTCATTCTTCCGCCCAGTGTGGTCAAGTTCTAGTAATTGAATTCGATAACTGGAATCAACCATCTTGCACCACAAATTTCAACCTGAAAAAGTTGGAAGAGAAATAATAATTTTAGGTGTAATTACGGTTAGAACGTACAGCATTGATTTTTTATGTTATTATACGTAGGTGTGTGTTTTTAACCCATAATCAGCTTTTAATAAGCGTGCTGGGTATAGTACCTACCTGTTCAAAATTTTATAAATTTTGAAAAAGGGGAGGTTAGAATAGAAAGAGGTTTGCAGTAGGGGTGTGCATCGAGATCGATTTTTGGACATCAGGACTCTGATGAACGAATCATCAGTGCCACAGATCGAGATTCGACTTGATCGTGATGCACATCTCTAGCTCAGACCTTCATTCGCATTCATAAATGAGCCTGGTTAGGATTTTTCTTTTAGATGAAAAATGAAGTAAGTTGGTATAAACTAAGTCTTACTGCTGTTATTCCTGTAATTTTTTCAGCTGACAAACAGCTGAACCATAGAGAGGTGCTGTTTGGGAAAATTTTTCGACGTTTCTCTTTATAACTGGAGTTCTATCGCGCTGACTATATGTTTCGCAATAAGAGCTTATTCGATTTTCTAAATCTTTGGCTTCAATTTTATTTTTTATGGTACTAGCACGAGTTCGGTATAGAGGTGACCTTTTCCAGTTATACGTATTTGGGAAGCGCATTTAAATACGTGGAACAAATACATGTTGAAAGATAGAAAATGCACGCGCGAGAAGTCCGTAAAAAAGTAGGTAATATATATGTGTCACGAAATTACCAGAATTACAGTCTAGGGTCCAGTGATTAAGGACATACCTAATACGAATAATAACAACGACTTACAATGCCGCACCATTGTTCATGCGACTGATACTGAAATCATATTGGACTGTTTAATTTGTATTTGGGGAGGAACATATGGAACATGTTCGAGATGTATTCGCATAATATAATCTCATTACATGATACTAATACTGGTGCAAAGGCCAATTCGCCCGATGCGCAAAATCTCACCAGTTACCCGGGTAACTATAAAGAGGAACAAGGGTATAATAATCTGAGGGTAACTGAGGGTAAAAAATGGGTAACTTTTCCGTCGCCGGTAACTTGAGGGTAACTAATTGCGTAGTATCCCGCCTGTTACCTGGGTAAAAGGTAACTGAAGGAGAACAAGGGTAATCTGAGGGTAACAAATAAGTAACTTCTCCGCGGGTAAGTGCGTAATTAGAGGGTAACTGATTGCGCATCGGATCGATTTCTCGGATTTCCTTATTACGCGCACAACTTCTACACGAATTCCAAATAGCCCCCATTCTTGCAAATAGCTCGAGCTACGCGTTTTCTTTTACCAGCAATCGATTTCGCGTTGTTTCTACATACTTATGGACGCTATTCAGCGTAAGGGAACCAACCAGCAAAATCTGTTTTTTGAGGACACGTGATTCGAAGTTCAAGAGCCATGTAAAAACTATATGACATAGCGTTTACTGATAAGTTTTTTTCAACGTGAGTACACATTTTTGAATCGGGGGCCCAATTTTGAAAAGTTTTACTTTTTACGCTCTTTCCAACGATACTAATAACTCATTTTGTTTACAAATGTTGGTTGGTTCCCTTACGCTGAATAGCGTCCGTGATAGAATGTAAACAACGATTCAGTTCAGGTTTCATCCCATAAAACCAAACCACTGAAAGGTCTTCCATAAAGTCAAGTTTTCGTATGTTTTGATAACACCATCTGAGATCTTTTCCAAATACTAGACTAGATATACACGCATGACAACGATGCACCAAGACCCCTCTACATGCCCCTCCACCACGCAATCAAATTCCTGCATCTCCATTACACGAAAGAAGAAAGCAAACGTCCGAGGTATCACTTATCAGTGTTCAGTGACAGATGAACGGGCATCGTCGTTCATTTTAAACAAACGCACCAATCTGTGCATTCTTTACACCCATATATGTATAATAGGCGATAAAACCTACACTAGAGAGCGCTACAAAATCACCTGCGCGGGTGAAATTGAAAGGGTGATCATGGATAATTTTTAATTGAAATACTGCTATCCTTAGGAAGGCAAAAAACGGCCCAAAATTATTCCACCCTCTTGTGTTGGCTGTAATTCTATTGTTTAGTAACAATACAACAAAATGTAGGACGAGATTTTTCTTACAATCAATTTCTAATTGATTTAAAGACGTTTAAAGTTTGCTGTAATCTTATGGAAAATTGTACATGATCACCTTTTCAGTACGCAGGGCTACCAACGTTGGGTACTCCAAGTTTTAGTGCCTATTGAACAAAGTTGAATATCCTATATGTATCAGCCGACGTTTTCAGTTTATTTTTGAACTTTTCAGTAGAACAAAGATTTTTGAGAAATAAGAGGTCCTGCGGCAAAAAAATGACGAGCACTCTTGTGAATCATGTTTACTTTTTTCACTGGTAACTCGGGCATTTCTTTCGTGAAATGGACGCTGTTCAACAAAAGGGAACCAACCAACATTTGTAAACAAAATGAGTTTATTAGTACCGTTAGAAAGAGCGTAAAACGTAGAATTTTTCATAATTAGGCCCGGATTCAAAAATGTGTACTCACGTTGAAAAAACCTTATCAGTAAACGCAATGCCGTATAGTTCCTACATGGGTCTTGAACTTTGAATCACGTGTTCTCAAAAAGCGGATTTTGCTAGTTGGTTCCCTTTTGTATAACAGCGTCCAAATGGAGTATCGTCTTGTCAGTGCCACGATCTTGCGAGAAAAACAGACTTTCTCCGATAGCCCCGTGATTCCCAAATATTCCCTCTCTACGGTATGTACCTTTAAAATATTATGTTTCTCAGCAGTTATAAGTACTCATACCTATTATAATTTGTGAAAACTCAACTTTCATGGGGGAACATTGATAATTTAGAATTTCACTACCGTTATCTTGATCTGCTAACGTATGGTGATATCAAGTGTGCCGCGGGGACTTTTTTACCGGGAGGGGTTTCTTTCTAGTGAGAGGGCCGACTTAAATTATCGCTTTTCATCTAACGTTAAGCAAGCGATGAAGCCTCACTATCTAGTGTAAAGAATAAAATTCAAAATTTCTGGGAGACGACTCCTGGACCCTCTTGCCGGTGTCCATTGATATCATTCATTATCCCGTAGAATGAGGTGCGGTTTATTCTGTGTTTAAAAATACCATAAGTATGGCTTACTGAAAGTACTCCGGTATTCAAATTTCATCTACCTAGTGTATTTTCGATTGCCGGCACATTATCATTAAATCATTGTAGTAAGATACCAGTTTATTATTATTATTAGAAATGTATTTATTGAGCCCCTTCACGACAGTCCAGTGGGCCAATAACAGTGACGGGGCTTATAAAATAACTATTTACAATCTTACAATAATCTAAGAGAAAGAAAAATAAACTTAAATAAAAAGAAGGAAAAAAAAACCATAGTAATAATAAGATTAAGACAAACAATATGAACAATAAGAACAATGAGTCAGCGGTGCGAGGGAGGAAGGGAGCGAGGCGGAGCAGGAGGGTTGCGCATCCATTCATTTCCTCTTGATTTATTTTGTTTTATTCTTGTTTTATTCCTGTGCGAGGATTTGAAGTACTTGTGTTCTAAAGTATTCTTTTTTTGTTGCGAGTATGTCGATTTCCGGGTTTACTATTTCAAGCTTATTGTATTCAAGCATGACTATTCAGCGGAGCATTCCAGAACTGAAACGTTCGGCTGCTATGGGGAGTAAACAACTGTTTTTTTCTGCACTTTTTTCCAGGGACATAGATATTAACTCGTTGCAATAGGAAAGAAGAGTCAACTTTTCCATGAATCAAATCATGTAACCAGAGTAAGGCGGTATATTTTCTCCTGTCCTCTAAAGTTGTGAGTCCGTATTCCAATATTACGTGTGTTTTTCGGTATTATTTTCTTCTTTCACAAAAAAGGGGGGCTGCGAGAAAGACTTTTTGTGTTCGGGGTTATTAAATTTTTCTCTTCTATAAAAATCAGTATCCGTAAAGAATGCTATTCTCTTCTCTTTAGTCAGTCTTTACTTACTTTGTAATGCTTCGTTGTGTCTGATTACAAAAATATGTGTAACAATTAATTAGCACATCGCTACTTCATGTATTCACCTATCGATACTGCGAGTAATTAACTGCATACATAGTAACGACTAATATTTTATTATTTATTTTCTATTTCCGTGATTTAATTACGTAGATAACGGTACAGCAGGTATGCTTGGAAATGTAAGACTGTATGCTGTGATATAAGATTTTTACGATGATATAAACAATAAAGCTTCGAAGATCGAAGGACGGTGAAAAAGTCTGAATTTTAAGTTAATTAATTCGTGTTATCTACGATAAAACTACCTCTAGTATTTTTCCAGTGGCTATGCCATAACACGTATTATACACACAGAAGGTACGGTGTGAATTCATTAATATAATTCTCAGAAAAAACGCATATTTTATTATTACATAATGTAAATTTTCAGAAGGATGATTTCCTTTACTTTTTTGCGGTGGATCGTTAGTATATGTGCCCCCAATGTGATTTCTAGCGGTCGGCTTAATTCATTCCCACAGGGAAAGAGAGCAGGGGTTTCCAAAATTTTGTCTCCACTACGTAAGAATTTCTTTCGTAGGGACTACAAAAAATGAACTACGGCGTAAGAATTTTTTGTAGTGGTTATAAAAGAAGATCAAAATACTCAAATTGGTAAGTATTTCAAAAGATTTAAATGTTGAAAATTACTCATAATCATTTTTTGAGCCTCAAATTTCAACAATCAAACAGTTTTTCTATGGTAGTGAACTTACCTTCTTGTTTCTTTCGTAGTGACAAGGGTTGTCAATGGTTAAATAACCATTGCCACTGCGAAAGAATCAAGAAGGGTGATCCACTACCGTAGAAAACCTTGTTGATAATTGAAATTTGAGGCTAAAAAATGATTAGCTATGAGTAATTTTCAATATTTAAATCTTGAAATAATTACCAATTTGAGTATTTTAATCTTTTTTCCCAGGTGATCATGTCGTCAACAGATGAGAACTGATAAGCCACTACCAAGGAAATCAAAAATGGTAATCAACGCTATTTTCATAGAGAACTTCTTACAGTATGGATAAACTACACGTGATTTGAGATCTGACAGCCAAATGTTATTCTTCGTAACAGAAGACTGAAGCAATGCAGCTACTTTGCAGCATGGAAGGTTTAATTAGGGAGCCAGTACAAGCAAACAAAAAGTCGCCACTACGATGGAACTAAAAGTCAGTTACTAATTTTGACCTCATTTTGAGGGCGTGTGATGATGCATATTTGGTCATTGTTCTAGGTATCAAGGTTCTTTGTTGCCTTTATCAATTAAATTCATATTGTTTTTTTTAACGGAAAAATTAATTTATTTGCGCTGTTTTGCTGGTCTGAAGATGTACAGACGTGATCAGTTACAGCCACTACGATGGAACTTTTGAGCACGTTCATTGATTTTGTGGAATAGTGGGGTGGGGGGATCTTATGTTCCTAACTGGAACAGGTGGAGAATACAATATTCTATGCAGCTTCCCCCTCCCCCTTTCGTCCTCCCTCCTGACAGGGTTGAACTTGGCAGTAAGCACCAACGCAATCTTATATCTACCATTGGCTGAGGATGTTCGCATACAATTTCTGTTGTCTGTAGCCAGAGCTCTTTAGCTGAGCCAAAGCTTTTGGCCGCTAGCCGATCGAGTTTGGCTCAAAATTAGCTAGCCATTCGCTAGCTAATGAGACCACGTTAGCTGTTAGCCGAAGCCAATCGTTTGGAAACGTTAGCTTTGAGCTAAGTCTTCAGCCTTTTCGATTGGATAAGCAGCCCCGTGTGTAGCTTAGCGCTAAAATGCTAATTGGACGCTGTTAAGCAAAATTCGCCCAAGCGATATTTGTTGACAAAATGTGATATTAGTATCGCTGGAAAGAGCATAAAAAGTAGAATTTTTCAAAATTGGGCCCCCGATACAAAAATCTGTATCCACGTTGAAAAAAAGCTTATAAGTTAACGCTGTGTCTGTAAACCGGCATTATTCATTGACTTTTAATATTACGTTTTCTCAAAAAACAGATTTTGTCGTTTGGGCGGTTTTTGTTTAATAGCATGTAATAGTAATCAGTGAAGAATAGAAATCTTTAGTTCAGCGTTCTAACTTCTTACTTACTAAAGGTGACCAAATGAGCTTCCTTCGCGTTCGCAGAATACGACAACAGAAAGGATGTAAAACTGTCACTATGTAAGGTTTGATTTTCAAGATATCAGTAAGTTAACGGTAAATTGTTAAAATTGATGAAAGAAGGATTTTTAGGGTGTTTGCCGCAACGCAGCCCTGCAAGCACCCGATTTTTGGATCTGGATTTTAATTATTTTTGGAATCATCAAAATGCAAATCCTTTGCTAATAATTAGGAGTTGAATTCGAAATCTGAAATCCTTTTTGGAAAAGGATTTGTAATCCAAAATCAGGAATTTTGGAAATTTGAATTTAAAATCCCTGAGGATTTAAATTCTACCCAACCCTGTTTTTTTTAGATGTGCGAAGAATTTCGTTTGCAATCCCCTCACTCTTTCATTAAAATCCTGAATCCGTCTCTGATCGTGGTTTAGTCTCATTGAGATTTGGATTGGTTTGTTAACTAAAAAATGAAGCGAATTATATTAATCCGCGAAACAGTTGGCGACACGATCACACCATTTACTTTTTCGACACGAGGTTGTGGTAGAATTCGATACTCGACTTTGATACAAAAGTTGAATTATCGCGCCGACATCGACTTTCATATAGAATTATACGTCAAAGTCGATGCACAATTCGATCCAAGAGTCGATATTAACACTGGAACTCGACTTTTGTATCGAAGTTAAGTATTGAATTTGTGCGTAAAAGGTGACGGTGAAGTGATGGCTTATGAATGCTGACAAAAGAATGGACTTTGGCATCGGCCGTACTTCACGGGAGCTTTCATCATTTTGGTCCGCACTTCTAGTTGAATAATACGCTACTGTCATCACTGGTTGGTTCTCCTCTGTTAGTTGTATCCAGGGCTGTGAACCGGAATAATTAACTTAACGGATTAACGGAAAGATAACGTTACCAGAACATAATTAACGGAACGGAACGGAACGTAACAAAAAGAATCAGTCACGGAATACCGGAAACATTTTTACCCGGTAAATGGGTAAATCTTGGGGTGCGTTCAGATTGAACAAGACGACGCACACTGGGTGAAGGGTGAAGACCCGACTTTTGTGTGATAATTTGACCGCCTTCAGGGCTGCCGTTCCGGCAACACGGCATAGTGTGAAACGGGCCTTAGACTCAGTATCAGTCTATCAGTAGATAACAATAGAAGTTCTCAGTTTAACCCTAATGTATAGTGAACTAAAGCCCCTTTTGAATTTCGATTTGTAGATTGCTAAGATATACATGGGTTAAGAATTACTAGTTTTGAGTTGTGTTATCTTGTAAAATTCACGTGTTTAAGTTCCATCTTTTGATTTTTTTCACCATTCCTTCATTTGTTTTATTTTGCTCTAATCTCTAATCTGAATTGTGATTGTGAACGTGATTATGTAGGGTACAGTGTATATAAGACCTATTTCACTACTTATATAATTTAAGTAATCTGATCAACACCTGTGTCAGTAGCGTACATGTTCAACGTCCTCTCATCTATCGTGACTAAAAATGAACAACTTTACTTTTTCGCCCCCCACCCCACCCCCACCGCATATGTTTACCAAATCGGCGCCTCTATACAAATAAAAAATTAGGAAGCTCCACAATATTTAACTATTAGTTCCTTGTTCTTCAGTGAAATATAAACGTATAGAATGAAGCAACAAAGTGGGCGTAATGTGAAATTCTTATTGGTTTATTATCTATTAACATTGGTAACGGATACCTTAACGTAACGTTACCGAAGCAATACCGTAACCAGTTGTAACGTTATTTACCGGAACCGTTTACCGGGATGAAGCGGTAATAATACCATGTTAACTTAACTAATCCGTTCCGTTATCACAGCCCTGGTTGTATCAAACTATCAATGGAGAATTTAAAAATGTTACCTACCTTATAATCTAATACACGGAAATCCATACCCCGGTGTAAGGTTTTTCCATCAAAATTTGAAAGCTCAATGCTTTAAGTTATCTCAGAATTTAACTTCTGCCGCTTTATTTTGCTGTCATCCACCTTAACGAAGCTGATATTTCAAGTCTTATTTCGCCACCATAGACTCTGCAAATATAGATACGCAACTTACGTACTTTCTGCAAGCGTAAATATGCATCTTAGGGTACCTTTTGTACTTAGAGATCATTACATACCAAACGATGTCCAAACGCACACTGTACCATTTAAAATCAGTATTATCTGAGTTTCAAAAGATGTTTTTCCCTCTAACAAATTAATTAATTAATTTTTCACAGTCTCGCAAAATAAAATTGACGCAAATTGTATGATCAACGGCGCTGCTTGATCTAATAATGGAAATTCAGAGCACGATTGGGAGAAAAAGTGCGGTGGAAAGACTGGTTCTCCTTCCATTTCGGCTAATGAAACTGTATAACACAAGTGGTACATATTTGAAACGAGTTTTCGACGAATTTGAAATTAAAGCTCTGCATTCCTTTGATATCGATAAAAATAAACCCAACCCAGCTGTATCGGCCGAGTTACTAACTCAGTATCTTCATAATTTCTAGCGATTCTTGTCATTTAACAGTCAATATTCTTCTTTCGAAGGGGAAATAATTCATTTACCCTCCGCCATGCCAATTCCCATATATGTGACAAAAATCTTCTTTATGACATCAAACAAATTCAATGTCAGAAATTATTTTTATTTTACTTTACTGAGCATTTAAGGCAAAAAATTACGAATGTTACATGCATTTTATCATATGAAATTCAAGTGCCTTAGTAGTACCATTCAAATTTTTATTCGTTAAAATTTTCGAAATGCATTTTTATCCGATAGAGCACCGAATTTGGGATAGCGAAGATACTGAATTTCTCATGAAGAAATTTGCCATTGTGCTTTAAGAATCCTTAAAATAGGAGTTTGTAAAAAAAAATTGTTTATACGCTCAAAAATCTTGGTGACATCAATTTTGACGACGGACTTGAATTGGTCTCGAAGAATTGAGTAATTAGAACCAGAACCGACGCCAAAGCTCTCCGAAAATTCCCTCCCCCCCTCCCTCCAGAAAAAACAAAACAAAAAACACATGATTTGTATAGTATGAAAACATTTTCAAAATTATAAAAAATAAAAAATTTAAAACTGTGGCGTGGAAACACGTGAATACGTTTCAAGTCACGGAGTTCCGCAGGCATTAGTACGTCCTCTCCTCTCTCTTTTCCCGCAAACCGCTTTTCCACCTTTCCTCTCTGACCATCCAGCGATTTCTCTGTGCTCCACATCTTCCTGCATGAAAACTCTTGCAGTTTTCTTCCCTCTACCCTTCCCGCACTGCTGACATCGACTGCTAATTGCAACCGAGGCATAGTGAATCTGTCTTTTGACAGCATAACGTCTTTTTTTTTTTACTTTTTTTTCTCTAAGACAAAGCTTTTCTTGTCGTTTTGATTTTCAATTTTTTTTTTTACCTTTCTTTACCTTTTAAAGAACGTTCTGGGTGTGTAGACTGTTTCCCGCTCGACACCGCGACCGGCAGTGTGATTTTTGTGCGATTTTCCGCGGCCTGCCGAGCTCCGCGACTTTTTCTCTTTTCTTCAGCCCGGGAGCTGACCGCGTGTTCGCGAACTTTCTCGTGCGACTCTTTTAGCCGCAGTTTTCGTGACCGCCAACGCGTCCGTGGAGTTTTTTGGTTTTTCTATGAATAAATGCCTGTCCGCGATGTGTAACTTGCGTTATTCTTTTTATTTTTATGGTGCACCGCGTGAGCGACATGAGGTCGTAAGTACCCTTTTATGTAAGAGAGAATGTAAAGGACCATGGCTTAAAGAGAGAGAGAGAGAGAGAGAGAGAGAGAGAGAGAGAGAGAGAGAGAGAGAGAGAGAGAGAGAGAGAGAGATGCTTTAATTTCCTTTTTGCTTTTTCTTGCTTCTGGCCTCGGAACTATAGAATATTCAACATGTGATCTGGGTAACCGCCTTCCAAAGCCCTAGCACCTCCCGCATCTTGGGCGTGTCTCGTATGAGCTAGTCGTGGCTTTTCCCAGGCCCTTTCGGATGCCTGCATTTTTTGAGCGTTGACGCCGATTTTCCGACTTAAGCACGTACTCGCTGATAAACAGACGGTATCAGCAGTACAATGTGCGCATGTTTGTGAGCGATCGGAATACCTTGGGTTCATAAAAATGCCACAAAACTAACATTTGTTTTTGTAGAAGTGGCAACACTGGTATGCGGATTGCTGTTCCATACGCTGTTGCTTAGTCTAGCGTCTAGCCTAAGTTACAGTTTAGTCGGTGCCCTCTCTCGACCATCGATGGAAAGCGATTCAGTAACGCTTTCACTTTTCAAGTCGGGCCTAGCAGGGTGGTGGCGCGCTGATGTTTTCCGACTTTCTATTGAATTTCATATTAACATTAGGAAAAAATGTAGGATTTTATCCTAACGTTGATAACAAGCAGCTAGCTGCTGGAAGAAGGTCGGCTCTCCACTGAAAAATTAGAGACTAGCCTATCTCTTATTGGCAGTCCGTGGAAAAGATATCAGGAAAAAGACCTATTGGTAATCATGTTTAAGGTCATTTGTTCCGGAATATAAGAGCTGATAGATGAAAGGACACTACACACACACAGCACATGGTAATGGTAAGTTCAAAAGGCTTCAGACTGCGAAGCTGCAGGCTCGGCAACATTACTGATTTACTGATAACGTCTTTACATCATGCTACATATTAGAAATCATTCGCTTCTCGCTACTACCCTACTAGTTGAACTGGCTATGAACATAAAACTTCGACCATATTACTGTATGCTCGAAGGATAATACTAAACACCAACACTGAAGACTGAACACTAGAACACTAACACTACACCTAGCTGACAATTCTCGCATCTCGCTCCTCACAACATAGACAAGCTTTATCTCTTCCAAAAAATAATTCCGTCATAAAGTAAAATCCAAAATATAATAAAACACATACAACGCTGACAACGCCTTCGCTCGCGTTAATAGTTAATTGCGTTCAAGTTTAAAACTCCCATCTTAACCGCAATTCTACTATTCTATTTCGCAACATTCGCACTTCGACCATCTGTAAAAATGAAGATAGTATTGCGCTATGATAACCAAAGTAGACAATCAGCGCTATAAGTGATAGCAGGCACGAACTACAATCCGGATAGAAAATTTGCAGGAAAAGAAGAAAATGAATTTCGATCGCAATAAGTAGCCGACCCTAAAAACACAAAAGAACTAGATGTTGCTAAAAACTTCCGCCAGATGTCAGCCATTCCGTTGCTAGGTCCGAATTTTGCTTTTGACCTTGAAAAATAGAACTTGAGCTTTCGGCTTTTCACTTTTTCAACGTTCATTTTGCTTTTCACTTTTGCTTTTCACTTCCCACATTTTAAAAATTTCTTGTTTAAAACTTTTTGCTTTCCGCTTTTGTCAAAACTCAAAAACAACAAGGATGAAAAGCAGAGACGTACCGATAGGGGGCGGGGGAAACTTCCTCCTTCCCTCCCCATGGGAATTTTTCACTCAGCAGTTGGGAAAATTTACCATTTTAGTCAGGCGAGTTGGAAAAATCCAACAAGTTAAAACTTTTTAAAATTTATTTTTTATTTTTTTGCTTGGTTGAGTCAGTTAAAAAAATCCAACAGGTCGAAAGGTTTTTTTTTTTGCTTTGATGCTTTGGTTTGGGAATTTTGAGTTCAGTCGGTTGAGACTTTCACAATTTTTACCCCCCCCCCCTCTCAGGAAAAACTCTTTGGTACGTCCCCGATGAAAAGAGTCAAGAGTCCATTGAATAAAATTCAAAAATCACATTAATAATCATCTCACCAATTAAGTAAACAGCGAATTGAATAAAACTTTTCGTTTTTCGCTTTCAAAAATTCGAATAATTCAAAGGCTTTTTTATTAAAACTTTTCGCTTTTCAGTTTCTCTTCATCACTGCTCTCAACTCTTGTTCTCGGTGTTAGAGATACCAACTATCGGACATTTTCGTTATCGATAGCTATCGATAGTTTTCGCACCAAAGCAAAACCATCTAAATAATACAACGAAATGACAAAGAGGCTGCTAAAGTAGCATTCATTTATTGCAGAGACTAGAGAGATTTTCGAGTTTTATATCTAATCCATTATGCTACTGATAAATTTTGTACAGGATTAAATTTCGTGTACATTTTAGTACATCAATTCCGTCTTGTGAAATTTCTATTACTAACGAGCTAACTCACTCCACTAATCCGAAAAAAAAAAAAAAATGTATAGAATGACGAACATTTTACGGAGGATTTTTGGGCAAATAACTATAAATGTTACACATGCATTTTCTCATAACAGACTCAAGTGCCCTGGTACCACCTTTCAAACCTTTTTTAGTTAAAATTTTCAAAATGCATTTTTATCCCACCCAGCACTGAATCTGGGATTGAGGGGACCCCCATCGAAGGTTTCAATTAATGTGGGGTTTCTCATAAGGGAATTTGCCATTGTGCTTTAAGAATACTAAAAATAGAGTTCGTAAAAAAAAAACATTATTTATATGTTCAAATATGGTGGTGACATCGGTCAAAAATGACGCTGGTTCAGTTTTGACGACGTATTTGAAGTTGTCGCGAAGAATGGAGTAATTGGCACCAGAGCCAACTCCGACGCTCTCCAAAAATTATTTCGCACCCCCCCCCCCTTCAAAAAAAAACATGATGCATAGTATGGAGAAATTTTCAAATTCGAAAAAATCAAATTGAAGACGTATTGTAGTAATTACAGAGTGCTAACTCCACAGAAAACAATAAATACACAGTTTAAAACTCGAAGAAGTGTATTGTAGAATAAGAGCCATAAGACTCGTAACACGACAACGACTCCACGAAAGGGTTGCACATTAACTGACTCATGAATGTAGTTGTAAAGCGTACCATAAACAGTAGCGTCAGTAGCTACAGTGTTACGAATATTTTTACACAAATATTCTGAATTAAAGACCATTTCTGACTCAATTTTTCACGCTGAGTTCGAATTCGGTGTTGAAATTTGGCGGCGACGCTCCGTTTCCGAGATACACTCGAAAATGTGGTCAAAATTGATGAAAATGCGTCAAAAAATGACTCTAGCTCCATTTTGACAACGGATTCGAATTCATCTCGAAAAATTGAGTAATTAGCACCAGCGCCGACGCCGCTGCTCTCCGACAATTTTTTCGCCCTAAAAAAGACATAATATATAACATGGAGAAATTTTCAAAATTAGAAAAAATCAAAAATTGTGAACTAACCACTGTTTTTTATTCAATTTTTCACTCTGATTTCAAATTTATTGGTCAAATTGGTGGCGATGACGCTCTGTTTCCGAGATATGCTTCAAAATGTTGGCGAAATCGGTCAAAAAATGACTCTATCCCAATTTTAATGACGGACTTGAATTTCTTTCGAAAATTTGAGTAATTAGTATAGAAAAATTTTCATAATTAGAAAATTTAAAAATTTTGAATAAACGACTGTACTTGACTCAAATTTTTACGCTAAGTTCAAATTCGTTGGTCAAATTTGGCCTCGACGCTCCGTTCCCGATATAGTAGTGGGAAGGGCAGACGACTTTCGGAAGGTTCCCGAATTCTCAAGCGAGCCGGATTAAAAAAATGTTGAATTTTTTTGATGATTTGAGTCGAGAAACAGCCAAAATGGCTCTTTATCGCAATCTCGAGGTCGTGTTTTCCCAACAGGCCAATTTGATTGAAAGGGCTGGGGCTTCCCCGGTAATTACGCTCGTGGCATGGGAATCACATTCGGTTCTATGAAGATAAAGTTTCGTGCGTAGGAAACGAACTTTTTGATAGTAAAATATTGCAAAAATAATGTGTCTTCTGTATACAGTCATCAGCTAAGAAGAAAAGTAGAAAAAAATGTGCATGGTGAAAATAGGGGTGACTAAGTCTGTTTACTAATTTTGCTTGGTACAGGTATATTATACCACCTACCATGCAGAAATGTGGGTTGATAGCAAGAACGAAAATTTCCCCATGTAGCCAAATTCCGTTTATTTTATTTACGGTAGTAGAAATGGACAGATTGGAGGAGGGCTGTTAATGTAGGACATCTCCCCCCTCCAAAAAAAAAACCTGAAGAATTAGCAGAAAATCTTTTAGTGTCATTTTGATACTTATCAGCCCCCTCCTCCGTCCATAAGCGCACGCTCCAGGTCAGCAATTAGCGCTTATGGGCATAGGTAGCTACCTATTAATTCCATGCCTTTTTCACATCGTGTGGAAATTAAACAGAAAAGTAGGCGCACGTATGGGCACAACCAATTTTCTTTATTTTGTTTCACCGAACTTCTATCAATTTCATTTCGCTTTAACTTGAATAATGGCGTTGAGCGACAAAGTCCATAGCTTTATAAATTCTTACCAAAATAAATCTAATAAATATGTATTTAATTTACATGCCTGCCAATTCATATTTATTTACAAGTCTCAAACTATAATTGTAAAATGATAGGCATCTACATATTTCTGAAACTCGTCGCTGGAGTCACATTTAATGATTCGACTACAAATTCAATATTGTACACTTACAATTAATTAAAGTCTATGTAAATAAGTACGTCTATGAATAATTTATTTCACTGAGAAGAAATATCACAGGCAACTATTTTTCAGAATGATAACAAAAGCATGAAGTGTTGGTAACACTGCAATCGCGAACCATTAGTTCTACTTACGTTAGTGAAAATGCCTAATAGTTAGGTATTCCTCCATCTGCGATAGTGCTGCCAGACTTTGAGATTCATCATGAAATAACTTACAAGGTTTTCTTCTTTTTAAAAATACATATTAAAAGATAGATGACCGAATTTCACAACGCAATCGACATGATTTTCAAAATTTCGATTTTGTTGAAATTATGAAAGCATTTTAAGATTTTGTTGAAATATTAAAGATATTTCAAGATCTTGTGTTTTCGAGATTTAGTTGGAATTCTTGACGTGTTTTGAGATTTTATCGCAATGTCGAAATTTAAAGCGATTTTGAGATTTTTCACGTCTGTATGTGTTTATGTTTTCCAAGATTTTCGATATTTTAACATTTTCCAATAGATTTCGGATTTTCGTTCTCTTCATTTTGACATGGATGTTTTTTCGCTGGCCGTCAACGAAACTGTGTGTCACGTTTCGACCGACCGACATACCGAAGATGGACGGCTCTTGTCGAATGTTCTATCCGTTCCTTTAGTGTGTCGACTGAATGCGTGAAACGTGTTCGGTAGTCATAAATACATCCATGTACCGGTGCACTTGTATATATGTAGTGCAGATACTCGTCATCAGTTCACTGATGATTTTTACTTTTCCTTATGATTTACTTTTTCTACAAAATTTACGAGAATTGTGATCTGGTTACACTGATTTACAACTACAGATTTTTTGTTTTCAGAAAATCCTAAATGCGGATTGAAGTCTTGGCAAACTTTTTAACATCCGAAATTCCAAAAGTCCAGCAACTGACACAAGATGGTAAATTGAACCTTTTTTATTTCTGGTAGCTAGTACCGATTGTAGGCAATGTAGGTAACTTATCTTCAGACCATATCTGGCCAGACTTCCTTGTGAGTCGCTTATACAGCAGAAAAGATGATTGCAAAAAGCAGAACGAGTAGATGAATACAGACACTAGTACATTCTTTGTCGATATACTACAAAAATCGCCTTTCACTATAACATATAACATGTAAATGCTTAATATTGTGCCCCACATCATATGTACTACTTCAGATACCAGTAAACCAATCGAGAATGCTCTAGGTAGCTTCAATCCCATCGCTTTCAGCATAGCATAAAAGTAAACGGGCACGTGAGAGGCATTAATCATGATCGATAACCACAACAACACCGGCATTCCGAATGGATAGAAATACCAAGAAATAACTAATGACCCGAGATGATGGGTCCAGTAGTATGTCTCCAAGAATCGTTTCTGCAGGACGATGAAAAATGTGTCTCCTAGTTCTATGACCTTAAAAAACGCAAAGAGAAGGAGCCAGAATGCGTAAACATGATCATCTTCCCAGCCTCTGGAAAAACAGTTTAAAAAATACGATTATTAGGTATTATTATAAGTAGGGTAAAAATAGAGGTTACATTGACCCCACCCATTTAAAATGTACAAGTAGGCGTAGCCTAATTCTTCTTCTTCTTCGGAGTGAAAATTTGTCTCGATTTTGAGATCATGAGGTGTGGCAGGTAAAACGAGAAAATCGCAGTTCAGCTAAATTGACATCGTATGAGCATACCGATTATTTTCCCTTTACCCTCTTCATTCCGCATAGGGGAGATTGGGAAACAGTGTAACAGTGATAATTAAATTGCTTCATAACACTCTAAAATGTTGCCGTTTTAGTTACTAAATAGTAATTTTAGAAAGGAATTTGTGAAAAAAAAAATGCAATACTTCGATGTCGTGAGGTTGCAGAGCCTTATTGGGCTCCTGTCGGTTGTCGTAATGGATCGACGTGAAATCGGGGTGCTCCACAGCGTGGGCCCCGGGGCTGTCGGTTAGCAAGCCCCATATCAACTGTCCTCGGCCTGATAAATAAGCTAGCCGAGTCGAGTTTAAAATGTACAAGTTTTATTTAGAAAACGGTACAGTTCAGTACTTCACTTTTTACGTTAGGTTATGGATACTACAGATAGCAAAAGGCTTCAAAGAGCGTACGACACGACGTAAGTTACGTTATAGGTTGATTTTAGAAGTTCCAGATCGAGTTGCGAGAGACGTGACAAGGTCTCCACCTAACTTTTGGAGAGAGCATGACTGAATTAGGACCGACGATTCAGCCCTTGTATTGAGTTTATAAAGCCGAAGCTCTGTTTCAGGTTCGGCCCATCGGTGGTATGGGGATTCTCCCAACTGAGGTATTTTTGAAACGTCAGAGCCGCGTGCGGCCATCTAGAAATTCAGACTGTGGATGGTTTCGGGTGATCGGAGTGTGAGTGAGGCTGTCGTACGGACTCGATGATGTACTTGAGAGCTTGTCGATTGGTCGGTGAAAGTTTTCGATCTAATTGACGCTATGACCGATGGCAGGAGGTGCAATCAATTTTGAAGTCGTCGCTGAGGAATAAGGCGCGTGTGTATGAGTCATCGGATCGAGGAATAAGGTCGATTGATACGTCTGGTACGTCTCAAGGTCTGAGCTACCGAAGGTTTTTCTGTACGGTTGCGACATTGTCTGATTTCGAGTAATTCTTTGATGGATCGAAAAATACGGAAATAGGCTGACAGGCGGCTAGGTAACACCAGCCGAAATGGCGTGATGAGGAAAAGTCTTCGAAGTTGCAGAAGGCGAATTTCTCATCACGACACTCGACTTTCATCTACACCAAAAAAAAAATTAAAATTGATTTTTTGGCCTTTCTCCGTTGTAATTTTAAATATTTTTGAATCAAAATTTTTCTTATTAAAATTTATCCTTTTGACGATCTAAATATGTAATATATAAAAATTACGAGAAAGTATGCATTTTTTAATCGAGCAGTACAGTTTGAATTTGACTTGACAGTTTTTCGACAACATGTCGTGCTTGATAAAATTATATGAGGGGGAACAGTTTGGCAGTATTTTTTTCTTCCATACGTCTGTGTATAACGGTAGATATTTCTTTCTTTCATACGCCTGTATACTGCTGTTTATGAAATGTTTACATTTGGATATGCCCGGTATACGTTAATTTTGATAAAACTGTGGCTAATTTTGATAAAACTGTAGTTTGTACCTTGTACCAAGAAATTTTTAGATCTATTATTCAGAAAATTTCTGGATTTTTCCAAGCTAAACGATTACCCTATGAACTTTTTGGCAGTGTTACACTGTACCCAGGTACCAGAGCAGTGCACGATACGAGTAATATACTCATGTGGTATTCGGTATCGTATCACCTAAAACGCCTACCGAGTATACTCGGTATTGTAGCGACAGGTAGTCGTTTTCGTGATATGATATCGACGATAACAAGTATCACTGATAAGACATCACTACTCCACCACTCCACCACCTAAAATACAGTGCTAATCATAAAACGATTCCTGAACGAGTATTACTCGGTATCGTATCGGTGAAACCGACTACCGAGTACGTAATCGGTAGTCGCTCTGCTACGATTAGGGCTCTGTAGTTTCACCTGGGTATACTAAGCCACGATTTTGGTTCATACTGTGCCCGTCGTTGCCGAATTGACTACGCGTTACGCTCCGCATAGTCGGATTCGGCATCCACGGGCGCAGTATGAACCAAAATGGCGGCTTAGTATACCCAGGTGAAACTATAGAGCCCTACTACGATATGATACCCGAGTACCGATATCGGTATCGTGCACTGCTCTGCCAGGTACTAGGGTATACAGTGTAACAAAACAGTACATGGCTAAAATAATTTCTAGATTCTTCAGGTTTTGAAATTTTCAGGCGGTAATAACACCAAAATGTAGCCAAAGGTTGTATCTTTCGGTGAGGTGTTAAAGTCAATTCAAAATTAATTTGTAGTCCGCAGATCAAAATAGACGAAAAGTGTTACACTGTTCCCCAGTCTCCCCCACAAGTGAAAATCTGCATGTGGAATGATATTGTCACATTTCCACCTCCTTTCCCCTCATCCTCCTATGTACTTATATTTTCATCTAATTCCTCGGGTAATCCACCTGATAATGTTCTCCTTCTACTTACCTTCCCTAGACATATTATATTTCAACACCCATTCCTTGTAAAATACTTGACATTTTCACTTCTCATCCGTCCACAATCGATCGAATAATCAAAATTCCAATAATTTATAAGGGTAATTTTACAATAATTTTGATACCCCCTCCCCCGTTATATACCTTGAGTGATGCGAGAGCTACAAAACATTAATTTGTTCCATTGTTTGGGATTCTTTTTACTTTTTATTTATTTTTTACATTTTCCCCAAGGTTGGAAATGATACACGTCCCTTCAGGTTGTTAAAACCCGGGGGAAATTGTCTCAAATGGCCATTTGACGTCATTGAAAAAGAGATGGCAGCGGAGCACATCATTTATACCTACTCCAAGCCATATGAGTATGTATGTACTACATCACTCGTTCTGGTTAAAAACAAAGTCATGTCAATATTAATAATTTACTGATGACGTAGGTATGTGGGAACTGATTTCTTGTACATTTTTTGTCAAGAAACACGAGTATTTCATTTTTACTCGAGGCGAAACCGTCCTTCGGGTTTAGGAGCGTGTGTAATCTGTGTCAGGCCACGCGCTTGAAACGGCCCATGCACTAAAATTTTTAGACTCAAACTAGAGGGCTTCGCCCCCTGGCCGCTTCGCTTGTGCCGGCCCCGACCTACCTTGGCGCTTCGCGCCTCGTCCGACCATCACTGTCCTCAATGTTGGTCTAAAACATTCGTTCCTGAGTTGAGGTTTGCTTTGCGCTTCTTTTGCTTCCCTTCTATCAGCGGTCCTCAGTCTTCCACCATGAACCCTCTCTCATCCTTTCTTCATCACGAGTCTCATTCTCCATGGTCAAACTTCAACAGTCGCAGCCCTCCTCAGCCACGAACTCCTCCCCCGCAACGGCCATAATCTACCAGAGGCTTCAATGCCCACCCCATGGTCTTTTACCTCCGCAGTATCCCCCTGTGCGAACCCTTCCCTCTCCCTTGGACTTCCTCCTCAGCTCTGCAATCATTAACCACCACAACCGCCTCTACCATCTGGGTCTTAATCTCTTCACATTACCCTCTCCCTCGCTCCATGACCTTCTCTGTCCACAGCTTCTCCCCCACATGACACCCTCCGTTCATCCCTCCAATCATCACCCAGTCCTCCACCTAGTCCCTCCGATCACCCTCTTCCATTCCGAGTGCCCTTCCCCATTAGGACCACGTCTCCCCGACCACCCCATACCACTATGGCCTTCATTCCTGTTCACGTACCACACCCCCACCAAGATTCTTCACCCATCACTACGCCCTCCCCAATTGCGGCCTTAGTCCCTCGCTACACCCTTCCCCTTCCACTGCTCTTTCTCTGCGGCCTCTTTGTCCCAACTCCTCGAAGATTTACTGGTCTTCCACTCAAAAGCTCCCACCACCATGACCACCCTTCCCCTTCAGACCCCCGCCACCAGCCCCTCCCGCACCACAGCTTTCATTTCCCTCCCTGCCCCCTCATTCAGCCAGGACTTCCTCCTTCACCAGGACCTCTTACTCACCATTACCCCCACCACCCAGTGCCCTTATCCCTTTCCTGAGGCCGCGCCCCGAATGAACCTCCTTCCCATTCTGGAGCTCCCTCCACCATGAACCACCTCCTAGGGGTAGGCCACCCTTGGAGAAATGAGGAATTAGTGAGGCACGGTCTTCGACCATACATACTTACGTGGACTGGCAATAGTCAGGCTCCAGCTTTTTAGAAAAGGTACCTTCCTGATATGTGTTGATAACGATGGCATCTCCTGTGCTCGTTTTCTAAAAAGTTGCGAACTGCAATGTTTGGCTTCAAATTCTTATCAGTATTTTCAGTCCACATAAGTATGTCTGGTCGAAGGGCACGGTAGGCAATCTGCAGGCGGCGGACCCTCCCAACGGTAGGCTACCCCTGAAGAAATGAGCTATTAAGGGGCAGGGTAGGCAACCCGCAGTGGGTGTTTTTTCTACCCGAGGCTCCGTGCCGCCAGGTGGCCCCCGCCTATGATTTTTGGGGAAATTCTCAGTGAACAGATCTAATGATTGGTTAAGAAGAACTACGCTGCAGGAACGATTTTCAAATTTGAGCCTTATCTATATTAAACATATTCAAATTAACACATTAAAGATATAGTGGCGAAATACCTAACGCTACCAGGTTGAAGGTATAAACTGTATAGGAAATAACTCTGTTATCTTTATTCATACAGTATGTTTTTCTTTGTTCATTAAAACAAATATAACGGTTCTCATTGTGCATTTCATAAGCCTATGTCAATAGTGGTCATTTTCAGAGGTAAAACACTTTAAAATTATGCCCAAATTCCCTTACTATAAAGGTCATTTTTTGGTTCTGGGATCCTTTGTTAACATCGCACACACATTTCTCCATTTTCATTAGCAACCCCAACGCAGAACTTGGAACTCCGCCTATGTGGATACCCGAATTCGAATAAATTCATGAAGTCATTAATATCATTTCAGGAAGGTTGAACACTGATGCATATTTGGCCCTTTAGGCGTAACCAGGGATTACTTCTGGGAGGGAGGGGAGCTGAACCAAAGAAAAGTGGAGAGGAAGGGTTAAATTTTATACAAAAATGTGAAGGAAAATATTAAATAGCACGCGAAAAAAAATATTTGAACGCGAAGCAAGAGTCCGATAAAAAGAAGCTCGCCGCAAGATTTCAATTGAACGTCACGAGATAGTCCTGGTACGTTATTTCAAGTTCAATGAACGCGATATTACCTCTGGTAAAAATCGTGAGACAACAGACTGACAAAATCCACCAAGAAATTGAGTACCAGTAGATTGACAACTGAATGGCAAAATCCACTAGGAAATTTAGTACCAATAGAGTGACAACAAAGTGATAAAATCCACCAGAAAAACGAGTACTAACAGAGTGACAACCGAGTGACGAAATTCACCAGGAAATTTAGTAGCAATAGTGACAACAGAGTGACAAAATCCACCAGAGTGACAACCGAGTGACGAAAGGGCAGTAGAAAACCAAGTTCTGATAGGGTGGTAATTGCGTGTCGAGTGATAACCAAGTGACCGTTGTTTCCCTACAGAGCTTCTCTGGAAGACTCGCGGAAGGTGACAACAGTGTGACAAAATTCCTCAACGGGTAGGCATGCGGATACGACTGCAGCTCCTTGAAGTGCCACCAGTAGCAAAACAAATCTCGTTAGGATAAAAACGGAAAATCGAGGTCGTCCCGCAAAACCCAAACTAGCACTTTTGATTCAATAAATGTTCCTTTATTCACGTTTTCGATATCATTTTTTATTTCGCGTTCCTTTTGCGTATTATCGCGTTCATATTTTGACATTTTCATGTCTTTGCTTTGGCACATAAACGAAAAAAACGTTCCTTTTGAGCGTTACTTTGAAGCGTCACGAAAAAAAAACAGCTGATCGAGAGTGCTCCCTCCGACACGAATTCAGTGGTTGACATTTCCATGGAAATTTATTTTTCTTCCAGCCATGTGCTCACTGATCTTGATTTTTGCTGCGCACTGCGCGACTACATAGTCTGCAGCCACGTTGTTATTAGAAATTTCCATGGAAATTTTTTTTATTAGTGTACGAAAGCATATAAAATGTTACACTACACGAGGAAGTTGGGGACAATTAATAATAGATTACTGAGGAGTCGATATTAACCTCGATTATTGATAAGTCGATATTGAAATCGAGACATGAAAATGCTCTCCCGTGGTTGCAGATCCGTCGGCAACATGTTATGAGGCATTTTGTTAAACGTGAAATAGGTACAACCCAGCGATTTGGAAGGCTTTTGTGTTTCCAACTTTCTTTTGCGGTCTATCTAAACTAAACGTCGTGAATTTCAATTATCGTCCCTTCAATTAATTTATTTTCGCGTCCATCTTTTATACTTAATAGAGCGCAGCGCTTTCAATTCACTAGAATATGGTATATTTCTCGCGCGATAATCTATTTTTTTCGCGTGCCAATAAATGCATACCAAATGTAAAACACTTGAGATTATTGAAAAAAAAAAATGTTCAGGGCGTTTAGGGGGCTATAGCCCCCATAGTCTTCTCGGTTGCACTTACGTTTGGTCCATAAGTAAATAGTCGGTGCAATTGACTTGAACTCTATAAAAAAGTTTTTCCGGCATTTTATTTTTGAATTCACATATTTTTGACTATCTGTAATTTTTGAAGGGGTACTTTTAATCACTGAGTTACAGGGGTGCACAGAGCTACATGTAGACTAGTAATGAATTTATAAAATTAATTTACCTCCATACGGTACAAACAGACCCGTATAAACCGAGGTGCTTCAACACATCCAGGAAGTGTGGCAGCATTCTAATCGTAGCAACTGTATTACATGTAAGTAGAATCTGGTTCCACAAAATGGCGACGTACTTCAGTGGTAAAGGTGATCGATCTCGCATCCATCTTTGTAGCAGGAAAATTGAACAGACATACAGAATACCAGCTGCGTAACCGAAGTATGCTTGATGACGCACAAAATGATCCATCCATTCGAAATTCTCCCTAGTTTCGAAGCTGAATATTATACTATACTTCAAAACAGGTGCCGTCTCGTTTCCATTCATGGTGTGGAAGCAAAAATGTTAGCGGACGTCCAAAACAACCAATGTTTCTCGCTGTAAGTGAATTTGAAGAAAATTTAACGGTCTTTGGAAGGTTAGAATAGGAAAAGTGACGCACTGCAACGCTTTCCTCGGAAATAATAATCGGTATGACCTGGGAAGTACATGTAAAGAAACTCCACTTCCCATTAACTCGTCCAATAAAAACATGATAGCATTCGAGCTAAGGCCGAATTGTGACCGTGTGAGTTTCAGCCATTCAGAAAGCTAGAATTATGACATTCACTTGCCTGATTGATGAAAAATCTTGTTGTCACGTTTCAGCTACAATAAGTTAAGAATTTTCAGCCAGTCAAAAAGTAAAAATAAAAATAGCTTTCTGATTCGCTATAACTCTCTTGGTCATATTTCGGTCACAATACGGCCAAGTCTCAAATGTGACTAATATTTTCGTCAATCGGTTTACTCAGATGTGGAATGATATGTAGAAAGCCCTAATGTAGCAAAGCGCGCTGGGTATGCATGCACTAACAAACATATGCAAGAAAGTTGAGTAATCAACTTCCAAATTCTCTATATCCTGTAACACGGGGAGCAAGGATCAGTCTCGTTCTACGAGAATTTCAGCCATAAGCGCAAATAGGGGATGCTTGGTCCTCCTCCCCTAATATACGAAAAGCCTCCCAAAATACCGGAGAATTATACATAAGTGAAAGTATTTTCAGTATCATACTGATACTTGTTGGCCCTCCCCCACACCAAGTCGATTGTTTGCGCATGCGATAATCTCACTGATTGTTCACCTGCGAACAAACTTTGGATTAATATTTATATTCGTTGATATACCGCCGAATCAAGCTGCGATGTAGCAGTCTATCATAAGAAGTAGTCACTAATAATCACAAAGTTGTTAATTATTGTTGATGTTCATAATACACATAGTTCAATGAAAGGGGTGGAAACAAAACAGATAAGATTTGTTCACTGTTGAGGAGAGTTAAATCATTATTGTTGATAGTCAGCTTTTTTGATGTTTTGATTACACTGATACGTCTTAGGTGTACCCCCTCACCCCAAAGAGTGTCCAATGTCCGCAGTTCACTTGTGTGTATGTTTGTCAGTGTAGGAAACCACACCCTTCTCCCTTCTCATCCAAGTATAAAAATAGTTTACGTTCAATGAAATCCAACTTCCAATAGGTGCCCACGAGTCATCTAACCTACGCAATTCACTTTATTTGTAAGTTGATTTCAGAAATCTGAAACATATTTTTTTGAAACACAAAATGTACTTGATTTTGCGCATTTGATAAACTGAAACTGTACTTGAAATGGCGCACTAAATTTAACGATGTACTATTATTCAACTTCACACTGACCAATTGGTCACTTACCCAGGTATATGCAATGTCGTTGTCTAAAACACTTAGGGTCAGTAGGGTGGGAGGCTGCACCCCGGGGTAATCTCTCCATATACTAAAAAAAGTAAAATCCGCCCCAATTTCACCCACTGAATTTACTGGTACCTACAATGTATACGCATACAATATAGAATGACCATAATCTCGCATAAGGTAAGCTAATGACTTCAGTTCTGTTAGTACAGCCCGATGCGCAATCAGTTACCCTCTAATTACCCAGTTACCCGCGGAAAAGTTACCCACTGGTTACCCTCAGACTACCCTTGTTCCCCTTTAGTTACCCGGGTAACTGGCTGGATACTACGCAAAGAGTTACCCTCTAGTTACCCGCGGCGAAAAAGTTACACATTTGTTACCCTCGGTTACCCTCAGATTACCATTGTTCCCCTTTAGTTAGCCGGGTAACTGGTGGGATTTTGCGCATTTGGAGGAAGGTAGTAGAACAGCATTACACGCTTTTTATCCGTTCTTCAGTACATTAATGTAAGACATCCTGATGAATAATGACAGAGAGAAGACCGCTTTCGTTCTTTCAAAAACACGAACTTATTATCATGTTCTCTTTTGCTTTCGAAACTGAAAAACCAAAAGCGAACGGTCTCTCCTCTCCAACCAGCCATTGCTTCAATGCATCCACTGGAATACTTTTCCAAAATGGTGGATTAGGATCGAAAAGAGAACGATTGACTCTTAAGAACTGCTGTTCACGAACGCAAACAACGTATTGGGATTTAAACCTGCACTAGAGTGCGCTGCTTAATTATACCTGCGCGGGTGTTAGCGGGTGAAAATGAGTGAGTGATCATGTGTACTTTCAAATAGAAACACTGCTATCTTCAGTAGGGGAAAAACCAAGTAAAAATTATTCTGCCGGTAGAACTGATTATAATTTAATTTTTTGGTGATGATGCAGTCGAATTTAGGACAAATTTTCTTTGAAAGTGAATTTCTAATCGATTTAATGATGGTTGAAGTTCGCTACACGCTTACGGCAAATCATACGTGATTACTCACACATATCGCAGGGCTGCCAACACTTGCAACTCTAAGTTTAAATCCCAATAGAACGGCATTTCCTTTTTCGTTTGTTAAAATGAGTGGAATATGAACAATCGACCGCGTTCGTGTGATCGTTCACAAAGTCTGCATTAGTATACAGAGCCAACGAGTATCCAGAATTTGAAAGGAAGCATGCACGAAAGGAAGGAAAAAAATTGAAACACGGTGTACTTATTGCGACTGAATTGCTTGCCAACTGCAAATGCAGAGCGTTCATGAAAAGTACTTACTTATTAAACCGAAAACAGGAAATCACAAAACGATGCAACCCATTAAAAACGACAAACAAACAGCCTGTTGAAACGTCTGTTGTCATCGAACTAAATTACGTCTTCGATCTGCTCCTTGCCTGTCAGAACAGAAAGCAGATGATATTAATACAAGTTTTAAAAAAATTGATCACGAAGAAGCTAGTTCTTTTTCACTGACCTTCAAAATTTGGAATTTTAATTGCTGAAGAGAAGAGTACCTATGTACAAAAAATTCGTCCAATCTTCATGCATATTACCTTCTTGATGGAAACTTCTTAAAATAACCTGTTTCTCTTCAAAAGCAGTTTAGCGATTGGTCTTTGACACTTCGCGAGAGAGTTTATTGAATACTTTTTTCACGCGTGATGTGTACCTAATCTCTGTTACGTTTTAGACTATTCATAGACATCATTGTCCACTTACATCGAAGATGTGTTTTTATTGAAAATGAAATGTTCATTGACGCAATGAATGCAATAAAATTCAAGGCCTTAACCTGGAGGAAGGAGTGACAAATGAGGACATTTCCTCCTCCGTGTTGTCAGCCGGAAAGCGAACACATACCGAAAAACGATGACAATTTCTTAAAGGATTTCAGCTGCGTTACTCCTATAATGTCGAAAGAATTTTATTCTGACATTTCGGCTTTATACTACAAGTAATTTGCCACAATATTTATCGTAAATTATAAAATAAACTACCCAGCTGAATAGCAGCGCCGCATTCACGATCCTTTGTTCAGTTTTTCCTTTCCCAGTGACGCCCGTTTTGGACTGCTCAACGCTATGCGCCTAAAAAAACATTTTTTGCATGTTTTAGTCATTTTAAAGTTTTGAAGATGAACTCCATCATCACTCTTGCCCGCAAAAAGCCAACCGGATTTCGTAGAAAAGCCAAAAAAATTAATCTCCTCTGTGCAATCAGCGATCTACCCGATGCGTAAAATCCCACCAGTTACCCCCGGGTAACTAAAGGATAACAAGGGAAATTTGCGGATAACCGAGGATAACAAATGTGTAACTTTTCCGCCTTCGGTAACTAGAGAGAGGGTAACTAATTGCGTAGTATCCCGCCAGTTACCCGGGTAATTAAAGGGGAACAAGGGTAATCTGAGGGTAACCCGAGGGTAAAAAATGGGTAACGTTTCCGCGGGTAACTGAGTAACTAGAGGGTAACTGATTGCGTATAGTGTAAGAAATCGACTGAATATCTTAAGTGATTGGAAATCAAAATTTTGAATAAATACCTTTCTTTTATTTCTTCATTAGCTAATATGTATTCTTCTCGAATACCTATTTATAGGCATTTTTATGCAAGTAAAGCAGCGGCGTAACTAGGATTTTTCAACGGGGGGGGGGCAGACAGGGCCACGAATTTTTGAAGGGGTTCCCAGTTTTAAAAACTTTTGCTTTATTTTATCTAATATTATAAATTATACAAAATTTTCAAATTCAGCGGGGGGCCACAGGGGGGTCAAGATTTTTTAGGGGGGGGGGCTGGCCTCTCCTTGGTTACGCGCCTGAAGTAAAGATGTTTAATCCTATTTTGTAGATATTACTAGTTCTAGTTTCAAATCAAATCAAAACTGCCATTTTATTCGGTATTGGGATAAGTTTACGTACAAACTTGACTGAATAAATAAATGAAGTAAATTATACTAAGACGTATTGACGCTCTAAAGTACAAAAAGTAGACAAAATAGAGTACTAAAATTATGGAGTTTGTTTCGAAGACGAGCAGTGAAAACGTCAGCGTTACACGACTGATATGTTGCCCTATGACAATAGGTTTGCTAAGATTTGTATTGATACGTGCGTCAACGTTGAGTCGCTGAGTCAGATTCCATACCGAACCCCCATTTCGAGGGCATAGGCCTCTCCGATTTTGCGCCACCCGCCCTACACCATGGTATACTCATCACCCTTCTAGTAATTTCGCCTCTTCAGTTGGTGGCCAGTTTGCCTTTCCTCCTTTTGTGCCCATATAGGATCCAGAATGTGATCCTTTTGCACCATATAGCTTTTCCTCCATTCTGGCTAGGTGTCCCACATATTTCATTTTTAGTTTTTTAATTGTGTACACTACCCTTACATTTGGTTACATTTCTATAATGGCTTTGGCCCTGATCTTATCTATCTTTTTAAAACCTTTGATACTTCTCTCCATTTTTCTTTGCGTGGACACCAGCCTTCTGGTGAGAGCCTCGATTAGTGACCACGTCTGGGCCCCGTATGTCAGAACTGGGATAATACAAAATTCGAGCATCTTTACCTTTGAGGATGTTTTTAGGTTGCCCTTAACAACCGACCTTATAGCCTAATTCCGCTTCCAGGCTTGACTTATCCATTTTTCTCATTTTTTCTTTGAAGGACATAACTTGACTAAGGCGTAAATTCCTCCATGTTTTCCAGAATAACCTCTTCCGTCAAAATTTGGTTGCCTCTGGCCTATTGCTCAACACCTTGGTTTTATCTACGTTGATTTTGAGTCCTGTTTTTGCACTTTCTTATATTAGTTCGTCAAGTATCTGTTGGGCTTCCCTCCTGTCTCCACTCACCAGAAGTATATCATCCGTGAATCTTAAATGATTTAGGTTTTTGCCATAAATTTTGATCCCCTTTTCCCCCCAATCGAGTTGCTGGAATACCTTCTCCAAAAGTGAGTTGAAAAGAGACAGGGGGTCGCCTTGTTTCACGCCCTTGTGGAACTTAAACGTGGGTTCAGGCCTGTCTAGCTTCACGTAAGCTTGTGAGTCCTGATAGAATTTAGCCAACAGTCTTACAATTTTTCCGTTTATTCCTAGGGCAGTCCATACAAAGTCGTGGTCCACAGTGTCAAATGCTTTGCAGAAGTCTACGAATATCATATGAACTCCCAGCTGGTATGCATTTGGTTTAGCGTATGGATATGGTCGGTTGTAGCATAGCCCTTGCGAAAACCTGCTTGCTCGACTAGCAGGGCGTCATCCAACTGAGGGTTGATACGGTTTTTTAGAATTTTCATGAAGAATTTGCTTAGATTGGAGAAGAGGCTGATTGGCCTATAGTAGTTCAGTTGGTTTATTTATCGCCTTTCTTATGAAGGAGTATGATTTCGGACAACATCCATTGGGCTGACATAGTTTTTCTTCCTCGATGATACGGCTGAAGAACAGTCAAAGGTTCCGTCAGTTCTTCAGCAAAATCTTTTAGTGTTTTATTTTCAAATCCATCGGGGCTGGGAGCTTTTCCTACTTCAAGGCTTTTCAGGGTAACTTCGACCTCGTATTTTAGTATTTCTGGAAATATTTCTTCATGCTGTATGGGGCTCCTATCTATGCTTCTGTCTTTGCACCACCTCCAGGGCACTGTCTTGGGTACTATACAATTCTTCGTAAAATTTTGTGGCCTCTAAAACGATACCTCTTCTGGACGACACTCTTTACCCTTTTTTGTTCTGTACACCTACTGCTATTGGTTTCTCATAGCAGAGTTCACGTTTCGATTTCTTTGATGACTACGTACTTTCAACGATTTTTTGCACCTTTCTGGCCTCAAATTTTCTGCAGTCCGATCTTATTCCTTTCCTCACTGCTTTTTGCAGTTCGGCCATTTCGACCCTCTGCAGTGGTGTTAACTTTTCCACCCTACGCAGGACTTCACCTTTATTAATGAGGTTTTTTGTTTCTACTGATATCTTGTCGTCAGTACTTTCCTCGATTTTTGCTTTTCCAAATTTCTTGAGTATAGCCTGTACTATTTCAGCAAAACGGTCATAGCTCTCCTGGATTTGGGCTGGAGCGCTCCAAGACCGCCATATCTTCAGCTCTTTCTCGATGGATTCACGCGCCTCTCTCAACCTTAATTCTGATATTACAATCTTCTGCACACACTTTTTTGATCTGCACGCAGGTCCTTTTGTTTCTGGTCTGTAAGGGATTCGGAGGAAGCATCTCCTTGCTATCATTAATAAGACAGTGGTCAATCTTATTTCGGGTTCTTCCATTAGGGGCCATTCAGGTCCATTTCCTCGATTTCATTTTTTTTTAAATTTTAATGTGGTTGTAATTTTCAACTTGTTACGCGCGAAAAGAAAATCAAAAATAACGTTAAGATGCCGTGCTACAAGTGGTAACTTATACATAATATAGTTATAAACAAACGTGACATCTGCAAATTGACAAATGCCATAAATTAACCCAGTTTGCTTTTATTGATCAGCTAAGATAGATCAAACGTTTTTATTTTCGTATAGTCAAGTGTATTAAGAAATTTTGACTCTTATGTTACCTATGTAGTTTCTCAAAAACAAAACATGTTCACCTATAAATACGAGTACCTATGTTAAAGTTATCGTGAATCTTAATTTATCACTATTAACATCTTTTTCATTTAAAATTTGTATACCTACGACCAAATCGAAAGTAAATATAGCTGCATTGACATTTTGCTCTATCAATCACTGGTACCTACCTACCTAACTATATTTGAATTTGAGTTAAAGAAAAAAAATTATTTTGCAATTTCCATTCGGGTTTCGCTTGTATTTTAAGTTAGTGTAATTTCTTTCTGTTTTTGTTTCCTGTCTTTCAGTCAATAATTCTGCAATTTTTTTTTTTTTAATACCTCATTATTACAATATGTAATTTATATGTATAACCTCAAAACGTCTGATTTTATTCAGTAATATAATTCAAATATCTATTTTTCAAGTACCTATATATACGATAACAACATTTCTTAAAATTAAATTCGACTAATCTGTCATACGTGCCCAAACGCGAAAATTAAATTAGTTCCCTTTAATAAATAATAATAATAAAATTTATTGGGGTGAGGACTGCATTGTAGTTCTGCAAAGAGGCACCAATAGTCGAATTTGGAAATCAAAATTTTCAAAAGTCAGATGATGAGTAGTTATGGTTTGAAAACCAATGTGAAAGCAACTGAGATTATCTGTATGTAGTGCTAGCATTATACCCTAATGATGAGCTTAGCTTACCTAATAGAAATAAATAGGTACCATTCAGTTCTCGTCTAAAAATTGAAAATCAGCTAGTTCAGTTGTCATACTTATTACTTGGTAACACGCGTTACTAGTGTCGCTGAATGAAATCATTATAATATCTGTTTGACCAAAAATCCAAAATTATGACTCCATTCAAAAAGTAAGGGGACAAAATCTACATGAAAAAATAATATGGATGTCGTAGCACAGGTTTTGCAAATTGTGCTGAACTTGATTCCATCATTAAATTGTTAAAACATTTTAAATCTGAGGCAGTTATGCTCAGTTACAAAAATCAACCACTACAATATAAAAATAACCTTATACATATCCAAGGTTCTTATAACTAGAGAAGGTTGGCTCAGTTGGGTAGGCAACCCGCAACAACTCTTCCCGTCTCACCTACAGCCACTATGCTGCTAGGTCCGAATGGCTGTTGAACTTCGAATTATGTGTTCTCAGCTGGCAACTGGCAACACTGAAAATAGGATACTATAGTTACCACACAGGTATACTAGACTGCCATTTTGATTCCCAAGTTCGCAAACGAGTGATCAAGGATGTTCGGGCTAGTTGAGTATCAAAATGGCAATCCATACCCGTGTGAAACTATAGAACCTTACTGAAAACGCTATATACTTTGACCATCCATGGTCGAAGGCTCTATACCCCTTCTATTGCGATTTAAACTTAAACCTGCACTAGATGCGCTACAAAATTACCTGCACGGGTGTTAGCGGGTGAATGAGTGAGTGATCATGTGTACCAAAGTCATATAGATACACCAAGTTAGACGACTAGCGCGTTTCCGCGTTCTGCCGTCATGCCAGCGCGCTGCTATCGCTGAACTCCTTTGGTTGCATTGCGCGTATATGGACATTTTTACGTTTTTGCGGATTAGCTCAAAAACTATCAATTTTGATGAAAAATTGGAAAGAGCTAAATTTGTTCACCTTGGAATTTCCCATCGAATGCGCGTAAATTCGAAATTTTTATGGGTAAAATTTTGAAACTGATCTTACCTGATAGAAAATAACAGGTAGAATAAATTTTGTTCTTTTCACTTTTTCATAAAACTCGACCGTTATTGAGTTAAACGCAAAACTTTGTTAGGGCTCCCAACGTTTACATTGATTTCACGGCAGTCGAACGCTGCCAGCGCTGCTATCGGGATAAATTATCGTAACATACGAAGTTTAACATTGGTTAAATGGAGAGTCGAACGACTTGGTGTATCTATATGACTTTGATGTGTACTTTCAATTTCAAATAGAAACACTGCTATCTTCAGTAGAGAAAAAACCCGAGTAAAAATTATCGTGCCAGTAGAACTGATTATAATTTAATTTTTTGGTGATGATGCAGTCGAATTTAGGACAAATTTTCTTTGAAAGTGAATTTCTAATCGACTAATTGACTTGATGATAATTGAAGTTTGCTAAACGCTCCTCGTTTACATTATGATATTACTATCGCAGTAGTGCTCACTCTCACAGTGTAAACAAACTATCACTAACTGCGACAGCAATGCTGTCAGTAGGGCTCTATAGTTTCACCTGGGTATACTAAGCCGCCATTTTGGTTCATACTGCGCCCGTGGATGCCGAATCCGACTATGCGGAGCGTAACGCGTAGTCAATTCGGCATCGACGGGCGCAGTACGAACCAAAATGGTGGCTTAGTATACCCAGGTGAAACTATAGAGCCCTACTGTCAGGTGCTGTCAAAAATTGGCTTCGGCTAACGGCTAATGGCTACAGGACGCTGATTGGCTAGCTAACAGCTAGCTACTAGCTAATGGCTAAAGACTAATCCACATTTTTGGTAAAAATAAAATAGGTGAAGTGGTAACTTGGTTCCAATTCTTTTTCTTTCCCCCAATTCTCAGTCTGCGTTTAACTGAGTTTGCCGTTTCAATCTAAAAAACAAAAATTCACGGAAAAGGAATTGGGATTTAAAAGGAAATATAGAGCGGGCTGAAAATCACCCCGCACCAGCAATATAAGGGTGATCAAATCGTTCTCTTATGGGGCAACCCATGTAAAACGCAATTTTTCAAGGAGTTCTAATTTTCTCAGAATTTTTTATTTGAAATCGATTTGTCTTTTTTTTTGATTATTTATAACTATTTCAACAAAATGTAGGACATACATTTTTCAGAAAAAAAAAAAAGTATGACGGAGAAATTCAAGTTTGAAAATGAAAATTTTCCCATTTAAAATACATGGGCTTTTCTGGTTCGATAAAAATTTAAAAATTCACCAGATGTCAGCCACTTTGCTTTTAAATCCCAATAGGAAAAAATTCAGTTTGAATGCAGTCAAAAGGGAAAAGGCAAGAAATTAGCAAAATGAAATCAGCCGTTGGCTTTCGAATTTTCCTTGGCTTACGGCTAGCTAATGGCTAAAAAATTTTTAATTGGATAGCTAACGGCTGGCTAAAAATCTCCCAAAAACTGCAAGCTAACGGCTAACAGCTAATGGCTAATGGCTAGCTAAGCACCTCTGAAAATTATGTTTTTTAATGTGCACCCAAGACCCAAGTGTGCACCTCATAATCATAATTCATAATAAAAGGTTGAATCTTGATCTTGAATGACTACTTCTACTTTCTACTTGTCTCATTCGGACTGGTGTCTTATAAAAAGTACTTAAAATCAGTCTAACTATAGGTCCTTTATCTAGACACATATATGAATTGCATGGTCATAGTATACCTAAGGTACCCTTTTTGATGAAATAAACCATATTTTGTAGGCTAGACGCTAGAGAATCGCGTTCGGTTAGCAAAATGGCGCGTTTTCGTTTTCATCTGTAATGACTAATGACGTATGGAATGATGTCACGTTTTGTGCACTGCTATGTTATCTTGGTGTTTATTATTATTTGGAATTAACGTATTATATTTAATCCTAACATCATCATTATTATTATTTTATGAAATGTTTAAAGAGAAGTTGGCCGCGGTGCAGCGGCGGTTATCATTTGACCACGAAGACGAGCTGCCGATGGACGAAAACGGCACCGATCCCGATGGACTAAATGATGTAAATAACGTCGTTGTGTGCGATGTTGATACGAAAGCCGACCCAGATTCGCCGCCTTACAAACGTATGAAATCTCTTAAAGTTTTTGACGCTTCCACACCATGCACAGGTAGGACGACTCCGCGTATGAATTCGGTTAAAGCGTTCGAGTCATCGACGCCATTTACTGGTCGAACGACCCCGCCGTCCAAGGATACGTCGCTCATATCCGCCATAGTTACTCCTAGAATCGAGTCCCGAGTCAACAAATTCAAATTATCACCCGCCAACTCATCCGGTGTAGTTTCACGATCATTCAACGCAGCTCCCGTAAATCCTTTCACGCCAAATGGTCGACTCATCGTTTCGGAGAATTATAAACGTAAACAAAAACATCGGAAAGCCTTTCAAGAATGGCTTAGCGGTTGTTCGTGCGACGATTCGTTACAGAACACGAGTAAAAGCGGCTCCGAAAACGAATTCAACGATAAAAGTATCACTGGAACTAGTCTTAGCGAGTTGGAGACTTCGAGGTTCACAGAAGAGTTCAAAGTCGACTCGTTCATCGCGTCCGGGTCTTTCGGGTTCGTTTATAAATGCACTAACTATCTGGACGGAATGGAGTACGCGATTAAAAAATCTGCGGTGCCGGTGGCCGGAACCAATACCGAAAATTTGGCCAGGAAGGAAGTATTCGCGCACGCAGCCTTGAAATCGCATCGTCATATCGTTTCGTACTACTCGTCCTGGATCGAGGACAGCCACCTGTTCATTCAGACCGAATTCTGCAACGGCGGTAGTTTAGAATCGCTGATAAATGACGAGAAGAAAGTGTTTACCGAATGTGGCCTGCGAAGGCTGGCCAACCACGTCGCCAAAGGGCTGAAACACATCCACTCGCTGCGACTGGCTCATATGGATATCAAACCGGCGAACATATTTGTTAGTAAAATCGAAACGTTACTGTCGTCGGACGAGGAGCTAGACGATGTAGACCGTGATGACATCGACATTGTCTACAAAATCGGAGATCTGGGCCATGTCATCGTGGTCGACGAGCCGTACGATGTCGAAGACGGCGATTGCAGGTACATGCCGAAGGAGTTGTTAAACGAGAATTACAGCTGTTTGCAGAAGGCGGACGTGTTTTCCTTCGGCATGACGCTGTACGAGGCGGCCGGAGGCGGCCCGTTACCCAAAAACGGTGATGAATGGCAGAATTTACGCAACGGCAATATACCATTTTTAAATAGGTACAGTTCGACGTTCAACCAGATCATTAGAAGTATGTTGCATCCGGACCCGGACAAGAGGCCCGAGGTGCGTTCGATACTGCAGAGGACGCGAGTCATCTCCGATGCGCTGCAGCAGCAGATATTCTCGTGGAAAGTGAAAAGCGATTTCTACTCGCAACAGGTGAAAGCGCAGCTGTCGTTAATTGATAATCATAATTCTGTGATCTGCGGTGAAAGCATTCCAAAAATCTTCGTCGAACACGCGTGAGTTTATACTAAGTAACTTTTTTCCTATCATCGATTTCGTATACGTATAGAATTATGCTATAAGATAATTTCACGCGATATGAGGTAACCATGAATCTGTGTCCTGACAGTGTTTCTTGTATAAGCGTACTCGTATTTTGTAATTCGTGTCTGTTTTTATTTCTTTGTTACTACTTAACTTGACTAGACGATTCGTGTTAGGTGTAAGTACGATGTGTTTTTTGGTTATCGCCGTAGAAACTGTATCACTTTTGAAGTGGATATTTGTGTGATGCTGTTTTACAGGATAATCGTAGGGTAAGGTACGTTGTATTTGCTGAGCGTATCATCGTGGTATTTGAAATCTACAGCCCAATCTTAGCATTAAGGTTAACCGAAGAAATAGTTTTAGACGCTTTGATGTTTCAGGTCGAAGGTTTGCAGTCTTGTAACGTTGTAGTTACCGCTGGAAGCTTTATTATATCACTGATCGACGATGTTCTCGTTTTTGTACCAGTGTCATTTGGAGCTGGTTGCCGGCACTGGAGCAAATAACGGGGTGAGAATGCATGTTACTGCAATAGGAAGGTAATGATGTGGTAGTTTTGATTCCTCTGGGTAGGATTAGGGGTATTTGGATCTGTGAACCGAGGCCGATCTAAGGCAGTATTTCCTTGTAAAGGTTTCAATTCAAAGTTCTTTTTTGGTTTTCTTTTGGTCTGGAATTTCATTTGAGCATTCACAAAAGCAGGTGGTACTGTACATTGATTTTGGCCGTTTTAAATGTAATCTTTAAACTCTGACTTGTTTTAGCCAAAACCAGAAAAACCGTCATCCAGCGGATTTAGTTACGTTATGAAGAGGATTTCTCATGTTTTTCACAAAAATAGTTTCTCATCTCCAGAAGTTGAACTTCTTATTAACTGTATCAGTATTGATACTCAACCCTGTTGGACAACAAAGAACGGTTTTTATTGTCATTGATGCAAAGATGTAGAAAGACTTTGGATTCGTTTTGTAAAGGTGGTTATTTTTTGATCTGAAAATGATTTCGGATTGTTTGCTGCATATTTGTTGTACACTAGAACCAAGTTCCACAGTTGACTCTTTTACAAAATTGTTAAAAATTGATTGGAAACTGTTTTCAGAGTACAACCGTAACAGATGCGTTCCATTTTCGTTACCATTGATTTAATGTTATGAAAATCCTTTTTTTTCTTTCTTCTTTCTTTGTAAGTGGACCTCGGAAGGAAGTTTTTAGTCATGAGTCAGCTCATTTTTGCTCAACGAATATAGTCAAATTTTGTGATTTTCATGTATCGAGATGACCACGTATTTCAAAATTGTCAAGTTGCTGTTGTTGATCCGTTCGAAAATCTTTAATGCTGGTCATTGCTTTGAAAACCGAATTTGAATTTTTAGAATTGTAGCCTTGGACGGTGAAATTGGCTTCGAAAATTCTGAAAAGTTGGAGTATGTGAATGGAAAAAACTTCAGTGAAAAAGCTGACAGTCAGATTTTCTATCATACAGTTACTGAGTCATTGGATGACTTTTCTTACCATCAGCTTCTAGTTGCAAGACTATCACGTGTTTCAGATTCCAGATCCAAAACTGTCTTCGTATAGTTTACTGGCGATCAGTCATTGGTTGTCATCCTTCAACATCAATATTGCAATTGGTAAATGTTCAGGGCGTTTTAAATCTAAAACTACCCTCCCGTTTGCTTTTGTTTCTCTACTGAACCTCAAATCGCCAACTCCATGAATATTGAGATACAGTTAAAAATGATTCTTTCCTTGATAGTAATAGCTACATTAACGACAAAACCTTCCCACGCGGACGTTCTACACAGAAACATCAAAACTAATAACTTTCTATCATACAACAGTAAAATAATTTCATCTGAAAGATACCTATCTTTATTAACCATTACTTATGACATTCACTGTTAACTTGTGCTTTTTTTTCAACCTCACTGTATGCAGTTAATTTATCATTTTTTCTCTGTAGTTAAATTGGAATGAACGTTTGGTCTTTTTTTATTTTGTAATTTGTCCTCTTTGTGATAATATTTATTTTTAGTTAAATTTAATTTTGTTAACGATTGTGTAAGAGATTTTGGTAAATGTATACGTGTGCGTTTTTGTTTCTGAAAGTCGAAATGCGATTTGTCTGGTGGGATTTACTGCACTGTATTAGCAAGTAAGAATAATGTAATGTCGTATTGTGATATCTGTTTTTGTAATACATTTTATATGAAGTTTTCATGGTCGTTTTCTGTTTATACGCAGGAAAATTTTTTGAATCTTGAGAGAATATGCGAGTGCATAGGAGTTTCGATTTTAAACTTGTGTATGAAGACACTCGATTACTGCACAATAAACACGAATGGCTGAAATTTTCAAGAAATGACAATTCAGTCTTGAGACTATAGGTATACTTTTTATTTTTACATTAATGTACTAGGTAAGCTATACTAGCGTATCAACCGCTGACTTTCCAGTAGAACATCTATGTACTACGATTACTCAACACAGTGGTGGGAAAAGAATTTTCGGTAAGACAAGTACACATTTTGAATATTACAGCTGTATATCTAAACACATGCGTGCAGTGTTGTTATGTAACCTTGTCTTATACAAATTAATGCTTTACACTGCTAATACAAATAAAGTGAAGGTCTGCAGTATCAACTGAGTCAAATAAGCTAATGAACTTCCATATAATCATATTTCGTAATGAATTGAACGTATCAGTTGAACTCCATTATAGATTCCAAACTAAAATGAATCTCATAAAGAAACCATTAATAAATTATTAGGTAGATGATTTTCCCTGAAAATGAAGAAAACTACAACCGCATGACATATGATTTGTTGATCTTATTGGTATGTCCTGATTTACTGATCTCATCCTAATATGATGTAGGTATGTAAATCTACTTCTGTAATCCCTACCAATTGCTAGGTTCTCAGAATTTAGAAACAAGGACGACCTAACTTGATGGCATTGTTCTTTTTGAGCAGGGCAGTAGTCGGAGCTGGGACCACTCAATTTCTCGAGGTCAAAGCCGAGGCTCCAAAAAATATGCAAGCTGGAGTCAGAGAGCCCCTAAAGTTTCTGAGGTGGCCATTTTTCCAGGATTTAGAAGCATCTCTGAAAGCCACAAAAATCTGACAATGTGCAATAAAGCATTATGAAAAACATCAGAAGATATGAGAGTTGAGCAAATCTTTGAAAACGGACTACAGATTATCAGGAAAACATAATGTTGATTACAGTTAATCTAGAGAAAATTCTTAGGATTGAATTTCTCAAATTATTCATCCCAATTCCCAATTTTCCAAAGAAAATTTCAAGAGATTTCAACAAAATTCCGAAAATTAAAGAATTATTCGTAGGTACTAAAGGAAAGTGATCCGTGAATTTGTAAACCGATTCTTTAAGAATTGATTCAGATTATTACAGATAGTCAAAATAAACGATTCGAAGGCGGCGTAACCGTGACCAGGTTCGCTAGTGTCGACCTCCTGAAAAGGTGATCAAGGTTGATGTTCCCATAAGAAAGTTGGTATGCTTTAAAGCTTCCTTAATTGCTGAAAATGGGTTTTCTTGAGTCATATAGCATGTCACATTGAAGCTTGAAGTCTCTAGTTTATGATGAAAGGTAATTCAATGCATTTTATTCGCTCCAGATAGATGAATAAGTTGATTTCCAAATTACTGTTTTTCTTATGAAAGTTTACCATTGGTACAAAACGAGCTTGTAAACAACTAATATATAGAAAATGGAGCCGTTTCAAGTTCATAAAGGAAAACTAGAGACCTCAATCTCAGAAGCGCAAATAGGGCTCAGAATTGGGGGGGGGGGCTGAAGCCCCCTTATTATGAAGCAACACCACTCCCTGCATCATTTTCATTAGTAATCTTTCAGAGTTTGGGGGCTATTTAGAAGTTTGGGAGCTAAGCCCTCCAAGCCCCCACCTATTTGCGCTCATGCTCAATCTCTAAATTCATCTATTATAAGCCGCAAGAAAACATTTTATTGACTAGAAAACGCGAATTCAAGTTATATGCATTCTTATGGTGATAACGTCCAGGATCACCTTTGCAGCGCAAGGCTATCAACTTCGGAAACTCTCGGTTACGCCGCCTATGGATCAACTTACAAATTGTTTGATTCGAAACCCGGATCATTTTCTTACCCGAAAATTACCCCAACTCGTAAGAAATAAATAAAGTAAATAGAGGTTTGGCAAACATGAAGGCTAGTTAATAGAAATAGAAACGAGAACATGATTTGACTGATGGCATAAATGAAGGATAACTGATAATAATAATAATAATAATAATAATAATAATAATAATATCATGATTATTTGACTGATGGCATTAAATTAATGAGAGATAACTGATAAAAATAACAAGATCATGATTTGACGGATAACACATTATATACGCAACAATAATTTGAGATTTTTAAAAGATTATGAGTATGACATGAGAATACAGGGTTGCCAACTCAATGAAAAAAATGACCGACCCACCAAATTTTCAAAATTTTTTCCCCTCTTATTTTTATCATTTATTTATACTTTTTACCGACCCAACCACAAAAATACCGACCGGTTATGTGATTCTATTTTCTGTATTTTCAACGAGGAATTTAATGCCGATGTTAATTTTTTGATAATAGTGCATTTTTTTCCTTATCTCCTATCTTAAATGCGAATATTAGTATCATCAAGATGATACCGCTGATTAAACAAGGAAAGTCCGTTCAAAATGAGAATGTGAAGGAAAATTGAAGGGGCGACAGCCGATTTCACACTAGCGTGCTGATAGGTGTGCGCGCGCTTTCATCCTCCTTTCCTCCCACCAATCGCGATGCCCGAAAACCTGTATTGTGGGTTGTTTGGGATTCAAACATCATTAACAACGAATTAAATCATCAACAATAACAACGACGATGATGCAGTGCTATTTTTATGCGAAACAGGCGCCGATTTAGAAAGAGGAGTTGGGGGGGGGGGTACAGTAGCGGCGGTGACCTTCGTGGCGTGTAATGAGCGTACAATTCGTCATTTTTATTCCTTTTCCGCCTATTATTGCGTTTAAAATATTCAACCAGAGGGAGGCATGTACCCCATGGCCCCCCTTGGATCCGCCACTGATGCGAAAAAGAAAATCACTCGGATTTCGATAAAATGAGCTCATATGGACGCTGTTCAGCAAAAGGGAACCAACTAGCAAAATCCGCTTTTTGAGAACACGTGATTCGAAGTTCAAGAGCCATTTAGAAACTATATGGTATTGCGTTTACTGATAAGCTTTTTTCAATGTGAGTAGGTACACATTTTTGAATCGGGGCCCAATTTTGAAAAATTCTACATTTTACGCTCTTTCCAACGATACTAATAACTCATTTTGTGTACATTATGCTAGTTGGTTCCCTTTTGTTGAACAGTGTCAAATTTGCCTGATAGGGATTTTGAACGGACTTCATGTGCGTTCAGTATTCTTATCAGTATAGATATTCATCAAGATTATTAGACCATAGAAGGTTGGCCGGACGAGTAAGGCGCAAAGACGAAAATGACGTCATTGCAGTGCTACACCGCTTACGGGAATACACTTTTTTCGATTTTTACTAATAACTGATGCCCGCAACATATTTTTCTATTATTTTTACGACATAAAATATTCAATTAACAACCCTTTAAAAAAAAAAAACAAGAGCCCTCTACCACAGAAATTCAGTTTTTCCGTTACTTCCTTATGAAGTTAATTCCGGCACACTGAGACGGGAAGAATTGTTGCGGGTTGTCTACCCGGTCCGGTTAAGCTAGTGGTGGTAGGGCTCTATAGTTTCACCTGGGTATACTAAGCCGCCATTTTGGTTCATACTGCGCCCGTGGATGCCGAATCCGACTATGCGGAGCGTAACGCGTAGTCAATTCGGCATCGACGGGCGCAGTATGAACCAAAATGGTGGCTTAGTATACCCAGGTGAAACTATAGAGCCCTAGTGGTGGGCGATGTATCGATGCATCGCTCGATACATCGATATATTTTCCATAAAGAAGGTGTATCGATGCATCGATACACAATTTCCGAAGTATCGAAAACATCGATGTATTTTAAAAGATGTGTTATTGCAGGTAGTGGTGGGCCATGTATCGATGTATCGCTCGATACATCGATATATTTTTCAAAAAGAAGGTGTATCGATGCATCGATACACAATTTCCAAAGTGTATCGAAAACATCGATGTATAAATGTATCGATACTGCCCATCACTACGGTTAACCTTCTATGGGTTCTATGGTCTAATAATCTTGGATATTCATAGACGACAAATAGGAATAAAAAGCAAAACATTCGATACGGTTTTAAATTTTAATAATATAGAAAATGAGAGGTTCTCGAGGAAAATGGTGAACGCCATCTTATTCAGCATTTACGACATAGCTAAAATCACCTAATCTCATCCATCGTTTCTTATGCTGTTATGTAGTGTAATTGAATTAGGTAGGTATACTGAAATTGAATACTGAAAAATATAAAATAAAGCAATGAAGCTAGAGCCATAAAGCGACTCAGAGCGACTATACATCTCGAGGCCAGAGCCTGACGAGTCAACAGTCGCCTCTCGTTGATCAGCGAGAGGCTTTTGGAGGTGACTCTTCACCAAATGAACGAGTCAGAAGCGCGACTCTGAGAGCTGCAACTGTCATAGTTGGACATACTGTCTACCTTTTGGGACTCGCTATTTGAATTTACGAGGTGTCTATGAAAAAGCAAGGGACTTGAGTCAAACTCTAGGTACATTAGCGCAAATAGGGCTCAGAACTAAGGGGGGGGGGGGCTTAAGCCTCCTCATTATGAAGCAATACCCCCGCATCATTTTCTTTGGTAATTTTTCAGTGTCTGTAGGTTAATAGCTTCTAGCGTGTTTTCTTCGCCAAGAGTTTGGGATGGGGGGTATTTAGAAGTTGGGGCTAAGCCCCCCAAGCCATCCCCATTTGTGCCTATGGGCTTAGCTTCTCCCCAAAAAGTACTTAAAACCCTCGCTGAAATTCAAAAATTATATGCAGAGCGCAAAGGAAGTGAAGCTGTGTTATACAAACTCCACCTGCAGGGCGAGTGAAAAAATATTTATAGTCTCCCACTCTTGAAAAGCAGTTCGCTTTTATGGTTTAATATGTATTTATTCAGAGCCGTATCAAAGTAAATTTACTGGGGAATGAAGACAGCCAAAATAATCAAAAATTTGTCAACATTTTTGAGGAAAAAATGGAGTATTTTAACTCTTACATAAAAAAAAAACCGCTTCTGATGCATGAATTTATGAACTGAGCACCTGAAACCGTACTTACTTGCGTACAATTTCCTGCGTAGAGTTTACCTGCGAACAATTTACCTACGTGCCACTGACTGGACACCAAATGATTTTAGGAGCCGCTCCATGACTCTCCCTATAATTACAACCCTGTTTGTTAACCTGAGGAGGCTGGCAGATCCGGATTATCTATAGATCAAGAAATTTGGTGAATTGAATCACTTTTTCATCGACTATCCGTATCATATCCGTGATCTGAAACAATTTTTTAGAATCGGTCCAAAAATTTTCGGATCATTTTTCAATAATTCTCAGAGTATTAATATTTTATTAATTTTTAAAATTTTGCAGAAAATTGTAAACATTTGATTTGAAAAAAATTTGAATGCTCTAAATAATTGTTCTAGTAATCCGAATCATTTTCGTCTCGATTTATTGTGATCCGTGATCCAAATCATTTTTCTATCAATGATCGGAATAATTGTTTTAGTGATTGCCCAACCTTGTGCCTGTGAACTAATAGGGTACCTGGCCCAAACCCCGTCCCCGGGCCTAATTTCGTCCCCCAGCATTTCTCAGCATCTCTGAAGCGCACTCTTGCGTGAACAGTGTAGAAATGTTGCGCGTCATGCATACGCCAGGTGGCAACACTGCACAGACTTCTCCTTTACAAAGACGTGATTTTATCAGTTAACAAATGTATCATCGGCAAAAATAAAATTCGTGGGTGATTATGAAGTATTTCTAAAACGAGGAAGAAGGTATGTATCTTAATGAACTTCATTGCTTAGATGCACTTTAGAGTATGTAGTTTCAAATGCGTATGTGATACAACAAATTTACAACGGTAATAGTTCAGAATTATTATTTATGATCGCCGCGGAATGGTTCGAAGATGTGTTCCTAATTCCATCCCCCGTTGTAGTCCGTAATTTCGTCCTCTAAAATAATTTCGAATTTCACCACACTAATTAGAATTATCTGTTCCATTTGCTTTCAAGATGGCTCCGCATAAAAAGTATTCAAAAGAGGCGATGTTGGATATGCTGTAAAAGCTGTCAGGGAGAAGAAAATGGGCCTATTGTTTTACAAAACTCATGGCATTAAATTGTACTGTATTATGATGATTTCTCATTAATAAACTGATTTTGTAACCTTAAATGAGGCCGCACTCTACTCATTTAGCATGTAGAAGGTAATTTTGATCATTTTCAATGTATTACTAGGGGGGGACGAAATTAGGCACACTTTTTGGAAATTTTCAAATTTGACTCTTTTAACTTTTTCAGCTATGGGGATCACTAAATACTATTTTCAGCAATTTGACGGACAAGGTTATAAACTTAAGGCTTTAACAAAGAGATCCAGACCTTCACTTCATGAAAATAATAAAAACTCTTTCTGCATTTTTAAAAATAAAGATGGGGGACGAAATTTGGGCCATGTACCCTATTGTTGCAGAACGGTTCTCTTCTGAAACACATACTTGTTAAAAGCTTTTAAAATCTACTTATCCGTTCCTGAAAGTGTCAAAACTTGAGAACAAAAGGCATGTGTTTGCAGGTTGAAGAAACTGCCAAATAAATTGCCAATAGCCCACATGGGCAGCATACTGCCAAATCGGTCAAAAATTGTCCTGAATTTTGACCTTGAAATTTGTTTTGAACTTTGTCGGTATGATCTAAAATTGCCAAACTTTTTGCCTACAAATGGACAAATGTCAGAAAAATTTTGTCTTTCTTTTAGTGAGTTATAACGGAGTTCAACGTACCAGTTGACGGTTTTACAGTTTCCGATACCGTGAACCGACCTTTTTCTTGGAATAGCTGAACATAAAGCAAGACAGAGGATTGAACGAAGCAAAGGGTGTAAATGAACATGCACACAGATAAATTCACTGCTGATATGTTACAAAACAGATCAGTGGCCTTGTAATTGTACATGATGAGGAATATAATCATACCAAGTAACATGTGTACAACTTCGGACACAAGTAAACTTTTCGAACACCATCTGGGTAACACAAATCTGAGAGATTTCAACGCTGCGTAGATGTAGATAGGGATGTGAGTGCCACTGATCAGCATAGCTAGCCATGTAAAAACGGGCATTCCAAAAGGTAATAAATACCAAGTGACAAGCAACGCGCCGAGGTGATGAGTCCAATAGTAGGTCACCAAGTAACGCTTTTGCAGGATAATGAGGAAGGTATCTCCCAGTTCGATGATTTTCAGGATCGGAAACAACAGCAGCCAAAACAGCACGACGTAATCGTATTGGAAATCTCTGAAAGGATACGTTACTTACATTAATATTTCAGCAATAAATATACGTTAGTAACATCATCAAGTGGACGCTGTTTAACAAAAGGGAACTAATCCACATTTGTAAACAAAATGAGTTATTAGTATCGTTGGAAAGAGCGAAAAAAGTAGAATTTTTCAAAATTGGGCCCGCGATTCAAAAATGTGTACTCAAGTTGAAAAATGCTTATCAGTAAACGCAATGCCATATAGTTTCTACATGGCTCTTGAACTTTGGAATCACGTGTTCTCAAAAAGTGGATTTTGTGAGTTAGTTCCCTTTTGTTAAACAGCGTCCCAGTATAGTTGGACGCTATTCAGCAAAAGGGAACCAACTAGCAAAATTCGCTTTTTGAGAACACTTGATTCGAAGTTCAAGAGCCATGTAGAAACTGTATGACATAGCGTTTACTGATAAGCTTTTTTCAACGTGAATAGGTACACATTTTTGAATGGGGGGCCCAATTAAAAAAAATTCTAATTTTTGCGCTCTTTCCAACGACACTAATAACTCATTTTGTTAAATGTCGGTTGGTTTCCTTTTGCTGAACAGCGTCCAGTTTATAATCAGAAATTCTGAATATCGGGCCGAACATCCGCTAGGAGCGCTACAATCGGCAAAATTGAAAAGGGGATCAGGACGATTTTCCTATTTGAATGTTAGTTGAGCCATCTTAAAATAAGTCGAAAACGAAGCCATTTAGCGGAAAAATTAAGATAACAAAAATTTGTAGAGCGTACAATTTCCTATGTAAGTTACATTCTCTCATAAAAATTGATTTCGATCGATTTAAGGAAAGCTTCCGCCCACCACCCGCGCCACTTCATTATTGTCCCGTTTTCGTTGTGCGCGATACTAGCGCTGTTCGGCCCGACATTGTTTTTTAGAAATAGTGTTCTTCCAATTCGGTTTACTTACTGATCGACGCAGATGGTGGTATAAAAACTGCTATTTCTGATCTTAAATACTAAGTATGACAGATATCTAACGAAGGACGCAGTATTTAGAAGAGTGAGAAAAACATTCCATAAAAAAGCAGTCCATTGCAATCGAAAAGGTGGATGATTTCGCATCCATTTTTGTAGCAGGAACACGGAGCAGACATATAGAGGACCAGCGAAGTAACCCACAAGTTGATATTTGTTCTCGACATCAAAGATCCATTCGCAGGTACTTTGGTTTTCGAAATCGAATATTAAAAAATACTCCGGCTGAGATGTGTTAGTAATGACCATGTCTGTCATGATGTTGGAGCAGACCTCGAATAAGTCCTGAAAAATCAATATAGAATTGTGCAGGCATGTTAGATTTTGTATTTTGGTATCATCTCTCGTGCTCTTATATTTCACAAAAAAAAAGAAATGTTTTTCAATTATTGATCAAGGGTTTTCTATAATCCAGCATTTTTGTGTTAAAAAAAAAGTTGGAAAAATTGAAAAATTGTTTTTGAGAGCAAACAGAATTATTTTACCAATAAGAATATAGGCATACAGGGTGTCCAACAGTCCTATAAATCCTATAAATCTTATAAAGCACTCTATTTTTAAAGGAGGTATTATAAACCTATAAATGTAAGTACTCTATTCTCACTTTTGGTCCTGTGAAAATAAGAAAATCACTCACGAGAAAGAAAATAAAAAAAATGAGAGGAGAGTACACAGATAGCGATGAAACGTGAAGCTGTACGTCTGAATTGTGCATTTTTGAAATAAAAATTGTTCAGAGAACAACTTTTTTATCTATGTTCATGAAAATTAGAAAAATTTTCTTGCAAGGCTGCGAAAGTTGCTACAATTTTGTATAATAGGTCAACTATAAAAGTCCTATATTTTTGAATTTTAATTTCGTGAGACATCCTAGAATACAGATACATGGGTGTTGCTGAAGGCTTTCATCATTGGAAAATGTTACGACTCTAATTTCTTAAACATAATATTTTCTCTTCAGGGGCTGGTCAGCATGTTTTTTTAAACAGATTTCAATAAGGAGGTGGGACTGATTAAAAGTCTTATACTCGATCAACATACTATGCATGGAAAGCGTCTCAAAAAAAATTTCAGGTCCACCAGAAAGATTCGAAGACGGGTTCAGTTAGAAAATTTACGACGGTGAGGAATTTTTTTTCAATTCTTAATCTGCAAACATTTATCCGATTGGAAAATCAAAATCACCCACGCTTCCCATATACAGACAGAAAAATCGATAAAGTGTATTTTTAGTATATCTGGTAAAAATATAAGACATATCGAGTAAAAAATTGCTTACATTTTCTCAATTTTATATAAAAAATTACATGTATTGACTCATTTAAAAAATATTATTTTAGCTTTAAAATTTTTGTTTTTTTCTCAATTTTTGACGATTTTTTGTTATAAGCGCATTTTTTCATCATCTGGGACGCATCGAAGTCCTTTTTTGGAAGAAGGGGTACGAAGATTGTCAACTCATACCAATGTCCTGAAATGAACAATGACATATAACAAAACAATAGTAAGCTCTCAAGTCTCAAATTCGGCTTATAACTGCTTCGAATTCTTACAATCTCACTGGCTAATAAAGCATGAGTTCGCCGGTTCGCTTAAGTGGATGGGTTTAAGGCCTCCCTTGTACACCCCTATCACGGTTACTGCGTAGTGCGTACAGAAAGAAATAAGATTGAAGAGCTCTAAGTCTTCGAGAAGATCAACCGATCATATGCTGGCTTAGGGCCAGTATTATAAAACTATTCAAACGCAGTCAAAATACTTCTAACTAGCTGCATGATTTTATTCAAAATTAAAATGTTCACCCCTACTTGTCAAATTCAAAATACAAAACTTTTAGAAATTTTAATTTATAGAGAAAAAAAGTTTGCATTTCTGAAACTATTTTTCGTGTTACTAATGAGGTGTTCCGTAGCAAAAAGGTTTACTTTGTCGGCAGGTCACTGTTCAATCAAACTTGACTGTCTGAAAGTAAAGAGTAATTTTTTTCAAGATGAATCAACTTTTAACCCTTTACGCTTAAGATTGGCCATTCAGCGAGAATTTGACGTTGAAATATTCTAAAAATGTTCGTTTTGAGAAAAACTAGTTAGAAGTTTTTGAAGAATTCAGTGACTTTAAACTCATACAATTACTTACTATTGAACGTTTTCACGAGTGCTCATTACCGTGGCCCTTATTCACTCTTGGTGGATTTTTTTTTTCGAATTTCTCATGAGACCTCTTGGATCGGTTACAATAAAATGAAATAAAATTCCTGAAAAGTTTCAGGTCGACCGATAAAGGAGAAGACGTGCCTCAAGACCTCTCCCTTTCCAATGGAAAAATACACAGAGTTTTTAGACATTTTGCACGAACATTTTTGTGTCAGTTCTTAATTGCATTAAAAATTAGTTCTTTCAGATTTCTAAAATTCATTATTTTTCCAATGTGGGTTAATATGACCCAGGAGAAGTAGCTTCAAAATACAGGGGGAGATGATGAAAAATTGATTCTAAATGGGAGTCGATTTATAGTCGTGGTCGCTGAATTCAATTCTCGAGGTAATTTCTATATCCGACCCTTTGGGGTACCACTGAAGGGAAAGGGGAGGTAAAATAGAAGTCATTTTTTTCAGAATGGTATTCAACTTACAGGTTTTCGAGGTTGCTAAATTCAATTTTTGATGTAATTTCTACATTCAACTCACTAGGGTATACCACCAGAGGGTATGGGGGTAAAACATTAGTCATTTTTTCAAGATGGAATTCTGGGGATACCTTTTACGTTCAACCCCATGGAGTACTAGTGTGGGTGCGAGCAGTCAAAAATTTGTCATTTTCAAAGACAATTTTCGACTTGCAGGGTTTATCAATTCTACTGGAATTCAAAAAGAGACTTTGAAAATCTGTAAATCGAATGATATTATCTCAGAAAAATGACAAATTTTCGACCCCACTCACAGTGGCACTACATGGGGTCATACGTGCAAAGACGCCCAAAATTCTATATAGGATGATGATCGAAGATTTTGTGGATGACCATTTTGACTTTTTTGCGATTTTCTTGAAAAGTGCTGAACGATAAAGTTGACCCTTTTGCTATGAAACGCCTCATTTTTTTTTTTGTAAAATTAAAATTATTTTTCAATTTTTTTTTTTTTTTTTTTTTTGTTAACACACCATGTCTTGAAAACCGAAATAAAACCAAACATTCTTGTCAGACCAGAATCGTTTTGTTTCTGACGGGAAAATGGGGCGAACCCGCTTCAAATTTCACATAAATCAATGAAGAGTGTAAAATATCCTCAATCCAGAGACAATAAAGTGTTTTGGTCCTCATGGAACTCCTTAAAACCAGAGCGACCAGGTTTCGGTAGTTTCTAGTCCACCGTAGAATCTTTTCACGCGTTCAACTATTGAAAATCCATTATTTTGCGAATAAGTTTTCATAAATTGATACTTACCTGGCGCTAAATCACTTTTGAAACATGATTGAACACGAAAACGAATAAAGAAGATCTTCAAAAAACCATCGAATCATATACTTGTTTCTTATTCTCAAACAAAACTACGATGTAAGTCGGGAGCCGACGAACTACGAGTATTTCTTCTTACTGAAGTTGCATCGCTACCCTTACCTAACCGGCAAGCTGAAATGTAGATGGGAAATTTTTTGTAACTTTAAAGCTGTTTGTTTTATTAAAAACACTGCTTTTTAAACGTGTTAGCCTTCGGAATAAACTTTTATACCCAGATACAAATGGTTAGGTGTAGTTATGAATAAGTGGAATTTTAATCACCGTACTCGCTCCTTCTAAATTCACACTGATAAAATGACCTCGCTGTAAAAATGTTACTATTCGGATAACCGGAGCATATGACTTCCTAGCTCGAGTTAATAATTTACTCTAAGTTGCTACATGCTACCGAGGTATCCAGAAAAACACATTTCACACGAATGTACCAAATATACCTGAATATTCATTTGCATAAAATAAGAAACCCCTCTACTTTGCAGATAATATATTTGGCATACTTGACATTTTTGTCCAGTACGCTGTTTACAAAAATTTCATATTGCCACAGAGATTGAAAAGAAGTGGACATTTTTGTCTATGCAGCACAAAATCTACATCATGTTACGAAAAAGTGGTCACGTATGCCCATTCAGTACTTCATGAGCACATTTCCCCTCTGTGTCTGCTTCCTTGGCGGGCTGAAGGGGTTAATGAAAAACTAAAGACACAATAGGAGAAGGAAAACCCCGATAGATAAACCTTGAGAAAGCAAGGGGAAACTACGTCAGTATTCTTTCCTGGAGATATGTCTCCACCACCACAAGTATGATGGCAGCTTACAAAGTAAATAAAATAGTTCCGGGCGTAAAAAGTGTCCCACTCGAATATCCGACCAGAGACTTACTAGTGAGAAACTATCAGAATTGAGAATAATGACATGGAATGTAAGGACACTGAATGAGGTAGGCAAATTAGAGAACTTAAAGAAAGAGATGAAACGATTAAAATTAGATGCATATAATAGAAATTAGTGAAGTGAGATGGCCAGAAGAAAATTATTTTTGTACAGAGGGGAGTATATAATATAATAAATACAGCAGCAGAAAGAGGGCAAGCAGGTGTTGGTGTTATTATGAATAAGACTGTATAGGGAATAGAGTGCAATGTTAGGTATATATTAATGGTGAGAATTTCAGCAACACCAGTATTTCAGTGATAGTCCGAGTTTATATGCCTTCAGGAAGTTATAGTGAAGAAAATGTAGAAGAAATTTATGAAGAAATTGATGAAGTAATAAAAGTGAAGTAAAAGGAAATGAAAATTTAATTATAATGGGAGATTGGAACGCTCTGTGAAGGAGGGAGGTAAAAACAAGGGGTGTGTGGAGAGCACGGTTTAGGAGAACGAAATGAGAAAGGGGCGAGGCTCATAGAATTTTGTGAAGAACATAGGGGAGACTGTTCTACCTTGATAACAATGTACCTTGAAACACTTGAAATATCTCGACGCGTGTTGCTGCTCTCTGGCGGCGGTTTTTTGGTAGTGGAAACTGGAAAGTAGAGTTACGTTCTCAGAGATCAACCTACTGTCCAACCTTAATCCTTATTATCTTGTTCTAGTTTCGGCATGTCACATCAAAAAGTAAATAATTTTTTTTTAATTTTCGTGTATTTCGACTTCGAAATACAAATTAAGTATAATTATTTTGGTACTGTCATGAAATAGACTCTTTTTAGCTACGTTTCTGATGTTCACATTAGATAAATCGATGCAGTGTGTCCCCAAATTGGGTCATCTTCATTATTTGACCTACCATTGTACCTTGAAACAACACCTACTCGTGTACCTTGGAACGTGTAAAATGCAATCTTATTGCATCGTGTACCTTAAAATCGGAAAAAATTCAAATAAAATTCGATGATATTAGTTTAGTTTCTAAAATTATTATCAATTCTGTATTTATATTAGGTATGCCGCGAAGTAAACAAGGCATTAAACGGAAGCCCATTTTTCAGTTTTTGATTTTGTAATTTTTATTTTGTTCGTTGGTACTGTAATGGAAACATTTTTTTCAACTTACCTCAGCTTATTTCAGCAATTCAGCTAACTGAGAAAACTAATACCACTATTTCTGATCCACTTTTCAAGGCACACGACGTATGTTTCAAGGTACAATAGGGTGTTGTACCTTAAAACAAATCTTGAAAATTTTCAATTCAATTTGTAGGATTTCAGTTAATTGTAAATTTGAGATCAACCTACCCTTTTGAAGCGTTTTTACCAGTACTTTCATCCTATGTGCTTCAATTTTACTTTCAGTCGCTCAAAACTGAGAAAATTGAGATTAAAGTTTTTTGTTCCAAGGTACAACAGTCTGCAATTAGTTATTGAAAACACTCTATTTAAGAATCACGAGAGAAGAAAATACACTTAAAAAGCCCAGGACAGAGGCGGATCTAAAAATTTTTCAAGGGGGGTGTTTTGAAAATAAAACTTGTTTTTTGTATTTTCATTTCCCTTTCATTTTATTTTCGGCAGTCGTCATTTCTCAGTTGATTCTTGATACATGTTGAAGTCCACACAGGGCTACAGCATTCCAGGTGTACACGTTCACTATATTTTGATATAATCTGCTTTCGCAATGTTTTTTTTCTTCGGTCCGAAGGGGGTGTCCGAAACCCCAAAACCCCTCCCATAGATCCGCCACTGGCTCAGGAGATGATAGAAGATATTAAATAGATTATATTACGACGAGAGGAAGATGTAAAAAAATCAAATATTGGATTGTAACACATACCCGGGAGCGGATGTAGATAGTGATCAAAACCTACTGGTAGTGGTAATGAAATATAGATTTAAATTTAAAAATATGAATAAGAAGAAAGTAAAAACAAAACGGAATCTGGAGTTATTGCAAAGATAAAGAAGAAAGAAGAATATCAACAAGAAATAAAGAAGGGTAAATCACAGAAAAGAAATGATATTGAAGGGGAGTGGATATCACTAAAAAAAATGGCAATAAATCTGACTGCAAGGAAGAAAATAAACGTACTCCAATAACAGAACGGAGAAAACCATGGATGAAAAGTGATATACTAGCGTTGGTGGAAGAAAGATGAAAGTGTAAACAAGCCAATTTGCATATAAAGCACACTGCAGGAGCGCTAGTGCACATGTTGAAAAGGTGATCATGGATATTTTACCCTTTGAGTATATAAATCTCCTGGAGGGATAGAAACCATGTTTCCTATACTGGCCCTGTAGAGCGCGCATTTCTGTCATGCAAATGCCCCGGGTGCTAATGGAAGCTAATGGCAATCAGTTTGTTTACAACGGGGCATTCGCATGACAGAAACGCGCGTGTCACACGGTATAGCGCGCTCTACAGTTCCACGCTCGTATAATGTAAATAATCTGATTTCTATCTCTCCAGGAGATTTATACTCAAAGATTTTACCCTA